>JAQPPZ010000103.1:2500000-5000000 GCA_028583015.1 Wollemia nobilis
CACCAAGACTTGCTCAAATCTACCTTCAAGTCTTCACCAAGACTTGCTCAACTCTACCTTTAAGCTTTCACAAAAGCTTACTCTACTCTATCCTTAAGTCCCCTGAAGGACTTGCTCAATATACTCTCAAGTATTCACAAAGAATTACTCAAATATACCTTCAAGTCCTCTCAAGAACTTGCTCAATTCTACTCAAACACATGCTCAAAACAGCTCACAAGATATCCTCAATCAATCTCAAATCTTGCACATAATGCTATCAAATGCTTTGTCTAATATTCAAAGTAATTCCTTTAAATTGAAGCAATTTAGACATATTCTATTCAGAATTCGTTTAACCTCTGGATCATATAGAGAATTATGTACTCTATAAAAACTCAATATGTTCTACTCAATCATTAAGTCTATCGCTTTCACAAATCCGATTTCTAATGTTTGCACATTCACTTTCAATATCACTCAAAACCAATGCTCAAGAAGTTTCACTCAATAATTCAATCAATGAAACACAACTTACTCACAAATCATAAACACGTGTTTTCATACTTCTTGTTGAAATTGGGGACCCATATTTTTTGTTGTTGTTTTGAAGTTTTTGGTATCCTTGGGAAGATGATTTTAACAGATTCTATCTTTGACATTTGTAGTGCAGTCTTCAAGGTGCCTTATCGGAATAAAGTTTTCATCTTCTTTTGTCTCTTTTGGAGCATCGATAAGCTTGCGTGTGTTTGTGTCGCCTGTTTGGTGTCATTTCAAGGTTTATTTTTGAGTAGTATCTCCTTGTTTGCTTTCATCATGTTTTGGGTTGTTTGGGTTCTAATGTCAATTTTAAAGGTGTCCTTCTTGTGCTCATGAATTGCAATAATCCAAACATTCATGGTTGAGAGATTCAAATTTTCATTTTATAAAAAATAATAATAATAATAAAATATCTCTTTTACTTTTATTGAATATAATTGTTGGTTCCAATAAACCTTATATATATTTCAGTGGCGTAAAAGGTTTAAAATTATTGTGGCATGGTGGTTATAGGTGCGGACTACGCGAAGATTTGTGTGGCGGCTTATGGGGCGGACAACGCAGAATACTGTGCTGGCCAAAAAAAGCTGGACAACCTGCCCGGATTCATGGCGGCTACCAATTCCACCATGTAAATTCAAAAAAAAATAAAAAATAAAATAAACCTTATATATATTATTATATATATTATAATTATGTATATTATAATATAATAATAATATAAACAAATAAAATAAATTGACAACATATATTTCATATATGTGATGATAATGTGTATTAAAAATAAAAAAATCAAATAAGACAAAAACAAAAAAAAAAAAAAAATTAGAATGAATAAAATAAAAAATAAAAAAATAAATAAAAGAAATGAAAAATAAATAAAAGTGAATTCATAACATATAACGTAAGATAAAAGAAAGCAGAAGATTTATGCTCGGAGGGACATTCTTTTTCTTTGTCCTTCTTAGCCAATTGAAATGTAAAGTTTAGATTTATATTTTGTTTGTATTAGTTTTAATAACATTGGTTTTAATAATATTAGTTTTGATAATGTGTTGATGTCTTGGCATGTTATCAAGGAACATGATGAGATGGGCAATGATGCGGGATGAAATTTATATGGTAGCGCGTATGAGGACCAGTCCCGATGAGACATTCAGTAGAGTGGTTCAACGTGGAGTAGCCCACTCTCGGTGCCATATTGGATATCACGACAAGAATAGGCTTGATGACAAAAGACAATGGCATTGTGGGAAGCCTACCAGACCAGGATAACAACGGTGAAAGTAGAGTGAATGGTACTAAAATAAAGGAATCTACACGTGGTAGATGACAACGATGCATTGATGGTTTATCAGGCAGACTGTAGCAGTAAAAATTATCAAGGTGCACCAGGATATTGATGTGAAAACTACGTAGTGGGGGTGACTAGCTTTACTAGTAGTGATATTATGGCTCATGATGCAACAAGTAAATTCCTCACTCCCGTAGCAACTGACGAGCGAGGTATGCTAGGTGTAAATACAACATTATGGGAATACATGGCATACTTAGCTACGAGCGGTGATAATTTAATGGCCTCATATCCCTCCATGACATGGTTTTGGACATAATATGTAAGCAGTATGGTGAGTTTTGAACAAGAGTCCCTGGTGGCCCGAGGCAAATAGTGTAGCATGGCTGATGTGTATCAACGAAAGAATACCGAATGAGGAGGGTGAGCCAATGGAACGATATCAATTATCAAAAAGTTGACAACAACAAATACACAATTCCTAGAATGATGAGTAGTGTGGATGGCCAAGACATCACGGGAACATCCACGTGGTGATGAATATCGAAATGTAGAAGCATTGGTGGTAGCATTCAGTCAGGCAAAGTTTGGGGTCCATTTACGGTGACATGGCACTAAAAAAACTTGGCACAACGTGACGAAGCTACTTCACGATAGACGATGCTAGTTTATAAGAAGGATTGAAGCAATGGATTTGAACTGTGAGTCTTGACGGGGTGCCACGGTAGAGAAGACACTTCGATGAATGAGGTTGATCACTACGTGGGGAGCCTCATCTAAAGCGTGGAGATATTAGGGTGCAGTGACATTTGTTGAGGTGCATGAACATAGATTGTGTGATGGAGAATTCGATGCCTAGCAGTGTAACAGTAGTAAGCACGAATGCTATAATGGAGTGATTTACAGATGAGACATGCCCACGTAGACCACAACAGCTCAGCAAATGCAATGAACACATGTTGGATAGAATATGTCAGATAGAGGAGGTCGTGTATAGAATTCAAGAGCGTAGATTGAATGATTAGAGGGGCTTGACATGGACATCATGTTAGACATCGACGTTATTTAGAGATGCATTAGACAACGTTGACATGGGTTCCCCAAGCGGTGATGGCCGAGAGGTAAACACGTTGACTGCACGAGCTACGATGGCGGGGAACGAAGCAGTGTCCTCTAAACTACAATGAAAATGCTGACACATAAATTTGGTCGTTGTAGTATGTGGACAGTGTATAGGCTATTCGAAGGTGCATTATTGGCAATGACGTTTACATAGAAGAGGCACCCCACCAATGGAAGAATAAGGTTGGTTTCATCGCATGTGAGGCAAAATTTTTAAAAACGTGTCATGGAATGCCATGCTATGGAAGGTCTGATTGGATGGCATAATGAATGGACCCACCATTGTCCATTGGGTAATAAGGCAGTAGTTGGTTATTTATGAAACATAGGGTCTCACTTTCATACATCGTGAATAAAACAAATATAAGCACGAGTGTAAGGGTATGGATTTTTTAAATGAAAAGGAGTAACGTTTTTTTAGTCATTATGCTTATGGCCATTAAGGCAAAACAAAGAAAAGAAAGTCCAATCGAGATAAAACGAAGAAAAGGGAAGACGTTTGAAAAATAAAACAACCACAATGAGAAATGAAAATAACTGTCAAAACCTTTCAAAGCCCTAACAAAGGAGGAGAAGAGTTTTTCATGGAAAATGAAATGAAGAGACAAAATGAAAGTTTTAAATATGCCATTAAAATAGGAATGGGAGGTTGGAAACTAGTTTCAAAAATAGAGTTGCAGATTTGTGAGAAGAGGCATACTGGGCTTGTTTTGGAGTTGTTTTTCCTTCCATTTGGACTGGTTTTTGGGGAAAACCAGAAATTCTGCTGTTGTAAAATGGAACATTTTTAATGCAGAATTTTTCAGAAATTTGCATCTTATGGGCAAGAAAGGAGGAGATTTTTTCTGCATGCTAGATTTAATTGTTTATCTTTCCCTTTCAGATTTCGGACTTATAGATGAAGTTTATGCATGTTTTATTGGTTGCTTCAGGCAAATGTTTGAAATCTGAAATTTATTTTTGTACCCTAGGAGCTAGCACCTAGCTTGTTTTGATTGTGCAGAATTGCAGGTCTAATAGGCTAGGTTGCATGCATGGAATATCTCACATCTTCGGTTTTTTCGGAATAGGATGGCATCATACTGATTGTAGCATATTTTACATTTTCAGCTTTCATTTTCAAGTTTTCAGATTTTATTTTTATTTTCTAACTTTTTATTTTTAATTTTTTTTTAATTTTTGGACATTAAAATAAAAATGAAAAAAATTTCAAAATCCAAAAATAATTGCATGGCTGCGTAGAGTATACTTCATACTTCCATTATGCACTTAGAAGTTTTTACTTTGGAGTCATTTCATATTTTTAAAAATTAGTCAAAGTTGTTGTTTTTATTGCAGATTTTAAAATTTCAAAATTTCAAAATTTTCATTTTTGGGCCAAATTTAATTTTTTCAGTTTTATATTTCATTCATGAGCCTATGATGACATTTCCTTCATGAAAACTTCAATTTCATTGAAGGGGTTATGTTTTATGGCATTTCATAAATTACCATTTTTGGAGCAATAAATTGCCTTCTCTTCATAAAAATTCTGATTTCATTGAAGAGGGGTAATTTTACATGCTACATTGAAGGTCATTATTTCAAAGCATTAAATTATTCATCTTTATGAAAATTTGATTTCATTTAAGAGGGATAATTTGAAGTGACATTTTAAAGCCTCTATTTTAAGGCAATAAATTATCATCTCTTTGTGAAAATTAATTTCACCAAAGAGGGATAATTTATTAATCACATTAAAGGCTATCTTAATCTTCATGATAAGAAGCTACATTTGAAGGAGCCTATTCATCATTTGGATTCACATTCATAGATAGATTTAATCTTTATTTCCATGCTTAAAGTAGGATTTAATGCAAGATAAAACTTGTTTAAAATCCACTTAATAAGGGAAGATAAAATCTACCTTAAAATCCTCAAGATAAAAGGAATTAAGGCACTACATCGTGGTCATATGAGGGCCAACTCACATTTACTTTATTTTGGTTTCATGAACAATCATTAAAGTAGCATGGTAAAATAAACCAACACATGCCCCTTGTTTACAGTTACTTGCAATCACTAAGGTGTTCCAAGCATTAAATTGATACATCTTTATTTGAGATTACTAATACACATATGCAAATGCTAATATAGCGGAGACCTTGGAGAAGTTGTTTTGTTTAACTTCTTTGCAAGAGAGGGTTTTGGGATCCAAACCCTAAGGGAGAGTGTAATTTCACAATTGGGTGAAATTAACACTCAACATTTTGGCGCTAGAAGGAGGGCATGAATTGGTTTATTTTATTGTGATTTTAAATGCTATAGGGATTTAAAATATGGAATATTTCATGCCCTATTGATTATTATATTTAGACCTCTTTTAACACACAACATTGTAGTGCTAAAAGGAGGACATGAATTGTTATTCATTGATCTAACACTTTTGGATTGTTCATACAGGAATAATGTGATTTGATATAATTTTGAAAGTTTTGAATTGCTAAATATTTCAAGTTCATTTGATTAGCATCTTTGGTTTCCTCTAACACTCACACTTTGGGAGCTAGGAGGATTTGAATTGATTTATTTTATGGCCATTTAGATGCTAAATTGTTCATGTTACTTGAAAGATTTATTTTACAAAACATTGGTCTTGACTAACGAGGTTTTGTTTCCATATGATTACTTTCATTTGATTCTAACATTCTCTATTTTTGATGATGCATTAATGCTAATCTATTTACAAATTTGAGAATGTTCTTCAATTTCATGGTTTAATGGATACATATCTCTTGGTTGATGCTAACATGATTATTCATATGTTACATGTTTGAGATTGGTTAGTCATTTCATGCTTCTTTGTAAGAAATATTTATTTGACTAACAAATTGGTTTTGAAGTTATCCTTTGAGTTTCACTAATGGCTACAAATACTGGAAAGTGGTATGGGGTACATGGTAATCCTTTGAACATTAGTGGAGATGCTCATGACTTACCCAAGAACATAGAGAAACTTTTGCCCAAGTTTAAGCACAATGGCACAACATTAGCCGAGGAGCACATTCAATCCTATGTGGATATCCTAGTTAGATGGAATGTCGAACATGAGGATGTGGCATGTAGATTGTTTCTTGGGAGCCTAGATGAGGTGGCATATGATTGGTACATCAATTTACCCACTAGCTCTATTACATCCTGGGCCCAATTGGAAAATGCTTTTATCAATCAATTTAGGTTGCCCATTGATCCTCTCACGATGTATCAACAATTTGCTTCTTGCAAGAGGGAACCTAATGAGCCAGTGAGAATTTTCAACATGAGATTTTGAAAGCTCTATGCGAGATTAATTGCTCCCTATACTATTGAGGAGAGTGGTGCTCTTCAAATATACTTTGGGGCATTGGATCCATTATTTGCCATGTTCATTAGGACAAATCCTTTGGTCACTAATCTTGCATCGGCCTACACGAAAGCTATGATTATAGATCAACAATTGAGGCCACAAGGTTATGGGATGGAGCAATTACCTATGGTAGGACAACTAGGGGCTTGCAATCAAACCTCGATGGTAAATCAAGCATGGGCACAACAAAATTTGATATCAAATATTTTGCCCCATAATCAATTTTACCCTACCATACCCACTTATGCTCCCACATGCGCTTATACGAGTACATCTATCCATCCAACCACTCCATAGTTAGAGAATCATGTGGTCACTCATGGAGCCATTGCAACAAGTGTTCAAGCTTTATCTATTGATATCAATCCAACTAATCCTACTACTTCTACCACTCAACCAAAGAAGCTTGTATCGGAAGTAAAAGAGCAAAAGAAGGTGGTTAAGAAGTTAAGTAGATATGTGGTTCCATCACAAAAATGAGCACATCAATGTATGCATCCAAATCATCCTAGGAAGAAAATTCATAATGCTAATCTTAATGATATTTCATGTTATGCTCCTTCAGGTGATAGAAGAGATTTTGATGTGACTTACATTGAAGTAAATGCCTATTCAGAATGTCTTGAAGAGCATGAAGATTTTGGAGAAGAAATTCTATGGATGGGTAACAAGAAGTTGGAATCAAATGATCACCATCTTGTTTTGGAAAGAAAATATCTAGAATCATTACCCACAAATGAGGATTTGGATGAACAAACCTATGAGGATATGATTTGGTCATGTGTACTCGCAAAGGAATATTGGGGTGACTATATGGAGCAAGATGTAAAAATTGATCCCATTATAGAAGCTCCTAAGCCATCAAAAGTGGTTGAAAGTGAATTTGAAAGAAAATCAATAAATGAATTTGAAGACATAACCGAATTTCACCACTTGTTCTCGGAAGATACTTTGGATGATATTGTTGAAATTGATGGCCAAGAAGATCCACACCTTCCAAATTGTGATAAAATTGAATCATGGGTTACAAATTTGGATTATGATAGCCTTACAAATTTGAATTCAAGAAATAACCCACTTTTGGAAATAATTGAACCATCTAAGGAAGGTGAAGATGAATTGGATGAGAAACATGTTGATGAATCGGAAGATGATGAAGAAGTAATTGAGCATCACAACTTGATTTTGGAAGATGATTACTATGATTCTTGGAAGAAATGGGAAGAATATGCTCGCTCTAAATCTTCTAATGAACTTTTGTGTCAATTGATATGCAGGATAATACGATTTGCTTTCTCGCATGAGGATATTACAAATCCTGTACAATTTGAGAAAGTTTTGGAAGAGGGATTCGAATCTCATCAAATTTTGGAAAGTGATAAGGATTCTACAACCATGGATAAAGAAGGAGAATCATTTGCTTTAGATCCCTTTGAGGGAAAAGAAATTGAAAATCTTGATCCACTTATTGGTTCTACAATGTCTATGCCATTTCAAAATGAGGAAATTTTAGAACCTGAATGGTTTGGGTTTGATATCACCGATGATCCAATTGAAAATATCACGTTATCTAAAACAACCCAAGTGATTGATCATGGAGATGTGTTAGTTGACCCATCCCTAGATAGACAAGACCTATGGTTTGAAAAGGATGGACATGTTTTTAATTGGGTGCCTAATTTTGGTGTCTTTGATAAACAAGTCATGGAAAAGAAAGTCTACATGATGATGATGAAAGTCATGAAAAAAAAATGAAAGTTTCAAATCCTCTTCAAGTAATGGTAAATGAAAATGTGCCAAAGGTAAAATCTCACCTTTTATGTTCTACCATTCGAAATTCAAGTGAAGGTTTACCTAATGGATTGATGGATTCAAATACTATCAATGATGAAATGTCATTTGTGGTTGATAAAGAATTTGACTTAATTTCTCCTCACACCACTAATGATATTGCTTTATTGAATGAAAATGAAGTTGATATGCTTGAAGTGTTAAATCAAGTTCATAATCAATTAGTAACAGAATCTAGGATAAAAACTTATGATGATCCTCATTTAATAAATATCCTAGATGCTTGCAAATGGTTACATGAATTTGATTGGCCTACAAATTTGAAAAATGATTTGGCTTTAAAATTTGTAGAAATAGGTTCCTATTTGCAAGATCTCATATCTAAAAATGAAAGCTTATTTCTACACCATGAATCGAAGTGTGAAATTGACATAATAAAGAATAGACATGAAAGAATTGAAGATCAATTATTGTCTAATCAATTTGAGAATTTGAAACTCCACCATAGGATTATTAATGGAATTAAATCAAATTGGTATGGTGAGAGGGGCAAGTTGAAGTTTGTTGCATTGTTTGGTCTAATCTTGTTTTTGTTGGATTCCTACAAAATTTGGCATGTGTATCATGTTATATGTCTTTTGAAATGTTCTAATCATGTTTGGGATCCAGGGAAGTGATAGTTCAAACTTTGCACCATCTTGTACCATATTGTACATTTGTATATAGATTTTGGTTTTCTTTTTTTGTTTTTTTTGATGTTTGATTTTGTTTTGAGTTATGTATTCATTCCCTTCAAGTTTTGGTTTTGTTTTAGTATATTTTAGAGTGAGATGTCAGCTCATGTCCTCATGAATGTTAACTAAGATAAGGAGAATATGAAACATTGGAATTGTATTGCAGAAGGCTCCACAAGTACCACAAACACATTAAAGAATATCATTTGAAACTTGGGATGCGTGAAGTTGTCAGTTTTGCAAATTAGGGTGAAATATTTTGTATACTCCATCTCATTCATCCGTATTTCATGGTACATTTCACATTGCATAAACATTGCATCTCACTTGCATCTACATTTCAAAGACAATCACCAAAAAACATGTCAAATTCTCTTAGGATCATTGCACAATATACACTAAGAAGATCTTGAGATTGGGAACTGATACCGAAACTATCTTGAACCAAACACAATTTGCACATATTAAAAACATCTTGGGTAAAATGGTCAAAACCATCCTTGGGAGAAAATGTGAGGTGAAAAGAGTCATTCTTGTCGGTCCTATCATGCAACATAGTCCATAAAATAGTGGTTTTCACCACTTCCACAATACTTGAAACTAAAAAATAGAGTAGTAAGGATAGGGTCAAATTCTCATCATACTTAGGTTGAGAATCTGATTCCCCAAAGCTCTGAGTCTGCTTGCATCACACACCATTGACTATTGGATTGTAAGGATCGTACTACATGTCCCCTTAGAAGGATGGGTAGTCATCTCTAAGATTCAAGAAATCAAAAGCAAAATCATGGACTATGGGGCTAACCTCCATCGAGGCTATAGACGCTTGAATGGCAGTGGAGTATGCTCATGCATGGTGACATGTCTCATTTAAAAGTGAGACCTCTGACCGCTCAAATGGACAGGCTAGCCTTGTGGTTTCATCCATAACAAGTTTAACCATTTTGGTCAAAATGAGGTAATAAACTCAAAATTAGAAGAAAAAGAGAGGGGAAAAATTTTTATTTATTTGGGGGGGGAAATTTCCCCCAAAAATAGACAAAGGCTTGCACACACACTAGTTCTGGATTGTAGCGGTTCATAACTGAGCTCTTGATCTGGTAAATGAATTCACTACACACACATTTGGTCCTAAGAGGGTTAGACAATTTTAGTGTGTTTGTTTATGGTACTAGAATGTTTGAGTCTCTACAAAATAGGTCATTCATATTATAGCATCCTTTCAATACATCCAATCTTGCATAAATCATCCATAACATATCATATGCATAAATCATGAAGACATAAACATCCATGTGAAACTGACGATGGAATGTTGAATGGTTTCAGACGATAAGGAATGAATCACTTTGCACACACTGAGTTGATGCTGAATGATTCTGATGGTTCATGTCTTTTTGGTCTATTCTCATTCTTTGGATACTTGCTGATGCTCTAATATTTGGGTTTTGTGTGTTTTAGAGTTTGGGTTCTTACCGAAATGCTCAGGAGCATTTCCCAGCAGAGTCGCCATTTGTTGTGGTTGCTCCACAACTAGCCCCAAAATTGGGGACCCATATTTTTTGTTGTTGTTTTAAAGTTTTTGGTATCCTTGGGAAGATGATTTTGATAGATCCCATCCTTGTCATTTGTAATTCAGTCTTCAATATGCCTTGTCGGAATGTAGTTTTGATCTTGTTTTGTCTCTTTTGGAGCGTTGATAAGCTTGCATGTGTTTGTGTCACCTGTTTGGTGTCATTTCAAGGTTCATTTTTGAGTAGTATCTCCTTGTTTGCTTTCATCATGTTTTGGGTTGTTTGGGTTCTAATGTCAATTTTAGTATCATGTTGTCTCATAAGTGATAATACAAACATTATGATTAGTATCAAATTTTCATATTATAAAAATAATAATAATAATAATAATAAATAAAATATTTCTTTTATTTGTATTGAATATAATTGTTAGTTCCAATAAACCTTATATATATTATTATTTATATTATAATTATGTATATTATAATATAATAATAATATAAATAAATAAAATAAATTGAAATGAAAATATATATATATATTATCATCATATATTTCATATATATGATGATAATGTATATTAAAAATAAAAATCAAATAAGACAAAATAAAAATAAAATATATATATATATAATAAAAAAATTAAAATGAATAAAAATAAATAAATGAATTGAAAAATAAATAAAAGTGAATTCATAACATATAACGAAATATAAAATAAAGTAGAAGCTTTATGCTCGGAGGGGCATTATTTTTCTTTGTCCTTCTTATCCAATTGAAATGTAAAGTTTAGATTTATATTTTGTTTGAATTAGTTTTAATAACATTGGTTTTCATAATGTTAGTTTTGATAATGTGTTGATGTCTTGGCAGGTTATCAAGGAACGTGATGAGATGGGCAGTGACACAGGAAGAAATTTATATGGCAGCACGTATGAGGACCAAGCTCGGTGAGACATTCGACATAGTGGTTCAACATGGAGTGGCCCACTCTCGATGCCATATTGGATATCATAGCAAGAATAGGCTCGATGGTGAAAGACAATGGCATTGTGGGAAGCCTACCAGACCGGGATAAAAATGATGAAAGTAGAGTGAATGGTACTAAAATGAAGGAATCTACACGTGGTAGATGACGATGATGCATCGATGGTTTATCAGGCAGACTATAGCAAAAAAAATTATCAAGGTGCATCGGGAGATTGATGTGCAAACTACGTAGTGGAGGTGACTGGATTCAACAACAATGATATTATGGGTCATGATGCAACAAGTAAATTTCATCACTCACACAGCAACCGACAAGCAAGGTATGCTAGGTGTAAATACAATATGATCGGAATATATGGTATGCTTGGCTACGAGCGGTGATAATGTAATGGCCTCATACCCCTCCATGACATGGTTCTAGACATAAGATGCAAGCAGTGTGGTGAGTTTTGAACAAGAGTCCCCAACATCCCGAGGCAAATAGTGCAACATGGATGATGTGTATCAACAACAGAATACCGGATGTGGACGGTGAGCCAAAAAAGCGATATCAGTGGTCAAAAAGTTGATAGTGGCAAATACACAATTCCTAGCATGATGAGTAGTGTGGGCGTCCACATTACTCAAGAACTTCCATGTCGTGATGACTATCGAAATGCAGAAGCATCGATGGCAGCATTCAATCAGGTAAAGTTTGAGGTCCATTTACGGCAACCTGGCACTAACAAAAATTTGCACGAAGTGATGAAGCTACTTCATGGTAGATAGTTCCAGTTTAGAAGGACTGAAGTAGCGGATTTGAACTGTGAGTCTTGGTGGGGTGCCACGATAGAGAAGACCCTTCAATGGATGAGGTTGATCACTATGTGGGGAACCTCGTCCAAAGCGAGGAGATATTAGGGTGCAATGACATTTATTGAGGTTCATGAGCATAGATTGTGAGATGGAGAATTTGATGCCTGGTAGTGTAATGGTAGCAAGCACGAATGTAGAAATGGAGTGATTTATAGATGATACATGCCTGTGTAGACCACAAAAACTCAGTAGATGCAGTGAACGCATGTTGGATAGAATATGTCAGATAGAGGAGGTCACGTCTAGTATTCAGGAGCACAGATTTAATGGTGAGAGGGTCTTGATGTGGATGTCATGTTAGACACCAACATTATTTAGGGATGCATTAGACAATGTAGACATGGGTCCCCCAAGCAGTGATGACTGAGAGGTAGACACGATGACTGCACGAGCTATAATGGCAAGGGACGAAGTAGTGTCCTCTGTAATGCAATGAAAATGCTGATACATAAATTTGATCATTGTAGGACGTGGACAGTGCATAGGCTATTTGAAGAGTGCATTATTGGCAATGATGGTTACATAGAAGAGGCACCCAACCAATGGAAGAATAAGTTTGGTTTCATCGCATGTGAGGCCAAATTTTTAAAAACGTATCATGGAACGCCACGCTATGGAAGGTCTGATTGGATGGCATAATGAATGGACCCACCATTGTCCATTGGGTAATAAGGCAATAGTTGGTTATTTATGAAACATAGGGTCTCACTTTCATACACCATGAATAAAAAAAATATAAGCACGAGCGTAAGGGTATGGCTTTATTAAATGAAAAGGAGTAATATTTTTTTTAGTCATTATGCTTATGGATATTAAGGCAAAAAAAAGAAAAGAAATTCCAATCAAGATAAAACGAAGAAAAGGGAAGACGTTTGAAAAAGAAAACAACAACAATGAGAAATGAAAAGAACTGTCAAAACCTTTTGAAGCCCTAACAAAGGAGGGGAAGAGTTTTTACTGGGAAACGAAATGAAGAGACAAACTGAAAGTTTTAAATACGCTATTGAAAGAGGAATGGGAAGTTGGAAACTGGTTTCAGAAACAGAGTTACAAATTTGTGAGAAGAGGCATACTGGACCTATTTTGGAGCTGTTTTTCCTTCCACTTGGACTGGTTTTTTGAGGAAAACCAAAGATTCTGCTATTGTAAAATGGAACATTTTTAATGCAGGATTTTTTCAAAAATTTGCATCTTATGGGCAAGAAAGGAGGAGTTTATTCATGCATGCTTGTTTTACTGCTTACCTTTCCTTTCACATTTTGGGATTAATAGATGATGTTAAATGCGTTTTTTTAATGGTTGCATCATTGAACTTCTTAAAACCTGAAATTTATTTTTTGTTTTCCTTAGAAGCTCGCACCTAGGTTACATCAAGTTGTGCAAATGCAGATTTGGGTAATTTAGGTTGCATGCATGGATGCCTCACATCTTCGGTTTTGCCGGAATAGGATGGCATCATACTGGTTGTAGCATGTTTTGCATTTTCTGCTTTCATTTTCAGTTTTCAAAATTTATTTTTATTTTCTAACTTTTTATTTTTAATTTTTTTTTAATTTTCGGACATTAAAATAAAAATGAAAATTTTCAAAATACAAAAACAATTGCACAGCTGCATAGAGTATACTTCGGAGTACCATTTTGCACTTAGAAATTTTTTCTCTGGAGTTATTTCATATTTTTAAAAATTAGTTAAAGTTACTGTTTTTATTGCAAATTTTAAAAATATGAAATTTTAGAATTTGCATTTTGGAGCCAAATCTATTTTTTTCAGTTTTATATTTCATTCATGAGTCTATGATGACATTTGCTTCATGAAAATTTCAATTTCATTAAAGGGGTTATGTTTATGGCATTCCACAAATTGGCATGATGGGAGCAATAAATGCACCTTTCTTCATGAAAATTTTGATTTCATTGAAGAGGGAAATTTTATAATTTACATAAAAAGGTCATTGTTTCAAAGCATTTAATTATTCTCCTTTATGAAAATATTTCATTAGAGAGGAATAATTAAAAGGACATTAAAAGCCTCTATTTTAAGGCAATGAATTATCATCTCTTTGTGAAAATTAATTTCACCAAAGAGAGATAATTTATCAATCACATTAAAGGCTATCTTAATATTTATGATAAGAAGCTACATTTAAGGAGCCTATTCATCATTTTGGATTCACATTCATAGATAGATTTAATCTTCATTTCCATGCTTAAAGTAGGATTTAATGCAAGATAAAACTTGTTTAAAACTCACTTAATAAGGAAGATAAAATCTACCTTAAAATCCTCAAGATAAAAGGAATTAAGACACTACATCGTGGTCATATGAGGGCCAATTCACATTTACTTTTATTTTGATTTCATGAACAATAATTAAAGTAGCATGGTAAAATAAACCAACACATGCCCTTTGTTTACAGTTACTTGCAATCACTAAGGTGTTCCTAACATTGAATTGATATATCTTTATTGAGACCACTAATACACATATACAAATCCTAATATAGAGGAGACCTTGGAGAAGTTGTGTGATTAACTTCTTTACAAGAGAGGGCTTTGAGATCAAAACCCTAAGGGAGAGTGTAATTTCACAAATGGGTAAAATTAACACTCAACACCTCTTCAAACAAAGAGTACAATGTGGGTCTCAAACCCTAACTCAGATAATCTTCAAATTTTATCTCAATTATTCTCTAAACATTCACCAATAATGCATATAAAAACTCACTCAACTATTTCCAACAATACTTATAAAACAATCCTTTTCACTTCGCCTTATGTTTCACACTTTCATTTCAATCACTTCTAAATAAAAGATAATGTGCCCATACCTTTTTGCATTGATGGAGATAATTCATCAAAACCTATTTTACTCACAACCATTTCCTTTTTTTCCACTTTCAATATTAGATAACAATAGTCTAACTCAAAACCTCAACATGAATATTTCACAACATTCACAAATATTCCTTCCAAAATGTGCTTAGTGAAATCTGAACAATATACTTTAGAACCCTTCTTTTTATCTCAAGGAGAATGCATTAAACCTTCATCATCATGCCACAAATATTCTTCTTCATAATGCAAAAGGTACAATAAAATTCAAACCAATTTTACACCTTATAACTCCTAACATTGCAAATTAAATCAACCCAATAAGATCACAAATTACACAAATAATTTTTCACTATTACACCTTTTAACTCCTCTCTTAAAATGATTTTCAATCAAACTATTATAATCAAAAACCCTTTTTCAAAATAATACCATACATATTATTTCATGCATTCATTTTTATCAAAATAAAATGTTTGCCTTATAACTCCTAAAGCCACATTAATATTTGCATACCTTAGCACTTAGTACCTTAGGCGTTAATTAAAAAATTAATGCACGCGCTGCCTTTGCAAGAATTGAACCCCCACCATATCAAACCACATACACCTTAGCCATGACCTAACCACTACGTGAGCTAAGCGCTCACGTGAAACCTTAGGTGTGCCTTCTGTCCTTTGTCCTGGTCGCTAGTGCCAAAAGCTTTTAACAATAAAAACTTTATTCCTCTATCACCGTTGTGTCTCAAACCTGAGACCTCCCTACTATAACAACCTAGTGCTAAGGGAAGGTACCATCTAGTCTATCCGCTTGAATGGAAGCAAACTTCGATGCCGCTTCATCTTATCACTTCCCTACCTTAGAAATAGAACCACGCAGATTCCTTCTTCTCTCTCTTCCATGCTTTGATCGATTAACAAAGCGTATAATATTTTGATGAATGCCTTAACCTTTTCCACCTTTGACTTGCACTATTAATATGCCTTTTAAGGCATTTACCTCCAATGTCAGTGCATATTAAAATTTGGACTTTGGATTTCGAATTATATTATATTTTAATTATAATTATTTAAATTCAAATGAATTTAAATATTATAATTTAAATATTTAAACTTCTTTTGGGCCTTCCATTAATTTAAAATATTAAATCTCTTTTATGCCTTTAAGGGGTAACTTTTGCCACCATCACCTTAGAAAAAATTCATCAAATAACCTTATTATTTTTCCTCAAACACCATGGAACAGAGTTATCTTTTCAACCAACTTGGACATCAAACGTTTGATATTAATCAAAACTTTTGACATTAATTTCATCAATTTTGGACATCAAACGTCTTGACATAAATGACAATAAAACTTGCTCAAATTTCCAACAGTTACTAGAATCTTTGGTGAATGTGGAGGAGATGGATTAGTTTGGGACTTTGTAATGGTTGGTGAAGAAGGTGGTGAACTATGAGGTGGGGATGATACCTTTTGTTCCATTTATTCTTGAGAATGGGAGGGAGATCCTTTTGGGGAAGGAGAAGGAGAAGAAGAAGAAGGGATAGAAAATATACCTTCACCTACCGAAGTAGTTTGCTAGAAAATATTATCCACACCTTGGTGTTGTGTTTGTTGAACCTGTTGCTCTATAACTGGCATAGGAGTTTGTTCAACTACTTGCTTTTGATCCATTTTTTTCTTCTTACTGACCTCCTTTTTAGCCTCCCCTATTGAATCCTTTACCTTTCTCTTGAACACAATAGGTATTGTAGGCTTATATTTCTTAGTGCCACCTTCATGTTGTGTTTCTTGTAGTGCAACTTCTGAAATAGGGGATGGCTTTACTGAGGTTGCAATGGTGAATTTCATAGGAGTAAACACAAAGCTATCCTCTGCTTCTTTTCCCACTAGCTCTTGTAAAGGAGCTTCTCCACCCAAGGCTAGACATTTTGGTCTTTTACCTGCCTGGATATTTTCTACATTTCCTGTTTCATACTTACCCAAACCACCACTAGAATAATGCATCTTTTTCATTATCTCAGCACCCATAGAGTATTTCTGCAATTGCTCTTGTGAAGGCTCAAATGTGGTCTGGGTTCCTTCAGTTATTGATGGAGCATTTGTCATAGTTTCTTGTACCTCTTCCTGTGAAGGTGGAGAAGGAGAATCTGATGATACTTGATCTTTATTTTTTCCTTTTACTCTTGTTTTCTTGTAACTCAACACCAAACTCCTACCATTCTTGGCTTTCCATGTCTTAATATGTTTGTCATACAACTCAAAAAACTTGGTATCCAATTGATGACCGAATATGGCCTTTGTAGTACCCATTTCTACTCTCATCTGCCACCATTCCACAATTTTACCATTGTCCCATTTATGCTTTTCTTCCAATTCTTTGATCTTGGATTCTTTCAATTGGTGGGCTTTGTTGTTTTTAGGATCATAATCAACTATTTGCTCATAAAAATCTCTCCAAGGGGGAAGTTGTTCCATCTTGTTAACATTCCATTCCAATGGAGCATTTTCCTTGTTGTTTCTGCCCTTCTCAAAGTGGGGCCTCAAAGTTTTTTCAAATTTGAGGGCTCTTTCTCCATTTAGGGCAATGTTTCTTTCTAGGAACTTGTCATCAGGGTCATATCTCCATCTCTGTGGAATATACATAAGACCAAGTCTCTCCAAATATTGAGCAATTTGTTCATGTTGACCCTTTTTTGTTATGGTTATATCATCCACATTGCGAGAATAAACCAACGTTCCCTTCCTTCCCTTACCGATGCCAAAGTTGACATTGATGAAATCAGCCTACCTCAAATATTCCAAAGCTAACAGTCTACTGGTGACAAAGTGAGGTAAAAAAAATGGTTTACCGGTAAAGCCATAGAGTCTGATGATTGTTCCCTCAGTAAGGATATACCAATATCCTTCCTCGACTTTCTCTACATGCAATAATTCTTTAGCCAGAGGTGGAATTCTAGGGCATTGGCCATACATAATATTTAGGGTTGGCCCCAAAAATTCCATGTTGAATCTATAATAAGACTCGGTGTTTCTCAAATGGCCGGTCCATTGGTAAACTGGTATAGGGTCCCCATTATCATTTTTATCTATCACTGGAATCCAGGGCATCATTTACCTTACAACACTGAAGAAAATCCATATCAAGTTTGAACAATACTGGAAAGAAGGGGCCTCTAAATCTCTTTTCATGCTTACCAGCTATTCATGCATCCTTTTGGAGAGATAAGCTAACCAATAAAAATAAATTGGTTTGATGCTCTCATCTTCTACTAAAGCCTTGTACATTTTCTCATTGGATATGCAATAAATAATGGCTATCTTCCAATCCCTTACATATCGATCAGAATCTAGACCCTCTAGGCAGGCTAACATGGTGAAGAGCTCTAGGTAGGCAAAATGCTTAATGGCAATTAGGGTTTTGGGTAAAGTACTCCTAGACTTTATTATTTTAAACTAACTATAAACCCATTTCCTAAAAGGTTCACCATCATGAGCACACCCCTACAATGAATAATATTTGGCTTGGGCTGATGGGTTGAAGGGTTTAGGGCTCACAGGAGGGTCTACACCCATGGAAAAAATATCTCGATAAGCTTTAGTAGTTATACTAAAGAGGGTTTTACCCTTAGCTATTTTTACTACTTTTACCCTAGGGTCATAAAATTTTACAATGGTGGCTATCAACTCTAGGTAGGGATGTACTAAATCATAAATATAAAATGACAAAAAGGAGTAGATGGTGCAAATACCTTGAACTATCATTGGTTCACCCTTTTGAAATTTGTCATTGATGTCTCATCTTAGCCTATTTCTCATCCTCCACATCATTTTAGTATCTACCACTACCTGCACTTTATCCACATAGCGCTCTAATTCACCACTCTCCTACTGAATAGTTTGCTCTACTACTTTTGATACCATCTCTAAGAAAATTTGCTGAAGATTTGCTCTTTTCATCACTTGGTAGCTTCATCTCACTACTTTGTTAGCACTCTCTAGTAAATAAACACTATTTGCAAAATGAGCAGCAGTTGAATTTTGAGCTTTAAATATCCTGCATGCATACTTTCTACCATTAATACGATAGATGAGCTACTACCCATTGCATGCTTTAAAATTCAAAATATGAATGAACTGGTGGTGACACTTGTCACTCCATTCATTGATTGGTCATGATGTAGCACATGTCATAGCCCATGACTCATGTCTTTGTCTTATTCTCTTTGGGTGTGGCATAGAACACACAATGGGGTAGAGCATATTTTAGCTTTGACTATCTTGACTCCCGGTTAAGGACGTGTTGTGTGCCACTACATTGCTTTTTTCTTTTTCTCTATACAAAAAACTTAAAAGAAAGAAAGTATAGTACAAATATATACATATGTTACATGAAAAAAACTTTTACTCAAAGTAAAGCTTTAAATGGTATCCATTAACTAGAATCGGTTGAATGTTTCCTTCTAGATCTTGAAGCTGGAAAGAATTGTTCTCCTTGACCTCAACCACTTTGAAAGGACCATCCCAGAAGGAGTCAAACTTTTGGTGATTTCCTAGTTTGGATCTCTCTACATTCCACCTTAGGACAGAGTCACCCACTTTGAATTTTTTAAATTTGGCTTTCTTGTCAAACCATCCTTTAGTGTCAACTGAGTGTTTCTAGAAATCCTCATATGCTTGAGTCCTTTTTCTTCTAACTGTAGGAGATGCATCAACCTGGTTTCTATTGGATTTTGATCTGACTCTTCCTCTTGGTTTTCCAACCTTAAAGCTGGTATTTCTAGATGAGTAGGTAGGACAACTTCTTTCCCATACACCAATGCATAAGGGGTAGTCTTGATAGATTTCTTAATAGTGATCATGTCTACCCATAGAGCTTGCTCTAAAAGGAGATGCCAACTCCTTTTGTTATCCTCTAGTGATCTCTTTAGAATTCTAAGCAAATTTTTGTTAGTGGACTCAGCTAATCCATTCCCTTGAGGGTAGTAATTAGAAGAGTTCTTTAAACTTATGCCATATTTTCTTGTAAACTCAATGTATTTAGCTCCTATAAAATTTGGACCATTATCACTTACTATAGCTTCAAGAATACCAAACCTTGTGATCAAGCTTTCCATGAATTCAATTACCACTTCCTAATCTGATTTCTTGGTGGGAATGGCTTCAACCCATATAGTAAGATAATCTATAGTAGTCAAGATATATTTATGCCCTACTGAGGAATTGGGGTTTATCACTCCAATGAAATCTAGTCCCCACTATTGGAAAGGCTCTTCCACTTGAATAGGTTTAAGAGGAAATGCAACATTTCTATTCCTTCCCACATATCTCTAGAATTTATCGCATGCCCTTGTTACCTTGAAGGTGTCAGCAAAGATAGTAGGCCAGTAATAGCCTACCCTCATAATTTTCATAGTTGTGACCTTCCCTAAAAAATGTCCTCCAGAAAATCCCTCATGGAATTCTTCAATGACTTTCTATCTTTGGTCATCTTTTAAACATCTTAGAAGGACTCCATCAAGATTTTTCTATATAATCCCTCTGGTAATAGGACATACTTCAAGGCTTGGAGTCTATACCTCCTCCTTTGTGATGGATTAAGACCTTGAGGATAGACCCCTATTTGGAAATAGCTTATCATATGATCAACCTAGTCTGAACCCTCTGAGGAAAACTCTTCACTCTGCTCTATTGTTGATGGCTGATAGGCTAACATTTGTTCTACAACTACCTTTTTTATCATCCCTTGGCATAATGCTCTACCTCTGACTAACTTGGTAGGATGGATTTCCACATCATATTCCTAGATTTTGGTAATCCAGCCAGCTCTTTTATCTCCTAGTTCTCCTTGTAAGATGAAACTCCTGACATCTGGGTGTACCACATAAACAAGGGTTTTACTTTGAGCCAAGTATTGCCTAAACTTCTTCAATGACTTCATTACTACAAACACTTGTCTCTCAATAAAGTTGTATTTGATCTGGTACTCATGAAGAGTTTGGCTCCAAAAAAATATGGGATGTTCTTCTCCATCATCATTTTTCTGTGTTAGTACAATTGCATAGCTCTCTTCAGCTCCATAAGCATACAAAATGAAATTCTTACTAAAATCAGGATTCACCAAGACTAGGGTAGTGGCAATAGCTTGTTTAATTGCTTCAAAATCTTATTTCCTTACTTCTATCCACTTAAAATCTATCTCATCCTCTTTAGCAACTCTGATGATTAGTACTTAAACAAATTACAAACAAAATATCAACCATAAATCTTCCTCATGAAATTGATCTAGTAATCCTATTACAAGGCTTATTATTCATAGGCAAGGGAAGGGCTAGAATTGATTTTACCCTATTTGAGTCAATAGACATCTCTTCCTTAGAAAGAATGTCCATACCAAATTCTCTATATTTTTTAAACACTTGTTCCAGGTGCTCCAGATGAGCTTATTTCTTATGAGAGAACATAGTCATATCATCTAGATAGATGAGGATGACCTTATTGATTAACTCTCCAAAAGCATAATCCATGGCTCTCTGGAAAGTGGCCCCTGCATTGGATAGACCAAAAGGCATCCTTTGATAGGAAAAGGTCCCCCACTTAGTAGTAAATGTTATCTTGAATTGATCCTCATCCTTTACCCAAATATGGTTATATCTAGAGAAACCATCTAATAATGAGAACCTCTCAGCTCCTACAACAATCTACAAAATTTGATCAATCTGAGGGAGAGGGTAGTGATCTTTCAATGATGCTTGGTTCAGGTTCCTAAAATCTACACATAAATGGATGTCCCCATTCTTATTTCTGATAGGAACCAAATTAGCCACCCATGTAGAATGCTTGATTGGGTAGATAATTTTAGCTTTCAGCAATTTGAGCAACTCCTCTCTCATTATGGACTCAATCCTAGGATTCATAGGTCTCTGCTTCTATCTGAAGGGCTTTGCATCAGGCTCTAACTCAATAGTATGTTGGATCACTTTCTTATCATATACCTTTAGATCTTCATATGACCAAGCCATAATGTCTTGGTACTTGAAGCACAGGGCTTTGATTTCCTCTACCTCCTCTAGAGAACATTGGATACCAACTTTGAGCTTCTTATCCTTTTCAACTTTGATCTCTTTATAGATTTCTTCATTGATCTCCATAGCTCTAGCTTTCCTCCCATATTCATTATCAAAGAGGCTTTCTAGGGTGACCAAACCCCTAGGGATATGATTGTTCTTCAATTGAATAACATCTTGTTGATCTATCTCATGAGGTAGCTCCTCCTGCACACTAGATAAGCAAGCTTCTCTCACCAGAAAATCAATAATCTGATCATCACTTTCAAAAACCTACCAAAAAATTTATCTATCTGGTATTGCAGGTCTAAAAACTAGTTTGACTCTTCTATCCTTTGATGATCCCATATCTAAAGAAGGGTTGAAATTTGAACCCTTAATAGCTAAAGAATCAACCAACATATTCTATTTTCTAGGGATAGAGTGGATATTAAGGGCATCAAAATATTCCATCAAATCCCATACCCTATTCCTGTATGATTTTAGGTAATGGTGCTTACTATTGCACCTCTCTCTCACTTGATTGACTATCAACTCAGAGTCACCATATATGTCAAGCATTTTGATCCCCATACTCTCTGCTTGCATTAATCCCAAGCATAAAGCTTCATACTCTACAACATTGTTAGTGCAAGACCATGTTAGTCTGTATGCAAAATATTTTACACCTTCTAAGGGAGACTTCAAAACTACACTGACACCTACTCCATTTCTGCACCTTGCACCATCAAAATGCATAGTCCAGATTTTTATTTCTCTCAAGGATTGATTGGATATGGTAGGGGTCTTTTTCTCTATTTTTGAAGAAATATTGTAAGTGCCCATACCTATTCCAAACTGATTGTAATCCTCTCTGAATGGTAATTCATCCTCCACCTCTAACTCTTCAAAGCTTTCTACTAGTTCGAATTCATCTAGAGTTGTGAGGTTGCACATATCCTCTTCTATATTTTCAATGTGATAGGACACAAGATTTTTCAAGTGTTATCCTTATCCTCTTTCCTTTGAAAGGAATCATCATGCCAGAGTAATCCAAGTACATATAGCCTCCTAACTTAGCAGTGAACTCTCTAGAAAGACACATGCCAAAATAAGGTTCTAGGTCTACCACCATAATTTCTTGCATAATGGTCACTTTTGGAGCCCTATGCAATCTCATTAGTACATCCTTTACTACTCCAATAGTTTTAACTGGTGTCCCATCCAACTGTAGAACTCTAGGATAGGATCGGGTATACTCCATACCCATCTCATCATAGACTACTTTGGGCATGACTATGGTTGAAGCCCCTAAATCAATCATACAATTGTGGACTATCCAACCCTCCATTCTCAAGGAAATATAGAAGGGAGGAGGTTTGTTCTTTAGAGTAGGAGTCATCTTCTCCTTACCATAAGGTATGCTAAAATTATGGTGGTCTACTTTTCTTGAGAATTCTTATTCAAAGAAGCCTTGAGTAGATCTATCTGACTAGGAATAAAGAGAGTATCATAGAGACTTGCTTTGGAGGGAATTCTCTTCATCTCCTCTACAATGTTATATTCTAATTTTTCTAAAGGGAGCTTCTCATACCTCTTTTCTAGCTCACCATATTTCCTCTTATACTATTGTGTAGCTTCAATCCTTTGCCTCTTAGTGATGGAAGGGAATCTCAACTTCTCTTGCACTTCATATTTAGATCTTATTCTTTCTTTATCATTTTCCTTCTCATACCTCTTGGGAAAATTGATCTCCCTTTCTTGGCTCTTAGGAGTTGCATATCTCTTTTCAGTTGCTTGAGGAATAGGGAATTGATCATTACTTTGCAGGGGAGGATCTTTCTTCTTTTGAGAAGGGACCTAAAATTGACCCATCTTCTATGGATCAACCTACAATGTCTTTTTACCTGACCTTGTCATGATAGAAATGGGTTCCTCTTCATAAAGATCTTGTCCAACCATGATCTACTCTAGCTGCCACAACATGTTGACTCTACCCTTTTGATTTCTCTCAACTTTCTCCATGGCCTATTGCACATGGTGTTGGTACATAACACAAGAATCTAAATCATGAGGATCATTACACACAAGGCACCATACATTCACAAGACTAGTCTCAGGGGGGTATTCTTGATCTTCTTGATATGTGTTAACCTTGGCCCCTACACTATTATTGGTACCAGGATTTTGATATCTATTGATGTAGGGATACCTCCTTTATTGAGACCTCTCCATATCTCTTTTCTCCATCGCATTCATCTTGTTATTGAGTGTTTTCAAGGTACTCTGGATATCAAGCAACAGGGTGGATTCTTGAGGTACTTGAGATGGGAGTGGTGGAAAGGAAATTAAAGTAGATGTTGCTTTGGGGGCTGGAATTGGAGCCATTTGAGGGAGTGGTGATGACAAAGGAGGTGGGTCCATATAGGAAGATGTAGCTACCTTAGCTTGGGTATGAGGAATATCAGAACAATAGGGTATAACTATTTTTGGAGGTAACCTTCCTACATTAATAAGGATATTTTTTGCCTATACAACTATATTATACACTTGGGGGAAGGTGTATACTCCTGAATGTTGAGTTTGTAGCCCAAGTTCTAACCCAAGAGCTCTGATATAGTACATGAAAGCAAGAGGGGCAGCTGGTCTAGCTTTAGGTGGTATCCTTTTCTAGGTTCTATTGAATCTTAGATTAAAATCTGAGACTAAATCTTGTTGATGTTTTTGCATAGATGTGAACTGGTTTAGGAGAGAAAAGAGATCAATAGATTCATTGAATTCTTCTACAAAGGGTTCAGCTAATGCAGCCCATGAAGTGATGCTGTTATCTTCTAAGGTCCTAAACCAATGCAGAATCTTCCCTCTAAAGGATAGGGCTAGAATCCTGACAATCACATCTTCATTTCTAATGTTGTGTATGGCTGCTAAATTTAGGATATCTTGGCAATGCTCATAAGTAGTTTTACCTGATCCATCATATGTAGGTATAGCTTTGGATACAACTTGGGGAATATCATGCATTTGGGTAAGTCTTAAAGGACCAGCTGTATCCCAATTAGGGTATTTCTGTAGAGGCTGATTTGGGTTTACATTCTATTGTGCAACCATATTTATTGGTGGTGTTCTTGATGGAGCTGGTCTTGGAGGTATCTTAGGGGCTAACTCAATTGGAACCTCTCTTGACTATGAATCTAAGAACAAATTTCTTATAATATTGGACCCTCTTAGGGGAAGCTCATAAAATATAATAGGGTCTTGGTTATTTTTGATAGAGGACCTAGTATTCATGAAAAATATGAGCTACTAGGAAAGGCCTCTTAGGTTCTTGATCTCAGGGAGTCACCAAGTGAATTTTATTTCACTGCTTGATGAGGTCAAGACAATCCACTAAATATTGATTCCTCCGGGAAGAGTAGAAATGAAATCTTGTGGGTGAACTAGTGTTTCTTGTAAATAGGGTCCCATCGGGCGTGCCAAAACTATTGGGATCTGAATTGACATCAAGGTAATCTTGAAACTATGACTATTATCTATAGTGATCTGGTAAGGCATGCACCCACTAATCATAGTCCAAACCCCAATATTGGATGGATTAAATATTACTTTAACCCAACCTCCAGAGTAGGTTGGTATACCTTATCAACTAATTTGGGTGTTGACTCATTTAAGCTCAGTTAAATGTTTAAATATAGGGATAGAAATGGGTTTAGGGTTAGAAAAGTAATGATTTAATAGTGGTCGGATAAAGCTAACAGCATAGGCATCTATAGGAAAACCTCCACAAATCAATTTCTAGTGTCCCACACTTGCGATTAACAACACTCAAAACAAGTAATCTTCATCAATTAAAGAACAAGAGATATGCTTCAAGAAACTATTTCAAACATCCAGAGTACTAATAATCCAAATAGTAGAATTAGATCAATACCCAGACTAACAAAAAATAATTCCTTTTGAGCATATATTCAAACATGAAATATTTCAAGGTGCTCTAAGTTAGCAATCCAATATCAGCAGAATAGACTAACCATAGCAGCAGTAGCAGAAATGCATTCATAGATCAAATCTCCATAAAACATAGAAGACACCAGCCTGAGGCAAACATCCAAGTAATGTTCCTTCTATTGATTTGTAGAAAAATATTACATAGTAGGGCAAGAAAACACTCTAGATCCGACCCTAAAAAATGAGGGTTCGACCTCTATTTATAGTTTTACATGTTAAATATTTGAAGAAAAATGGAACATTACAAGGAATTTGGAGTGCCAGATCAGCAAGATGTTGAGGTGGTAGCCTCTTGTTTTTTTGGAGGAAGAAGGAATCATGTGATATTTCGCTCCCCTACAACTCAACTTCTGCAAGTCGCTCGGATTTCATGGCCTTCCACCCTAGATTGAGTCAAACTAGAATCAGAACCATCCATCATTCTTGTTGATGCTATCTCACCATGGATCTACAATTGAACTTGCTCATGGTTCTTGATTTTATCGTTTCATCTTCCTGCTCATTTTAGTTTAGAGGCCCTCAAACAATGATCAACCATTTTATCAATTCTTACCTTTATACATGGTTTGGAACACAAAACACATGAGCCATCGATCCCCTTTTGAATGGTTGAGATTAATGCATTATAAGCTTGGCGTGCACATCCATGATCTACAACACCAACGGTATAGAACCAATGTCATTTCTTCCTCTTTAGTTTCCTCAGTGGTGTAGAACCATGTTCTAACCCACTCTTTGAAGACCTCACTTGAAAATGTTGACTCCTTTGACCACGAGCGGGAGCAAAGGAAGCTTTGTTGCACTTTATGCAAAATGTGTTCTGAGTCATGCATGGGGTAGAACAATGTCCTAGCCCACTCCTCTTAGCCTTAATATATTCTTCTTGCTATTTTGGGCCATGATGTAGAACCATACCCTAAAAGATGTCATAGCCTATGATTTGAAATTACAACTTGCAAGGTTGACCAATGTTGACCATGGGGTGGAACCATGCATTGATTTTCTAGATATAAAACATGCATTAGCCTATGTGGGATAGAACCATGTCATGCACCGCACCTTGGAACACTAGTTTGTTGGGTTTGACCATGTTGACCATGGTGTAGAACCATGCGTTGAACCACGTGGTGTAGAACATGTGTTGTGAGCCATGATTTGGGTGATAAACTTACAAGATTTGACTACACTGACCGCGATGTAGAACCTTATTGGGGCTGTGTAGGGTAGAAAGTTGCCATAAATTATTGGATCTTCATTGTGCTCTATCCTGTTATTTTAAAAGCACTAAGAAAAAAGTTGACCAAGTTGATCGCAGTGTGGAACATGATGCGCTGCACCACTAAGTGGTTTAGAGCACCTCCTTTAGGACTTAGAAATATTTGTAAAAAATTTTCTATGTAGCCATTTTGGGCCTACATTCTCCAAATATCAAAATAAATATAGGTTTATGGTTGAAGGACTTTTTTACATTCATCCCCAAAGTACATGTTCTAAAAATTGATAGTTCGAAGACCACCAATTTAAGTGGGGAGCTTGGTCATAAAATTAATTTTAGAATTTTTTATGCATGGTCATGATTATAGCATATTTTTAGACCTAGGGTTCAAACAATACATCATTTGTACCAATGTTTATGATTTTATGACCTAAAAAACGAGAAAATTATCCATCAACTCAAAAGGGAGGGTTATATTCTATAAATATCCCTTTCACCTCATTAGTTTTTTACCAAATCATTGTTAAAAATATATAAAATACTTTTATGTTAAAATTACTCTTGAAATTTTACCTTTATTTCTATTGCTTCATGCAATCTTTGTTTACTCTCTCATCCTTGTAGGTAAAACCAAATCCATAAACCACTAATTCACTACCTTCCATGGAAGAGGATGAGAATATCTACCAAGATTTGTATCCAGATGTCATTGATTTCAATGTGAGGAGGATGGGACTCTCTACAATATATCTTATCATTTATTATTTTGATTTCTTGTAGTGCTAGTACACTTCTTGATAGTAATCTTATTATATCCTAGGCTTTGATGATGATGCATAAATATCATTTTCAAGTCACAAATATAGATAATACTCTTTCCAAAATATCTATCTTGTAGGCTATTCCATGCCTTTTTAATGCTTTTTTCAAAATAGATCATTCACCCTATAAATGCTTTTCTTTGTATTTGGTAAAGTGAGTAGAAAATGAATTGACTATGAACTTACTATATTCAATATATGATGTATTGAACCTCTTGGTCTTATAGGTTTCCCATGGCTTATGCTTATAATAATATTTATATTTAGTCATTATTTCCTCCTATTGGTTCCTTGGATTGAAATTATCATCCAGTGGAACTATTCTTATATGATGATTTGAATGCTTCCAAGTTACTTGAATTATCATATGTTTGGTGTTATACCAAACATTGTTGTATTTTCTCAAGTGTGCTTGAGCAAGAAACACATTTTCTTCTTCTTATTGATTCTTTTCCTCTTCTTATTTAAATTAGTTCTCCTTGGCTACATTACTTTGATGTTCCTTTCTCTAACTTTTATTTTGCTATTTTTAAGATGCCCTATTTTGTATTTGGTTCATCTCTCATTAAGGTGATCCATTTTTAATGGAATGTGCCAACATTCCCTTATAATGTGTCCCTTTCTTCCATAATGTTCACATATATTTTGTGTGTTAAAAGCACTTCTTTGAGAGTCATTCCTTTTATTATAAAATATTTGAAAACTATTTCTTTGTTAGAAGAATTGTGGAGGTCTCATACCTCTCTTGAGTAGCTACTTCCCTCTTTGACTTATAACTAATAATTGTTCTTATTCTATAGTTGTGAGGCCTCAACTTTGTTGAGCAAGGTGCAACAAAAGTATTGTCATTGTTGTCAACACAGACAGATAGATCGGTTGATGCAGTGGACAGGAGTTCAGAGGTCAGTCAGATCATGTACAGTGAAATTCCAGGAAAATAGAAGTGACCCAGATTCAAAAAATCAAAGAAAAAGACAAGTAAGAAAACTATCGCGATATCACGACAGGTTGAGAAGTTAGAAGGAAGAAAGAAAAATGTCATGATTTCATGACATATCGGAGGAGAGAGAAGGCGCAAGTAAAATTGTCATGATTTCGTGACATGGACGAGGAGAGAGAAGGCGCAAGCAAAACTGTCACGATTTCACGACATGTTGCGAGCAAAGAAGCCAAGTGGAAAAACTGTCATGATTTCGTGACATGTTGGAAGCAAAGAAGGCAAGTAGGAAAGTTGTCACGATTTCATGACATGTTTAGAAGCAAGTAAGGCAAGTAAGAAATTTGTCGCGATTTCGCGACATGTTTAGAAAGCACAAGGAAAGCTATCGCGATTTCGCGACATGTTGGCAGAAAAGAAAGCAAGTAGAAAAAGTGTCGCGATTTCGTGACATGTTGGGAGAAGAAGCGCTAAGGAGAAAAAGTGTCACGATTTCGTGACAAGTTGCAAGAAGAAGCGCTAAGGAGAAAAAGTGTCACGATTTCGTGACAAGTTGCAAGAAGAAGCGCTAAGGAGAAAAAGTGTCACGATTTCGCGACAAGTTGCGAGAAGAAGCGCTAAGGAGAAAAAGTGTCATGATTTCGCGACATAGTGCAAGAGAAAGAGGAGAGAGAAAAGTTGTCGCGATTTCGTGACATGTTGATTTTGGAGGCCAAAGAAGAGAAAGTGCACAAGGGAAAAAGGTGTCGCGATTTCGCGACATGTGTATTATCGCGGGCGGAAGAAGAGAAAGTGCACAGGGGAAAAAGTGTCGGCGATTTCGTGACATGTTGAAGTATCGTGGGCCAAAGAAGAAGGTGAGTGCAAGGAACAAAAGATGTCGCGATTATCGTGACATGTTCATATGCTTCGCGGTGAGAAGAGGTGAAGTGCAAGGAAAAGAAGTGTAGCATGATATCGCGACATGTTGGTGGTTTCACGGGCCCAAAGGGAAGAGAGAGAGTAAGGAAGCGAGAATGTCATGATTTCATGACATGCTGGTTTTCACGACAACAATACAGGAGGAGAACAAGGAGGCCAAGAATGTCACGATTTCGTAACATGCTGGTTTTCGTGGCGGCAAGACAGAAGGAGAACTAGGAGGCCGAGAATGTCGCGATTTTGTGACATGCTATTTTTTCATGGGTTAAAGGCAAGAAGGGCGGAAAGAGACAAAAGTGTCATGATTTCGCGACAGGTCGCTACAACATGATAAATAGACGGTTAACCGGAACGAACTAGCGTTAAAGGGGCGGTGGTAGAGAAAAGGGAGGCAATATTAATAAGAGTTAACTTACAGGTGCGATTTCTTGATAGAAATCATGCGACTTTTTGAAAAACGATCGTAGAAGGAGAAATCGAACAGTCGCATAAGTAGAATCATAAAATGCATGCATGCACAGAAATTAATACGAACGAGTCATAGTAAAGGTATTTGGTGCATGTGATGTGCTCGACGAAATGCCACTCATTTATATATGAAAAGGAGTTACGAAAAGAAGCGATTATAGTTGACAAGTGGCAGAAGTGATTTTTAGAAGAACGATTCATGAGTTGCATGCATAAAAATTAAAGCTTAAAATAGAGACATTTTTTTAAATAAAAGCAGGTCTGAGTAAATATTACAGTTTCTACTGAATGTGTGAAAGTGCTGTCGAAAGAGGGTGAGAAGAGTGCTATAAGGGAGTGAAAAAGCTGAGCAGTGAGTATTTACTGTGTTTTTGATAAATTGGAGACCAGTCAGGGTCTTGAAAAAGTGAAGGCATTTGTATGTCATTGTTTTAACTTTCAAAACTATGATCCAAGTTGGTGCTTGGATAGGGGTTGGTGCTCCTTTCTGTAGGTGCGGATAAATTAGGGGTTGGTGCTCCTTCTAGTGGGTGCTGGTAAACAGATTGTAAAATTGGTGTTTTGCAAAGGTTGGATTTGGACCGTAGTCCAAGCAGTCATTCTTGAGGAGTAGCCAAATTGGTGAACCTCGTTACATTGTGTGTTGTGGTGTGCTCTCTTGTGATTATTGCTTTATCTATTTTCTAGTTCTCTTTGCTTCAGTTTTAAGTATTGTAGATCAGATTTTTAGCTACACTGATTCACCCCCCCTCTCAGTGTCATTGTGGGAATATCAATTGGTATTAGAGCAAGGTTCCTGAACAAGCTTAATCAGCTAAGGTGATCTTGGAAGGAACACAATGGCAGGTACTGAAGGATTCTCATCAAACAAAGCTCCTTTGTTCAATGGAACTAATTACTCATTCTGGAGACTCAGGATGCAGACATATCTGAGTGCATTAGGATACGACATTTGGGAGTCAGTAGAAAGTGGATACACAGCACCCGCTACTCCTCCAATAGATACTGTCGGTAAGAAACTGTCTAAGAATAACTCCAAAGCAAAGAATGCCATAATGTGTGGGCTAGTAGACAGTGAAATGATAAGGGTCATGAGCTGTAAATCAGCAAAAGACATATGGGATAAACTAAAGAGCATCCATGAAGGAGACAACAAGATCAAGGAAGCCAAACTGCAAACTCATCGAGCTCAGTTTGAAGCATTACAAATGAATGACGATGAGAACATAGAGGCCTATATGCTGAGAGTCAATGGAATCATTAATGCAATTAGAGGACTCGACGAAGAAATCGAAGATGCGGTTGTCGTGAAAAAGGTACTTAGAACTCTTCACAAAAGATTTAATTCTAAAGTTTCTGCAATAGAAGAGGCTAAAGATCTAAACAATTTTAGCATGGACGAGATGCATGGTTCCTTGACTGCATACGAAATGAGAATAGGACAAACTAAGCCCATAGACAGAGAAGCTGCTTTTAAAGCACACAAGAATACAAAAACTGAACAAGAATCTGAGGATGAAGAGACATCGGATGAAACGGAAGCCAACTTTGTTCGAAAACTTACAAAGGGAAAAGGAAAATATAGAGGTAAGTTACCATTTAAGTGTTTCAATTGTGGAGGGGTCGGTCACTTTGCAGCTAAGTGTCCAATGAATGAGAAAACCAAAAGTGATGAAGGGTCACACCAAGAAAGAAGTGATTGGAAGAAGAAACCAAACTTTAGGAAAAGCAATTTCAAAAAGAAAAGTTTCATATCCAAGAATGTCAGCTCTTCTGAAGATAGCTCAGGTGAAGATTCTGAAGAAGAAACAGGTGAAGCTCTATTCATGGCATTTGAAGAAGCAAAAATAGAAGAAAAATAGGAAGGTGATACAAAAAGTAAGGATGAGGCTGAAGTTTATCTGGAAGGAGAGTTGGTTGCTGCACTTAAAGAGTTGAAGACAGAAAGGAAAAAGAATAATAAGGTCTCAAGAAAGCTAGAGGATGCGAATGACATAATAAGCAGTTTGAAAGTACAAACAGAAGAATTTAAGAAAATGTCTGAAGAACTCGAAGTTCAATTAACCATGAAAATAGATGAGTGCTGCAAACTGGAAGAAGAGATTGTTGTCTTAAGAATGCGGCTTGAAGAAAAGAATCAAAAATTAAGTTGCTATCACAAACTTGAAGGAAGTTCTGCAAAGCTTGAAAAGATTATAAATAGTTAGAGGACTACAGACATCAAGTTTGGCTTGGGGTTTGTCGAAGGAGAATCATCAAGTGGATCAAAGGCCATAAGCTGTAGAACCGGTAAAGAAAGAGGATAAAATCAAGGTTGACCAAAGAAAAATGAATCTTGCAAAAGAAAGCAACAATGGCAGGCACGAGAGGACTGTTGACAATGAGGGATTCACAAAAGTCACTCATCAAAGGAGAAGAAAATTTGTGGCTCCTACTACAAATTGGCAAAGACCAACTCCCGGGTTCAATCATTCTTTTTATGGTTATTGTTTTAAATGCAATACTTACGGTCATAAGATTTTAGATTGCATTTATAATATAGGACAAAGAAATTTTTCTAGTAGAAATGTATTTTCACCCTTGATAGATTATGTAGTAGAATGCTATAACTGTCATAACTTTGGACACATTGCAAGAAACTGTAGAAGCACATATGCAACAAATAAATATTCGGGGAAGAAGAACTCAACCAAATAGTTTAAGGCAAAACAGAAAATTCCCAGGATAAACATGCACAGACCATCGACAAAGAAAAGTCTAAACAAGTGACCAAAACTACAGTCAAATCAGAATGGAAAGAAAAAGAGCAACTCAAGGAAGAAAAGGAATCCTTGATTGTCTAGACAAGCATTCAAAGCATAGAACAAATCAGCACCATGGATATTGGATAGTGGATGCTCCAGTCACATGACAGGAGATAAACAAAAATTTGAAAAATTATAGAAATATGAAGGGGGCTCGGTAAAGTTTGGAAATAATGATGGAGCCAAAATAGTTGGAAAAGGATCAATCAAAATAAGTGATGGAAAGATCAATTCCAAAGAAGTTTTGTTTGTAGTTGGTTTGAAGCACAACTTAGTGAGCGTAAGTCAAATCTGTGATAGAGGTCATGAAGTCATTTTTAAAAAGTAGGGTTGTGAAGTCAGAAAAGCACACAGTGGGAAGCTGATAGCTACTGGATCGAGGACTTCTAGAAATCTATACACTCTCAAAAACTTTAGAAGGATCATGCTTGATTGGACAGGAAGATGAAAACTGGTTGTGGCACAAGAGGCTCGGTCATATTAGCTTTGACAATCTGGTAAAAATAAGTTCAAAAAGAGCAGTAAGAGATATACCCACCATTGGCAAACCGGTAAATAGCATCTATGCCTCATGCCAAAAAGGGAAGCAAACCAGATCCACATTTAAAGCAAAGGAATATTTCACCAGCAAACCGTTAGAACTGATACATACTGATTTATGTGGACCCATGAGAACACAAAGCATAAATGGTGACAAATACTTTATGTTGTTCATAGATGACTACTCCAGAATGACATGGGTACTTATTTTTAAAGCTTAAATCAGATGCCTTTGAGATGTTCAAGATTTTTAAAAAATAGGTTGAGAATCAGATTGGAAAAAGAATTAAATGCCTAAGATCAGACAGAGGAGGAGAGTTTATCTCAGAGGAGTTTGCAGAATACTATCAAAAATATGGGATTAGAAGACAGTTTTCAGCAGCAAGGACACCTCAATAGAATGGTGTTGTTGAAAGGAAGAACAGGACTATGCAAGAAATGGCACGGACAATGTTGGCTGAGAACAAAATAGCTGACAGATTCTGGAAAGAGGCAGTACATACTGTAGTTTATATTCAAAACAGGTGCATGCTAAGAACACATGAAAGCAAAACACCGTATGAGCTGTGGTTTGGTAGAAAGGCTACAACAAGATATTTCAAAGTGTTCGGCAGCAAGTGCTACATCAAACGAACTGAAGATAATCTCGATAAATTTGAAGATAGAGCTGACGAAGGTATTTTTCTTGGATACTCAACAAAAAGCAAAGCCTACACGTGTTACAACAAGAGGCTAAAGAAAATTGTGGAGAGTGCAGATGTTAAAGTTGATGAAGGTAGAGATCGAGAAACAACTTATCAAGAAAACTATCCTATTTATGAAGAAGTCATTGAAGGAGATGAAGAAATGGAAATAGAAGAAAATCAAAAAATTGACTCAGTTGATTTAAGAATTGACTCAGAAGAAGAAGAGAACAAGAAATTCAAAACAGGCAGCTGGCAAAAAAATCATCCTAGAGAACAGATTATTGGGGACCCAACAGTTGGTATTCAGACAAGAAGAGCAGTAATACGGAACTACTCTTTATTATCCAGCATTGAACCCAAAAATATTGTTGAAGCAAGCACAGATGAAAGTTGGATGAAGGCAATTAATGAAGAACTAGATCAGATTGAGAAAAACAAAACCTGGGAATTAGTACCACGGCCAACAAATAAAAACATAATTGGCACTAAATGGATTTTTCGAAATAAATTAAATGAAGATGGGCAGGTTGTCAGAAATAAGGCAAGATTGGTCTGTAAAGGCTATGCTCAGGTTGAAGGCATTGATTTTGAGGAAACATTTGCACCAGTTGCCAGACTAGAAGCAATCAGAATGTTTCTGGCTTTAGCAGTCCATAAAAACTTCAAAGTATATCAAATGGACGTAAAATCAGCATTTTTGAATGGAAATCTGGAAGAAGAGGTTTACATTGAACAACCAGATGGCTTTCAACTCGGTGACAATCCCGATTTTGTTTGCAGGTTAAAGAAAGCATTGTATGGTCTAAAACAGGCACCCAGAGCATGGTATGCAAGGCTGGATAACTATCTTATTAAACAAGGGTTCAAGAAAGGTTTGGTGGACAACAATCTGTATGTTAAAACAGAAAATGGCAATCTTATTGTCCTTGTTGTTTATGTAGATGATATCATTTTTGGCAGCAGTCATGATAAATCTTGTAGAGACATAGCAAATAAAATGAAGACTGAATTTGAGATGTCAATGATTGGTGAACTTTCTTATTTCCTCGGACTGCAAGTCAATCAAAGTGAAAAGGGCATTTTTATCTCTCAAGTTAAATATGTGAAAGAAATGCTGAAAAAGTTCACAATGGAGGATAGTAAACTTGTTAGCACTCCCATGACAACAGGTTGCAAGTTGAGCAAGGATGACAAATCTCCGGATGTAGATCAAACCATGTACAGGTCTATGATTGGAAGCCTGCTGTATTTGATAGACCACTAGACCAGGATATATTACGGGCGGTATGCATGGTAGCAAGATTTCGGGCTAGTCCCAAAGAGACTCATGTGACAGTTGTAAAGAGGATTTTTAGGTACCTCAAGGGTACTATGGAGTATGGGTTGTGGTACCCAAAAGGTAAGGACTTCACTCTTATTGCATATTCGATGCAGATTGGGCGGGATGTATTGATGACAGAAAGAGTACCAGTGGAGGAGCATTTTATCTTGGAGACAGACTGGTAGCATGGCACAACAAGAAACAAGAATCAGTCTCTCTATCCACAGCAGAGGCAGAATACATTGCAGCAACAACATGCTGTACACAGATATTATGGATGAGACAAACACTGAAAGATCTTGGTATTCACTTCAAAGAGCCAATTTCAGTTAAATGTGATAACACCAGTGCTATAAACATATCAAAGAATCCGGTTATGCATTCTCGAACCAAACATATTGCAATCCGGTATCACTTCTTGAAGGATAAAGTTGCAGAAGGTGAGGTCAAATTGGATTTTGTTCCAACTACAGAGCAAGTAGCTAGATATATTCACAAAACCATTGCCCAAGGAAGTTTTTGAGTACCTTCGGAGTAAGTTGGGAGTAGTCACATTTCACAAGAACTGACTATCAATTGGGATCACATTCTCAGGGGGAGTATTTATGCCTATGTTTATAGTTTTGCTCATATTCATGATTTTTGCTAACTATAACAATGTGTATCCGAGAATGTTGTGCATAGACTCAGGGGGAGTCTGCAGCAACCCTTTGGTATTATTGTCAAAGGGGGAGAAGAATTACAGGAGAGTGCATGAGTGTTGCCAACAATTCCAAAGGGGGAGATTGTTGAGCAAGGTGCAACAAAAGTATTGTCATTGTTATCAACACAGACAGATAGATCAGTTGATGCAGTTGAAGCAGTGGATAGGAGTTTAGAGGTCAGTCAGATCATGTACAGTGAAATTCCAAGAAAACAGAAGTGACCCAGATTCAAAAAATCAAAGAAAAAGACAAGTAAGAAAACTGTCGCGATATCGCGACATGTTTTCTGTCACGATATCGTGACAGGTTGAGAAGTTAGAAGGCAAAAAGAAAAATGTCGTGATTTCACGACATATCGAAGGAGAGAGAAGGCACAAGTAAAATTGTCACGATTTCGTGACATGGACGAGGAGAGAGAAGGCGCAAGCAAAACTATCATGATTTCGTGACATGTTGCAGGCAAAGAAGCCAAGTGGAAAAACTGTCGCGATTTCGTGACATGTTGGAAGCAAAGAAGGCAAGTAAGAAAGTTGTCATGATTTCGCGACATGTTGGAAGCAAAGAAGGCAAGTAAGAAATTTGTCATGATTTCACGACATGTTTAGAAAGCACAAGGAAAGCTGTCGCGATTTCGTGACATGTTGGCAGAAAAGAAAGCAAGTAGAAAAACTGTCGCGATTTCGTGACATGTTCGAAGAAGAAGTGCTAAGGAGAAAAAGTGTCACGATTTCGTGACAAGTTGCAAGAAGAAGCGCTAAGGAGAAAAAGTGTCACGATTTCACGACAAGTTGCAAGAAGAAGCGCTAAGGAGAAAAAGTGTCGTGATTTCGCGACAAGTTGCGAGAAGAAGCGCTAAGGAGAAAAAGTGTCACGATTTCGCGACATAGTGCAAGAGAAAGGATTGAGTCTACCAAAAACTTTGGTGCTCCACTATCCATGATTAACTTTCATAAAATCTAAATATTATTCTTTTATTGAGTCTACCTCAAAATGTTTTTTTGATGAGTATATATATGCCTATACTCATGTTTTAATTGTTATTTCAAAAATATAAGAGGATTGTGTCTTGTTGAGTAGAGGGAAAGGTTTCTTACTCTATGGAATATTCCCTTTATATTTTCACTTTTCAAATAATATATTTTCAATTCCTTTTACAAAAATGGAGTTTTTTTCTTTAACAAACATAAAAGCATCTTTGTTCACTTATGTACACTCTTCCTTTGTAAAACACACCATTTTTAATTTCTTTACTCCTTTTTTCAAAACCTTTGATTGCACTTCAAATTTTATCGTGCAATACCTCCAAGACATCTACAAATTATTTTTTGATAATTGTTCCTTCTTATTTTATTGAGGTGATCATTATAAAGTCTTTCTTGGTCATTTTCAGTTGCTCTAGGTGAGAATTATATCCTTTGGGAGCTTAGTTTTCTCATCTACTTTCATGTATAACATATACGTTTTTCTCTTGCTTTGACATCTATGTTTTTCTCCTATCTACTTCACCTATTTTCACATTTGTCTTGATGTTTACAATATTCCTTTTCAATTGTTGTGATTGTTATTTTTTCCACATGTTTTTAGTTTCCTTCTAAGATGGTTCCATTGTGATGACCTAAGTCTCCTTGGATAATGTAGAAATATCCATGGGAGAGAAAAAATTAGAGTGTTTTACTTTTTTTTCTTGTAATGATATTTTCTCTTCCTTCCTCTCATTCTACCTTGTTCATGCTTTGTAACCTTTACCTTAATATTATTTTGTTAAAATATGAGATTTTTGTCCATTCTATATTTTTATTCTTGCTTTAGAACATTTTCCTTGAGGTTGTCTAGTTGAAACATGGGATTTATTCCAATTCAATGGTCTATCTTTCTTCTTCCTTATTTGCCTTTCATTTTTCTAAATATGTGTGAGTGCTCCCTTCATGCACTCTTTTAACTGCTACTTTCTTTTGTTCATCTTAATAATAATGAAGTTATTTTCTTGGTTTGTTATCTTCACTTGGAATTTGATATGGTGTTTTGCTAACACCATTATCACGTTTTTAGAGCTCTTCTCCACATGATTTTATTTCTTCTCTATGTAGTAGAAACCTATCTCACATTCACAATTCAATAATTAACTTTATTTCTCTTGCTTCAACTGGATTTTTCTCCTACCCAAACTTTGGTAGAAATACTTAATGTTTTTTTTTTCCTTATTTTAACTTTTGGTTCCAAATGTTGAAGGCCTTTGAAAGCATTATACAAATATTTTATTTTTTCCTTTCAATATGTTCTCTTGGAATGTCTATAAATAGTTTCAATGGGCTATTTCAAATTTCCTTCAAACTTTCTTTTTCAATGCCTTTTAAAAAAGGCTTCAATACAAATTTTAATTTTCCTTTAACTTATTTCCAATGCCTTTCAAATAAGGCTTCCATAGACTATTTTTTATGAGACTTTGTGGGCTATTTAAGTTTTCTTCAAAGTTATTTCAATATATTTCAAAAATAACTTCTTTGTAATTTTCAAAAAGGAGCTTGAAATGACTTCCTTCATTGCAAATTTTTGAGGAGCTACAATTGGCTTCCTTCCTTGCAACATTTGAGGAGCTACAAATGGATTACTCTCTTGCCTTAATTTGACCTAGTTGTTTACTTTCAAAATAATTCCTTTGATAGAGTTTTTTCAACTTGATATTATTTTATTCTACCATGGAATTTTGCTTCATGGTGAAAATTTGTATTGTTGGAAATTTTGAGTGGACGAGTTGTCATTGATGTCAAGAGTGAGAGGTCATTGATGTCTAGCTTTTAGCACTAGTCAGTGGCAGTTTCAGTGGGCAGCATTAGTTTCAGGTTCTCCAATAAGTGCAAAAGGATAGTCCGTCTTCAGTTGATCAAGACCCGGTTCTAGGAAGTCAGATGAGGTCCAAAGGGCAAAGAAGAGGCCCAAACAAATAATATTATAATAGTTTATTATAACATTAAAAATGGAATTTAAATTAATTAATATAATTTTATTATAAATTAATTTATTTAACTTTCATGTTACTTAAGTTAATTAGAAGTTAATTATAAATTAAATTTTGTTAATTTAATAAACCCTAAAAAGGGTTATAAAGTTAAGGTTAAAAATCTAATTTAAAATTCGATTTGAGCACCGACGTGTTATGGCAATAAGGCATCATGTATAAATAAAGGTAAAACCTTTGCCTTAGAAAAACCACCAATGATTTTATTTCAATGCCCTAAGTTCTAAAACGTGCACATAAAGGACGCAATAATTTGTCTGTTGAAAATTCTCCGATGACGGTAGCCCCCCCGGCCATGCCAAAGGCGGTTTCTGGCAATGCCGAATTTTTTTTCCCCTTTTCCAAAGAGATTGGCGGAGCAATTGTAGGGATTACCACGGTTGGTGGGTGGTTGGTGGGTGGGGGTGGTTTAGCCCACGGTATTGTGCCCATTGTATTCTAATACCACTTAATGGTTTAGGGTTGTGAGGGTTTCCTTTATATTTTATTGTAATGTCCCATTTTCAGGAAAGAAAGAGAATAATAATATCAAGGAGTGGCTCTTGTTTTTTTGGAGTAGCCCACATCGGATGAACTAGGGTAAATCTCGTGTGTCATATGTGTATTGTGTGGTGTCATTTCTTCTAAGTTATTTATTTATGCATTATTTTTGGAATAAGTTTTCTATAGATCTCTTCACCGCGTAGCATAGTTGGCGACGACAAAAGGTGTTAAGATGTATTTCTGGCAAGGAGGATGCAGGTTCGAATCCCATGGGGTTTGCATTTTGCAAGGAAGGAAGGTCTTAATTTTGGAAGCAGCGCCAATGAGGAAATAAAGGGGGGAAAGCGCTTTCCCCTCCTCATGGAAGCACCTAGCCCACATGGTGGGCTAGCACCTTGGTAAAGCGCTCGACAGAGATGTTTTGGGATCGAAACCCATCGAGGCCTTTTTGGAAGTTGAGACAAAGGTATGCACTGATGATTGTTATGTTGGTCACATAATTTGGAATGTGCTAAGGTTGAAGAAAAATAAAAATATTTTTGTGTGCCTAAGGTTGAAAAATAATTTTTTGATGATTTATAAGATTTAATTTTTGCCTAAATTAAAATTGGTTATTAAGTGTTTTGAAGGAGATAAAAGGGTAGGCAATTATTTTTTTGAAGGGTTGTTTTTGAAAGAATGATTTATCAATTTGGAGATTATAAGGAGCAATTTGAGTGATTATTTTTATGTGTGATTTGATGATTGCTAATTTTAAGGAGTAATAAGGTGTATTTGGGATTGATTATTTTTGTGTTTGAGAAATATCTTGAAAGATAATTAGTGTGATATTTGTCATCTAACCATTGAAATTGGCAAAGAAGGAAATTGTGATTGAGACAAGTTTTCTAAGGGCACTTTTAGATCAAACAAAAGGTATGGGCACATCTTCCTAGTGAGTGATTGTTTAATTTTGTGAATGCATAGTTGGAGTGAAAAGGATTGTTTGGTAAGAATTATTGAGTGCGTTTTGAATTAATGCTTCAAGGTTTTATGGAATAAAGAGTTGTTGATAAAACCTTGTTTTATAAGCATTATTGTTGAAGTGATTAGTTGAGTGAAGAACTTGAACTAGGGTTTGCAAAAATATCATGAGTATCATTGTTATGTGAGATTGATTGATAAGCATTATTGAAAATATTTGAGTGAGTGTTCATATGCTTGGACTAGGATTTGTGAACAATGACTATTTCATTGAGTGATTTTTTGAGTAGATTTGGTTGAGCCTAGTCAAGTGGATGTGTTAAAGTGATAGTTCAATTTCTATGAAAAAAATTGTTCTATATTCTGAATTGAGTTGAGAAAGAGATTGAGTGTTTGTGAATGTGAAACATATTGAGTCTCTAACAATTCTCTATATGTTTCTATGATAAAAGAGAGATTGAAAGTGATTGAGAGTTTATGAGTGTGAAACATATTGAGTCTCTAACAATTCTCTATATGTTTCTGTGATAAAAGAGTGATTGAGCATTATGGTGAATGTGAAGCATATTGAGTCTCTAACAATTCTCTTTATGTTTCTATGAGATTGGACAAGTTCTAGTGAGGATTTGTTGAGCAGATTTGAGGTAAGTCTTCGAGAAGACTTGTGGAAAAATTTATGTGAGCTTTTGTGGAAGCTTACAATATAGAGTCAGAGGACAAATATTGTTGAGTAGATTGGACAAGTTCTAGTGAGGACTTGTTGAGAAGATTTGAACAAGTTCTAGAGAGGACTTGTGAATAGATTAATGTGAGATTTTGTGGAAGCTTACAAGGCATATTTGAGACAAGTATTTGAGAAGACTTGTGAGTATATTTTATTGATTTATTTATTCAAACCTTGAGTTAAGATTTGGGGTAGATCTAGCAGTGTTGATTAGTAATTGGATCAAGCTTTGTGTTAAGGATTGAGGAAAAATATTGAGGATAGATTTGTGCTAGACTGAAGGATTGTGTTTAATACATTTCAAACGACAAATATTAAGCAGATTTGTGCTAGAACAAAGGACTTTATTTAGTGCATATTTGAGACATAGCTTTGAAGTTGAAAAAGTATAGAGGACGATAGTCTCCAATTAGCCAGGGCAGTGAGAATAGGTGTCTTCAGTGGATAGAGATCCATTAGCCAGAGAAATGGGGGTAATAGTTCTTCTAGAATATCACCAGTCAGAGCTAAGGATAAAGGAGTTCTCCTATGGATAGAGATCCACAAACTTGATTAGTGATGCACCTTGCCAGAGCCATAACTTGTGAACCGTACACCCGTTGGCCTTGAAATTTAACAGGTGGTTTTGCATGCGTGTTTTGCATCATGCGAATCTTTTATGGGCCTTAATATTCAAAAAACATGTTTTTGGGACCTAACTCCTCCATCTAGTTTCCCAAAATTATCTTTTAGAATAGGTTCCTGGGTTTTTTGGGTATTTTTGCATGTTAGAGTTTTATTATCTTTTGTTATACCTTAAGTTGAGACCTATTGATTTAAAGTAAGGTTCATTATTTTAAGAGGGATGTGTGCATCGAAATTGGGTGCAATATGACTCATTTCTATTTTTAGCAATTTTTAGAAAAAATATATATTTTTAGCAGTTTTTAAAAAAAATATGTTTTTAGGGTTTATTTGGTTTTCGGTTGCTATATGATGGATTGTAATTTTTTGGAGAAGGGGTGTGAATTCAAGAATGAGAAGGATATCGATTTGCAGGTTTCTTCCATTATATTGCATTTCTGTTATGTGATTGGAGTCCATTTTGTTGGTCTCTTGTAGCTGAGTTTACACCAATTAGGGGATTGGTGTCTCCTTTGGACATAGATTCATAAACGTTGTAATAGAAAAAGGATTCCCAAGAGATTGATTGAGAAAATTTTAGTTAAATATTTTCTCCATGGAGTAGCCCACATTGGGTGAACCACGTTAAATTGTTGTCTCTATTGTGTGTGGTGATTTGTGCATTGCTTTGATTACTACTGTTGTTATTGCTATCTATACATTGTATAATATTGATTGAGAAAGAAAAGTAAAAAGTGGTCTTATATTGTTCATCCCTGTTCTTAGTATAAGCTTATGTTCTTCAATTGGTATTAGAGCGGGTTCATTCAGAAGATTTTAACAACTTGAAGGAAAATTTTTCAAGAACACAATGGATTCTAAGAATGGGTCCTATATATAATTCAACACAAGTATTTGATGGAAGCAATTATATATTTTGGAGTGTGAGAATGAAGATTCACCTGAAGGCACTTGGCAATGAAATTTGGGAAGTAGTTGAAAATGGATACATACCACCATTTGATCCACCTAGAGATAAGGAAGGTAATATTCTACAACATTACAATTCAAAAGCAATGAATGCAATTTTGAGAGGTTTGCATAGAACATAATTCATAAAATTTATGCATTGTAAATAAACAAAATGAACTTGGGATAAGTTGTAAAGCATATATGAAGGAGATAAAAGTTTCAAAAATGCAAAGATACGAAATATCAAGGGATAATTTGAAGAATTAAGAATTAAGGATGAGGAAAACATTAGTACTTATCTACTTTGGATAGATGAGGTTGTTAATGCCATGCAAGGAATTAGACTTGAAGTTGAAGAATCAGATGTTTGTGATAAGGTCTTAAGATCTCTTCCAAAAATATTTAGTGAAAACATTTATGCTATAGAAGAATCAAAAGATGGTGATTCTTTGATAAGAGATATGTTACTTGGTATTCTTACAACTTTTGAGTTAAGAACAAAAGAGGAACCTAATATCTAGAAGGAAGAAACATTCAAGGCTACTAAGAAGACAAAAGATAAAAAGTCAGATTCAAGCAATGAGTCATCCAGTGATGAAGAAGCTAATTATGGCAGAATAAATAAGGATTCAAGAAGATTTAAAAATGCAAAATCTATCAGATGTTTCAATTATGGAAATTATGGTCACTATGCAACTAATTGTCAATAAGATAAAAATAATGATGATGAAGAAAAACATGATCATAGGAAAGCTTATAGAGGATCTAAACAAGTCAATGGCTAAGACAAAGAAGTTCAAGGATAATTTAGAAGCAAAGGTCTTAGAATGTGAAAAGTTAGAACAAGAAGTAGCCCTACTAAGGGAAGAAGTAGAGAAGACTAAGGATAAGCTACACAAGTTTGGAAGAATTTCAAAGAATTTGGATAAGATTATCAAGTTACAAAAGCCTACATCAAGCAAAATAGGTCTTGGTTTTGAACATGCTCAAAAGAAACAAGAAGAAGAGTCAACCTCAAGTTCTGAAGAAGAAGAAACTTTAGAAGAAGATAGTGTAAGATAAAGTGAGACTTTTGAGGATGAGTTGGACAACAAAAATTTCAACAAGGAAAGGAACAATGCACAAAGAAGAAACATATGGAACAAGAACCAGCATAGAGAAAAAATACTAAGAGACCAATGAGGTCAAGGCAAGGAAATTTCAATGGATGATGTTTCTCATGTCACAAAATTGGGCACATGGCTTCACAGTGTAGGACATATGAAAGACAGGAATATGGGAACTTCAGAAGTAGGCAAATTTTCCATGGGTATTGCTACTCATGTAATTAGTTTGGTCACAAGGCAATGAATTACAAGTTACATGATAGGAATAGATATGGCTTCAACAGGAGAAACCCCAAGACATTTGCACCTCCAAGTAATAATAACATTAAGTGTTATAAGTGCAATAATGATGGACATACAACAAAGTGGTGTAGAGCAGATATTCCAAAATCAAGCATGAACAGGAACATGAACAGGAATATGGACATGAACATGAATAGGAATATGGACATGAATAGGAATAGGAACATGGACATGAACAAGAACAGACAAAGGAATCAGAATAATTAGATGAGAAGGAAAGAGGACAAAGGTAAAGACTAGTGGTTGTTGGGAGTAGAAATACTCCTACCCCAAAATTAACCACCTCAAGAGGATGTGGGGGAGGGGCTAAGAAAAGAGACTCATTCTTAGCCCTGAGTCCTAGAGGTGACCATTTACCATTGATTTCAAAGAGGGAGATATTTGAGTAAGGTGGAGAGATTTGGTTTAAGGAGAGAGCATTGAGTTAGGGGGAGATATTTCCCAAGGGAAGAAGAACAAGAAAAAGGTCAAGTTTTGGTAAAAATAATTAGGGTTGCCATCAATAGCAAAGGGGGAGATTATTGGACATTTTGAGTGGATGAGTTGTCATTGATGTCAAGAGTGAGTGGTCATTGATATCAAGTTTTCAACACCGGTCAATGGCAGTTTCAATGGGCAACATCAGTTTCAAGTTCTCCAATAAGTGCAAAAGGATAGTCCATCTTTAGTTGATCAAGACCCGGTTCCAGGAATTCAGATGAGGTCCAAAGGGTAAAGAAGAGGCCCAGGAAAATAATATTATAATAATTTATTATAATATTAAAAAGTAAATTTAAAATTAATTAATATAATTTTATTATAAATTAATTTTTATTAATTTTATAAACCCTAAAAAGAGTTATAAAGTTAAGGTTAAAAATAAAATTTGAAATTCGATTTGAGCGACGACGTGTTATGGCAATAAGGCATAATGTATAAATAAAGGCAAAACCTTTGCCTTAGAAAAACCACCAATGCTTTTATTTGAATGCCCTAAGTTCTAAAACGTGCACAAAAAGGATGCAACAATTTGTGTGTTGAAAAGTCTTCGAAGGTAGAAAACGAAGAAATAGGAGCTAGGATCCTCTCACTCAGCACATGCACCACGTAGCATAGTTGGAAATGGTGGAAGTTGTTAAGACATATTGCTGGTAGGGAGGATGCAGGTTTGAATCCTATGGGGTTTGCATTTTGCAAGGAAGGAAGGTATTTGTTTTGGAAGCGATGCCAATAAGGAAATAAAGGGGGGCAAGTGCCTTCCCCTCCTCGTGGAAGCACATAGCCCATGTGGTGGGCTAGCACCTTGGTAAGGTGCTCGATAGAGAGGTTTCAGGATCGAAACCCATCGAGGCCTTTTTGGCAGTTGAGACAAAGGTATGCGTTAATGATTGTTATGTTGGTCACTTAATTTGGAATGTGCTAAGATTGAAGAAAAATAAAAATATTTTTGTGTTCCTAAGGTTGAAAAATAATTTTTTGATGGTTTATAAGATTTAATTTTTGCCTAAATTTATTAAGTGTTTTGAGGGAGATAAAAGGGTAGGTAATTATTATTTTTTAAGGGTTATTTTTGAAAGAATGATTTATCAATTTGGATATTATAAGGAGAAATTTGAGTGATTATTTTTATGTATGATTTTATGATTGCTAATTTCTATAAGGAGTAATAAGGTGTATTTGGTATTGATTATTTTTGTGTTTGATAAATATCTTGAAAGAGAATTAGTGTGATATTTTGTCATCTAACCATTGAAATTAGCAAAGAAGGATTTTGTGATTGAGACAAGTTTTCTAAGGGCACTTCTACATCAAAAAAAAGGTATGGGCACATCTTCCTAGTGAGTGATTGTTGAATGTTGTGAATGCATAGTTGGAGTGAAAAGGATTGTTTGTTAAGCATTGTTGAGTGTGTTTTGAATTAATGCTTCAAGGTTTTTTGGAATAAATAGTTGTTGATAAAACCTTATTTTATAAGCATTGTTGTTGAAGTGATTAGTTGAGTGAAGAACTTGAACTAGGGTTTGCAAATATCATGAGTATCATTATTATGTGAGATTAATTGATAAGCATTTTTGGAAACATTTGAGTGAGTGTTCATATTCTTGGACTAGGGTTTGTGAGCAAGGACTATTTCATTGAGTGATTTTTTGAGTAGAGTTGGTTGAGCCTAGTCAAGTGGATGTGTTAGAGTGATAGTTCAATTTCTATAAAACAAATTGTTCTATATTCTAAATTGAGTTGAGAAAGAGATTGAGTGTTTGTGAATGTGAAACATATTGAGTCTCTAACAATTCTCTATATGTTTCTATGATAAAAGAGAGATTGAAAGTTATTGAGATTTTATGAGTGTGAAACATATTGAGTCTCTAAAAATTATCTATATGTTTATGTGATAAAAGAGTGATTGAGCATTGTGGTGAATGTGAAGCATATTGAGTATCTAAAAATTCTCTTTATGTTTCTATGAGATTGGACAAGTTCTAGTGAGGACTTGTTGAGCATATTTGAGGTAAATATTTGAGAAGACTTGTGGACATATTTGTGTGAGCTTTTGTGGAAGCTTACAATACAGAGTTTGAGGACATAGATTGTTGAGCATATTGGACAAGTTCTAGTGGGGACTTGTTGAGCAGATTTGGACAGGTTCTAGAGAGGACTTGTGGATAGATTCATGTGAGATTTTATAGAATCTTACAAGTCAAATTTAAGAATAGTCTTTGAGAAGACTTGTGAGTAGAGTTGATTGATTGATTTTTTCAAACCTTGAGTTAAGGTTTGGGTCAGATCTAGCAGTGTTGATTAGTGATTGGATCAAGCTTTGTGTTAAGGCTTGAGGACATATATTGAGGATAGATTTGTGCTAGATTGAAGGACTATGTTTAGCATAGATCAGAAGATAGAGATTGAGAAGATTTATGCTAGATTGAAGAACTATGTTTAGTGCATATTTGAGATAGATATTTGAAGGTGATAGAGTATAGAGGATGATATTCTCAAGTGGATAGAAATCCATTATCTAGGGCATTGAGTACAAGTATCTTCAGTGGATAGAGATCCATTAGCCAGAGCAGTGGGGGTAGCAGTTCTTCTAGAATATCACCAGTCAGAGCTAAGGATAAAGGATTTCTCCTGTGGATAGAGATACATGAACTTTATTAGGGGATTGATGTCTCCTTTGGATAGAGATCCATAAACATTGTAATAGGGAAATTATTCCCAAGATATTGATTAATAAAATTTTAGTGAAATATTTTCTCCATGGAGTAGTCCACATTGGGTGAACCACGTTAAATTGGTGTCTCTATTGTGTGTGGTGATTTGTGTATTTCTTTGATTACTATTGTTGTTATTTCTATCTATACATTGCATAATATTGATTGGTAAAGAAGAGTAAAAAGTTATCTTATACTGTTCACCCCCCTCTTAGTATAAGCTTGTGTTATTCATGTATAGGATAATTTTTGTTAGATGCTTATTACCTTATTTGGATCAAGACATTATTTGTTAAAAACTTATAATTATTTAAACGGATTATGGGACTATAGGTTTCAATAAGAGACTTCAAGATGTAGTAAATGATATCCTTGTATGAATGTATGAAGATGCATACGAATAAAATAATTTCTTTGGTTTCATTTTGAATCTAAAATATGGTCATAGTGAAAGATATTAAACCATGAGTGGAGAGGATATTTTTTTCTAAGTATTTTTTAATGTGTTGAAAGTTTTTAGAAATCTAGAAATAATAAAGGTGTTTTCTAGAAGTTCTCACAGAGACTCAAAGGTATGAAGTCACTACCATATAAAAGTTCTCACAGAATCCTAGAGAGAATCAATGTGATGATTGTGTCATCCTAAAAGAGGTATTTGGCACATAATTTTTATTTAAAATTTTATTTTTATTTAATGTTATAAGAAAAACCCAATAAGGGAAATCTGAGTTAAAGGAAGCAAATAATATTGCTTTAATACTCGAAGATGAATTCAATAAGAGACGTCTAAGTCCATACCTACTTCTAGATATTTAAGTCTTTGACTATGGAATATAATGAAGAACACAAGCTTATACTAAGAGGGGGGTGAACAGTATAAGATAAAATTTTACTTTTCTTTCCCAATAAATAGCATCCAATATTATCAATTGCAATAATTATCCAAAGTAGTATTAACCAATATCAATAGTAGTAACAAGGAAATATACAAATCATCACACACATGAGAGACACAGATTTAATGTGGTTCACCCAATGTGGGTTATGTCCACGGAGAAAATATTTCTTCTAAATTTTCTCAAAAAATATCTTGGGAACTAATTCCCTATTACAATGTTTATGGACCTCTATCCAAAGGAGATCTCAATCCCCTATGCTCAGGTTTGTGGACCTCTATCCACAGGAGAAATCTATTCCCTTAACTCTGGTTCATGGATCTCTATCCACAAGATAACTCTATCCCCTTGCTAGTCTAGTTCATGGAACTCTATCCATAGGAGAACTCTATCCCCTTCTGGTCTGGTTCATGGAACTCTATCCATAGGAGAACTCTATCCCCTTACTGGTCTAGTTCATGGAACTCTATCCATAGGAGAACTCTATCTCCTTGCTTGTCTAATTTGTGGAACTCTATCCATAGGAGAACTCTATCCCCTTGCTGGTCTGATTTGTGGAACTCTATCCATAGGAGAACTCTATCCCCACTACTATGGCTACCTAAAAAGCTAGTACACACCTCTTCTTAACTCTGATACAAATATTCACATGCTACATGCACAAATCTATCTCAACTTTATCCCAAATATGCACATATTACATACATAGATCTATCTCAACTCTATCCTAAATCTGCACATATTACATGCACAAATATGTCTTAAATATATCCTAATTCTGCACATATTACATGCACAAATTTGTCTCAAATATGTCCTAAATATACACACATTACATACATAAATCTATCTCAAATCTATCCTAAATCTACTTCAAGTCTTCTCACAAGACTTGCTCAAGTCTTCCTCAAACCTACTTCAAGTATTCTCACAAGACTTGCTTAAATCTATTCATAAGCCTTTTCAAAATGCTAGCTAACAACTCCGCTCTCAACTATGCTCAAGACTCACTCATAACTCATAAATTTATTCTTAACTTTTCTCAAGACTGCTCATCACTCATGCTCAAAACAACTCACAAAACAAGCTCAAAACCACTCATAGCACATGCTCAACCAATCCCAAATCTTGCACACAAATGATGTTCAAAACAATTCTTGTATATATTTTAGAAATACTTTCTTCAACTAGCCAATTTAGACATATTCTACCCAAAATTATTTCTAGATTATATAGAGAATAATATGCAATATAATTTTACAATATGTTCTTCCAGTATCACTCAAGCCCAATGCACAAATTGCTTCACAAAACTGGTCTCTAACACTTGCCCACTCACATTCAATGTTACTCAAACCAATACCCAAATACTTCACACAATAATTCAACAATGCTCCACAATTTATTCTCAAATTCTAACACAAATGTTTCCAATCTCTTTCAGCAATGAAGCACACTTTTTTTCTTAAACCCTAGCATATGTGTTTCCAATCTCATACATCAATGGAGTTCAAACAATGAAGCATAACTTATTTCATAAACCCTAGCTCAAAATTCAAATAATGCACATATACAATCCTTATTTCTCCACCTTAAGATTCAAAAATATTTTCTCAACTAAACACCTCAAAGAAGGAATAATGTCACCATACCTCTTAGCTTGATTTGATGAAGATGAGCCCTCAAAACCTGTCTCAAAATATTCTATCTATCTTATGCCACTTCAAGGATTAGTTAGCATAACACATTTTCAACCATCCACATGAAAACCTTTCCTAAAAAAAATGTGCACAAAAATATTGCTTTACAACTCCTTTTAATTTCCTAAGCGAAGGCTTTTAATCAATGAACAACATCCTTCAAAATTTCTTTCACCATGCAAAAATACACACAATAATTAAACCATAAAACACCTTATAACTCCTACTTGTAAATGCCACAAGTAATTTTCAATATTATCAACCAAAACCCTAAGTTCATACAACAATTTTAATTCCACTTTCATACACCTTATACCTCCAATATTTCTAAAACTTATTTTATCTTTATAAATCCACACACAAAAATCTGAAATGCACATAGTATTTTTATTTCAATAAATTCAACCTTATGTCTCCCTAGATCAAGCAACATGCACACCAAACAATACAAAATTAAACCTTATGTCTCCCTAGGTCAAGCACTATGTATACCTCAATTAATAAAATTTTTGCCTTGCCTCAAGTGCTACCGTCGTGACTTGAACCTCCACCTTTCCCTGGCCTGCGTCATAGCGCAAGCTAGTTAACCACATGGGATATCTGCCCACTTAGAATAGATCATGCGTTACCTCCTTATTAGTTCACTGCTCCTTTAAATGTGTGCGCTATGATTTTTCTTCTCTCCATGCCCACATAAGCTTTCCTTGAATACGAATCTTGATTGGCACGTTCAACCTTAGCCTCACTACCCTCGATGAGTGGTGCAATTTTTTTTACCTCTCTATACCTCCATGATTCACATGCTCTAATGGATATTAAATGGTGCTCTATCTCAACCTTATGCCATGCAAATAATTTACCTTCTTATATAAATTTTCTTGCTTTTGAAACTTTGACGTCAGTGCTTGGAATATAATTATATTTTTAAATTTAAAACCTTTTGGCAACCATATTTTAAACTTTTTAATTAATTATAATATTTTAAATATTAAAAGATTCAAATATTATAAATTGGACTTTTCACCTTTGGGCCTCTTTCTCAAAAAATAAAGTCTTATTTTTTATTTGCAAATGCCACCATGGAGAACTAATTAAACCTATTCTTTTTCTTGCAAATGTAACCATGTATAACCTTATATTTTTCTTGCTCACATAACCATGGAGAAAGCTTTTGCCTTGATAATAATCACCTCATGTACCCTTTAAATGTATTTGCCTTGCACTTTTATATTTCAACCTTGAAGGTATTTATCAACTATTTCACCTTTGACATTAATGACAACCAATGTACTCAATATTTCCAACAATCTCCCCCTTTGTCATTGATGGAAACCCTTTCTAAAAAATTTCTTTTACAACCACTGGATTCCAAATTTGCTCCCCCTGAGAAGCTGCTCCCACTGACTGAATTCTCTTCCCATTTGACATCAATGGCAAAGGGACTCCTTTGGTGCTAAAAAATAAGACTCTTAGCTCAGCTCCCTCACCACCTCCTCTCCTTGAGATGATTAATTTTGGGGTGGGAGTAAATCTACTCCCAACTTACAATGCTCTTCTTCCTTTTCAACCTTCTTTTTCAACACCTTTGTAATCATACCCTTTTGATCCTTTTGAGTGTCCCTATTCTTGCTTGACTCTGGAAGTTCCAAAAACTCTGTTCTACACCACTTAGCCTTATGCCCAATATTATTGCAATTGTAACACCTGATGTTGTAGTTCTTGGAAGGTGCAAATGACTTGAAGTTCCTCTTGGTGAAGCCATAATCATTTCTATCATGAACCTTGTAGTGTATAGCTTTATGACCAAAGTGATTACATGAGTAGCAATAACCTTGAAAGAAATATCCATCTTTGAATGAGTTGAAGTTCCTCTTAGTGAAGCCATACTCCTTTCCATGAACCCTGCAATGCATAGCTTTGTGACCAAAATGATTACATGAAAAACAATGCCCTTGGAAGAAATATTCATCTTGTCTTGAAACATCTGGTCTCTTAGTCCTTTCTTTGCCTTCTCTGTGATGATCCCTATTTCTTGTTTGTGCATTGTTTTCTTTCTTAGTGAAGCTTCCACTCTTCAACTTATCAACATAGGTCTTAGGTTCTTCTTCAATATCTTCCTCTGAAACTTCCTTTTCTTTTGAGCTTGACTCCTCTTTTTGTACCTCTTGACCTTCTTCAAAACCAAGTCTTGTTTTGATAAATGAAGATCTTTGTGCATTGATAATGTTATCCAAAGCTTTTGAACTTTTCCCAAACTTGTGCAACTTATCCTTAGAATATTTCACTTCCATCCTTAGAGAAACCACTTCATGTTCTAATATTTCACATTCTAACTCTTTTACCTCTAACTTTTCAACCATGACTTCTTTAAATCTCCTTGCCTTAACTTTTGAGTTTTTGAGATCTTGTAGAAGCTTTTCCTTTATTTCCTCATCTTCTTGAACTTGAGCCTTTAGTCTTGAGTTCTACTTTCTAACTCTTTTCAACTCTCTAAGAGCAATAATAAGTTCCTCTTCTAGATCAACTATGGCTTCTTCTTCTTTTTTTGAACCTTCCTCTAGGTCTTCAATTATAGGAGCATCTTCTTTTTCTTCTACTTGGTCTTCAATAGGAGTGTCCTCTTCCTCTTCTATTGCCAAAAATAGAATCTCTTATTTTTCACTATCTGAGGATCTTTCATCACTATCACTTGAAGCATTGCTTGCTCTTTCAACATAGAAACTCTTCTTATGCCTTTGAAAAAACTTCTTTTCATGCTTGCCTTGACCATACCTATTTTTATTTTCATGCCTGAATTTTCTTTCTTTCTTTTTCTTATAATCCTATTTCTCTTCATTGCTACTGCTTCTAGCTTGTGGATAATTAGATGCATAGTGACCAAAGTCACCACAATTAAAACATTTCACAGTATTTATATCTTTGTGTTTTCTTGAGTCCTTATTTCTTCTCACATAGTTAGCTTCTTCATTACTGCTTGACTCATCACTTGATTCTGGTTTCTTATCTTTTGTCTTCTTTGAAACTTTGAATGCTGCCTCTTTCTTGGAATTGTGATCTTTTTTTATCCTCATCTCATAAGTTGTGAGAATTCCATGTAACTCATCCATAGTCAACTTATCAAGATCCTTCATCTCTTCTATAGCTTAAACCTTTGCATCATACCTCATAGGGAGTGATCTTAATACTTTTTGAGCAACACTAGAGTCCTCAATTTCGAATCCAAGTCCACGCATGGTATTAACAACTTCATCAACATGAAGTAAGTATTTAGCAATATCTTCCTCATCTTCCATCTTCAACTCTTCAAACCTCCTCCTGTGAGTTTGAAGTTTTGCCAACTTAACCTTGCTATCTCCTTCATATGTTTGCTTCAATTTATCCCATATTTCTTTTGCTGATTTGCATTGCATAACTTTCACAAATTCTAATTCACATAATCCACTTAAGATTCCATTCATAGCCTTGGTATTATTCACATATAATTTCTTGCCATCCTTATCTGTGGGAGGAGTAGATGTAGGTGTGAACCCATCCTCAATAGATTGCCATGTTTCATATCCTTGTGCCATCAAATAAGTCTTCATCCTCATACTCTAGAAAGCATAATTATTCCCATAAAACATTGGAGCCTTATTTGTTGAAGATCCATTCTAAGAAGCCATCTGTGTTCCTGTAAGATCTTCCTTCAAGTTGTTAGAATTTTTTTGAAGGAACCCACTATGATACCAATTGAAGAACACAAGCTTATACTAAGAGGGGGGTGAACAGTATAAGATAAACTTTTACTTTTCTTTCCCAAACAATATTATCTAATGTTATCAATTGCAATAAATTTCCAAAGTAGTATTAACCAATATCATCAATAGCAGTAACAAAGCAATGCACAAATCATCACACACATGAGAGACACATATTTAACATGGTTCACCCAATGTGGGTTACGTCCATGGAGAAAATATTTCTTCTAAATTTTCTCAAAAAATCTCTTGGGAACCAATTCCCTATTACAATGTTTATGGACCTCTATCCAAAGGAGATCTCAATCCCCTATGCTCAAGTTCATGGACCTCTATCCACAGGAGAACTCTATCCCCTTAACTCTAGTTCATGGATCTCTATCCATAAGAGAACTCTATCCCCTTGCTGATCTAGTTCTTGGAACTCTATCCACAAGAGAACTCTATCCCCTTATTGGTCTAGTTCATGGAACTCTATCCATAAGAGAACTCTATACCCTTGTTGGTTTGGTTCATGGAACTCTATCCATAGGAGAACTCTATCCCCTTACTGGTTTTATTCATGGAACTCTATCCACAAGATAACTCTATCCCCTTACTAGTCTGATTCATGTAACTCTATCCACAAGAGAACTCTATCCCCTTTTTGGTCTGATTCATGGAACTCTATCCATAGGATAACTCTATCCCCACTGCTATGGCTACCTCAAAAGCTGGTACACACCTCTGATTCACTCTACTCCAAATTTGCACCACACACAATATATCTCAACTTTGTCCTAAACTCACTTACATTTCTCACAAATCCTCTATCTCAAATCTGCACACATTACATGCACAAACCTATCTCAACTCTATCCCAAATATACACACATTACATGCACAAATCTATCTCAAATATTTCCCAAATCTTCACACATTACATACACAAATATATCTCAACTCTGTCCCAAATCTACACATATTACATGCACAAATCTATCTCAACTCTATCCCAAATTTGCACACATTACATGCACAAATCTATCTCAATCCTATCCCAAATATGCACACATTACATACACAAATCTATCTCAAATCTACTTCAAGTCTTCTCACAAGACTTGCTCAAATCTACCTCAAACCTACTTCAAGTCTTCTCACAAGACTTGCTCAAATCTCAATTAACTCTCAAGCACTCACTCACAACTCACAAATATGTTCTCAATTCTACTCAATACTGCTCATCACTCATGCTCAAAATAGCTCACAAAACATGCTCAAAACAACTCATAGCACATGCTCAACCAATCCCAAATATTGCACACAAATGATGTTCAAAATAATGCTTGTATCTCTTTTAGAAATACTTTCTTCAACTAGGCAATTCAGACATATTCTACCCAAAATTCTTTCTAGAACATATAGAGAATAATATGCAATATAATTTCACAATATGTTCTTTCCAATATCACTCAAGCCCAATGCACAAATTGCTTCACAAAACTGGTCTCTAACACTTGCCCACTCACATTCAATGTTACTCAAACCAATGCCCAAATGCTTCACACAATAATTCAACAATGTTGCACAATTTGTTCTCAAACCCTAGCACAAATGTTTCCAATATATTTTAGCAATGAAGCACACTTTTGTTCTCAAACCCTAGCATATGTGTTTCCAATATCATCCATCAATGGAATTCAAACAATGAAGCATAACTTGTTTCACAAACCCTAGCTCAAATAATTCCAACAATGCACATATACAATCCTTATTTCTCCACCTTAATATTCAGAAATATTTGCTCAACTAAACACCTCAAATAAGGAATAATGTCACCATACCTCTTAGCTTTCTTTGATGAAGATGAGCCCTCAAAACTTGTCTCAAAATATTCTATCTTATGCCACTTCAAGGGTTAGTTAGCATAACACTTTTTAAACCATCCACATGAAAACATTTCCTCAAAAAAATGTGCACAAAAATATTGCTTTACAACTCCTTTTAATTTCCTAAGCCAAGGATTTTAATCAATGAACAACATCCTTCAAACTTTCTTTCACTATGCAAAAATACCCATAATCATTAAACCACAAAATACCTTATAAATCCTACTTGTAAATGCCACAAGTAATTTTTAATATTATCACCCAAAACCCTAAGTTCATACAACAATTTTAATTCCACTTTCATACACCTTATACCTCCAATATTTCTAAAAATTATTTTATCTTTATAAAGCCACACACAAAAATCTGAAATGCACACAGTAATTTTGATATTAATTTATCATGCAAAACTTCAACCTTATGTCTCCCTAGATCAAGCAACATGCACACCAAACAATGCAAAATTAAAACCTTATGCCTCCCTAGGTCAAGCACTATGCATACCTTAATTAATTTGTTTTTTGCCTTGCCTCAAGTGCTACCGCCATGACTTGAACCTCCACATTTTGCTTGCCCGCATCCTAGTGCAAGCTAGTTAACCACGTGTGCTAGCTGCCCACTTGGAACAGATCATGCGTTACCTCCTTATTAGTTCACTATTCATTGAAATGTGTGCACTATGATTTTTCTTTCTCCCTACCCATGTAAGCTTTCCCCGAATATGAATCTCGATTGGTGCATTCAACCTTACTCTCACTACCCTCAACGAGTGGTGCAATTTTTTTTACCTCTCTCTGCCTCCATGATTCACATGCTCTAATGGATATTGAATGGTGCTCTATCTCAACCTTAGGCCACGCAAATAATTTACCTTCTTATATACATTTTATTGCTTTTTGAAACTTTGACATCAGTGGTTGAAATATAATTATATTTTTAAATTTAAAACCTTTTGGCACCCATATTTTAAACCTTTTAATTAATTATAATATTTTAAATCTTAAAAGATTCAAATATTATAAATTGGACTTTTCACCTATGGGCCTCTTTCTCAAAAAATAAAGTCTTATCTTTTTCTTTGCAAATGCCACCATGGAGAACTAATTAAACCTTTTCTTTTTCTTGCAAATGTAACCGTGGATAACCTTGTCTTTTTCTTGCTCACACAACCATGGATAAAGCTTTTGCCTTGACAATAATTTCCTCATGTACCCTTTGAATATATTTGCCTTACACTATGATATTACAACCTTGAAGGTATTTCTCAACTATTTCACCTTTGACATCAATGACAACCAATGTGCTCAATATTTCCAATAGATAATGCTATGATAAATGTGAAAGAACGTTGTGATAAATAGAATGCTATGATATATGCTATAGAATGCTATATGAGATAATACTATTAATGATATGTTGCAACCCAAGTTTAATATTAAAGGTAGAATGCTTGAGTTTCAAATAGAATGCAATAAAATATTTGCTCAAGTTTTGGATTAAAGGTAGAGTGCTTGAGTACTCTACCTTTAATACAAAACTCAAGAAAATATTTTATTGCATTCTATTAAAAAAAGGTAGAGTGCTTGAGTTTTAGATAGAATGTAGTAAAATATTCATTTTATTTTCAATTAAAGGTAAAGAAAGGCATTTTTTTGTAGAATACAAGAATTATCCTTAACAAAAGCCAAAAATATAAAATATTTTCAAAGGCCAAGGTATAAAGTTTATAGAAGAACTTCTATTCATGTTGTAAGAAACTTTTCAATAAAGCTAAAGCTATTTGGTTCAATTTTTTCTCAAGTATTTAAAAAATAATACTTTTTCAAAATTAAGATTTTTTCTATAGTTAAATCTTTAATCTATAGAAATATTTTTGAAATATTGAAATATATATATTTTTTGTAGTCAAGCCTTTAAAATAGAATTATTTGTTTATAGTGAAACCTTTGAACTATAGAAATATACTGTAATATGAATCTTTTAAAATTTTAAAAACGTCATTTGTGCATTTCAATTTAACATATGGAGTCAAGAAAAGTTATTTTTTAAATGTCCTAGAGAAATATTTTTTCTATTAAGGTTGCAAAGGGGTTTTTAAAATGGCCCCAAATATTTTGCAAACTAAAAGAAATATCTAATATTAAGCTCCCAAGACTAGTCCAACTGAATTAAAACTAAGGTTGTTAAATTAGATACTAAACATGCAGCCTTACAAAGAAACCATTACTTAGTAAACAAACTAAATGAGAAACCTTTGAAAGGCCAAAAAACCAGTTTTAGAATGTTCCCCCCATATTTTACCATAAAAAAGAAGAATTATTTTAATAGAAACACTAACAATTAAGTATAAAAAAAATTACTTAAAGCAAAACATTTACAAAAAACCTACAATCACACAACAATGGAGGCCAAACAACTATCTCTTCATTGATCAACAATAATTACAATGTAATACCAGGCAAGAACTATAGGGTCAACCCTTGTAATGAGGTCTTTGCTCATATTTATAGTTTATAATTTCAATTTTTTGGTGGAAATATGCTTGTATGGCCATTTGGAGGATAGTCTAGCAAGAAACCAAAAATGTTGATTTGGTAGCCTTGAAATTCATCTTGGGCATAAATTTGAATTTAGCCTATTGATCTACAACTATCTTTTGTAAGTGGCTACTTTATTAGAGCTATACCTTTCTTGCTTAGGTGTCATAAGCTAGAACCAACTAGCAAGCACCATGGTAGTTGCAAGTCTGAAAATGATGTTAAACTAAAAACTACTCAAAATTAGGCTCTTTGTTTTCTCATAGAGTTCTAAAATGAGTGCTTTCATAAGTGCAATACCAAGATCAAGTTTACTAAATGATGATGTTTTTGGCTTGAGTAATGCAATTTTGAAAATATTTTATATTTAATTTCTCACATATCGGCTTTGTTGCTTTTGACTATTTTGCATGGTCTTGGGCTCTCTTCAATTTTACTGACAACATCGCTAGGAATTGTGCGATCTCCAACATCATGGTCATAGGTAATATTCAAGCGTTGACTTGTGTGATCTTGGGTGATTCTTATATTTTACTGACATCATCAACTTGAATATCCCAATTTTGAGATATTGCAATCTCGATCATTACCTTTTTATATTTTTGTCTTTTTTGGTGATACCATGCTCTTGCCTCGACTTGCTAATGTCATGTTTAGCTTTGGCACAATTTTAGGTATCTTAAGCTTAAATTTTTATTTCTCCCATTATTGCAGGGATCATGCTTTCATGCTAATGTTATTATTAATGTAAGCATGGTTTGGAGCATCCTAATCCTATGCTAAACCTGATTTTCTAGTGCTTAGTGAAATTTTGGAGAATTTCAAAAGCTCTCTTACTATGAAAATGTGGTCAACAATTTGACCCACATGTTTGAAACATCTCGAGGAATTTTTTCTCATGGGAATTAAGAACTGAGAAGGTCTACTTCCTTTGGGTTTGGGTTTTATATGATAATGAAATGAAATGTGAGTGAGATTATGAAATAAAATGAGAAAGATATGTTTATAAAAAGTAAAATGTAATAAAGAGGTGATTTATGTATAGTGAAGAAATGTGAATGAGGTGTCAATGGAATATAAGTTGATGTGGAAGTGAATAGAAGCAAGTGTATTTTACCTTGTCAGACATTCTACATGGCATGTTGTTGTTCTACCTATTTTTTTATCTTTTGCCCCTATTGTGCTAGAGGTGAAATTTCCTCAACTATTGTTTTTCCTTGTACCTATACCTACTCGCCATTTGTTGCTTGATCATATGAAGGCCTTATAAGTATGTCCTTTGAGGGAATCTCTACTTCATGAGTCTCTTATCCTTCCTCATATTCTTCTTCTCCATAGAATACTTTCTTTGATTTTTCAAGTATCATGTAGATTCTTACCCATACTTAAGGTGGAGGGTTCTTGAATAGACAAGATCATTCTTGTATGTGCTTTAGCTTATATATTTTCATAAGATGGATATTGATAGCTCTTAGCTATTTCTTAGAATTTTCATTGTAGAAAAATCTATTTTGTTTATAAATTCAAGCACCTAGGCTTCTCTAATGATCTCTTTCCACTGATTTATCTTTGATTCATCATTGGAAACTACTTTTATTTGACAATGTATCTCTTTTTTAGTTAGAAGTTGCATATCTTGATTCCCAAAACTAGGTAATCCTAGTGTTTGAGGTTCCCACATAGGATCCATGATTTTATCAATCCTATTCTATAACCTTTCTATAATTTCTCTCCTTTCTATACTAGCTTGTATTTTTCAATCACATTATGAGAGATGTTTCTTGTTGCATTCCAATGTTCACTAGAAATGGCTCTAGCTATGGTTTCAAATCTTTTTTTAGATATTTTCATCAAAATTTTAGCTTATCTGATCATGTTTCTATTTCTTGTTGAAATCTTCTCAAAAATAGCCTTTGATTCTTAGATGGCTTATCCACAAGAGTATGTTCAAGAATATTTCCTTAACTATATTTTCTTAATTGCCTAAGGGTTTTTTTAGAGAAAGTGGAAGTGTTGTTTTTTCTTCTTCATCTTGCAACTGCTGCTACAACTATTGGACTTGTTCTATCAAGGCTTTGTTCAACTCCTAAAGATTTTGAGCCTATTATTTGATATCTACCATTTCTATGAACTTCTTCTTCCACTTTTGGATTTCAAGGTGTAGAGTTTTCTTCATGTTCTGATCCTCTTTGGTTATTTAATCTAGCTCCTTGAAATTTTCTTCTAGATGTTAGTAGCTATTCCTCAGTATATCTCCTTTTAGGTAGATTGTGCTCACATGATATTGGGTATTCATATAAGATTATTCTAGTGGTAGCTAAGAAATATCTATAATTTGAGTATATACATAGTAGTCATCAATTGTCATTTTAGTCTCTAGATTTTTCACTTTTGGGTTAGCCATGACTCTCATATTTTGATGGGTGGTAGGATATATGGTAGTCATTTCCTTGGGAACAACAAATCCTCCTACTTTACTAGGTGTCTTCATCCTCCACTAGTCTTGAGTATTATGGCTCATATTTGTAAGCTTGTTGATGGTGGCATTGGTTGGATGATTGGGTGGTGCTAGCATGGTAAGGAAGAATTGTAAAATGATAAAGGGATATGAAGGGTCTTCCTATATGGGATGATTTCTAGTGATTGGAGGGGTTAGGGTTAATGAAGTGGAAGTGATGGTAGGAGTGGATTCTGATGTGAGAATATTCTAAACATTTATCTCTAATGTTGGAAGTGATAAATAAAGGGAGGGTATTGCATCAAGAATAGAGAAAGAAAAAATAGTGGTAGAAGGATTAGAAACATTTATACCTACTTATGCTATCAAGTTTTTCTCCACCACTAGTTCAATTATCACTTCCTCAGTTGCTAGAAATGGTTCCTGGATTGCCTACCTCTTATTATCTCAATCTCGTAGCTCTTCAGATGAGTTAGTATTTCTTTCTCCACTACGTTCTAAGGTGAATAAGGGATAATTTGGGTTCCATATGCTTGTTATTGAGGAATAGAGGGAATATCTCTAGTTTTGAGCAACTATTGCACTTCAAAATACACATTCACTTTGAGTGCCTAATCCTTGTTGATAGGATGGATATATGCCTATGCACTTTTAGCCAATGTTTCTTTCCCTAAAGTATCTTGATGCGCTACTTGTCCTACCATGAACTTGAGTGGTGATCGAGTAGAAATTTTTAAAGTGAACCTCTAAATTTTTTTACCTTTTATTTTTGGGGTTGGAGAGCTTTGAAAATGTGGACCCAATGCCAACTGTTTAGAGCTTTCCTATACTTGAATAGTTTCTTGAGGACCAATGGATGTCTTCCCTAAGCCCCCTCCTGTATATCCCATTTTTCTTATGATATGAGAACCCTTGGGATAGAATTATTACTAATATTTTATTGTAATAAAGACTTGGGCATGTGGATATGACTAAGGAGTTTATTTTGTAGTCTCTTGTTGTTTTAGATATTTTGTAGCATCATCAACAATTGGCCTTTCTTCAAGTACTTGTACTACTTTGACTGGATTCTTCTTAGGGATAACTTGCTTTGTAGAAGCTACTTCCTCTATTTTATTTGTGTTAACATGTGTCTTTTTGCATTTGTCATCAGATATTATAACCTTTGTATTCTTATTTTTGGTATTCCATGTATCCACATTCTCATCATATTTCTAAGAAAATTCATGGTCCATTGAGATATCAAATTTGGATTTAATAGCATTCTGATAAATTTCTAATATCCACCATTCTATGGCTTTAGGTGCATACCATTTGGTATTTTTCATGAGAGCAACTAACCTTTTAGTAGTTAATGCATAATCTAGATTTTAGTTCAAATTATAGTCATTTTATTTCTCAAACCAGTCCCTCCATGGAGTTAAATATTACATCTTACTAATATTCCAACTGAGCTCATTGTTCTCATGATTATTTTTTAATCACTCTATTTTATGCCTACTTGTTTTCTTGAAAAATGCAACTTATTTGAGTTTATTAGGCTTAATCTCTCACTAAAATTATTTATAGATACCTCCACCTTTAAGGTATATCTCACAATCCTAATTCTTGTAGTTTGTGGCACAATTCTTCTTCTTGACCCTTAGAATTTATATGGATTGGGCCATAAGTGAGTGGATACTTACATGTTCCCTTACTAATTCTTGTGTCATATGTGATATTGATAAAATAAGTTTGTCTATAGTATTCCATTGCAAATATTATTTATGTAGTATAGTATGGCAATAGAAAAGGCTTCCCTATAATTCCATAAAGTTTGATGACCATCCCTTCTATGATAAATAACCAATCACTTTATTCTACATGATGGGTCTATAATAGAATTCTAGCTTGAGTAGAAATGTGGGGTAATTCTCCTAAAACTATTTTTAGAGTTGGCCCCAAAAATTCCTTGTTAAAATCATTGTAGGACTTAAAATTTCTTAGTAGGCTGGTCCAATCTACCATTGACAAATTACTCCCCTTGTTGACCCTATTTAGGCCTACCCAAGGCATAATATCTATTATATAGTAGAGAAATAGCCAAGCAATATGCAAATAGTAGAAAAAAGTACCATGTGCAGATAATTACAATTGGGTAAGTTGGTCATGTATTCTATCATATTTAGGTATTTAGCCCAATAAAAAAATAGGGGAACATTTGCTTGGTCTGAGTAGGACTCATCATAATAATAAGGGTTTTAAATTATGCAAGCCATAGCTATCTGATAGTCATGCACTTCTTTGTTAGAAAGCAAACAAAAAATAATGGTCACCATTGAGTATAGTTGTATGTTTTTAAAGTCTATGATTTTTAGGGGGGTTTTAGGGATATTGTCCTTTATTAGGGGATGATGGAGTTCTGAGTGAAGCCACTTCCTAATTTTTTTCCTTTTTAGCATCTTTCTTAGATTCACATTACTTACTTTGGGTCTGAGTGTTAAAGGACTTTGGTGAAGCTCTAGGAGTAACTCCTGCAACAAAGGCATCCCTAACACTATCTAGAGTGAGGTAAAAAATAACTTTCCCATTGGCATATTGGTCTATTTTTAATTGAAAATTATAATGTCTTGATATTGAAAGCACTAATTTAGGACAAGGGTAGGTGGATTTAAGAACATAATGAGATAAGGAGTGATAAGAAAAAGAAACTAGGCTACTAGAAGAAACTCCCAAAACTACTCATTGTTTGATATCTTCGCACAACTATTTTGGATTTTTTAACATTAATTCAATATCTACAATGCAGTTGGTTTGATCTTGGAGGGTATTATGTGCTTTTTTGTTGGATGCTATTACTATAATAACCCAAAAATACCAATCTATTATTTTAAAATAGAATGAATGCAAGGGAGACATCCTTATTTTATTTATCTTAGCATACAAGGTTTCACCACATTTGAGTTCTAAGTCACTGTAGACAACACTCAATGGATAGGAGTGGTCAACTCCCATGATTTTTGGGATTATCCTTACTGAACCTACTCATTTAGAAGGATGCTAATTAGTCCCCCCACCTTTCCTACACCCTCATCAACATAGGACCATGTGACCATGACATATGGATTACCATTTAAGGCCCATAAAACTTAAAGGGGGTGCCTATTACCTAACATGACTCTAAGTCCATATAGGTAGCTTAATAAAGTGTAGATTCTTGGAGCTTAGTTACCATACTTTTATGGGCTAACTAAGGTCATTTCCACTTTGATGAAGACTAACATGATTACCTGATCCTACACGATTGAGGGATCATCACTATTGACTTGTGAATGGTTCCTCAACTCCTAGTTGGGATACACTTGATCCTACTCATTCAAGGTTCAAAACCTTCACAAGATACCAGGCTATTGTATCCACATAAATTATTTTAGTATTATGAGTTCTTACCTATTGTATCCTTGCAACTTCTTCTAAGTCGCATTCTTACCTGGTTATTGCATCCACGCAACTCCTCCCAAGATTATATTTTATTATGTTTCAGTTTATAAGAGTATTCTTAACCACCCCTTCCCAAGGTAACAAATATTTAATTGAGACATAAATCTCTAAAAAAACATTACATGATATGAAAGTATTTATAAAGCAACTACATAAATCAATATGTTTCAATTGATAATAAGATTCATCAATAAAAAAGGCCAAACCGTACATAATAAAAAAGCTTTTCATAAAATTCCAAGGATCCTTTTTGCTGACATACATACTTTAACATAAGAGATCTAATTATCATAAAAATCCATTTATATGAACAAAACTTCTATTACAAACCCATAGCATCATTTAAACAACATAATATTTCAATTTTTACAATAATCAAGTTTACAAAACTATTTGACAAAGCATTCCTTTACATAGCCTTTATATTATTTTTCAACAACTAAAAATTTCTAGAGTCTATGAAGCCATTCCCCAAGGATATCCAGGCCTTATAAATATTTGCAAAATATTCTTAATAAGGACTCCACCCATGACCTATGAGAGATACATAGGGATCAGGATAACTCTAGATGCAATGCAATGTTTCATGCCATTTATTACTATGCAAGCAACTCATGCATAAAATATAAAAACAATCCAAAAAAGAAGAGAAACTAATTTTTCTCTTTATAATGAACCCTTATTCCACATAAATATTCATTAGAATAGTTTCTCTTTCAAAACCCACATGCAAAAATCCATCTTATAAAATAGAATCCTATACTTCTCTTTATAATGATTCCTTAACTTACAAGAGACTTGAAAACCAGTATATGGGTTTCTATTTCAAAATCCACATTCAAAAAATCATCTTAAAAGAGAATCCCATACTTCTCTTTATAATGATCCCTTAACCCAAAATAGTCTCAGGAATCACTAGAGCAATTTCTCTTTCAAATATCAAGCTCACTAATTTCTTTTTCATTAAAGAAACCCAAGTTCATTATTTTTTTTTTATAATAAAAAGAACCTACGTTCATTAATTCTTTTCATAAATAGAAACTTAAGTTTATTATTTCCATTATAAAAGAAAAGAGAACTCAAAACCAAATCCTAGCATTTATCCACAATCCACATAATCATTAATTATATTAAATCAAAGCAACCTTATGATAACATAACTAAGCTTTTCCAAAAGCATAAAAATTAGTTCCAAAAAATGTGGTAATATTAATTATGCCAACCCTTTTTAGAAACCAAATAAAAGTATAATAATAAAATTATACTAACTATTAAAAAACCATAATCATTCCAAAAACCATTCAAAAAATTTAATCTTAGACACACATGAGATAGAATGAAACACTCTTAGTTGAACACACCTAATGCATGTAGGAATAAGGTAGAACATTTATCAAACATATTGATCAAGCATTAGACTTGAGATAAAGCCATACACCACAAGAGACTAGACAAACACACTGAATGCAAAGCATGTCATAGATCAACCATACCAGACAAATGTCACCCTACACTAAACAAAAAGATAATGCCATGAATACAAAAAGGATTGCACAAATACATAGGGTAGTGCTAACAATACTAAAGCCAACCTTAGGCATTGTAGCACAAATAAGAGAACAACCCCTAAACCACAATAGAGATAAACAAAAAGATATCAAGGTATTTACAAATAAGTCCAACATTTCCTAAAGTCTATCAAGTTATGAGGTGATCATAGTGATATGCCAAAAGAGCATCCACCAAAAACTCTAAAGGAACCAAAGGATTACTTGGGCAAAAGCAAAGATCAGTATACAAAAACCAAGTGGTAGAAAAGTGTAGAAAAACACAACATAGCAAAGTTGCTAATAGTATCCAAAGAACAATTAAAAAAGTGACTACAACACCACTAACATAACTTCATCAAACTCATAGTAAAACACGGGTCTAAGAACTTTAAGCAAAATAACATAGTGGTAAAAGAAACAACTATCCTAAAACTACCATGGAGGTGTACCAATACCTATCTCTTAGAACCAAGCTATCAAAAAATAGACTCTTGCACCTTCCAAGCTTCGTGCTCTCCTTCCATTCCTAGAAGCCCCCTAAACAACCCCATTGAGACTTTCAAATAGTAATATAAATTCTAATGGGTGGGTTGTCTTTCTCCATATACTCTTGGATTCGGTGGCCTCCATTTCCAATGTGTTCTAGCTCAATGGTGTGTTTTCAAGGAAACTGCTAATATTCCTTGAAGCCATGCAAATGAGTTATGATCATGCACATTCATAAAGACCAAGCAAGCAAAAGCATGAATAAAATTCCAACCTTGGAAGCCCATATAAATTTTAACTTATTTAACATACTTCAAATTATTAAACATGGCTTATAAAGGTGAACAAATTAATTAATTTCCATTTGCCAAAATTGGATTTTTGCATTAATAATAATATCACCAAAAAAATTAAGACTAAAGTATTAAATCCATTATAATCGAAAGTATTAATATTATCAACTAATTAATACTTAATGAGCCAAGGTATTAATGTTACCAATTAATGAATCTTATTCAAAAAAATCTATGCCTACCAAGAACAAATATAGATTCATACCAACAATATTTCACACCATTGTTTTATCCCTAAGTAGGTGGTCTCCTTTAAGATAGTCTAATGCTATCACCAACCTATTAAGGAGACTCATTGCACAAGCAACTTCCTGGCCCAATGGTGTGAACACAAAATAAGAAAAATGCAATGCATCTACATGAAGGGTAGTTTTCCTTGTTACCTTGAGTTGTTGATGAGCAAGTCATCACCATCATTTCCCTAAATATCTCTCTTTGTAGGTGGTTCACCCTTATGATCCCACCAGAGAGAGAGCACCTGGTCCTGCATCCATAATTACATCAATAGTACCATATTCCAAGCTCAAAATAATGCACTATCATTAAATAATGCTATTAAACATTCTCACCAATACATAGTTCATTGTCCATAAAGAGTTCTACCAAGGAGGGTTGTTACATACTCCCCCCTTGGACTAAACACAATCCTCTGTGTTTTTCCCTACAAAAGAGTACATCAAATAATTTCATTCAAATAAGTATGGAAATTGTTGTCTCATTTCTTCAACATTTTTCCATGTAGCACTGTTCTCAAAACATTGGTCCCACTAGACCTTACATTGATCTAGGGTCCATTTCCTCAACATCTTGGAATGAAACCCTAGAATCTTAACTAGTCTCACCTCAATGGTTGAGGGATCTACCATCTACAATTTAGAAATATTCCACACGTGAGTAGGATCAACAACATATTTCCTAAGTAGGGATATGTGGAAAGTATCATGGATCTTTGATAGGTTGGGCGGTAAAGCGAGCCTATAGGCTACTGGGCTAATCTTATCAATGATCTCAAAGGGCCCAACATAGTGAGGATCCAACTTGGTTGACTTGATGGCACTTTTCATGGGTCTTACCCTTAAGAAAACTTTATCTCCCATAGAGAATTCTCTTGGTGATATTTTTAGATCAGCATAGCTCTTTTGGTGATCGATCACTTCCTTGAGCCTAAGCCATATTGCTCTGAGTTGTTCCTCCATCTCTTGGACAAGTGTTTGGTCTGATCATCACCTGATCCTCTAGATTATCCCATGATAGAGGTGTTCTGCATCTTCTACCATACAAGGCTTCAAATGGGGACATCCCCAATGATGCATGGTACCCATTATTATATGCAAATTCAACAAGATGCAAAAAGTCTTCCCACTTAGACTTTTGGTCCATGCAGTACATGTGTAGCATGTCTTCCAAAATCTGGTTGACCCTCTTAGTCTGACCATCTATTTTGGGATGATATGCAGAACTAATATTCAGCTTAGTGCCTACTGCATGGTGTAGAGCCTGCCAAAATTTAGATGTGAATCTAGAATCCCTATCTGATATGATCACCTTAAGAAACCCATGTAACCTAAATATTTCTTTGGTAAACTTATTTGCCACCACCGATGCATCATCCTTGATGTTCCTTAGTATGAAGTGTGCAACCTTGGTCAACTTGTCAACCACTACCAAGATCACATCATGTTGGTACCTAGTCTTAGGTAAACCCATAATGAAATCCATAGAGATTACCTACCATTTTTGCATAGGTACATCATGTGGGTACAATTTCCCTACTGGGTGTTGATGTTCTACCTTCACCTTCTAGCACTCTAAACATCTTGCAATGAAACTAGTGATATCTTGCTTCATTCTGGCCCAATAGAAGGTATTTTTCATGTTTTCCCTCATTTTTGACCCTCTCGAATGAGCAGAATAGGGAGAATTATGTGCCTCTTGCATAATCAATCTCCTTAGGTCACCAATTTTGGGTATAACTACCCTATCTTTAAAGCATAAAAGTCCATATTTTATGTTGAAATCCTTATTCTCTTCAGGATTTCCCTTGGTTTTATTCTAGATTTCTATGCAATATGGGTCTTGTAGTTGCATTTCCTTGACCCTATCCATCAAATCTATATGGCTCTAGGTCAATGTTGCTATGTGCCTTCTCCTACTCAAGGCATCTACAACCTTATTCTCCTTCCCTTTGATATACTCAATACCAAAGTCGTATTCAACTAAGAATTCTATCCATCTTCTCTATCTTACATTCAACATAGGTTGGGTGAAGATATACTTCAAACTTTGATGGTCTATCCTTAGCTCAAATGGTCTACCCAACAAATAATATCTCTAGACCTTTAGGGCATGCACCACTACTACCAATTCTAGATCATGCATAGCATAGTTTACCTCATGCTTCTTGAGTTTTCTGGACTCATATGCCATTATAGCCTCTTCCTATGACAATACCCCACCCAAACCTTCTAAGGAAGCATCAATACACATGCTAAAATTCCCAAGAGGATCTAGTATCTTGAGAATCGATGTCATTGTTAACTTATTTTTTAGAGCCTCAAATATAACCTCACACTTATTCATCCATTTGAACTCTTTTCCTTTTTCTGAATATTGGTGATAGAATAGGTAACCTTAGAGTAATCTCTCATAAAATACCTATAATAGCCAGTGAGTCCCATGAAACTCCTAACTTCTATCACATTTTTTGGTGGAGGCCAATTTAATATAGCCTCAATTTTCTTTGGGTCCACAACAATTCCTTCTATCAATATGATGTGCCCCAAATACTGCACCTATGAGGTATAAAACTCACACTTGGATAGCTTTCCATATAACTAGTTCTTCCTCAAAACTTCCAACACTAACTAAATATGGTGGTCATGTTCCTCTTTAGTACAAGAATAGATCAGAATATCATCCAAAAATACCAAGACAAACTGATCTAGATAGTTTTTGAACACATTATTCATCAAATTCATAAAAGTTGTTGGCACATTTGTCAACCCAAATGGTAGCACTATGAACTCATAGTGCCCATATCTAGTCTTAAAGGTTGTCTTAGAGGTATCCTCTTCCTAAATCCTTAGTTGATGATACCCTGATCTTAGATCTATCTTTGAGAATATGGTAGCATCCTTTAGCTGATCAAAGAGATCATCAATTCATGGTAAAGGATACTTATTCTTAATGGTTACCTTATTCAACATTCTATAATCTATGCAAAGCCTCAAGGAACCATCCTTCTTTTTCATAAACAATATTAAAGCACCCCAAGGTGACACACTAGGTTTGATCAGACCCTTTTCTAACAAGTCTTGTAGTTGCACCTTCAACTCTTGCAACTCAATTGGGGTCATCCTGTAAGGTGTCCTTGAAATGGGTTTAGCCCTTGGCATTAATTCAATAGTGAAGTCAAATTCCCATTAAGGGGGTAGACCTAGAAGATATTTAAGAAATACATCTTAAAACTCATGGAGAATTGGATGTTTCTTGAATATTTCTTCATCTCCCTTTTCTCTAGTCTTCCCATTGATCTTTACTACATATAGCATACCACCTCTTTTAATGGCTTTCTTTAACTACATAGTTGAAAGCAAGTGAGGTTGAAAAGAACCTTGCCCACTTTGTACCCTCACTCTCCTCTTATCCTTGTCAGTGTAATCCATCCACCTATCTTGGAAGTTGATTAAGGCTCCATGAGCCTTCAACCAATCCATCCCTAGGATAATATCAAAAGCATGAAGGGGTGCCACATACAAGTGCCATATAGTGGACCCATTGGGTAGAGTTATCTCAGCTATAGGAAAACATTGATCCACTGAGTAAGTTTGACCAGAACCATACTCAAATTTCCACCCTTGTGCCAAAAATCTAAGTCTTTCTAGCATATCCCCAATAATACTAGTGGAAATAAAACTATCAGTAGCTCCACTATCTATTAAAACTTTTACATCTTTATCATACAACTTACCATTTAGTAATATCGGTGTAGCTTGTCCATCTAGATTTTGACTCCCAATAGTGGCATATATTTGGTGTGACTGCTCCTCTACCCTATGACTTGACTCTGATCTTTGGGGATATTTCTTAGCATAGTGAGGACCCCCACATATGTAGCAACCTATCCTAGGTGCCTGTGGCCTCTCTTGTATTTTCTCCCTGTTTCTTCTTTTTGTGTTGATTCTATTTGCTTAGGGGGATGAGGATTGGAATTATCCATTTTCTAAAATTTCTTCTTATTTTGCCCTTGATTTCCATTGTTCCTATTACTAAACTTTTGGTTGCCCTTGTTTCTTTTGTTTTGCTCCTTATCCCACTTCACAAATCCTACACTCTTTCTTTTCTTGAGTTCAAGTCTCTCTTGCTCTATCAAGCCTGAATAGTTGAAGAAAGAATTTTTAGTTTGAAGATTAGTTTCTTCTTGTCTAGCCAAGTCATAGGCCTCTTGCAAAGTTTTAGGTTTGAGAAGATTAATCATCGTCCTTATTTTAGGGTCTATCCCAAGAATAAACTTGTGCACCTTCAAGCATTCATTGTTCTCATACTCTAGAACATACTTCAAAAGTTTCATATATCTCTAGAAATACACTTCTATTGATAGTGATCCTTGTTGAAGCATAGAGAATTCCTCAAATTTATCTATATAAAATTGCTCAGAAAGAAACCTTTTCTTAAAAGCCTCAATGAAATCATCCCACTTAAGTTTTGTAGCTTGGATATTTTTGCTTGTACTGAATGTGTCCCACCATTCTAGGGTTGCATCCAGAAGATGAAGGGTAGCCCACATAGTCTTAGTCTCAGATGAGTAACATTTCATGGAAAATAAAGTTTCTAACTCTTTTAGCCATGACTTGGTCGCATCTCCTCCTTTCCCATTAAATTTGGTTACTTTAACATTCTTGAGATCTCTTGCTAACTCAGCCTCTATCTGGGCTCTACCTTCATGGCTTCTTCTGACAAGGTTCTCTTCTTGCCTACCCTCTACATTTCTAGTACTGGCTTCTTTATTGATCAAGGTTTCTATCAATTTTTGTTGTTGCTCTAGTCACTCTTGAAGCAACTTCACTATAGAGGAGAGATATTTTACTCTCTCATCAGATATTATTATTTCTTAAACATTCCTATCAAGATTTACTATCATCTTAGGCCTATTTCTAGGAGTTGTTGTTCTCCTAGTTTTCTTACTAGAGTCTCCAATTCATCCAGAATTTTGTGTTACACTTCCTCCTTATGCAACCATTTTGGTTTTCTTTGATGAACTTTCTTTTTGAATAGGTGTCATCCCTATCCACAAAAAGGAAGTTAGGTAAGTTATAATTCTTCCTCAATTGTACTTATAATCTATTAGCTTCATTCTCCTCATGAGCTAACATAAATATTATCAATCAATTGATAATATTTAGGGTCACACTTGCCTACTTGCAAGGTGCCTAACCCAAAGTTGCACATCAAGTCAAGGCTCAACCTAGTCACACTCCATGGAAGCTTCTAGCCCTATGACCTAGAGCTCTGATACCAATTGTAACAACCCAAAACTACCAACCCAATTTTTTTAAAGATTACATGAAGTTTGCAAGGGAGACACCCTTATTTTATTTATCTCAGCATACAAGGCTTCACCACATTTGAGTTCCAAGTCACTATAGATGACACTCAGTGGATAGGAGTGGCCAACTCTCATATTTTTTAGGGTTCACCTTACTAAACCTACTCATTTAGAAGGATGCCAATAGTGGTCCCCCCACATTTCCTATACCCTCATCGGCATAGGACCATGTGACCATGGCATAGGGATTACCCTTTAAGGCCCATAACACTTAAAGGGGGATGCCTATTCCCTAACCTGACTCTAAGTCCATCTAGGTAGGTTAATCAAGTGTAGAGCCTTGGTGCTTAGTTACCACACCTCCATGGGCTAACTAAGGTCATTGCCACTTTGATAACAACTAACATGATCACCTGATCCTACATGATCGAGGGATCACCACTATTGACTTGTGAATGGTTCCTCAAACTCCTAGTTGGGATACACCCGATCCTACTCATTCAAGGTGCAAAGATTCACAAGATACCTGGCTATTGTATCCACACAACTCCTTCTAGGTTTATGAGTTCTTAGCTATTGCATCCTCACAACTCCTTCTAAGACTCATATTTACCTAGTTATTGCATCCACACAACTCCTCCCAAGATTAGATTTTATTATGTTTTGGTTTTCAAGAGTATTCCTAACCACCCCTTCCCAAGGTAATAAATCTTGCATTGAAACATAATTCTCTAATAAAACATTACATATAACACTATATGAAAGCATTTATTAAAAACTACATGATCCAACATGCTACAATTGATAATAAAGATTCATCATGAAACAAAACCAAATTGCACATAATACAAATGCTTATCATAAAACTCCAAGGATCCTTTTTGCTAACATACATACTTTAACATAAGAGATCCAATTATCATAAAAATGCATTTCTATCTATCCATGGCAAATATTGTTGAACACACCTTAAAGTACAAAACCCATAGCATCATTAAAACAATATAATCTTTAAATTTGTACAATAATCAAGTTTACAAAACTATTTGAACATAGTATTCCTTTACATAGCCTTTGATTATTTTTCATCAACTAAATATTTCTAGAGCCTATGAAGCCATTCACCAATGATCTTCAAGTCATCTAAATATCTACAACATATTATTAATAGGGAAACCACCCATGACTTATGAGAGATACTTAGGGATCAAGACAACTCTAGATGCAATGCAATTTAAATCATGTCATTTTCTATTATGCAAGCAACCATGCATAAAAATATAAAGAAAATCCAACAAAGAAGAGAATCTCATACTTCTCTTTATAATGATCCCTTAATCCACATCAATAATCATTATAATAGTTTCTCTTTCAAAACCTACATGCAAAAATCCATCTTATAAACAAGAGAATCCCATACTTCTCTTTATAATGATTCCTTAACCCACAAGAGTCTCAGAAAACCATTATCATAGTTTCTATTTCAAAACCCACATTCAATAATTCATATTAAAAGAGAATCCCATACTTCTCTTTATAATGATCCCTTAACCCACAAGAGTCTCAGGAATCATTATAGTAGTTTCTCTTTCAAAACTCAAGCTCACTAATTTATTTTTCATTAAAGAAATCCAAGTTCATTATTTACTTTTTTATAATAAAAATAACCGACTTTCATTAATTATTTCATAAAAGGAAACCTAAGTTCATTATTTCCATATACAAGAAAACAAAACTCAACACCTTAGCCGAACACACCTAACACATGTAGGAAGAAGTAAAAACCTTTATCGAATGTCTTTATTGAGCACTAGACTCGAGATAAAGCTAGGAACCATAAAAGACTAGATGAATACACTAAATTTAAAGCATGTTGTAGGTCAGCCATACTAGATGGAAGCCACTCTACACCAAACAAAAATATGATGCCATGAATATAAAAAGGATTGCATAAATATATAGGGTGGTGCTAACGATACCTAATCAAACCTTAGGCCCTATGGCACAAAGAAGAAAAAAACCCTCTAACCATGATAGAGATAAATAAAAATAAATCAAGGCATTTATAAACAAGCCCAACATTAGCCAAATTCTACCAAGATATGAGGTGATCACAATGATACACCAAAAGAGCATCCACCAACAACTCCAAATGAACCAAATAATTACTCAGGAAAAATAAAATATAGGTATATAAAACTCAAGCAAAAGAAAATATTAGAAAAATACAACATAGTGAAGCTATTGATAGCACCCAAAGAACAATAAAAAAGTTATTATGAATCCACTTACATAACTTCTTAAAGCTCATAGTAAAGAAAGGGTCTAAGAGATTTAATCAAAAGAACACAATACTAAAAGAAACAAAAATCCTAGCACTGCCATGGAGTTATACCAATGCCTACCTCTTAGTGCTAATTTATAAAAAACTAGACTCTTGCACCTTCCAAGCTCCTTGCTCTCCTTCCATTCCTAGAATCCCTCCAAACAACCCCATCAAGCATTTCAAATAGCAATCTAAATCCTAATGAGTAGGGAGTACTTCCCCAGACCCTCTTGGATTCAGTGGCCTCCATTGTCAATGTGCTCCAACTTAATGGTACATTTTCAAGTAAATAGCCAAGATTCATTAAAGCTATGCAAAGGAGTTATGATTTTGCACATTCATGAATCCCAAGCAAGCAAAAACATGAATAAAATTCCAACCTTGGAAGACCCTATAAATTTTAAATTTTTAATATACTTCAAGTTATTAAACATGGTTTATAAAGGTGAACAAATTAATTAATTTCCTTTGCCAAAATTGCATTTTGGAATTAATAATAATATCACAAGAACAATCAAGACTAAGGTATTAAAGCCATTATAATAAAAAGTATTTTTTTTTTGGTAAATAAAAGTCTTCATTAATTACCGGGTTTTGCAGGTTAACCCAAAACCTATTACAATATCCAACCTTCTGTTGAGATTGTAGATCCTAGTCATCCTTAAAACTTTCTTACCAGAAATTGTGTTGAATCCCCTACAACACCTTACTAACAAAGCACACCCATACCTAAACATAACTGTAAACATTACTTACATTGACAGGAATTGAAGTTTGGAACTTTGCACTTGTGAAACTCGTTGCTTGCCCATTTCCTATTCTTTGTCGGAATCTTCCAAGGCTTACACCTTGTTACCTTCATTTCCAATTTGGTATGATTTAGAGGGAAACCCCATAGTTATTACTAGCTCCATGGGGAAAGAACACCCATTCATCTTTCTCCTTAACGGGTAGGTTTCTTTTCATGACTAATAATGTTTTCCACTTCACGTGGCACACCTTGTGTCCATGTCACCAAACTACCAACATCAACACCTATGTTGGCTAATTTTTCAGCTGACCTATTGGCCTCACTGTACACATGATGAGCCCTCTTGTTCTATCTTGTCGCATAAAGGATCCTCACTTCATGGATGACTCCCTCGATTCTCCATGGAGGTTTTTTGCCATTAGTTAATAGGTTGATGATGTTCATAGAATCACCTTCAATCATCAAGTTACCTTGATTTTCTTGGGCTACTTGCAACCCTCTCCAAAGGGCTCTAGCTTTTGCTTCGTTGTTAGTTTTGATTCCCAATGGTTCAGCGAAGGCCTTGACCAAATTTACTTTATGATCCATGATTATTCCTCCAGCTCCAGCTCTTCCTAGGTTCTCCTTGGTTGCACCATCAAAATTTAGTTTAAACCAACCTTGGGGGGGTGGCTCCAAAGAAATCCCATTTTTGGGATTGGGCAAAGGAATGGAAGGTTTGTCATCAGTACCTAAGGCCCGAGCTAATTGTTTTTCTTGGGGAATAATTGAGTGGTTCTCATCCACTAAGGTGCTAAGGTTTTCTTTCGCAAATACAATAATCCTATTGAGGATGGTTTTTCTGTTGTGAATAGTATCCTTAAAGGCTCTATGGTTCCTTTCTAGCCAAATATGCAAGATAAAATGATGCCAACAAATTTTCCATAGGTACTTAAGTTTTAGGCTGACAAAGGGTTGAGGCCATTGATGGAACACTTCAGATATAAGCCAATTAATATTAATATTATCAACCAATTAATACTTAATAAGCCAAGGTATTAATGTTATCAATTAATGAATATTATTCAACCAAATATATGATTACCAAGAACATATATAGATTAATACTAGAAATGTTTCACACCATTGGTTTATCCCTAAGTAGGGAATCTCCTTTAAGATAGTCTAATGCTATCACCAACCCATTACGAAGACTCGTTGCACAAGTAACTTCCTGAACCAATGGTGTGAGCATGGAAACAAGTAAAATGTAGTGCATCTACATGAAGGGTAGCTTTCCTTGTTATCCTAAGTTGTTTATGATCAAGTCATAATCATAATTTTCCTAAATATCTCTCTTTGTGGGTGGTTCACCCATATATAGCACCTAGTCCTGCACCCATAATTTTATTAGCAATACCATATTCAATTCTCAAAATAATACATTCCTTCAATAATGAAATTAATCTATGCCATTAAAACATTCACACCAATACATAGTTCATTATCTATAAAAATTTATACCAAGGACACCATTGTTTGTTTAATGAAATTGAGTGAACTTTTATGCTTCTTTTTACAAATTTCTTGCCCTGTTTTGTAATTTTGTACTTAAGATAGTTTAAGTGCAATTGTTTTCCCTATAAATATTCCTTGCAATGTTTTATTTTTATTTAAGTGTTACTCATGCAAAACATCATTGTCGCCATTAAGCAATAATTGAGGTAGTTGAAGTTTAGTTATTGCTTTTCTTGAAACTCACATTTTCATTGCTTTTGGATCATGCGAGTATCTATACATGTTAGTTAATTTCTCTATTGGTATAGCTTTTGACAGATGAACAAAATATCAAAATTGGAGTTAGTTAGCTCTAATTTCAACCAATTGGATTATTTAAATTGAAAAGTACCGTAGCCTAACTTATTTTTCTTTTATAAGTAAAAATATTTCATTAAAGCGGGTTTTGAAAGGAATCCCAAAACCTTGTTACAAAAGCAACATTATGAAATGCTGAGAAAAGGAACAAGTATATCAAAGAGGCATGCTGCCTACAATACAAAAACACAAAAAAATACTAACCTGTCACCCATAATCTAACAGGCTCACAAAAAACATCCCAGGGATCATCCCCAACACCATCCCCATAAATGACCTAACCAAGAACATCTACACAATGTCCTTATCATCATCCTTCACCGCATACTTTGACCCATTATTCACCCCTTCTCTGGATCCCTTAGGTTTATTAAAAACCTTAGGGTCTTCTTAGAATGTGCCAGGGAATGCTTCACAGAAAAATATCAGGTTTAGAGAGTTTTGCAACTCCTTCAGGGTGGATAGGAAATATTTAGACTGGGAAATTACCATGAAAATCATCTTTATTACCATATTCTAAAGCAACATGGTAGTGTGGTTGTCACCATCATCATCTAAAACTAATTTTAGGAATAAATGTTGGCTTTGGAACATATTATTTCTAAGATGAATAGAATATTTGGTCACACTCATTAGTTCTTCAACCTTGATCTTCTTCCCCTTTGAATCCTTGGTGTCCCTATCAAAACCCATAGATTTTCTCTTCCTAGAAAAAGGGGTCGACACAGGGCTTGTGGATACATCATCCCCAGTGATGACCTTGGGAGGACTGGTATTACCCTGAGGAGGATCCTCGAGGGGACAGGTTTGGCCAAGTTAATTTCAAGGCTATGAATCAGAATATGACTATATATGATCTTGAAAAGACCTTGGTGGGATGAGAGTTCTACACTCCTTTTCTTCCTATAGTTCTCAATGGAGTAATTCATTGAGTGGAATAGGAACTCAGGTACGTTAATGACATTGATATCTCTAAAATGATTAAAAAATAATAGGTGAAATCTGCATAAGATTTTATCTGAGTCATCCATAGTTAAAAATTGCATTATGGGCTTCATGACCCTATTCCAAGGAGATGGTAAATCAGACATATACATGCCTATTTTGGCCAACTTGAGAATTTTGACCTTATTAGGGAACTCCTTGAGCTCCACCTCCTAGTTGTGCTTCTTCCTCCACACTAATCTCTCGGTCAGAGATAGACCAATAATTTTTACTAGTAGCTGAGTGTCAATGATGTAGTCCTTTCCCCAAATAGTGATCTTACCCTCATACCAGCTACAAAGAAATTTCATAGTAGTATCATATTCATTCCCTAAGAAATTCCTCAAGAAATGGAGATATCCTCTCTCATTGAGGATGGACTCGATGAGAGAATCCAAATCCAAAGTATTAGGATCAATGTAGCACATGATTAACCCAAGGTTACACCAAAGGAAAATCCAAAAATACAAATGATGGATTAACTAGAATGGGTAATGGGAATTAGACTTGTGTGTCAAAGTTATTATAGGAATAAAATCCTTATGCATTGGCATGCAAATGTTTTGTGCATCAATGCAGATATTAGAAGATATCTCCTCGGGAGAGAGAAGGATATTGAAGGAGTTCCTAAAGCTCCTAGTTATCATGAAACTCTGAAAAAATCTAGTTCTACATGTGACTCATGAAGGTATGCAAAAAAACCCTCCAATAGTAAGCTAGAACCTTGGACTCAAGAAACCTTTGGGAGGCAGAAAAGGAGGTGGATGGTTGGTGATAGTTGAGGGAAATAAAATGAGGAGTCTAGGGAAAATGCAAAAAGGGTGATGGGTTTTGAAGGGAGCGTGGGTACAGTCATGAGGGGAATGACATGAGGAAGGATGCAGAGAATGAAAGCCTTGGAAAGATGAAGGAATAGGGATAAGCACAGAAGATGGATATCAATAAAAGCAACTATGGTAATCTAGGGCAGAATACAAATTATAAAAAAAATAACTAATGCAGATAGATTTGTCACAAGAGTATAGAATGAAGGTGTTGTTAAGGCTGCATAGGAAACAAAGAGAATCAATTAGGATCATGGGGGCCAAGCTTGGCATATTAAAATTGGGCATTACAAAAATGGTCAAAGGGAAAGGATTGGCCACTAGGGCTTTGATGCATGGGTGCTTTGTCCATATTGACCACATCAAAAATTTATTGAGGAATGGTGTCAGACCAAGTGATTATACCATTGATATTGGTCCCATGATTTGCTAGTACATTTGCCACCTTGTTTGCTTCCTTAAAATCATGTTGAATAATGGGTTCTCACATATGAGCTATGATTTTCTTGGCTTCTTCAACACACCCCTTAACCTTCCATGAGGGATTTTTGTTGTTCCTCAAGTAATTGATGATGTTGAGAGAATCACCTTCTATAATCAACCTATTGGAACTTGGCATTATTAAATACAACCCTCTCCAAAGGGCTCTAGCCTCGACAAAATGATTGGATTGAAAACCAAGAAATTCAGCATAAGCCAAAATGGCATCCCCATTGTGGTCCTTGAGAATGCCACCTACCCCTACAATTCCAAGATTTCCTTTGGCCGCACCATCAAATTTTAGCTTCATCCAACCGACCGGAGGAGGGATCCACTTGGTGTTAAGTCTGACCTTGGGAAGAGTAGAATATAAGGCATCTTGGAGGGGAATGTTCAAAGAAGTTAGCAAGGAAGATTCAAATCTTGAAATGGTGGCTTTGGTGGAAGGAATAATTTGGGAATTATCATAGCCTAACTTATTATTTCACTTATCTATGTACATATAATACATGGGGATGGAAATATTTCACATGCAGTACTTTAGGTGGTGGCCATTTATTGATATTGAAAAATATGACCACTCTCATCTAACAACTTGTATGCATTGAACTCTTTTTTAGCATTAATTTGATATGGCATTGACCAAAATGAATGAAATTTTTCATGGGTGCCTAGATTTGATTTGTCTTCCTCCCATTTAAGGATGAGATTATCAATTTTATAATCTTGTGGTATCATATTTTTATAAAAATATCTCTTAATCATGGTTCAGTGACATTGGAAATTGGAGTATGCTTTTTCCCTTTGTTCTTCCAATAGCATTAATTGTGCCATTTTTCTTCTTTAATATCGGGGAGTTTTACTTGGAATATTAATTTTATAGTTGGTAGATTGATATGTAATGGGAGAATGTCTTATTTTACATAGAGCAATTAATAGGGAGAATATTTTAATGATTTCTTTACTATAATTTTATCTACCCAAAGCGCTTGATCTAGCAAAAAATGCTAGTTTATTTTGTTTTCTCCAATAGTTCTTTAAATAATTTTTAGAAGATTCTTATTAATAGATTAAACCAATCCATTTTATTATGGATAATAATTAGAGGAAATATTTAGATATATGTCCTATTCTGGATTTTTAAGCCTTAATACTAACATAAAACTCATTGGATAAATTCCATAGGATCAAATATAATATAGCCACAATATAGTAAGATCAAGATAATGATGTAAGTAGAATAATATGAGCAAATTAATATGTAAATCAAGGCTTATAATATATCAAATAATATTAATTAATAAATAACAATATGAATGTAATAGCCTGAATCATACATGTACAAAGCATGTAGCACAACTTACAATATTAATTTCTCAAAATGTATGCAATCTTTATTACTCCTATTTCAACACTTGATACTTGGATATTACACTTGATACAATACTTAATGTGATACTTGATACAACTCTTGATGTGATACTTGATGTGATATTTTATGTGATACTTGATGCTTCTCTATGGATTACTATATAGCCATAGTATAATGACTTCAGATACTTGACCATTTCTTTTCATATGCCAAGTCTCATGACTCTTGACTTCTCTACTTGACACTTGCATACACATGACTCTATCTTGTATGCACATCTATACATGAATATTCACTTTACACACTCTAATATAAATACACTTGTGCACACTTATATATAAGACACTTGTGCACATAGACTCACATTACACTTGCTCACTCACATGACACTTGTGCATTTCCTGCACATACACACTTACATAACACTTGTACATTTCCTACACATTACAACATTACATAAAATATTACTCACACTCTAAACTAAGACTCAATACTAATATAATATTTACAAGATGTACCATGAAGGTACCATGGGGGTACATTAACATGTACTAAATAATGTAATATACTATAACACCCTCTGTATTACATTATTTGGTTATTGAAGACTTTAGTCTTCAATCATGATCTTCATTCTTCAAGTGACCTTACAATGCAAGTGATATTTATCTTGATCTCCATCAGGTTCTTCTTCTTGCTTAACTTTATATTTGAATTCAACTTCATGTTCTTCAATATTTGTAGCTTCAAGATTACAAGTCCCTTGAACTCTCTCATTGTCATCAGATTATTGTATAAGAATATTTCCTTTGCCTTTGTTCTTAGAATCATATGATTATTTCTTTTCCTATATAGAGACTTCTGATCACTCACTTAAAATATCATAATAGATTCCTAAGTTATATGATCTCAAAATATCAACACTATAAGAAGAATGAAATATCTTTTCTAAAAAGATTCATCTATTTTCAATTTCTTCTTAAGAGATTCAATCAACTCTTTTTGTTTCATATTTTCTTCTTTATGAAACTTAAGTGTAAGCAATTCCATATACATTATGCTACCAATATCTAAAGGTATCATAATACTATATTTTCCATCATCAATTGCTTCAACAATTCTTGCATGTAAATAGTATTCAAATATTTCAAAATTTTCATCTATAGCTTCACTATAGATTAACTTTGAGACTAGATCTATCTTTCCTTCAGATTTTTCAATCAAATTCTTGATCCCAAATTTTATGACATCTAATTTTTCTTTTCTAATCATAACCTCCATATTGTTATCCATAAATTTTGTATATTTTGATTCCTTTGAAGTAGACATCCTTATAACTCCTAAGTTTTGAAAATAAATAAAGTTTAGAAACTAAAAATAAATAGTCTCCCTAAATTTTAGAAACTAAAAATATTTTTTGCAAATTTTGTTTTCCTAAGTTTTATGTAGAAATCCTTTTGTCTCCCAAATAACTAAATTTGCAAATCTTCTATTTTTCAAAAAACTATTAAATTAAATAAATTTTAATTTTAGAAATTTATCTAACAAATAAAAAAACTATTGAAAAAACCTTATAACTCCAACTTTATAAAAATAAATCAAACTTCAAAAATAACTTTAATTTATCAAAAAACTAAATTACTCTAAACAAACCTTATCACTCCAAATAAACTTTAATTCAATAATATTTATTAACTCTACTTATCACTCCATAAATTAACTTCAATAAAAATTAAACTTTATAAAACCCTAAATTAAATTCCTCACCAACCTTTGCATTTGAAAGTCTTCACAACATGCAAATTCTATAGCAACTCTGTTCACTTCTTCCAAGGAGCTCTACGTATGCTTTAAAGCCTAAATTCAACTTTATCTTGAATGACACTTATTACCATGAATTTGCTTCATTTCCTATTGGTGTTGCCTCTGTAGTAGATGTTATGCACTCTCTTGACTGTTACATTGGCTAGCATGCTTGGCTCTTTATTATTATCTTACTTAGAAACTACTAGCAACTTGAACACTCTCATATTTGGTAACTACACTCTACAATTGGTTGCTCACTTGATAATAGGTCAGATTTTGCTCTATCTCCTACATGACACTTGGTTGCTTTCTTAGTAACTACTTAGCACTTAATATATCTTTCACTCAATACTTGATTGCTTGATTAGTAACCACTCAAGACTTGCTCTATCTCTTTCTCAAAACATTTAGCATTTTATTACCTATGTTGAACAACAATGAACGAAGTGCTTGTCTCTTGGTATTCCAATGGATCTCTTGACTTCACACTATCAAACTTGGCAACTAGTTTTCTTGGTTGTTTGATGTCTAATGTTCTCTCTTTTGACAATACATTGCACTAATGTGGATAACCCAATGTTGTACTAAATTTCAATATGGCTTTTCTACCTTTTTGTATTGTAATCCACCTTAGTGCTTGATGAAAGACTATAAATATTTTGTAATATTTCTTTTCTTTCTTTAACTTATTGGTAGATCTTCTATGCAAGTCATATGATGCTTATCTGTATTTGGAATGTGGCTCCTCATTTGGTTAGTAGCTCTACATTCTCTGATATGAGCTACAACCTCTTCCTTATGCTCTAGCTTGAGCCAAAAGCTTTTAACTTCTTTTTACTATGGTTTGAGAGTCAACAACATAATCTTGTAAACCAAATAATTTTGCTTTGCTTGAGTCAAATAACTTCATCCTACAATGTTGATGTCATAGATCTTGATGTTCTACGTATTGAATCTTGGGCATATTCTAAGATATTTCTTCTTTTTATGTTATAAGATCTCTCTTTATGTGGAACCACATCTCTTCTACTATATATTTATGCCTTTTTATCTAGAAATTTCTTGTTCCTCTTTTATCTTTGTCTTCTTTCTATCAATGTCAAGGCCTGAGTGACTTGCAATCTTTAATATAAAGGTTTCTATTCAAAAATTAAAATAATTCATTTATGTCAACGTTTGTCTTCAAGACCTAAATGAAGAAAATAAGCTTATACTAAGATGGGGGTGAATAGTATAAGATCAAACTTTTAATTTTCTTTCCAAATGATAACAACAATATTTTCAATGCAGTAAATTAAATAAATGCACAAATCATCACACACATGAGAGACATAGATTTAATGTGGTTAACCCAATGTGGGCTATGTCCACGGAGAAAGTATTTCTTATAATTTTTTTCAACACATCTCTTGGGAAACAATTCCCTATTACAATGTTTATGGGTACAATCCAAAGGAGACACCAATCCCCTATGCTCAAGTCTGTGGACCTTTATCCATAGGAGACCTTAATCCCATTTGCTCTAGTTCATGGAACTTTATTCATAGGAGGCCTCAATCTCCTCTAATCTACTCTAATTTGATTTGCTCCAAGTCTACACACTAGACTTGCTCAAATATACTCCAAGTCTACACGCAACTCTACCCAAATATACTCCAAGTCAACACACTAGACTTGCTCAAATTTGGTCACCAAAACCTGCTCTCAACTCTACTCAAATATGATTCAAGTCTACACACTATAATTGCTCAAATATAATCCAATACTACACATAACTCTAGTCATATTTACTCCAAGTCAACACACTAGACTTGATCAAATCTGCTCACCAAAACCTGCTCTCAACTCTGCTCAGATCTACTCCAAGTCTACACACTAGACTTGATAAAATATACTCCAATCCAACACACTAAAATTACTCAAATATTCTCACCAAAACTTACTCTCAACTCTACTTAGATCTACTTCAAGTCTACACACTAGACTTTCTCAAATATGCTCCAAGCCAACACACAAGGCTTGCTCAAATAAGCTCACCAAAACTTTCTCAAATCTGCTCATAACACATGCTCAAATCTGTTCATAAAACATGATCTGCTCATAACACATGCTCAAATCTTCTCATAACACATGCTTAACTCTGCTCATAACACATGCTCAAATTTTCTCATAACACATGCTCAAATATGCTCATAACTTATAACACATGCTCAAATATTCTCATAACACATGCTAAAATTTGCTCCAAACCTTGTATACAAAACTTGTTTATCTATCTTTCATAATGATGTTATCAAGTGATTTATCTATTCTTCATAGTGTTTTCCTCAACTAAAGTAGTTTGTACATATTCTACCTAGAATTTGTTTAACCTATTTAACATATAGAGAATTATATGCACTAAAAAATGCTTAATATGTTCTTCACATTCATTAAGTATGTCACTTTCATATGTCTCACATTTATTGCATTCAAAAGGTAGCTCTAGTATAGCACTTGATAACTGGCCTGGTATTTTCTGATTTGCAACTTCACTTAAAAACAAATCATAATGCACAAGTCCTTCTCATCTACTCACAAAAAAATCATGAACAATGATGCACAAATTTACTTCACAAATCTGATCTATAACTCTTGCATTTTCATTTCCAATATCACTCAAAACCAATGCACAAGTTTGCTTTCAAACCCTTGCTAGTATATTTTCAAATTCATTCAACAATAATGCATAACTTGTTCTCAAACCCTAGCACATATGTTTCAATGTCATTCAACAATAATGCATAACTTTGTTCTCAAACCCTAGCACATATGTTTCCAATTTTATTCAATAGTTATGCACAACTTGTTATCAAACCCTAGAACATGTGTTTTTAATTTCATTCAATAATGATGCACAACTTTGTTCTCAAAACCTAGCACATATGTTTCCAATTTTATTCAATAATGATGCATAACTTGTTCTCAAACCCTAGCATATGTATTTCCAATTTAATTCAACAATGATGTACAACTTTGTTCTCAAACCCTAACACATATGTTTCCAATTTCATTCTACAACGATGCATAACTTTGTTCTCAAACCCTAGCACATGTGTCTCCAATTGCATTCAATAATAAAACACAACTTATCTTTCACACTTTAGCACAAATATTTCCAACAATGCACATAAACTTAATCCTTATATCTCCACCTTATGAAAACAAGAATATTTCCTTCAAACCAAAACTCTTTTAAGAAAGGAATGAAAGTTCCATACCTCTAAATCTGCCATAATGATGATGACCTTCCAAACCTGTCTTTAACACAAATATTTTTCCTTTTTGTTCCTTCATAAATCTGATTATTAATATTCACTATCTAGCACAGATTTTAAATCATCCACTTATGAATCCACTTTCAATATGCAAAATACAATTTCAAACTAATCACACTTACACCTTATATCTCCTTGTCTAAGAAAACAAAAGTAATTCCCTCACACACTTTACAATTTTCAAATAACCTCATACACCATACAACTCCCACTATAAAAATAATATCCTCATATAAAGTGCAATTTTCAAAATGAACTAATACACCATACAACTCCCACTTTTCTATAAACAAGATAATGCCTTCATATAAAATATATTTTTCAAATAACCAATGCACCATACAACTCCCACTTTCTCTAAATCAAATTAAAATAAAATTCAAATTATTTATTTTATTGTCATAACTCTTTTAGATTTAATTGATTTAAAAATCAAGAATTTCAAGTACCTTATGCACTATTGCAACTCAAACCCATGACCTCCAAGACGCTACACTTCCTCAAGTGCCTCTAACTGGCTACGCTACCGTAGCAAGTAGCACCAAAAGGGAGGGCAAAAAAATATATCTATGTTTTGCATTAACCCAAAGCTCAATACATGTGGCAAAAAGATGTTAGGGGGTTTCAATCCTGAAAGCTCTACTACAATAGTGCTTGCACAAGCCAGCCAACCATTGGGCCACCCTAGTCGGATGGAATGTCTCAGGTGTACACAGAAAATGTCAATATCTAACGCTTCCAGCCTTTGAAACTCATTGTCCTTATGCCGTTTGCAATGGAGGGATATCTTATTTAGCACATAAATTGCAAGATATTAAAAATTTTATCGCATCAAAAATAAATTGAAATATATCATTAGCGCATTCATTTAGAAATGAAAACATTACCTCCTTATTTGTATGCACTCCATTATTTCTTGGTGAGTCGGCTCACATTTTCATATTGGAGATTAACCTTGCTTTTCAAATGACATTGGCGCCAAAACATATAACCTTATGTAATATTTAAACCTTGTTCCAATCCATTTTAAAACATTATCCTTTAAACCTTGCTTATTTATATTATTTAAAAATAAATATTATAAACCTTTTCTTTACAATAAACCTTTTCTTGCTTGAGATATATATGTCCAACCTTAGAAGAATATTTATGCCTTGAATACCATGCAACCTTTTGACATCAAACCTTTGACATCAATGACAACTCAATATACTCAATATTTCCAACAATCTCCCCCTTTTTCATTGATGGCAACCCTTATAAAAATATATTCCTTTTACAATAACTGGATTCCCAAATTGCTCCCCCTAACAAGCTACTCCCCCTTACTAAATTCTCTCCCCCTTTGACATCAATGGCAAAGGGCTCCTTGGGGCTAAAGATAAGATACTTAGCATAGCCCCCTCACCACCTCCTTTCTTGAGGTGATCAATTTTGGGATGGGAGTAAACCTACTCCCAACTTACAATGCTCTTCTTCTCTTTCAATATTTTTCCATATCTTTGTAGTCATACCTCTTTGAATCTTTTGGCTATCCTTCTTCTTGCTAGTCTTTGGAAGTTCCTAAAATTCTGTTCTACACCACTTTGCTCTATGCCCATAATTATTGCAATTGTAACATCTAATATTGTAATTCTTGAAAGGTGCAAATGAATTGAAGTTCCTCTTGATGAAGCCAAAATTATTCTTACCATGAACCCTGCAATGTATAGCTCTATGACCAAAAATATTACATGAGTAGCAATAACCTTGGAAGAAATATTTATCTTGCCTTGGAGAGTGTGATCTCATGGTTCTTTCCTTGTATTTTATGTGATGATCCATGTTCCTTTATTATGCATTCTTTTCTTTATCTTTGACGCTTCCACTTCTTACTCATTAGCATAGGTCTTAGTTTCTTCTTTAATCACTTCCTTTGGAACTTCTTTCTATTTTAATCTTGACTCCATTTTTTGTACTTATTGACATTCCTCAAATCCAAGTCCAATATTCATAAATGGAGATATCTGTGTTTTGATAATATCATCTAAATATTTTGAGCTTTTCCTAAACTGATATATCTTATTGTTGAATTTCTCAAGTCCCTTCCTTATAATGTTAGCTTCATGTTCTAGTATTTCATATTCTAGTTCTTTTGCTTTTAACTATTCAACCATACCTTCTTCAAATATTCTTGCCTCTTCAACCTTAACTCTTAAATTAGTGATATCTAGTAGAAGCTTTGCCTTTGTTTTCTCATCCTCTTGTACTTGAGCCTTTAATCTTAAGTTCTCTCTTTTTAACTCTTCAAAATCAACAACAAGTTCCTCTTCCATATCAATTGTGGCTTCTTCTTCCTTTTATGAATCTTTCTCTTTTTCTAGGTCTTCAACTATAGGAGCATCTTATTTTTCTTCTACTTGGTTTTCAATAGGAGTATTCTATTTCTCTTCTACTTGGTCTTCAATGGGAGTTTCCTCTTCCTCTTCTTTTGCAAAAAATAGAATCTCTTCTTTTTCACTGTTTGAGAGACTTTCATCACTGTCACTTGAAGCACTACTTGCTTCTTCAACATAAAAGCTTTTCTTGTGCCTTTGAAAGATCTTATTTTCATGCTTGCCTTGACCATGCCTATTTTTATTTTCATAACCAAATTTTTTTTCTTTCTTTTTCTTGTATTATTTTTCATCTTCACTGCTACTATATCCATTTTGTGGATAATAAGCTGCATAGTGACCAATGTTGCCACAACTAAAAAATTTCATAGTTTGCATATTCTTGTGTTTCCTTGGACCCTTCTTATTTCTTCTTACAAAATTAGCCTCTTCTTCACTACTTGATTCATCACTAGATTTTGATTCTTTATCCTTTGCCTTCTTTGAAGCTTTGAATGTTGCCTCCCTTTTGGATGTTTGATCCTTTTTTGTTCTCATCTCATAAGCTATGAGAATCCCATGTAGTTCATCTATCCTTAAAGTTGTGAGATCCTTCATTTCTTCTATTGCAAAAACCTTTGCATCATACCTCATGGGAAGTGATCTTAAAATTTTTTGAACAATAGTAGAATCCTCAATATTTTCTCCAAGTCCATGAATGGTATTAAAAACCTCATCAACATGAAGTAAGTATCTAGCAATATTTTCCTCATCTCTCATCTTCAAGTCTTCAAACTTCCTTCTGTGAGTTTGAAGTTTTTCCATATTAACCTTATCATCTCCTTCATATGTATTTTGTAGCTTATCCCACATTTGTTTTGCTAATTTTTTGTGCATGAATTTTACAAACTCAGATTCCTATAATCCACTTAAAATTGCATTCATTGCCTTGGTATTATTTTCATATAGTTTCTTACCACTTATATCTGTGGGAGGAGTTGCAGGTGGTGTGTACCCATTCTCAATCAAATACCATGTTTCAAATACTTATGCCATAAAAAATATCTTCATCCTCACACTCCAAAAAGTATAATTAGTCCCATCAAATAATGAAGCTCTATGTGTTGAAAATCCTTCCTGATTAGCCATCTGTGTTCCTGTAAGATCTTCCTTCAAGTTGTTAGGCTTCCCTGAAGGAACCCACTCTAATACCAATTGAAGAACACAATATTATATTGAGAGGGGGGTGAATAGTATAAGATCAAATTTTTACTTTTCTTTCCAAATGATAATAGCAATAATATCAATGCAATAAATGAAACAATGCATAAATTATCACACACATGAGAGACACAAATTTAATGTGGTTCACCCAATGTGGGCTACGTCCATAGAGAAAATATTTCTTATAAATTTTCTTAACACATCTCTTGGGAACCAATTACCTATTACAATGTTTATGGATACCAACCCAAAGGAGACACCAATCCCCTATACTCAAGTTTGTGGACCTCTATCCATAGGAGACCTCAATCCCCTTTGCTCTGGTTCATGGAACTCTATCCACAGGATATCTCAATATCCTTTGCTCTACTCCATTTTGATATACTCCAAGTCTACACACTAGACTTGCTCAAATATTCTCACCAAAACCTACTCTCAACTCTACTTAGATCTTCTCCAAGTCTACACACTAGACTTTCTCAAATTTTATCTAATCCTACACACAACTCTCCTCATATCTACTCCAAGTCAACATAATAGACTTGCTCAAACCTGCTCACCAAAACCTACTCTCAATTATGCTCATATCATGTGAGAAGCGGAACAACATTTGATTTATTTGATGAAGTATAAATAATACATTAGGGCCAGGATTAGTCCGGAGGTTGTGGAACCACCCGAGACCAATATAGGCGCAGTTGTAACAAAATAACAACTAGCCTAAATTAATCAATTCTAACAATATAAGATCGTTAGGATTGAATTAACTAATGAAAGAAATATTGAAATATATTCTAACATCCCCCCATATTACAATATTTTAGGAAACATATAACTACTAGCTATACTATCATCCCCCCATTATTTTGAAATACATAGAGAGCTATGAAACAATTCAAATTTGACACGTGCAAGTGCCTTAGTGAATATGTCTGCAACTTGAGCATTGGTGGAGATGTACTGAAGCTGGATTCGGTGCTTTGGTACTTCATCTCGAATGAAGTGGCATTGTGTATCAATGTGCTTGGTTTTCTCATGATGCACTGGATTCTTAACAAGATTCAAAACACCCATGTTGTCGTAGAACAAGTGTATTGGAGATTTTGATGGAAGACCCATACTTGTCAGGATGCGATGCAACCATATCACTTCGCACATAGCTTCACGTGCAGCGTGATATTCTGCCTCTGTTGATGAGATAGCAACCACCTATTGCTTCTTGTTGTGCCAAGAGACAGGACCAGATCCAAGATGAAACAAATATCCTGAAGTTGATTTACGATCATCATATGATCCGACATAGTCGGAGTCCGTGTATCCCTGTAAGAAGAATTTGTTGTTCTTCTTGTATTCTAGGCCATATTCCATTGTGCCACGGACATAGTGAAGAACTCGCTTTGCTGCTTTCCAGTGTGTAGTCTTAGGTTCCTGCATGAACCTCGAAAGATAGTTGACAGCAAATACGATATCTGGCCTAGTGTTGGTCAGATATATGAGACTCCCAATCAGCTGACGATAGAGAGTAGCATCTACCTGAGGTGATTTGTCATATCACGATAACTGAAGTCCTGTTTCCATTGGTGTTGCCATCGGCTTGCAGTCAGTCATGCGATATTTTTCTAGTAGTGTCTTGGCATATTTTTTCTGGGACACTTTGATGTAGTGCTCCTTCTGGTTCACTTCCAGACCAAGACAGTAATGGAGAAGTCCGAGATCTGTCATTTCAAAATATTTGCTCAAATCCTGTTTGACAGTAGAGATCATTGTTTTTGAACTCCCTGTTATGAGCAGATCATCAACATAGAGTACAAGCAACACTATTTCAGAGCCTTGCTTCTTGAAATAGAGGTTTGCATCAGACGGACATCTCTTGAATCCATGCTGTAGTAGGTGATTATCCATTTTTATATACCAAGCCCGAGGGGCCTGTTTCAAACCATATAAGGATTTGACCAATTTGCAAACTTTCTGTTGTTGGCCTTCCACTTCAAATCCTTCCGGTTGAGTCATGTAGACTTCCTCTTGGAGATCACCATTTAGAAAGGCACTCTTGACATCCATTTGGTGCACTTTCCACCCATATTGTGCTGCCATAGCACAAAGAACTCGAATGGTTGTCATCCGAGCAGTAGGTGCAAAAGTTTCCTCGTAGTCAATGCCTTCTCTTTGAGCATAGCCCTTTGCAACAAGTCGGGCCTTATGCTTATCTATCATCCCATATGCCTTGTACTTGACTTTGTATACCCATTTGCAGCCTATGGGCTTCTTTTCGTATGGTAGATCGACAAGCTTCCAAGTTTTGTTTTTCATCAGAGACTTATACTCTGCATCCATAGCGGCCTTCCACTGAGGCTCACCAAGGGCATCTTGCACTGACGCAGGTTCAAGTTCATCTATTGAGGACATAAACACCCTGTCATCATCAATATCCATATCTTCTGTATCTCTCTCTGGATCTACAAAAAGTTCCTCAAAATATTGACACAGATCATCAACCCCAGTAATCTCTGCTGCAGCTTTCTCCTATCGAGCCATGCTGCGAGTACGAGGCCTATCCAATGTCAAATCCGGTGGAGTGGATAGTTTAGAGTCTCTAATTGTACTTGTATACCACTTTGGATTCTTCTTCTATGTTGATGAAGAAGATGAATAAGGACTTCCAACCTTGGATGAAGGAGACTTCTCAACCTTAGTTTCCACAAGGTCTAGGTATACATCTGATGTGTTTTCTGATGTGAAAGCCTCATCAAAAACTACATCTCTACTGATGTGTATCTTCTTGGTTAAGGGATCAATCAATCGATAACCCTTAGAGTGCTCATCATACCCAAGAAGAATGCACTTCAATGTTTTCTCATCTAGCTTCTTCCTCTTTTCTTTCGGTATGTGCATGAATGCTTTACAACCAAAAATGCGTAGATGAGAGATGGAGGGTTTCCTGCCACTCCATGCTTCCTGTGGAGTCATTCCTTGTAGGGCCTTAGTGGGTGCCCTATTCAACAGATATACTACTATGGTGACAGCTTCTGCCCAATATTGTTGCCCAATTCTAGCTCCTGTGAGCATGCAACGAACCATTTCCATGATGGAACGGTTCCTCCTTTCAACAACTCCATTTTTCTGAGGAGTATAAGCAGTAGTCAACTGTCGTGTGATCCCATTTTCAGTCAAGAACTCAAAAAATTCTTTAGAGGTGAACTCCCCCCTCGATCTGAGCGGAGGGTCTTTATAGAAGTCCCTGACTCCTTTTCAACAGATTTCTTGAATTGCTGAAAGAAGCCAAATGCTTCAGATTTCAGTTGAAGAAAGAATACCCACATATTTCATGAGTAATCATCCATGAATAACTAAAAATACCTCTTACCCCCACAACTGTTGGGAGTTAAAGGACCGCACAGATCGGTGTGAACCAACTCCAGAGGTTTCTTTGCTCTTGTAGAGCTCCTTTCAAAAGGTACTCTATGTTGCTTTCCTGCCAAGCAGTCAGAGCAAACTGGCAATGTGGTAGAAAGGGAAGGAAGACCCTTTACCATTTCATACTTACTTAACTCAAGTAAGTACCCAGAACTCATATGTCCATATCTCTTGTGCCATAGGGAAGTTGCCTCCTTTGTAGAGACAATCATGGCTACATCTGGAGAAGAGATAGTATCTAGGGCAAATAAGCCATGCTTATATGAAGCGGTTGCAATGTTCTTACCCCTCCTGGTGATAGAACAACACTTCTTGCCCCCCTCAACACTAAAGTTTACAACCATATCTTTGTCCAGAATTTGTGTGACTGACAACAAGTTGTTTGCCAATCCTGGAACATAGAGAACCTTCTCAATATGGCACTTGCCATCAGGAAGAGTAACAAAAACTATTCCTTCTCCCTGAACCTTGTAGGTTTTATCATCGACAATAGTGACAGGTTTGCCCTCTTTGGCCTCAAAAGACTCAAACCATGATTTGTCGCCAGTCATGTGCTTACTGGCTCCAGAATCGACATACCAAATAGGATCCGTCTGCTTGGATACTGTGGTAGTCATGAGCACTTTGTGTGCTCTCTCAGAATCCATGTCAGATTCCTCAACAACAACATTCACTTGTTGTTGTTCATTCTTTTTTTGTTTGTTCTGGCCTTTCTATTTTGATTGTTTATTCTTATGCCAACATCTGTTTGTATCATGACCTTCTTTGTCACAGATCTTGCAATATCTCTTTTTCTGTTGAGGTTGTTGAGTTTGTTTCCCTTTTGAATCCTTTTGAGAACTCCCTCCCTTCTAAAAATTACCCTTCTTCTTGTTTTGCCCCTTCCTGTTGGTGTATAGGGCAGTGTTAGAAGAATCATCTCGTTGTAGTTGGCGTGCCTCCTCTTCTTGAAGCAAATTTACCAACTCAACAAAGGTAACTTTTCTCTGTGATACATGAAGTGAGGTGATCAACACTCTAAAATAATCTGGAAGAGCTCTCATTACCACTGAGGTAAGGAGCTTATCATCAACTGGTGTTGCCAAGGAATTCAATTTTCCTTTCAACTCAGACACTCTGCATAGAAAGAGTTCAACTGTCTCTCCTTGTTTCATGCTAAGACTGTGTAATTGAGACTGAAGAAATAGAATGGTGGAATCATTCTTTCCTTCATATATAGTTTTAAGGGCATCCCATGCCGCTTTACTATTTGGACAGTCAACAATATGAGGTTGAACTTCATCAGAAACAACAAGCAAAATGAGCACTTTTGCTTTGCTATCTTTCTTGTCAAAGTCTTTCTGATCAGCAGTTAGAGTTGTGGCTCCAGCTGAAGATGAAGGTCTTACTGTTGTTCCAGACACAATATCCCAAAGATCATCCATCTCTAGGATTGCCTTCATTTTGTTTTTCCATGGTGTATAGTTTGGACCTTTCAATAACTGATGAGCATCAGTCATTAGTTTTGCAGACATTGTGAAGGTTCCTTATAACACCAAATGGTCGCCCCTTCGATATACCTTAATGCCAAGCCGTTATACCATACAAAATACCCGCCCTTACGTGAGGGAGACTATAGGTATTTTGAAAAACAAAAAAATTACCCGCCCTTACGTGAGGGAGACTATAGGTAATTTTAATGATTATACGATACGTGGTACTTAGGCGGTACTGAAAGGGAATCACCTCGTTGATGGCACCGACCTTAGAAAGCCTTCAATCCGCATGCGTGGGGCGTAACTTCCCCTATACACTTTGGATATCCAAACTTTCGTCTGGATTTAAGCCTAAACACGAGAGTGATTGGGGTAGTGGATGGAGTAAAAAAATAGCAAAATGGTAAACTTATCTCTCCCCGACGATTAATAGAGAACAAGCTCAGACGTCATTGTGGCAGCTATATTAGGTGGCGGATACAGTAGCGCAATCATGACAACTTTACCTGTAAGTGCTGGCCAGAGGTATCACAAATACCGAACGTTGCAGTGCAATAAATTGCATGGATGGGTTTTAATTATTTTGGGGACTTAGGGAGTGAATTTGATTTTAACTTTAATGATGTAGTGCAAAAGAAGAAAAAATGCAACATACAACATAAAAGTGCCCACAGAAATAAACCACTAGGTGTCGGGCGCAGCCGAAAATGCACCTTTACAATAATGCCAAAATTTGCTTTTTTTTCTCAAAAAATTACTCTCAATCCCCCCTTGATTTTTCGAAAAAAAATAGTCCCCCCTTAAAAATTTTTCTCTTTATAAAGCATTTTTAAACATTTTTATATTCTAAAGTTAAAAAAAAAAATTATTCCTTATAGCAAAAAATTATCTTAAAAAAAATAATTTTAAACTATATAAAAGAAATAATATAAAAAAATTAATTTTTAACTTTAGATAAAAAATATTAAAAAAAATAACTTAATAATTTTTTTTTTACCTTTGCGTTGGGGGGGGTCGGCGGGATTCGAACCCGCGACCTCAGGCTCCCGGAGCCTTAACCACTCGACTCACCGCCAGGTGAGCCAGTGGGCTGATCTGTTATAGATCAGGCTCCACACGTTCTTAAGGAGCTACCACGGGCCTAATGGCCCCCGCGGCGGCGCTCCCTCTTCATCCACCACTTGGGCGGAGCGCAGGTGGCGCTTCTCTAGCGGAACACAGGCGGCGCGTGGGTGGCGACGGGGTGGTTGGCTCACAGACAGCCAAATCTTGCTCAAAACATGCCCAAACTGGATCCTTTCGGATCGTTTCCCTACTGCAATGAGATACAACCAGATTTGCACCTTAAAAAACTTCAAAAACGAAGCAGAATCACCTGAAAACTATCAGCCATTGACGCCCTACGTGATGAAAAAACCAGATTTGGAGGATTTTTAAAGGATTAAATCAAATTCTAATCCAGCCAATCTGCTCCGATTGGCTTCCTTCTTCCAGAAAATCGCGTAGAATTCCAAAGCACTGAACACAGTGATAAGGAAAAATTCGAACTGAGTCACAGTTTTGACGCCAAAAGTTTTAGGTGATGAAAAAAAACTCTAGGTGACGCGCGTGGTTGATTTTTCAATGTCGAGGCAGATAGAAGGTATATCCCACATCGATGGGATAGTCAGCATATAAGGGTTTTAAAAAGACTTTTACTCCACAAAGGAGTATAGCCTCTCGGGGAGAGGCTCTCTCCCGAGAGGGTCGTGGGTAAGCCTTGGTGTTGGCTCCCACGACGTGTTGGTCTCTACGCCTTGCCCACCTCGATTTTCTCCTTTCGACCGTATGGTCGATCGCCTTTAGTTGTCCGTCGATCACTTCGATCTAAGAAAACAATTTTTTCGAGAAATCTAATCTTGAAAAAAAAATTCTCAAACTCGAAAAATTATTTCCAATCGAGATTAAAAAAAATCTCCGCTCGTCTAGAGCTCCGCTACTACGAGATCACTTCGAGAGAAATGAGAGTGGCGGAGGTCGGGCTCTGACACATGAAACTATATGGGGGCTTACAGATGCCCCTTTCTCTAGATCTAGTCCTGGAGGGATCTTTGTGCTCCTGCTACTTCAATATGGTCCTGAAGATCTGTACCTACACTCATGGAAACAACAAAGCACGCTTAGTAGGATGGGCCACCTCTTCGAATGAGGCCTTTGTCAATGGATCAGATAGATCATGATAATAATGAAATACAAGCATAAATAGAATAATAAATGCATGGAAAGCTGAGAAATACGGAATAGATGCATTAATGAAAGTAGATCTGAGCTATGACTAACTAAAAAATTAAGCAATAATGAATCTAGACTAAAGCAAAGGGAAATAACATCTATGCCCTAAAATATGCCTGTGGGCCACTATCCGAGACAACGGCCATGATATGAAGCTCTTCTCCTTGTGAATCAGGGGTTGTTGCGCTATCCTCCTTGCCAAAATTGATGTTCAAGGGTCATCGAGCATGTCTCCTACACTGATTGGTGGTTGGGAACAATGAATCTGAAAATGGTGCATGGTCGTAGCTCAGCCGGACGGTGCTCCAATGCTCCTCAAGGAGGATGTAACTTGGCTCTCCATTTTGATAGGGCTTCGCTACATAACTCTGAAACTTCATGGATCTCTTGCTTTTCATGGGAGAGTCTATATGTAGACTTCTCTCTCAGATCTGGAACTTGGCTTCCTAGAGAAGCTTCAATCCAAATTGCATGTGACTGACCATCCCAGGTGGGAAGCATCAATCACAAACTGGCATTGAAGGGGTAGTTAGGAGGAACTCAAGGAGTTCCTCACCAAAATCTACCCATAAACAATGCAAAGGTGTAGTCAGACTACATGATCTGGGCCCGTATTCATGGCCAGACTATGCATGGTGCTAGCCACTATCAGGTTTAGTGGCTAGGTGTGGCCACTGTAGTCTTCAATGGCTAGGTGTGGTGGTCGCTCTACTTGAGAGCGACCAAGCCTGGATGGGCTAGAACTGCCCTGTTTGAGTGGTTAGGACCATTGCTTGCTCTTGGAGAGATCCAAGAGGATTCATATGGTCTATGAATGTGTCCATATGGGTAGTCTCCTAAACATGATGTATTTTAGGTGTCTATAGATACCCCTTTTTGGGATGCACTATGAGCAACACAATGCGGAGAAAAAAGTAGACCACCTAGGGCCATATTGTAGGTTGGATGATGATCATTGATCTGATCAACATAGGATGCCCTAGTCATGTGGGAGGGCATGAATCCTAGAATCATTGCTTCCAATGGAATGGAAGGCTTAAATGTGTGGGAGTTTGCACTCGTCATCAAGCGATCGGGTAGCTTTAGTACTACTATAGGTCCGAAAGGAGGAGAGCTACAAACTAAACTATCATATTTGCTTTTTTCCCCAGCAAAGGGTAAGCTTATGATAGTTGTTGGCAATGATTCGTAAGATGAACGCAACTTGACATGATCGAGATGATATTTTGTTGACTTTGATTATGATTGTTGAAAATTTTGACTACCCCCTCAAGCGACGAGTCGATGAGGAAAGGAAAATTAATAAAGTGACGAGTCGCTTGACCAAAATGAATGATTTGGACCTCTTTAGAGGTTTGCATTTGTTGTTATAGAGTAGTTCCCATCCAGGTGTGATTTCAACCCTATTTGGTAATTGTACATATTTATCCCATGGGGCGGTCCAACCACAATGGCCTTCTTAGGGAATCAAGGTGATAGCAATTCTAATTTAGCTTGTGTTGAATCACTATTTGCTATAGGAGAAATGAGATGGATCCTCGCTCCCATGGGGTGGTCCAGCTATTATAGCCTTCTTCGGGTTTGAAGTGAAGCATCTCAATTCTACCATAACTATTTTGCCCCAAGTGGCCTTATGGTGATTTGCTCATCTCACCAAATTGCATGGAGTGCTAGTCATTACAATCGCCAAAGTGTATAGAACAAATCACTGACTACGAGGCTCATTTGGGATTTTGTTGATTTATTATTTTTTTGTTTTATTTTGGTTGCTTTGAATCTAAAATGTGTGCTTTATGGCTTATTTTGAGGTGCTCTATGGTGAGAAATTGTGGAAATTTCTCATTGGTTCTTGGTCGCTGTCAAGTCCAATGACCCCCAAATAGTGCTTCATGGCCGCTATCAGGTCCAGCGGCTAGAAATTTTAGGCCACTGATGCTAGAAGTGGCCAAGGCTTGAATAGAAAAGACAAAAGCAAATTAGGGTTTCTGACTCTTCATTCTTCTAACTATCCATTCTACTTTTGGAGCTCTAAGGTGAAAGTGATTGCTTGTGACCTAGGATGTTGTCCATATGACATCATGGCTGAGCAAGGTGAGGCTTCGATGAGCGAAGGAGTCAGAGCTTCATGGGTACCTCTCTAAACCCTAGCCTTCTTTTATTACTATGGTAAAATTAACCTCACTAAGCAATTTGGTAAAGGAACCTCATTAACCCTATTGGCAATGAACTAAACCAGTAGATAGGCTTAATTTAGGGTTTAATCAGATGGGTTTCCTTTAGATTTAGGTTTTTGTCAATTTTTGTATGATTTTTGGCCATGGGGCACATCGTTGGCATGTCGCTCACTGGCCATTACCACTCAGAGTGGATAGCTTGGCCTGAGGTTGGCCGCTATCATCGTTAGTGACCAACTTGAAATCCAATGGTCAAATTTTTGACCATTGGAAACTGGCCACTATCGGCTTCAATGGCCGCTTTGTGGTCGCTCTCTATGCTAGTGGCCAGGTAGCCTTAGGTGTATTCTTTTGATTTTTGGTTTTTAAAGTCATTTAATTGATTTTTTTGAAATTTTGAAGAATAGTATTTGATGTTTTTGGATGCTTAGGTGCATTTATCCACTATGCTTGTTGCCTTAAGTGCATCTTAGATTAGCTTACACCAAATTTATTTTATGCATTTATTTAGTTGTTAGTGCATTTGATTTAGGCTTTATTTTGCACTCTTAGATCTTGTCTACTCAGGCTCGAGACCCGAAGCTACTTTGTGACCTTTTGCCTGAGATGGATGACATGGACTAGGCCTGGCTTGATGCTTGTGGGCTCTAGTATGTCACTGGCCTTCTGATGATCATGTCGGATCAGGCCTATTTGACTGCCCTAGCCCACAGGTGGGACTCTAGGACCAACACCTTCCACCTTCCTACCGATGAGATGACCATTACATCGAAGGATGTCTACAGGATCTTCAGGATCCCTTTTGATGGAGTGCCCATTTTCTCTTCTCCCACTAATGCTCGAGATGTAGTGTTCATGAGGGTCTTTGGGAGACATGTCACTGTTGCCTTCAAGGATACTCATTCTGGTGGGATTTCAGTTGCTCGGTGGTACCAGGAGGATGTCTTCTCCTGGAGGTATGTTGTGTTGCTGATGGTCATCTGCAACATCCTCATACCTGACTACTCTAGAGTGAGGTTCCCATGGAACCTCTTGGTGATGGTACAAGATTTGATCGATAGTGAGGCACCTATTATCTATGCTTGGGGGAGTGCACTACTGGTGTAGTGCTATGATGAGCTATATCACATTCAATGCCATGGATGGGCCAGTATTGCTTGTAGCTTGCTCCTCCAGATCTGGGGATGGGAGCATATCAAGGTTGATCACCCAATAGGACTTCCAGTGGAGATCACTACATTAGATGATGATGTCCAGTGTTATGGATCTAGGTGGCCCAGAGTGCTCGAGGAGTGCAAGAGCCAACCTTTTGTAGGGGAGATTTCCCACTATACGATATCTTTGACTAGTTTATAGGCTACTGATATCATCTAGAGACCTTATCATGAGTGCCCTATCTAGGAGGATCCAGCTAGCTTCACAATGAGGACTCGATGCGATCGATGGGTTATCAGCCATAAGGATGGCATCAGAGAGTTCTTCTACTACTCCAGGGTGCTCCGATAGTTTGGCATTCAGTAGGATGTTCCCCTTGAGCCAATTGTCTATCATCAGATTATCATAGAGAGGAACCTTCCACCACCATGAGTTACAATAGTGCTAGAGGAGGATGACCCTCCTATAGTTGATCCTGGTGTGGTCGATGTTGGGGTTACAGAGGTGTACACCCATTGGTGGGGTACATGATTATGGCAGGGTGGTGGCCACCTAGGGTGGTCTTTGGATGAGGCTGAGGCTAAGGATCCTGATGGGCATCGAGTGTAGGCTCGAATGGATGATTGGGGGTAGGTAGGGTAGTAGGAGTAGGTGGTAGAGGAGCAGGCTATAGAGGAGTAGGTTGCCCTTGAGGAGGAGGAGGAGCTAGCTCCTGAGGAGTAGGAGTCTCCTCTCTAGGCTCAGCTGCACCAGGTTGAGGTTGAGCTGTAGACATCCTAGATTCAGGTGCAGTAGAGGGATGCCACCATTGTAGACCTTCAAAGATAGGTTGTCCAGCTTACTACCGAGTGAGATGCTGCTCGAAGCTAGATTGTGCCACCTATTATAGTGCCTCAAGGACCTGGTGGTCTAGATGTAGGTGCAGAGATTCGATGCTTGCATGGACTGCTAGCAGATGATTTGGAGGAGTGCACCCGAGATACCTCCTACATCTTGGCATTGGAGCACGAGGTCAGGCTTTGGGGAGACCATCTACCAGAGAGGCCCAGGGTAGGAGGGTCATAGAGGACCGATCGAAGCACTTCAAGATAGTCATCAGCTCGATCGAGCCATAGGACCAGGTCCCGGATAGAGTGGACTAGGGGTGCTAGTTCTATGCCACCTCCCAGAGGGGGTGGTGAGGGTAGAGGTGATGCTAGTGGTGCAGGCCACTCTTGAGCACTATGGCTCCTTGGATATTTTGTACCTCTTTTTGGGTGTAAGGTCAGCCGACCTACATAGTTGTAGCCTTATTGGTAATTTTTGTACCTACATGTACTTATTTGGACACACATTTATATGATATCTAGACTTTGAGACTCATTGTGTGTATCTTTTATGATTATGTTTTTATGTTTATGGATGCAATATCATGATTTTATGATGTGATGTGATGTTTAGATGCTATGATGTGTATGTCTAGGTGAACTACTTTATGATCTTATGCTATGTGGCTTACATGACTTATGCTTTATGATGTGTGGATGCTTAGATGGCATGATCTAGATGATGATGATGGATGCATATATGGATGCAATGCTTATTGTTAAATGCATGTTTGCTTTTGATGTGTTGTATGCATCTAACCTTATGCTGCTATGATATGGTAAATGAAATATGTTATGTTATGTTGATGATCTAATGTGAATGAACTTGTATGCTTTAATCACTTAAAACATATGATATGATGTGATATGAGTTTGACAATCTAATGGGTGACACCACAGAATGTATAAAAATCATGAATAAATAATAATTCTCATAATAAGAATTAATCATTTAAACATCAAATGTGAGGTGAGATGATGGATTTATTTATAGGTTGCTATAGATATGCATAGAATAGTCAATGGTCATTTTATTGTCATTTTTGACATTTATCCGGTATCTATCCTATCTTATGCACTCGTTTAGTGAACAAAACCTCCTAAAGAAAGTTGATGATGTGACTGATGATATGACATGTTGCTATTAGAGGATTTTTGAGGTTTTCCATGAGACTCAAACACCCTAGTTGCTTCATCAAATAGTTGTATACTGATCATACAGAGCCTCTGAAGGATAAAGTTTTGTTATGAAGACCTAGATATTCATTATCCCTGTGTGTGCAAATGAATATATTAGATAGAACATAAGCATACCCCAGTGCCAGGTGGGATTCATTCAGCCCATTGTTGTATTGGGGATCCTCAAATGTTTATCCTGATCCTAGGTTGGACTCAGTTGGATTAGACCACTAGGCAATACAGGACACCTAAGGCTAGCTCTTCCACATGCAAACATTGGTCTGTACAAAAGCAAGATGCTAATGTGATAGACATATCATCGTGCGCAAGGATACCTTATGGCTCGTTCATGCTGAGAATTCCAGGGATTCAAGTTCAATACTCCCTTATTTTCTTCATATTTATTTGGGATACTTGCTCATGATTTAGTGATGAAAATCACTATTTATTTTGAATTTTTGTTTTTCTTTTGAGCAAGGGATTTATGTAGTGATGATAATCACTATTTAATTTATTTTTAAATTTTTTTTTATTTTTAGTGATGATAATCACTTTTTATTTTGTTTTTGAATTTTGCTTTGTTCAGGATTTTTGCTTGTTTTGATTAAAGCAAGGGATTTCTTTGGGTAGGGGTGCACTTGTCCTTTTGCCAATTCTCAACATTTTTGAGCCGGTCGCACAGGGGGATGAGCAAGATAAACTTTTCACCTTAGGATACCTAATACCACTTTGCAGCGTTCATATTTCCCTTGTTCCAACTAGGATTTTAGTGTTTTGATTAGTGATGGGATTTTGAAATATACCAAGTGCTATCAAAACCAAACCTCATCTATTAAAAGCTAAGATAACTTTCTACAAAGTTTGATAAAACCACTAGGTATGGCTGAGTGACCGAAAAACCCTAGTATATTCCTTATAGCAATAGGAGGGGTTGTGTTGAAAAACATAGTTACACACATGGGTGATGGATGATGATGGATTTTGAAGATGCATGATTGAGATACAAACATGGTGTCATTTGTAAGATTGCAAACACAATCTACCCTAATGCAAGTACCATGGATGGACATGCCTAAGTGCAATGCAACTATGTGAATGCAAATGCAAATGCATAATGCAAATGTTTTTGTATTTTTGATGCTTTCAATTGTTTTTGAGCTTTTGATTATTTTGAATGTTTTTGAAATTTTTGAATTTTGAATTGTTTTTGTGTTTTTGTGTTTTGTTTTTGACCAAAGGGCCTATGGTGCCTTTGGGGCTTTTGTGAATTGACCAAAGGGCTTTAAGATGCCTTTGGAGCTTTTTTTAATTGACCAAAGGGCTTTAAGATGCCTTTGGAGCTTTTTGTTAATTGACCAAAGGGCTTTAAGATGCCTTTGGAGCTTTTTTTGACCAAAGGGCTTTAAGATACCTTTGGAGATTTTTTATTTGACCAAATGGCTTGGAGATGCCTTTGGAGCCTTTCTATTTTTTATTTTAATGTTTTCTGATTTGTTTGGATTTTTATGATTTCTATTATTTTTGAATATTTTGAAATTATTTGAATGTTTTTGATATTTTGTTGATTTATGTGTGAAACACCTTTAGATGAATGATATTGAGAGGCTCTGGCTCCTCAACACCTTCTAGCATTGTTAGGTGATATGCCCTAGTCCCAATCTTCTCCGAGATGATATAGGGACCTATCCAATTGGCCGTAAATTTATCTCATAGATGCGGTGATAGATTTGAGTTCTACTGATTCTCTTTAAGCACAAGATCCCACACTTTAAAGTCTCTCAGATGGACTCTATTGTTATAAGCTCATGTTAGATGATCCTGGTAAACATGAAGGTGCTCAAGGGCATTGATGCATCATTCATCCAGAAGGGTCAATTGATCCAGGTGAGCTTGTCATGTAGTGTCGTCATTGATGAACTCTTTCAATGTGATGCGCAATGTTGGAATTTCCAACTCTAAGGGCATAATGGCTTCAGTGCCATATACAAGCAAAAATGGTGTTGCCCCAATGGGCATCCGTACGCTAGTCCTGTAAGCCCATAATGCTAAGGGTAATTGCATATGCCAATCCTTATGATTTTCTTTCACCATCTTCTTTAAGATGGCTACTATTATCTTGTTTGAGGCCTCTGCTTGCCCATTTTCCTATGGATAGTATGGTGTCGCAAAACTATGTTGAATGTTGTATTTGGTTGTTAGAGCTCACACATTTTTATTTTTGAATGATGGACCATTATCCAAGATTATCTTGAAGGGTACCCCAAAATGATAAATGATATTGTGAAGTATGAACTCCACAATCCGAGGACCAATTGTCGAGGTTAAGGGGACCGCTTCCACCCATTTGGTGAAGTACTCAGTGGTCATTAAGATGAACGTGTGTCGACCCAAAGATGGGGGAGAAATATTTCCAATCAGATCGAAACCCCACTGAGAAAATGGCCAAGCCGCTTGAATGGGTTGTAAGGCCTGAGATGGCAAGTGCATCAAGTTTGCATGATGTTGACATTTAACGCATTTCTTGACATACTCACAACAATCCTTCTCCATGGTGGGCCAGTAATAGCCCATTCAAAGGATGCACTTGACAATGGCCATGCCGCTGAAGTGGCCACCACATGTACCATCATGAGCTTGCAAAATCACCCAAGCTGATTCTTGGGGCTCTAAGCAATGTAGGAGAACTCCATCGTAGCTTCGATGATACAATATGCCTCCTAGAAAGACATATCTAGTCACTTTTTGCTTGAATGCTCATCTCTCGACATGCGATAGTCCCTATGGGACAATTCCAAGCCTAAGGAAGTCTTGTAATTGGGATAGCCAATCTTGATAGGCTACAGCCTCGATAGATAAGATGACTTGTTCCTCCTGCAATTTGACTTGCACAAACATAGATTGAGAAACAACCTTGTGGTGAATAGTGGTACCATTCCCCATAGGACCCTGAGAGATCAAGGACCCCCAAGGTGCCTTCTTTAAGAAGTATTTGGCTTTACAGAACCAGTCATAGTCTGGCTCTATATGGATCATGTTGAATGATTCCTTGTTATCAAAAGCCTCATGCTAGATCACTGAATGCGAGAGCATTTTGACATGAATGGTAGTGAAATCGATAGATAGATTCTAAGGGATCAAGGATCCCAAAGATGCCATGGTGTCTATGAATATGTTTGATGAATGAGGGATTGCCTCAATGTCGTACCACTCTAGTTTGGCTAGATATGTGTCAACAAGCTCCTTGTAAGCTTTCAGGATTGGATCCCAACATTGAAATAGTCCTTTGACCTGGTTGACTATGAGGAGGGAGTCATCAAAGATATTTAGCCTCTTGATTTTCATGGTGATGGTTGTTTGGAGACCCAATATTAGGGCCTCATATTCGGTGTTGTTATTGGTGCAAGGGAAGTCTAGCTTGAATGACAAGGGTATTGGAGCACCTTGTGGCATGAAAAAGATAATCCCTCACACCGCCTCCTTGCTCACACTTTGAACCATCGAAGAACAGAGTCATGTCAACTTCATTTTCTAGTTCTTTGGGTTTGGGTGCTTCTGATAGTGCAAATACCACATCATCAAGAAGCTCTATGGTAAGGGGCCTACTATTCTGAAGAGGTACCTCAGCTAGCTGATCAGCTATGACTTGTCCTTTGATGGACTTTTGGCTTATGAATTCCAAATCAAATTTTATCAATAGCATGATCCACTTTGCAGTACGTGTATTATGATATGTCTTGCTCATCATATACTGCAAAGGATTTTGTTTGGATATTACATATGTCATATGGCTCAACATGTAGTGGCACAATTTCTTGGTTGCAAAGACCACTGCTAAGCACAACTTTTCTATGTATGCATATCCAATTTTGTAGCTCACCAAGGTGTGGCTAATGTAATATATCACTTGCTCTTTATCTTGCACATTCTTTTGAGCCAACATGGTGCCCAAAGCAAAATCTATAGTGGATATATATAGCAGGAATGGCACATCTGGCCTTGGTGGAGCTAGGACTAGTGGCATTTCTAGGTACTCTTTGATCTCAGAAAAGGCTTGCTAACATTCTTCATCCCATTGGAATGGGACCCCCTTGTGTAGTAGTCAATTCATGGGTCGACATTTATTCGATAGTTGTGTGATAAATCACTTTATGGATGCTACTTTGCCCTGTAAGCTTCTTAGTTCTTTGATGTTTGTGGGTGGGGCCATTTCCAGGATAGCCTTTACCTTTTTTGGGTCTACCTCGATGCCTCATTTAGAAATGATGAATCCCAAGAGTTTTCTAGAAGTTACACCAAAGATGCATTTCTTGGGATTCAACCTGACATTGTGCTCAATCAGGTGATCAAAGATCTTTGTGAGGGTCTCAACATGCTCTTCACGTAGTAATGACTTGGCTAGTAAGTCATCAATGTAGTCTTCCAAGATCTTGTGCATGTAGTCATGGAAAATGTATGTCATAGCCCGTTGATATGTGGCACCAACATTTTTAAGGCCAAATGGCATCACTTTGTAATAGAATGTTCCCCATGGAGTGGTAAATGCAGTTTTATGTTGGTCTTCGGGTTTAATCTGAATCTGATTGTAACCAAAAAAACTATCCATTAGGGAGAGCATCTCATGACCTATAGTTGCATCTACAAGAGCATCTATGTTGGGCAATGGGAATGAATCCTTTGGGGTTGCCTTATTGAGATCCCTAAAATCCATGCAAATGCGGACTCTTCCATCAGGTTTTCCTATGGGCACCATGTTTGATACCCACTCTGGATAGTCGATGGGAACAATAAAGACTACATCCAATAATTTTTGCAACTCATTTTTAACCATCAAAGCGATGGTTGGATGCATCTTTCTGAGCTTTTTCTTGACCGATTTCTTTGTGGGGTCTATCGAAAGGTTGTGGACAACCAACTTTGGATCTAGCCCCGACATGTCTTTGTAGGTCCAAGCAAAGAGGTTTGGTCTCTCTTTCAGTAGAGGAATTATGATGGCCTATTCTTCTGGAGATAAGATTTCTCCGAACTTGACTTTCTTTGGTTGAGAAGGATCATTGTTGATGTCCACCTCAAAAGTCTCCTCTATTGCCATATGTGACCCATCCTCAAGCTGGTGAGGAGTGGGGATTAAATGAATGTCATCTACTGGATTTATGGTTCCCACTGACTCGGGGTCGAGACCAGCATGATAGACATCATGTGCACAACCTGATGCAAAATGAAATGGTTGTAGCATCTCTTCATTAGGGAAGAAATCCTTAGGCTCTAGGGGTGAGTCGACGTGATCCCAATCGATAGCGTCTAAGTTAAGACACAATGGTTTGGAGGGATCTATTAGGTTATGGAGTGGAGTGGTCAAATCAATGGAGATCATGTTGATGGATGGAATGAAATCTCCAGGACCATGTGGGTGAAACTCTATATCCTAGGTGCACCCTCCATACTCACGATGAGGATCTAGGGGCATAGGGATCTCAGGATCCGGTCTATGGATGGACGAGATGATGGGATCATTAGGCAACAACTACTCTCTAAATGTTGGAGGGTCCAGATTGACCATGTGATGAATGGCATCTAGGTTTACTGGTCTCCCTAGGAAGTGAATATTAGGATCTATGGCATGGAGTGCCACTTCTCTCTCAACAAGTAGATTGACTGGATGCAAGTGATGAGGCCCAAGATAAGCCATCTCAATCTCATCCTCAAAGTCATCATCGCTTATCCAAAAATCATTGGTATTTGTTTCTACCCCTAATATTGGGTGATGGCTTACCTTTTGATGCCCTAGATAGGCCATCTCAGTCTCATATTCATAGTCATCATCACTTATGAAGAATCCATTAGCATTTGTCTCTGGTCCAACAATGTGGCTCATATGTCTAGGCCGTAGGTAGGCCATCTCTATTGAGTCCTCCAACTCATAGCCACTTTCATATGACATGTATCCACCCTCATCCGAGATGTATTCACTCTCATATGAGATGTAGCCACTTTCTATGTGGCCTATCCAAGTAAGGTTTTGCACATACCGAGGCCCATGGTAGGCCAGGCCGGTTCCATATTCATCCTCACTTGGAACATAATCATACTCCTCTCACTCATATCCATGCATTGGCTCCTCCTCCCATAGGATGGCTCCTGATGGGGGCACTTCAAGAGAGGATTCAGGGTGATATTGATCAGGTGGTGCGACATTGACCATCGACACCCACCCATCACCCAAATAGTTTCTTCTAGGGGGTTGATAGGGATTCCAGTCGATGTCCTCCCCAAACCCAATGCTTAATCTATCTAGGGCTGCTTCCAAAGAGTCATCATGACCCCGCATTTGATAGCCCAAACCACACCTATCAGTAGGTAGTTGGTACTATGGCTGGAATGGTAGTCGATACCCTTGCTCATACAAGCCTAGGCCATAGCCTTGCTAGTGACACTGCTCAAAGTACTTTAGAGCGAACTCAAGATTCAACAAGTAATGAACACTCATGGTGAAAGGTTCATCCCCATCCCTTTCCAGATCAGGAGTAGTGTGGGCGTAATCTAGACTAGCATATATGAAATTAGTCTAGTTGGGTGGCACCCCCAAGGGAACCACTATCCCTATTGGCAGATTTGGGACTCTTGGCCATCCCATGTCTTGTGTAGACTCAATGATTGGCATGAAAGTTATGTTCTGCACAAGATATTCACCTAGTGCTATGTTGGCTAGGTGAATTGTCACCTACGATGCAGATGATGTTGTTGATGATGCAGGTGAGGTAGGTTGAGGTACCTCCTTGACTATTTCTTGGGAGTGTTCCTCCTCCATGGGAGTAGGAATTCTCATAACTACTATGGTCAGAAGCTCCTTGGGTCCTTCCTCCACTAGGGGTGCCTTCAACTTCTATTTATCTCTTGCCTTATCTATCGAAGGCTTTTCAGAAGCACCAGTAGCTTTGGATGTAGGAGGTGGTGCCGATGTGGATGGGTCACCTCGCACTGATTTGCTTTTGCTTCTTGGCTACATGGTTGGGGATGAAGGCCTAATGTACAAGTGAGTTGATGGAAGGACAAAGTCTCCCGACAAGTCGACTTGATGCACGTATTTAAATGGCTCTTCATCGGATGGAACCACGTGAACTTGTCCCTCGTGCACATACTTGATGCATTGGTGCAGGATTGAGGGCACACACTGCATGTCTCTAATCTAGGGATGCCCTAGAAGGATGTTATATTGCATCACCCCTTCTAACACATGACACATCATGGGGATGGTATTATGTCCTACTTTTATAGGCAAAATGATTATACCCACTGTGTAAAAGTGGATCATAGGCTCTTGGCACTATTGTACTTGCCCCATAAAATGTGTGAATACATCAAGGTTTTGGAGCTAGAGCTCGATTGATTTCAAAATATCCATTAGAGTCTCCCTGTACCTAGGGGACTATTGTATGAGCTCATAAATGGATAACTTAGCTAGAGTCATCTGTAGATTTTGTTCTAGTCTATTCCAAATAGTTACCATAGGTCTTGCTGGTGGACCTAGATGATTTTGTTGCACCTACCTCTATCAAGGTGCAACCAGGATATTAATGGGAGTCATTGGTGGTTGTGGTTGCCCATATATCTAACTCTTGGTTGCCATGTTAACCAACTAAACCAAGTTAGCCTAGGGTTGTTTCCCATTCTCATCCTTTGGTGCAACCAACACAACTTGATTAACCTAAGCGGGCTTTGCCTGCTTCTGCTTATTTTTGTTATTTTGATTGTTCTTACCCACTCCTTCTTGTTGCAAAGCTTGAGGTCTCCCTCATCGACCTTGATGTATTCAATAATATTGGCTTGATCCAAGGCTTCTTAAAATGATTCATATTGTTATAGTTGTAACAACAAAGAGATATGCTTTATATAGATCTTTGTGAACATTCAGATAAGTTCCTTTATGGAGATGGAGAATGATAGTTTTACCATGATTTTTCTCCACCTATCCCCATAGTCCATCACTAGCTCATCATCATACTATTTCAAGTTGGCTAGATCAGATAAGTTCACCTTATTTTTTGCACTGAAGGAGAAGCATTCAAGGAATGCATTTACCAATTGCTCAAAACCAGTGATGCTATGCTTGGGCAACTAATTAAACCATTGTGTTGTCATACTCGAGAATATCATGATGAATATTCTCAACATCAGAACATCATTCTTGTACAAGTAGAAGCATGCATTCATGAAGTTGGTCATGTGTTCTTGCGCATCTCCCTCCCCATTAAACTTGTCTAACCTAGGCATCTCAAAGTGCCTAGGATATGCTAGACTCAGGACTGAGGGGCACAGAGGTTGGTTGTGAATCTTGCTCAATGTCGGCTTCTATCCACTTGTGTCCTACTTCTCGAGAGACTTGACTCTCTTGGTAAGCATCTGGTATACCTTCGAGGAAATAATCTCATGTTCCTAAAGGTTTGCTCATGGTGGTAAAGGAGGTAGCCCTATGTTGGCCTAGTTTGGGTGTCTATACTCATCTCCTATAACCATGGATGGAGGTTCAAGATATGTCTATTCCTGGTCTTCCATCCCTACCCTTTCCTCATTGAATTGTGTTTGTTCAAGGTCCAAGTGTTGTTGATGTTGTGAAGTGTGGTGAGCACGCTCATTTCCTAGCCTAGTGCTTCTCTCCTACTGAGAATCGACATGTCTCTCATGTCGATATCTCTCACCACCTATGTGTGCATCTGTTCGAGCCAACCTCTCTGCTAGCTCCTTGCACTCAGCTCTTTATTCTCTTGAGCATTGTTCTTGTAGGTGTATGCACCTCTTCCTTCACTCTTCTTTCTCAAGAGATTCTACATGCTCTCGCTCAATGCATAGCTCTTCTTCCAACCTACGTAGGTGGTCAGAGTGACCTACTATTGAAGGCTCATGTCTTTCTAACTTTGCATGAGGGGTTCTAATGTTGAGGCCCCTCGGGGAGGCTCCTATTGTGTGTTGGTCCCTATCTGCTAGGGTAACTTGCTCTGTGTACTATGTTATGGGTTGAGTACCCCCATGATCTGAAGTAGTGTATGTGTTGCGAGGTCGCTTTGAAGCTTCTCCTAGTTCATTGGTGCATCTAGTGGCTATGCTACATGAACTTCCTAAAGAATAATTTTTGGTAGAAATACTTCTAGGAGTTGGTCTCAAGGGAACTCGATCCAACTCATCAAGTTGTCGGGTTCTCCATGGATGATCCTACGGAGTCCATTGGCACCAATGAGCTCATAGTCTAAGGGTACCCTCCCATCTGTAGGGAGGTTGTAAGATTTCTTGGGCCTACGACTAGGCATGGCCCTAATGTCTTGTCCCTTAGTGGGTTGATTTGTCCTATGTGTATCATGCAATTTTTGGAGCCTTGCACCCTCTATGTGCCTATGCGATGAGGGAGGCCTTGATGACTCCTCATGTCGATGTGATGATGGAGGTCTTGAAGCCTCTACATGTCTATGCGATGAGGGAGGTTGGGATACCTCCACATGTCAGTGTGAAGAGGGAGGTCATGATGCCTCCGCTTGTCTATGTGATGAGAGGCGCCATGAAGACTCCTCATTCCTGTGTGATGAGGAGAGCCTTGAGGCCTCCTCATGTCTATGTGATGAAGAACCAGGAGGTGGATCTCTTACTGGGGTTTCTCGTGGAGTCCCCCCAAGGGTTGAATTGTCACCCCTAAGACTTGTCGAACTTCATCCGGTGACACTATGGGTGGGCGGCTCATTGCCAGTGTGATTGTGAGTGTGAGGAGCACTAGTTTCCCCCTCGATGTTGGACTGGGGGTGGTTTCTCCGTGTGTACACCATCCCGATTATGGGTTATCTTCTTAATTAGATTCCAAATTACGCAAACAAAGCAAGCAAATTTTTATCTCTTTTAAGGATTAATGTGTTCCCTAAACTATTTGGTGTGTTTGGATTTGTTGTTGATCTTGAATTCTTGTTCATGCTTTGGACTTAGAATGAGGGAACTCAATCAAAGTGGAGACTAGGAACACTAGTGTCGAACATGATTTCTCAAAAGAGTCTAGGGTACACCACTTAAATCCTAGTGGGGGGTTCGCCTAGCCCTTCCACTATGAAATAGTGGGAGACAATTTGAACACAAGTGACCTGCACCAACTAAAAAGGAGTTCTCTATTCTGTCTAAGGACATCTAGGGGGAAATCCAATGGAAGGAGATGAATTCCAATGTCACCGATCTGAATTGGGGGTCGGTGATGAAATCCAACCTTACCAATGTTATTGTAGAACGTGCAAGTGTGTGGGGTTATTTTTAACCTTGCATGTAAATAAAATGCATCACCCAACAAACATGATCTTTCCTATATGCCTAAGATAAAAGACATTTCCACTTCAGAAAGATGCATGTATTCAGCTTAAATGAACTTCAGAGAATGCATTCTATTCTATGAATCAAAGGCCACTAGCTGGGCCGCATGCAAGCAAACTAACACATAGAAGCCTAGCATGTTGGAGACTAGGGCAGACCTTACAAGCAGAGGCCCGTTGTTCCTAGCAGCACCTAGAGGAACTAAAGAAAGTCCTAGGAAACATCAAATGCAATTCCTTTTCCCATTTTTCTTTATGTTCTCCTGATTAAACTACGATTTCACTTGCTATTTATGGAAATAAAAATTGCAGATAGAAAACATAGAGGAAACAGAGGATGAAACCAACCTCAAATCCCACTCTGATGATGGAAATTCTGAGCTCTGCTGCACTCTGCTTCTAGCCACTATCGACCAGAGTGGTTGATTCTAGGTGATGATAGCTACATCAACCAAGATTTTCTTGTTTCTATAGATAAGAGTAGCCAAGTCCTAAAAGTCACTATTTACCAGAGTGGCCACACCTGCACATAGAAAAACTCATGAATGCCAATAAACTAACTAGAAAATAAAACTTGGTGGGGGTCCCACCGTGATCGCCATCTGTGTGACCCTAGGAAGCGTACACCCCGGCTACCCTACTTGCAATTTTGATTTATCATGTATATTATCACTTGCACAAAATAAAAGTACTAAAAGCACATGCAACACAAAAGTAAGAAAACAAATAAATATGCTTTATTTATCGATATCTCGAATCCTCGGTTACAAGTTCATCCCTCTTAGGGATACCCATCATTTTGATACAAATATTTACACAATATAGAGCAATGGTTGGATGTATTCCCCACAAGGGAATGATGTGCATACGTAGGCCTCCTGGTCTCGCACACAAAACTGTATGGGGGCTTACAAATACCTCTTTCTCTAGATATGGTCCTGGAGGGATCTTTGTGCTCCTACTACTTCAATATGGTCCTGAAGATCTGTACCTATGCTCATGGAAACAACAAAGCATGCTTAGTAGGATGGGCCACCTCTCTGGATGAGGCCTTTGTCAGTGGATCAGATAGATATGATAATAATGAAATACAAGCATAAACAGAATAATAAATGCATGGAAAGCTGAGAAATATGGAATAGATGTGTTAATGAAAGCAAATTTGAGCTATGGCTAACTAACAAATTAAGCAATAATGAATCTAGACTAAAGCAAAGGGAAATAATGTCTATGCCCTAAAATATGCCTACGAGCCACTTTTCGAGATAGCGGCCATGATATGAAGCTCTTCTCCTTGTGAATCAGGGGTTGTTGCACTATCCTCCTTGCCAAAATTGATGTTCAAGGGTCATCGGGCATGTCTCCTACACTGATGGGTGGTTGGGCACAATGAATCTAAAAATAGGTATGCAAGCGTAGCTCAATCGGATGGTGCTCCAATGCTCCTCAAGGAGGATGTAACTTGGCTCTCCATTTTGATAGGGCTTCGTTGCATAACTCTGAAACTTCGTGGATCTCTTTCTTTTCGTGGGAGAGTCTATATGTAGACTTCTCTCTCAGATATAGAACTTGGCTTCCTGGAGAAGCTTCAACCCAGATTGCATGCGACTGACCATTTTGGGTGGGAAGCATCAGTCACAAATTGGCATTGAAGGGATAGTTAGGAGGAACTCAGGGAGTTCCTCACCAAAATCCCTCCTATAACCAATGCAAAGGTGTAGTCATACTATGTGATCTGGGCCCGTATTCATGGCTAGACTATGCATGGTGCTAGCCTCTATCTAGTCCAGTGGCTAGGTGCGGTCGATGTAGCATTTAGCATCCAGGTGTGTTGGCCTCTCTTCTTGAGAGTGGCCAAGCCTGGATGGGCTAGAACTACCTTGTTTGAGTGGTTAGGACCACTGCTTGCTCTTGGAGAGATCCAAGAGGGTTCATATGGTCTGTGGATGTGTCCATATGGGTAGTCTCCTAAACATGATGTATTTTAGGTGTCTATAGGTATTTTCTAATTTACAACTTCACTTCAAAATAAATCACAATGCATAAGTACTTCTCATCTACTCACAAAATCAATCATGAGAAATTATGCACAAATTTGCTTCACAAATATGATATATAACTCTTGCATTTTCATTTACAATATCACTCAAAACCATTGTACTAGTTTTATTTCAAATCCTTGCTAGTATATTTTCAAATTCATTCAATAATCATGCATAAATTGTTCTCAAACCCTAGCACATATGTTTCAATGTCATTCAACAATAATGTACAACTTTATTCTCAAACCCTAGCACATACGTTTCTAATTTCATTCAATAATGATGCAAAACTTGTTCTCAAACCCTAGCACATGTGTTTCCAATTTCATTCAACAATGATGCATAACTTTGTTCTCAAACCCTAGCACATATGTTTCTAATTTCATTCAATAATGATGCACAACTTGTTCCTAAACCCTAGCACATGTGTTTCCAATTTCATTAAATAATTATGTACAACTTTATTCTCAAACCCTAGCACATATATTTCCTATTTCATTCAATAATGATGCACAACTTTTTTCTCAAACCCTAGCACACATGTCTCCAATTGCATAATAAAACACAACTTATCTTTCACACTTTAGCACAAATATTTCCAAGAATGAATATAAACTTAATCCTTATATATCCACCTTATGACAACAAGAATATTTCCTTCAAGCCAAAACTCTTTTAATAAAGGAATGAAATTTCCATACCTCTAAATCTGCCACAATGATGATGACCTTCCAAACCTGTCTTTAACACAAATAGTTTTCCTTTTTGTTCCTTCAAAAATTTGATTAGTAATATTCACTATCTAGCACATATTTTAAATCATCCACTTATGAATCCACTTTCAATATGCAAAATACAATTTCAAACTAATCACACTTACACCTTATATCTCCTTGTCTAAGAAAACAAAAGTAATTCCCTCACACACTTTACAATTTTTAAATAACCTTATATACCATACAACTCCCACTATAAAAATAATATCCTCATATAAAGTACAATTTTTAAAATGAACTAATACACCATACAACTCCCACTTTCTCTAAATCAAATTCAAATTCTTTATTTCACTATCGCAACTCATTCAGATTTAATTGATTTAAAAATCAAAAATTTCAAGTACCTTATGCACTATTGCAACTCCAACCTATAACCTCTAAGATGATGTGCTTCTTAAAGCACCTCTAACCGGCTACACTAACACAAAAGGTAGCACCAAAAGGAGGGGCAAAAAATATTTCTCTGTTATACGTTAACCCAAAGCTCAATACACGCGGTGAAAATATGTCAGGGAGTTTCAATCCCAAAACCTCTACTACAATAGCACTCGCACAAGACAGCTAGCCACTGGGCCATCCTTGTCGGATGGAACATCTCAGGCTCACATAGAATATGTCAATGTCTAACACTTGCACCCTTTGAAACTCATTGTCCTTCTACCATTCACATTGGAGGGATATCTGACTTAGCACATAAATTGTAAGATATTAAAATGTTTGTCGCATCAAAGATAAATTGAAATATATCATTAGCACATTCGTTTATAAATGAAAACATTGCCTCCTTATTTGTATGCACTCCATTATTTCTTGGTGATTCAGCTCATGTTTTCATATTGGATATTAACCTTACTTTTCAAATGACGTTGGTGCCAAAACATATAACCTTATGTAATATTTAAACCTTGTTCCAATCCATTTTAAAACATTGTCCCAAGCACTCTTAACCTCTTGGTCCTTATTTATAATATTTAAAAATAAATATTATAAACCTTTTCTTTACAATAAACCTTTTCTTGCTTGAGATATATCTGTCCAACCTTAGAAGAATATTTCTGCCTTGAATACCATGCAACCTTTTGATATCAATGCCAATTCTTGACATCAATGACAACTCAATATGCTTAATATTACTAAAACTAAATATTTTATGTCAAGGTCTATATTCAATATATGAATCCTCTATATCAAGGTTAATTTCTCTGTGACATGAAAATTTAATATTTTGTAACTTTAACGTATCTTTGCTCGATGAAAACTTACCTTAAGATAGATATATCAATCCTTGATATATTCTTATCCTTTTCTATTTTCTCTTACACTTAGTAGATGAAATTATTCTCTATATGTTTTAGGAATCTTCTCATAATTTTGATAATCAATCTCTGCTACAAATGTCTTAGGTCACACCTAAGAGCTCAAACCTTTAATTTCCCTAATTCCTCAATAAAAATCAATATGACTTGATTGTTTTGAATTATTTAACTTCCTTCTAAGTTGATAGAAATTAGTGTCAAGGAATATCTATGTCCTTGAAATATTTTTTATGTCAAGGGTTTGCTATGTCCCTAAAATAATCAACTTATCTCAAAATTTGATATGCCTTCCAATATAGATGAGTCCTTGTCTTCACTGGTTGTAACCATGGAAAGACTCTATAGATGAGTCATGGTCTTCACTAGTTATTCTTCAACCATGGAAATAATCTATAGCTAAGTCCTAGTATTCACTAGTTGTTCCTCCATTTGTGGAAATATTGTAGCCTTTCTACTTACTATGACCTTACAATAGAGTCCAGATCTAACTCCCTTTGAAGTAGATAGAATCTAAATAATTTTTTTCAAACTGGACAAAATTGATTTTTGTATATAGCTAAATAAATTTAACTTGTGCAATAAACTACTCATAGTAGCTCTAATACCATTTATAGCTTTTTAATACTTAATACTAACATAAAAATCACATGATATACTCCATAAAATCAAATATAATATAGCCACAATATAGTAAGATCAATACGATGTAAGTAGAATAATATTAGCAAATTAATATATAAATCAAGGCTTATAATATATCAAATAACATTCATTAATAACAAAAATATGAATATAATAGCTTGAATCATACATGTACAAATCATGTACCACAACTTACAATATTAATTACTCAAAATGTATGCAATCTCTATTACTCCTCTTTCAATACTTGACACTTGAATATTACATTTGATACAATACTTAATGAAATACTTGATACAAGTCTTGATGTGATACCTGATGTGACACTTGATGTGATACTTGATGCTTCTCTATGGATTGCTATATAGCCATAGTAGAATGACTCTTTGGATACTTGACTATTCCTTTCCATATGCCAAGTCTCATGACTCTTGGCTTCTCTACTTGACACTTGTATACAAATAACTCTATCTTGTATGCACACCTAGACACGACTCTTCACTTTCTACACTATAATACAAAGACATGTGTGCACACTTACATATAATATCCTTGTACACATAGACTCACATTATACTTGCACACTCATTCACATGACACTTGTGCATTTCCTATATATTACGACATTACATAAAATATTACTCACACTTTAAACTGACTTAATTCTAATATAATATTTACAATATGTACCATGAAGGTACCATGGGGTACATTAGCATGTACCAAATAATGTAGTATACTCCAACACATTTGTTGGTAAATTTGAAAAACCTTGTTCCTATGAAATAAGTCCATTATCACTTACTAATGCATTTGGGGTGCCAAATCTGGTTATCATCTTTTCAATAAACTCTATTATTGTATCTTGATTGGCTACTTTTGTAACAATTGCTTCTATCTATCTAGTAAAATAATCAATTACCTTAAGGATATATTTTTGACCACTGGTGAGTTTGGGTTAATGACTCCAATGAAGTCTAACCCCTATTGTTAAAATATCTCTTTGGTTACAATTGGATGAAGTGGCAATGAAGCGTTTCTATTCCTTCCAATATACCTTTGACAATTTTTGAGGATCAAACCACTTTGAATGAATTTGCAAAAAAAATTATCAATAATATCCTACCCTAAGAATTTTAGCTATAGTAGTTTGACTTGAATAATGCCTACCAAATAGTAATGAATGAAATTATGTCAGTACTTTTTCCTTTTCTTCTAGTTTTATGCAATAAAGGATAGCTCCATAAAAACAATTTATGTATAGTCCTTTTGGTAATAAGATATATTTTAGATCTTGAAGCCTATACCTTCTTCTTTACGATGCATTTAATCCTTTAGTACATCTACCTATCTAAAAATATTTAATAAATTCTTCCACCCAATCAATCTTTTATGCATGTTGTCTGATCCTTTGTGTTATATTTATTGCACATGATATACCCCTATTATGTTGAAGCAGCTATTTGTTGGCATAATACTCTACCTTTTACCAACTTGGTAGGATGGATTTATATATCATATTCTTAGATCTTAATGACCCATCAAACTCTCTTATCACCCAATTCTCCTTGTATAATAATTTTTTTGATATGAGTATGTACCATGTAGACTATAGGTTTGCTTTATGACAAGTGATGTCTAAATTTATTTAAAGAATTAATGACTACAAACATCTACCTTTCTATAAAATTATAGTTCTTTTGGTAATCATGGAAATTTTGGCTCAAGAAGAACATTGTATGTTCATCTCCTTTGGAATCTTTCTAAGTTAACAATACAATATAATAATCTTCAGATCCATAGGCATATAAGATGAAATCCCTATTGAAGTATGGATTGATCAACATTGGAGCTTTGGTAATAGCTTATTTTATTTGCTCAAATAATTTTATCCTCTCTAGGGTCCATTAAAATGTAGCATATTTATTTAAAATCTCTATCATAGGCTTAACTATGTGTGCAAAATCGGATACAAACTTTTTGATAAAATTTATCTGCCCAAGAAAGATTGCAAAGTTTTTTTGTTTAAGGGGAGAGGAAGAGATAGGATGGATTTAATTATTTCTAGATCAATGGCCATACCTTGTTCTGAAACTACATGGCCTAAGAGTTTACATTCATGAACAAAAAATATGGATTTCTTTGGATTTAAGGAGATCCCAAATTCTTTGCACTTCAAAAATACTTTTTCTAGATGTTGTAAGTGCTATTGCTTATCATGATAAAAGACAGTCATATGATCTAGATATATTAGTATACTCTTATTGAATAGGTATACAAAGGAAAAATCCATGGTACATTGGAATGTAGTGCCAACATTTGACAACCCAAATGACATCCTTTGATATGCAAACATTCCCCATTTGGTAGTAAATGTTGTTTTGTGTTGATATTCATATTTTACCCATATCTGATTGTACCTTGAAAAATCATCTAAGAGGGAAAACCTCTCTGATCCCACCATTGTCTATAAAATTTGATCAATTTAGGCTAGTGGGTAATGATATTTTAGTGATGTCTTATTTAAGTTTTTGAAATCAACATTGAGATAAATGTCTCCATTATTTATTTCTTACAAGCACTAAATTTACAACCCATGTGGAATACTTGATGGGGTAAATGATTTTAGCATTTAGTAGATTGATAAGTTTTTGTTTCATGGCTACATCTATTTTTGGATTGACTGACGTATGTTTCTCCCTGAAAGGTTTAGCATCAAGGTCTAATTCAATAGTATGTTGAATCACAGCCTTGTCATATACTCACAGATCATCATAATTCCATGCTATTATGTTCTAATACTACATGTAGAGTTATTTGAAATATTCTGTCTTTTTTAGTGTAATAAACTATATTATTTAGACCTTTCCTTATTGAAATTCAATTTATTTATAGGCTTGTTCTTCTATCTTCATTCTTCGACTTGTATTTTTGTCATTGTTATCAAACAAGCTTTCTAGAGTTATCAACCCTTTCAAAATATAATTATTTTTAACTAAATAACATCTCCCTGATCAATTTCCTCTAATATCTCTTCTTTTTGGACTACGTAAATTGCTTCCTTTGTTAATAAGTCAATTATTTGATGATCATTTTCAAATACTTGCTAGAATATCTCTTTATCTAGGATAGATGGTCTAAAGAGTAGCTTTACCCTATTTTTTTTTTATTTTGGAAAATATCTTGTGAAAGATTCATAATCTTCTCCCTAAGTAGAAAGCTTATCAACTAGTTGATTCTACTATTTTAGAATAGATTTTATGTTCAAATCTTAAAAAATTTCCATCAAATCCCAAACTTTGTTACAATATGCTTTCAAATAGTGATGTCTACTATTACATTTTTTGGTTACTTGATTTAAAATAGGCTCAGAGTCACTATAGATTATAAGTATTTTAATATCCATATATTTTGCGTGGTTTAATCCAAGGTACAAAGCCTTATATCTAGTAGTGTTATTGGTGCAACTCCATGTTAATCTATAAATAAAATATTTTATTCCTTCTAAGGGAGAAACCAGTGCTACCCCAACTCCAACACCATTTTTGCATCTGGATCCATAAAAATAAAGTTTTTAGAGCTTTGTCTTATGAAATTCTTGATCTGTCACTACTAGAATATTCTTATGCTTTGAGGCTAAGATATTATATGTACCAATTTTAGTCTCAACTAAGGCATTTTAATTTTTTAAAGAGAAATTATCCTCAATTTTTAGTTCTTCCAGGACCTCTTCTAGAATATTGAGTTCTTCAAATATCGTATTGATGTACTTGTTATTCTGAAAATTTGTCTAAGAAAAGGTTGTGCGCCCATAGACCTTGAAAAAAAATGAATGACCTCAAAGTTATGAGGCTTTATGTTCAATATTTAGAGGAGGTTGGTTCCTTGGTAATCCTATCTAACTACTAATGAAACTAATAAGGGATGAAAATGGTGCTCAAAGAAATAAATTTAGCCACATAAAATTTCATGCATTAATAAGGTTAAACCATAAGAAACTAAATGAATCAAGTAACATACCAGTTAATTTTTATTCTCAATTAGGATTAATTGTATCTACTTGAAAGTAAATTCTAGAACCAAAGAATGAAGTGCATAGAATCCAGATTATAAAATTAAAGCTATGTCATTCAACCAATTTCACAATAGAAATAAGAAAACATTGATACATACATGACTCAACATGAAAGCCAAACAATAATCCACTTATATTTCTTGAATAGAAAAATGCTTTTACATGTAAGTTGTAAAGGCTTAAAACCCAACCATTTTATTGCCTCACATATTACTATACATAGATTTTTACAATGGATTTTGTTACTACTAATCATGATGTCTTATTATAGAATTTTGTTATATTAGGGGAGTATCCATACTATATGTTCCCTTAAATATGTATTGGTAGGTTTTGGGACCCATCCATAGTCTAATAGCATCCTGCTTTTCCATCAAGCCCAACACTTAGCCATAATATTATGAACAAAAATATGGTCAAATACTAGTGAGAAGCAAGGACATGATAACAAAGGCTACACATAGAAGAGAAATTCCCTATCCACATTGGTTCAGCATGTAAGTTATGGTATACCAATCCAAGAAGGGGCAAGGAATTTGAATCTCGTGTGACATCTTAAAAATGAGTCAAATATGGTAGACTTAAGAAGGTGAAGAGATGATGAAGAATGGCATAGAAAATGATATCCAATGTGATGGAATCCTTACCCATATTGGACCAAAATATGTATCATCACATGTTGGTCTAAGAGTAGAGATGAATTCCAATCCCATTGAATATTGCCTAGGAGGATCCATCCTATAAGAATAGATTATTATGGGAAAAGAATGGAAAGCTAACAAAAAAACTAACCTCATGGAGGGGGTAATATGATAGTGATGAGCAAGAGGATGTCCAAATATGACCTAATAGAATATATGTATAGCTATGCATAGTGGTTAAGGGAGGACTATATATATTTATAGTATAGTAGCTATGTACAATGGTCCATGGCCAATTAAGGTCTAATATGGCTAGCAGCTAGTGAAGGCCTATAAAGTGAATATTGACCAGTTAAAGTCTATATGAGTAGCGATCAGTGAATGTCTATAAAGTGAACAACAACTAGCTAAGATATATATGATAAATGTCCAATGAAGGTCTATAAAGTGAACAATAACTAGTTAAGATCTATATGAGCAAACTGAGCAGTGACCAATGAAGGTCTCTATGAGAAAAAATGAGTACTAATCAATGAAGGTCTATATGAGAAAAAATGAGTAGAAACCAATGAAAGTCTATATGAGAAAAAATGAACAATGACCAATGAAGGTCTTTATGAGTAAAAATGAGCAACGACCAATGAATGACTATAAAATGAACTTGTTCTATGTACAAAATATTTATAAGTGCTATGAGCAATTGTTAATTAAGGCTCATATGATCAAGATGATTGTGTCGATTTAAAAACCTTGCATGCATGCAGGGGGAATCCATTGGGATATCCTTGCTTCCATGCTTGAGAGCCTCTTTCCAAAGGAGACCCCAAATATGTGGAAATATTCAATGTGAGAATAGTTTATCAAGGTGTTTATGTGTGTTATTAATATTATGCTTGATTGTGTTCAATGTATTTATTAAACAAACAACTAATGTTTTAGATTGCTAATATAACTCTTTATCTAGCCTTAATTAAGATAAATTATATTTAAAATTAAGGTGAATATAATATAAAATGCATGCTAAGTGTAAACACACAAAATGCAAGAATACAAGAACTAGCCTAGTATACCTTTTGAATTTGAATGATGAACTATGGTAAAAGAGAGTTTTCTTTTTCAAGGTAAACAAGAGATTATGCTACAATTAATTTAGCTATATGATTTTGATTTCTTGCCTAAATTCTTGTAAAATGAAATTATTTAGAATTACGCTTAGATTATTTAATTTTTTCCAAAATGAATGTGATTAAAGAAAAGGAATTCAAAATATTCTAAGGGTTCCTTGATTGACCAAAGTAAATATGATTTTAGGTAAACAAAATGTGCAAACAAAAGTTAGAAAATGAAAATATGCTAAAAAATAGAATCCAAATATATGCCAAGTGGTAGGGATACCTTTTTTGGAGCCTGATCAAAGTCACCAAAAAGTGGTAAAAATGCCAGTGGTATTTTTGGTAGGAGTGGTGTTTTTGAAACCTACAAGAAAACACTAAAAAAATAGGTTTTTCTATTTTAGAGAGTTTGTGTGAGTGCTAAGAAGATGTTTTATGCCTTGTCAGCTAATCAAACCCCTTTTTTATGACAAATTTGAGCATGAATGCCTTCCTAGGATGGAAATAAAACTCTATCAAAAATTCCAATGGCATTTTTAACCTGAGTGGCATTTTTGCTCTGTGAGTTCCATAGAGTCAAAATCACCAGCCACTACAGTTATTGGCATTTTAACCTGAAATAAGGTTGGAATGATTTTAGGGTCAATTCTAAATTTTTATTTTGGGAAATTTTGTGATGCAATGTAGGGGTAAGAATGTATGAGAGGTCTACTAAGTTTGTAGCTCACAAATTTTAGGATTTAGGCTACAAAATCCTACAAATTAGATATCAAAATGAATGCATGTGAAAGGGGATTAGGCAGCCCTCAAGATGACTATAAATATAGATAATTTTGGAATATAAGAAACTAAAATTCTTAAAAAAGAGGTAGGAATAAGATGTAGTAATCTAATTAACCCTTGTCTAAAGAAAAATAAGGAAAATAAAAGGTGAAAGGATGCAAATGTGATGAAATGCAAGTGCTATTATGAATCTATAAAAATCTACAATAGCAATAAATAATAAGAGCATGAAATGGTAATGAAGAAGTGTTGTTGGTGACACAACAAGATAATGATAGTCTTGAATCTACACCACAACATATTGGAGGTAAAAGAGTAAGTATATATTATTGAAAATATAAAAGAGCCTACAATATATGATTAAAAGAAAGTGTAAGCTAAAATAAATTCCTGCACCCAGGTGTTGTAGGTGATTTGGAGAGGAGAGGGAAATCCTCCAAGGGAGGTCCCAGGTTTGAATCTCCACCCTACCAAAAAGCTGAATTGGGTACCCAAAATCCAATTGATAATGTTGGTGCGGGCAAGGTCGGGTGCAACCCTCGGGTGACTTTGACGGTGTAGAACCCCCTGTTCATGGTCTCTTAGACCAAGGCGGCCCCGCAAGGGGTTTTTTGCTTAAAATAAATAAATAAATTCCTGCAAATGAAAATAACTTGGAAATAAATGAGCATGGAGAAGGAGAAACAAGTTAGTATGCCATAAAATGAAGAGAAATTTTGATTTAAAATAAAATGGAAAACAATAAGTAAAAGGATGCTAAGCCAATAACATTAATGAATATCTCAACTAAAGTATTAGTGACTAAAAATAGGTACAACACGTAGAATAAACCCAAAATGACCTGTAAGAAAAGTATTAGTGACTTGGAATGGAAGTAATGAACCTAAGAAGGGCCTACAAGAAAAATATTAGTGGCCAAAAATAGAGATTATGATGTTACATAACCTACAAGATAGAGATATTAGGGGCATAAAATGAAGAATAACTATAGGTCAAATAGATGCCAAAACACAATTTAGTGTAGAGAGGAAAAATCATGCATCGATGTACGATTGTCAAGGTTGGATCCACAAGGAAGCCTTGAGGTGACTGCGGTGGTCGTTATAATTCTACACTTGGTGTGGGGGAGGAATAGGTTCACTAGGAATAGTTTTAGTACTCACTCCAAGTTCATATATGGAATCTATTTTGATGTGTTCAATTAAGAATACACCTATGTTTGGTCTTTCTATACTAAACTATGGAAATGAAAGAACAATGCAAGATACAAGATGCAAGAATACAAGAGCTAAGCCTAGTATGATTATTTGACTCAATGATATCTAACCCTAGATTAAAAAATGAAATATTTTGAGCAAGGGTCCAAGGGAATGCACAAACAATATTAAAGCCCTAGATGCACACTATATGCTTTTGCTCTTTCAAATGCCTAGAATTTCAAGTATATATTTAAGCTTGTTTATTATTTTAGGTTTTCCATAAAAGTGTATAGAAAGCAAATGATAATCAGCTTAAATATCTATTAGGTATCTTATCCATTGTTTGATCCAATTTTTATCTTTCATCTAGAATATTCAATAACCTCAAACTTGCAAATAGCTTCACAAAACCCTAGAAAATTTGATCAACATTTGGGGGTCTGCTTAGGTCGTTATATAGCTGAGATTGGAGGTACAGTAGTCAAGCCCCCTTGGTCCTTTTAGCTGATCTATTTTTACATAAAATGATCTTTGATATTTGTAACATACACACATACAGTAAAATAGATATGCAACAACAATGCAAAATGCAATAGAGATGGATGCAATAGAAAGCTTAAAAAAAACTACAAATTAGGGTTTCAAAGTACAAATATTACTCTCAAAACTATAATTTTACAAAATTTATGCTTTTTATCAAGGAGGCATTAATCTGATTGACCAAAATTTGTGCCATGTGTGGATAGGACATGAATATGGTTCAAATACCCTTTTTAGGGCCTGAAACAACAAAAAATGAGGTGTGAAATGCAGAAAATAGAGTACTAAATGCTAACAAAACAAATTCCAAACCTAATGGTTGATCTATACAATCATCAAAAATTCTTCACTCAATACCCAAGGGCAACAATCACCAAGCACAAAAATAACCAAAACAACAACTTGCAATATAAATCCACTTGAAGGTATGAGCATGTGAGGAAGTCAAGAATTAGAATCACCATAAAAAACATTCAAAGAAATAAGGGGATCCAAACCCTTATTTATAAGAGGTTTGGAGGGAAAAAACAAGTGAGAAAGTGAAATTTCACTTTGGAAAAATCCAACCTCAAAACAGGCCAACTATGAGAGAAAAATCCCTAGAAAGCCAAATTTTCACCTGGTCCATACAAGGTTTGAATTTGGCAAGCCAAATTCATGCCCAATATAGACCAGGCATTAATTTGGTAAAGCTAGGTAAAAAAGGCAATGGGAGAAGGCAAAAATACCCAAAATGCTAAATTCACACCTTGTATGAACCAGACATGAATTTGGTAAAGCTAGGCAAAAAAGGCAAGGGGAGAAGGCAAAAAGACCCAAAATATGCACTTAGTAAGTTTGGGTAGCTAACTAGGGATATAAGGGAGATTTGAGCCATTTTGGTGGGTCAAATTTGTGTGCCTACATTTTACCCCCTCTTTGATGCATTTATGGCCAAGTAAATGCATCAAAGAAAGATGGCCAGGGTTGTATGAAGGGGCGGTGCAAAAAGGGATGTTATATAAAACATCACAATTTTTCATGCAAAATGAGGTATCAATTCCATTAATACCTCTAAGGTTGAGGTTCCCCCTTGAGTTTTTATAAGGAATGTAATATTCCTTATAAAAACTCAAAAAATCCCAAAAAGAAAAAAAAAAACGACAAAAAATGTGATAAATATGGAAAGAGAAGGAATAAAAGGGAGGAGAGAGAAGAAAAATAGGGAAAATAAAAATAGGAGAGAGAAGAAAAGGAGGGGAAAAGAAAAAAGAGGGAAGAAAAGGGGGAAATGGGGAAAGGGGAGCTCATTTTCACCGCACAAGGAGGAGAAAAGAAGCTTGGGATAGAAGAGAAGAAGGATGGATCTACCAACTCACCATGCTATCATGGTGAGGGGAAATGCTAGCAATGTTACTGGCTGAGTGAAGGTATATATCAAAATCCATTTTCTCCTTTGATATTTCTCACCTGCACACACAAAAATTTAGTAAAAAATTGGAATTTATTTATTTATTTGTTTAGGGTTTTAGTGCAGAATCATTTTTAGGTACAAATTTGGTCATGGGGAACAAATATAGAATCCCTGCCATGCCAAATTCATACCTTGTATGTATAGGGCATGAATTTGGTGAAGTTGAACTTAAACAAGCATTTTTTTTTTATTTTCAATTTTTATGAAATTTTGAGTTTTATACTGATGATATAATGATAATTTCATATTTATTATACAGTTGGATGCACTCAAGAGTAGAGGGTGACATACAAACATACAAGCACACTGGAGGTTGCACTAGATCAACTACAGTGAGGGAGAGGGAGACACTAGAAAATTTGGTGCTACTACACCTGACATAGATGCACCAGGTGGAGATAGATAGATCCTTACTGATGGCTCTAGCTGAGAGATGGTATCTAGAGTCATCCACCTTTTGATTATTTATGGGGAGATGATCATCACATTGGAGGACATGTGGCACATCCTAAGGATTTTGATTGTCGATAGGATGGTTTACATGGTATAGGTGCTAAGGGTGGCATCAAAGCTGATGTCAAGGAATCCAACACATGAGATCCATTAAAGGAGAATCTACATTGATGAGATGTCACAATCGTATGGCATTAGTGCATTGATATATGTACTATGCAAAGTGGTGGTAGAGATTTTGGTGTGTCATATGAGCAGATGATACCTACCATGGGCTCTAGAGAGAGTAGTGGTATAAATGCATGATTAGAGGGTCAGATTTGCACAGGGATTGTATGTGCTAGCTTGCTTGTATGGTATATTGCATGATATCATGTACAAATAATGGTTAGGGTTGGTCTACATGACTTTACTCTAGGTGTGGTTTTGGAAGCATATAGCGATTTGGAGATTAGATACACTACCAGGACCATTATCCACCATGGAGCAACCAATAGCATACAAGTGGATTCAACACTACAAGCATGGGTATAGGTTGTACACTAGTGTCTTACCACTAGGTATGAGGGTAATAAAAAAGTTGTGGGTGCACCAGATCAAATGGCATCCATGGCATCTACACCTAGGCTAATAGGAGGATACGATGGAGTTGGCTAGGGCGAGGAGGATCCAGTGGCTTCTCACTAAGAAGGGTGAGTGGGAGTTGTTCAGGTTTGATCGAGTGTAGAACCAATTTGGCATCTTCTAGGATATTATAGATCTATGATACTACTAGTTTTGATGGGCTAGAAGGGATCCACCAAGATGTGAAGGTGTTTTTGATGTGGCCAAGTGGGTAGAGGAGGGCCCAGATGATCCACTATACATGGATCTAGGAGTGTATGATTATGGGGTGGCTCTCAGGTCTTGCATATGGTATAGGACCATATCACCCTTGAGGATATCCCCACTAGTGCTAGTGTAGCACCACCAGGTGATGAGATGGTGGGTACTATTGGAATTTTGAGAGATTGCTCGATGGAGTAGGGAGAGGGACACGATCCCATAGAGGCTAGCTTGGTCATTCATGTAGGTGGATATAGTGATGTCCATGAGGATAGCTATCATGATATTTGGCTTGGGGATAAGGATGACTATAGAGGTAGCTCATGTAGTAGTACAAGCAGGACCTATTGAGGTGGTAGGTCTAGGTAAGGTCGAGGCCCTATTGGTGATAATAGAAGTTGTGGAGGTAGATATGATCACCCTTCGAACATAGCTAGACTAGGCTTGAGTAGAGTGATACATAGAACAAGTGAAGGTGGAGCACCTAATAGGGGAGAGATGTTATAAAAACCAGATAGTAGGGATGGCTATCACATTAAGTATCCAATAGGGTGAGGGAGTCCACCTACTAATGGTAGAGCTATTGAGGATGAGGGAATCATATGAGAAGGTGATGTAGAGAGTTACCTACTACCAATGGGCCTATTACCATGCCATTCATGTCAATCAGAGGGTTATATAACCTTCATATTGATGATCATATAGTCATTCATGGTTGAGGGCATGCACCATGTCATGATCTATGAACATGACTCCTCCACCACCTCTAGTAGATAGAATAGAGAAAGCAGGATCGCACAGCTAGGGCTATGATCAATATGACATGCTAATTTTAGAGTGTGGTATGCATCTCTAGGGAGGATTAAGTGTACCAAGCTCTCTATTGTGGCACACCAATTGAATGACACACACTTCATGCCATCGAGTAATACTAACTGTTGTTTTATTTTTATTTACTTATGCAAATATATATGTACTTTTGTGTGATTGTTTTCTTTTCATTACTTACATGTTTTTTAATTAATGATTGATGATAAACACACATAATGGATATAATGCATTATGGATGAATCTAACTAAAAAATTCTTAAAATTCAATCTAACATGAGTGCAAGTACAAAGTGCATCGAAATGGAAGAAAGGGAAGGCAAAAAAATGAACAAAAAAATGAACGACAGTGGAAAAAGTGAAAGTGAAGAAAAACAAAAGCTCCAAAGGTCAAAGAAGACAAAATATCATGATAAAGATATATGCTTGCAAATGGCCAATATGGAGGTTGCTCCTCGTGTATGGCCATGAAGCTATCTTTGTACATACTACAAATATGGACAAGTGGAGATATACCTACTATGGGTGTGTCACTCAGTAAGATGATCAGATGATAAAATGTGAAGTAGTATCTGCTATGTCCAATCTCCCTCCTTGCCTTGCTTGACTTATCCCCAAAGAATGCTTGAAGAAGAAATCTAATTAAGAATTTTTTTAAGAGAATTTTTGTAAAATGTAATTAATTTTGAAAAAATGCTTGTTGAATGCTTGCCCCAAGGGCTGCTTATATAGATTTTGAAGGAGGGATTGAGAGGGAAAATTGGTTAGGGTTTTTTTGAATTTTGTAGGTCTGGTTCATTTTTGGAGCATGTGAGGTCAAAGGAAGTAGTGGGGTGAAGGAATTCACATACCCATGGCTCATGCTAGAATATTCTAGGCTATTTTGCAAAAATGCCACTAATATCATAAATGTCATTGTCATTTTTGCCAAACTGGTGATTTTAACCAATGGTCAATTTTGACATATATAGGCTTGAATGTTATTGTTTTGCAAATTCTCCATTCATGATAAAAAATTCCTCTAGCATCTTTGCCAGTGGTGTTATTTTTCAACTATCCTACATAGGTGTAGTTTTGTGCATTTTGAAGCATCAATTGATATCCAAACATATGCATATCTATACTTATCAAAAAGCTCTTTTTGAGCCCAATCTAATTGTGGTTTTTAGTGAAGAATTGAGATGATTTGATAGGTCAAAATGTGTCCCAAAAATAAACTTGCTTTTTAGGGCTATAAAAATCCTAAATTTAGGTATGAATATGATTGAATTAATTTGATTGATCAAAAGGTTTGTGATGGCAAGGCAATTGATGAGTTTTGATAGGCTTGGAAATTGATGAAATATGCAAAATTTGATGTCCAATTTTCCATGGTTAGGGTGTCTTGATGATGTATTTTTTGGTACCTTGATTGAGGATGTTGTTGGCTAGGCATATCAAAATTGGGTGTCTACATTTTATCCCTTATTTATGTATTCATTTTAAAATGAATGTATCAAAAATATGTTGTGGGACACCAATTTCGACACTAGTATGTTTGTTTTTATTGAATAAGTTGATTTGATGATTGATAAGTCATTGCATTTTATGACATGATTAATTGTGATATAAGATTTATTTTGATAAGACAGATCATGTATGATTTAGATATGAAAATAAAATGAAGTCACCCTAAGATGATGGAAGCATTTGGATTAAAATCTACCCTAGTAGTGGTCTAGGAGATAAAGGACAAGCACTAAGGGCAATCAAATTTTATTGTTGAGTGGTGACCTAAAAGTTTCATAATGGAAAAGCACTTATAAGTGTGTTTTGATGTTGATTGTGTTTATCAGTGGTGGTCTTTGGACTTGATAAAGGACAAGCACTCATTATGATACCAATTCAAGTGTCATCCTTTGATCCAAGAGAACATTTATGGGGTAAATGTACATATTTAAGCAAAGTATTAGTATTATCCTTTCATCCTAGAAATACTTATGGAATAGTGCTTGAAAATATGTGATGATTCTATTCCCAAGTTGTGGCCTAGAAGCCATGATAATGGATAAGCATTGAGAAAAATGGAATTAAAATCCTATCATGCTTAAATGGTGGCCTAATATATCATATAAAAGACAAGCACTTAAGACATAACGAGATACCTATAATATGTAAAAAATATATGTATTGTTGTTAGTAGAGTTAATTTTTAGCGATTGTTAGTAATGCATGCTTTGAGGGGCATACTCGAAGGATTTTATGCATGATTTGAGGGGTATACCCAAAGGATTTTACTGAGAAAATGTATGTCATGCTATGATAAGCATGACCTAAAAGGATATTAATGTGAATAATATCTCATTCTTTTAAAAGTGGTTTAAGAGTTGTGCATGTTTGAATAATTGTAATATACCATAGGGACCATAGATGAGCTTTGAGCATGTTTTTAATGTTTGAAAATATTTTTGTATATGTGATGTTTGTGCATGATATGATGCAAAATGTTTATGATATACATCTACAAAATAATGATTTGTATATTTTCTTTGATGGTTTACCCCAAGTGGGGAGAATATATGGATGGATATGTATTCTAATGTTTGAATGATAAGATAGAAACTTGGGAGAATGATATACCCCAAGTATGGGTAAACGAAACTTGTAGGTGCATTGATGATATTTCTTGAAATGCATGTCTCACTATAGGCTTCTAAAAAAAATGATGAACAAAATCTTGTTATCATCATGAGGAAGGAAATGTGATTTATAGATACCCCTTAGCCTATTTATGGACTAGCAAGGAACATTGGAAAAAATATATTTTTATCTAAAATAATATTGACGATTGTATTGTGGGTAGAATTAAATGCTACCATGCACCATATGTGCCCCATTGGGCTTTAGAGGGGAGGCAAAAATTGAATTAAGGAACTTGATTTGCATGGGGATGATGGGAATATATTGGCTAGGATGGGTTGAATAGGGTGAGTTGTTTAGGATGATGATTGATTGTGAAATAGGGCATGATTGTATGATCCTACATATGGTTTTAGGTTTGATGTCCCTATGAGTGGGGGTATGTGTACATGATGTATATACAAGGTTTGATATTGATTCACCCTTAAGTGGTGGTCCTAGGATACACACTTAAAGGGTGTTTCAAATGATGATGCATCCAAGTGAGAAAAGTATGTACAAATATCACTTGGATAGTGTTGAGAGTTTACCCAGAGTGATTTGTTAGTATTGCCCATATTACTTTGTTAGCATTGCCCAAATTAATTTATTAGCTTATGTGAAGGATTTAGTTAGCTTGCATAGAGGACATAGTTAGCATTGCTTGAAGGACTTTGTTAACTTACCTAGAGGACTTATTTGGCTTTGATCGGAGGGCTTAGCTAGCATGCCTAGAGGACTTTAGTTAGGTTTGCCTAGAGGACTTAGTTTTCTTTACCTAGAGGACTTAGTTAGCATGCCTAAAAAACCTTAGTTAGATTTTTCCATAGGACTTTGTTAGCTTTCCTATAGGACTTAGTTAGCTTGCTTAAAGGATTTAGTTAGCATGTGCCCGTAGGACTTAGTTAGCATTCTAAAAAGACTTAGTTAGCATGTGTCCAAAGGACTTAGTTAGCTTTGTCTAGAGGATTTTGGTTGACTTTTCTAGAGGACTTAGTTGGATTTTTTATATGATAATATATAAAAATCATGTTTCCAAGTGGAAAAATATGTACAAAACTTGGGACATGTTTTTTATATGAGATATGTATAATTATTATACCTTAAATAAGTGCACAAGGAGTGTCTAGTATGATATTTGTCTATGATAAAATATATTTATATACATCATGAGATGATAACCTAAATTGGGTTCCTATTTTTGAATGTTTCAAAGAGGATATTTTCATGTGAATGTTTCCAAGGGGGACTTTTAAATGTCTTGATGCCATAGGGTGACTTTCAAATGTATTGATTCCATAGGGGGACTTTCAAATGTCTTGATGCCACAGGGGGACTTTCAAATGTCTTGATGCCATAGGGGACTTTCAAATCTCTTGATGTCATAGGGGAACTTTCAAATGTCTTAATGTCATAGGGGGACTTTCAAATATCTTGATGCCATAGAGGGAATTTCAAATATCTTGATACCATAGGGGGACTTCAAATACCTATACCCAAGAGGGACTTTAAATGTGTGTGCCCAAAGGGAGATTTTAAATGTGTGTGCCCCAAGGGAGACTTTAAATGTATGTGCCCCAAAGGGGAATTTAAATGATTTTCCCAATGGAGACTTTAAATTATTTCCCCAATGGGGGACTTTAAATCACTGCCCCAAAGGGAATTTATATGTTTAGCCCAAAAAAGGACATTTTATTGATTTTTCCTTTAAGTGAGAGGGTGTCACAAGTTATAATAAAGTGTTTCCAAGGATGCCTCTTAAGTCATCCTTGAAAAAATGTATTTGTGATGTTCTAAGATACTTGATAAAATTATAGGCCTAATATATATGTATTTGATGTAGTCATAAAAGGATGATTTGTAATTAAACATTAATTGTTGGATATTTTGAGTCCCTAAGCTAAAATGTTGTAATTGATGTCAAAAGGATCTATGATGGCAAGCACTATGTTTGTATTCCAAAAGGAGCCTCAAGGGAAGCTTAGAAAAAGGTTTTTATTTAAAACCATGGACAAAATATTTGAAGTGGGTTTTTATTAAAACCTAGGTTGGCTTTTTGTTTCATCGAAAAAGGAGTCCCGATGACAAAGTTATTCAACTTTGAAGTTTAAGTTTTAAATTTTAATATTTTAAAATTTAAATTTAAATTTCCAAAGTGGAAATTCCTGCCGACGTCATAAAATTCAATTAAGGGCCAAAGTATGAAAATTCAAGGCAATATGTATAAATACCATTGCCAAAAATTCATTTGGCAATAATTTGAATGCATGTGAGTTTCGTTCGAACAAAGAGAAAAGATATTTTAGCGCAATCGAAACCTGCAAAGAAAGGGAGAAATAGAAGGAAGGGAGGACCCTTCCCATACACCGTAGGTGCTTGTGGCCTAGCAAAAATAAGTAGGCAGTCAAGTTGTTGAGCGCCAGGAGATCCAAAGTTCAAGTCCTACCAGCATTGGTTTTTGTGAAGTGGAAAGGAAGTACACCTTTTGGTGCATGTGTCTTCTGGGGCACATTTGGAGGAAGGAAAGCATAGTGGCTACGCTCACCATTTCATGTGAGCGGTTGGCTCACGTGGTTATTGGAACTATAGTTATAGTGGTTCTTTGACAGCGACAGGGGATCAAATCCCACTGAGAAGAAAAAAGTAAGTTAAATTTTTATTTTAATATTTTTAAGAAAAGCTTTGAGGAGAAATAAGGCTTATGAGTTGTTTTAGAAAATTATGAAATTACTATTCCTTTTAATTTTGGAAGGGTAGCATATTATATATCATTGGAAAGAAATTTTCAAGAGCTATTTAATTAACTTTCTTAGAAGGATAAATAAGGGTTGTGTAAGAAGATATTTCAGGTTTTGTCAAGGAGTTTCCAAAAGTAAGTTTGATCCATTCTATTGAGGGTTTATTTATTGAATAAAATAATTCTAGTGGATGTTAAAATAAAGTAGGAGGAATAATGTGTTACTTGGATATTTTTGTTGTGTTATTACTCTAACCCCTGTTGAGAGTTGAAAAAGAAAGTGTGTTGAGTGAGACAGATTTTGTGGACAACAAATAAAGCATAAAAAAGATATGAGAAATATTCTCCATTGATTTTATTTGGGTGGTTGATTTCTGAAATATCATTGGAGTGAAAAGGATTGATTGTGAGTTCCTATTCGAAAATAGTTGGTTTAATGCTTCAAGGTTTTTTGGTTTGAAAGTTGTGATTAAAATCTTGTTTTATAAGCATTGTTGTTGGAGTGAGTTGTTGTGCAAAGAACTTGAACTTAAGCTGAAAAGAACATGAGTATCATTATTATGTAAGAGTTGTTGTTGAGTATTGTTGAAGACATTTTGAGTTGGTTGATTCATGCTTGGACGGGTTTGTGAGAAAGAGTTGTTCCTTGTGGTGATTGGTTGAGTAGAGTTGTTTGAGCCTAGTCAAGTGATTATGTGAAGTGGTTGTTCAAGTTCCATAAAACAAACTATTCTATATTATGATTTGAATTGAGTTGAGAAAGAAATTGGATTTGAGTTTAGAACATATTGAGTCTCTAACAATTCTCTTTATGCTTCTATGAGATTGCTGAGTTGAGATTGATTTGAGTTGAGATTGGGAGTTGAGTATAGAACATATTGAGTCTCTAACAATTATCTTTATGCTTCTATGAGATTGTTGAGTTGAGATTGGGAGTTGAGTATAGAACATATTGAGTCTCTAACAATTCTCTTTATGCTTCTATGATATTGTTGAGTTGAGATTGATTTGAGTTGAGATTGGGATTTGAGTATAGAACATATTGAGTCTCTAACAATTCTCTTTATGCTTCTATGATATTTTGAGTTGAGATTGAGTTGATATTTTGTTGAGCTAATTTGAGGCAAGTCTTTGAGAAGGCTTGTGGACTGATTTTGAGTAAGCTTTTGTGAAATCTTGCTATGCAGATTTGAGCAAGTCCTAGAGAGGACTTATTAAGTAGATTTGGACAAGTTCTGAGTGAGATTTTTGAGCATATTTGGACAAGTTCTGAGTGATCTTGTTGAGCAAATTTGGACAAGTTCTAAGTGAGCTTGTTGAGAATATTTGAGCAGGTTATGAGTGAGCTTGTTGAGCAGATTTGAGCAGGTTCTGAGTGAGCCTATTGAGCAGATTTGAGTAGGTTCTGAGTGAGCCTATTGAGTAGATTTGAAGAGGTTTTGAGTGAATCTATTGAAAGATATTTGGAGGTGACAAAGTATAGAGGATAGAGTCTCAGTGGATAGAGATCCAGTATCTAGAACAATTGAAGATAAATCTAAGTGAGGAGTCTTTAAGTGGAGATAGATCCACCAGTCAATGCAGTAGAGATACAAAGTCTTCTAGAATATCACAAGCCAGAGTAGAAATGGAAAGAGTTCTCATGTGAAAGAGATCCATTAACTTGAGATTTAGAGGATCAACATATCCTTTGGACAAAGGTCCATAAATATTGTAATTGGGAAGGATTCCCAAGATATTGATTGAGAAAGTTTTAGCAAAATATTTTCTTCATGGAGTAGCCCGCATTGGGTGAACCACATAAATTGTTGTGTCACTTTTGTGGATGATGTTTTGTGCATTGCTTTGATTACTACTATTGATACTGCTATCTATGCACTGCATAATATTGAATTGAAAAGAAAAGTAAAAAGTGGTCTTATACTATTCACCCCCCTCTCAGTATAATATTGTGTTCTTCATTAATGTTAAAGATAATTGTAATATATTTTGATTTGTATCCTTATGTTCAAAAGGGAGAGACTAAGATTATTATTGTGGTAATTATGTGGCCATACTCTTCTTATAGTAAGGATATTTTTGTGGTTTGGAAGAGTGTAATAGTTTGATAAAAATATGATAGAGATTAATGATCTATGTTTAGGTTGGGAAACAATAAAGGTGGATAAGTGAATATTGATGATGGAGATTGATTTTATGACTAAGCATGCACAACAATTCAATTGTGATAGAAGCTAACCATGCATACAAGGATCCAATGCAAAGATTCATATGAGTATGTAGTTAAGAAGATATGTGGATTGAAAGGGTGGCTATGACATAGCAAAGGATCCTTAGTTATTTCAAATTGTTTTATAGGTATGGTGTAGCTAAAGTGAAAAAACATATTACCACTTACGATAGACCCTATGCTATGACATCCTTATCCTATTAGACTAACCCAAAATAACCTTAATACACCTAGGATTCAACTAGAAGCTAAAAGGACTTAATGTTAAAGGTTGATAATGGCATAACACTTTAGTATATAGTTGGGACATAATTGGAGCAAGCACAATTTGTTGCTCCTTAGCTATGGATGGGTGATGAATCTTGGAAGGTTTCAATATTCTAATATAATTAAGGTTGGGAACTAGAACCACTAAGGTCAAGGTTGATATTGTCTATCAAGTCTTGAATTAGATTTTTAAGGCCTCTACAATTGTTGGTTATATGACCATTAATGTGTTGGAAAGCATAATATTCATGAGAATGAGATGAATGCGATCTCATTTTTGCAAGGTTTATAGGCTTGATAGGTGGGATTTCTATCATATTAGTTTCAAGGATTTGTGTTAGGATAGTGGAAGGAGATTGATATAATCCAATGAAATTTTATTATGGTATTAGTTGTATAGCAATATTTTGAGGGTTTGTAGTGGCACTGATATTGTTAATATGTTTAGAATTTGTGAATTTGTTTCCTATGACATAAATGTTATTTTTTTACCCCTTTTAGTAAGGGGAATAATAATATACTTCCTTAGAATTATAGGTTTTTAATTGCCCCCTTCTATGGAGGGTGTTTTCTACCCATTTTTTCATTTCTATGGCATCTTCAAAGGAAGACACATTGGATACTTCTAAGTGAAAGGATAGTTGCTAATTGATGTTTCTTATGAAGATGTTTAAAAGTTTTTTGGGTGGAAGAACAAATTTAAGCCTCCATACCAAAGTTTTCCACCTTGCTAGGAAGTCAATAAGATTCTCATATTGAGATTGTTTGAGTTCTAAAATGACAATGAGTGTGGGCTTCTCTTCAATGTTAATAGAGAATTGTTTGAAAAATAATTTAGCAAAGTCTAAAGTTTTTGATAAAGTGCCTTGGTAATTGAAAATACCATCCCAATGTGGGGCCACTAAGGCTTTTAGGAAAAGTTTTTACTAACAATATTTCATCATGTTCAATGTTAGTACATGAAATTTGGAAGAGCCTAAGGTGTTTGATAGGGTCTTTGTTTCCTTCACATGTTTGAATTTTGTGTGATTTAATGTTAGGAGGAAACATATAACTAACTATGGTGGAATCTAGTGGTTGATTGAACATGTCTTAATAGGAGTACTAGGTTTGGAAGAAGATTTTTAGAGAGAGGCTATTTTTTGATCTAGTTTCTCTAATTTAGAGTCTTGCTTTCCCTATTGTTCAAGTCTAGAGTTTATGTTTTGATAGTCATGGAGAAAATGTTTTTAAGGTGCTTTGGGTATGATCAAAGGAATTTATGAACTAACACATGGATAAAATAGATATGTTGTAAGGGATGGTATAAAATGTAATATCCTATGGTTCATCCCTTAATTATTTGGTTTAAGAGGTTTGATGAATGTAGGACAAGTGGTAGGAGAGATAGAGTTTTGAGAAAGAATCTCATTTGCACTAATGGAACTAGGATATGAGATTGAAGCACTAGGTGGTATCCCTAACTTAGGGGTGTGTTCCATAATGTCTTGTTGAGATAATGGGCAACTTATGTTATCTCTTAATAGTTCATCTTGAGATACGAAATAATGATGTATTGAAGGTTAAGTACCTTGGATTCTAAGGTTTTAAATAATAGTATCAGGTTGTAAAGCATTGAGGTTTGTAGTATCTTGTGAGAGAATGAAATTTGAGGAAAAGGGTGATACCTAGGGGATTAATTCCTCAAGGGTATATTTTTTTTATTGTTATTATTTTCAATGGCAATGGGAGTAGAATGAGAGGATAAATTATCAACATTAGATTCTAAAGGTAAATCCTTAAGGGATTCTTCCATTAAGGGAACATCATGTTCATTGCTAATTTTATTAATAAATTCATTAATAATTTCTTCATGCTCTTATGAGATGGTTGCTATATGATTGGGGGAACTAGGAGTTGTTCTCTTTTCATCATTGTTATGAATTTCATTATCAAGAAATTCTTGAATGATAGTTTCATTTTCTTGTAAGGAATACACTATGTGATTATGGGATTCTAATATTATCATAATTTTATCATGGTTGGGTAATTAGCTAAGGAATCCATTGATTATATCTTAATATTCTTGTGAAAAAGTTATTGTATGACTAAGAGCTTTAGGGGTTGTTTTCTCTTCATCATTATTATTTTTTTTATTGATAAGAGGGTTTTGAAAGGACCCTAAACATTTTACATAAAAACAATATGGGAAGGCCATCAGGAGTAGCAGAGGAGACTCTCTTCATACTAAAAAATAAGTGAAAACCAAGAAATAAAACACATAGAAAACAACAGAGAACCAAACCCCATAGGGGAGACAAAACCAAATGCACCTCATAGAGGGAACATCAATCCACATCATCAAGACAAAACACCATATTTATGTAAATAGATTTAAAAATATAGTTCCCAAAAAAACTTTAAATCATGGCAAGAAGCCCACAAAATACGTAAACCTAGGTAAAAATCAGAAGCCAAACAAACCAACCACTCATCCTCAACCTCTGTAGTTGTCTTAGGGTCTAAATATTCATTCATGGTAGCAATGATGTTGCTAGATTTAAGGATATTAGAAGATACAAAGCTCAATAGTTTAGGCATGCAAGCCCAATGCTTATTTTTCTTTGATGCTTTATCAGCCACAACAACCCAAGTGCGGGTGGAAATGCCCTTCGATCATATTTTCTTCATAGAAACTGGGGATGCATCCATGCCCGAGTCTAATAGGTCAACCTCCATCTTGATCTTAGAATTGATCCTACAAGCCGAGCGATCCTAGGATACTTTCTTGGTGGGGAATGGGGTGTATTCCTGGGTAGCCTCACCTTTGATATCAATATCAAACTCAGAATATTTATCCTCTCTAGGAACATCAATGCCAATCCCTTGAGAGAGAATCAGAGTAAGGGAGCGATTCTATCTACTTATTTTTGGAGGGTGAAGTGGTACAGGAGTAGGTGAAGCTCCTGATGCTTGAAGTGGGTGTATGAACCCTAATGGATGGTGTTAATGGAGTGCTCCCTAGATTTGAACAAAATCTCTAGGATGTTAACATCCTTAACATACCTCATATGGTTTAACAAGGCCATATGGTGGCTTTGAAATGGGTCATTGATTTCATAAACAATGATGTATTCCAAGATAAGAATCATGAACTTATTCCAACATTGAGGGAGGACTTTCCTCATAATGTCCCTTCTCCTTATCAAGGTGATTACCTATTCTCCTAAAATGGACGAGTTTTCCAGCTAATGTATGTTTATCCCTATGTACATTATTTCCATAAATTGGGAGCTCTGAGACCACAAAAATCAGATGGACACTTACTCTAAATTTTAGCCCCTTGAAAATGACCCTCCTCTTGTCCCAAGTTGCCATAAAATTATCAAAAACATCAGAATCATGACCCTAGAATTTTTGGAGGAAAGGCAAAAACTAGAGGAGAGACAAAAATTCTTCAACTAGTGCATTGACCTAAAGGGAAGTGGGCTCAAGTAAAGCCATTGAAAAAAAAATAAACTTGTAGAAGACTCCCTAGTCACCCCTCATATATAGAATCAAAAGGAAACTACTACGAACAGACACCAACTTAAGAGGCCTATTACCATATATACCATGGGAATTTAAGGCTACCTAAGAAGGAAATCCAAATCCCCATCTGTGATGCATGCTATTAACGAGGGATAAACATTGAGGAGATAAAATAATTCCAATGCACCTAAGACTCAACACTTCGATCTAGCTAATTATGAATATGCCAATGAGAGAAGATATCCACTTAAGGGAGGCCACAACAAAGAGAAAAATCTATAACCATAGGACACGTCCCACATTGGGAAATAATTATTATCAAGAGTAGTGGTTGGTTGGGAACATTCCCCAAAGGTACACAACACTAAGGATGCCTCATATCATGATGGGATATGTCAACCAATATGAGTGCAACTAAAATTTCATTTATAGTGCCACCTTTGGAAAAAATTTTGAAGTAACCATTGGTGGGAGGAGAACTCGTGTGGTCATTGCGCACCCCAAAGATCTTGTTGAACCACGTGAACCCTTTCCCTTGATGAGTGCATTGATGATTGAGGCTAAAAACATCGATCTTGCCAGAGGTAAACTTGTCATCTTGATAATGGTAACTAGAATACACCATGAGCCTTTTATTGAACTGATTATGAGCCCTACACAATGAGAGAGGGTGACCCAAAATGCTATAGTAATCACAATGATCCCTAAGAAACCAATGATAATGACCATGGTTCAACCTACCATTCTGATCATAATACCCAAAATCCTCCCTAAGGCTTTGATTGAGCTGAATGAAATTCCTGCACTATGAAGGAGGGTGACCCAATATATTGCCATAATCACTTTGGACTCTGAGAAACCAATGATACTGGTGCCTCCTAGTCTTCCACCTGACACTCCCATTCTACGAAAAATGATTAGAGAAAGTTTGATTTGGTTTCATTATGATTAGTGAAGATGCCTCAAGGATAGTGGTCATACCACACTTGGAGTTGGTCTTGGGAGGTAGCTAGGTTAGCCATGACATCCATCACTTTATTCCCTTCTTGATAAGTGTGTTGAATGATCACATTTATGTAATTTCCAAGTAGACTCTTAGAATCCTCCAATATATTTTGTATATTACCACCACTATGAGAGGCTTATTTGATTGCATTAATGATGTTGAGAGAATCACCTTCAATAATGAGGTTGGTGAAATGAAGGTGGATGAGTATGGAAAGGCATTGGTGGAGGGTACAAGCTTCTACCACCTAGTTAGTTTGAATACCAATGCCCTCAAAAAATACCAAGATAACCTTACCCACATCATCTATGACAATGCCACCTCCACTTGCTTTGCCTGGGTTTCCATTAGAAGCATCATCAAAATTAAGTTTGATCCATCCCACTGGGAGAGGGATCCATTGCATAGTCGAGTGATTGACAGGGAGGACGTCTATTGGCCACCTTAGTATTGAGGTGGAAATAAGAAAAAAAGAAGATTAAATGCCACAACAGGGGAGGTCATTGAAGGGAACAAGCCGAGCATTCTTGATAACTGAGCTAAGGATTATTTCAAGGATGGAGGAAGGCTCAAGATAAGACCCATTAACAATCCTATTATTCCTTTCCAGCCAGATGGTCCAAAGAAGGTGGGCCTAATAGAAGGACCATAGGTAGTGGAGGTAAGGGTTGCAGAAGGGTTGAGGCCATTAGTTGAAGAGGTCAATAATGGAGTTGGTTTGGGCCCATAAAATATGGAAGGATGTGAATATGGAATACATGACAGAATAGGAGAAAGGACAAGATAAAAATAGGTGGGAAACTGACTCCCAAGCATTGGAACAAAGGACACAGTTTTTAGGAATGACCATACCCCTAGAAATAATATTGTCAACCGTTATCACATGGTTATGAAAGAGAAGCCAAGAAAATTTGAGATTTTAGAAATTATATGAGGAAGCCAAATAAGATTCAAGGGGAAGGCTAGGGGATCACCCTCATCCTAAATAAAGTAACCTGATTTAACAGTGAAGGCTCCATCATCATTAGCATTCCAAAAGAGGGAGTCGGGGTGAGGAGATCTAGGAATGATAGTGGTTTTGAGGGCCAAGGACAGGAACTTAGTAGCATCAAATTGAATACTCAAGAGGCCTTTCAAGGATATAGGCTTCCATGTCCAAGGTGGACCATCCTCTATGAAATTGTAAGCCAACATCCTAGAGATTCGATCAGTAACAAATTTGATAGGCTAGAAGCAGGGGAAGGATGAAATGGATTCAAATTTTAACCATAGGTATTCCTAGAACCAAATAGAATTCCCATCACCAAACCTCAATTGAAGTCATTTTTGGATGATTTGTCTTGTTTTAACCATGAAGTTCTAGAATTAGGAGCCTTCAAGGAGAGGCATGTCATCAAGGAGAGAGGTCCCTTGGAAATATTTGATATGAATAATTTCCACCCATAAAGTTGAGGTATTGGAGAGAATTCACCATCCCTACTTAGAAATAAGAGCTAGGTTCATTCTACCAATCCTCTGAAGGCCCAACCCTCCATGTTTCTTGGGGGTACAGACCTGGGACCAATCCACAAGATGAATTATATTTCTATCTTCGTATCTAGACCATAGAAATATTTTTTAGAGTTGCTCGATATTTTACCAAATGGTTGTTGGGGCTTTGAAAATAGACATGAAGTACACAGGGATGCTCTGAAGATAGGCTTGAACAAGAACCACCTTCACTGCTTTACTGAGGAAAGCACCCTTACAACCCACCAATTTCTTAGAAATTCTTTCTATGATCAAGTTCCAAGTGCTCACCAGAGGTTTTCCAACAAGGAGGGGAGGCCAATATAGGTGGAAGGAATACTGGAGATGGAGCAGCCCAAGATTCTAGTAATTTTGGCTTGACAAAGGGGGGGTGATGACAAGGAAAACTTTACTTTATAAAAGATTGAATTTTTGATCTACCACTTCTTCATAAAGAGTTAGAACTTGTTTTATGACCTTAGCTTTGAGAATAGAAGATAAAGTGGTGAGGATGGTATCATCGATGACCTACCGATGGATGATGGGTTGGATGGTGGAGGAGGCCTTGATGCTAAAAATAGTTCCCAAAGAGGAAGCAACCTTGAGAGCTCTTCCTAGATGCTCAAAAAGAATAATAAATAGGAAAGGGGAGAGAGGGTCTCCCTGGCGAAGACCTCTAGAGATTTTTAAGTAGCCAACTATGGAACCATTAACAAGAAAAAAGAACCATGATGAGGAAATGCTCTCTTGGATGAGGGAGACCCACTCAAGATGGCACTCAAAAAATAGAAAAACTATGAAGAGGAAGTCCTAGGAGACTCTATCAAATGCTTTTTTCATATCAATTTTAAGGAGCAAGCCTTATTTTTTGCTTTTGGAGAGGGAATGAATGAGCTCATGGATGGTGATCACACCATCAGTGATGAGGTGGAATTTGACTAAGCTTCCTTGACTAGGATCAATGATGAGGGGAATAATACCTTTCATTCTATTGGCCATGACCTTGGTGATGATTTTATAAATGACATTGCATAGACTAATCAGTCTAAAATCATACATGGACTTAGGATTTTGGTTCTTAAAGATAAGAGCAATGAAGGTGAAGTTGACATATTGGGGTATGATTTTGCTTCTCTGGAAGTCCTAGATTACCACAGTTAGATTATTCCCCACTATATCCCAAAATTGTTGGAAGAACCTAGGAAGGAAACAATATGGTCCAAGAGCTTTATTAGGTTCCATGGAGAACAAAGCCTCTCTAATTTTTTCATTGGAAAATACTTTGAGGAGGTTGACATTGGATTCTGGAGAAACAAGCTAGGGAATATTTTTTATGAGGGAGTTCCAAGAAATATCATAGTAGGGAGGGCAAGGACCAAGGACGTCTTCAAAGAAGGAAACAACCTCAGCATTATTTTCTAGAATATTTTTAGTGGAGGTACCATCATGCTTTATGTGCTCCCTAATTCGGTTTGAGCTTCTATGTCTCAAGGTTGAAGCATGAAAAAATTAGTGTTAGAATAACCTTCCTTCAACCATAGGACTCTGGATTTCTACCTGTAGAAGATTTATTCTTTGGTGATAATGTTGTGGTACTCATCCAAAAGATTATTTTCTAAGGCTCAATCGTCAAGATATGAGATTCCTTCCTGAGCTTTGTCCTCCATGATTTTGAGTTGATTGATGATACATTGCTTGGATTCAAAGATAATACCAAATGTTTCCTTATTCTAGATTTTGATATTTTCCTTGATGAACCTTAGATTTTTAGAAATCTGAGCCATGTGAGGGCCCAAATTTTTTTTCCCCACCATTCAGTAATTTTGGGTTTTATTTTTGGGTGCCTAAACCACATAGACTCAAACCAAAAAGGCAATTTGTATGAGGAGGTTGGTCTCAATCCTTCAAATAGTAGAGGGTTGTGATCAAAGCCAATCCTAGATTTGGAGTGAAGCGTGGCATCACCAAACAATTGGATAAATTCTCTGGAAAGAAGAACCCTATCTAACCTGATCTGGATGATTTTATTGCCAAACCTTATATTTGACCAAGTGAATTTGGAGCCTTTGACCTAGATGTCCATGATTTCATTTAGGTGGATAAATTTTGAGAAGTCATCACAGTAATTAGGAGTTGGAGCGCTACCTCCTTTTTTCTTTGAAGGATACAAATGGGTATTGAAGTCACCTGCAAGCATCCATACCTTATTATTGAAAATTGTCCCCATTTGGCTAAGGGTGTTCCATAAGGAAAGTCTTCCTTGAGGGGTTTTGGGAGCATAGACATTGGACATGACCCATCTGGCTTTGGTCTCTTTTCAAAAAAAGAGTATATTGGTGATTCTATAAGAAGAGAATATGAGCCTACCTACAACCTTGATTGGATCACATAGGCAAATAAGGCCTCCCAAAGCATCACGAGCATGGATAGCAATATATTCACAATCCTACCAAATAGTTTTTAAAAATTTCAAGGAATTAGCTTCATCAGGCTTAGTTTCCTAAAGAAGAAAAATATTGGGTTTAAGATTAACTCTCATTGAAGACACTGATCTCTATTTGGATTGGCCATTGAGCTCATAGACATTCCAGGATACGATCTTCATTTGCATAATTTTTTTATAAGATTTCTCCCTCTACCTCTGGAGTTCAGTTTCATAGGTTGGCCTCTTCTCCATAAAAAGTTAAAGTTTTCAGCAGCTAGATGTTCGGCCCAAGATAGTGGGATTGTGGATTGGAATCCATTAGCAATATCATCTTTGACTTCCTTCCTTCTAGAATATTGGTTTGAGGGTCATCCTTTTTTCATTTCAACATCAATTTTAGTAGATTATTTCTTCTGACTCTTGGTGACCAGTTTAGGGGAGGAAGGGGAATGCAAGGAAGAGGACCCTAGGAAAGAAGCTGGGTTGGACACACCCTCAACAACATGAGTCAAGGGGAGGGAAGGGTTTACAGAGGGGAGCAGTAGGGAGAGCAAAGTATGGGGTTAGGGAGGAGTTATCAAGTGGGTAAGTGGAAGGGGGTTGTATGGGGCTTCTATGGGTGGCAAGGGGAGGAGGTGAGAAGGGGGGAGCTACAAAGAGGACAAAAGGGGGAACGGGCTTGGCTAAGGAAGAGTTTGAGTGTGGGGAGGGGAGGAAACTAAAGTCATATGGGGGATAATTGACTCAGAAGGGGGGCACTAGAATTAGCCTTAGTAACATGGATAGAATCCACTAGGTCATCATTCAATGATGAAAATAAATTAAGGTGTATAAAAAGAGAACACACCTAGTTGGAAGACCCAAAAGTGAAAAGAGATGACATAATGTCCTGCTTGCCTTTGTATTTAGAGTTAGCCATGGAAGGAAAAGGAGATGCTAAAAGTTAAAAAAAAATTGAGGGTTAGGGCATCCACGTGCCTATTGCTAAAATTTTCCTTGAGATTTTTTGGATTTTGGGACCTTAGCTTTAGATGGATTTGCAAATTTCCAAGACAAGAAATTTGTTGCAACATGCCCTTGCTTGAGGAAAGTAGTGTAGAAAGTAGGCTTGCTTTCATACTCTATAAACTGATGATATCGCCATGATCTAGAGACCAGGTCAATATGAGAAGGTAGTCCATCTCCAGATTCACATGGATGCAGAGGAGAGGAAATACCAATCTTGATTTGGCCTTAGTAGCGGGGTCAAGGATGACAAGTTCCCCAACCACTTTAAGAATCTATCTAAGGATCAGTTTGCACCAAAAGTGGGTGGAAATATCTAGAAATGTTGTCTATACTAGGGCCGAATTGATTTTTTGGGTGTTGGGGTTGAAGTTGACATCCCATCGATGAAGAAATAGACTCTTTCAACTAAAGAACTAGGGGTCTCCTGTGAGAATGTGACTAGTGTCCAAGGCGTTGTTTATTTTGATCAGGAAAATACCTTTGGCTATGGCCACTAGTTCCAAATTGCCACTGGGTATCCACTGAGAAATAGACCATCGAGAGATAGCTTCCATATCAAATCTAGAGCCTAAGAACTTTTGAACTAGGGATAAGCAATATGGCATAGTGAGGGATGTTGTAGCTTTAGCAGTGAAGATATGTTCTTTACAATATAAGGAGAAGGTCCCTCTACATTGGGATGGAGGAAGAAATGGGGTTTGAGTGCCTGATGAGACCATATCCATGAAGGAAAAGGGTTCTGGTTTGAGATGTGGGTCCAAGTGAGGGTCCCCACCAACCCCTGTAGCTTCTATACCATCTTATGTATCATATAGAGAATTCGAACCATGACTTCATGGTCTACTATCGCTTCCACTAAGTTTCTCATATTCACCATTTTTGAAATGTGCACCTAAATTCATCGGAGTTGAGTTCATTGAAGCTGATTTCATCGAGTTCACCATGATCTTCAAACAAATATTTAAATAAATTCATTTATAACATATCCATGCTTTTGCAAAGAGGTTATCATATGATTAAGGTCATCATGCAAGGATATTAAAGAGTAAAAAAGAGTGACATATTTATCTCCTTTATTGGAATTTGGATTTTTGTGGGTGTTAGATTCTTCATAATCTTCCACCAAATTTTTTGGATGGGTAGCTACTTTACAAGTTGTATAGTATATTTTGGGTTTTAGGAATATTTTAAAAAGGAAGACAATCCATATTAATAAACTTTTCAGGTTTAAGAAGATGTCCATTGAATAAGATTGGGAAAGAGATGGTTGATTTATTTTATTAAAGTTTTATTATCAGAGTACTTATAGCAAAGAAGAGAAGATGTTTTGAAATCCTTATGTCACCTTGGAAAATATCCCTCCATATATGTAACAACCCAAAACCACCTTAAGACATGGAAAATTTACCCATCAAAATGATTCAATATTTCCTTAGATCCTTAGGAAGCCACCCAAGCTTGCTAAGTGCAAAATTGGGACCTATTTCCCCTCTTCCTTTGTTCTTTTTTTACCTTTATAAAATTCACACCTGGTCCATATGGGGCATAAATTTGGCTTCCCAAATTCACATCCTATAATTATTGGGCATGAATTTGGTATTCTAGGGGTTTTTCTCTCAAAAACCCCACCCCTCATCGACCCATTTTGGTGTCAGCCCTTGCCCATAATGAAATTTTGTTTTTTACTCTTTTAGCCCTTCAAACCTCTTATAAATAGGGGATTGGATTACCTATTTTACCCAATATATATATAAATAAATAAATCCTCTTGAGAACCCTAAAATTGACTTACTCATTTGCTAACAAGTGCTCATCTATTGTGGATTGTTTTTTTATTATTTTCTACTTTGGTGTTGGCCACCCTTGGGGATCAAGTGGAGGAGTCTTGATGGTTGGATAAGTCCACCATTCTGGATTTCTTCCTTCATTTTATCAATACTCTTTACTTCATTAATTAGATAACTGGTTATTTACTTACATTATTAGTCATTAGCTCTATGTTTTATTTTTTGCATCACATTTATTAACATTTTGGGACCCAAAAACTGCATATAAACCAAATTCATCCCCCACATGTAGGCCCAAAATGGCCACATACTTAGAAAAATTTTGCAAAAATTTTATAATTTATAAAGCATGGTGTTCTACCCCACAATAAACTCAGTCAACATTGCCCTTAGCACTTTTAAAATCATAGGCCACACATAGTGAAAACCTAGCAATCCACAGAAAAAGTTTCATCCCATGTGGCACATAGTAAGGTTTTATCCCATGGTTAGCACAGCCAAAATTAGAAAGTCTACTTTCCAAATCATGACTCATAACATGGGTTCTACCCTATGTGGGCCAACACATATTTCACACCATGTGGCTCAGTGCAATTCTCTACCCCAAGGTCAGCATAGCCAAAATCTACAAGTGGATATTCCAAGGTGTGATGCACAAACATGTTCTACCCCATGTGGGCCAGCATATGCTTTACACCATGCGGCTCAACGTAGTGCTCTACCTAAAAATCAGCATTGGTCAAACTTGTGTACTGGGATATCAAATCATAGGCTATGACATAGTTTGGAATATGGTTCTTCGACGTGGCTCAAAATAATAAGAAGACTATCTTAAGGCTAAGAGGAGTGGGCTAGCACATTGTTGTACCCCATATGGCTATGAACACATTCATAATGAAGATTCCATTACTCTAGCCTATGGTCAAAGAGGTAAACATTTTCAAAAAAGAGTTTCAAAGAGTGAGATATGGCATTGGTTCTACACCATTGAGGTAAATAAAAAGAAGTAACATTGGTTCTATTTTGTAGATGTTGTCTATAAAATGAGCACACTTATCTAGAACTAATATCTGTTATTCATGGGGTGATCAACGGTCCTTATGTTTGGGTGATCTAAAATATATAAAAGTAAGAGATCAACTTAGAATGAACTATTGGATCGATGTTCTATGACCTATGATGAAAATAATAGTAAGACGAAGCGACGAATGGATCAAGAGCCAATAAGAGATGTGAGTTGTATATCTACAAATGGATTTCATCAACAAGAATGATGAATAGTCTGGATGATGATTTGGTGCAGTTTGTAGTTGGATGCCATGAAAGTCAAGCAACTTGCAGAGGCTAATTTGTAGAGGAGCACAAGATCATGTGATTCCTTCTTCCTTTAAAAAAAATAAGAGGCTGCCACCTCAGTATCTTGCTAATATAGCATTCCCCATTCCATGTAATGTTTTATTTTTTCCATATTATTTTAACATGTAAAACTATAAATAGAGGTCGAAGCCTCATTTTTTAGGGTTATCTCTAGAGTGTTTGCTTGACCTACTATGTAAATACTTTTTGTAAATAAATAGAAGGAACATTACTTGGATGTTTGCCTCAAGCTGGTGTCTTCAATACCTTTATGGAGATTTGATATGTGAATGCATTTTTGCTACTGCTACTATGGTTAGTCTATTCTGCTAATATTGGATTGCTAACTTAGAGAACCTTGAAATATTTTATGTTTGAATATATGCTCAGAAGTAATTATTTTCTATTAGTCTAAATATTAATATAATTCTACTATTTGGATTATTATATTCTGGATGCTTGAAATGATTTCTTGAAGCATATCTCGTGTTCTTTAATTGATGAAGATTACTTATTTTAAGTGTTTTTAATCACAAGTGTGGGACACTAGAAATTAACTTGTGAGGGTTTTCATGTAGATGCCTATACTGTTAGATTTATCTAGCCACTATTTAACCATTACCTTTCTAACCCTAAACTCATTTCTATCCCTATATTTAAACATTTAACTAAGCTTAAATGAGTCAACACCCAAATTAGTTGACAAGGTATACCAACCTACTTTGGAGGTTGGGTTAAATTAATATTTAATCCATCTAATTATAAGGTTTGAATTATGATTAGTGGGTGCACGCCTTACCAAAAACACTAAATATAATAGTCGCATTTTTAATATTTCCTTGATATCAATTCAGATCCCAATAGTTTAGGCACACCTGGTGGGACACTGTTTACAAGAACACTAGTTAACCCACAAGATTTCATTTCTACTCTTCCTGAAGGAATCAAGATTTAGTGGATTATCTTGACCTTATTAAGCGGTGAAAATAAGTTCACTTGGTGACTCCCTGAATGTAAGAAACCAGTAAAGCCATTCTAATAGCTCATATTTTGTCATGAATACTAGGTCATCTATAAAAAATAGTCAAGATCCTATTATATTTTATGATATCCCTTTAAGAGGATCTAATATTATAAGAAATTTATCCTTAGATTTTCAATCAAGAGAGATTTCAATTGAGTTAGCCCTTGAAATACCTCCAAGACCACCTCCATCAAGAATAGTGGTAGTAAATATGGATGGATAGCAGAATGTAAATCTAAATCAGCCTCTGTAGAAATACCCTAATTGGGATACAACCGGTCCTTTAAGACTTACCCAAATACATGATATTCCTCAAGTTGTATCCAAATATATACCTACTAATGATGGATTAGACAAAATTTATTACGAGCATTACCAAGATATCCTAAATATAGCATCCATACACAACATTAGAAATAAAGATGTGATTGTTAGGAATCTAGCCTTATCTTTTAGAGGTAAAATCCTACATTGGTCCACGATATTAGAGGATAATAGTATCACATCATGGGATGCATTAGAAGAGAATTTTGTAGAAGAATTCAATGAATATGTTGATCCCTTTTCTCTCCTAAACCAGTTCATAACCATGCAAAAATATTAGCAAGAGTCAGTTTTCGATTTTAATCTAAGATTCAGTAGAACCTAGAAAAGGATTCCACCTAAAGCTAGGCCAGATGCCCCTCTTGCTTTTATGTACTATATCAGAGCTCTTGGGTTAGAAATTGGGTTACAAACTCAACAGTCAAGAGTATACACCTTACCTCAAGTATATAATGCAGTTGTGTAGGCTGTGAATATCCTCATTAATGTTGGAAGGTTACCTCAAAAAACTATTATACCCTACTGTTCTAATATTCCTCATACCCAAGGTCAAGATACTACATATTCCTATATGAATAACCTTACTTTGTCATCACCACTCCCTCAAATGGCTCCAATTCCATCCCCTAAAATACCATCTACTTTAGTTTCCTTTCCACCACTCCCATCTCAAGTACCTCAAGAATCCATTGTGCTACTTGACATTTAGAGTACCTTGAAAACACTCAATAATAATATGAATGTGATGAAGAAAATAGAGATGGAGAGGTCTCAAAAAATGAGATATCCTTGCATAAATATAGATCAAAATACTGGTACCAGTAATTGTGTAGGTATCAGAGTTAATGTGAATCAAGAAGATCAAGAATATGCCATTGAGACCAATCTTGTGAATATATGATACCTTATGTGTAATGATCCTCGTGATTCAGACTCCTATGTTATGTACCAATGCCATGTGTAACATGCCATGGAAAAGGTAGAAAGAAATCAAAAGGGTAGAGTTAACATGCTATGACAACCAGAGTAGATCATGGTTGGGCAAGATCTTTATAAAGAAGAACCCATTTCTATCATGACAAGATCAGGAAAAAAGACATTACCGGTTGATCCACAGAAGAAGGGTTAGTTTTAGGTTCCTTCTCAAAAGAAGAAATATCCTCCCCTAAAAAGTAATGTGTTGGAAATTTGATAAAGTTTTGTTGTCATTGATGTCAAAAGGTTGATTTTCCAAAATGCAAGGAAGTTGTTAAAAGAAAAAGGGTATAATATTTATTTTAAATATTATATGCCTAAAGAGGCTAAAAAGGTTGAAGACCCAAGAAAATAGGAGCAAGTTATAAAGTTTTGCAAAGGTTTTAATTTATTTATATTAAAATATTTTAACCTAAGGTTAAAATTTTAATTTAAATAATTAATGGTTCCAAAGTTCAAAGTTTCAATTTGAAATTAAATTTGAATTTGAAGGAGGGCCAATGTGTTGTAATGCAAAGGAAAGAGTATTGATAGGAAATTATTTTCATTTCCAAAGTCTCAAATTCAATTTGAATGCACACGTAATAATAAAAATTATGCACTCCATTTGCAAAAGGAAGAAGATAAGGTTTACGTTGAGTTTGAGATAGAAGGTGTGGTATAAAAGAAGATGACAACAGACTTTGTTTCATCTGTGTTAGCTAGCACAGACAATATTCGAAGGTGTGGCTAAGTCATTCATGAATGGAAGGTCCTGGTTTCGAATCCTATGCCATTCATATTTTGCGAAAGAGGAAAAGAGTTTTGTTTTTTAGTGAACCCTTGCGAGCAGAAGACATTGTATGGGAGAAAGTAGACTTTGGTTCATGTGTGATTGCATAGCACAGGCAGTTGCCTAGCCCTGGACTAAGGTGTTATGGTGGCTTATGTCACAGGTTTGAGTTTGGGCATTGGTCATTGAGACATGTGCAATTTTTTTTATGTCGTGGACCAACAACTATAAGGTATGCACTTTTGATTTAATTTTGCCAAAGGTTTTGGAATGCGAAAACTATTTTAAAGTCACGTGATATTAAAAGGGCATGTGTGAAATTATTTAGGGAGTCATAAGGGTTGTTGATTAAATTTTATTTTGGATGATTTGGAAATAAATAAATATTACTTTGAAAGTATTAGAGATTATAAGGTGTAAACAAGGAATTTCATTTTGATGTGTGTTGAATATTATTTTGAAAGTATTGGAGATTACAAGGTGTGAACAAGGAACTTAATTATTGTATATGTTGAGTATGTTTTTAAAGGAGTAATAAGGTGTATTTCTGACTTGATTTTTTATTGTAATTATTGTATGGTAAAATAATTTTTGAGGTGAATATTCATGTGGATATTTTGAGAAAGGTTGTTGCTAACTAACCAAGAATTGGTAAAAGAATTTGGTTGTGAGTAACACAAGTTTTGAAGATATATCTCCATCAAGGCAAAGAGGTATGGGTACATCATCCTTTGTTTGAAATATTAAAATGAATGTTGTGAAATATAAGGTGGAGTGAAAAGGATTGTTTGATAAGCATTGTTGGAAATATTTGAGTGAATGTTTATATGCTTCATTGGTGAATGTTTAGAGAACATTTGAGATAGAGATTGAGGATTATTTGAGTTAGGGTTTGAGACCAACATTGTGATTTTTTTTGGAAGTAGTGTGTTGGTCCAGCTTTCATGCACACCCCAGGAAGGATGAAGCAAGGAAGCCCCGGAGACACCCACGGGACGGATCCCACTCACTTTAGGATCTAGCTGGTTATCCAAGGTGCGAGTTACAGAGTTGGGTCGAATGGCAATTCACTCTTTTCCACTTCTGGAATAGATTTCAATATGGACTGCTCTGTTACCTTATAGGGGGTTCTTGAACTTGTTCAGTAGTTGCAAAAGTTGATCAGATTTAACTTGAATTCTAGATCTAGCTCTCATGGGTCAGCAGATTTAAATAAAAGACAAATAAAGAAAATAAAAATGGATCATTCATCGAAAACAAAGAGAGGGTAGGGTAGGGCAGAAAAGAGAAGTTTATCAAACATCAACTGTAAAACCCAAACTGTCAATTTTATCTATGCTACTAGCTTCACAACAGAACAAATCAAAGAAGAAAGTTTCCAGTTAGTCTAAGATCACTTTCAACTAAGAGCACAAGGCAGAGTGAAACAAATCTAGAAAAAAATTATAAATCCAAGGGTAGCTGGTTAAAACTGGTATCTTTCACCGGCAGCCTAGCTCAAATAGTGAAGACAGAGCAATTAGAACAAACTTACACCTGAAATCTGTAATTTCCCCTAGCAGACAAGAGAACAACTGAAGCCTAACAGCATATTTAAACTTGATAACTCAGATTTACAACATATATCTAATAAACTTTAAATGGAACGGATAACAAAAGAAGATACACTTATCACACTGTGCAAAATATTAGGCTCCTGGCCATGCTATCACAGAAAAGCTAAAGCACATCAACTCCAAGTCCAGAAAACAAAGGATTTCACAAAATTTGCAAGAAATTGCTTATAAGCCTTTATTTCTAAGTCTCCGCCTCCCGCGATTACATTTAGAATCTGTATTTATAGACTCAGGACAGACCCTGATCTTTTCAAAATATCTTCTTCAAACCCTAAATCTTATCGCACTTAAACCCTAGGACCCGGGTTTTACAATAAAAATCCATCTTAAGACCAAAGTCCGGATAGAACTTAACCCTTCGGCAAATCGTAGCGATCAATCGCCATAAATGGAGACGATAAAATCAAATGCAACTTGCATTCATCCGCAGTTGCAAATAAATGCCTCCATTAATTCTGCTGGTGAGCCGGATGAGTCACCACTTCTCCATCAATTTGATCCCGCAAATCCATCTTTGAGTTGAAATGGTCTTCATGCTATCAATTCTGCAATAAATTTGTCATTGAATGCTCTCACCGACAGCTTCTCTCCTAGCATGGCGGTCCTTGACTAAATCCGCACTTTAACTTTGCCTTTATGGCCTTTCCCGGTTGTCCCGCAAGTGCCAGATGGAATCCTGCATGAAAGACAAAAAAATTAATTAGCTCTTTAATAAACATTAAATCCAAGCTTAAAACATTAAAACAGATTAAAAATCGCAAAACAAGCTTGCATGTCGGCTTTTGTTTGTCTCATTCACGCTTTGACACGTGTCGCTACCCCAGGATGCCTTCTGTTTCAGCTGAAATGCACTTTCGGGCCCTCTGAAGACTTTCTCTCTCCTACCGTGATTCTGCGACATGTCACGATTTCACGACATGTCGTGAAATCGCGACGTCTCCAGCGCTATGGCAACTTCTCTTCTGTCGGCCGCGAAAACGTGACATGTCGCAATTTCGTGACATGTCACGAAATCGCGACCTTCCTGGCCTCCGTACACTTTCTTGATTTTCAGCTGCGATTCTAGCACGTCGCGATATCGTGACAATTTTCATACCTGCATGCGTTGACCGTGTTGACCGCGATTTTGGAACATGTTTGCGACTTAGCCGATTTTTCATTTTGCAGCCCACTTTCTCTCTCCTACCGCGAAAATGCGACATGTCACGATTTCGCGACATGTCGCATAATCGCGCCCTTCCGTGCGACTTGCTTCTCTCTCCAAAAAAATGTCGCGATTTCGCGACATGTCGTGAAATCACGACCTTCCTGGCACTTAGCCGATTTTCATGCATTTTCATTTACCCGTCGCGATATCGCGACATTTTCGAAAATGGAAGTGTCGTGATATCGTGACACTACCAAAAATGGAAAGTTTGATTTTTCAGTGAATTTATGCAACTGTTTTCTGGATTTTCTCGGTACCGGTGCAAGATTTTCTTTGTGCATGAATGATTTCTAGCATGTAAAAGTTAAGTCCAAGAAAACACCGGCTAGAAAGACAGGAAAAGCACAACTTAAAAAGGAAACAAGCAAAACTGGATTTAAAACTGGAAAGGATCAAGAGGGTCCCTGCTGCAAAAATGAAAGTTCAGAATTTTCTAAGGATGGAATCTCATTTTTCAGTGGGGGTGTGTTGCTTCTCAACATAGTGTGAAACACTTTGTTAGGGTTTGTAAGCAAGTTGTGTTTCATTGGTTGAATGATTGACTGAAATACTTGAGCATGATATTGAAAGTGGATGTGTAAACATTAGAAATCAGATTTAGGAAAGCGACATACTTAATGATTGAGTAGAACATATTGAGTTTTAATAGAATACATCACTCTTTATATGTTCTATAGGTTAAACAAATTTTGAATAGAATGTGTCTAAACTGCTTCAAGTTAAAGGAATTACTTTGAAGATTAGACAAAGCATTTGATAGCATTGTGTGCAAGATTTGAGATTGATTGAGCATATCTTGTGAGCTATTTTGAGCATTTTTGAAGTTGTTTTGAGTATGTACTAAAATTATATTTGAGGTAAGTCTTTGTGAAGACTTAAGAGCATATTGAGAAAGTTCTTGAGAGGACTTGAAAGCAAATTTGAGGTAAATATTAGTGAATACTTGAGAGCAGATTGAGAAAGTTCTTGAGAGGACTTGAAGGTAGATCTGAGCCAACTCTTGATGAAGACTTGTAGGTAGATTTGAGTAAGTCTTGGTGAATACTTGAGAGCAGAGTTGATTGATTGATTTGTTCAAGATTTATGTTAATTTTAGGGGTAAATCTAAGCAGAGTTGATTTATTGATTTGTTCAATCTTTGTGTTAAGGCTTGGGATAAATCTAAGTAGAGTTTATTGATTGATTTGTTCAAGCTTTGTGTTAAGGCTTGTGGCAAATCTGAGTAGATTTTATTGATTGATTTGTTCAAGATTTGTGTTAAGGCTTTGGGAAAATTTGAGTAGTGTTAATTGGTGATTTAATCAAGCTTTGTGTTAAGGCTTGAGGATAGATTTGAGGATAGAGTTTGGTGCATATTTGAGGATAAATTTTTCCAAAATAGAGATAGATTTGTGAGTAAATTGTACTAGATTGAGGATAGTGTTTAATGAATATTTGAGATAGATATTGAGAAGAGAGTAAAATTTGGAGGTGAAAAAGCAAAGGATAGCAGTCTCTAGTGGATAGAGATCCATTATCCAGGGTAGTGAGGATAGAGGTCTCCGAGTGAGTACAAATGTCTTCTGTGGGAAGAGCACCAGCTAGAGTAGAGGAGAAAGAGTTCTCCTGTGGATAGATATCCATGAACTAGAGCAAGAAAAATGAGTTCTCTTATGGAGTGTAATATGCAAACTAGTTGGGAAGATAGAGTTTTTCTATGGAGAGAGATCCACAAACTTTTTATGGTGAAAGAGTTCTCTTGGATCAAGTTCTACGAACCTGAGAAAAGGGGAAAAAGTTCTCTTATGGATAGAGATCCACAAATTAGAGCATTAGGGGATTGGTGTCTTCTTTGGATAGAGGTCCATAAACATTGTAATAAGTAAAGTTATTCCCAAGAGATCCATTGAGAAAATTTTAGTGGAAATATTTTCTCCATGGAGTAGCCCACATTTGGTGAACCACATTAAATTGATGTCTCTATTATGTGTGATGATTTAAGCATTGCTTTGATTAATGCTATTGATATTGCCATTGATTATATTGGATAATATTTTTTGATAAAGAAAAGTAAAAGTCTTTCTTATACTGTTCACCCCCCTATTATTATAATCTTGTGTTCTTAAATTAGTATTAGAACGGGTTCCTTCAGAAAATTTTAATAGCTTGAAGGAAGACTGTGCAGGAACACAGATGGTATCTAAAAGTGGATCATCAAAAAATAATGCATCGTTGTTCAATGGGAACAATTATGCATTCTGGAGTGTAAGAATGAAGATTTATCTAATGGGACAAGGAATTAAGACATTGCAAGTAGTTGAGGATGGGTACACACCACCAGCTACTCCTCCTATAGATAAATATGGTAAGCTCTTACACCTATATAATTCAAAGGTAATGAATGCAATCTTGGATGGATTACATGAAGAAGAATTTATAAAAGTTATGCATTGCACATCAACAAAAGAGATATGGGATAAGTTGAAGAATGCATATGAGGGAGATAAAAAGGTTAAGATGTTAAAGTTGCAAAATCATAAGAAAATATTTGAATACTTGAAGATGAATGATGAAGAAGACATTGCTACATATTTATTTTATGTGTATGAGGTTTTTAACTCCATGCAAGGACTTGGGTTTAAATTTGAAGAATCCGATGTTTGCCAAAAGGTTCGAAGGTCACTTTCTATAAGGTTTTATGGAAATATTTCAGCCATAGAAGAAATAAGAGATCTTAAAAATTTGACTTTAGATGAGTTGCAAGGAATACTTATAAAATATGAGATGATAATAGTAAAGGATCCTATCCCAAAGAAATATGTACCTTTCAAAGTAGCAAAGAAAGTAAAGGATAAGAAACATGTTTCAAGTGATGAGGAAGCTAACTACGACAAAAATAACAAGAGGAATTCAAGAAAGCACAAAGGCATGAAAATAGTAAAGGGTTTCAAATGTGGTAAATATGGTCATTATGCAACTAACTATACAGAAGTCGAAAGCAACAGTGGTGAAGACAAACAATATCATAAGAACAGGGAAGCTATAAAATCCAGGTATCAAAGGAAAAGTAGGGATGGACAAAGTAAGCAAGGAAATAAGTTTTTCCAAAGACATAAGAACAGTTTCTATGCAGATAAAACAAGCAAGAGTTCAAGTAATAGTGATGAAATATCCTTAGATAATGAAGAAGAAATGCTCTTCTTGGCAATAGAGGAAGAAGGAAGTGCTTCTATTGAAGATAGATCTGAAAGGTATGAATATGCTCTTGAAGACAAAAATGTAGAGTAAGAATCATAAAATAAAGAGTAATGAGAAGTTGATCTATAAGGGGAGCTTATTTCTGCTCTTAACGAATTAAGAAAGGTAAGAAAATAGAACTCAAAAATCAAGTTTCAATTTCAAGAATGTGATGAAGAGAAGGGAAAGCTTATACAAGATATGACTAACTCAATAGCTAAGACAAGGATATTTAAAGAAAAGTTAGAGGTAAAAGTCTTAGAGTGTGAAATATTAGAGAATGAGGTAGCTACACTAAGGAAGGAATTGAAAGTGTCTAAAGAAAAGCTACACAGGTTTGGGAGAAGCTCAAAGACCTTGGATAAAATTATTAGTGTACAAAGATCTTCATCAAACAAGATAGGACTTGGTTTTGTAGAGAGAAAAATAGAACAAGGAGAGGATTCAATCTCAACATCCAAAGAAGAAGAAGCTTTAGAAGAAGAGAGTGAAATAGGAAGTGAGACTTATGAGGATAAGTTAACAAATAGAAGGTTCACCAAGGAAGGAAACAATGCACAAATAAGGAACATGAATTATCACATGGAAGAAAGGACTAAAATACCAATGGGTTCAAGGCAATATTTATTCAAAGCATTTTGCTTCTCATGTCACAGGTTTGGTCATAAGGCTATGCAGTGCAGGACACATGAATAGAAGGAATATGGTTTCACCAAGAGAAATTTCAGAAATGGGCATCTCTTTCAAGGGTATTGTCACTCTTGTAATCAGTTTGGTCATAAAGAAATTAATTGCAGGGTTCATGACAGGAATGAATATGGCTTCACTAAGAGAAACTTCAAAACATTTGCACCTTCAAGGAACCACAAAATTAAGTGTTATAAGTGCAATAATATTGGGAATATGGATAAATGGTGTAGAATAGAATTTCCAGAGACAAGAAGGAACATGGATATTCAAAAGAATCAAAAGAATTAGCTGAGTAAGAAGGTGGACAAAGAAAAACAACATTGTATAATAGGAGTAGAGATACTCCCACCCCAAAATTAATCACCTCAAGGAGAGGAGGTGGAGGGGGCTAAGGTAATATTCTTATATTTAGCCCCAAAGGTGTCCCTTTACCATTGATTTCAAAGGGGGAGAGATTTGAATTAGGGGGAGAGCATTCAGTCAGGGAGAGCAGTTTCTCAGGGGGAGCAAAATTGAAAAATGTAAAAGGAATGCTTAAATAAAAAAAAGGCTTCCATCAATGACAAAGGGGGAGATTGTAGAAAATTTGAGTAAGTTTTGTTGTTATTGATGTCAAGAGGATTGATGTCTAGTTTTATTGTCATTGATGTCAAGAGGTTTGATGTCTAGTCTTGTCGTCATTGATGTCAAAAGGTTGATTTTCCAAAAGGGAAGGAGGTTGTTAAAATAAAAAGGGTATAATATTTATTTTAAATATTATATGCCTAAAGAGGCTAACAAGGTTGAAGACCCAAGAAAAGAGAAGCAAGGATAAAGGTTATCAAATGTTTTAATTTATTTAAATTAAAATATTTTAACCTAAGGTTAAAACTTTAATTTAAATAATTAATGGCACCAAAGTTTAAAGTTTCAATTCAAAATTAAATTTGAATTCGAAGGAGGGCCAATGTGTTCTAATTCAAAGGAAAGAGTATTGATAGGAAATTATTTTCATTTCCAAAGTCTCGAATGCAATTCGAATGCCCATGTGATAATAAAAATCGTGTGCTCCATTTGCGAAAGGAAGAAGATAAAGTTTGCACTAAGTTTGAGGTAGAAGGTGCAGTATAAAAGAAGATGACTACAGACTTTATTTCATCTACACTGGTTAGCGCAAACGGCAGTCGAAGGTGTGGCTAAGGAATTCATGAAAGTAAGGTCATGGTTTTGAATCCCATGTCTTTCATATTTTATGAAGGAGGAAAAGAGTTTTTTTTTGTAAACCCTTGCGAGTAGTAGACGTTGTATGGGAGAAAGTGGAGTTTGGCTCATGTGCGAGCGCATAGTATAGGTGGTAGCCTAGCATTGGGCTAAGGCTTTGTGGTGGCTTAGGTCATGGGTTCAAGATTGGGACTGGTCATTGAGACGTGTGCAATATTTTTTGTCATGGGCCAACAACTATAAGGTATGCACTTTTGATTTAATTTTTCCAAAGGTTTTGGAATGCATAAACTATTTTAAGGCCACGTGATATCAAAAGGGCATGTGTGAAATTGTTTAGGGAGACATAAGGGTTGATTAAATTTTATTTTGGATGCTTTGGAAATAAATAAATATTACTTTGAAAGTATTGGATATTATAAGGTGTAAACAAGGAATTTTATTTTGATGTGTGTTGAATATTATTTTGAGAGTATTGGAGATTATAAGGTGTGAACAAGGAACTTTATTTTTTATATATGTTGAATATGTTTTTAAATATAGAGTAATAAGATGTATTTATGACTTGAAATTTTATTGCATTTCATGTATGGTGAAATAATTGTTGAGGTGAATATTCATGTGGAGATTTTGAGATAGGTTGTTGCTATCTAACCAAGAATTGGCAAAATAATTTGGTTGTGAGTAAAATAGGTTTTGAAGATATATCTCCATCAAGGCAAAGAGGTATGGGTACATCATCCTTTGTTTGAAATGTTGAAATGAATGTTGTGAAATATAAGGTGGAGTGAAAAGGATTGTTTGATAAGCATTGTTGGAAATATTTGAGTGAATGTTTATATGCTTCATTGGTGAATGTTTAGAGAACATTTGAGATAGATATTGAGGATTATTTGAGTTAGGGTTTGATACCTACATTGTACTTTTTTTTGGAAGTAGTGTGAAACACTTTGTTAGGGTTTGTAAGCAAGTTGTGTTTCATTGGTTGAATGATTGAGTGAAATACTTGAGCATTGGATTTGAGTGATATTGAAAGTGAATGTGCAAACATTAGAAATCAGATTTGTGAAAGCGACAGACTTAATGATTGAGTAGAACATATTGAGTTTTGATAGAATACATCACTCTTTATATGTTCTAGAGGTTAAATGAATTCTGAATAGAATTTCTAAACTGCTTCAAATTAAAGTAATTACTTTAAATATTTAACAAAGTATCTAATAGCATTATGTGCAAGATTTGAGATTGATTGAGCATATCTTGTGAGCTATTTTGAGCATTTTTGAGTTGTTTTGAGTATGTACTAAAAGTAAATTTGAGGCAAGTCTTTGTGAAAACTTGAGAGCAGATTGAGCAAGTTCTAGAGAGGACTTGAAATTATATTTGAGGCAAGTCTTGGGGAATACTTGAGAGCATATTGAGCAAGTTCTTGAGAGGACTTGAAGGCATATTTGAGTCAAGTCTTGGTGAAGACTTGTAGGTAGATTTAAAAATATCTTAGTGAGGACTTGAGAGTAGATTTGATTGATTTATTTGTTCAATATTTGTGTTAAGGCTTGGGGTAAATCTAAGCAGAGTTGATTGATTGATTTGTTCAAGCTTTGTGTTAAGGCTTGGGGTAAATCTAAGAAAAGTTGATTGATTTTTTTGTTCCATCTTTGTGTTAAGGATTGGGGTAAATCTAAGTAGAGTTTATTTATTGATTTGTTCAAGTTTTATGTTAAGGCTTGGGGTAAATCTAAGTAGAGTTAATTGGTGATTTGATCAAGATTTGTGTTAAGGCTTGAGGAAAAATTTTAGGATAGATTTTGGTGCAGATTTGAGGATAGATTTGTGCTAGACCTAGAGATATTTGTGAGTAGATTTGTACTAGATTGAGGACAGTGTTTAGTGTAGATTTGAGATAGATATTGAGTAAAGAGCAAGCTTTGGAGGTGGTAAAGAAAATGATAATAGTCTCTAGTGGATAGAGATCCATTAGCCAGGGTAGTGAGGATAGATCTCTTCTGAGTGAGAATAGATGTCTTTTTTGGAAGAGAGATTCACAAGCTAGTGCAGTGGGGGAAGAAGTCTTCTAAAAGAGCACCAGCCAGAGCAAAGGAGAAAGAGTTCTCCTATGGATAGGGCTCCATAAACCAGAGCAAGGAGAAGTAGTTCTCCTATGGAGTGTGATCCATGAACCAACTAGGAAGATAGAGTTCTTTTGTGGAGAGAGATAAATGAACCATTTGAGGAGAAAGAGTTCTCCTTGATCAAGTTCCATGAACTATAGAAAAGGAGAAAGAGTTTTCCTATGGATAGAGATCCACAAATCAGAGCATTAGGGGATTGGTATCTCCTTTGGACAGAGGTCCATAAAAATTATAATAGGGAAAGTGATTCCCAAGACATCTATTGAGAAAATTTTAGTGGAAATATTTTCTTTGAGTAGCCCACATTGGGTGAACCATGTTAAATTGATGTCTCTATGTGTGTGATGATTAATGCATTTTTTTTATTACTGTTTTTTATATTGCCATTGATTATATTGAATAATATTGTTTGAGAAATAAAAGTAAAAGTTGATCTTATACTAATCACCCCCCTCTTAGTATAAGCTTGTGTTCTTCAATTGGTATTAGAGCGGGTTCCTTCAAAAAAGTTTAACAACTTGAAGGAAGAGTGTACAAGAACACATATGGCATATAAAAGTGGATCGTTAGTAAATAAGGCACCATTGTTTGATGGGAACAATTATGCATTCTGGAGTGTAAGAATGAAGATTTATCTAATGGCAAAAGGAATTGATACATGGCAAGCAATTGAGGATGGGTACACACCACCAACTAATCCTCCTATAGATAAATATGGTAATATCTTACACCTATAAAATTCAAATGCAATGAATGTAATCTTGGGTGGATTATATGAAGAAGAATTTATAAAATTTATGCATTGCACATCAACAAAAGAGATATGGGATAAGTTGAAGAATGCATATGAGGGAGATAAAAAGGTTAAGATGGTAAAGTTGCAAAATCATAAGAAAAAATTTGAAGACTTGAAGATAAAGGATGAAGAATACATTGCTACATATTTGCTTCATGTGGATGATATGTTAACTCCATGCGAAGACATGGGTTTAAAGTTGAAGAATCTAATGTTTGCCAAAATGTTCTAATGTCACTTCCTATGAGATTTGATGGAAATATTTTAGTCATAGAAGAAAAAAGAGATCTTGAAAATTTAACTTTATATGAGTTGCAAGGAACACTTACAACATATGATATGAGAATAGTAAAGGATCCTATCCTAAAGAAAGATGCAGCTTTCAAAGTAGCAAATAAATCAAAGGATAAGAAACCTGTTTCAAGTGATGAGTCAATAAGTAATGAGGAAAATAACTACAACAAAAGGAACAAGAGGAATTCACGAAAGCACAAAGGTATGAAAACAATAAATTATTTCAAATGTGGTAAATATGGTCATTATACGACTAACTATACAGAAGCCGAAAGCAACAGTGATGAAGAGAAACAATATCATAAGAACAGGGAAGTAAGAAAATATAGGTATCAAAAGAAAAGTAGGGATGGACAAAGTAAGCAAGGAAATAAGTTTTTCCAAATATATAAGAAGAGTTTCTATGCAGATAAAACAAGCAAGAGTTCAAGTGATAGTGATGAAATATCCTCAGATAATGAAGAAGAAATGCTCTTCTTGGAAATAGAGGAAGAAAGAAGGGCTTCTGTTGAAGATATATATGAAAGGTATGAGGATGCTCTTGAATACAAAAAGGTAGAGGAAGAATCATAAAATGAATAGGAAGGAGAAGTTGATCTAGAAGGTGAGCTTACTTCAGATCTTAAGGAATTAAGAAAGATAAGAAAACAGAACTCAAAACTCAAGTTTCAATTTCAATAATTCGATGAAGAGAAGGGAAAGCTTATACAATATTTGACTAACTCAAAAGCTAATACAAGGAGATTTAAAGAAAAATTAGAGGCAAAAGTATTAGAGTGTGAAATATTAGAGCATGAGGTAGCTTCACAAAGGAATGAAGTGAAAGAGTCTAAAGACAAGCTACACAAGTTTGGGAGAAGCTCAAAGACCTTGGATAAAATTATTAGTGTACAAATATCTTCATCAAATAAGATAGGACTTGGTTTTAAAGAGGGACAAAGAAAACAAGGAGAGGATTCAATATCAAGCTCCAAAGAAGAAGAAGCTTCATAAGAAGAGAGTGAAAGAGGAATTGAGACTTATGAGGATAAGTTGAAAAATAGAAGGTTCACCAAGGAAGGAAACAATGCACAAATAAGGAACATGAATTATCACAGGGAAGAAATGACTAAGATACCAATAGGTTCAAGGCAATATTTCTTCAAATGACATTGCTTCTCATGTCATAGGTTTGGTCATAAGGCTATGCATTTCAGGACACATGAATATAAGGAATATGATTTCACCAAGAGAAATTTTAGAAACGGGCATCTCTTTCAAGGGTATTGTCACTCTTGTAATTAGTTTTGTCATAAAGCAATTAATTGCAGGGTTCATGATAGGAATGAATATGGCTTCACCAAGAGAAACTTCAAAATTGATATGAAGAATTTGGTACCATATCTTGTGCTTAAGGACATCTTGGACCAATCTAGAGAGATATAACCCCCTATTTTTTTGTGAATTCCCTAAACAAGCATAAAGCAAACATAGGTGGAAGGTCTATGATTGATATATCATGTATAATGGTAAGACTGGGGTAGGCATGCAAAGTAAGGTCTAAATTTCTAACCACACCCAATGTCCTAATAGTGGTACCATCTAGATGCATGACAACAACATTCATAAGCTCAATTAACAGTCCTAAAACATCAACTATTCTTTTTATAATTACACAATTACTAGCTCCTAAATCAATCATGCAATTATAGAACAAATGTTTTCCTATTATGAGGGTCATATAGAAAGGAGGAGGTTTAGTAGGTAATTGTACCTCATTATGAGCCATTTGTATTAGACTTGTAGATTTTACAATAGACTCTTTAGTTTTTTTAGGTCCTAAATATACATGACTCAGAGCTTCTTTGAGGAGGCCCATTTTTCCAGGTAATGCAAGAAAATCCCACATAGAAACTTGCAAGCTAGTCTTCTTCATTTTCTCCACCAAGTTGATAGGCTAATTTTTCTATGTTTGTTTGTTAGTCCAATTATTTCTTGGCCTCTCAACAACTGTGTAAGTAGACATATTTTTCCATGTTATACTAGGCTGTTGCACTTGATTCTATTGATTTCTTCAATATGGAACATCCTTGAATGAGATTGCAGGTTGTTTTTGAGTCTGATGATTTCTCTAATATAGAACATCTTTGAGTGAGACTACAGGCTACTATTTGATATTAGTAATTTAAGGTTAAGGGGATTGTTTGCTTGTGATATAGAAGAACCATCAGGTATAACTTTTCCTTTAGACCTGGTATTATAGTTATATTGTACTTGCTTTTTAGGCTGATTATCCACAGTCAGGTTCACCACACAATGTGCTATCAAAATTTGATGTAGGAGGATGCGGATATTGCTGTTGTTCCACTATCTAATAGTTAGGATCCTAAACCACTAAAGCACTACTACTATTTCCATATGCACAACCATTTATATCATGAGATAATTAACAAGGAGGGCACCACCTTTGTTGCTTAGCTAAGTTATTTTTCACAAGTACCAGGGCTTTATTTGGGTTGGCAATAACAGGGAATTCTGCTTGTAAAGGCATTACTATATGAGCATGATTTTGATATGGAGGCTTATGTTGATAAGGAGGGTAGTATGGCTAGAAATACCTCTATTGAGGTTGGTTCTATTGCTTCTCTAGATTTTTGAGCTTGTTGTCCATTTTTTTGACTAAATTCAATATATCATTCATTTGATCATTTATTTGACTAGAAGTGCTAGGTACATTCTCAATAATTGGCAATGGATTAACTACTGGAATATTAGCAGAAGCTTGAGAGGATAATGGGTAGGGTACAATCACATCTAGAAATAGAGGCATAGGAGGTCTAGGAGCAATCCTACCACACTACACTAAATAATTTTCAGCTTCAATAGCCTTTTCATATGCATCAGGCAATGTATTGACTCCTCTAGTTTGGATGTTCATACCTATGTCAGAACTCAAAGCTCTCAAGAAATATAGAAAAGCATATTGTGCATTTGGCCTTACCTCCATGGGTACTTTATCCCATGTCCTTTGAAATCTAAAATTAAAATCTGTGATCTGCTCATTGGGAGCTCTTTTGATAATAGTTAGTTTCTCCATATGTGATAAGCTATCTGATTTGTCTTCGAATTGCTTGATCAACTTATCATCCAAGTCATCCTAGATGGTGCAAACAGTAAGGCTTATAAACCATTGAAGGGATTTATCCTTCAAATAAGATGCTAACAACCTAAAAACCATGTTGTCTACAATTATATTATGCACTGATCATATATTTGCCATGTCTTGGAGATTTTCCACAGGAGTAACTGAGTTTTATCCAATATAATACAACAGAGCCTTAAGGGTTGATACTAGAATATCATCATGTGCTATCAAGGCCAATGGAGTGCCCTTATTGAAATAATGATAGACTCTAGGTGGCAACTAAGCTATGAATGAAGTAAAGGGAGAAGATATAATTGGAGGTGATGTAGAAAGTTGATCTTGAGTCCTTCCCCTTATTTTCTTCCTTGAGGTATTGAAATAAAGTTTCTGGAACTGGAATCTACCTTCCCTTCTTAAAATACTTCTTGTAGGCACACCCCTCATAAAATGAGGATGCAATCAATGATATGGTCATTTTAACTAACAGATTCACCAAGAATTTTTTTTTAATGTTTTAACAAGGAAATAATAGTCAAGACAAACACCAAATATTGATTGTTTTATAACCAGGATCAGTACAGATTTTTCACAACAAACTATAAATCTATCCCATCGAGTGTGCCAACACTGTTGATTTCTAAAAATGTACACTTACACTGCATTTGTGCACAAAACCAACATGGGAATATCCCTCTCATTTGGGACTGCTTGAGAGGAAAATACCTTCGAAAAGAGTCGACTCTTGTTAGAAATAAAAAATAAACTAAATGGTGATTAAACTTACTAGGAAATAGTTGAAGGGAAAATAAAATACTACAATAGAAAAATAAACTAAAAATTAAAAACTGCAACATGAACTAAGAAATACAATTAAAAAACTACACTAAACTACACTAGGAAAAGGGAGAGGGATACCATAAAATAAAAATTGTAACAATATACTAAGAAACTAAAAAATAAAATAAAGAGATATGCCAAAATAAAAAATGGGTTGATTGATCCACCAAAAACTCAATAAAAGACACAGTATAACAAATACGAGACATAAATAAACATGAATCAACTGCAAGAGGTAAGGTTGGCATGAACTAATGGCCAATGCCACATGCAATCCAGCCAAACTGAAGATACACAACATGCAGCTCAAACATTTTTTTTAATATTATTTCTTGTAGTGTTACAGAGGTCAGCAAGTGACATAATGAATCAACCCCTTTGAAGATCTGAAAAAATCTCTTTTATAGCAAGAGATATTTTCCAGCCTTCCAATTTTTCCTTTTTATAACATTTACAGGAGTTACAACAATTAATGCAGTTACAACATCTACTACATTTATAGCAGTTATAGTGTTACTACATTTACCATAGTTACATCAGTTACAGAAGTTACTGCATTTACAATAGTTATAGTGTTTGCTACATTTATAGCAATTACAGTTGTTACTGCATTTACAGTAGTTACAACACAATACTATATAAAAATATTTTAGCTATTTACATCAAAACTGCAACACTATGGAATAAATAAGGTTGCATAACATTTTCCACCTAAACATCTAAAATAGTTACAAAAGATAGGATAGCTCATGGATGTGAAATATTAAATAACTGTAATACATTTCCAAGTGTAGGCATCGGTCAAATCGGAAAACTGTGCAACCAAATTGGTCAATGTCAAACTGGGAATAGTCAACCTAAAAATACTCAACCTAAACATAATCAACCTAAAAAAAATCAAACTGGAAATAGGAAAATGGAAACAACCAAACTGTGAAACCAAAAATTGGAAAGTACTAACTGGAAACAACCAAACTAGAAATTGTAGACTGGAAACAGGAAACTAGAAACAACCAAACTGGAAACTATGAAACCAAAAATTAGAAACTACAGACCTGAAATAGCCAAATTATGAATAGTGCAGTCAAAAAGGTCATTGTGCAGTCAAATAGTGCCACTAAATATAATTTTCTACTCTACCATTGAAAACAGTTTCCACTCTGTTGTTGAAAATAGTTTCCACTCTACTATTGAAAATAGTGAATACAAACTATATATAGGAGACAATAACCTACAACTAAAGATAGACACCTAATTTTGAACAGGATTTAGGTGCCAAAATTTGAATGGGATTCAAGTACCAGAATTTGAACTGGAGTTAGGAACCAAAATTTGAACGGGATTCAGGCACTACATTTGAACAAGAGTGAGGCACCAAATTTGAACGGGAGTTAGGCACCAAAATTGATAAAGGTTCAAACACCATATGCATGTACTGATCAAATTCATCAGCTACAAAAATAAACTCATCCACCACATATCACTATATTTTTTCAATTGGTACAACCGTTAATAAATTAGAGTAGAAGGTTCAAAATTTATTACCACACATTATTTGTAATGTGCTACTACCAGGTACTTTAGGTGCAAGGTTCTCTTGGAACCTCTTAGACATGCTACAGGACTTTCTAGAGTGTACCATACAATATCCACTGATCATGGCATAGGGGAGCACACTGCTAGCACAACTTTATGATGAGCTATACCATATTACATAGTGGGGGTAAGCAAGAGTGGGGTGTAGCCTACTACTTTAAATATAGAGGTGGGAGCATATCTGGATAGATAGACCTAGTGGGCTGCCATTGGATATAGCAATAGTAGTAGTGGATGAGCAGTGCTATATTGTGTGATGGTGATGGGAGGTAGAGACTCATCAGAGCCAATCTCATGTTGGGGATCTGGACCATTACATGAGGTCACTGATAGGACTGTAGGCAAGCCAGGTTATATGGAGACCTTACCTAGACTGTCCTGCATGGGAGGAGGTAGACAGATATCTAGCTTAGGTTAGGCATGATAGATGGGTCATTGGGCACCACAAGGGGGTGAGGGAGTTCTTTCACTACTCATGGGTGACTAGGTAGTTTGGGATTATGCAAGATGTGCCTAAGGAGCTAGTCTATCACCACCAAAAGGTGGAGACACAGCTCCCATTGCCCCAGGTCATAGCACTGATAGAGGAGGCAGATCCTCCTATAGATGATACAAGTGTAGTAGATCTTGGGACCATCGTAGAGTATGACACTTGGTGGACCACTCAGCTATGGTAGGGTGGTGGTAGCCTAGGTAGAGCTAGGGATGAGGTGATAGCAGGGTGGCGATGATGATCCTCATGGGCGATGAGTGCATTGCAGGACAGAGGGTGAGTGGGGACAAGTTGTAGGGTATGAGGAGGAGCCTCATGATGATGAGGAGGGTGAGGAGGATGCCCCAGATGATGAGGTATCCCAGCTATGAGCTTAGGTACATAGTCTATAGGCACAACTATAGATAACATAGAGATATATTATGGAGCGAGATACATCTCTCGCTACTACATAGATTTAGCTGAGTGTAGGGTAGCAGCAATGGCTAGGGTATGTAAAGGAGAGGACTACTCTATAGACTCAAGTAGATTCTACCACAACCTATATTGAGTAGGTTACTTAGGAGAGGGATCTCCTATGAGAATAACTAACATCTGAGGGATGCCCTTATAGATGCCAGGACTATTGAGAGGGATGCTCTCAGGACACAACTAGGGGTTGCTCCTATTGCTTAGGTTACACCAACTACTCCTAGCTTCTCAGGGGTTGGTAGGCTTAGGTGGGGATGTAGAGATCAGGTGATTATAGGCTCTCTTAGTAGATGATGTGAGGTGATAGGCCTCATATGCAACACACATAGCTCTCCTAGAGGTTGAGGTCAGGCTACACGATGGTGTTGTGCCAGCTAGGTCCATAGTAGGGGGCTCCCAATGGAGTAGGCAGAGTGAGTCTGGGTAGTCATCAATGTGGCCCAATCACAGGTCAGGTGCCCAATATGAGATATCGGTGGGTACCAGCTCTAGACAACCTCACAGAGATGGTGTAGAGGGTGGAGGTGACTCAGGGGGTGCAGGCCCAGTTTGATAGACATGATGTCTATATCATTTTGAGTGTAAGGTCTGAGGACCTACACATTTGTAGCCTACGAGTATTTTTGTACCTCTATGTACTTTTGACATACACACATATATATATGATACTTTATTTATGGCTCATTATGTGTATTATGTTTTTGCTTTATTGTTCATGTGATGCATTTATGGATGCAATGCTTATATGATGATGTGATTATGCTATATGTATGTGATGTACTAATGACATGCACTAGCTAGATGATAGATGTATGATTAGATGCTATGATCTAGATGTGTAGATGCACTATTATGTATGCTTATATGGATGCAATGGTGAATGTTAAATGCATGTTTAATTTGTTTCAATTGTTTATGCATTTAATCTATGTTATATGATATGGTAGATGATATGTATGTAATGCATTAATTACATGAGGATGATCTAATGCAAATGAACCTGTATGCTTTAATCACTTAAAACATAAGGAATGAATCTAATATGTGTTTAACAAACTAATGGAAGACACCATAGAATGTATGAAAATCATGAATGAAAATGGTAACTCTTATCATAAGAATTAATCATTTAAGCATCCATATGTGAGATGAGATGATATGAGATGTATGGGTTTTTCCTATAAGCTTATGTAAATTAAAAGATATGCACAAAATAGTTAGTGGTCATCTAAATATCATTGTTGATATCCATCTGGTATCTATCCTATTTCATGAACACCCCTTAATAAACAAAAGTTCATAAGGAAAATTGTGTATGATTGATGAGATGATTTGTTGCTATAGGGGAATTTTTGAGGTTTTCCATGAGACTCAAACACCCTAGTTGATTAATCAAAAGTTGTATAATGACTACACAAGACTCCTGAAAGATAAAAGCTTTTTTTATGAAGACCAAGATATTCATTATCCCTGTGTGTGCAAATGAATATATTAGATGAAGCATAAGACTACCTCATTGCTAGGTGGGATTCATTCAACCCATTGTTGTAATGAGGATCACCATATGTTCATCATGATCCTAGGTTTGGACATAGTTGGATTAGACTACTAGGTAATACAAGCCACCTAAAGCTAGCTCATCTATAAATTGCTTAGAACTACCCCATTTCTAGGTGGGATTCATTCAACCCATTGTTGTAATGGGGATCACTCAATGGTTTTTGAATATTGACCATTCCAGGGATTCAAGCTCTTCACCCCCTTCTTTTCTTTTCATTTATTGGGATACTTGCTCATGCTTAGTGATGAAAATCACTATTTATTTTACATTTTTTTTTTTTGGAGCAAGGGATTTGCTTAGTGATGAAAATCATTATTTATTTTGCTTTGCTTTGTTTTGGGAATTTGCTTATTTTGTATGAAAGCAAGGGATTTATTTGGGTAGGGGGGAGCTTGTCCTTTTGCCAATAATCAACATTCTAGACCATGCGCATCACAGGATGAGCAAGTAAAAACCTTTCGCTTAAGGTGAACTAGGACCACTTTGTAGTGTCATCCTTCCTTGTTCAAACTAGGATTGTTAATGTTTAAATTGTGATAGGATTTTGATATATGCAAGGTACTATCAAAACTAGACCTCATATTCTAAAAGTGAAGATAGCTTTCTACAAAATCTAAAAATATCACTAGGTATGGCTGAATGATCGAAAAACCCTAGTATATTCCTTATAGCAACTGATGGGTTGTGTTGAAAAACATAATTACTCACAGGGGATGATGAATGATGATGATTTAAAGATGCATGATTAGCATACAAATGTGGTGTCATTTGTAAGATTGTAAACACAACCTATCCTAATGCAAGTGCAATGGATGAAAATGCCTAATGCAATGCAATTAAATGAATGCATATGCAAAATGTAAATGCAAATGTTTTTGTGTTTTTGATGTTTTGAATTGTTTTTGAATTTTTGACTTTTCAATTGTTTTTGGATTTTTAATGATTTTATGATTTTTTTGGATTTTATGTATGAAACACCTTTAGGTGAAGGATGTTGAGAGGTTCAGGCTCTTCAAAACCTTCTAGCGATGTTAGGTGATAGGTCCCAGGTCCAATATTTTCTAAAATGATGAATGGACCCAACTAGTTGGCCATAAATTTATCTCGCAGATGCGGTGGTAGGTTTGAGTTTTGTTGGTTCTCTTTGAGTACAAGATCCCCAACTTTAAAGTCCCTTAGGTGGAATTTGTTGTTATAAGCTTATTTTAGATGATCTTGATAAACACGAAGATGCTCAAGGGCATTCACTCGATGTTCATCAAGAAGGGTCAGTTGATCAAGGTGAGCTTGTCATGTAGTGTCATCATCGATGAACTCTTTCAATGCGATGTGCAATGTTGGAATTTCTAATTCCAAGGGCATGATGGCCTCAATGCCATATACTAGTGAAAATGGGGTTGCCCTAGTGGGTGTTCGTATGCTAGTTTGATAAGCCCATAATGCAAGAGGTAATTGGATGTGCCAATCCTTATGATTTTCTTTTACAGTTTTCTTCAAGATGGCTACTACTATTTTGTTTGAGGCCTCTACTTGCCCATTTGCCTATGGATAATAAGGTGTGGCAAAGTTGTGCTGAATATTATATTTGGATGTTAAAGCTCACACATATTTGTTTTTGAATGAAGTACCATTATCCAAGATTATTTTGGATGGGATCCCAAAATGATAGATGATATTGTGAAGTATGAACTCCATAATACGTGCTCCTATCATAGAAGTTAAGGGGATCACTTCCACCCACTTGGTAAAATACTCAGTGGTCATTATGATAAATGTGTGTTAGCCCGATGATGGGGGAGAGATCTTACCAATTAGATCAAAACCCCACTAAGAAAATGGCCAAGCCGCTTGGATGGGTTGTAAGGCCTATGATGGTAGGTGCATAAGATTAGCATGGTGCTAGCATTTAATGCATTTCTTGACATATGCACAATAATCCTTCTCCATGGTGGGCCAATAATAGCCCATTCAAAGGATGTACTTGATGATGGCCATGTCATTGAAATGGCCATTGCATGTACTATCATGAGCTTGTGAAATTTCCCAAGCTGATTCTTGGAGCTCAAGGCAATGAAGGAGAATTCCATCATAGCTACGATGATACAAGATGTCTCCTAACAAGACATATCTGGTCACTTTTTGTTTAAATGCTCTTTTGGTGGCATGCGATAATCCCTACGAGATTATTCCAAGCTTAAGGAAATCATGTAATTGGGTTAACCAATCCTGATAAGTGATAACTTTGACAGACAAGATGACTTGTTCCCATTGCGATTCGATGTGTATGAATGCAGATTGGGAGATAACCTTATGGTGAATGGTAGTACCATTCTCTATAGGACCCTACGAGATCAAGGACCCCTAGGGTACCTTCTTCAGAAAGTCTCTAGCTTTATAGAACCACTCATGGTTTGGTTCTATATGAATCATGTGGACTGATTCATGATTATCTTGAGCCTCATGCAACATCATAGATTGTGAGAGCATCTTCACATGGATGGTAGTAAAGTCAGTAGATGGATTTTGAGGGATTAAGGATCCCAAAGATGCCATGGTGTCTACAAATCTATTTGATGTACGAGGGATTGCCTCGATGTCATACCACTCTAGTTGGGATAAATAAGTGTCCACAAGTTCCTTATATGCTTTCAGGATAGGACACCTACACTGATAGATTCCCTTAACCTGGTTTACTATGAGAAGGGAGTCACCAAAGATATTTAACTTTTTGATCTTCATGGTGAGCATTGTTTGGAGACCCAAGATTAGGGCCTCATATTCAACATTGTTATTGGTGCAAGGAAAGTTGAGTTTAAATGACAAGGGCATTGGAGCACCTTATGGTGTGAAAAATACAATCCCTATGCCACCCCCTTGCTCGCATTTTGAACTATCGAAGAACAAAGTCATATCAGCTTTGTTATCTAGTTCTTCAGGTTTGGGTGACTTCGATAATGCAAAGACTGCATCATCGAGTAATTCTATGACAAGAGGCTTATGATCCTGAAGAGGTGCCTCTGCCAGTTGATCAGCTATGACCTATCCTTTGATTGAATTTTGGCTTATGAATTCTAGATCGAATTCTATCAATAGCATGATCCACTTTGTAGTACATGTATTATGATATGTTCTGCTCATCATATACTGCAAAGGATTTTATTTTGATATAACATACATTGTATGACTCAACATATAGTGGTGCAACTTCTTAGTTGCAAAGACCACTGCTAAACATAGTTTCTCTACGTATGCATATCCTAGCTCGTAGCTAACCAAGGTGTGACTTATGTAGTATATCACCTATTCTTTGTCTTGCTTGTTCTTCTGGGCTAACATGGTTCCCAATGCAAAGTCAGTGGTGGATATATACAACAGAAATGGCACATCTAGTCTTGGTGGAGCTAGTACTAGTGGTGTGGCTAGGTATTGCTTGATCTCAGTGAAGGCTTTTTGGTAGTCTTCATCCCAATTAAATGGGACCCCCTTGTGTAGTAGTCGATTCATGGGTCGACATTTATCCGATAACTGCATGATGAAGCACTTTATGGATGCTACCTTTCCCTGTAGGCTTCTTAGCTCTTTGATGTTTGTGGGGGGACACATTTCTAATATAGCTTTTACCTTCATTGGATCTACTTTGATCCCTCATTTTGAAATGATGAATCCCAAGAGTTTTCTTAAAGTTACGCCAAAGATGCATTTCTTGGGATTCAACCTGACATTATGCTCAATCAGGTGATCGAAGACTTTCCTAAGGACCTCAACATGCTCTTCATGCAATAATGACTTGGCCAGTAAGTCATCAATGTAATCTTCTAATATCTTGTGCATATAGTCATGAAAGATGTATGTCATAGCCTGCTGATATGTGGCACCAATATTTTTAAGGCCAAATGGCATAACCTTATAGCAGAATATCCCCCATGGAGTGGTAAAGGTGGTTTTATGCTGATCTTCAGGTTTAATCTAAATCTGGTTGTAACCAGAAAAACCATCCATGAGTGAGAGCATCTCATGACCTGTAGTTGCATCGATAAGAGCATCAATATTTGGCAATGGAAATGAATCCTTGGGTGTTGCCTTGTTGAGGTCCCTAAAATCCATGTAGATGTGGATTCTTCCATCAGGTTTTCCTATGGGTACCATGTTAGATACCCATTTTGGATAGTCGATGGGAATAATGAAATCTACATCCAACAACTTTTGTAATTCATCTTTTACCATCAAGGTGATGGTTGGATGTATTTTCCTAAGTTTTTGCTTGATCAGATTTTTAGTGGGGTCCAACGAAAGGTTGTGGACAACCAATTTTGGATCTAGACCCGACATGTCTTTATAGGTCCAAGAAAAGAGATCAGGTCTCTCTTTCAATAGAGGTATGAGGTTGGCTCATTCCTCAAGAGATAAGCTTTCTCTAAATTTAACTTTCTTTGGATTCATGGGATCTGCACTGATATCCACTTCAAAAGTTTCCTCTATTGACATATGTGATCCCTCCTCAAGCTGGTGAGGCGTAGGGATCAAATGGATGTCATCAACTAGGTTTATAGGTTCTACCAAATCAGGATCAACCTCAACATGATAAACATCATGGGCACAACCTAGTGCAAAATGGAATGGTTGCAACATTTCTTCATTAGGGAAGAAATCCTCAGGCTCTAGGGGTGAATTGACGTGATCAAAATCAATGGCCTCAAGATTGAGGTGCAATGGTTTTGAAGGGTCGGATGGATTGCGGAGTGGAGTGGTCAGATCAATGGAGATCATGTTGATGGATGGAATAAAATCTCTAGGACCACATGGATAAGACTCACTACTTCTAGGTTGTCCCCCATGCTCTAGATGTGGCTCAGGAGGTATGGGGATTTTTGGATCTAGTCTGGGAATAGATAAGATAATTGGATCTTCTAGGGGAAGCAATTATCTTAAATTTGGAGGACCAGGGAAGACCATGTGATAAATCTCATCTATGTTCACAGGTCACCTCAGAATGGGAGGACCTAGGAAGACTGTATGATACATTTCTTCCATATCGATAGGTTGCCTAAGATGATATAAATGTTGAGGTCCTAAGTAGGCTATCTCGATCTCATCCTCATAATCATCATCATCGAAGAAGTACTCACTCTCATATCTCTTAGAGTTGTATTCTGATTCATCTCCCTCAAAAATGGATTCTAATGTGAGCTCTTCTAGAGAGAGGTTTGGGTGATACACTAGGGGTGGTTCTATGACAACCATAGTCACTAGCCTATCACTTCTTTGAAAACACCTAGGGTTTGGTTGATAAGGGTTCCAATCAATGTCCTCCCCAAATCCTAGACTCAGGTGGTCTAAAGATATGGCTAGTAATTCATCTTGACCTCAAATGTGATACCCTAAACCAAACCTATTAGTCAATAGTTGATACTATAGTTGAACTAGAGTTCTACACCCTTACTCAAATAAGCCTAGTCCATAACCATACCAATGGTAATATTCAAAGTATCTAAGGGTAAACTCTAGGATTGGATAGATAATGAATATTTGTTACAAATGGTTCATCATCATCATCTTCAATAGGTGAACGATCATTGACTTGGTCCAATCCACCATAGATAAAATTGGTTTGATTTGGTGGCACCCCTAGTGGTACCACCATCCCAATGGGTAGATTGGGAACTCTTGGTCTTCCCATGTCTTGTGTAGACTCGATGATAGGCATGAAAGTCATATTTTGCATAAGATACTCAGCTAATCCTGGATTAACTAAGTGAATCATCACCTATGGTGCAGATGATGCAATTGATGATGTAGGTGAGGTAGGTTGAGGTACCTCCTCGACTATATTGTGTGAATCCTCCTCCTCCATAGGATTTGGAATTTCCATAGTTGCTACATTTGGGATCACCCTAGGTTCCTCTTCTACTAAAGGTGCCTTAAGCTTCTGAGTGTCCTTAGGTTTGGATGATGTTACAGGTTTTTTAGAAGTGACGGTTGTCCTAGGGGTTGGTGGTGGTGCCGATGTAGAGGGATCGACTCACACTAATTTTGATTTACTCTCTAGATGTCTAATGGGAGACGTAGGTTGAATGTCCAAGTGAGTAGATGGGAGGATGAAATATCTCGATAAGTCAACCTGATTTACGTATTTAAATGACTCTTCATCTGATGGAACTACATGCACTTGTCCCTCATGCACATACTTAATGCATTGATGTAATATTGAGGGGATGCATCACATGTCCCTAATCCAAGGATGCCCTAACAAGATATTGTATTGCATAGCACCTTCCAAAACATGGCACATTACCAGAATGGTTTTAAGTCCTACCTGAATAGGTAGAACTATTGTGCCTACTATAGAGCACAACACATCATTGAATGCTCGTAGCATAAAAGTGGAGGTGACTATATGCGACTTAGGAAGATTGAGGTGTCCTATGGCTTTGGTGGTGATGATGTTGATTGATGAGCCTGTATCAATCAATACCCACTTGAAGGGAGTGTGGTTAACACATGCGATGATATGTAGTGATGGGTCTGCTATGGTAGTTGACACTATCTTAATTTTGTGATCATAGAATCTGATCACTAGCTCTTGACACTATTGGACATGCCCCATGAAGTTTGTAAAAGCTTTAGGGTTCTGGGGCTGGAGCTCTATAGATCTTAAAATTTCCATCAAAGTCTCCCTATGCCTAGGGGACTATTGGATGAGCTCATATATTGATAACTTTGTCGAGGTTATTTGTAGACTCTAAGTGAGTCTGTTCCTGATTGTAACCATCGATCTTTCGATGGGCCTGGTAGTTGGTTTTATGTTGGCCTTTGTTGAGGCATAGCTAGGATACAGATGGGAGCCATAGGTGGCTCTAGATGGTTGTATCTCCTATTTCTTGTGACAACATTAACCATGCTAACAAATCCTTGTGTAGGAGGATCTATTCAAACTTGGTTGACCTAGACTGCATGATTCCTTGGAGGTTCATGATTAGGTAGAGGATCTTTAAAGATTCCCATGTTCTGATTATCAGGTACTAAAGGGTTGTCAATACGCAATTGATCATTATCAATCATATTTTGTACCACGTGTTTGAACCCATGGCACACTTCGATGTCATGCCCTTTCTATCTATGGTAGGGGTAGTAGTGATCTTCCCTATACCCTTTTGGCTTAGGGTGATTAGGGTCTAACAACTAAACTTCTAGTAATTTTAGTACCTTAGCCTCACACAACTAGTTAAATATGGATGCCAAAGATTCAGACAATGGCATAAATTGGTGGGGTGGGTGACATTATCTATCTTTACCCTAGTTTTTGTTACATTGATTATATTGCATTGGGGGTGGTTGAGCCTGATAATTCTATGGTTATTGGCTCTTATCCCCTTTAGGAATATTTAACATGACTTGGTTGACTAGCATAGGCTTGGCCTGATATTGTTGATTGTGCATGTTTTTGTTATTCCATTCCTTTTTTTTTAGAGCTTCAGATCTCCTTCTTCTAATTTGATGTCTTCAATCACTTTGGCTTGCACCAAAGCCTCCTCGAATATTGTGTATTGTTGTAGTTGAAGCAACAATGATATATGTTTGGCACAACTTTTTGTAAACATTCAAGTAAGTTCTATTATGGGAATGGAGAATGGTAGTTTTACCATTAGTTTTCTCCATCTGTTCCCATAATCCATCACTGGCTCATCATCATATTATCATAGATTAGCTAGGTCAGATAGATTTGTCTTCTTCTTGATACCAAATGAAAAGCGTTCAAGAAAAGCATTCACCAACTATTCAAAGTTGGTGATGTTATGCCTTGGTAATTGATTATACCATTCAATGGTTGTGCCTAAAAGGGTAATCATGAATGTTCTTAATAGCAAGGCATCATCATTTTGTAGTTGGAAACATGAATTCATAAAGCTTGTTACGTGTTCTTGTGCATCTTCATCACCCTTGAACTTATCCAATCTAGGCATTTCAAAATGTTTGGGATAAGCTAGACTTGGTATTGATGGACACAAGGGTTGATTGTGGATCTTGCTTAAGGTGGGCTTTTGACCAATCGTATCTTGTTTTTCAAGAGATTTGATTCTCTCTGTAAGCACTTTGTAAGCTTGAGAAGAGATGATCTCTTCCTCTCGAAGGGATATTTGGGGTACAAGTGGGGGTAAGTTCCTTTGAGATCGAGATGGTCGATTGTATTCATCGGCCATGTCTACCAAGGATGGTTCAGGATACTACTGATCCTGATCATCTAGCTCTGATTCTTGGTATTGATCATGCTCAAGATGATTTTGTGCTTGGTGCTATTGTTGTCTGGATGCATGTTGTGATGTGTGATGAGTGTTATTGTCCACTTGCCTAGTGTGCAGCTCAGGGTGAGAGATAGCACATCTCTCATTAGGTTGCTACCTATACTCACTATTTGGATGTAAATCAGCTTGAGCTAATCTATTTGCTTACTCTTCTCGCTCCTTTTGATCAAGGATGCATTGCTCTCTTAAGTGGTGTTCATACAAGCACTGATGAAGTAGCCTCTATATTTTTACCTCTTCTCATTCTAACTTCTCTAAGTGCTCATGCTCCACACGCAAATCCTCCAATTGATCTTGGAGTATTTGCTCTCTTTGAATTGCACAAAGCCTACGTAGTCGATCTGCTCGATCCATCATATAGGATCTTTGGCTTTGTAACTCCATGTGAGGAGTCTTAGCAGTATGAGTTCTGATGGAAGGATCTGCTATACTCTTTCCTCTATCTATTGAGGCTGCATTGGTATTATGCTCCACTCTTTGTTCTATGCCTGCATGTGTGGATGGGGCATTTGTGCTACATGGGTATTTGGAGCATTCACCCTGGGCATAAGTATGCTGCACTATATCTTCACTACGTGCACTCTCAAAATGAGAATGGGTGGTAGAGGTGGCTCTATGATTTGATCTTCCAAGAGCTTGGTCTAGGTGATTAAGTTGACTAGTTCTCCATGGTCGATCGAGAGGTGTACCATTTACTCTGATACTACGGAGATCTATTAAATATCCTCCCTACTCAAAGTGATTTGGAGCTCTTGTGGGCCTGCGATTAGATGCACCCCCTATATTTTACCCCTCATTGGGTAGGTTTTATCTATTTCTATCCTATGGTGATGGGGGTCTTGAAGCACCCTCATTTCTATCATGAGAGGATCCTGGATTTGGTCCTCTAGTTGGGGTTTCTCGATGAGAACCCCCGTGAGTTGAGTTGTCACCTCTAAGACTACCTGAACATCATTCAGGAGCATTTTGTGTGGGTGGCTCAACTATAGTGTTATTTGTGTTTGGTGGTGCATTGGTTGTCACCTCAGTCGTAGACCGAGGACGATGGCCCCGTGTGGTGACCATAACCTTATGAATTTATCTCGTATGTAAATTTTAAGAAACAAATAAAGTAGACAAGGTGATTATCTCTTTTAAATTTTCTTTGTGTTTCCTAAAACTCATTTTGTGTGTTATGGTTTGTTGGAAATCAGATATTTCTCTTATCGTGTTTGAAAATTGTTGATGATACTCTTGATTGTTTAAGGTTTTCACCTATATACTCATAATGAAAAACGGTAATGACATCCAAGCTATCATACCCACCAAGATATGGAGATGAAACCCATATTCGATCAAGGAGCATAGGTACTACCGATCCTCACCCAACACACCGTGGTCAGTGATACACCCTTTGAAGAGGAGTGCATGCTATTTTCCATGGATAGGACAGTTCTTGGATCAGCCTTGGCCATGGATGGGTAATGAAAAACTCAATAAACAAGCCAACCAAGTGGTAATGACATCCACCATTGGTCTTGATCAGTTGGTTGGATGTGAGAGCCCAATGCAACTAATGTTTACACTTGAAATGTGGTGTGTGATTGTTCTTTTTAATTTACATAAAAATAAATGTGCATCAAACAACATTCAATGATATTTTCACTACATGCATATAAAGTATATTTTATATTCAGAAATGTAGTATGAAAAGATGTTTAATATTCAAAAAAATGCAATGCAAATTAAAGATGAATTAGCCTTTGAATAGGCTTCAAGCATGCACACCTAACAATCAGTCTAAATAGGGGCCACTTCTATGAATAGCAGGCAATAGTCTTAGCCATTGTACACAGTAGCAGTCATATTTCTAGTCATTGGCTTCTGGGGTGGCTAATAGTAATGACCATAGTTCCCAAAAATAGCTATCAGCAAACATAGGGGTTTTATTGATTTCCCTTAAAATTTCTCTAAGTGTTTGTAATTAATTCTAAGATTGCTTTTCAAAAACATAGAGAAAAATAGAAAATAAAAAATACAGAGAGAACCACTTACAAGTGAATCCTCATCCGAAGAAGAAGTTGCAGACTATTTTTTTGTTGTATTTTCCCCTAGCCATTGATGATCAAGATGACTATGATGCTAGCTTCTAAAGTTGATGGTGACTATGACTGTTAGCCATTATCTCTTAGAGTGGTTGTACCTACATTAAGAAAAAATATAGAAACATCATTAAACAGCAAATTGGGAAGGCCTACCATGATCACCACTTGTAAAGCTATAAAAACCATACATCTAATCTATTGCAACATGATAACAAATTTAAAAAAATAAAACATGTGTAACCATTTGAAATAATAAAAATAGTGCATTCTCTTTGTATTAATCAATTGAAACTCGGTTACAATTTGTCCCTCTTAGGGATACCAAATTTGATACATAGTTACAATCATTGTGAGCCCCAAAATGGGGGGTGATGTACCCCACAAGGTCTTTATATCTCCACCAATTTGATTATAGAGGATTTATCCAGCCACCTCTACTTCTTGATATCAAGATCTTGAATCTTGATGGTCTTTGATCCTTGAATGTCCCTTTCACCTGCACACAAAGAAACTAAAATAGATTAATAGCATTGTAAGCCTCTTGAAATGAGGCTATTCTCTTGAAATGTGCAAATAAGGAATATAATGCATGAAAATACATAAAGGAGCATAAATATGCATATAAAACTAGAAATAAAGCATGCAAATGTATTAAAAATAACTAATCTATGTTAGGAAAACCAAATTAAATGCAAAGAATAAAAAATCTATGGACTAAATGCAATAAAAGATTCACTAAACCCTAGCCACTGATGATCAGAGCAACCAGCTCTGCTAGTCACTATCAACGTCGATAGCTACACCTACAGGCCACTATCAAAAATAGTAGTCATGGGACGAGGGCTCTGCTCTCTAAATCCTGGCCTGGTATTGATCGATTCTACTATGGAATTGATGTTCAAGGGTTTCTTGTGTCTTGGCACATGGTTTTATGATGAAATTGGCTTCAATCCATCATGATTAGGCACTTGAACAACTAGGTTAATATTCAAGCTAGGGCATTCTCCATTGATGGGCAAACATGTGTCATTATGCAATTGGATAAGGCTCCACTGCACCTCAAAGGGATGTTGATTCACTCTTCAATCTGATAGAGCTCCACTATGGCATTAGCACATGAAATCTCTAGGGTTTGCTATCAAAATTTGGGGTCTTAAATAGGCACCCAATTCCTCCATCCTAGCTTCACAAGGAAGCCAAGATCAAGAAATGGTTATGCTCAAGCAGTTGTAGGGATACTTCCAGAAACTTCAATTCTCCTAACCATCCAAGAAATCATTGCACTCAATGGATTTCACTCAGCTTTGGTAGCCCGAGTTAGTTATAGAGTTAGCCACTATCAACCAATGCAACTAGGGGTAAGTAGCCCTTAGCCACTATCGATAGGTGCGACTAGCTCCTAGCCACTCTGATCATCGGTGGCTGTGATCACAACTACTGTTGACATCAGTGGCTAGAGCTGCATAGGACTAGGCTGCCCTAAATGAGTGGTTAGAACCACTATTGGGTCTTGGAAAGGTCCAAGATCAATCATATGGTCTACAAAGGTGTCCATATGAGTAGCCTCCTAAACATGATGTGTTTTAGGTGTCTACACATGGCAAAGATAACCATATCAAATAAATAGATATAGCACCTAACAGAGTATTGAATATTGATAATGAGTTGTCAATTATTCAAGAGGACAAATTAAAGGAAATACTAGTCAAACATCAAACTGCTTTTGTGTGGGATTACACAGACATGAGAGGGATTGCACCTAATGTATGTACTCATAGGATATATTTGGAAGATGATGTGAGACCAGTAAGACAACCCTAGAGGAGAATGAATCCAGCCATGAAATAAATTGTCAAAGCTAAACTACAAAAACTTTTATTAGCTAGGTATGGGTATCACCTTTAGTGGTGGTGCCTAAGAAAATGGCAAGTGGTGCATTTGTGTTGATTACAAGATGCTCAATAAAGCCACTAGGAAATACCATTTCTCCTTACCCTTTATTGACCAAGTCCTTGACACCTTGGTAGGATAAAAATATTTTTTGTTCCTATATGGGTTTAGTGGATATAATCAAATACAAATAGGGGAAAAAGACCAGGACAAAACCATGTTTACTTATCCATGGGGGACTTTGGCTTAGTGGGTCTTACAGTTCAAGTTGTGTAACGCACCTACCACCTTTCAAAGGGTGATGCTTAGTATATTTTCAAACATGGTTGGAGAAATTGTAGAAGTGTACATGGATGATTTCATCATTTACGATGAAACTTTTGAGGAAGATAAAACAAATTTGGAGAAAGTACTCCAACGGTGTCAAGAAATAAACATGTCCCTTAGTAAAAAAAAGTATTTTATGCTAATGCAAGAAGGGATAGTGTTAGGACATCATATATCTATGGAGGGGATTAAAGTAAATAAATAAAAAAATTTAGTAATTAAAAATCTACCTACTCCTCAAACACAGAGAGATATCCATAATTTTCTAGGTTCTATTGGATACTACAAGAGATTTATCCAAGAATTTAGCAAGACTATCAAACCTCTACATACATTTTTGTCTAAAAATATTGAGTTTATTTGGAACAATGAGTGTGAACAATAATTTCAGGTTTTAAAATAAAAATAAACCACAACTCATGTGCTAAGAGGTTCAAATTGGACCCTCCCCTTTCACATGTACGTTGATGCATCTAACAATGGGATGGGGGCTACATTAGGATAAAAATATGGAGATGAGTTTTACGTCATCTACATATCAATAAACATATTATAGGTGATGAGTTCAACTATACTATCAAGAAGAAATAATTCCTTTCAGTAGTGCATGCTATTAATAAATTCCACCATTACATTATAGTTTATAAAAAATTTGTGCATACATATCATGTAGCCATCAGATACCTAATGAATAAACTTGCAGTGAGTGGTAGAATTATTAGGTGGATTTTACTATTGTAGTAATTTTATGTAACCATTATTGATAAACCCACTAGGGATAATGTTGTTGCAGATTTTATCTCTAGGTTGATATCTTAGGACCATACAACCACTAAGTATCAATTTCTAGATGAGCATCATTTTTCTCTGAATGAACCGATTCCATGGTATTCAAATATGGCTTATTACTTAGCCATCGGTAAATTATCTCCTGCACTCTCACCCCAAGAAGCTCAAACCTTAATATAAAAGAGTGCAACCTTATCATGGATTTATGGATGCCTGTTCAAAGTCAAACCTGATCAAATCATGCGAAGGTGTGTTGCAGAAAATGAAACCATAGAAATCCTCAAAGCTTGTCATGATGAACCATGTGATGGTCATTTTGTAAGAAAAAGGACTGCATTTAAAGTTTTACAGTTTGGATATTTTTGGCCTTCTTTATTTAAATATGTAATTAAACATGTTAACCAATGTGATCAATGCCAATGAATGGGTAGACCAACTCTACAAGATGAGATGCCACTTCAGCCCTAAGTGCACATTGAACCTTTCGATAAATGGGGGATGGACTTTTTGGGTCCCATAAATCCACATTTAGATAGAAAAAGGTATATTCTTATTTACACTGACTATGTGACTAAATGGGTAGAAGTGCAATCACTACAAGATTCAAAGAAAAATACTATATTCGATTTTCTATATGAATCCATTTTTACCCTATTTGGGGTTCCTAGAGAAATTACCACTGATTAGGGACATCAGTTCACCTTGAAAGTGATTTATGACTTGATGCAGTAGTATCAAATCCAGCACAACAAAACCACCCCCTAACATCTACAAGAAAATGGGTAAGTGGGAGTCACAAATCAAGATCTAGAAAATATTCTTACTAAAATAGTACAACACTAGAAATATTGGGCAATTCATTTATCGGAGGCAGTGTGGGTATATCACACCACCTAGAAAACTACCACTGGATTCACACCATTCCAAATGGTTTCCTTGAAAATGATATGATACCCATTGAATTTGAAATCAAAACCCTATGAACTATTGTAGAATTAAATTTAAATTTGGATACTGCACAAAAAGACCTAATTTTTTTTTTTTTGGTAATTAAGGATCAAATTCATTGCAATCGGGTTTTCAAGGTTGACCCAAAACCTTTTACAAAATCAGCTTTGAGCTGTTCCGAAACAAAATCAAATAAGAAAGACTATCTTAGGCAAGAAGAACCCAACAGGAGCCCCCAACTGAAACAGTTACAAGCACACGGCCCACAGCATTCACTAACCCTCACCTCCATGATTTCGCAACAAGGCACGAAAAAGAGACAAGACCAGCCTCCCTACGATTTCATGACAAGTCACGAAAATGCGACATGTCACGATTTCACGACAAACGCTGACCAACAGCAACCTTAGCCAGCAACTCCATGATTTCAAGACAGGTCGCGAAAATGCGACATGTCACGATTTCGAGACAGGTCACGAAAATGCGACATGTCACGATTTCGTGACATCAAATTGCCCTCTGCTTTGCCTGTATGCTCGATCGTGAAATTTTGACAGGTCACGAAAAAGCAACATGTCGCGAATTCACGACATCAAACTGCCACCAGCGGCGGTTCCCAGCATCGCCGCAATTTTGTGACAAGTCGTGAAAATGCGACATGTCACAATTTCGCGACAGCAATCAGACTTCTGCATCGGAGCCTCCTCTACATCACGAAATCGTGACATTCTAGAAAAGCACTCCCCACTGCCACAAAAATACCTAATTGAACAACTCTACCAGCTGGATGTATATCGATAGGATGCTTTGCGGTGAATGGAAATCATGTGGAAGTAGAGATCCCGATGGCATGACCACCACATACAACCAAAATAGTTTAAAGTAGGACATTAGGCATTATTGTACGACTCTTGGTTCTAGGAGTGAAAGGGAAAGCTTATGCAGCATTAGATGGGACCGTACGAAGTGGTTGAAATTATCAACAATGATGTTGTACATGTACAAACCATAGATGGAAGTAGTATTATGTTGATATTCAATAACAACTAGTTGCGGTCGTATCATACACCACCAGTCCATGTGGTTGAATCTAAATTAGGCATGGGGGAGACCCCATCATAATGAAAAATTCTCTCCAGTAGTTGACAAACAGGTGTGCATCTATAGGAAAAAAACATTTTAAATATAAAATTTTCTAGTTTTATTTTTATTTACTACTTGCCTTGAATGCAATCTGTAGGTAACCTAGGAAACCTAGGCCTAACAGGCATAGAATCCATGATTCTTGTTTTATTTTTTACGTATGAATTTATTTTATAGTAAATTTTACCTTGAATGGAATAGGACTCATCTCTAGTCTACTACAGGCATATACTTTGCACTGGTACTCACAAGTCTACGAACTACCGGATTGATAATTAATGGATAGGAAATGACTATTTTTAGAACATAATTTTTGCTCACCATTTTGGCATCATTGTCGGGGAGTGCCAACTGTAGTATTCAAATCTATAGGACAGTCAACCCTAAACTTACAGTTCAGATTAGCTTACCCATAGATTTTCTACCTGATATTGTATGAGTCCACCAAGATTAAGAGGATCGGATGGCCATTTTTTGAAAAGCAAAGATTTTACTTCACAAGTACCTAAAAAACCTTCTGAAATTCCTTCCGAAACATCTGAAACAAATCCTAAAACTGAACTACCATCTCCTCCAGTAGTACATTGGCGTAGTCACCCAATATTTGAACAAAGCTCTTCTCAACAATTAAGGCAAACATATTTTGACGAAGGACTAGTTTCAAACTTTGGTTTAGGACATCTATTTGAGAGAACCCAATCTGAGGAAGATTTATTGAATATTCAATGGTGGAAAGTAGTTGAAGAAGGAACCATTTCAAACATTGACTTAGGAATACTTTTAGAAGATAAAAAAATGAGTGTGAAGCCTTGAAAGTTGCCCTGGAAGCAGTAGGAGTAGAACCTACATTACCTAAAAATATGGCTGAAATTGAAGAAGCTTCAACCAAATTTGACTTCCCAATTGAGGAAGCAAGGGGAGAAACTAAGATGAAACATATATCTCCCGCTCATATTCCTACCTTTAGGGGACTTCCAACTGAAGACCCTAACCTGTTCCTTTTTAAATTTGATGTATTATGCAGGTCAGTGGATTACAAATCAGATGCCCAAAAGCTGAAATTATTTCCCTCCACTTTAGATGATTCAGCACTACGTTGGTTCATCAGTTTAGGAAATAAACACATTGCAACCTAGGAAGATATGAAAAGGATCTTCCTAGACCAATACCAAAACTTTGGGAGAGCACGAGATGTCAGGGAAGAAGTCTTGGATATGACTCAAAAAGAGGAAGAATCATTGGAAGACTATTGGGATAGATTTAGCTTTAATTTGCAAAGATCACCCCATGCAAAGTTGGGTGAGAAGTCCTTAAGAAGTATTTTCTTGAGGGGTCTCACAAATGAGTCTCTAGAAGCTTTGAATCTGATATCGGGAGGGGATATTTACCAACATCAGATGATAGACATCCGATAATTATGTCAGAATTATTCTCATAGAAAAGGTAAACCAACCACCCGAATCACAAAAACTACAGCCTCAGTAACTAAGGCTGAAATAGGCAACATGTTGGATGATATGAAGAGTGAGATGCTCTCATCTCTTGCACTTCAACTGGATACACTCTTGCTTCAAAAAATAAGTAGGAAACTGAAGCAACATTAGCCTACTTTTACCCAAAATGTAGGAGAAAACATCCTAAAAATGAGTGTTCGAAAAATAAAGTTAGAGTGTGTGCGATCTATCAAAGGGATCATAAAACTAGGTTGTGTCCATGAATAGAGAATGTCAAAGAGGAACCTGAAGTAGCGAAAACCTATTTCATGGGTAATAGGAGAAACTGGCAATAGTTTCCTATGGGAAATAATATGCCAGGAGGAGTGCCACCTTATGGGGGAAGTAATTATATGAACCAAGGTCAGACTCAACCACCCAACATGGGATGGTGGGGTCAACCTCCTTGGATGAATGCCACCCAAGGGTCTACTCCTTACAACCCGTATCCATGGATGCCTTATCAACAAACTAGACCACAGTGGAGGAACCACAATGTGTGGACTTCACCTCCACAAAATACAACTCAAACTCCATCGCAACCCAACTTGCCTGCACCTCCTACTTCAAGACCAATTCAACTACCTACACAACCAACTCCAAATCTGAATAACAAGTCAAATCAGCCCACCTATCAGGTAGACACAGAGATGTTTCCAATGTATCATATTAGAGTAGATTGTAGCCCTGTACAACTTAGGTTAGGAAGACAATTAGGAGTAGAACCAACTCCTCCTATAGTGGAGGAAGAGGATGTAGAGTTAGAAGTAGAAGAGCCACCTTTGGTAGAAGAGGTGGAAGAAAAATAAACTACTAAGAAAAATAGAAATGAAGGGGTTCCACATTTTTCAAAAATATTACAAGAACCCAAGAAGCCAACACAACCAGAATTTGACATTATGGAAGGCTTAAAAAACCTGACAATCACAATTCCCCTTTTTAAGCCATTAGAGATGTTCCCATTTATACGAAGGCCATAAGAGAATTATGTTTGAAAAAATAAGAAGAAAACCATCAAAAGTAGTAAGTGTGGTAGGACAATTGGTTGATCTCATGTTAGGCAATACCTACCATCCTAAATACTCTGATCTAGGAAGCCCAGTGCTAACAATTAAAATTGTAGGCTTCCAATTACCCAACACATTAGTAGATCTAGGGGCTGCCATAAACATCATGCCCCAAGAAACCATGCAGAAACTACAACTCACGGATATGAGGCCAACTAAAATTATCCTTCAATTAGTTGATCGATCCATAGTACTCCTAGAGGGAATACTGGAAGATGTTGTTGTCACAGTAGATGCATGGGAGTATCCAAAAGATTTTCTAGTGTTGCAATCTAGATCTGGATTGGGTGGCTATCCACTTATATTAGGTAGACCTTGGCTGGCCATAAATGATGCTTATATAAGTTGTAGGATAGGACAGATGATGATCTCAGATGGATAAAATACCAAAAACTTGATCATTTATCCACCTGCACAATCCACTAATTTGTTGGGAGAACCAAACTATGAAGTCTTAAATGATGATGCATTATCAATGCTTCAACCTATAATGGCTCTAGATGAGATTGAGGATGACATTGATGAAGAACAAGTCATAACACACTTTTTCCAAGGGGAATCTTCTCATCCTCCTCTAGAATCCTCACTTGTAGGTAGCAAAGATAACCATGTCAAACAAATAGAGGTAGCACCTGATAGAGTATTGAATATTGATAATGAGTTGTCAATTATTCAAGAGGACAAATTAAAGGAAATACTAGTCAAACACCAAACTACTTTTGCGTGGGATTACACAGACATGAGGGGGATTGCACCCAAAGTCTGTACTCATAGGATATATTTGGAAGATGATGTGAGACTGGTAAGACAGCCCCAGAGGAGAATGAATCCAGCCATGAAAGAAATTGTCAAAGCTGAACTACAAAAACTTTTGTCAGCTGGGTTTATTTATCCAATATCGGATAGTCAATGGGTATCACCTTTAGTGGTGGTGCCTAAGAAAAATGGCAAGTGGCGCATTTGTGTTGATTACAGGATGCTCAATAAAGCCACTAGGAAAGACCATTTCCCCTTACCCTTTATTGACCAAGTCCTCGACACCTTGGTAGGATGAAAATATTTTTCATTCCTAGATGGGTTTAGTGGATACAATCAAATTCAAATAGGGGAAGAAGACCAGGACAAAACCATGTTTACTTGTCCATGGGGGACTTTTGCTTACTAAGTCTTACCATTTGGGTTGTGTAACGCACCTACCACATTTCAAAGGGTGGTGCTTAGTATCTTTTTAGACATGGTTGGAGAAACTGTAGAAGTGTACATGGATGATTTCACCATTTATGATGAAACTTTTGAGGAAGCTACAACCAATCTGGAGAAAGTACTCCAGCGGTGTCAAGAGATAAACCTGTCCCTTAGTAACAAAAAGTGTTTTATGCTAATGCAAGAAGGGATAGTGTTAGGACATCATATATCTATGGAGGGGATTAAAGTAGATAAATAAAAAATTGAAGTAATTAAAAATCTACCTACTCCCCAAACACAGAGAGATGTCCATAGTTTTCTAGGTTCTATTGGATACTATAGGCGGTTTATCCAAGACTTTAGTAAGACTGCCAAACCTCTGCATACATTATTATCTAAAAATGTTGAGTTTATCTAGACCAGTGAGTGTGAACAAGCATTTCAGATTTTAAAAGAAATACTGACCACAACTCCTATGTTGAGAGGTCCAAATTGGACCCTCCCCTTTCACATTTACACTGATGCATCTAACAATGCGATAGGGGCTGCATTAGGACAAAAATATGGAGATGAGTTTTACGCCATCTACTATGTCAATAAACATCTTACAGGTGTTGAGTTCAACTATACTATCACGGAGAAAGAATTCCTTGTAGTAGTGCACACTATTAATAAATTCTACCATTACATTATAGGTTATAAGATTTTTGTGCATACAGATCATGCAACCATCAGGTACCTAATGAATAAACCTATAGTGAGTGGTAGAATTATTAGGTGGCTTTTACTATTGTAGGAATTTGATGTAACCATTGTTGACAAACCCAGCAGGGATAATGTTGTTGCAGATTTTCTCTCCAGGTTGATATCTCAGGACCATACAACCATTGAGGATCAATTTCTAGATGAGCATATTTTTGCTCTAGATGAACAGATTCCATGGTATGTGGATATGGCTAATTACTTAGCCATCGATAAAGTATCTCCTACACTCTCACCCTGAGAAGCTCAAACATTAATAGAAAAGAGTGCAACCTTCTCATGGATTGATGGATGCCTATTTAAAATTGAGCCTGATCAAATCATGAGAAGGTGTGTTGTAAAAAATGAAACCATAAAAATCCTCAAGGCTTGCCATGATGAACCATGTGGTGGTCATTTTGTAGGAAAAAGGACTGCATTTAAAGTTTTGCAGGTTGGATATTTTTAGCCTTCTTTATTTAAAGATGCAGTCAAACATGTTAACCAATGTGATCAATGCCAATGAATGGGTAGACCAACTCTCCGAGATGAGATGCCACTTCAGCCCCATGTGCACATTGAACCTTTTGATAAATGGGGGATGGAATTTATGGGTCCCATCAATCCATAGTCAGGTAGAAAAAGGTATATTCTTATTTGTACTGACTATGTGATGAAATGGGTTGAAGTGCAGGCACTACAAGATTCAAAGGAAAATACTATAGCCAATTTCCTGTATGAATCCATTTTCACCAGATTTGGGGTTCCTAGAGAAATTACCACTGATCAGGGACCTCAATTCACCTCGAAAGTGATTCAGGAGTTGATGCAGTAATATCAAATCCGACACAACAAAACTACCCCCTATCATCCACAAGCAAACGGGCAAGTGGAAGTCACAAATCAAGAGCTAGAAAATATTCTTACTAAGATGGTACAACAACACCAAAAATATTGGGCAATTCATTTACTAGAGGTAGTGTGGGCATATCGCACTACCTGGAAGACTACCACTAGATTCACACCATTCCAATTGGTGTACGGGAAAAATGCCATGATGCCCATTGAATTTGAAATCAAAACCCTATGGACTACTGTAGCATTAAATTTAAATTTAGATGCTACACAAAAATACCAAATTCAATAGCTCAACCAGCTAGATGAATACCGATAGGATGCTTTACAATGAACAAAAATCATGCAGAAGTAGAGGGTCCAATGGCATGACCACCACATACGACCAAAATAGTTCAAAGTGGGAGAATGGGCATTATTGTATGACTCCTAGTTCTAGGAGTGAAAGGGAAAGCTTATGCAACATTGGATGGGACCATATGAAGTGGTTGAGATTATCAAAAATGGTGTTGTGTGTTCAAACCATAGATGGAAGTGACATTGTGTTGATAGTCAATGACCACTGATTATGATCATATCATACACCACCAATCCACATGGTTGAATCCAAAGTAGGCATGGGGGAGACCCCATCATAATAAAAAATCTCTCCAATAGTTGATGGATGCGTGTGCATTAGCAAAAAAAAAATTTAAATTTAAATTTTCTAGTTTTATTTTATTTACTACTTTGTAGAAATCATGCCCTGAATGCAATCTATAGGCATCCTAGGAAACCTAGGCCTATCAGGCATAGGATCCATGATTCCTATTTTATGTTTTACATGTGCATTTATTTTATAGGAAATCATACCTTGAATGCAATCTGTAGGCATCCTAGGAAACCTAGGCCTATCAAGCATAGGATCCATAATGCCCTACATATTTTTAGCTTTCTAGGAGGATAAATGAATGAAAAAAGTGCCAATACCCACCAAGAAGGGGTACTTACAACTAGACATATATATAGGTGTCTACTTCCTCAAGAAGAAAATACTTGTATACGAGTCAAGGAAGGCTGTTGACTTTATCACCAAGGAAAAGCACCTGTATTCGGATCAATGAAAGGTGCCTGACTATGGGTCAACTCAATGGATATTGAATATCCAACCAAGAGAAGGTGCCTATCTCCCATATATAGAAAAATGCCTATATCCATAACATTTTTAAGGTACCTATATTCACAAAGGTGCCTATCTCCCATATACATTTTAGTAATATGTCCAATAAAGTGTCATATATTCATAATAACAAATGTGTCTATCTCTATAAAGTAAAGTGCATGTCTCCCAAAAAATGTACCTATCTCCACACTTCAGAGAAGGCTATCTCCAAAACAAATGGTCCTTCTCTCTCCCAAAAATGTCCTATCTCCCACTTAAAGGGTGCCTATCTCCCATACAAATAAAGGTACATGTATTCCAACACAATGATGACTTCTATATTCGACATCGAAGAAAGCGATCGATGCCACATTGGCACCGAAATCCATGCACAATCAAAGTCAAACTTTTCATGGATAAAAGTATGTTTGTTTATCTTTTTATCGATGGAATCTATTTACTTCTCGATTTTTAACCAAAGAAGTTCATGATTTTCCATCGGTGACCCATGCATGCTCCCAAGGCAAAACAAACAAATTCCAAGGAGGGGACGTGTGTCATCCCATAATAAAATAAAAATTCCATGTTTTCTTCAATTTTTTGCACAAAACCTCAAGATTAATAAAATTGCAGTACCCAATGATGATTCAAGTTGACGCAATTTTTGCAAAAAAAACCACACCGATCATTTGTCCCAGAGACACTGTTGTCATGCATCGGCCAATCACATTGCATCATCGAAATTTGCATATGATAAATCATGAAACACCATTCAGGTATGTACCAAACTTTCTATTATATGTATGCATGATTTTCATAAAGAAACATTTTTATATAATGTGTCGACACATGTCCCATAAAACTCATATCCAATCATACAAGCCCCAAACCTGTACTATGCCATATGGTGCCAATCAAATGGAAGGAAGTGATTGTATCGATACCCATCTAAAATCTAGCACATAATTTTAAATTTAATTATGTAGATTACCCATAATTACTATTGATTATAGGAGATAGGTGCCCTATATGCATGGATACAATCACATGCTTTAACATGTTATAAACCAAAAATAATGCCTATTTTTACAAACATAATGAAATCCAAAGAATAGAGCCAAGACCACCATGGGAAAACCTACTAATCATGCATTGAAGAAAAATGAGCCTCAAGATATTTCAGGCATAATTAGTGATGTCAGAAACTAGTTTGAGGTTGCAAGATGGATGCAATATTACCACCTAGTTAGCCAAGATCAAGACCCTATGGCAGTGCATGAATTTGTAGCTTCAATGGATGATGATATCATACAAATGAGGATTGGTCATACCAATCACAGAAGCATATATTGTAGAGGTGACTAGTCTTCCACGCATAGGGGACCGAACATATAAGGAAGATAGTATAGCACGATGCATACAATGATTTTTTGGGTAACCATCAACATAGACAACATGCCAAGGGTTGTCAAAATAGTATATGCCAGACCTTTGGAGGGATGTGTTCGAGCAAGTAGCTCAATTTTTCACCTACACTAGTAAGTATTCCTAGTTGAATACCAACCATTTTAGATTTCTTAATCATATATTACATGGGGATAAAATCAATATTCCCTACTACCTAATGTGTGCCCTAAAGGATGAATCCAATCGATATCAGGTAGGAATAGTAATGATATTAGCACATCACGGGTAATATCAACCCTAGTTCGACATGTCAAGGCACATAGGGATGATTAAAGTAGAGATATGCCAAGGCACATAGAGGATGAAAGAGAAGTTTATACAAATGAAGCCAAGGAGCAGTAGGGGGAAGAGGAGGCACCTGACTCCCAAAACCACCAAGCTACAAAAATAATAGGGCAAGCAGAATCAGGCCCTTCTTCCCCAACACCATCACCTACCTCCCAACATAGCCATTCTATAGGGGAGGTAGGACAAGATGAATAGAGTCTATCATAGGCAATATCATCACCTATCTCCCAACATTCAAATTGGGAGGTAGACCAAATTATTCCAAGCCCAATTTAAGCTTCATCACCACCGACAACCAGAAGTAGAACACAAAAGGAGCACCTAGTTGATTATAGTTCATCCAAAGAAGAAAATGTAGAGGATGAACTAGCTACTCAAGTATTGCATGGCATGGCCAGTGGTGTGACATTCTACAAATGATCAAGAAGAAGACCTGTAGAGCCAATTATAAAACATGAAAGAACAAGCCTCCAATTGGGAGGAAAAATTTAAGAAAGAGTAGGCCAAATTTTAGGAGTCTCAAGGTACTACAACAAGACAACAAGAAGTGAATGATGCTCTATGATAGCTAAGAGAAATGGTATGATAATTAGAAAATAGGGTTCAACAACTACAAGTTGTCACCAAACTAGATAAGGTGGATGCTACCATACAGACAAACTAGGCCATGGATGCAACATTTTCTTTCATGGACTTAGAGGAGAAAATTGCATCCACAAGGGTATTTCATTTCGATGCCAGAAGGGCATCAGACAACCAAAAGGTCAAAATAGGGGACCAATCAGAGGCCCCTATGAAGACTACTTCCCAAGAATAGGGGAGCCCTATTGTGCAATAAGAACCCCCTATAATAGAAATTGATGATAGTGAGGCTGAGGAGTCAACCAAAATACCTGATGCTACCCAATCAGATGGTCAACCACCAGATGACCAAGCAGGAATTGCCAAGTCAACTAGGGAGTCTAAGGTACAATTGGATGCCACTCAACCAGTTGATGACACAGATATATGAACCTACTATCCAGTCAAAATTAGGGCAAGGGAAAGAACATGAGGTGGATCACCCTAGGAGTCAATCGATCCCATAAAGGTTATAATCAATTAATCAACCATTCGGTTGACCAAACCATGATTAATCAATTTGATGAATAGACCATGGTTGAACCAACTAGGAACACACTAGGGGACCAGGATATGTAAGATACAGAGTCCTCTAAGGTCAAAGAAATACCACCTCCATAGAAGGTAGAGGAGGTTGATCCTTCAACATCCATAACTAATGCAACAACACCTAAACCATCCAAGAAATTATAGCCCAAATGAAAAGTAGAGAGCACCACAGAGAAGGTAGAAGACAAGGGCTAGCAACCCAAAAAATAGAAAGCACCCCAATAAAATTTGAAGGTGCAACCAGACCCAAATTCAGATGAAGAGTGGGTTGCATCCATGAAAGCCTTCACCAACTAGAAAGAGTAATTCCAAGAGCTCAAGAAGAACCTGAAGGAGGCTAAGAAAGAGCGAAAAGCTCACAAAAGAATGGCTAGAGAGCCAAGTATTTCTATTAATCCTACCTAACCAAAATAATTCTAGAACCTATATGGTTCAACTGATGGCAATCCCTCAAGGATGAAGGAATATCTAGACAATATGGGTATATTTAACAAAGAACCAATGATGCCATCACCAGTTCAAGCACTCAAGTCTCTACCACCTAAAGATGTAGAGGAGAATGACATAGAGGACACAACACTCAACCCGAAGGTGGTAAAATTACCAAAGGCCTAGGTACATGATACATCCCATTATCCACCATGGGACAAGCCTGAATTTCCATTGGCAAATCAGCTTCCCCCAAACCATCAATACTAGAAGCAAGTTGAGCCTGCATTCCAGAAGGATGCCACTACATTCACAGGATTCTACATGGAGGAAGTTAAAGGCAAGAAGGGGTGGAGCAGAACAAAGCCAAATATAGGGGTAGGGCCCAACCAACCCTTATGATGTAGTAAATGCCAGAAGGCACCAGAGACAAAAGTAGGTCCCAATCAACCAAAATAAGGTGGCAAACAAAAATGTAATAAGGAACGAGATAGAGCCAAAAACAAGGGAGAGAAAATATTGGAACAGAGAATACTAGTAGGTTATTGATAAAATAGGGGATTACCAGCAAAAGGTGCCATGAGGGCATGGCAAAAATTAGGCATGGGGGATGATGAGCACCAAAAATGCTCATTTTTTGTATACTTTAATAACATAAATGTGTGGCATATTATATTAGAAATGCATATTTTATGATATTTTTGTATATATTTAATGGAAAATGATGTATTATGCCTAATGTGTGTTTTGAGTGAAAATTGTGTGTAGATGTAGTACATTATATCTTTTTTGCACCTTTTTAGTCAAGGTCCCATGCGGACCTAGCATTTGATACTTTCATGATGTGATTAAGGAAGGATTGGTGATTAAACGATGATAGTAGCAAAGGAGTAAGGTATTCCAAAACATGCTAAGGTACGACACCTATCTCTCGACCATAAGTCGGAAGGTGCCTATCTCCTAGTGAAAAGGAAGTACCTATCTCCCAGTACACAGGATGATACATGTCTCCCGATAACAGGTTGGACAGACACCTATCTCTCGAGTACATGGGATGACACTTGTCTCCTCGATGATAGAATAAAAGTGTACATTGTTCGATGCCCAAAAACTAGTGATGATCTTCAATGAACAAGAGAAGGCTAAATACGATGCATGTATCCCGATGATAGGTCAAAAAGGTACCTATTTTCTAGCAATAGGTCGAACAACGCGTGCACTAGATAGAATAAAAACATGCGCATTGATCGTAAATATTGAAGACCATGTATAAAATTAGATGCATTTTGTTAAACATAGGAAACACTATGATTATTCCGTGAGGGTTAATTTTAGTATGATTTCTCTATTTTTAGATGTCTAATAAATTTATGCATGCCCGCCGTAGCAAATCATGCCATGTCTAAAATTGTAAATAGGGGATGGCCGCATTCTGTATAAAAATGCAAGCCACCCCTGAAGAAAGGATCCAAACTTGCTTTGTAAAAATTAGTACTGCATAATAAAAATCTTGAAGTGTTTTGATCAATTTCTTGAGTTCGAAGAGTGATTGCGTGAATTAACCGAGCAGATGTCTACAGGAGCCTAGGCCCACTCCAGGTAGTATTCCTCCCCTATTTCCTTCTACTTTCATTAATTAGTTTCTGTTATTTATTTCCTGCAAGTGTGTTTTAATTCTGTATTTTCCCTATTTTATTTAAATTTTGCAAGTGTGTTTTGCTTTCCTGCACTTTACTTTTCTGCACATTTCCTTTCAGTCATGTGTTTGACATTTTAATTTAGTTTTCCTACAATTTCCTATAGAATTTACTTTCCTACAATTTAATTCTACCGGTTTGGCTGAACTCCAACTACACCAACAACCACCCCCAAACCAAAGTGACACATAGGACTCATCTCTAGTCTACTACAGGCATATACTTTGCACTGGTACTCACAAGTCTACGAACTACCGGATTGATAATTAATGGATAGGAAATGACTATTTTTAGAACATAATTTTTGCTCACCAACCAAATTAGCAGATCTAGGCACTAGTGCTGAGTATGACACGTGGTGGGTCACCTGACTATAGCAGGGAGGTGGACCGATGGGTAGACCTACTGAGGTAATAGAGGAGGAGGGCATGGATGAGGTTGGGCGATGAGTGCATCACAGGATAGAGGGGGAGTAGGGCTAGGTTTTAGAGGTAGAGGAGTCATAGGATGAGGGTGAGGATGATGAGAATGACCCTTTAGATGAGGTGGCTCATCTAAGAGCACGAGTGCAAATCCTACAAGGGTAGCTAGTGTAGTAGGAGACTACCCTGGCCATAGTCTAGAATCATCTTAATAGTGGGTAGTAGGAGTGGAGGAGATTCTCTGAGGAGAGATATCTCCTTAAGACCTAGGTGGCCATAGCCCATATAGAGATTGATAGGGTGACTACAAAGAGGGATAGAGTGATGATAGAGCAAGATGCTTTGTAGACTCAAATGATAGCTATGATAGCTGAGAGAGACACCAAGACAATGAAGTGAGATGATCTACAGGTTTAGTTGGTCATTGTGATGAAAGGTTGGGTTACACCCTCTACTCCAGTGATTCATGGGTAGACAGCATCTAGTGGAGAGGCTAATATTAGCATAATGTGGAGCCTTCTAGAGGAGTACCTAGCCCAACGTCGATCTGACATGGCTTATATAGTCAATTTAGAGGGTTTACTCAGGATACATGGTGGCATTTTACCTGATAGGTCTATAGCAGGGGGATTTCAGTGAATTTGGTGCAACGAGTTTGAGTAGTCATCAGGTTAGCCTAGTCACAGGTCAACATCTAGACTAGCGATATCAGGGGCTAGTGGTTTAGGACAGCATCACAAGGATGATGTTGAGGGTGGAGGTGACTCTAGGGGTGCAAACCCTTCATGATATATTTTATGTATTGATTCTTTTTGGGTGTAAGGTCTAAGAACCTACACGGTTTTAGCCTGTAGGCATTTTTATATCACCATGTACTCTGACATTACTATATATATATGATCTCATTTATGGCTCATTATGTGTTTATGTTGTGTTTTAATTTTATGTTATGGATGCAATGATGAATGTAATGCTTATATGATGTATTGATTTATACATGTGATGTACTAATGACATGCAATTATTAGGTGATGGATGTATGACTATATTTTGTAGTCTAGATGTATGGATGCACTATTATGTATGTGTATATGGATGCAATTTTTTAATGTTAAATGCATATTTTTAAATTTATTTAATTGATTATGCATTTAATTCTTTTTATTGATATGATAAATGTAATGTGTATGTAATGCATTAATTTTATATGGATTTTTTAATGCAAATTGTATATGTATACTTTAATTATTTAAAACATAATGAATGAATCTAATTTGTGTTTAAAAAACTAATGGGAGACACCATTGAATGTATAAAAATAATGAATTAAAATGTTAACCTTATCACAAGAATTATATACTTGTATGTGAGATGAAATGTGGGATGGCATATGTGAAATGTAGGGGCTTTCCCCATAGGCTTTTGTAAACTAAAATGTGTGCATAATATAGTCAGTGGTCATCTAAATATCATTGTTCATATTCATCCAATATCTATCCTATTTTATGAGTACCCTTTAATAAACAAAAGCTCATAAGAAAAATTGTGAATATTGATGAGATGATTTGGTGCTGTGAGGAGATTTTGATATTTTCCATGAGACTCAAATACCCTAGTTGATTGATCAAAATTTGTGTTTTGACTACACAAGAATCCTGCAAGATACAAGCCTGCTAAGAAGATCCAAATATTTAACATCCCTGTGTTTGCATAGTGAATGTATTAGATAAGGAATAAGGCTACCTCATTGCCATGTGGGTTTCATGCAACCCATTTCTATAATGAATATCACCTTATGGTCATCCTAATCCTGAGTTTGAACATATTTAGACTAGACTAATAGGGAATACAAGCCACAAAAATCTAGCTCAACCATAAAATGATATTGGTCTATACAAAAGAGTGACAGACATATCACTACGTGTAAGGCTACTCCATTACCAGGTAGGTTTCTTTCAGCCCATTGTTTTAGTGGATATTGCTCCATGGCTTTTGAATACTGAATATTCCATGGATTCAAGATCACTACCCCCTTGTTTTCTTTTTAGTATTTGGGATACTTGCTCATGCTTAGTGGTGAAAACCACTATTTGTTTTTTGAGAACAAGGGATTTTCTTAGTGATTAAAATCATTGTTTCCTTTTTTTATTGCTTTGGAAATTTTCTCAATTTGTGGGAGAGCAAAGGAATTTTTTGGGTAGGGGGGAGCCTATCCTTTTATCAATTCTCAGCATCCTAGACCATGCGTATAATAGGATGAGCCATGGAAACCTTTCACTTAAGGCAACAAGGACTACTTTGTAGTTGTCATCTTTCCTTGTTCAAACTTGGATTGTTAATGTGTAAAATTGTGTTAGGATTTTGACATATGCAAGGTACTATCAAAGTGATACCTTACCTTCTAAAAGCCAAGATAGCTTTCTAAAAAATCTGAAAATAAAACTAGGGATGGCGAAATTACTGAAAACCCTAGTATACACCCTATAGCAACTCATTAGTTGTGTTAAAAAACATAACTACTCACAAGGGAAATGTGAATGATAATGATATGTGGGATGTATGACTGGCATACAAATATGGTGTCATTCATGGGACTGTAAACACAACTTGTCCTAGTGCAAGTGCAATGGATTAAGGTGCCTAATGCAACTAATCAATACATACAATGAAATGCATGATAATATAATACAAATGTTTTTTGTATTTTGATGTTTTGTATTGTTTTTTTGTGTTTTTATGCTTTCTTATTTGTTTTGTATTTTTGATAAAAAAAATTATTTTTGTAATTTTGGTTTTTTTATGATTTTACAAGGGAAGGTGCGATACCTTGCACACCCCTAGTGCGTGTGATGATTGGTGAAATTTGAGAAGGTGTGATACCTTAAGAATCCCAAATTTGCTTCATTGATTGTGATGTGGATGGTGGAGAAGGTGTGACATCTTGAAGACTCCTAGTGTACATTTTTTCTGTTGTGATGTGATTGGCTTGGTTAGGAAGAGTGACAGAATCTAACCCCCCATTGTGGCATAGAATTTTGTACAATATCAATGTCCCAATAAGGAAAAACAAGCGAACCGTCTATGTGAAGCTCATTTCGTTCTATCATCTCTTCGATAAGATTCTTGAATGAGTAGCAATTGTGGATGTCATGCCCGTTCATACAGTGATAGATACAGTAGAGGATTTTAATGTCTAACCCAAGTTTAGGTTTTCTCAATTTTATTTTTGGTAATGTGATTGCATGTGCCTTGTACAATTTTTGAAATAGGGCCAAAGTAGTCATCTAGAAGTCGATGTATCAAGGTAGCTTGTCATATTTGTGATACTGCATTTGATCTTGGGGTTGTAGACAGGATGATATGACCTAAACTATGATAGGTTGAGTTGAAGTGGGAAAACCATCTATGGTTGAAGTCTCCTTATCAATAAGGTCTTGGACCATATTTTTAAATGCATAACAATTGTTAATATTATAACCCTCTATTCGATGATAAATGTAGAAGTGATATTTCCTATAGCCCTTGGGATTAGTTCTATTTGGATCTAACAGGTGCATGTCAGGTAGATTTATTGTTTTAACTTCTTGTAGCTTTTTGAAATTTATTAACATGGGCTCAAATAACAGAGTCCAAATATGAGGTTGGTGTTTTAAGCGAGGTGAATGCAATTGATTAGTTTGATAAGGTAGAAATACTATGTGTATATCAATCACCTACCTAGGTTGCTTTGTTTCTTTTTCTAGCATAGGTAACAAACCATTAACTATGCCTACTTATTGATCCTCAATAGTGGTAGTATTTTTTGTTTGAATTTGATTCTTATAGATCATGTCTGGTACTATATTTTTGAAAGTGTACCATGCTTGTATATCATAACTATTTTGTCTATGATATAAACAGTATAAATTCCCTCTATACCCTTTATATTTTGGATATTTTGGATCTTAGGGGTGGATATTAGGTAAATTAATGGTCTTTATCTCACATAATCGATTTAAAATCGATGCCAAAGATTCATATAATGGAGTGTAAATTCTAGGTGGATGACATTGTCATTTTTGTGCTTGATTTTATAAAAGACAACTTTGTGTTTATGGATGAGACGGTGTAACCATGGGTGCAATTTGCTGTGATAGATCAATGTTTGTGAGCTGATGCATGATTTACTATAAAGCATCATTTTGGAGACCCATTTTTATCTCAACTTTAGCTAGATAATCCAAAATGTGTTGTAAGAAAAAAGAGGTTTATGGTTGGATAGTTGTTGATATAATTGACATGCAACAACTAGGTAGAAGTGAATCAAAGATATCCTTTATCTAAGGAGATGTGGATGTATTATAATGATCATGTTTAATGGATATTGTTAAAAAAATTTGAGCCTCCTACTCTAATTTATTAACATTTGTACCAATTACAAAAATATAATGATATGTAGTGGATGAGTTTATGTTTGCAGTTTATGGAGTTGATTGGTATACGTAGATGGTGATTGAACCTTCAAATCTGGTGCTTGACTCCTGTTCAAATATGGCACCTGAATCCCATTCAAAATTTGGTAGCTAAATCTCATTCAAATATTGTGCCTGACTCCCATTCAAATCTAGTGCTTGACTCCCATTCAAATCTGGTGCCTAAATCCCATTCAAAATCTGGTGCCTAACTCTTATTCAAAATTTGGCACTTGAATCCTATTCAAAATCTGGTTTCTACCTCCCATTCAAAATCCGGTGCTTGAATCCCATTCAAAATATAGTGCCTAAATTTTATTCAAAATCTAACAACCAACTCCCATTCAAAATTTGGGTGCTCAACTCTTGTTCAAAATTTAGCACCTGATTCCCATTCAAAATCTAGTGCCTAACTCCTATTCAAAATTTGGTGCCTAACTCCCATTCAAAATCTAGTGCCTGACTCTTGTTCAAATATGGTTCCTGACTCTCATTCAAATCTGGTGCTTGAATCTCATTCAAATTTGGTGCATGACTCCCATTCAAAATTAGGTATCTATCTTCATTTGCAAGTTCCTATCTCCTGTATACAAATCTACAGATTTGATGTCAATAGTTGGAGAATATTTGTAGTTTTGAAAATCCTAAAATTAGGTGATCATTTACGTGTAGTTCTACAGATTAAGGTGTTAATAGTGAGAAATTAGAGTGTAGTTTTGTAAATCTGGAAACTGGGTAAAAATATATTTGCAGTTTTGTGAATCTAGAAATGGGTGAGAATTAATTTTTAGTTCAAATATGTATACAGACGTCTATCTTCAGTTGCAATTTCTTGTCTCCTATATACAGTTTATAGTTTGACTACATATTTTCTAGTTTCTAGTTTTACAATTTCTATTTTTGCTACACAGTTTATAGTTTCTAATTTTCAGTTGCACAGTTTCCAGTTTTCGGTTTCACAATTTCTATTTTTGTTGCACAATTCATAGTTTCTAGTTTGACTACATAGTTTTCAATTTGACTACATATTAACCAGTTTGACTGTAGCCTACACTTGGATAAGTAATGTAGTTATTATTAGATGTTTAGGTAGGAAATATGTTTACAGTTTTTAAGCAGGTGTATTTTCTAAAATAGTTGGACTATTTATTGTGTTGTTTATTGTTATAAATCTAAAAATCAGGTTTATTTTTAGATGTCCCAATGGAAAGTATTGTGTAGTATTAAATAAATGCAGTAGTTTTATAGGTAAATAAATATCAAAAAGTAGGAAAATAAATATGGGAGGTAGAAAATAGAAGACTGGAAAAATATCTCTTGTCTATAAAAGAGATTTTTTCAAATCTTCAAAGGGGTTGATGCATTCTGCCACTCGCTGACCTCTGTAACACTATGGAAAATAATAAAAAAAACTATTTGAGTTAGAGTCTGTGTATCTTTAGTTTGGATATATTGCATGTGGCATTGGCCCTTGGTTCATGCTAACCTTACCTTTTTTAGTTGATTCATGTTTTTTTTGTATCTCGTATTTGTTGTACTATGTTTTTTGTGGAGTTTTAGGTGGATCAATCAGCCCACTTTTTATTTTGGTGTATCACCTCTTTTTATTTTATTTTTATTTTCTTAGTCTGCTATTATAGTTTTTTTATTTTATGTTATCCCTCTCCCTTTTACCAATGCAGTTTAGTGTAGTTTTTAATTTTATTTCCCAATTCTTGTTGCAGTTTTTATTTTTAGTTTATTTTTCTGTTGAAATATTTTATTTTCCCTTCCCCTATTTCCCCAGCAATTTTTATTACAGTTCAGTTTAGTTTGCTATTTTTAATGAGAGCCAGCTCTTTTTAGAGGTATTTTCCTCTAAGGCAGTTCCACACAAGAGGAAGAATCCCATGTTGGTTTTGTGCACGGGTGCAGTGTAAGTGTATATTTTAGATATCAATAGTTTTGGCATGCTCGGTGGGATGATCTATAGTTTTATTGAAATATTTGCATATATTGTGTTTATGTTTTAAAAACAGTCAAGATTTGGTGTTTGTCTTGACTGATACTTGTTTACTAAAGCATATAAAAAAATCACCTAGATACTTTGCTGGTTAAGAGGACCAGATCATTGATTACATCCTCATTTTATGAGGGGTGTGTCTATAAGAAGCATTTTAATAAGGGAAGGTAGATTCCATTTCTAGTAACTTTATTTCAATACCTCAAGGAATAAAATAAGGGAAAGGACTCAAGATCATGTTTCTACATCACCTCTAGTTATCTCTTCTCTCTTTACTCAATTTATGGCTCAATTGTAGTCTAGAGCCTATCCTTCTTTCAATCAAGGTAGTCCATTGGCCTTGAAAGTATATGATGATATTACAGTATCAGCCCTTAAGGCTTTGCCTTTTTATACTGGTGAAAACTCAGTCACTCCTATGAAACATATCCAAGATATGGAAAATATATTCTCAGTGCATAATGTGACTCAAGATAATGTGGCATTTAGACTGTTGGTAAGCCTAAATCCCTTCAATGGTTTATAATCCTTCCTACTCATTGCAATCTGGGATGAATTGGCTGATAAGTTGATCAAATAGTTCAAATATAAATCAGATAGCTTGTCATGTATGGAGCAACTAACTACCATCAAAAGAGCTCCTAATGAGAAGATCACAAATTTCAATTTCATATTCTAAAGGACATGGGATAGAGTATCCATGGAGGTAAGGCCAAATGCATAGTCTAATTTTCTATATTTTTTGAGAGCTTTGAGTTCTAACATAGGTATGAACATCCAAACTAGAGGAGTCAATACATTACCTAATGCATATGAAAAAGTTGTTGAAGCTAAAAATTATTTAGTGTAGTGTGGTAGTATTACCCCTATATATCTTATGCCTCTATTTCTAGATGTGACTGTACCCAATATATTATCCTCTCAAGATTATGCTAATATTCCAACAGTTAATCCATTCTCAATTAATGAGAATGTACCTAGCACTTCTGGTCAATCAAATGACCAAATTAATGATCTATTGAATTTAGTTAGAGTAATGGAAAACAAGCTTAATAGTATGGAGAAGCAGTAAAATCAACCTCAATAAAGGTATTTCCATCAATACTACCTTGCTTATCAACATAAGCTTCCATATCAAAATCATGCTCATCCAGCAAGGCCTTTACAAGCACAATTCCCTACTATTACCAACCCAAATCAAGCCCTGGTACTTGAGCAAAATAACTTAGCTAAGAAACAAAGGTGGTTCCCACATTATCAATTACCTCATGATCCAAATGGTTGTGCATATGTAAATAGTAGCAGTATGTTAGGATCTCATCCTAACCCTTAATTATATAACTTCTATGATGTAATAATTCCTAAATAACGTGGGTAGTACCCATGATTAATATTTTGTAATGTTCTAAGTTTTAGCTTATATAGTGCCTATGACAAATGACACCCTTTTTATGTAACACATGGTAGATAGGTTATGTAAGGTGGCCTTGTGCATGTAATTCGAGTGGCATTGTGCATGTAATTCGAGTGGCACTATGCATGTAATTCAGGTGGCATTATGCATGTAATCCAGGTGGCATTTTGCATGTAAGCCAACCATGGAAGGGAACTCTTTAAATACCCGAGAAGGCACCAATGTATTCATCTTTTACAAATTAATGAAGTGTTGAAGGAGGTTGCCCCCTCGAAGAGGCCTGCGATTCTATATTATTGTGAGATTGTTCTTTTATGCAAATTTCTGTTATAATGTGTAATTTGTTCTGAATATTAATATGATGTTTATGTGAGTTTATTTCCAAGCAATTGTGTGAGAGTTTGTTATTTGAGTTTATTTTATAGCAGGATCCTAACAAGTGGTATCAGAGTGCTTTCTAGGGCCAAGTTCTACTGCAACAGTAATGATTTTTGTCTGTTAGGTATAATCCTCTATTATTTTCATGTAATTTTTTTTTTTATTATTAAAAAAAAAAAAGACAAATACCAGTCAAAAAAAAAAATAGTCCTTTTTAGTTGAGTAGGTAGAAACCCTATGTCGGGGTTTTTAAAATATCATGAAGGATCTGTCGATATTGGATAAGCTAGATAGCCCATACAGCGTCTAGTGAAATGAGGGGCGATTAGGCTCCAATACCCATGCCTCAGACAGAACTCGCGCATGGACTTGAGCTCCCATGCATCTTCGGGTGTATCGGGAGACCATTCTAAGGTTAACAAAATTTTATCTAGTAGGAAGCTTCTCGGTCTTGTATCATCCATAGTCCATGAGACATAGCATCCCAGACGATTACCCTCCCATACTATTAGAGAGGCAGATAGTGTGCTCAAGGGTATGTGTGGAATCCTCCTTAGGTAGTGGCCTAAAATATTGGTTTGAGCACTATTATTTGTCACTGCGGTATAACAGAGGGCCTATGGGTTTTACATACTCCTTTACTTAGCATACCGTGGTTCTATTAAAACTTCAACCTGCAACAAAATCACAAATCAAAACTCCCTATTTGTAAACCTGCATTCCAAATTCCCAAAAGTGAGCATATAAGAAAGGAATCCTCTACCAAAAAAAATAACATACATTGCATAGATTCGAGATAAAATATGAGGGTGACAGTTAAGTTGATAGTCTGGAGAATAACAGTCAAATTTACAATGGTAGTAACAGTGAGGTCAGTCAGGTCAGCATAGTCAGGTCAGAGACTACAGTGTTCAAAATAGAACTGTCATAATAGTAACCTACAGAATACAAAGAATCTTTAGACTAGTGAGGTAAGCAATTTCAAAGACTGTCTAGGCTAAGAAAAACAATGAGTGAGTGACCAGAGACCAATTATAGATAGTGCTCCAGTACCCAACTTTTGCACTGTAGCTCAAAATAAAAAACTGTAAACACTGTTAGACTCGGCAAAACAGGAGAAAAAAAAAGTCTGGGGTGCCCAAAAGTAGTGTTGTGGGATATAGCTCATTGTGACCACCTCTTTGAACTGATCGTTTTGATATATAGCACCCAAGCACTTTTTTGGACACTTACTAAAAATATTAAGTCCTAAAACCCAATTCTAATTTTAGTAACTGGTCACAAAAGGTTCCAAAATGACCTAGGGTACCCATGGACATCAAAAAGAGCTAGAACAGATGGACTCCTTAACCAAATCCATTGAGAATTTGAACTTGGCAATTTTCTCCATAAGGGAAGAGGTCCAAGGTCTTCGTCTAGATCATGAGGCCACTAGTGCTTGCTTAGAAGAAACACTGATAAATATGGGTAGCAAGTTACATAAGGGACCACTCAAAATAGAACACCAGGTTGAAAAATCTGCAAGGAATGACCATGACCCATCCTTTAAAATACCAAAATTGTACTTCCCTCAATTTAATGAGAAGGATGTTGATGGGTGGTTATGTAGGGTTGATCAATTCTTTAGACTTCATAATGTTCCCATATATCATCGAGTTCAGATGGCTTCCTTCAATTTAAAATTTGAGGCTCTACACTGGTTCTAGTGGTTACGTAATTCCAACCCAAATATCTCTTGGGAGGAATTTGAGTCCAAACTACTGACCCGCTTTGGGCCTAGTGAGTATGAGGACTTCACAGGGGCCTTGACCAAACTACAACAAACATCCTCAGTCCATGATTACCAAACTCAATTTGAAAAATTGGCCAATAAGACGAGGATTGACGGAGGGGTTCTTCATGAGTTGTTTTATCAGTGGGTTAAAAGGGGATATCCAAGCTGAAGTAAATATGTTGAAACCACATTCCATGATGGAAGCTATCAGTTTGGCGCGTCTGACCAAATCTAAACTCTCAAACCAAATGTGCCCCTCACGGTTTTCTCCAAACTGACCTTCATTTCCTTTTTGTGCCCAAAATTCAGTGGATAGTAAACCTACTACACCCAAGCGACTGACTACAGAGGAGATGGATGCACGTCATGCCCAAGGCTTATGTTATAATTGTGATGAAAAGTTTTTTAAATAACATAAGTGTGCAAACAAAAGAATGTTCTTGATAGATGTTGAGGAACCTGCTAACACTGACCAGAGTGATGAGTATGAGGACCCCCCTGAAACACCCTCTCCACAGGAAGAAGATACACAGGGGTCTGAGGCAGAGATTTTATTCCATGCTCTTGTAGGCATTACCACTCCACAAACCATGAAAGTTGTATAATTTTTCAAGGGCCAACGTCTTACCATCCTTATTGATTCAGGCAGCACACACAACTTCATTGATCCTAGAGTTGCTAAGTAGGAAAATTACTATATCCACACTTGTAATTCATTTGAATTCATGGTAGCCAATGGGGGAACATTACCTTGTAAATAAAAATTCCGCAATGTCAAGATCAGGATAGGGGACTATGAACTCAAGCAAGACATGTTTGCCCTCCAGTTGGGAGGATGTGATATGGTTTTGGGATCTCAATGGTTGAGTACATTGGGCACTATCAGTTGGAACTTTACAGAACTCTGGATGCAATTCTCCTAAAATGGACAAACACACTTACTCAAGGGCTCCCTTGCAGGAACACCTCACCTCATTAGTTCCAATTGTATGGAGAAAGTGCTAAAGAAATCAAAACATGGGGTCATTGCACAACTCTTCTCCATCCAACCAACAACTTCACTAATGGCCAAAATTCCATCAGATCTGCAACTAGTTCTACACAAACATGATGTTGTCTTTGCAAAACCAACTACACTACCACCGCGTCACTCTCATGACCATGCTATCCCATTGCTCCCAAGTAGTGCACCACAAAATATTAGGCCATACAGGTACCCTCATGCCATGAAATTGAAACTAGAAAAATTAGTACAAGAATTACTCAAGGTTGGTGTCATCCGGCCTAGTACTAGCCCATACTCCTCGTCTGTCCTACTTGTTCCCAAGAAATATGGCTCATGGCACCTATGTATTGACTATCGGGAACTCAAAAACTATAGTCAAGGATAAATTTCATATTCTAGTGGTTGATGAACTACTCGATGAACTACATGGTACCATGTATTTCACCAAGTTTGATCTCTGCTCTGGCTACCATCAGATCCAGCTCAAGGATGAGGACATCCCCAAAACTGCCTTTCACACTCATGAAGGTCATTATGAATTCTTGGTAATGTCATTTGGTCTCACAAATGTTCCTTCTACATTCCAAAGTCTTATGAACATCTTCTGGTCCTTTCTATGAAATTTCATCCTTGTGTTCTTTGATGACATCTTGATTTATAGCCACACATGGGAAGAGCATCTCAATCATGTGGATCAAACTTTACAGCTATTGGTCACCCATAACCTTTTTGCCAAAAGTTCCAAGTGTTCCTTTGGCCTTATTGAAGTAGAGTATCTGAGACACATTGTCTCACAGGATGGCGTCAAGGTTGACCCTAATAAGATCCAAGCATATCAAGAGTGGTCGAAACCTCGCACCCTCAAGGGACTTCAAGGATTTTTAGGGCTTACAGGCTATTATTGCAAATTTATCTACAATTATGGGAAGATAGCTGCCCCCCTCACCTCCATGTTGAAAAAATATTCCTTCACTTGGACAGGGCCTACTGAATAAGCCTTCATTGAACTCAAGCATGCTATGACCACCACTCCCATCTTAGCCATGCCAGATTTCTCTAAACCATTTTTCATTGAAAGTGATGCTTCTGGTCGTGGTATTGGGGTAGTATTGATACAAGAAGGATGACCTGTGGCTTTTACTAGCAAGGTACTATCTGATCGTAATCTAGGGAAATCCACATATGCTAAGGAAATGTTAGCCATATTACATGCAGTCACACATTGGCGACCTTACCTCATTGGGCATCACTTCTCCATCAAAATCGACCATCAAAGTCTCAAATATTTTTTGGAACAAAGAGTTGCCACACCTGACCAACAAAAGTGGGTGTCTAAACTCATGGGCTATGATTATGATATCACCTACAAAAAGGGAAAGGAGAATATTTTGGCTGATGCTCTTTCTTGCCAAATGGAGATTGTAAGTATGTTGTGTGCCATCTCAGCACCACTTCCCCAATGGATTGATTCCTTGCGTCAAGAAGCACGTTAGGATGCATATTTGCAAGCTTTGATAGCCTCACTAATGGATGATCCAAATTCTGCACTAGGATATAATTGGAATGGCCATGATCTACGCTACCATCAACGCCTGGTTCTACCTCATAAGTCCCCACTTTGAGAGCTCCTCATGAAGGAATTGCATGCCACTCCCTCTGTAGGCTATTCAGGGTTCCTTAAAACATATGAGCGACTCAAGCATACCTTCTTTTGGAAAGGTATGAAATGGGTCATCCACTCTTTTGTTGCTTCCTGTGACACATGTCAAAGGATGAAAGGTGAAACAGTGCGCTCTTCGGGCACTCTTCAGCCATTGCCTATCCTGGATCAGGTTTAGACCAACATTTCCATGGACTTTATAGAAGGGCTCCCTAAATCTGAAGGCAAGTCAATTATTTTCATGGTAGTGGACCGCCTTTCAAAATATGCTCACTTTTGTGCCCTTGCCCATCCTTATATAGCATCCATTGTTGCACAATATTTTCTTGACTCCATCTTTCGCCTTCATGGCATGCCCACCTCCATTGTATCTGATCGTGTTCCCACATTCACTAGTCATTTCTGGCAAGATTTGTTTAAGTTACAAGGGACTCAGCTCAAAATGAGCTTAGCCTACCATCCGCAAATGGATGGTCAAACAGAAGTTGTTAATAAATGCTTGGAAACCTACCTTCGTTGCTTTGACTTAGATCATCCCACTCAATGGGCCAAATGGTTATCCTTGGCCGAATGGTGGTACAAAACTTCCTATCATACCAAAACCAAACTCACACAATTTGAAACAATCCATGGGCACCTTCCACCTACGCCTTCCTCTTACATTCCTAGCAGATCCAAGGTCCAGGCCGTCGACAACACTCTGAGTCAACACACCGAGGTCCTTCGCCAACTTAAGAAGAATTTGAACATGGCCAAGAATTGGATGTGCCAACAAGCTGATCAGCATCGTTCTGAGCATAGTTTTGATGTAGGTGATATGGTCTTCCTTCGCTTGCAGTCGTACAAACAATCATCCCTACAACTTCGCAGGTGTTAGAAGCTTGCTACAAAATTCTATGGCCCTTACCAGATTCTACAAAGGATTGGCCCCATAGCTTACAAATTGGTGCTCCCACCTACTTCCAAGCTTCATCCAGTTTTTCATGTTTCCACTCTCAATAAAGTTGTGGGCACACAGGTACAGGTTCAATCCACACTTCTTGAATTGGATGAAGAAGGCTCCATATTACTTGAACCTGAGCAGTTGTTGGATCATCGGACTCACACTCTTTGTAACAGTACAATTACAGAGATCCTAGTTCAGTGGCGTGGGTTTCAACCTGAAGATTCTACATGGGAATCTCTCCACCAACTCCAACAACAGTTTCCTTATTTCAGCTTTGAGGAAAAAGCTTCTTCAAGGGGAAGGACATGTTAGGATCCCATCCTAACCCTTAATGTAATAACTTCTATTATGTAATAATTCCTAAATAACGTGGGTAGTACCCATGATTAATATTTTGTAATGTTCTAAGTTTTAGCTTATATAGTGCCTATGACAAATGGCACCCTTTTTATGTAACACATGGTAGATAGGTTACGTAAGGTGGCCTTGTGCATGTAATTCGAGTGGCATTGTGTATGTAATTCGAGTGGCACTATGCATGTAATTTGGGTGGAATTATGCATGTAATCCAGGTGGCATTTTGCATGTAAGCCAACCATGGAAGGGAACTCTTTAAATACCCGAGAAGGCACCAATGTATTCATCTTTTGCAAATTAATGAAGTGTTGAAGGAGGTTGCCCCCTCGAAGAGGCCTGCGATTCTATCTTATTGTGAGATTGTTCTTTTATGCAAATTTCTATTATAATGTGTAATTTGTTCTGAATATTAATATGATGTTTATGTGAGTTTATTTCCAAGCAATTGTGTGAGAGTGTGTTATTTGAGTTTATTTTATAGCAGGATCCTAACACAGTACTATAGTGACATATGATCCTAACTATTAGGTAATGGAACAAAAATAATATCAGCATCCTCTTGCATCAACTCTTGATAGCATTGTGATGTACTAGAAAGAAAAAGAGCATTGTGTAGTGAACCAGACTATGAATAATCAGCCTAAGAAGCAATTACATTCTAATTATAATACCAAATCTAAAGGAAAATTTGTAACTGATGGTCCTTCTATATCACAAGCAACCATATCCTCTCAACCTCCAAGTATCAAATAGCAAACAACAGCCTGCAGTCACATTCAAATATGTTCCATATTGAAGAAATTAGCATAATCAAACACAATAGCCTAGTATAACATGGCAAAACAAGCCCACTTACCCAGTTTTTGAGAGGCCAAGAAATAATTGGACTATCAAACACAAAAATTCAGCCTATCAACTTGGTGGAGCAAATGAAGAAGACCAGCTTGCAAGTTTCTATGTGGGATGCTCTTGCATTGATAGGACATATGAACCTCCTCAAAGAAGCTCTGATTCATGTATATTTAGGACCTAAAAAGACTAAATATTCTATTACATACACTAAAAGTCTAGTACAAATGGCTCCTAATGAGGTACAATCACCTACTAAATCTCCTCCTTTCTATATGACCCTCATCATAGGAAAGCATTTGGTCCATAATTTTTTAATTGATTCAGAAGCTAGTAGTTGTGTAATGCCAAAGAGAATAGTTAATATTTTATGACTTTTCAATTGAGCCTATGCATGATGGTGTCATGCAGCTAGATGGCACCATTGTTAGGACATTGGGTGTGGTTATAAATTTGGACCTTACTTTATATACCTACCCCAGCCTTACCATTATACATGATATATCAATCATAGACCTTCCATATATATTTACTTTATGCCTATCTAGGGACTTCACGACAAAATTAGGGGGTTATATGTCTCTGTATTGGTCCAAGATGTCCTTAACCACAAGATATGGTACCAAATTCTTCATATCAGCTGAGCCTATCTCTCACTTCCATGTAGAAATACATAATCCTAAACCTGAAATTAATTATACAACCATGGATTTAGACAATTATTTTGAGTAGATCCAAAAACTTCATATTCTTGATACTCAGCTTAATGAGTGGGAAAATGGGTTATATAGATCTTATCCATATGATAATTTTCAAGAGGTTGGCATGGGAACATACTGTATCTTGAAGGAGAAGAGCACAATTCTAGAGGTCATGAAAATAGAATAGTAAATAGGTGTATGGAAGTTGCATTTTGATGAAGCTAAGTGTAATAAAGGTGTTGGTGTTGGTGTAGTGATCACCTCTCCTTATAAAGATAAATTCCTTCATTCCTTCAACCTCCAGTTCAGTTGCACTAACAACATGACAAAGTATGAAGCTCTAATTCATTGACTTCTACAAGCAGAGAAAAGAGGTGTAAAACTACTGTATATTTTTTGTGATTCAAAATTGGTAGTGCAACAAGTGAATGGGTAGTGTGCTATTCGTAATAAAGTTATAAAAGCATATAAATGCATAGTGTTGGACCTACTTGAAGGATTTGATGCCTTGAATATCCAAAAAGTCTCTAGAAAGAACAATCAAGAAGTTGATAGGATGGCAACTATAGGGGCACAATGTAAGTTACCTATTGACTTATTCAAGGAGAAACAAGATGTAAAATAAATTATTAGGCCCTCAGTTCCTAATAATGATAAACATTGGTAATTTTTTTACTCCAATCAGTAGATATCAAACATTATTTTGCAAGAAGCTGAATTTTCTAAGGATATCAAAATGAAATGAAGTTAAGAGCTATGGTCAAGAACTGGAAAAATTGATAACGGGAGGCTATGAAACTTAAATATCAAGTGGAAGAGTAGAGGAAAAAGAATGATGATCAAGCTAAGGAAATACAAGATTTTAAGCACCAACTTTAGATTAAGAAAGCTAAGTCCTCAAGCTTTTCAAAAGGAGTGAAGGAGGTCAAAAAAGAGCTATGGTCTGAATTCCTTGATAAATACTCCAAAATATAGCCCATCATTGATTATATAGATGATGCCAGCCATTTTCACTAAAATACCAAAGAATATTTAGATAAGTTCACTCAGGAGTTACAGCCTATGGTGATACCAACTGAACAAATATACAAGTTATATGATTGCAAGTTTAGTGAAATTGCTAAGCCTATCCCTAATAAGGAACGGAGTACTTATAGACTAGCCGCTAGAGTTATGGTTAAGAATAATAGATTGCTCTAGAAAGGTTGGTTGTTATCAAACAATATTGAAGGCACAATTTGAGATGTGGTAGATATCAACCAAGAAATGATTCAGTATTGTTTTGGAGGAATTTGGCTTGATAATAATACTTTATTATCAGAAAAATAGATCAAGAAGAACATAGCCTCGATCATCCATGATGAATGCAAGATAGATACCTGGGAAGACCCGATAGATCAAGAGTAGGTCTCCCAAATGATTCAAGACTTAACTAGGCTTAGGGATCTTATGGAGTAATAAGTGAACAAAGGAAGCTCTAAAACTTATGGGGTGATCTCTAAGTTGGAATTCATTCATAAATATATTAAGGAGACTTCCAACCCTTCTGAGGTAGTGTGGAGTCAGGCTTTATAGACTCTAAAACTGATGATCTAGCTTTTTGGGACCGATGTAGAACCTAAGGATAATCAACAAGACTCACTGGAAGAAGAAGAAGTTGAGCAAGAGCAATAAGGTAAAGATGAGGAAGAAGCTTGGTGGGAGGAGGAACAATTAGAAAAGGTTTTCGAAGACTCTTGGGAGACACAAAGAGAGCTACTCAATGGTCGAAATTCATCAAAGGAATGAGCGGGTGTAGAATTTCCTGTACTAAGCATTTTTGTATTCATGTAAAAAGTGTTGTATATTGTTTTTGATTCTGACACAGTCAAAGAAAAAACTATAAAAGCATGAAGCAAAAGAGCAGAAAATAAAAATTCCATGAAGATAGTTTGATCATGTCGGTTAGTTTATAAGGGAGAGCATAGTGCTATATTATTTGACACGAAGTAGTTTTTAGTCCGAAGGAGTTACAGGTAACATTATTTTTATTATGATTGTCATATGAACCACTATCCTCTGAATGTATCCACCAATGATCTAGAGGATGATGGTCATATAGAAGTTATTCTATGAAACACAGCCGTGGATTTCATCTTTTTGAATCCTGATACCCAATGGATAAGACTTTGAGTTCGAAGTCTTTGTGAGGAAATCCCCCCAGGAGGTGCCAGAATGTAGGCCCAAAATTTCCACATCCTTAGAAAACTTTTGAGAATATTTTCTAAGGTACAAAGAGGTTCCAGGCTGATCGTACTTCAGTGTATTTTCTAGTGGCATAGAGCAGGATGTTCCACACCACTGGCATAGCAGTCAAACTTGTAGTATGATCACTTCAGATAAGTGGGGTATGACATATTTTCTAAGGTAATAAGACATGTTCCCAACTGCTCAAAACTTAGTGTATTTTGGTAGTGGCACAACATATCATATTCCATGTTGTTGTCAACCAAGGTCAAAGTTGGCATCATCGTTCTTCGACCAGTGGCCCAGCACACATTGCTCTAGCCCGTGCAATAAAATGATTAATGTTTTTATGTGTTCTATGATATTTAGGTTCACATTCATTTTAGAGTAGATTAGGACACATGTTCCATGTTGCTAGTCAAAGAAGTTAAGATGTCTAAAATAAAGCATAAGGTAATGATGCAGTGTAAAGTCTCATGAAATGCTATTTTAAACTACATTCTGAGCGACGCAAAGCAAGGTTCTATCCCATGAAAAATTTGGTAAAATTTTGAATATGTGGATATCAAGGAGTGGGCTATGACATAGCATTCTATGCCACAGATGTGAAAGCAAATTAAAAAATTTTAAGACTTAAATAGAGTGACCTGGCAACATGTTTCTAAATTATGTACATTGAAGTATATTTTTCTAATGTGCTCCACACCGCTGATCAAAACGGTCAACTCAAGTGTCAAGTATTTCTGAAGAGCGGCCTAGCGATATGTTCTATGCCATTCATCTCTAAGAATTACTGAGGTTTTAATCATAGTAATTTATAAGCAAATCAATGGTCAAGCAGATGCTAACATTTCTCAGGCATACAAAAGCGATGTCTTTTACAAACAAGAACTAGTCTATTCAAGCAGGTGGGCAGGAAAAGCATCCATGAAGCCAAGAACTAAAAACTCAGTTGGTTATAGATCTATGGCCAGATGAAGTCCCCAAGAAAGATAAATGACTTAGATCTGGAGTCTAATAGTCTAAAGCCTAACTACCATTGAAGAACGAGCAAGTTGCAGATTCGAGCTACGAGGGTGTGTGACATCGCACAAATTCTTTAGGCTTCAAAGATAAATAAAATGATGCCACCTCAGCATTATACCAATTTGGCATTGTTTTATCCTTGTAATGTTTATCTTCTTCTTTCAATGTAAAACTATTAATAGAGGTGGAACCCTCGATTTTTAGGGTCGTCTCTAGAGTGTTTGCTTGCCTTGTTGTGTAATATTTTTTGCAAGTCAATAGAAGGAACATTACTTGGATTTTTACCTCTAGAATTGATATCTTCAATAATTTTGTCAAGAGATTCAAGTTGTGGATTGATTTTCTGCTAATGTTGTATGGTTAGTCTATTCTGTTGATATTGGATTACTAACTTAGAGCAATTGAAATATTTTCATAATTGAATATATGCTTGCAAGAAGTTCTTTTTTGTAAAATCATGATACTTATCTTATTCTTCTAAATTGGATTATTAGTATTATAGATGTTGAAATAAATTATTAGAGTATGTCTTTGTTCTATATTTTTTATGAAGATTATTTATTTCTTGGATGTTGTTAATCTCAAGTGTGGGACACTAGAAATTGTTTGCTAGGAAGGTTTTCCCTATGGATGCCTATGTTGTTAGCTCTATCCGACCACTATTTTTATTATAATTTCTTAACCCTAAACCTTTTTCTATCCCTATCCCTTAAAATTTTACTGAGCTTATACGAGTAAACACTTTATCAGTTGACAAGCAACCAACCTACTCTAGAGGTTGGATTAGAGAAATATTTAGTCCATCCAATGTTGAGGTTTGAACTACGATTAGTGGGTGTAAGCCTAATAAAAAAATTGGAAGATAGATAATTGCAGTTTTGATTTTTACTCGATGTCATTTTGGATCCCAACAAGTTGCAGAAGACATGAGGATAATGATATCATTTAGCTTAATAGCAATAAGATTCCAAAGTAACTCATTAATTTGGAAAAAAATTCATTCCTAATGATCAATACAAAGGTAAATAGAAAAGAATGAAAACAATTATTAATGCTTGTCGAGATGTCCAAATTGCTCCAGGTAAAGTCCTCATGCTTAGAAAATGAAATTCTCCTAATCATAAAGTTTTTTTTATTCAAAAATGTAAATACTATGATGATATTATAGCATGGGATTATAACCAGTTTAAGGATTATGCTTCAGATTTTATACAACACACTATAGAGCTCCTTCCTAATGCTAAACCAATGTGCCATAAGTAGAGACCTGTCAATTCCAAATTTGAACCTTTGATGAGAAAATAATTGCTAAAACTGATTAAGGTACATATCATATATCCCATCAAGCATTCCACTTGGATAGCCAACTTGGTGCCAATCAAAGAAAAATGGAGAAATTAGACTATGTATGGAATTTAAGGATTTGAATCGTGTCTCCCTTAAATACCATTATCCATTACCCTCAATGGATCAAATTTTGCAAAATATGGCAGGATTTGAAAGATTTTCTATGTTGGGTCATCCCTATGGATGATGAGGATGAGTTCTATCTAAGAATGTTCCCATTACACCACCCCATCTGGCGACAAATTCTACCTTTAGAAGAGCACGCTCACCCGTAGCCACACCGACCACCTCCGGTCATTCCACCACCTCCACAACCACCTCCTCAAGTCTTACGACATCCTGATGTCCATGAACACCACCAACCACATAGGGGAAATCATCCATCCATAAATATGATTTCCATAGATCTGTTCGAGCCCTTGCGAGATCTGAATAACCCATCAAAGCCGTTGCACCTTGACTTGGGGGTAATTGACTTTGATCGGGGAGATTCAAACCCCTCATCCTTCGAGTATTGGCCTTGTGATGAGATGCTACAACCATTTCATTTCTCTCTAGGGCCAACTCATGATGTCTTCCATGCTAAGGAGGAACCCGAGGTTCCCATTGATGATCTAAATCCAGTTGATGACATCCATTTGATCCCTACCCCCCACCAGTTGGAGGAGGGGTCGCATATGTCAATCGAGCCTATGATTGACAAAGATATCGGCTCAGATCTCGAGATTCCATAATGTATCAAGCTAGGGAAAATTCTATCCCTCAAAGAGCAAGTTGATTACATAGCCCTTCTCATAGAGAAGAAGGCAACTTTTGCATGGTCTTACAAAGACATGTCGGGACTGGATCCAAATCTAGTCACCCACAATCTAATGCTTGACCCCAAGGCCAAGCTTGTCAAGCAAAAGCTGAGAAATATGCATCCAACAGTGGCCTTAATGGTCAAATATGAGCTACAGAAGTTGTTGGATGCCAGGTTTATCATTTATATAGACTATCCACCATGGTTGTCCAACATGGTTCCCATCAAGAAGCCTGATGGGAGGATTCACATTTGCACCAATTTTTGAGACCTAAACAAAGTGAGTCCTAAGGATGATTTTCCTTTGTCGAGCATCGATGCCCTAGTAGATGCCATAGCGGGCCATGAAATGTTATCCCTTATGGATGGTTTCTCTGGGTACAATCATATTCGTATCAACCTAGAGGACCAGCTCAAAATGACGTTCACAATGCCTTGGGGAACATTTTGCTATAAGGTCATGCCTTTTGGCCTTAAAAATGTTGGTGCCACCTACCAGCATGCCATGACATACATCTTCCATGACTACATGCATAAGATTTTGGAAGATTACATGGATGACTTACTAGCTAAATATTTGTTATGCCATGAGCATCTCGATGTCCTGCGCAAAGTCCTCGATCGCCTTATTGAGCATAACGTGAGATTGAACCCCAAGAAGTGCATCTTCGATGTCACATCTAGAAAACTCTTGGGATTTATAGTTTCTAAATGAGGCATCAAAGTGGACCCCAACAAGGTCAAGGCCATCCTTGAGATGCCTCCCCTGACTACCATCAAGCAGCTTCAAAGTCTGTAGGGCAAGATCATATCCATCAAATGCTTCATAGCATAATTGTCGGACAAGTGTCGACCCATGAACAAGTTATTACACAAGGGGGTCGCATTCCATTGGGATGATGAGTGTCAGGAGGCCTTTGATGCAATAAAGTAGTACCTAGCTTCACCACCAGTATTGGCCCTACCTAGACTAGGAGTGTCATTCCGCTTATACATCTCAGCCATTGAGATTGCATTGGGTGCCATGTTAGCCCAAAATAATGAACTGCATAAGGAACATGCTACTTACTATCTCAGCCGCACCCTGGTCAGCTATGAGATCAAGTACGCATACGTTGAGAAGTTATGCCTAGCGGTGGTTTTTACCACCAAGAAGCTATGACATTACATGCTTAGCCATACCACGTATGTTGTATCTAAAGAGAATCCATTGTGATACATGATGAGTCGCACTTATCATAATAGTCGCACGATGAAATGGATCATGTTGTTGATGGAGTTCGACCTAGAATTTATTGGACAAAAATCAATTAAGGGTCAGGTCATCATCGATCAACTCATAGAGGCTCCTCTCTAGGATGATCAACCTCTTAGCATGGAGCTTCCCGATGATGGAGTCTTCCAAATATCAGAATCACCTGATTCTGATGAGCCTGAGCCATAGGCAGATATGACTCTATTTTTTGATGGCTCCAAATGCGAGCAAGGGGGTGGTGCAGGGATCATGTTTTTCACACTGCATGGGGCTCCCATACCCCTATCATTTAAACTCGATTTCCCATGCACCAACAACAATGTCGAGTATGAAGCCCTGCTCATAGGTCTTCAAATGACTATCACCATGAAAATCACCAAGCTTAATATTTTTGGTGACTCCTTGCTCATTGTTAACCAGGTCAAAGGGATCTACCAATGCAAGTGCCCAGTTCTACAAGCCTACAAAGCCCTTGTGGATAAATTCCTGGTAAAGTTTGAATGGTATGACATCGAGGCGCTCCCTCGATCATCTAATCATTTTGTGGATACGATGGCCTCCCTAGGGTCCTTGATCCCATAGAACCCTACTGATGAGATGACAACCATTCAGGTCAAAATGCTCTCATAGTCTATGGTTGAGCGTGAGAACACTCAGGCCATGCTAGAAGTCCACTTGATTCAAATTGAACCTCATCAAGAGAGATTCTCACACATTCATGAATGCTTGAATCATGTTGATTGGGGGACTTTGTTCCCTCAAGCCCCTTTTGATAGCAGTACGATGCTATTCTTACAAGTTCTTTCCCACTCAGCATTTTCTCGAGATGAATTTCAAGAGGGACAGGCAGTTCATGCACTCGAGGCTTCCTCACAATAGGACTGGTCCACACAAGTCAGGGAGTATCTAAAGTTGGGTAATCTCCCTCCTAGATTGTCGCACACCGCTAAAAGAACATTCAAATGGAAGGCGAAAAAATATGTCTTGCTAGGAGATATTTTGTATCATCGGAGCTACGAAGGGATCCTCCTTCATTGCTTAGAGCATCAAGAGTCAGCTTGGGCAATTGCCCAAGCACACGATGGTACATGTGGTGGCCATTTCAGCGGCATGGCCATCACAAAGTGCATTCTTCGCATGGGCTATTATTGGCCAACTTTAGAGTGATATTGTTGCGCATATGTGAAGAAGTGCATAAAGTGTCAACACCATGCTAACTTGACACATGTACCTTCTCAGGCCTTACAACCGATCCAATCGGCTTGGCCATTTTCGCAATGGGGGTTGGATTTAATCGAGAAAATCTCCCCTGCATCCTTGGGCCATCACACATTTATCATTATGGCTACTGAGTATTTTACAAAGTGGGTGGAAGCGATCCCCCTTACCACTACGATCGGACCTCGCATCGTGGAGTTCATATTGCACAATATCATTTGTCATTTTGGTATTCCATCCAAGATCATTTCGGATAATGGGACATCATTTAAGAATAAATATGTGCATGCTTTGACAGCTAAGTATAACATCCAGCACAACTTTTTGATGCCCTACTATCCACAAGAAAATGGGCAAGCAGAGGCTTCCAACAAAACATTGATTGCCATTCTCAAGAAAACTGTTAAAGAGAATCACACCGATTGGCACACGCAAATACCCCTTGCTCTATGGGCCTATCGCACTAGCATTCGGATGCCCATTGGGGCTACTCCATTTTCACTAGTGTATGGCACCGAGGTAGTCATACCTCTAGAGCTAGAAATCCCATCACTGCGCATATCCATGCAGGAGTTCATCGATGATGACACCGCACGGTAGGCTCACCTAGATCAGCTTACATTGCTTGATGAACATCGTGTTAATGCTCTTGAGCACTTACGCATCTATCAAGAGTGACTTAAGAGAGCCTACAATATGAAAGTCCATCTTAGAGATTTTTAGGTTGGTGACCTCATTCTGAAAGAAAACCAACAGAATTCTAATTTGCCGCCCCATCTAAGGGATAAGTTTACGGTAAACTGGTTAGGTCCTTTTGTCATTACTAGTCAGATCAGACCCAAAACTTACCACCTAGCCTCCCTTGAAGGAATCGAGGATCCTAAACCCTTGAACATCCTTCATTTATGGCCTTTCCATGCCTAGAGTGTTGTGGCTCAACCTAAAATGCTCCTAGGTGGTCTATGACCATCTAGGTCACCCCAAAATGCTCCAAGGGTGTCTATAACCCACTTGGTCAACCTAAAATGCTCCTAGGTAGTCTATAACCATCTAGGTCACCCCAAAATGCTCCAAGGGTGTCTATAACCCGCTTGGTCAACCTAAAATGCTCCTAGGTGGTCTATAACCATCTAGGTCACCCCAAAATGCTCCAAGGGTGTCTATAACCCGCTTGGTCAACCTAAAATGCTCCTAGGTGGTCTATAACCATCTAGGTCACCCCAAAATGCTCCAAGGGTGTCTACAACCTACTTGGTCAACCTAAAATGCTCCTAGGTAGTCTATAACCATCTAGGTCACCCCAAAATGCTCCAAGGGTGTCTACAACCCACTTGGTCAACCTAAAATGCTCCTAGGTGGTCTATAACCATCTAGGTCACCCCAAAATGCTCCAAGGGTTCTACTATAACCCACTTGGTCAACCTAAAATCTCCTAGTCTTCTATCACCCCAAAATCTCCAAGGTGCCTACAAGCCTTTCACCAAAATGCTCCAAGGGTGCCTATAACCCGCTTGGTCAACCCAAAACACTCCTAGGCGGTCTATGACCGTCTAGGTCACCTCAAAAGCCCCAAAGGCACCCATAAGCCCTTTGGTCACCCCAAATGCCCCAATGGCCCCCAATAAGCCCGTTGGTCACATGTACATATATATCAATCAAAAATACAAAAATATTCCATCAATTTGCATCTTCAAACATCATCAAAAATAAAAAACATCATATATATCAATCAAAAATACAAAAATATTGCATCACATTGCATCTTCAAACATCATCAAAACAACAAAAACACAAAAATATCATATTGCATTTCATTACATCGCATCTCATTGCATTCTCAAAATCATCTGCATTAGGTACACTCATTATTGCACTTTGCATTATAGAGTTGCTCATACGTGTCTAGCACTAAGACTGTACATCCTTCATCAGTCCAAAAAAAAAACAAAAGAAAACAATTATGTCAAAATCATTATCCACATCATTTCAGTTTTCCACTTATCATGTTCACCTACATTTTACATTGGTCATAATAGTGTCTGTCTCCCATCACATAGTCATTTGTTCTAGAATGTCTTTACGATTTTTAGTCACTCAACCATCTCTAGTTTTCTTTTCAGATTTTGTAGAAAGCTATCATGATTTTTAGGAGGTAGAGTCTTGCTTAGATTATACCTTGTATACAAAAAATCCCAACACATTTACACATTAATAAATCCAAGTTTTGCACAAGGAAATATGAAACCCACGAAGTGGTCTAGGTTGCTTTAAGCGAAAAGGTTATCCTGCTCATCCCCCTGTGTGAATGGTTCAAGAATGCTGAGAATTGGCAAAAGGACAAGCTCTTCCCTACCCAATTCCCCAAAATAAATAGTGGTTTTCACCACTATCAAAAATCCCAATTCCCAAAATCCCAAAAGTTCAAAAAAATCAAAATCCCAAAAGTTCAAAAATCAAAATCCCACAAAAAGTAAAATAATCAAAAGCAAAATAAATAGTGGTTATCACCACTCCCCAAATCCCTTGCTCAAAGAAAACAAAATACAAAATAAATAGTGATTATAATCACTACACATGAGCAAGTATCCCAATAAAATTGAAGAAAAGAAGGGAGCTTGAACTTGAATCCCTAGAATTCTCAGCATTTGGAAAGCCATAAGGTGATCCTCATTACAGGTTTGGTGGATAGCCTATCCGGAAATGGTGGTATCCTTATGCATGATGATATGTCTATCACATTAGCTTTTGGCATGTGTGCAGACCAATGTTTGCATGTGGATGAGCTAGCTTTTGGTAGCCTATACTACCTAGTGGTCTAATCCTACTAAGTACAAAACCTAGGATCGTGACATTCATAGGGTGATCCTCATTATAGGTTTGGTGGATAGCCTATCTGGAAATGGTGGTATCTTTATGCATCTCACAAGAATGAACTCACTTGCACACATAGGGATATGAAGTATCTTGGTCATCCTAGCAGATTCATACCTTGTCAAAAAGTCTTGCATAGTCAGTATACAACCTTTGATCAAGTTAGCTAGAGTGTTTGAGTCTCATGAAAACCTCATCTACATTCTCTAACATCTCATTTCATTTATTCCATTTTATCACATTGCAATAATACATTTCCATATATCCATTACACAAAAAAATACAAAAAAAAAAAAAAAAAAAAACAAAAAGGAATTAATGCATTTTATACAGTCTATGGTGTTAACATAGTGTGTCAAATCATTAGTCACAGTTCATCATATCAAAGCACTCAAGTCATCCATCTCATTGTACATCCACTCATATACATAGCATCAAATTACACCATATTAAAACATATGCATCCATAATAAACATCCATCAATATGCCATCATATCACAAAAGCATACATATGCATACATGGTAAGCATCAATCAAAATTGCATCACATCATAAAAGCATACATATGCATACATGGTACAACATCCATCAGTACTACAACAAATCACATAACAGTATCCATCTACATCCATCATTAGCATTTAACATACCATCATAAATCACATACATACATTGCATCCATCTCATAAAACAATAATGGAGACATATGATGACCATAACAAAATCTCATATATATATATGGGGTAAAAATATACATCATAGTTTCCAAAAATGCCCATAGGCTACAATAAAGTGGGTCCTCAGACCTCACCAATACCAAAAAGCCAAACCCCAAAAAGAATCCCAAGAGTCTCCATCACCATGGTCATGTAGGACCGGTGCTACGACTCGCACTACCACCCATAGTCTGGGTCCACTATGATCCCCCATGCCTACTACCACCAGCCCTATCAGTCCTCCACCTAGAAGAAGACTGCACTATCTCACTCTATCGAGTATGGTGTGATCCACTAGTCTCCCCATCATCAGGAAGATGCCCTCCAAGGTGCACTACCTCCATATCCAGCTGATCCACATAAGCCTACCTCCACTTCCCCCATGCCTAGTACATCTCCACCACTGACTACAATCATAGCACCTCCACCCATAGCCTCTCTACCTCCCCAATATTGGATCCCTCCTACCTAGGACCCTATGCTCTCAATTATGCCCATAGGGAGGATATCTCGACCTGGTCCTCCTATGCCTACACCCGAAGGAGATCCCTCTCCTATCTGACCCTACCCAGCTCAACCTACAGCTCCAGATATCGGTCACCCTATGTACCCTCCTACCTGCCCCCTGATCCTCAACCTCCCCATCATCACCCTGATCTCCCAAGTCTAGGAGGTCTACCTACTCATCTATCTACTGGTGATGCCCATGTGGCTCACCCACCTCTACCTGGTCATCCTCCAAGGCATCCTCCATCACCTCATATGCTGCCCTAGCCACCTCACCCCCTAGGGCCCCCACACCTCACCACTGGTGCATCACCCACCATGAGTCATACTCCTCTATAGTCCCGACATCATCCACATCAAGAACATCTACTATAGGATCCACCTCCTCACCCACATCCTCCACTACTAGCCAGTCCAGTGTCCTCTCATCCCCATGGTACCGATATACTATTGGCTCCCTGGGAAACCCCTACCATAGCCCAAACTATCACATAACCCAAGAAAAAGGGAAGTACTCCCACTCGATCCCATGCCTCACAATCAACCATCTACCCTACCTCACCCATTAGAGCTACTCTCCAACATCTACCCAATCTGGATAGTCCTTGTACGGTCACCATATCACCTACCCTAGCACCAGTCATGAGAATGCATCAACATAGTGATCCACATCGCCTGCATGATGATGACTCTACCCTCTCTCTTACACCCTCTACCATAGGATACCATATCCTATCTCCCTATCTGCTAGCTATACCTGGGTCATCCACGATAGTCCATGTGGTCGCCCCACAGCTATGTGCTGCCATCCCCAACACTGCAATAAGAAGTTGCATCCCAAGCCCTTCCATCGATGGTAGTGGATCTCATACAGCTCATCATAGAGCTGTGCTAGTAGGGTAGACCCCCAAGCCATCACCAGAGGCTCCTCCTTGGTGCACCCCGCCAGGGCGTACACCAGCTCCAACAGGTTCCAAGGGAACCTGGCTCCTGAGGAATCAGGGAGGAGCATATTAGAGATGAGGGTCATCAATAGTGCATGCCTCACCCCCAACACCCCCTCCTCATGCCAGAACCCCACCAATATCCCTCCATTCTAGTAGTCTAACTCTACCGCATCCGCATCCTCACCAAAGTACCTCATCAACACTACACCTCTTCGATCACGATGCATAGAGTGGATCGGTCACCCCTCTATCGAAATCCATAGAATCTGGTAGATGTCCTCTAGCATCACCGTCATCTCCCCCATGGGTAGGTGGAAGGTGTTGGTGCATGAGTCCCACAAGCTAATAAGAGTGGTCAAATAGGCTCGGTCGCCTATCACAGGCTCCAACCGGGTAACCTGCTTGAGCCCCATGGCATCAAGCCACTCCCAATCAGCCTCAATCAAGGCATCTCGAGTGGTCTCGAAGAGCTTCGATGTGTGGTACCGACTCTTCACCACCTGGTAAAAACAAAAAAATAGGAAAAGTAATAAGCAGGCATTCACCATGCTCCAAGATGGCCTCCAAAAGGCCCAAAAATAAATGCACAACTAATCTATTAAAGCAATCTAATTGCACAAAAACATAAACAAAATACAAAAATTCAAAATTTGGCATATTCCCTTTACATTAGGTTTAATTACCTATCCCGTAATGTGATGTGCCTAAAACAAAATAAAAAAAAAAATTTTGGTATATTCCATCTACATTAGGTTTAATTACCTATCCGGTAATGTGATATACCTCAAAACAAAACAAGTCAAAAATATGATGTATTCCAGTTAAATTAGGGTTAATTATCTATTATAAACAAATCAAATAACAACAAAACAAAATTGCAATTTTAAAAGCAAAAATAATGAGGAAGTCGAGTCAGCACATACCCGCCTAGCACTGGCTCCTCCACTAGATGCCTCTGCTTGCTGACTCATGGTGGTCATAGGGTGATTTCGATAATGCTTCGCTATAAAAAAATAACTCTCCTCCTCCTCACCTCTCAAATCACCAAAGAAAACATGCAATAATGAGCCCAAAACTCACATTTGAGGTTTATATAGGCTTGCGGAAGTTCTATTCATCCCAGGGTGGGATGAACACACTTTTGGCCATTCATCCCACCCTAGGATGAATACCAAATTTGCATTCATCCCACCCTAGGATGAATACAAAATTTGTAGGTTAAAACAACTTAAAATGCACCAAAAAGGGTCCAAAAACCCACCAAAAACAAGTCAAATATGATGGAATTCATTCAGGGTCAATATGGAATGCAAAATTCTCATGGATGCATGGAAAAGTTACTACTTCACTCCCCAAGAAGGCCATTGTGGCTGGACCGCCCCACGGGAATGAAGTTTTCAACTCTTTGCTTCCAAGAAACCTCCATAGCATCATCAAAATCCTTTCAAAACTGTGCCATTTTTCAATGGATACAACTGAAGGTAACCTTAACAAAAGTCATCTAGGTCAAGTGACTCATCACTTTTCTCATGAGTCATTCCCTCATCGACTCATCGCTTGAGGGGGTAGTCATACTCAGTTCAAAATCAACAAGCACACACTCAATCAGGCAAATTGCATTCGTTCAACGAATCATTGACAAAGACAATCATGCTCCTGCTTGGGGAAGCAAACAAGCACAAAATATCAAATCAAAATGCTTGGCATCTAGTAAGCATGTGTAATGTCGGGAACCCCTGCATCATGATCGAATGACATCCAAGATAAAGCAAGTTCCTTAGCTCGTCGAAAGCAAGGATTCAAGAACGCATGCTCTTTCCAAGATTGGGGCATCTAAAGTTGGTTAGGTTATTGAGTAACCCTAATCATTGAATATTTTAGTCATCTATTTTTGCTCGATGATGTGTTGCACACAATGCATCCCAAAAAGGGGCATCTATAGACACTAAAATCTGGTCAATCCGATTATGCTACCGAAAGCAATGGCTAAATTGACATACCAAGGCCCCTAGGGCAGCCCTCAGGAGGTATACAATGGTTCTAGCCACTTTGTGCAAGGTTTTGGAAGGTTTCAGGCCACTTTTGAGACCTTTTTGGCACCCTATTTCTATTCATCCCACCCTGGGATGAATACAGATCCTATTCGTCCCACCCTAGAGCGAATAGCATTCATCCCAGGGTGGGACGAATAGCAAGTTTGACCAAAAAAAGTCAAATCTGGACAAATGGCACCTGGTAATGGTCATATTCCTACCTATTCTCACCTACAAGTCAGAGCACGCAGCATATTTATGCCTTGCTCCATAAAGGAGGCCAATTTGGGAGATTCTCTTCCCCCTCCAATGCATGCCACCCCGGTGGCCAAGTGGCGCCTCTTGCCCTGCATGCCCTTGCATGCCTTTTGACCCATGAGCCTCCTTAGGCTATAAAGTGGATGTATTTTCCACACAAAATATAGGAGAGGAGTTTTAGGATAAAGCAACGGAGTGCTTCTAAGATTTCCTCTCACCTATTTGTGCCCATTTTTACCTCGAGATCTCTACCTAGCGAAGGAGGTTTGCAAGTGAACTAGTAGGCGCAATTTGTTCACAAAACCGATCAATCGAGTGAATCCCAACCTCAAATTTGATGACAATACCCCCCATAGTGTTTTGCATCAATCCCCAGTGGAATTGGTGGTAAAATTTAGGCAGAATTGGTGGGCGTCCCACCCCCGGTGCCCCCTAATTTGTGATAGTCCTATTCGTCCCACCCTATGATGAATAGAAATATGTCAATAATTTTCTGACTATTTTTAATTATTTATTTTCTACATGTTCATATTATGCTGCAGTTCAAATTTCATGTCATTCTGAGTTATATTGGCCGAGATATCGCAATTTTAGTGTTTTGTAGGGTCTCACGCAGGTCTACGGTGGTCATCTAGAGAAACACCTGAACTATCACTTATTTTGCAAATATGATCATATGGGTTTTCTTAAAATGTTATTTTATGCATTCTATCCAATTTTCATGTGTTTTGGATATGTGTAGGGGCAAAAATTGTTTGCTTTGGGTTTTGTAGGTTGTGAACGGTCATTGCAATTACGAGGCACCATCGGACTCAATTTTGGTGCAATTTCTGGTGATATCTTCCCAAAACCACTTACTTTACATCCCTCTGCAATTTCATATCATTTGGAGTTGATTTGATATAATATCTATGCATATGCCCATTACTAGTCTTTTAGTGCCTATGGGGATTGCATGTTTTACATCATACGCACTTGCTATTTGATGATTTTTGGTTTCCTTGTGTGTAGGTGCAGGTATCTATAGTGCATTAGGAAGGATCATAGGACATCAAGATCTAAGATACAAGTGGCAACAACCTTGGCCCGCCCACTTCGATTGTGGGTACGAGGAAAGACACTGGATGTGCACCCGAGTTACTTGAAGGATTTTGATCCTTGGGCACCCGATTTGTAAATAGTTGTATCAATAATTTGAGCCCTCAAAGGGGACATTTTGTAACCTAGATTTGATCTACCTAATTAATAAGAAGTCAATTTACTTTGCTCCATTTCTTGTTATTTGCTATCTTTTCCATCTTACTTGCATGCTTCCGTTTGATGCTCATACGCAATAGGACATAGATACATATATTTTTTATCATAATTTGGTGCACCATTTTTCCCTACTTCACATGGAACTTGAGTATAATATCTAGTAAGGTTAATTTGACATCTTTAGGTAAATATTTGGTCTGCTGAACATCTTGGATGGCAGTTGTGAGGTCAGGACTAACAATGTACCAGAAAACCTGAAAGAATCTAGGATGTAATCCTTTATGTCCAGGGGCTTTATTAGCAACTATAGAAAATAGGACATCTCTAATTTCACCCTAATAGAAAGCATGGATCATTCAATTTTTAGACTCAGCTGAAATAAGACTTGGAATATTCTTTAGGAGAGCATTTGAGGCTTGAGCTAGGCAAGGATGGCAAGGACCAAAGATATCTTGAAAGTGGTCAATAGATTTAGCTCTAATATCCAAAATGTTTCAGGTCATAAAACCATCATGTCTACGCAATTCTCTTAATTTGTTAGAACTTCAATGTTTGAGGTTTTAGGCATAAAAATATTTTGTGTTGGAGTCCCCTTCATTAAGCTATAAAGCCCTTGATTTCTACCTCTAAAAGGTTTCCTCTTTTGCTAGAATAGTGTGGAATTCTGATAGGATATCTTTCTCTTTGGATATGATATCAGGAGAAGAATTCCATATTGTACCTGCTCTTCAACAACTTTGAGTTGGCTTATGACATTCTTCTTGGATTCAAATATGTTGCTAAAGACCTCTTTGTTCCATTTTTTGAGATTATATTTTATGAAGTGGAGGTTCTTGGCAATTTGGGAAATGTGAAGACCAGTGAATATTTGGTTCCACCAATCAGATATCTTGTTCTTGATATATGGATGTTGGAGCCACATGGACTCAAATATTAAGGGAGTCTTGAAAGAGGAAGTTGGTCTCAGTCCTTCAAAAACAAAAGGGTTGTGGTTCGAGACAATTCTTGAGAGGGAGTGGAGGGAAGCATCACCAAGGAGATGGATGGCTTCTTTAGATATGAAGAATATATCTAGCCAAAGTTGGATGAAATGGTTTCCCACCCTCCTATTACTCCATGTAAATTTAGTCCCTTTCAACTCAATGTCCATTAACTCATTATTGTCTACAAATTTTGCAAATTCCTCATAGCATTTTGGAGCGAGGTGACCCTCCACATTTATCTGAGAGATAAATAGGGGTGTTGAAGTCTCCTGCCAGCATCCAACCCTCATTTGAGAAGATATTTCTCATTTGTCTTAAAGTATTCCATAAATATACATGGTCTAGAGAATTGTTAGGGTATTAATATTTGAGAGCACTCAACCAATTTTGGTGTCTTTACAAAGGAAGAGAATATTAGCGATTTTGTCTAAAAATGTAGAAGTCTTAGGCCTCAGATGGTGCCTTGGAAATGGAAGACTCATTCATTTCTGGGAAGACCCTTGGATCAATTACCAACCTTTGATTGTGGATTCCAATTTGAGTATTTTAAAGCCTCTCGCAGATCACCTTTTTGGGGGCTCTGTTTGCAATTTCAGCATCTACAGTCCTTATAACAATCTTGTCTAGAAGAAACTTCCTCTTAATGGTTAAAGACCTATGCAAGAGGTGGAATCCAAAGTCCTCTCCACTATGCTCAAAATATATATCATCCCAAGTAGTCCCTCGCAAGATTCCCTCTTTTGGAGTGCCAATGAAAATGGTAAATTCTCAGTCAAATTTGCCTACCACATTCAAGAAAATATTAGCTCAAGTTGGCTTTCGATTAGTCTCATTTGGCTCAAACATATTATTTCTAATATTGCATTCTTCTTTTGGTTGGTTTTCCATAATAAAGTCTTGACCATTGATAATTAAATTAGAAGAGGCTTGTTCATTCCCAATCATTTCTATCTTTTTTAGTTTGGGTGGGAGTCGATCCTCCATTTGTTCTTGGAGTATCCCTTTTCCTCTAAAGTGTTGCTCTCACTCTTTTTAATAATTTGTATCAAGTGGGTCTAACCCAATTTCATTTTTAATCTATGTGAGCAACGGCCTAACCCCTTCTTTCATCACCACCTCAAGTCTCTTTGATATTTTTGTTTACCCCATTTTCTTTGGCAAGTTTGGTTAGAAAGGAATAATAGGGTCTTCAGTGATACTTCCAGAGACCCCACCTCAATTAATTATAGATTTCTATTGATACCCATTGAAAATTCAATATTTATCTCTTCCTCTAACACTCCTCATCTTGGGTTAGAGTCCAAGTTTGTTGCTTCTTTCAATATTTCTTTCATTCCCCTTAACCTGCCAGTGACTAGTGTGGATAGATCCTATGTTAGATGGTCTCCTCCCCCTTTAGGATGGTTCAAGCTTAACTTCGATGGAGCTTCTAAAGGTAATCTGAGCAAAGCTAGTAATAGAGCTATTATTAGATATGATTAGGCTAGGATCAACCTAGTGTTTGTTGAGAACATCGACATACAGACCAATAATATGGTCAAAGCCAAAGATTTGTACCAGGGATTATCCACTTTGGAAGACCTCCATCTCAAAAACCTTATTATCAAAGGTGATTTCCTTAACATCATAAATTACCTCAAGGGAACTCAATATCTAGCTTGGAGCATCTTTAACTTGATAGATGAGTCCATGAGATTTCTCTGCAAGTATGACAATGTCATTAACCAACATATTTACATAGAAGGTAAAAAGGTTGTTGACATCATGGACAATATTAGATTGGTTGAGGACTCTCTATGAATTTGGTTTGACAATTCTTTGCACACTCTTCTTGATCATAAAATAACCAATGAAGTTGTGACATATTTATAGCCATATTAGGCCACATGGGCTTTCCAACATGACCATCATCTTCCACTTCATGAGGCCTTGTCCTACTCGACACGATCGAAATTCTGAGGTGTCTTCCTCTTATTTTACCTCATGGTGGGCCATCTTAAGACATGATTGTGCTATTAGCCAAAATCCTCGTATCAAAGGCTCTTTCCAATGTAACTTGCTCCAAAATCATTTTGATATTGTGAACAAGCCTATCTCATTTTATCTCTGAGTATTGAGGCTACAATTGCAATATCCTTTCTCAATTCATACGTTGACACCATTGGTTGTTATAGTATTGACACATATTAAGCACTTGCACCTAAGCTATCTTGACTCAAGGAGTTCCATCAACAGTCCTAGAGGAGATAAGCCTCCAGATTAGGCAGCATGCAAATCCAATATCACCCTATAATTTTAGCTTCTTTAATGAATTTAAATTTCAAGGTAAGTGGTTGTCATCCCCATTTATTTTCAATTGTGTTTGAGACTCAACTGTGGTTTATTTGGTTTACGTTGATCTGGTGGATTATCTGCTTCATGCTCTAGTAGACCATCTAGATTGTGATTATTGTTGGTTTCTAGGGTTGGGTTGCTAGAATGGTGTTTCTTGAGCCTAAGACCCTGCAAGTTGATGCTATTGTTGAGGATATTCTAGGCAACCATGGTTTATTTCCTTTTTTGTGTAAATTTGATGGAAGTGATTTTGACTTATCCATGGAATTCACAATATCTTGGTATAATGGTTGGGTGACACTTTGGGGTCTCTCCTTCAAAGTTACCACTCAATTTTTGGTCAAGGTGACAGAGTTGGTTAATGATGATGACCTCATCTATCACAATAAAAATTCCCTAGTGGCAGAGCTTGGACACTTTAGAGATAAAAGAGAAACACTTGGAAAAAGAGAACAATGGCATCATTAGAGGTCTTCTTGCACCTTGGAATAGGGTCTTAATCCCTATTATTGTTAGATTTTGATAATGTATTCCAAGGGAGAATGCAATCACAGGATGCATAATATGCAGAAATGTAAGATGCTAAAATATGCTATTAATGGAAAGTGATGAAAATGATACAATGCAGTATGGAAGAAATGAACACTCCATAACTGATGCTAAAGAACTACATTGTACTCCATCACCAATATATATGGTGATCTACCCAATATACCTACTACTACCTACAACGATATGCAATCACTCGATATGAGACCCTTTGTAATGAAATATGGATAGCTTGACCAACACTCTACCTAGTTGTACAAGGGGACACCTTGCACATTTACAACTTGCACATAGACACTTGTGCATTTATTATATTACTTGAAATAACTAGCTAACTACCCCCTAAAGTAATCTACTACTCTAGTTATGTACCAAGGGTGGTACATTTACATGACCCAAATGATGTAATATACTCTAATACCCCCATGTATTACATTATTTGGGTATTGAAGACTTTAGTCTTCAATATGGATCTTCTTCTCTTGAATAGTCTTTGTCTTCAACCGGTTCTTCTTCTTTTGCAGTAGTCTTCATGTTATATCCATTGTTTCTTGTTGTCAGGTGTCTTTGATGAACTAGATATCTCATAATTTTGCATGTTGCAAGTGGATTAGGGTGGCTCCATTTTTCCTCCTTTGATTCTTTGTATGACTTGCTTCTTTGATCTTCACAAATGTTAAGCTTGAACTTATTGTTAGTGGATGCTTCTGAAATGAGATCTTGAAAGAAGTAATCTATTTTGTGTAGTAATATTTCTTCATGACTTTTATAGTACTTATATTTATAGTAATAGAAGAAAGATAAATGGTTCTTTTCTCCACAATATTTACAAGGATGGAGGCTCCAATAGTTCACCTTTTCATGACCATATTGGTTGTAGTAAGTGCATAGTAAAGATATTCCAACTGCTTTGTTATCTATTTTAGGAATATCATGTTTATCTATCTCCTTGATGAGATACTTAAACCAAATGTGGATAATTGAAGCAATTTCATTCTTACTTCGTTCATATATTTGTATGATATCTTTCTGTTCAATATTATTTTCTTCTCCTATATCTTCATTAGTGCAGTTATCACCAATTTCTTTTGTTGTCTCATTTGAAGATGTAATGGATGGATCTATCTTTCCATTATCAGAAATCCTTTTAAACTCTATTGATTATTTCCTTATGTTTGTATATTTCTCATTATTATTCATTGAATCATCAATCATGCTTCTAATCCATATTGGTACTTTTCTTAAGCCTTTTCTGATAGCATTATTCAAGATGTTAGTAGACATCCTTATGGCTCCCTAGATAAGAGTATATGAATTAATTTGATAAGACCTTTCTTGTAATTAGGTTTTGTAGAATTCCTTATATCTCCCTAGTTAAGAGATGTGAACTAATTTGATAAATTATTTCTTAGAATTAGGTTTTGTAGGCTTCCTTATATCTCCCTAATAATTTGAATATGCTTAGTTCACCTTCTAAGTTGATTTTGTAATATTTTGAGAATAATCAACCTTTTAATTTTACCTTATCCTTCCCAGTGAAGTATGCTTTTATGGTTGGATTTCTTTTCATCTCCTTAGAGTGAGTATGAGGTACTTTTTACCAATTAATTCCAACTCTATATGTAGGCAATTGATTTGCTTCTCTTTCCAATAGATTAATTTTCTAAATTCTAATTATATGTATATAGTTTGAAGTAGTATGCCTTATATCTCCCTACTTTTTGGAATATTAGAAAATAATGATATTTGCAATTTAATAATGATTTAATCAAGGTTGAAAACCTTATATCTCCTACTTGATGATTGCAAATATTATATTATGTGTATGCACCTCAATAATTATTCTTCTAAAATATAAACTTGCTTTATTATCTACTAATGCTTGGTTGATTTGTATTATCCAATGCAATAGTAAACCTTATAAAAATCACCTTATAGCTCCTTTTAGAATTTAATAAAAGCAATTAAATAACCTTAGTAATATTGGTGCATGATATACCTTAGTATAAGCTTCCTCCAATGTATTTTTGCAATGTTGTATTCATTATCCAATGCTCCTTGAATGGATGTTTTTATTGCTTGATGATGTTGAGCATTTAATGCTCCTTCATTAATGGATGCCTTGTCTGAATCTTCCACATCCTTGTGTGGACTTTTGACCTTACTGGGCATCTAATTATAGAACTAAATCTTCGTGTCTTGAATGCACTCTTACAATGCTTGCTATGAACATGCTTCCACACCTTACCAGCTTGACTGTGTGCCTTGAAATTTGTTGTCTTTCTCTAAGAATAGGTGCTTTAAATAGCGAAGATGCCTTCCTCCTTATGACAAGTGGTGCTTGGGAGTTACACCAAAGGTGAGCGTTGATATATGAGTTCTTCTAACGCTCATTCTCTTGTGTGATGATGGTTGGGCGTTTGTAACCTCCCAATTATGGCTAAGCTTAAGTAACCTCCTAATTTGTAACTAAAGATGCCTTTCTTAAATGTTATTATTTGAACATACGTTGAGAAATATGAGGGTACCAAGAAGGGATGTGCCAAGTGGTGCTTAGGGTTTTTGCATGTAAACCTTCTCCAACATATTATTTCTTACCTCTTCTTTTGCCAACCAATGCTTTCGATATCTTATCTTCAATACCTTCTTCCAAGTCAACGTATTTCCTATATAGGTGGCTCCAGCTAAGATGATAAGAAACGCTTGGGTGGAGGTTCTACTGCATTCCAATTGTGGCTTCAGCTAGAATAATGAGAAACGCTTTGGTGGAGCTTTTGTGATACTCCAATGGTGGCTTTGAGCACTCCTTTTGAGTGAACATCTTCTCCAATACAACTTTTGGGTATTGCTTTCTTTGTTTATGCTTTAATATTCACCTGCTTTCAAGTTGTTGTTCTTCCTTTGTAGATGATGGCTTCTTTCTTTGTGTTGTGCTATGTATGCTTACAGGTTGCTTGTTGTCCAACCCCATGGGTGATGTGGGATTCTTTAAGGCTCTTTTGATCTTACTTGGATAGTGCTCCTCTACAACCTCTTATGAGATGATCCTTGCTTGTGAAGGATGTGTCTTTATGATACTTAGACTCTATCCTTTTTTCTACGTAGGATAGGATATTATGGTGTAAAATAATGTAAATATGCTTATAATATAATACCTTGCTTTTGCACCTTCTTTTGCAAGCTTCTCCTACTATTTTTTATGGTGGCTTTTCTGTACTAATCCTTGTAGGCGAGGGTTGATGGATGTTGTCTTATTTGCTAGACAACTCTCTCCTTTGCTTGGTTAATTTGGTAATGAATCCAAGCTAATAATCACATAGATAGTAATATTTTGAAGAAGTAATTTTTGCACTAATATTTTCTTAGTGCACCTCGAATTTGAGATTCACCAAGTCTTGATTTGTAGCTTCTATCACTGATTTAATGGCTTCCTTCTTCTTCTCCACTTCTTGAAAGAATTTCAATCTGCTTGGTGGCTTCTATAGGCCACAATACCTTGTAGGTATTGAGTTCTAATAGTGTCTTTAGACACTTTGATTATTTGCAGATTTTTGTGCCCTTGATCTTAACAATCAATACACAAAATAACCCTTTGAGAGTAACTAGTTTAATGAACAACTAGTATAGTGCAATGAACCAATAATATTTCCAACTTAATGCACTTTAATAATCTCACCTTATTTCTCCTATTAATAAGCTCTCAAAGTAGTTTCAAATGCACTAATGATCACTACAAATTTCTTAATGTAGTCCTCTTCTAAATAATTAGATAATAGGAAGAATGTATTTAACTCATATTAATGTGCAGGTAATGAAACTTAACATAAAATATCTTATGCACTTTATTTGAGGACTTAAAATGCAACTTTTTATTTTGCAACTTTCAAATTCTAATAAGGTGCTTAATGAATTTAAGTAGTGATCTGAATTAAGTGTTCAAGTAATGAACCTTTTGCACCTAAGTTGCTTACCTTTTATGATGAATATCTTGATGAGTTGATTCACCAAATTTCTTGTCTGGAATGGTGGTTGCTCGTAGCTGTGAATGCTTCTAGTCTACTACTCTAAAATTGTAGTAGATGATTTCAACTTCTCCTTCAGGATCTAGCCTGGAACTTTGAAGTTTTGTAGCTAGTAATGTTATCTTGATTGTTGCCCTTTAGCAATAAATCTATTCACTGAAATGTGTCTTCTTAGCTATGAAGGACAATCTCCATATCTTCTTGGATTTGGTAGGTTTCTTATGTCTGAGTTTTGACTTCAAACAAAACTTTCTTCTCAAGAATTTGAAAGTCTTGAGTTCCTCACGGATCTTCTCTCGAAAGTTTGACAAACTCTTTTCAAATATTTCTCCTTTGGGCTTGTTGTCGGATGGCAAAAATTGTCCCAATTCTTTCACTATATTTTGTAGTGAATTTCTCCAATGAGTTCTCCTAGGAACTTCTTTGATGGCTTCTCCAATTTATGCAATGAGGCTCTCCAAGCCTTCTCCTTGAGACCTCTCCAAGGTATTTAGTATTGCAGCTTCTTTTGATCTTCTTGATGAGACCTTTCCTTTAACCTTCAACTACGGAAGTGTTGGCAATGAGATCTTCTTCATGGATATATGTAATAGGACTTTTGATAGTCCTTCTCTATCTCTTCCAAGGATAGAAGTTCTTCAATGAGATCTTTGATGGGTCTCTTCAGCTTCTTCTAGAAAAAGTCTTCAATCAGCAAAGGAGATCACCAATCTCTAATCTTTCATGAACTCTTCTCTAGAGTCTTCTTCTAGTTCAATGATTCTTCTTTGGAGTCTTCTTTAGGTTCAAGGACTCTTATCTGGCATCTTCTTCGGGTTCAAGGCTTCTATGGCCTTTTCTTCTAGATCAATTTTTCTATGGCCTTTTCTTCTACAATAAGGCTTTTATGGCATTTTCTTTTGCAATAAGGTTTTTATGGCCTTTTCTTCTGCAATAAGGCTTTTGTGACCTTTTCTTCTGCAATGTATAGGTCTGCAATAGGGCTTCCTTTAGTTTCCTTTTCTACAACAAGATATTAGTAAGATGATTCTAAATATTGCTAATGATGAATATTCACTAGTTGATTTGTCAATCTAGTGGAACGAATGTTGAGTCCTAGTCTTCACGAGTTTTCTATAACTCTGTGGAAAGACTAGTCAAATTCAATCTCAAAAATTTTGGAACTGAGATTTTTTTTTCCTCTCTATCTCTCTTGTAGCTCTCTCTAATCCTATCGACCTATCGTGGCTTTGATACCACTATTAGCTTTTGATAATGTATGTCAAGGGAGAATGCAATCATAGATGCATAATATTAAAAAATGTAAGATGTTGAAATATACTATTAATGGAAAGTGATAAAAATGATACAATGCAATATGGAGAAAATGAGCACTTCATAACTAATGCTAAAGAACTACATTGTACTCCATCACCAATGTATATGGTGATCTACCCAGTATACCTACTACTACCTACAATGATATGCAATCACTCACTATGAGGCCCTTTATATAGAAATATGGATAGCTTGGTCAATACTCTACCTAGATGTACAAGAAGACACCTTGCACATTTACAACCTGCACATAGACACTTATGCATTTATTATATTACTTGAAGTAACTAGCTAAATACCCCTTAAAGTAATCTATTACACTAAATATGTACCAAAGGTGGTACATTTACATGATCCAAATTATTATGCAATATTTCACCATTGACGAGCCCAGTTCACCTCTCAGGAGTTTCCACTTGGCGTTCTTAAACCACCTACATAATATAAAGAGTATCAATGTTCCTGAGCACCTATTCAGGTCTATGGAACTTTCGATTGCGAGTGTCAAAAAGGGAAAATCAACCCACTCGAAGCATCAAGACCTCCATTTTATCATTTACAAGCATGTGTTACAAATGCAATTCCAAAGGACCATCCTTTCTGTTGTCGATAGCTTTGCAGATTATCCTTCTACATCGACCCCCGATCAAGAGTCCCCCTAGAAGGAGGTCTCGATCGATAATGACACAGAAGATGATATCATCGATAATACCAAAGAGGGAAAGAAAAAGTAAAATTTTGGCTCTTCAGACACCCCACCTTCCACTTGTAGGGGCTCGACCAGAAGCAAGGCTTTCGGGGAAAAGCGCAAAAGCATCATATTTATTGACCAAGACAAGGAGGCTCCTAGTGAGTCTCCCATGACTCACAAGAAGCAAAAGTCTAAAGATGTCCCCGAGTGTTTGCCCACCCTCAAGGACGATATTTCCCCTTGCGGGACCTCTTCTCGATTTCAGTTGAGAGACAATCCTAATCCCATGGCCAATATAGATGACCTGGTCAATTTGACTTTGACTCCTTCAGGTTGTCAAGGAGATCAACAACATCAAGAATCAAAAGAATGTGAACACTCAGGCCATGGATGATGATCACACCACCAACGATGAAGTGCAAGATCCTTCGGAGACCTTTGAGTAGTCTTAGTGTTCATGGTTGTTTCGCCCTTTCGATGTTTGGGCTCCTCACTATCTGTTTGTGCCCTAGGAAGTTGGTCTCCTGTCCCTTTTCGTTCTCTATGTTAGATTCTCCTCCTTGTCAGTCTATTGAGGTTGTCCTTGTGTTGGATGCCTCCTTTTGATTTTCCCTTTGTATAAGGTTTAGAGACCCTTTCAAAACCCCCTCTTATCAATAAAAAAATTAACTAATTAGATTATTTTATAAATTTTTAAAAATTAAAGAAATTATTGAAGGTCCAAGGTGTAGACCAATTGGTGCTATGAAACCTTGGTGTGAGGAAACCTGTAAATAGGATAGGCGGTGAAGGTTCAAATTTGAGGTCTCTTTCAGCACACACAAATCATCGTGGAAGCTACCAATTCTACCATGTAAGAAAAATAAAAAATAAAAATAAAGAATTTAATCACTTCAATTACAATTCTAGATTGATTGATTTCATAAATTTTAACGAATTTATATTGAAATTATAAATACTATACAGATTCCATCGAAAATTATAATTTTTTTTGTTTGAACTTAACGATTTTTTTTAATTTAGCCAAAAAGCCCTTGTCTTGATCTTGATTTGATAAACCACGATCAAGGTTTCAAAATCACTTGAGAGTCGCACCCGTCCCGTCGTTAACCGCACCAACATTATCAACTTTATTTTGGGTATCCAATGTACGTTTGGTTGGGTAGAAATTCGAATCAGGAACATGCCTTGAAGGATTACCCTACCCTCTTCAACTGCAACACTTAAATTATTAATCAAAATTTTAATTAATTATATAAAATTAAAATAAAACGAGGATGATCATAGAATTAACACTGCAACGAATGTATACCATTTACTACACGAAAGAAATGAGCGAGCAGTGGCCAAGTGGTTGTTGAAAAGCCACGGAAAGTTGACGACAGAGAGTCAGAGACGATAACCGAGATTGCCCCCACACGACAAGTTTACCTCGTCACATCCTCTCACAATTGTGAGAAGTTTGAATTTTTTTTAAAAGTATTTAAGGTCGCATTTTCCAGAGGTTTAGTAATAAAAAAATTTATTTATATTTTTTTGGTAAGGAAGTTATTTGTATTATCTGTGTTGTGACCGCGATTCAAACCCTATAATGAATGTGTATAAGAAGTATTATTAAAAATAAAAATTTTTGCTAATTAAAATTATCATATTAAAATCTCAATGAAAAACAAATTTTATTTTTAACTCTTAAAATTTTTCCAGATCTTAACTATCCTTTTAAAAAATAAAATAAGAGAAGATTTTACAGTATATTATTAAAAAAATAACTCATATAAAAATAAAAACGGTTAAACCAGGTGTTGTAGGTGAGTTGGAGAGGAGAGAGAAATCTAGGTCTCAGGTTCGAATCTCCATCCTACTAAAAAGTTGAATTGGTTACCCAAAATCCAATTGATAATGTTGGTACGGGCAGGGCTGGATGCGACTCCCACGAACCCCAACCCCACAAAGGATTTTTCGTTTAAAAAAATAAAAATAAAAATAAAAAATAAAAAACGGTTAAAACTATAAAAAAAATTAAAAATTCTTTCTAATTAAAGCTATCATATTAAAATCCCAATAAAAACCAAATTTTGTTTTTTAACCTTTATAATTTTTCCAGATCTTAAGTATCCCTTTAAAAAATAAAATAAGAGAAGATTTTACAGTATATCATTAAAAATAATAACTCATATAAAAATAAAAAACAGTTAAAACCTAAAAAAAAAATAGTACTATAGACAATTTAATGTTAATAGAAATGAAAATCCCACGTGGGGAGGGATAGCCTTTGTTGTCATCTTCCACGGGAAAGCAGGCGGCACCGACGGATATGACTGGCTTGCAAATGGCAGGGCCCAGCACAGCCATAATGGATGTGAGATTTGAGAGAAGACTACGACACTCACGTCCACCTGTCACCCTCAACGCGATCCGCCGCTTTGCGGAGAATCTCCTGCTGACACCTTTCCTTTTCACCCCATTAACGTCTTCATCAATATCATTATACCCTTTCCACGGTTACAAACTCCCAAGCATAGTAAGATGCTGCCAACTTGGGTTTAGTTTTAGTTGAAGAGGGTAAAATCCCAAGGGGAAGGGTCTATTTCGCACGTGATAATGTTATGATATTAACATGTCAATTGTGGAAAGGAATTCCAATAAAGCTTACAACATAAATAATTATTGATACTTTTATTTAAAAACATTTAATTTTATTATTTTAATTTTATTAAATAAAATGTTTATGAATAAAAATAATATATAATTATTTAAAAAATATACTGTTTTTTTTAATGTGAGAAAATTTAACAGACAACCACCTCTTCACACACTCGCCTACGCCTCAGTTTGAACCTTAGACATGTGAAAGAAGAACCAAAACCACCAGAACCTTTAGGCAGTCCCCTTAAAACATAATAATAATAATAATAATAATAATCCTTTAAAAATCTTTTCCACTACTAATCAAAATCATCGTAATAATAAGTCTTCCCTAATAGTTTGAACTCTGTCAACTACGCTGACAGTTACTAAAAATTGTGATTGTAACCAATTTATTTATGTAACCCAAAAAATAAATAATAAAATAAAAATAATAATTTATTTACAATAAATTTCTATCCCATTACAAACTATTTGCCTTATAAAAATATTTAGTACCTAATAATGTTATAATATAATACGATATAAAGGCAACATATCAATGAAGGACACATGTTAGCATGGATCAAATTGCACCTTTAGAGCCCTTTAAATGTTGTTTTATTTATGAGAGAAGGGTAAGTTAAAAAATTTCTTTCATATAAAAATTTAAATTTTATTTTTTAATTTTCAATCTAGAAGTAAACGAGTTCGATTGAAACTATTTATATGTATCAATTATAAATTGATATTAGAATAGTTTTACAATTATATATATTTTTAAAATTTGAAGAATTTATTTATTTTTTTATATTAAACATCGTTTACAAAATTTACAAATATCAGTGTTTGTCCGAGCAAACACAAGAGGAATCGGATTGAAATTATTTATATGTATCAATTATAAATTAATACTAAAATAGTTTTACAATTATATATATATTTTTAAAAGTTTAAGAATTTAATTTAATTTTTTATATTAAACATCGTTTACAAATATTTACAAATATGAGAGCTCGTTCGAGCAAACACAAGAGGAATCGACCTCACAATCACATGGATGATAATAACTAAACAACTGTCATTATTTAATTATACGAGATCACATTATTTTATAGAATAATTTGTCTTTCTCATTAAACATTTAAAATATAATATAATAATAAAGTTAATAGATATTATTAAATATATATATTAATATAATATTTAAAATACTATTACAGATTTAAAATAATATTTATATAAAGAGAAACTCATATTTACTCCATTGAAGTGTAAGTCTCACCCTTTTTTATTTTAAATCTTTGGAAAAAAGTAGGGAAGGGGTATGAACAAGAAGAGAGTGTGAGAGCAAGACTCATCATTCCTTGCTTTAAAAAATTGAAAATTTAAAAAATAAAATAAAATATTTTTATTAGGAAAATTCTCATTTAGAAGTGTGATGCTCTAGTTGGAGAAAATAGGAACAACAAATATATGATAAACTTTATCTAGACAACAATATTACACCAAAATTAATTATCAAAGATGAGAGATGAGATGATTGAGCTTGATATAATGGTTCTTAAAAGCAAAGAATGAATACAAGTCATTTTCAAAGATTTTAAATGGGATCAAGTGGAAGTGAGGATTAAATTCAAATTACTTTATGACTTTTCTCTTAAAACAATTTTTTCTTATCATCTTGTAGGGATAAAATAATAGGATGATATCACATTGTTTATTGTTTATGGGGAAAGATGTGTTATATTTAAGACCATGGAGTGAGCATTTTCCTATGGAGACATAAACTATTAAAAGACTTCCAATGTAGGTTAGGCTATTTGGACCTCCATATCAATTTACAACAAAGAGGTTTTGAAGAATATTGGTAATACTTTAAGTGATTTCATTCTGGAGGAAATGGAAGCATATTGTATGTTAGGTAATGGAGCCATATTGATAAGAAAGGAATTAATTGCCAAGGAGTATTGTTGATGGACAATGATCAACAATAGGTCCTTGAACGAGGTTCCAAGGGGCAGCATTAAATATTTAATTAACATTAAATATTTAATTACCATTAAATATTGTTGATGGAGAAATTTTTTATTGAAAATTTATGGTTGGCAATTTAACTGTATTTTTTTTTGTGAAAAACACTTGTCATAAGAACGTGATAACCATATGGGTGGTTATTAGCCCATGTTTTTGGCTCATTGTATTTCCACACCACTATGTGGTTTTGGGTAGAGGAAAAGCCACGAATCTTTATATATTTTGTATTGTAAAGACTACCTCTATGGCAGAATGCTTTTTTTCGGTTTGGAGGAAGAGAGGGGAGGAGACATTGTACAAGAGGAGAAGATTGTTGTATTGCTAATAATAAAAATGACTGATTGTTTCTCCATGGACGTAGTTTACACTACCCGAACCATGTATATCTTGTGTCTCTTACATTTGTGTTATTGCTTATTGTTTATTACATTGCTTAACTAGGGTTTGAACTATTTTTCCATTGCCGCTATTATTATTTGTTTTTTCACATAGGCTGTGTATTGTTTATACATGCTGAATTCCTAACAATTGGTATCAGAGTTGTCTTGTTGGCTAATGACACTCACAGGAGAGTTTTTTGTTTGAGTGGGAGAAATAGGAGAAAGTTCGAAGTTTAAACTGGAGAAGTTTACTGGGCAAAACTTTGGTATGTGGAAAACCAAAGTGGAGGATTATCTGTATCAGAAATATGATCTGTACTTGGCTTTAAAAGGGAAGATTGATGGTAAACCTAGGACGATGGATGATGAGGAATGAGATCTGATAGACATGAGGGCACTGAGGGGTGATTCGATTGAGCCTGGCTGATTTTGTTGCATACAACATCGGGAAGTAAAAGACCACCAAAGGAGCCATGGATACACTAGCTAAGTTGTATGAAAAACCCTCAGCTTCAAATAAAATTTTCTTGATTAGAAAGCTTTTTACTATGAAGTTGCAAGAGGGTGGATCTATCCAAGAACACCTTAAAGAGTTTTTTGTTGTTATGGGTTCTTTAAAATTTGTAGGGCTTGATTTTGATGATGGGGTTACAAATTTAGGGTTTCTTTGTTCACTACCAGACTCGTGGGATAGCGTTGTAATGACAGTGAGTAATTTTGTACCTAGATCTAGAAAGCTGGTGTTTGATGATGTGGTTAGCACAATCCTCAATGAGGATATGAGGAGAAAAACCTTAGGGGAGGCTTCATCATCTGTAGTAGCACTATATACAAAAAGTAGAGACAAAAACAGAGAAAGAGAAAAAGGCCAAGCTAGATGGAAAAGCCAGAATAGAGGAAAATCGAAGGGTAGATCTAAAAGCAGATACAAAAGCAAGATTGATTGTTGGCATTGTGGGAAGAGTGGACACTTCAAGAGGGAGTGTAAATATAGAAATAATAATGAGGACAATAGTGGAAATAATGCTCAAGAGGTAAACATTGCAAGTGTAATTTATTAGGATGCCCTGATTCTTGCAGCAAATTGCATGAGTGAGTATTGGGTTATGGACTCTGGAGCTTCTTATCATGTCACTTATCATAGGGAATACTTTGTTGATTATACTCCAGGTCATTATGGAGAGGTTTTGTTTAGCAGTAACTATCCATGTGAGATTGTGGGTATTGGCACAGTGAATGTAAAATAGCCAAATAGAAATATTTTGGTGCTTAAAAATGTTAGGCACATTCCTGATCTAAAGAGGAACTTGATTTCAGCCAGTGTACTTGATTTGGAGGGATGCAACACTACTTTCAAAAATTGGTAATGGAGAGTGACAAAGGGTTCAATGGTGATTACAAAAGGTGAGTTGACTGGAACTTTGTATTTATTGCAGAACTCATCTTATTGTACATTGAACTATGTTGCTCAGGATGATGCAAAAGCATGGCATTTGTGGTTGGGTCATATGAGTGAGAAATGGATGAAAATCCTTCACTCCATAAAATAGTTGCCAAAACTCAAGGAGGTTGATTTGGGTTTCTGTGAAGGTTGTGTATACGAAAAACATAAAAGGGTAAGATTTTTGAAGGTTGATCCAGAAAGGAAGAAAGAGAAATTAGAGTTAGTTCACTCGGATGTGTGGGGTCCCTCACCGATACTTTCTCTTGAGGGTTACTCTTATTATGTTACCTTCATTGACAATTTTAGCATGAAGACATGGATATTCACAATCAAGCATAAATATGATGTTTTTGACATTTTTCAAAAGTGGAGAGCATTAGTGGAGATTGAGGCAGGTAAGAAAGTTAAATGCCTTAAATTTGACAATGGTGGTGAATTATATATATATATATATATATATATATATATATATATTTTTTTTTTTTTTTTTTTTTTTTTTTGTTTTTGTTTGTTTTTTTTTTTTTTTTTATATATATATATATATATATATATATATATATATATATTTTTTTTTTTTTTTTTTTTTTTTTTTTTTTTTTTTGTTTTTGTTATATATATATATATATATATATATATATATATATATATTTTTTTTTTTTTTTTTTTTTTTTTTTGTTTTAGCCCCCCCCCCCCCCCCCCCCCCCCCCCCCCCCACCTCCCCAATCAAACCTTTTCCCACCGGAAAGGGACAAAAAAAAAAAGGTTAGAGCCCCGAGAGATTTGAACCTTGGACCTCCACCCCCCTTGTGGGGTTTGGATGAACCAATTGGTCTACACCTCGGACCAATGGTGGTGAATATTACAAGGAGTTTGAGGACTATTACGCAAAGAAAGGAATTAGGAGAGTCAAGACTAATCCTAGGACACCGCAGGAGAGTGGAGTCTCGGAGAGGATGAAAAGAACTATAATAGAGCATGCCAGAGCCATGAGATTGCATGTAGGGTTGCCATCGTTCGGTTGGGTTAGTGCAGTTGATACAACAGTTTATCTAGATAAATAGAGGACCTTGTACTACATTATATGGAGGTATTCCAAAGGAGACTTGGAAAGGTAAACCTGTAAACTACTCTTTCCTTATAATATTTGGTTGTGAGGCTTTTGCCCACATAGATAAAGAAAATAGGAGTAAGCTTGATGCAAAGTATAGAAAGTGATATTTTCTTGGTTATGGTGTGGATGAGATGGGATATAGGCTATGGGATAACTTTGGCCGAAAAGTTATTAGGAGTATAGATGTGATTTTCAATGAGGATAGGATGTACAAGGATAGGCACATATAGGTTGAAGAGGATGCACCTGAGTTTTTTGACTTGGATGCAATCCCAGAGCATGGTGTAAAAAGACAGCCTCTTGTTTAGATTGATGAACATGGTGCTCATGTTGAAGAGCATGGTGACCAAATGAATGAGCAAGTTGAGAATGAAACACCTCAAACACCCCCACCACCACTAATACCGGAAGGTTGGAGATCTACTCGGGTAAGAAGAGCACCAAATAAGTATTCTCCTTCTTTGCATTACATTCTATACACTGATGCAGGTGAGCCCGAATGTCTTCATGAGGCTTTGCAATTGGAAACTAGGAGCAAGTGGGAGCATGATATGAAGGATGAGATGGAATCATTGACTCAAAATAAAACTTGGGATTTGGTTGAGCTTCCCAAGGGAAAAAGGGCATTGCATTGCAAATGGGTGTACAGAGTGAAGGACGAAGTTGATGACAGCAAGAGGTACAAAGCAAGACTTGTTGTGAAAGGATTTGCATAGAGAAAAGGTATTGACTATGATGACATTTTCTCACCTATAGTAAAAATGAATTCAATTCGGACTATTTTGAGTATAGTTGCAGTAGAAGATATTCATCTTGAGTAGTTAGATGTGAAGACAACATTCCTTCATGGGGATTTGGATGAGGAGATTTTCATGCACCAACCGGAGGGGTTTGAGGTCAAATGCAAGAAGAGTCTTGTGTGTAAACTAAAAAAGAGCTTGTACGGTTTGAAGCAAGCTTTAAGGAAAAGGTATCTCAAGTTTGATAGTTTCATGATTGAGCATGATTTTGCTAGGAGACAGAGTGACCATTGTGTTTATTTTTGGGCTACAGTAAATGGTAACTTCCTTATTCTCTTATTGTATGTTGACGATATGATTTTGGCAAGATACAATATGCAGGATATTAAGAAATTGAAAAGGGAGTTGGCAAGTAAATTTGCCATGAAGGATTTGGGGGAGGCAAAAAAAATCCTTGGCATGAGAATCACTAGAGAAAGGAAGGAGAAAACACTAAAATTGTCTCAGGAGGATTATGTGGAAAAGGTGCTTAAGAGGTTCAGTATGCATGATGCAAAACCGGTAGCCCAACCTCTTGCAAAGCACTTTAAGCTCTCAAAGAAGCTATGTCCCAAGACAAACAAGGAGGAAGATTACATGAGGAAGGTACCCTATGCTTCAACATTTGGGAGCTTGATGTATGCTATGGTGTGTACAAGACCAAAAATTTCCCAAGCAATGGGAGTTGTGAGCCGGTATATGAGTAATCCAGGTAAATCTCACTGGCAAGCAGTGAAATGGATACTCAGGTATTTGAAAGGGACTTCAAAATTTTGTTTGAATTTTGGAGGTTCCAAAGTTGAGTTACAGGGCTATGTGGATTCAGATATGGTAGGTGATTTGGATGCTAGGAGGAGCACTATTGGGTATGTACTCATAGTTGGAGGTAGAACAGTGAGTTGGATATCCAAGCTACAACGTGGTGTAGCTTTTTCTACTACGGAGGTTGAGTATGTTGTCGTCATGAAAGGTGCAAAAGAGTTCATATGGCTCCAAAGGTTGATTGAGGAGTTGAGTCAGGAGCAAGGAGATGGGACACTTTGGAGTGACAACCAAAGTGCCATTCATTTAGCGAAGAACTCTATTTTTCACTCATGGACAAAGCACATTCAGTTGAGGTATCACTTCATTCGATCATCAATGGAGGATGGTTTGGTAAAGTTGGGTAAGATTCACACTTACCAAAATTTTGCTGATATGCTTACTAAAATTGTAACCAAGGAGAATTTGAGCTTTTGCTCTACTTCGGTTGGCCTTAAGGAGTAAGGTCATGTTATGAGAAAATTTCAGTCTTAGGGTGCAGCGATGTTGCATCAATCTTGTCTCCAAGTGGGAGATTGTTAGGTAATGGAGCCAAATTGATAAGAAAGGAATTAATTGCCAAGGAGTATTGTTGATGGACAATGATCAACAATAGGCCCTTGAACGGGGTTCCAAGGGGCAGAATTAAATATTTAATTAACATTAAATATTTAATTACCATTAAATATTTTTGATGGAGAAATTTTTTATTGAAAATTTATGGCTGGCAATTTAACTGTATTTTCTTGGTGAAAAACACTTGTCATAAGAATATGATAAGCGTATGGGTGGCTATCAGCCCATGTTTTTGGCTCATTGTATTTCGACACCACTATATGGTTTCGAGTAGAGGAAAAGCCACAAATCTCTATATATTTTGTACTGTGAAGACTGCCTCTATGGCGGAATGCTCTTTTCCAATTTGGAGGAAGAGAGGGGAGGATACATTGTACAAGAGAAGAAGATTGTTGTATTGTTAATAATACAAAGGACTGATTGTTTCTCCGTGGATGTAGGGTACACTGCCCGAACCACGTATATCTTGTGTCTCTTACATTTGTGTGATTGCTTATTGTTTATTGCATTGCTTAACTAGGGTTTGAACTGTTTTTCCATTGCCGCTATTATTATTTATTTTTCCGCATAGGCTGTGTATTGTTTGTACATGGTGAATTCCTAACATTGTATATACTTGAATATATGTTGTCATTGGTATTTTAAACCTTTGCTATAATCTATTAAGATTAAATTTGAATCAAGAGAATGGGATCACTAGATGAATTATGAAAGCATTGCATAATTTTGATGTCATAAATGTTATGAGACTAAACACATGGTAAGAGATTCTAAAGTGAAAACATTGGACAAAAAGACATAAAATTTTGGTCATGAGACAAACTAAAGATGAAGTAATATCATACCAAAATATAAGTGAGATTAAGTCATGGATTTTCCACTCCCAAGAAAGTGGCAAGTAAAACCCCTCTGCATCATTACTAAGATCAACTATTAGAAGAAACAAAGGAGGATGAGGAAGAACAATGTGCAAGTAAATTTAGAAGGAATTAAATGTGTGAAGGAATATGTGGAGGCAAGTTTTAAAAAACAAAAAGATAAAAGAGGTCAAGTTTAATCCACGTAAATTGTCTTCATTTCCCTCAAGTAGTAGAAAATCCTCTCTTTATAATAAAAATAAAAGTGGTATATTTTATTCCTTGCACTTTAGGGTTTCAAGAGTAGCATAATAACGAAATGAGTATGGAGGATATCCATGTTTATTTAAGGTATTTAAGATATCACAAAAAAGTAAGTACTATAGAGGATGGCAATTGCACTTTTGATTTTTCATGACAACATAAAGAAGAAAGTGTTTTTTGAGACTATACCTTAAACTTTAGGTTCTCAAGGGAAATATAAACCTATAGATGATAAGTCTCTTTATGAATAGTCTAGAAAAATTAAATAGATTAATGAGGATGAATATTTTGGTGAGAATGAAAATAGTAGAGGAAGAACCTTAAAGCAAAAACAAAGAGAAAAAAAAACTTAAAGGGATACCAATATATGAAAACAAAAACAAATATTGTAAGTGTTAACAAGAAGTGAGGCTAAGCCCACTAATAAAAATAAAAAGTGATGATGAAAATGATACCTTTGAATACCAGGGGTATGAACAAAACCCTCAATATAAGTTAATAACAAATTAATAGGTTGTTATAGTCGTGAGTTTGTTTTAATACAAAAAATAAAAATAAGTAGTGATGATTGTATGAATGCATTTAAAAATATTTCGAAGATGGAGTATTTTTTAGAATTTGATGTTATATGAAATTTAGGAGGTATCACTAAAACATGTGACAAATTCAAATGTAAGGGAAAATTGCTAAAAGAAAAATGTAATTGGGTTGTTGGTATTTTTTTCAAGAAAGAGAAAAATATAAAAATTTGGGTTATAAATGTGTAAACTCCAACTATAGTTATACCTCATGAAAGATGTTAGAATTACCTTAATTTATTTATGTCAAATACAATCATGATCTATAATTGTAAAAGGGTGTTACTCCTAGATGGTCTAAATCAATGGTTGTTTTTTCTTTTATTTGTCATATACATAGGATAATGGATGCATTGGGTAAACTTATATAGCATGATGTTTGGGATGATTTTTGTTATCTAATACATGGTTGCAAACAAATTATACAATTTCTTTAGATATTTTATTGTGAGTAGGATTAGATCATATTCAATAATTTCTATTCAAATCCATATCGATTTTAGTCTATGTGGTTTTAAGACCTTGATTTCTTCCACATGGTTATGTTATGGTGGGATGAAGTAAGGTTTGAAGGATCACGTATGTACAAATTTATTCAAAATATGAAATATCTAATGGGGTAAATGAAGATTTGAAATACCAAATATTTTGGTAACATATTTAAAGCAAAAGAGGAAATTACATCCAAGCTCAATAATTTCCAAGAGAAAATAAATCAATGGAATGGACCAAGATACTATATGCAAGAAAATAATTACTCTTTGATTATCATGATGTATTAATAAAGGAAGAGTCACATTGGTCCCAAAAATTTAGGGAGAGATGTTGTAAGGAAGGGGATAGAAATATAATTTTTTCATACTACAAACTTTGTCCTTTTATAAAATCAAAAGTATTTCAACTATTAATGGAAGAAATATTGAGGAAGAAGAAGATATTAGGAAAGAAACACTTAATTCTTTTAAAGTTATTATCAGATATGAAGCAAGATAAGGAAGCTTAAGGTAAGCTGTAATAAAATATTCCACTAATTATCACACAAACAAAATGCAAGATTGATTAGGAAGATCTTTATGGAGGAGATATAGGAGGTAGTTTCTCTCTCTACCATAATAAGACACTTGGTTATGATGATTTTTTTTGTAATTTTCATTTTAAAAATTTGGGATTTATTGAAGAGTGAAACATGGGTAGGGGTTGAATAGGCCAAGAAAAAAATGCTACAGTAAAAAAATTGATTCCACATTTATTTAATATATTTCCAAGAAAGGTGAGTGATACTTTTCATTCAATAAGCCTTTGTAATATGATTTATAGGATAATTTCAAAAATTATGCAAAATATATTGAAAAGTATTCTAGATTATGTTATCTTAGAGGAATAAGGTGGTTTTGTTCATCATAAATGGATTATTGATGATGTACTCATTACAAACAAGACCATACGTTCTTTTCATTCCATGAAAAAATAGGCATGTGCTTCAAAACAAATAATGACAAAGCATATGATAGGATTTTCTAGAGTTTTCAACATGAGATTCCAAAAATACATTGGTTTAGATCAAGGTTGTGTGAAAATATTACATCTTATAATAGCACTCCAAAATATTCTATTTTAATTGATGGATCCCCTAAATACTTTGAATTATATCCTAAAATTTGGTAGCATAACTTGCTATGTCCTTATATATTTATTACTCTTTCTAGGGTATTGGGGAGAGCTTCTTCAAAGGCAAAAAATGGAAGGAAAAATAAAAATGTTTATGTTGAAACAAATGGTCCCTTTAAATATCATCTCAATTTATTGATGATACATTTTTTAGATCATTCCTTAGTTAGCGAGTCTGTGGGGTTTAAATAAATATTATCATTCTATGAGAATGTTATTGGACAATTAGTTAATACTAGAAAATCTAGCATATTTTTCATTGATTACAAAAAAATATTATAGATATTTTAGAGTTTAAAGTTGGAAACTATCCATGAAATATTTGGGTATTCCTTTGTCTCATAAATAAATAAGAAGGGTCTTTGTGAATCAATTTTGAAATAAAATAAAATCTTGTTTGGAAGGTTGGAAAGGTAAGATTTTAAGCATAGTTGGAAGGCTACAACTCCTAAAGACTACATTGTAACCGATTCCTATATGCTATCACTTTCAAGATTACAAGCAGGTGTAACATTAGAATTTGATAAAGTTTAGAAACATTTTCATTGGATAGGATATTAGAAAAAATTAGTCTTCCTCTTTGAAAGGGGGACAATATTTGTAAAGGACAAAATATTGGAGTGGTAGGCTTATAAAATTGTAGACTTATGAGTTTGGAATTAGATCTAAAACTTGGATGGAGAGTATTACAGATCAAGGAAGGGAAAAATATTACCTCATTTGCACGTGGATTTTTTTGTTAATAAAATTATTCAGGGAAGGAACCATACTTGGAGGCTAGCCAACGTAGAACTTTCATATCAAATAGTTTGTAATTGATGAACAAACATATTAAATTATTATTTAATAAAGGGGATTCTCCAATTTTTGGTTGATGCTTGATTGAATTCTTACCCTCATATTTCTAATATATAATGATAAGTGTTGGCTTGAGCATGTTTAGCTTGTAAAGGCTCAAAGATTAATATATATATATTAATGTGAACAACTACTCTAAGATTATATATTTATATTAGAAACTTGGTTGAAGGAGAGGACATTAAGAAAATAGCAGATTGGGTTCAAATTATTTCTAAAGATTTCTATTTACCTGTATTTACATGAAAGGATGAGTTACTTTAAAATCTATCAAAATATGGAGGATTATCAATCAATTTGGGACATAAGGATTTAAAGAAATCACATTTCCTACAAACAAAGATTTCTAAAAAAGAGGATGTTATGGACCTTTCATTTGTGGCTTGTGTGAAAAGGATATAGAAATATCATATCATTTATTTATTTATTGTCTCTTTCATTACATGATTTGGGTATTGCTTTTAAAAAAATATGAGATATATTAGGTGACTCCATAAACATTGAAAAAGTTAATGACATGTTGGATTAGTTATTTCAAATATATAGTATTGTGCATTTTGTGGAGAATTGGTGCTTCCATTTTTTATTGAAATTTATGGATTGAAAGGAATAATAGAATTTTATAAAGAAAATTTTAAATTTATGTCCAAGTTTGGAATAATATTATTGCCTCTCCTGCAAAATGTTTATAGACATGGTTCTCATCAAGGGAAGTCTTAAGTGCATTAAAAATTTGTTATCCTCTTGGTTAAAGATTTGAATCTACATGGAAGGGTAATCTACAATAACGGAGTTAGCACAAAGGATCTACTCCAATCTATGATAAAATAAAAAATTCTTGAACTTACATTTATAAAAATTAATTTTGATAGTGATTCCAAAGTGGTAAAATTTGGTAGAGAAGGTGTTTTTCAAAATAATGAAGGCAAAAATTCTCTTTACTTTCAGTAATATGGAACTTTAATTTTTTTTATTAGATAAAGAAGGGGTTTTGAAATGGACCTTAGACCTTAATACAAAAAGGGATTGCAAGAGTCCTGGAAAAAACCCAGAAAATCAAACAAGAGAAAAATCAACCAAGAAATAAGACTGCCCAACCCCAAGGTAGTCAGCCCACGAAACAACAAACAAGAGTGAACTACACCCCTCAAAAATATTTGGACCATAGTCTAGAAAAAATGACCACTAACCCATACGAAGAACTCAGCCAACAAATAGGAGAGCTAAATCCCCATAGGCTTAGGGGTCGACTTGTACTTATGCTGCTGAACCAACTCACGCGTTTCATTAACAAAAGTTATCATAACGTGCATATATCCTAATATAGCCTGAAGCTTATCATCCAAATTACCAAGAAGAGGTTGGACAATAGGGGACTTAGTACCTGTGGAGGGAGTCTCATTGACTTCCACCAAGTCCACTGAGAGCTTAGTTTTTTTCTTCACGGGTAAACTTTCATTTAAATCAAACATCTCCAAAGAGGTCGAGGAGGCATATAACTTCATCACCTTCGACAAAAATCATTTAGAGTGATGCATTTGACCCATATTGATTCCACTTGGAGAAGGCCTCCCTTGGCCTATAGATTTGGCCTTTCATTTTGCAAATGATAAAGAAGTCTTGAAATCATCCATCTCAAAATCTACAGATTTGCTTGAAAATCCAGATGACATCATAGACATATCAAAGGTCAGGGGAATTATTTGGAATTCAATTTTTTCCAACACCTCATCCACCATAATTCCCTTGGATTTAGCCACATGCTCTAAAGTGAGTAGAATTAATCCTTTGTGGATAGGGTCCAACTCTTTCCCACCTCTTACATATCTCAGAGTCTTTTCTAGAGAGTGGAAGAGAAACGACAGAATATTCATGAGCCTCTTCCTCCTGAGTTGATTTTAAAACATCATGTGGAAGCTTCAAATTACCTCTTTGTTTACATCCAAGGTGAAATAATCCATAATCACCGAAATTACTCGATCTCAAGGAGAGTTGAGAGCCTTAGCATCATAACCATTTTGTAGTCTTCGGAGGTATTCACCAACATCCAAAAAAACTTGCCTTCCATTTCAAGGAATGTTTTTTCCAATTATGGTAGGCGCCTTCGACTAGCAGACCTATTACTTCCCCCATTAAAGTCACCAAGAGTTGGAATTCTAAATCCCTAGCTTGAACTTGACACCTAATCCAAGAATACACCTTCACTCTGGATAATCCCCTATGATGTCCATGAAAGGATAAAAGGCATTTCAAGAGACCATCCTTATGCAAAATTCTTCTAACCTCATCATCCACCACTAACGAAGTGGGTTCAATAGGTACCTTCAAATATTTCTACATTGACCTTTGGCCAATCTCACACCATCAAAAGTGGAACGAAGTTAAAAACCAAGGCACACACCACCCCTTCACAACAACAAAATAGGCCTCCTTGAAATAGAAGAGAAAACAAGCAACACTGCAGGAACATAGGCAGAAGGCTTCAACAAGATATTGAAGTCCTTACCATGGGACGTAGAGCCACTGACAAAGAGACACCCATTATGAATAATAATGGTGATAGAATCGATATTCAAACTCATAAGTCCTCTGAAATATCTTAGGCTTAACATAATTGCCCACTATCCAAGCATGAGAAAGAGATATTTTTCCATGTGGGAACCACATAAAGAGAAATCAATTTTTAAAACTAGCAAGGAGCTACAAGGTGTCACTAGAAGTTCTAGGGAAAACCATCCTTGAAAAATTATGGGAAGCCTACTAATACTAATAAAAGAGCTTAAGCCAACTCTCAAAATAGAATACATAAAAAAGTTGTAGGCAAACATTGAGGTGGCAAATTATCAACCCAGAGATCCAATCAGAAAGAGAGATCTAATTGATACCACCAAATTGATCCACCTTAGCAGTGAGACCCTGCCAATACATTAGGACAATGACAATGAATCTTATCCACCCCTAAATACCGAAAAGCACACCCAAACCAAAGTCGCCACTTAGGAAAAAACTTACAGCACCAAGAAAAGAAGACAAGTAAGAACAACCACTTGGAGACCACCTGAAACTCAACCCCTATTTGGGATATCAAACTCCAACCATCCCCCACAAAATACCCACTGATTAGAGATTAAGTGGCAAGAAATGGTCCAGATAAACTGTGCCACCTTTCTAAAACTTGTCTACCCCAACACCTGACCTCATCCTTTATCATCATTTGTCAGTATTTGGAGAACCTGAGGGAAGTTGGAGTTCCAAACCATTAGCCCTTGCTGGGAAAGGCCTAGATTAGCCATTAAATCCGTTGCTTTGTTTCCTTATCTTAAAATATGTTGAATGTGAACATCTTATCTAGAATTCAAAATTATTTTTGCTTCCAATATTAGATTAGCAATCATCCAATTCGAGGTGCAAGAGGATTTAATTGAATTTATAATATTTAATGAATCCCCTTCCACTAAAATTCTTTGGAATCCCATAGATTCAATCAACAAAAGTCCTTGAAGTAAGACCTTGGATTTGGTAAAATGAGATGTTTGGATAGATAATGACTATGCAAAAGCCCCAATTAAAACCCCTTTGTCATTACTTATCACCTCCCCTACCCTCGCAAGACCAGGGTTATCCTTCGATGCACCATCAAAATTTAACTTGACCCAACCATTAGGAGGCAGAGCCCACCTTATTGAATTTCTCTGAGCAGCAGTCGAGGGTTCAACAGACCCATGCTTTGGGGGGAAACCCAACAAGATTTTTAGATGATCTTCTTCAAACATCTCACCATCCATATTTGAGAAACAACCAATCACATTTTCTACTATACTCCTCAATATCTTTGCACTGACTAAAACTGGGGTCCTCCTACGGTTTTTGAATGCTCTTTGGTTACTTTAATTAACAACTATGGAGAGGTTAGGATACTTTTATAGCGATCATAATTGGTATTGAAAAGGGATGAAAATATACTTCAATTGAGAGAGATTTAAAAATTATTATAATGATGTCAACTAACTATTCGTGGAGATAGTATTTTAGAAATATCAACATATCTATAGAGAAGGAAGTTGGGTATTACAAATTTTATCTGATTATGATGTTGATCATTATATTGGAAAATTTAAATTTAAGAGGCACTTGGTCAAGTGAGATTTTATCTATTAATGAAAATGGTATCAAGAAGTTGATTGTGGAGGCATAGATGTTTAAAAAAAATAAAGAATATCTTTAATAGAAAGGCAATTTGGATATGGTTTAATTGACTTGAAGATGTAATATTTTATTTTGATGGAGTGGCCCCAATAGAAGCACAACTATTTAAAGAAATAAACAATTTTCAATATGTAATAAAATAGTTAAATCAATAAAAAAATATCAATTTACAAATACAATATAGGGTTACGTTCAACTAAGAAGTATGATATCAACAATTTTTACAAGTATCATTTAATTTTATGTATATATACTATTCAAGTCAATTTTTAATCACATCTTTTATTATATTTGAATGGAGTAAAAAACAATGGAAAAATAGATTTTAGTAGATAAAACTTACTTTGGATGATGTTAATCTAATGCACATTTTTTTTAATTTTCATTAGACCTAGTTACATGTTTACAAATTAATATGACAAATTTTTATTATTTATTGGGTTGAATAATAATTAAAAATATATATATTTAGGAGAAATAAAAACCCATAAATCCATTTCCATTATTTTGTAGTTGTAATATTTTGTAATATTCTATTTAATTCACTATGAGATTGATAATGTAATTGGATACCCCTGCCTCCTTGGGTCTTACCCGAAAGTGGCATCCCTTTTGGGATGTTTTCCACAAATAAATTAAAAAAAAGATTGATAATGTAATTGGATTACCTCCATTCTATACTTCTTTTTTTTGTTGATAGGTAGATTGTATTAAGAAATAGGTTTTTAAAGGGGCCCCAAAACCTTTTACAATAAAATCAAAACTGATAAGTCAACAAAACTAAGCCACCAAAACAAAGGGTGGACTCGCAAGGGAGGTCCCAACCTTACAATCAAGAAATCCATCAAAAAAGGGTGATCCTAGGGGGATGATCCTGACCAAGCAATAAGAAACATAGACGAATAGGGATGCCCTAAGAGGAAGGCCCTGTGAGAAAAAACAACAACATCATAGGATTTTGGTGTTGACATTCGTTGAATCTTTGACAATCTTGAAAAGGACTTTGAGGTGCCCATGCAGCTTGTCCACCACCTTCACAACTTGGTTGTAGAGCATATAGGCCACATTGGATGAGTTAGCAATCGTTGATAGAGTAACGACCATGCTGGCGATATGGTTGAGGATGAAGCTCAGAAGGACACTAGTTGATGATGGATCTTTGTGCTTGGGCATCGGCTCCCTAGGGGGTTCACCTTAGTGGCATGATTAGGAAGGAGACTCTTAGTATTCCACTTTTTTAAGGTGAGGGAATACCTAAACAAAAATTGGGCTAGGTTTGCACTTAACCTTGGATGAGGAGCGCCTAACGGAATGACGTATGAACTCAAATTTAGTAAACGAAGACTCCTTTCTGTGATCAGAACTAGGGGTTTTCTTTAGCGAATAGGGGGAGACAAATTTAGGGTAATTGTCATCACTAGGGATCTCATGGCTAGGGCAATCAGTGGGATCAGGAGGGGTAGGGCCATTGAGGCTTTCAGTGTGATTGGAAGGGGCAAGGCAACTAGTGACCATAGCTTTCTTGGTGTAAAACTTGAGAGCATGCTTGTACAAAATAAGGTGTAAACCTTGGTGGATAGGGTGGGTAGACTTTCAATTTCTAACACTAGTAATAGATAACTCAATGGAACTAAACATAATTGGGGCTATTAAATTTTTTGATGTCCTAGAGGTGGTTTAGAAAAGCTAAATGGAAGTTGTGGAGGGGAAGGTAGATTTTATCAATGGTTATATATTGTATAATTGGGATAATAACATGATCCCAGGGGTTGGGCAGGGAATTTCTATCAATGCCACCATCAACAATAACCAAATATTTACCTTTACCTATGAACATATCTGTCTCCACCACCATGGAGTGCTTGTTGTGCTTGATAACACATTCATCGATCAGGAACCCTATAACCTCAGCCAACATTCGAACATCGATCAAGAAATTAAGATTCCTCATAGAGACGTGGCCCCCATTCCATGATTTGAAAATCTCCTCTAACACTTTAGCATCACTACTGAAAAAATTCAAAAAGGGTAAAAAATTGTGGCTCCCTAAAATTTCAACTATAGGATCAAGCTGAAGGGATTTAGGATCAAGCAAGGCCATGGTTGAATAGGTATGAGGGTTAGGGAATCTGGAGCAGGGGTTGGGATGAGGATGAAGTATGTGGTTCATGCCCAAAGTGCGATTGGGTTTAAAATGACGCTCTTCATGCATGCCATATGATATGGGTAAATATTTTCCATGTACCGTTGTTGCTTCCAAAAATTGAAGGTGCTTGGTTTGAGTGCCAACAAGGGATAAACATTGATTGCATGGGAAAGGAGCAAAAGCAATAAATTTGGCATCAAAGGCATGGGATAAAAAATTATATTGAAAATGAATAGCACTCAAGGTAGCACAAGCGGTGATGCAATCAATAAAATCAAAGATGGTGCTGATGGCCACTCCAAAAAACTCTAGCAAATTCCACGGAGGATAAAACACATGATGAGGCTAGAGCGATGAGGATAGGCTCCATAAATATAGCGAGGAAAATATGGGAAATGTAAGGAAATAAAAAGGTATCGATGGGACATCGAGGGGACAAGGGGGGAGGGTAACGATGGAACACGAGAGGGATGGTGAGGTGAGAAAGGATGGTGGAAAATGGTGAAGAATAATAGGAAAATGGAATGGAAAGGGTGAGGTAATTGGATAGGGCAGGGTAGGTGTAGGGGCCAAGAAGGAGTAGGGGGGAAAAGGGACACGTGGTAGGGACAACAGTCGAGAAGAGGAGATGACTAGGAGTCCACTAACCAATGGGGGAAAGAGAACAAAGGGGTTTAGAGGGACCTAGACTAATCAAGAGTTGTTGCATTAATAATTCTTTGAGGGAAATTATTGTGCCACACACTGAGGGGCTACTGAAAAGGGCCCAGTTTGGCAAGAGAATCAGTCACACGGTTGGCTTACTTGAAGATGTGCTGGATGATGGTTTCAGGGTGGAATTGGAAAAATCTTCTAGCTTTAGAGATGTTGTTTACCCTCCAATTCATAACCTTGTTGCTTTGGATGTATTTAATAACATTTAAAGTCTCATTCGATAATGAGTCTGCACTGAACCTCCATTTCTATACTTATTGATATATAAGTTTACAATTATCCACAAGAATTGGCAAGAAAATAAGTCACACGGTTGGCTTCCTTGAAGATGTGCTGGATGATGGTTTTAGGGTGGAATTGGAGGAATCTTCTGGCTTCAGAGATTTTGTTTACCCTCCAATTTAGAACCTTGTTGCTTCGGATGTAGTTAATAACATTTAGAGTCTCCTTTGACAATGATTTTGCACTGAACATCCATTCTATACTTATTGATATAGAAGTTTACAATTATCCACAAGAATGACACACATATAAAAGCTTATATAATTTAACTCATATCTTTATGTGTCAAGAAAACAAGGGTTTATGCTCACCTTAGCTACTAGGCTATAAAAAATATTACATGATGAAACATTGAGCAAGAATTGAAGCATCTTGAAGAAGTATTCAAATTTAATAGTTATAAAAAGAGACAAGTAGTTTAAAAACACATATTTTAATGCCTTCACTAATTTAAGATAGAATGTAAATCAAGAAAGGAATGATAGGAGTGCTCTTCCTTTTTTCTACACATGGTACATAAAATATCCTTAATAAAATGACATAATTTTTTAAGAATCATATGGTGTGCATAAGGTAGCATGGTTTTTCTATCATATAAGAAAGGATATATCTAGGTTTAAGGAAGGATAATGTCGAATCCAAAGGTAGAAGTGGTATGTATTGGATATCATGTATTGTGTTATAAATTTTATATTGATTAATTGAGAAAATTAATTTAAGAAATAAATTGAGGATCATTGTTAGGATTTGAGGTTGATCAAAATTATATAATCATATTTAATTATGCACTCTTGCATTACTAGGCAAATATATCAATATTTTAGTGTCTTGATCAAAGAAGATCTACAAGGGAACTTAGGAAAACTTTAGATATTGCTTGAAACTCAGACATTCTCACTAGGGATGATGGAATCAACTAATTTATATCTAGAAATGGATAGTTTAATTATAAAAAGAGATGAGAATAATGAATATTGTATGGAAAATTATGAAATGCTTATATTTTCAAAGAAATAGTTAAAATATATATGCAATTTGCATTTAATATTTTGAATATTAAGAGAGAATATTTTTGGAGAGCTCTGGAAGAGAAAACTAGGGCATCAGTTGGGTAGCCGAAGAGATTTTTGGTTGTTGTGGAATTGAAGACAAGATTGTTGCCCCAGGAGGGCCCAATGGGGACACCTCTAGATCCTCTTTTAGAGAGACATAGTTCTTTTGCAGATTTGTTAAAGGATAAATCTCCAACAGAGACTGAAGAAGCACAAAAAACTGCATTAAAAATGCTCTTTACGACTATTGGAAATAGATCAACATCTCAACGAGTTAATGGATGCTTGCCATAGTCAGAATCAAGGCCAAATATTGTCATTGAGCAAAGGATGGTAGAAGAAATAGTTTTATATAGAGCCAATCATGATTTGATCTATAAATTCATGGGTATTCACCCTACCCTAAATTTTTTGCATTCCTGGGTCCGACAAAACTGGGAGCCTCTTGGTGAGTATTCTTTGTGGTTTATCAGCAATGGATATTTTATTGTTAGTTTTTCTTCACTTGCCGATAGAAATAGGGCTTTCAAATCAGAAAAGAGGAATCATGGTCCGATAAGATTATTTGTTCAGCCCTGGAGAGTGGGATTTGATCCTCGAATTGAACCCACTACTATCCCAATTTGGATCCATTTGTATGCACTTCCAATGGAGTTTTGGAGTGAGCAGGTATTGGAAATTATCGATAATTCCCTTGGAAGACATTTGGGTGTTTCCAAAGACACAATGGAAGGAAACACAATTGTTTATGCTAGATTATGCATGGAAATGGATCTTAGCCAGCCTTTGTCAATAGAGGTTGAACTCGAACTTGCAGGACTATCTTGGATTCAACAACTGGATTATGAGGCATTGCCCTTCAGGTGCAGAGTTTACCATAAATATGGGCATTTGGCCCGATCCTGCCCAAACAATATGAACATAAAAATGGAGGCTCCTCTAGGAATGTCAAATCTTCCTAAGGAGGGTAAGTCAACAATCAATAAAGAAACAACCAATATTTCTCAGGGTAAAGAAGCACAGGGAGATGGTTTTGAACAACCCAAAAGAAGGAGAAGGCAAAAGAAAAAATATGGTAAAGAGCAAACCCAACTCAAGCCCTCCAATAGGTATGAGATCTTCAAGACACTAGTGGACCAGGAAGAAGAACAATTCATGGAAGGAGTGGATGGGAATAATAAAAACAATAACAACCATGTTCAAGCCCCTCTTTCACCTCCTCCCATCCTAGAGCAGGTAATTGAGTACAATGAGTTACCACAATCAGATATTGTAGGGGTATTGATAGTGCATAACCAAGAGCAACCGATAATTAAGGATGTCATCATGGGTATAGCAAAAAGAATAGAGAAAGGCCAACTCTAGGGATAACTCAAGTGGAAAAGAGATAAAAAAATATCAGCTCTCAAGGAGTGGGTAGAAAATCAAATAAGGAATTGATAGCAGTTCAAGGAGACAAACTGATCACTGGAGGATCGGTGAGGCCAATAGATTTTTACTACTCTCAAGGTAACCAATGATTATACAATCATGGAATGTTAGGGGTTTAAATAGTAGAACCCATCAATATATTGTTCGAAGACTCTTAGAAAAATGTAAAACATATTTTTTGCTTATCCAGGAGACAAAAATATCATTGGATCTTATGTGTAAAATAGTAAATAGACTTTGGAGGGGTGTTGGTCATATGGAAGTGGCTGCCCAAGGGGCCTCAAGGGGGATAGTTACTTTTTGGAACTCTCTTGAATGGATGACAATAGAACATATAGCTTGGAGGGGTGTCCTCACATCACATTTTAGGAACAATGTGATAGCTGAGCAGGTTTTAATCATAAATTTTTATGGGGCTCAAAACCTAGATGGTCAGATGCATCAATGGAAAGTGGTGCATAACATGAGAGTCTCAAGGGAGGAGTTAGACTGGATTGTTGTTGGGGATTTTAATGCTAAATTATCCTCTAGATATCAGGAAGGGGGAACCCCAATTTTAGACCCAGGGGATCGATTTATGATTGCCCAAGTCCATGCATTACACTTGGTGGATATTAAATGCCCTGGAACCAACTATACTTGGACTAATAAGAGGAGGGAGCCACATAGCAAGAAGGTGAAGTTAGATCATTTTTTGGTTTCAGAGGAGGCATTTGTGAAATGGAATATAAAATTTTAGATTTTGGAGGGTCCAGTTTCAGATCACTTTCCCATTTTGTTGGAAGGGGGATCAAGACAGTGCAACATCACAAACCATTCAAATTTGAAAACTTTTGGTTACAAAAAGAGGAACTTCGAAAGAAAATTCCATAGTGGTGGGAAGAGGGTCGCCCAACATATGGGACAACAATGTTTAGATTCCACAAGCAACTTCATTATGTCAAGGATCAACTAAAACAATGGAGGTGAGCTAACAAGATAGACTTCTAGGTCCAAAGAGCTCCATTGGTGGCCAGATGGGATGAGGTTCAAAAACACTTCAGGGAAGGAACAATTACAGAGCAGCTCAAAGAAGAGGATGATGCATTGCATAAAGTGGTTGAGGACATTGACAACCAAGAGGAGATCTACTAGAAATAGAGAGCAAGAACCACTTGGTTATTAGAAGGTGATAAAAATACCAAATTTTTCCATCGGGTTACCTATGCTAGGAGACAGATGAACAACATGGAAGCTCTTCAAGATGAGAATGGACACTCCTTTGATACAATTCTAGGTATGCATTTCCATTCAATGGATTATTTTTCTAAACTATTTAAGGAAAGTATGGTGCAAGATGAAGAGGCTCAAAAATAAGTTCTTGTTGTCATACCCTCTATTATCTCTGAAGAAGAAAATCAGGCCCTACTTAAACCCATTGATAGAGAGGAACTGAAGAAAGTAGTCTTTGGAATGAGCACCAAAAAACTCTAGGTCCAGATGGCTTTCCAATTGAGTTTTTTAGGCCTTCTAGGACAACTTGGAGGAGGATGTAATGGTTGTTATAGAGGAGTCCAAAGGTAGTAAAAGAATTCTTAAAGCATTAAATCATACTTTCATTGCCTTAATTCCAAAAGGGGAGGAGGGGGTGCATATTTCAGATTATAGACCTATTGCCTTATGCAATGTCATATATAAAATAATCACAAAGGTAATGGTTGAGTGGCTAAAACCTCTTCTACATAGCATTATCTCCTCGGAGCAAGGGGGTTTTGTAGAGGGCAGGCAGATCTTGGATGGTGTGGTTCTAGCTCAAGAGGCAATCCATTCAATGCAAAAATATGGTAATAGGGGAATGTTCATAAAATTGGATATGTCAAAGGCTTATGATAGGGTGGAGTGGAGCTTCTTGTCAAAGATGATGGCAGCCTTTGGTTTCTCTCAAGATTGGATAGAATGGGTCATGAGTTGTGTTTCTACTCCGACATACTCAGTGTTAATCAAGGGCCTTCCCTCGCAACCATTTGGAGCTACTCGAGGCCTTCGTCAAGGAGATCCTTGTTCCCCTTATATTTTTCTCATATTGGCTGAAGGTTTGGGTAGACTCATCTTGAGGAGAAGACAACAAGGTTTGCTAATAGGTATCAAGGTGGGTGAGGAAGTTTTGACTCACCTACAATTTGTGGATGACACAGGATTGGTGGGAGTGGCCAACTTTAAGGAAGCAAGAATGATTAGAGATACACTTAATGTCTACCTTAGGGCCACAAACCAAGTCATCAATGATAAAAAATCCAAAGTGGTCTTTTTCAATCTTGATCAAAGGCTTCAAGATAGAATTTTAGAGATCTTGGGATTCATGAGGACTTCTCTCCCAGTGGTATACTTGGGGTCCCTTTGCATTTTAAAAAACTAAAAATAGATATCTGGAGGAATATTTTGGATTGTATCAAGGAAATAATTAATCATTGGTCTCACAAATGGTTAAGCTATGGGGGTAGATTAACCTTTTTATAGTCAATCATTCAAGCCATGCCAATTTATAAATTTTCTATCCTTGTTGCCCCACATACCATATGGAAAGAGTTGGACAAGATGGCTAGAAAATTTTTATGGGGAGGAGTAAAAGGAGAGAGGAAATGGGCCTTAGTAGGTTGGGAGAAAGTAAGCCAACCCAAGGTAAAAGGAGGTTTGGGACTGAGGAGATCAAAGTTAAATAATAAAGCTTTGGCTGGAAAGCTTTACTGGAGGTGGATTTCCCAACCAACTTCTTTATTCAGTAGAGTTTTAACTAGTAAATATTTGGGATAGGTAAACCCAAATGAGGTGGGTCATTTCCCTTTGGATGGTAATGGGTCCTTAGTGTGGTAGGCTCTAAAGTTAGGATCTCAGGTAGTGAAATATGGATTATTTTGGAAAGTGGGGAGAGGGGAGAAGGCATGATTTTGGATAGATTCATGGGATCAATACCCACCTATCATTATTGAATTCCTAGAACTACAACCAATAAAAATAACCATGGAAACTAGGGGTTGGGTCAAAATTGAAATTTATTTCAACACTAGTCAACTAGGGGATTATAAGTTTAAGTAGTTTAAGAAGTTGGATGAGTGGCCAATTTCAATCCCTTCAAAATTGACACCCATCATGACTAAAATCTTGGTAGAAATATTTCTCATAGGTAGAGATGAGGAGGATGAATTAGCTTGGGGCTATGGGAGCCTTGGTGTCTACACAGTGAAGGATGGATATGATAAGATCCTTCTAGAGCCTCCTCCTCATGCATATCAGGTTGAGGATTGGAGAAATATTTGGTAGTCCAAGGGTTGGCCGAAAGTAAACTTTTTCCTGGTAGTTCATGCATAATGGAATTCTTACTTTTGATAATATCAGATATAGGGGAATCATTGGTCCATATCAATGTGTTTTATGCTACAAGAGTGAGGAAACATCTGACCACTTGATGTTTGAGTGCCCATTCACACGCCAGATCTAGGAGAGATGGTTTTTATCTTATAAAATTTGAGTTAATGGTGATTTGAATCGGACTAATATTTGGGAAATATGGAAGAGGGGTAGATTTAAATCTAAAGCTCTTTGTATCGGTTGGGAGCTTGGATTAAACTTCATTTGGTGGCAAGTGTGGTTGGAGAGAAATGGTAAATTTTTAGAGAAACCTTTTCATATTTAGATGGAGTTTGGTAGGTCATTTGGAGCAAAGTCACAAAAACTATGGTAGTGTATGCTAAAGAGGAAACTCAGGCTATTATAGGGACAATGGAGAAGGAAGTTGAAGTGCAAGAGGGGTAGGATAGAGCTAGTTGGAAACCACCCCCAAAAGGTTGGATTAAAATTAATACTGATGGAGCTGCAAAAGGCAATCCGGGTAGAGCTAGAATTGGAGTGGTTTGTAGGAATCATGTTGGGATAATGCTCTATTGGGAACTGCAAGGCCTAGGAAGGGCCATGAACAATGAAGTGGAAGCCTTAGCTATCAAATCTGCTTCTATTTGGGTAGTAAAACAAGGTTACAGGAGGATAATCCTAGAATCAGATTCTCAAATAATGGTAGGAGCTTTGGATTGCATGAGGAACTTTGCTTTGAAGACATGGAGGTTGAGGATTCTTGTCACTCAAATTAAGGAATTGTGGAGGGAATTAGATGATGTGATTCCAGTTTATGTGAGTAGAGATCTAAATAAAGTGGTAGACTTCCTGGCTAAGATGGGTACTGAGAAGGAGGTAGGGGTTTAGTGGCATAGTGACATGGCTATTGAGGATGAGATGATTAGGCAGGTTGGTGAGCAAATCCAGTGTTTAGCTAATTTGGACAACCATTGTAGAAATATGGTTTAGGAGATTTGGCTCCAATGTAGATCTTCTTTTACAGTTGTAAATAGGTGAACAACCATTGTAGAGATATGGTTTAGGAGATTTGGCTCCAATGCAAATCTTCTTTTACTATTGTAAACATGTGTTCTCTTTGGCTAAGGCTGGGAGAAGTCTCATCCCAACTTGTAAATGATCTTGTTTTAATATAAGTTTTTCAAATTATTTTTCAAAAAAATATTTTTAATATTAAATCTCTTATGAAAAATACTAGATTTTTTTTGGGGGTTATCTCTATAAGAGTTCTATTTCTCTAACATTCACATAAAAATTTCTTAATGATAATATTGGGTAGAGGTATAAAAAATTTAATTATTTATTATATATATATTTTTGATACATAGGAGAGTTGGTTATATCCACACTATTTTTAATAACTACCAAGAGCAATATTCAAACCATAGGGGCTGCCCCCAACAAGCCTATACCACCTCATTATTTTATAACCTAGTGTGAAGAGGACCATCGGTCGCTCAAGATTCATACCATCATCATCGATCTAGTGCACACTCAAAGGATTCAAAGCAGACTACTACCTTTACAAACAAGCATGCCCCCAAGTTTTGAACCTAGGTCTCTTTTGGGTAAGTGTCTTACCAAACAAACAATTACCAATCCACCTAGCCCTTTGGGGATTTAATATTTTTCTTATAAGTCAAGTCCAACATTTTTTTGAGTAAATATTTATAATGATACTTATGAATGAACTCAATATTATAATTTAAAATATTATAAATAACAGTATAATGAATAAAATATTATAAATAACAATATAATGAATAAATTATTTTTTATTTCATGTTTCCACCCATGTCAACTCAGCCACATAGTCCACAAATTTAGGACTTTCCACTTGGATTTTTGTTCAAGCTTCAGACAAGGATACCATGAGGTGGCAACATTTGATTATGTACAATTCTTACTATTCCAAAATAGCTCATGGAAAATGCAAGTGGTAACTTTCTTGTATGGATTCCATGTGGTACCTTGGTCAGTTTTAGTTGCATGGGAAGGGGTGTCATACTACTTTTTGTTCCAACTATAATCACATGATAAATAGAATTTAGGTCTCCCAACCGGATTCTTGCTTAAATATTTGGCATAAATATCATGAGTTGAGGTGGAAACCACTGGTCTCGTTCATTCCTAATAAGGTCCATGCCATCCTAGAGTTTCCCAACTCTTTATTTATAAAATCATTTGGTAATCATGTTTTCTGGTACAGATATCATGATGCAAGGTGGTAGTCACAATTCTTGTTTCTTAATAAGTCTTATGCCATACTAGTAGTTCCCAACCCTTTCTTTCTAAACATGCTTTGTAATCATGATTTAGCCTTTGCTATTGTCAATTCAACATTTCTAAGATGTACCACCTTGAAGGCCTATTGGTGGAATTCCCTGTGTGCAAGATCATGGTCATTCTCGAGATGGCTATGATGTTTTTCTATGGGAAATAATACACACTCCTTTTATTTCAAGGTTTCTCCTAAATATTAGCCATTGGAGGTTCTTCAAAATTGTGTGTTAAATTCTAGTTTCAGGTGGGGGTGCTTCTATTTTTTGGATCTTGCAAGAATTATCCTGTCCAACATCTTTCTTGAGATCTTCAAAAGAGGAGGGAAGAAAACCATGGATGGAGAACTAAAATGGGTGTAACCCTCACTCCTTTTTTTGGATGACGAGGTCAAGGAAATCATGGAGAAAGGTGCTCTTCTCAACTTTTTGAAGAAATTTAATGGATTTGACCAAGATATTTCTCTCCAATTGGTCCAATTTTAGCAAGAAGGCAGTGTTAAAGAAAATGACATGAAATTTTACATCACAAATTTTCTAATTTGTAAATTCACTTGGATGTCCTTTGTGGGTTATTGCATAAATAGGGATAAGCACTCCCTTGCCAAGGAGCTTAGGATTTTCATGGGGAAAGGAAAAGAACTAGAAAAATATCATAATAGGATCCTAAGGGAATTCATCAAGGTCCCGTGGGATAGGGTGACTTTGGTGATCATGGAGTACTTCACCCTCAAAAATCACTTTTTAATTTTAAGAGCTTCCATTTTTTCTTATTGAACCACCTGTGTCACAAAAATAGAATGAACATCACATATTTCTTGTACAAATCCTTGAAAAAAACAATGCTAAAGGCCCAAAAAGGAGATGTGATGAATCCACTTCATTAAGGACTGTTAAAAATGATATTTAATTTCATGGCTAAAAACAGTATTAGGATGGAGGGTATAAGTCAAGCCTTGATAAAAAAATCCTTTTGAAGACACTAAGAATGGGGTGTCCCTTGTTAACTCGGAGGACAATAATCTTAAAAATCCATCCCCAAATATTTCAGGCCATAACACTTATGAGAATAAATCTACTCCTATAGATGAGGATATTGACACGAAGGAATAGGGTGGTGTTGCTAAGCAGCTAAGAGTGTGCAGGGACAGTGAGGACATGACAAGACACTCTAAGCATATGATATCCAGAGCGGTTAAGACTGAGAAAGGTACTCATATTATTCTATACTAAGAATATTATGAGGATTCTTCCCTTGATACCAAAATAAAGAAGGCCAAATATATCAAGGGGACATCTATGGATAAAGGAAAAAACAACCAACCATTATATAGTATCCTCTCACAACTTCCAAATATACTAGGAAGATGGATAAAGGTTTGATGATATCTTTGAGAAGCATAGTCAAAATGACTGTCTCATTTGTTGATGAGATCAACATGATGATGGGGTGGATCTAGTGGAACTAGATGGATAATAAGGTAGATAAAGATCTAGATAAGGATGATGATATTGAATATTGAGGTGGTTCTACGATATCTTATGGATTTCCCATTCCTTATCATCTCTTCTTGCTATTATTGTTTATGTTTTCGGATGCAGTTTTTTTTTATGGGTCCATTGAGTGGGACAAACTCATGTATGCTTCTTTTTGACCTAAAATTTGGAACTTTTAGCTTCTAGTTTGTGAAATATTTAGGGACCCTTTCAAAACCCCTTATGCTATCTAATCAATATATATATATATATATATATATATATATATATATATATATATATTTAATTCATATATTTTTTCCAAATTAATAGGATTAAATATTAGTATTTGTTTAGAACATTATGGAGTAACTATAAATTGGCTATAACTATATGGACATGAACTAAGTTCAAATTATCAAACTATGATGGACACTCTCATGAGAAGATAACACATCATGAACACTCCCATGAGGACCATATAGTAGTTTTGATGATCTAGGCATGTGACAATTTTGTAGCATGGTTTTATGCTAAAAATACCCAAAATTCTATTTTTCGATCCTAACCGCACTATTAGGAGCATAGTTTTAAAATTCACATATCAGGAAAAAATTGACAGCTAATTTTGGACAGTTTTTTGACAACTTGAGAGAACTCGACAAAAAAAAAACAATTTTTTTTTTTTTGTTGAAAAGTGACTTTTATTACTAAAAGAATAATAAATACACTAATCACAAAAAATGGGTGGTATGGAAGCACACCCTAAAAATTCAAACTAAGAGGTCTTCCATAGTCCTATACAAGAATCTAGGGATTTAAACACAAAAGTATAATCGTAGGGTTAACAAAAACAACTTTAAAGAAGTGGGAATCACTAAAACCTATATAGCAATAGAGATAACACCAATAGGAGGGGGAGGATCCTTGTATGGTAGGTTACCCCACCTAGTTTGAGTGTTTGGTTCTTCAAGAATAGACTCTCATCCAAATTGTTCATCCGGGTGTTGGTAGAGAAAGATCCAAATAAGGATGATGATGTTGAATATTGAGGTATGTCTTATGGATTTTCTGTTATGTATCATCTCTTCTTGCTATTGTTGTTTTATGTTTTTGGATGCAGTTTTTGTTTATGGGTCCCTTGGGTGGGACAAATCCATGTATGCTTCTTTTTGGCCTAAAATTTGGAAGTTTTAGCTTCTAGTTTGTGAAAGGTTCAGGGACCCTTTCAAATCCCGTTATGCTATATAATATATATATATATATATATATATATATATATATATATATATATATATATATAATTCATAGATTTTTTCCAAATTAGTAGGATTAAATATTAGTATTTGTTTAGGACATTATGGAGTAACTATGAATTGGTTACAACTATATGGACATGAACTAAGTTTAAATTCTTAAACTATGATGGAAACTCTCATGAGAAGGTAGCACATCATGAACACTCCCATGAGGACCATATAGTAGTGTTGATGATCTAGGCATGTGATCTTTTTGCAGCATGGCTTTATGCTAAAAATACCCAAAATTCTATTTTTTGATCCTAACCACACTATTAGGGGTATAGTTTTAAAACTCACATATCAGGATAAAATTGTCAGCCTAATTTTGGACAATTTTTTGACAACTTGAGGGAACTCGATAAAAAAATGAATAAATCATGAATCTAGGTCCAAGTTGCCTGGGATCTAGGGCAAAATAAAAATAAATGTTTTATGGTCTCCTAATCATGACAAAAGGGAGATTTGGGGTTTCTAACCTTTAATTGAATCAACCATTCTTTGAATAACAATCCTTGGAACAATAAACATCAAGAGAAGTGGTCAACTTGAGCTCGAAAATTGCATGCCAAATAAAGGAAAATTTGTACTACCAGTTCTTATTAGAGGACTAAAAATGCCAATGAGTATTAAGTATGGACATAATGGAAAATGAGGGGAAAGTCATGAGTATCCATTTTTGAATTTTTAATTTCTAAAAGGTGTATCTGAATACCATTTCTAATATTTCCACCATGGATAAGTACTTCTGACCCTAATTTTATGGAGTATATCTTAAGAAAATACCTCCTAGAGTTATTGGAAGGTCTCTTTGTCATGTTCTAGTAGATTTAATTGGGACTTGACTTCAGACCAAGAGATCAATTTTTTGGTGTGATTGGAAAAAACATCCAACATGACCTTTACCCCTCTATAGAAAAAATACAGGGCCTTAATCTATGGGATTTTTGCTAAAGGATGCTCTTGATGCATGACAATGGGAGACCACCAAATTGACTAAAGGTTGATAGAAAACCCATTACGTAATTTGTTACCATTCCATTAAATCCAACGATTTAAAGCCTCCCAAGAATTTTATATGATTTTTTCTATGAAGGTACCTTGAATCTGAATAGGCGCTTTCATGAATAGAAGTGAGGGCAACCCAAGCCCCTTCTAGGATTTTATCCCATAAGGGGTGCCTAGAGAAATACAATTCCAAAGTAGAATTTTCTAGGCTTCATTGCACTACATAGCTCTAATGACCCACTTGGCGTAAAGGGCTATCCCTTGCCTTTGGATATCCAGAAGATCCAATCCTCTAGATTCCCTTGGAAGGTAGAAAAACTCCCAAGCCACTCTATGAAAACCTTTCCTTTCTATTGAATAAGCCCATAAAAAATCATAGATGAGTTTCTCCAATTTTTTATAGGAGGCTTTTGAAGGGGACAACATAAAGAGTAATAGACATGGGTGGCAACTAGAATATTAGAACAAACTTGGAATTTGGCAGTGAAAACCACTTGTGTAACTTATGTTCCACCATGTCCAATATGTATTGTCATAATATTGAGGACGAGGACTAGAAAGCAAAGGGAATACCTAAAAACCTAAACATTTCCCAATGTTGGATTTATTTCTAGTTATATTGGTTGAACCAAGTGAGATTTGGCAAAAAATATTGCCTATAGCATCAAGTTTTTTGCCAATATTGGATGCTCGATCCTGAAGCCTCACAGAATGTGTTTAAGTATTACAGTGCATTATCAATTTTACCTTCCTTTTTAAAGAGTTTAAGAAATGAATCATCTACAAAGATCGCATTAACCAAATATTATGAAGTGCCTGGAAGGGTAATCCCTTTCACCCTCCCTTTGGAAATAGCATCTACTAAAAGACAACCAAACCCTTCAATAATTAGGACATATAAAGTAGGAGTAAGAGGGAAGCCTCGACAAATGGATTGTGAAGTCTAAAGGATTAGTATTGTCTTCCATTGATTTAGAGGCAAGCATAAGCATCATTAAAGAACATTTAAAAATGTGTACAATGGTAGCTCCAAATCCTAGGGCCTACAATATAACTAGGATGAAGGGCCATTTGATCCTATCATAAGCTTTAGCAAAGTATATTCTAAGGAAAATGATATTTTTTTGGGATTGCCTCACCCATTCCATCCCCTCCCGGACCGTAATAATATTTTCTAAGATATATCTTCTCTTAAGAAGACCAATTTACTCTAGTATAATCAAGGGGAGAAGATTCCTGACTCATGATGGATTTGGATATAATATTATAGGAGACATTAAGAAAGGTTATGGGTCTCTAGTTACAAATATCTTTAGGGTCCCTTGCTTTGGGAATGAGCTTAATGTTACCTATATTTATCAAATGATCTAGAGAGTTGGTCCTGAGAACTTCTAGACATACCTTGTGTAGATCTAACCCCATAGTATCCCATGTAGCCTTATCAAATTCATATGGAAATCCATCACAACCTAGGGACTTACAATTTGCCATGGAGAAGACTACAACCTTGAGTTCATTCAATGATAATAGGTTATCACAAAGGGCTTGTTGGGAAGTAGAGAGACAACAAGGAACCATCCTAACATATTATTGAAGGGCATGAGCTTGAGCCAAGGAAGGTTATTGAGTTTTAAATATATTCTAATTATGTTGAACAAAAATGTTCGAGGTGTAGACCAATTGGTTCATCCAAACCCCATAAGGGGGTGAAGGTCCAAGGTTCAAATCTCGGGCCTCACCGGACTGAACGCTTGTCCCTTTCCTGGTGCTTTTAGCAGCATAAAAGGTTTAAAATGATTGTGGCATGGTGGTTATAGGGGTGGACTATGCAAAGATCTGTGTGGCGGCTTCTAGGGCGGGCAACACATAATACTGTGGCAGACATAAAAAACTGGACAGCCTACCCGGATTCGTGGTGGCTACCGATTCCACCATGTAAATTAAAAAAAAAAAAAAAAAAAAATTATGTTGAACAAAGGATTGCAAGATATCAAAAAATTTACTAAAAATGTGTTGCCCTTCATGGATCCACTTGATTTTCTAGGTAGTGTCTCTTCCTCGAAGAGACTAAAAAAATATTTCAGAACCGTATCCCTAAATTTAAGCCAATGAAATCTGTCTTTAAGATAGACCCTCAAGTTGCATGAGCATTTGTGATCTACTACTATGTCGAAGCTTGGCCACCTAAAATTATAGAGAAGGTGAAAATGGATGAGCTTCTAGCTCCAAGGTGGCATGTTGGAGGTCTAACATGCTGGCCTTATATAAGTGGTGGCAGAAGAGGGCTAGCTGGTGCCCATAAGTGTGAAGTATGTGAGTGGTGCATTCAATCTTATTATTCCACTAGTCAATCCACCTATTGGGTGTGAGTGGATGTGGCTCCAGGTTCTAGATATGTTGGATGTGGCTCTAGGTTCTAGATATGTTGGATGAGGGAAACCAAATGCTTATGAGAGAGTAATGTCATGTTAAAGTAAAATTGATTGCTTAGAGTTGACCCCTTGCCTCCCAACCATTCAATGTGAAACCAAATCGGCTAGTGGTCTGAGAGTACAACCTTGAGTAGTGGTTCAATCGATATGGATAAATAGTTGGCAAAACTAAATATGGTTTTATCAAATAACTTCACTTCATCAAGCCTTTTGAGTATCCTTTTATATCTAGAATGCATGTTAGACCATGTGTGCCATAGATTTTTGATGTGGGGGTAGCTCACATTAGAACCAATTCATTACACATATGAAACCAAGTCGTCCATTCACCTATTGTCCAACACATCTAGTGGCCTCCAATTTTGTCTATCACCATTTAAATCATGTTGAAGTCACCATAAATAAGCTATTTTATAGAAGGGAGAGATTCCATAATTCAAAGCCATAAGTGGGCTCGTTGGATGGTGTTATTAAAAGCATAGAAATTTACTACCCCGAGCACGTGGTTATTGATATTGAAAACTATCCATAGTGCACAATAGGTGGGATCACATCTATAACCTACTATTTGGGGCTTCCAATGGGGGCATATGAAGGTGGTAACACCACCTTGACCCTACTCATGGATATTATGGAGGAAATGGTTTGTTGGCCATATGACCCAACAAACCACTAATAACAAGAACCCTGTAAGTTTAGCTCATGTAGGCATAGGAGACCAAGATCTAGAATTTTTTTATGAACCTTATGCACTACATACTTGCACTTGGAGATTATGAGACATTGAAAATTTCAAGAGAGGAAGTTCATTTAGAAATGGAGTCTAACGACATATCCTCACCATCAAATAACTCTAATGCCCTAAAGTGATTAGTGCCCTCAAGATCGGGTCTGCAAGTACCCAACTAAATATGGGAAATATGGATCCTTTTCTCTAGTAATAATTCCCCTTCCTTCACCTCTCTCCTTGGGCTGCAAGAGCATCTTGAACTCATAAGAGGAGATTGAGTAGGAGAGCTTACCTAGTTATCAGATTTGGCAACCACGATGGCTACTTTTGGGGTGCGACTTTATTGAGGCCAAAGAGCCTCTTTGGTAACCACTTCCATTGGTGATGACCCTACAACTATTTGCTCATTCACCATTTTTAAAGGTTTTAGATTTGAAGTAGTAATCATTTTCATTGCTAGCTTGCATTACTGAGCTTTAGCTAAATTAACTCACATATTTTTGTGCCCTCCCACTGTGGTCCATTCATCCTAAGTTGACTAAGGAGGTGACATAGTGGTTTGCTTGGGGACTAGTTTTGACTTATTATGAGGTATAAGAGGATAATATTTGACCATTTGGTTAGAGGATTGATAACAAAAGCAAGTATTTTCCATGTTGATATAAACCATTCATTGAGATATAATGGAGTCCCCAACCTATATCTCAATGGAATCCTTGAGGTCATTAGACAGGTAAACCTTGACATAGATGTGCTTTTGTGGATGAGCATGGAAAAAATTATCGACCTTGACCATAATAACTCACCCTAAGGCTATAGCTATGTAGTTCAAGAAAGGCTAGATGGGGATGGGAAGAACAAGAAACTATTTATAGACTAGGACCTTAGAGGTTTGTTCCTCTTAAACTAAAAAGTATCAAGTCCATGGAGAAAATACCAACAAGGAGCTCCTCATGAACCATGACCATTGCTCATAGATTACCTTTGGATGTGCAAAATCTAGAAAGTGGAAGGGAAAAAAACCCTTGGTTAAGTTTTGAATAGGCTCAAGCTTAATTCCATGGGGATTCCAAGCATAGTTGATCCAAGATCGCAAGGTAGCTTCATTGGGAATGCACCCCATAGAATATATGACAAGGGTATAAGATTCTAACCACTTGCAAACATTATTAAATTTTGGCAGTGGTAAAATCACATTAGGAGAGGGAAAATTACCTTGTGCACTACCTTAAATATGAACTTCCTAGGTTGTTTTATGGGTTCCATATTCACTTTTCCTTCCTCTTGTGTTGCCAATGATATTCACTAGCCTACTAGGGTTGGGGGCCATTTTAAACTAAAAGGGACTAACCAATAAAACAACATATAATCCCTAGTGCAAAGAAAAAACAATTCACACCAAAGAGTTCTCAAACCCTAGAGTGCAATCATCTCTTGAAATAATAAAAAAATAAGAAACAATTGGAGAGCCAAAAATTTGATTTTAAGGCAGACCATGAATCCACTCGAAGTCAATTCATTAAAATTTTTATTTTTCAAGAAGAATATACAAACCTTTTCTTGTCTAATCCATATAATCTATTAAAATAAATATATGTAAAATTATAAATATTGTTTTTATTAAAATAAATATTATATTTATGTTAAAAAAATAAATTTTGAAATTAAATGACATTAATATTATTTGTTATATTCCCCAATTTTGAAGGAGAAGGTCTAGCTTTGAATATGAAACTTTTTTTTCAATCCCATATAATATAAATGAGTTTTGTTTCAATCCCATATCACCAATTAAATATTAATGATAATAATTTTTTTTTAATGTATTAAATAATTAGATATTGGTGTTATTAGATTAGAAAGCTTCATAAAATAATTACATGAATAAATAGAGAAGAACAAATTACTTATTTCTTGCAATTAAATAGTGAACATAGTAGAGCAGAATAAATAGTGAACAGAGCAAAGCAAGATAAAGAAACTAAAGGGATTGCATGATGAGGTTATTTTTCTCTTATTTCTTGCAATTAAAATCATAGAAGCTTAGGTCCGATGTGTAGACCAATTGGTTTGACCAAACCCTGAAAAGGGGGCGGAGGTCCAAGGTTCAAATCTTGGACCTTGTCAGACTAAACACTTGTCCCTTTCCTAGTGCTTTCAACGGCGTAAAAGGTTTAAAATAATTGTGGCATGGTGGTTATAGGGGTGGACTACATGAAGAATTGTGTGGCAGCTTCCAGGGTGAATAGTGCAAAATACTGAGATGGCCATTAAAAGCCGGAGAGCCTACCCAGATTCATGGTGGCTACCGATTCCACCATGTAAATTCAAATAAAAAATAGAAGTTAACTTAAAATTTAACAAAGTTGTTGCCTGTAGTCCTAGTGAAAATACAAAACCATGATATGCCTTTACATGCACGAGTTTTAGCAAGAAATCACCAAGAACTTGATGAGAAATAGCCAAGAAAATCACTAAGAGTTGAATATTTTCTCATACCCAAATTAAAAAAAATGCACAAAGGTTTAACTTGTGAGAAATGCGATTTCTTGCGAGATTTCAACAAGTTTTAAAACACTGGTTAGGGGTAAAATTTTATTCTCTAGACTCAGTTTTGATACATTCAAGAAGCATTAGAAATATTTGTGAGAGAAAAACAATTTATATAGGTAACTTTATCATACACAAGTTGCCATCATATTTGAGGAAAAAACAATCTCGAGACCCTCAAAAATGCAAAAGAAAATACTTATTAAAAATAGTAATTTTATATTTTTAAGTTTTCATAACCAAAATGCATCTCTAGCTATGTTGACACATTAGTATAAGATAAAACAAAAAAGAACAAGTCACATGTAATTTTCATTTAATATGCACTTTCAAGTAACTCATGGAAAGTGAATCACCACATTTCCATATGAGTGACTTTCTAGCTCACGAAAGGTGAACCACCATATTTCCATATGGGTTACCTCCCATATCTAATAATATGGATTTCTAACACACCATTGCTTGTATAAAAATAGATGCATCCCTAACTATAAAAAGTATGAGTAAAGGATTTAATGTTATAGCCTCACATCTCTTCTCAAAGATTGCTTATATTGTACTATATCTTATGAGCAATAAAATATTTTTGTTATTTTTCTTGTATACTCTTGTGTTCTAGTTTGTTATACTCTATTTTTTTTTAATTGCACTCTTCCATAATATTCCTTAACTCATAATTCTAAGTTTTGGATTAATGGTATTGAGTCAATCTATGTTTTGAGTGTATATCCATAAACATGAGATTTGGATATCAAAAGTTTGGGTATCAGATGTGATATCATTTTTATTACCTTCCTTGTTCTAAATGATCTTAGGTGAGAATTAGAGTGGAAAATATTGAGATAATCGATCCTTTCAAGGAGATGTTGAATGAAGCTCTTGTGAAACAAAGGAATGAGATGATGGACCAATATGCTCAAATAATTCAACGAAACCCTATTGCAAGTTATACAACCTCCTTTGCATAGCCTTTCACTTCCCTAGCATAATTTATTACTTCCACACCTTTGAAGGTGCAAGTTAATTTTGATAGATGCCCTAGAAAATTGGTTGGATCAGTTATCTTCATACTTATCTATAAATAAATTCATCAAGAGTGAGAAATTCACTTTTGCACTCTTGAAAGCTTCACTACCTATTAAAATTGATTTGAAGCATATTATAACAGGGTTACAAAAAATAATGAAGAGGAAGTAGTGTTTACTATTGTAACTCTAATGTTTATTTCATTATATAAATACTTTATTGATACATAGTTGGTTGCCTAGAATAGAGCAACCATACACTCATGATTTCATAATGTTGAAAATCATAAGGATCATCTCTACGTGAGTAGTTTGAACTACTTAACCAACTTTGATTCCTCTCCTAATGTAATAAATCTTCTAACACCCACTTATTACATCATGAACTAAACATGGTAGCAACACTAACTAAAAACTTAACCATAGATAGGAATAAGCTCAACTATCCATGATTTCTCAACTCACAACTGGATAGGGACATACACACTATCAAAAATATCAAAGTTATGAATAGGAACACACACAAATAATCACAACACCTATGATTGGAAATACACAAAACCAATCATGAACAACTAGATAGGGATATACACACTATTCATACATAAAAAGTTATGAACAGGGACACAAACATTCACAATATTTGTGATTGAGGACATACAAAACCAATCATTGGATAGGGATATACTCACTATCCTTACATAAAAAATTATTAATAAGAGCATACACTACCATTCACAACATCTGTGATTGGGAATATACACACCCAATCACTAGATAAGGACATACTCACTATCCTTACATCAAAAGTTGTGAACTGGGACATACACTACCACTCACAACATTTGTGATTGGGGACATACATAATCAATCACTAATAATTGGATATTATTTAGAATAGATACTCTTCCTATATTTCCGCAAGGAAAGACTCTTTGTCACATGTTGCAAGTTCACATTCTTCATCATTTTATTTATTTGCAACCATTACCTTGTTTGGTTTTAACTTTCCACCGATCATGTCCTTAGCTTGTTGGATGTAGCTCATCATTATGTGCCCCCTTTGTTTATAGTAGAAGCACATAATTTGGCCCATAAATGAAGAACCCTTACTAAATTATCTCTTATTTATAAGTTATAACTTCTCTTCATTCATCGAGTCAATTTTTCTAACTTGATTTGCTTTGCCAATAAAAGTGAAGATTACATCTTCCAAGGTGGGATTAATATTGTTCAATGTGAACACAAATTGCCATAACTTGAAGGTATGCTATTTACAAAAATAGTTTTTACATCATCAATTTCAATCTTTACATTGATTCCATCTAGTTTATTCATCAAGGAGCGAAACTTACTAATGTGTTAGATGATATTTCCACCTTCATTCATATTTAATCCAAATATTTTTTTGCTTGATTGTCATATTTGCACTTGATGATTGTGAACCAAAAAAAGTATTAAGAGAATCCCAAACTTCAATTATAGTCTTCGAGAGATTTATGTGATGTATGTAAGCATTTGAGATTCTAATACCAATCATTACTATTGATCTTTGATTCTTTGTGGTGTATTTGGTTGCTTCTTAAAGGGTTTATGGCATTGGTGTAGTTTTGTTCACGACATCCAAAAAATACTTCTCAATAAAAAAGCAATTGAAACTTCACTTGCCATGTATGGAAATCTCATCTATTGTATTATCAAAATTACCTTGTCCATGAGGAACAAATTAGTTTCCTCCTCCTTAATCGAAACTCTTTATATAAAGGTATCAGATACCACTGATAATGCACCTTTATTAAATAACTCAACTCATTAAAAATTTTAAAAAATATTTTTCTCCCTCTATAAAACTTACATGGATGTTTTATTGATCCTAACAAACTCTTAGACATAGTAGCAGACTCTCCCCCTATGGCTCAGAAAGCTATGATAAGCAATACCCCTCATTGCACTCCATCCAAAAATGGGGTCACCCTGAGTGGTTCTCATGTGTCATCATAGTCTTCTCTTCATATCTCTTGCTTTTCAATCATTAGCAAGAAGGGTCACATCCAAGGGCTAGACAATATTATTGGAGCCCTATCTAGAGATATCAATATGAGAACAACCCTTGTGCAATAACCCACCACCATCCTCAATAAATTAAAGAAAAATATTGGAGAAGATGATCATGAGGAAATGATGGACTCCCTTGCTACTATGGGCATTAATTAATTTGGATTTAGGCCCTCTCTTGCTTTTGGTGTCTATCATTCTTGGTTTTCTTTGGTTTTTTCCTTCTGGTTTTAGGTTTTTTATGGTTTGTTTCAGAGATCCCCCTATTTTGTTCATCTTGGGGTATCTCTCAATTTTAGTCTAGGTGGTTGTCATAGTCTAGGAATTTAATATTTTCACTTATCATTCTCTATTGATTTACCTCTTGATGCCAACTATACTGAAAATAATTCCTCCCTTTAACTCTAAAGTGGTGGGAATTATGGGTGGGTACTAGAATTTATATAAATGGGATAGACTCACCACTTTTATCATTCCATGATAAATTTTGATGATTATTAGATTACTCTACCACCTTTTTTCCACAAGGCAAAACAAAATCACTCAACAATAATGGCTCCTCCTATTACTGTTCCTCAAATAACTCAATGTTCCATATCAAAGCATTAGATTATTGGAATACAAATTTTACCTTGGTCATACTCCCAAAGATTGTAGGAAAATACCCCATTTCTAGAATCATGGCATCTTTATTACTCAATGTAGCCCATTTATTTGGATGCAATTAAATAGTCTCAAGAATCATACATTAACACTTTTCTTTTTGTTGATTCGTGTCTACTTCTAGGATTTTAACTTCAAAGATAAAGACTTTTTCATAAAAGGGATCCCATGAGATTTTTCCAAACCCTATGAACTTTATTTTAAAAAAAATGAAATTGTATGCTTCATATTTTGGCTCATTTTATTCCATTATCTCATCCTCAACCTCTAGTATCAATGCCAACTATGATAAAAATACCTCATGTTCTAGTTGTAGAATCACCTCTACTTCTTCTATAGGATCTTCTTCCTCTAAAGAGAAATCAAGAGTCTCATATCCTAGGAGAGAATATATTTCATCCTCCATTGATGATTCATGAGGATTGCACATGATGACATCTGAGATAGAAAGATGATATTTGGTAACCTCAAGTGCTTCGTGTGTTGCATCTATTTTAAATTTCACATGGAATCCTAGGAACTTGATAATTATCTTCTAAAATCTATTCTTCAAAGAAGTAAAACGACTTTATAAAAGGGGGTTCACATGTCAATTATTAAGACTTTGTGACATTTCCTTATTCTTTATATTCTAGTCCAATTCCTCTTTCTATTGCTCTTGTATGTCAAATTCATAATTTGAGGGAGGCATTGATGATTGTTGATCGGATTGTATTTTCTCATTTGTTACTTTTAGAGGTAGGACATATTGAAATGGGAACCTAAATTCCTTGTATTTTGAATTGATTTTTGATCCCATCATGGACTCTTTTACTTCTATGAAAAAACTAAATATCTCATATTATTTTATAGACTCTAAATTTTCATCATAGAAAGGATCTAATGATTAGTAATCTTCTTCATCCTTTGATTCTTTACCTTTAAAATCCTTATTTTTAATAGTTAGGATTTTCTCAAACCATAAAATATATGCCCCTTGATGGAAGGGTGGGGGTTCCTCCATAAGAATTATTGATTCATCATTACCTAAAGCTTCCTTTGTTATTTTAGCTTCTTTTTTGAAGGGTGTATATTTCCTAGAGAGTAGGCTAAGGATTTTCTAACGATTTTCCACTATAGCACTTTGGATAGGAAGACAAAAACCACCAATTTAAAGTGTTCTAGGCATCAAATAGGATTGTGTAAAATTGACTTGGGGTGTTGTCACTTGATTTACTAATGGTTGAATTATTATGGATTTACTAACCATTATTGGACTGATGACAATAGGTTGATTTGCTATTATAGACTAGATTAATACTTGTTGATTCATTACCTAGACATGGTGGATTGTCTTAGCATAATTTTCCAAATCATAATCTATTTTATAGGTAAAACACTAGAAATTTGAATTCATATTAATCAATCCATTGTGTACCTAATTAATCATCGTTATATTTCTCCTCTTGAGAACTCTAGCATTAAGGGACTCATTATAGCCCAAAACTTCATCAAGAGTAGGGATCTATAGGTCTTGTTATTTAGTCACTTATCATTAAGGATCCTACATATTTCCATATTGATGAATTCTCTAATTATCCCCTTTAAGTTTATCATCTTGTTGTGTTCACCATTTAAGAACTATAGACATGCCCTACAATAGGTCCATGTCACTTTGAATGTCCTATAGGTCTTGTTAGTCTTGGGGAACTTGTTGATATGGTGGACTCATCTATTTTTGATGAGTTTGGTTCAAATAAGTCAAATAGTTATGCTATGAAAACATCATCGTATTTTATTATTAAGGTGCTTGCCCATACTGCATTTGCCCACATAACATTTGGTACATAGGTTGTCCTATTGAAGCATATGTTGATTTTTGTTGAGGATATTGAAGCAATTGTTGATTTTTCATAACTAGATAACTTGGTACCACCACCTATTATTACATTAGTTTTTGGCTTTGATACACTGCTACAAATTAGAATTTTACATTATCCTACATGTTTGGCTATAGGTATTGTAAAAACTATCATTTACCTTGGGGAATTCACATGTATTGGGATAGTTGAGTATTTTAAATCCATAACATATCCTATACCATCTAAAGATTCCTCTTTAGTTGAGATAACATAGCATTACCTAAAGCCTGAAATTATGGAAGATAGAAGTGGAGCTCATGGGGCAGGGTTTGAGGTAGTTCCATATTTTTTTTAGGGTTTTTTAATGAGGGGGGAATGAAACACTCACTTGATTTTTTCTAAGTTCATAATATAGTTTCCTCATACAAAGCATCATTATATCTTGTGTGTGTGTATTTGCACAGATAGATTATTGGGGTCAATAACTTGAAATTTCTAAAATTTGGATAAAGGAGTAAATCACTTCCTAGTTGAAGAAAATCACTAGCAAGTTTGAGCAAATTCTTTCAACGGTGTAACTTAGAAATTTTTAAAAATTCATGATTTATGAAGTGAATCACAAGCAAAGTAGAGTGAATTGCTCCCAAAAATTCAACTTAGTAAAATTTTACATAGGAAGGGCCAAGCGAATCTCTTAGAGTGAATCACTTCAATTTTGGAAAAAATTACTCCCCTTGGAGGAGTTAGAAATATTTCTTGACTTTTCAAGTGAATCATTCCTTGAATTCTACTTTGATAATTTTTGTTGTTCTAAAGTGAATTACCAATTGATCAAATTAAATCACTAGATGATCAAAGTGAATCACTAGATGTCTTCAAATTTCATAAATTTTGGGCCTTTTTTAGATAATTGATCTCAAACAAAGTGAATTACTCTTTTTTGGAGTGAATTGTTTCCAAAGTGATGACTAGAAAAAATATCTTAGATTTATCCCAACTACTTACTGCCCATGACATGTAGATTTGAAAATAAAACTTATTTTCTGCCAATTTGGTGTTAACTTGTTTGCTTACCTTATGAAAAAATATACTTCTAAAGTTTGTAATGAACTTTTCATTCATAAAGCACTTGTAAAATTTAGACACAAATAATGAAAATATGTGAAAATAAAGATCAATTTGGGACTAGGTTTAATAGATCAAGCAGTTAGGCCCAACGATCTACTCTAGTTTCAACTTGGAAACATTTTGCCAATTTAGAGTAAATTGCTAACTTACTAGAGTGAATAACTCCCTACTTTTGACTTTTAGATTTTTTATTTTATTTTTTAGATGATTTTCCTAAAGTAGATAAAATCGCTACCTGAATGAGGACTTGGAAAATATTCCTCAAAATAGAACCAACTACTGTTTGCCTAGGCAAATGCAAATTTGTGCCAAAATGAAGAAATTCGACAATAAAGGACTAAAAGGGCTTAGGTCCCATAAAGTGTGCCAAAGACTAATTGAATTATGCACAATTATTATTTTAATAAGTTTTTCTTTGTAAGGTGAATAATGGGGATTGGTTACACAAAGCATACCAAAAACTGTGTTGAATTGAGGAATTGTTCAACTCATTATATGCTTTCATTTCTAGTTTTAATAAATTCAGATAGAAGGGTTTAAGGAAAAAATTAACCTCTAACTTAGGATGGCTCCCCACTATACTTGATAAATTATAAACTAGTCTAATATAATTAGATGGAATCAAAATATGGAAATTAAGTTGCATGAAAAATTAATTTGTATGTTTAAGATGCAAGAGATTGAAATTAAATATGACCATGACTATAGAAAGAAGAGAATGTGATCAATAAACATGAGGAAGTTGAATGACAATAATGTATTTCCATTCACATGAAATGTAATTGTGAGAGGAATGACAAGATGGACAAAAGGGTTATGCCACAATCACCACACATTCTACAATCGAAGAGGATAGTGCCACTAATGGAGTATAAAAGACTTAACAATTTCTCACAGGTCTCACAAAGTGTAGCTTTGAATTCCTCAAGGACAAAAGATATTTATAATGGATCCCATGGCTCCTATCTATAGGAAAAATTTATGCCCCTAAGTTACTTGGGGTGGGAAACAATTACTCCTAGGAAAAGTAAATATTTGGGTACATCTTTAGCAACATGATGCACCTCCAAATGCTACATACTTATAATTATACCTATAATTGGTGTAGAAGACTTCTAATATGAGTTATGAAATCATAAAAATACAAAAAGTTACTTTCCAAGAGATCCTCCTCAACATCTATGTATACATGTCCTACTTGGCTTGTTGTTGAGTAAATCAATCCACTTGTTGGAACAAATTGCTCCTCTATTGGATTGAATTGACCTTCTTGAGAAAATCAACCTAATTAAGCCAATTGAACCACTTTATTAAATAACTCCTCTTTAGAGACAACCAAAATTTTCCAATTTTGTAAACTTTGCTATTGTGCAATGTCGTTCCTAGGTTTACAAAATTCTTTTTCTTTTATCTTTTATGGATAATTCCTTAGAGGAACTAAAATATAGTAGTCAAGCTGCCATAGTTTGTTTAAAATAATTTAATCATAACCATAAAATTCAAATAAATTACATGATCTATACAATATTACAAAACTAGTAAATGCAAATGTTACAAATATAAGAACCAAGTGACATTAGCTCAATCGGTTAGATCCTTCAATATTTCAAGGAGATATAGGTTCGAATATTGCCAAATGATATATGGATAATATCCAAGATTTGTTGTAATACCACTATGTGGTGATGATGTAATATGGGTGAGGTATGTTTCAATCCCATATAACCCATTAAAAAAATTTACAAATGTAAGAAAACATTATCTTCATTTCAAGGTGTAATGTAAAATAATATTAGTACCTTAATGTCTATGTATAATTCTCACCTATAAAAACTTGTTATAAAATTGCTTTGAGCCATGGTTTTGTATTATATCAAATGATCTATAATTTATTCTTTCATATTCAAAATTTATTTCCTACATTTATTTTTTTCTTCCTTGAAAAAATCTGTAATTTTCATTTTTGAGTTTGAAAAAATTACAATGTTATGGGTATGAAGACCCTTAATATTTTAGTCACAACCTATATGTTACAACCAGCATACAATCCAGAAATAGAATCCTAATAATAGGACTGATAGGTGGAAATCAAGAATAAATTCTTGATCAATTATAGTTCTTGAATGAATCTTACCTAAGTACCACAACTGAGGACTCTGGTTTCAATTCTAAATATAAGCTATTATGAAGCCTATGTTTCTATAAAATAAAGGCAAGGGTCCCTTTCACAACCCTTTTTGATATGATCCTTAATAAGAGGAGGATTTTGAGGAAACCCAAAGTCCTCTAACCACTTATTTCCTCTTCCAAGTGCCTTCTGGAAGGTTTAAACAATATTTTGAAATACCATTTACTTCTACATTTAGTTCCCTATAAATGTTCTTATATGAAAAAATTGTTATAGAAGATTCTAAAAATTTCACTTGCTATTAGAAAGGACTGAGGAGAAATTTTTTCATCTCAACATGATCTACAACCCAATTTATCATTAATTTTGAATCTCCATATATATTTTAAGTTGTAATTCCTTGCCCCATTACTATTATCATCAAGAGAATAGATGTTTTCCATTCTACCATATTATTTGTTCCTTCATCTAAACCTACCTTGAAAGTGATCTTATAATTTTTATTTAAGTAGAATGCTCCTCCTACCCCACACCTACTTGGACTACCTTAGAAATCTCCATAAAATAAGGCCCATGGTTTCATAGGATCCACTATTAATGTATCTATATGCATGCTTAGTTTTGGTTTTGCAGATATTTTTAGACTTTCAAAACTAAATTTAATCTGCATTATACCTGAATCACTAGAATATCCTTATCTTCAAACAACCTATCATTTATATCCATCCATAAGTCCCATCCCAATATCAAAGAAACACATCTATAATCCTTTAATATTCTTTATTTGAAGCATTGTTGCATGTTATCCGAAAAATTCTTAGCAAGCCATTATCCTTTCCATTGAGTCAAAGACAAAATTAAATTCCACACTTCTCTTGTGAAATGGAAGTAAAACAAAATGTGGTCCATTGTTTCTTCTTCCTTTCTATACATGACATACTAAATTTATCCTTTCCAAGACCTCCTTTGATAAACATCCCATCTTAGTGCTTTTTTTGCTAGAGCTAACTAGGTAAAGATTCTGGTTTTTAGGGGAGCTTTTACCTTTCATATTCTACTATGTACTACCAAATATTTTCCTCATTATTATTGTCAAAGATTGTATTATACCCTTCTCTAACTATGTACTACCCACTTATTCAATTCTTAGACCATATTAGATATTCTATTTGCTGATTTAGTCTTATATTTGCTCTTTTTAGTTCCTTTGTCTGGTCATGCCAAATGTGTGCATCATTTCCTCCTAGTGTTACCTCTTCTACTATAAGCCATTCTTGTTTATATAAATTAGGATTCTCTATTGATACCACCTTTTCCAATACAATATTTCCTTGTCTATGAAGATGATCTATTATATTTTGAGAAAGTTGGTAGTCTCCTTTGCTTCCTAGCCAAGGATATTTTCTTATCCTTATTTCCATTCCCTATTTTCCAAGCCAAGAAATTTACAACTAATGTAAAAACTCTCACTAATGCTTTTAAAATAATTATGGCTTTTGAAACTAATATATTCTACAGTCTAACCCAATCTACAAAGGACAAGGTGCCTAAATGTTTCTATTGAATTACTTCCTACCATAATACTTTGTCGGTTATCAATCTCTATAAAAAAATTATTGCTAAAGCTTTTCCAAATTTATGTATATTATTGAGGCTTCCATTTAACTAGTGCCATTGCATCCTTCTATTTGTTCCTTGACCAAAAAAATTAGAAACACTTCTTCTTTATTTTTTCTACTATTGTGATGGGAATGTTAGCCAGGGAGTGCCAATAGACTGGGGTGGCTTCCAAAATTGATTTCACTAATGTAAGATGACCCCCTAATGATATCCACTTAGTACACAAAGTTTTGATCCTCTTATCTATTTTGGTGTATAACTAGATCCAATATTGGTACCCATAGTCATTAGATTTCAGATGGAAGCCTAAATATTTTATCCCTTTATCAAAGTTTACTTTCTTGAAACTAAAAATTCTTATTGTTGCTTCTATTTTCCATAGTTGAAATCTATTGAAGTATATTTCTATTTTTTGTAGAATTATTTTCATTCCTATAGCCATATAATATAGGTTCAACACTTCTTTATACTTTAATGATTCCTTTAATGTCTCGTTTTCGAAAAGTAAAACATCATTTGCAAAGAGCAAGTAGGGCCACCTTCAAAGAGTTACCAATTTTAATATCATTGATCATTTCATATTTTTTGTTCCCTCATTAGTCTACTCAAACCTTTTTCTAGAAAAATAAAAATGAGAGGATAAAGAGGACACCCTTATCACAAACCTCTAGAAGCCTTAAAAAAATTGGAAACAAATCCATTGATAAGTACAATAAAAGAGGATGAATTGATACATCCCATCACCCAATTCACAAAGGGAATGCTACATACAATTTGAATTAGGCTCAGCCTTATATATAACTTATTTACTTTATCTAAATCTTTTGCTAGATCCAATTTTATTACCATTGCTTGTTGCTTCCTTATCTTTATTGAATGTAGTCCTTCTTGGGCTATCCCTATTGCTTCATGAATCTGCATTTTACTTAAAAACCCAAAATTTTCTTCTAAAAATTGGTTTAAGAAGAATCCTTTAATTTTATTATCTATAATTTTTTAGATGATTTTGTAGAGGGTATTACATGAAGAGTTGGGTCTATAATCCATAAAAAATATTGGATTATAATTTTTTGGAATCAAAGTCAAGAAGGTGGAGTTCATGGATCCTAACAATTTTTTCTTAATCCTTGACTCTTCTACCACTTTTAAAAGATCCTCCTACAAAAGTTCATTAAAATCCAAATAAAAATCAATTGTCCATCCATCTAGACATAACATTTTCTCTTTTTGGAATGATTTGACTACTGAATGTAACTCCTTTAAGTGATTTCTGAAAACAAAGCTTCTTTTTGTTCCTCATTGGCCATCTAGGTCAAATTTAGAATTAGTTTGATTGTCTCTACTATATTTACTCTTTTTGGATATTTATACAAATATTTAAAGTATTTTACTGCTAATGGTGCCAACTCTTGAAATCTTCTCAAAGTGTTTCTATTCTCCTCTTTCATTACCTAAAATATGTTTGTATATTTCCTTTGTTTTGCATAATTTTGATATTTATTGTAATATTTTAGATATATTTTGGGGGAGATTTCCTACATTCATCTATAATAATCCAAAGCAATATCTATAGAGATAAACATATTTATTTCTCCATGTATATTCTTTATTTTTAGAGCATTATTTTTACAATCTACATTGCAAGATAAATAATGAAGGTCTACATATTTTACTCTCAATATTTTATCTCTTACTTATAGAAAGAAAACACAAGGACCTAATAGTCCAAATAATATAGTATAAGTTTCAAAGATAAACTTATCAATCAAATGTCAAAGACACCTTAGATTATATTTGCCCAACATAAAATAAAAAATATGATTGTAAAAAGTTAATAGTTTGGATAAATATGAAATAATAAAAAAGGAAGTGTTGGCTTAAGTATTTACAATTAAATTTAGCAAAAAATTATAGGAAGTAATCGAAAAACTTTACAATGATTTTACGAGAATGGTTTAGTACAAGTGCATATTTATAATGTTGGAATGAGTTTGGAAGACACTTGCTCTTCTCACCTAGTCTATCTAATGTTTATGTAGAACAAAATATCTATCACCCCATGTTGTCATGTCAATAATGGATGTGTTTTACCCTCGTGTTGTAGGTGAGTTGGAGAGGGTAGGGTAATCCTCCAAGGGAGATCCTTGGTTCGAATCTCCACCCTACCAAACGCACATCGGGTACCCAAAATCCAGTTGATTATGTTGGTGCGGTCAGGGCTGGGCACAACTCCCAAGTGATTTTGATGATGTAGAACTACACTTAGCAATGGACCAACATGATTTATTTTTATTATGAAAAATAAATTATGTTCTTATTTGAATCATTTTTCTTAACTTTGATTGACTAAATTTTTTATAGATCAGTATGTATCATCCATATTCCAATTTAAATAATTCATTTGTATATAAAAATTTTAATGGACAAGCACTACTAATTTTACCCATAAATTTTAAATCAAAATCCTTATCTAAGTCTGATTAATTAAAATTAAGATTAATATTATTGATGAAGATACTATTTACCATTTCACCAAACATATTTAAACTTTATTTAAAAATAATATGTTGTCCATATTTCAATTTAAAAAATACACATGTTTATTTAAAGCTTAGCAATTAACCAACACAATTAATTTTATTTAAAATAAATAAAGCATAGCTTTTATCTACATTTAATTAATTGAAATAGATATAGATCAATATGGAATATAAGGTAAAAATATTAAATGTGATTGTAGTTTTTATGTATTTAAGTACTAAAAATAAATTCAATTAGTTAAAAATAGTTAGAAGATTTGGTACCTGCATATTTAGTTATAATAATTATGGAGTTTACAAATATTTAATGTATGTTTTAATTTTTGTTGAATTAAAAAATAAAGAATAAACTAGTTTGTTTGTGATTCTTTGGGGTCCATCATGCAATATAAATTTTGTAATAGCATAAATTTATTCTTGATCATGAGACATGTCTCCAAATGTTTGAACCAAAAATCCTATGGTGGACCTCAAAGAATCACAAAGAAATATATCACTTGATCAATATTTGAGAATAAATGCAATGATTTTAATTTTAAAAATAATTCTATATTACAAATGGCCTGCAATAAGATATATGCAAAATAATGAACATGAATAATCATTGTAGTATCTATTGTTAACATACAATATTACTATAATTCATTGAAAAAAACATACAATATTACTACATTAATGCTTTTACATTATGAAAAATTAATTGCATTAATTATTCGCAAGGTACTTTATTAAAAGTGATATTATATAATGTATTTTTATTTGCAATATCTAAAATCTAACCCAATATATGCTTGGCTGACTAAATCATAACTATTTATAAACCACACACGATGTTTTTTTATATGTTATATAAATACACATGTTAGTTGAGATAATATGATTGTATAAAATTCAAACCTTTAAATTATTATTTGTACTATAAAAAAAAGTTAATTTCATGAGATACATGATAATATGATTGTATAAAATTCAAACCTTTAATATTATTATTTGTACTATAAAAAAAGAGTTAATTTCATGAGATACATTTATTGATATGGTTATATTCTCCTTTAATTATACATGAATTTTGGGTTACCAATGCAAAGGTATATCAACTTGAACATAAAATGTGCAATTTTTGGTGGATGTAAACATAATTTTTGAAGAATGCACATCTCAAAAATAGTCTATCCACTCTTTATGTGTAATTTTGACATTGAAAAAACTTGTTTAAAATAACATTTATTGTAATTGAAGACCAATGAAAGATAATAGGCAATAAAACAACATTATAAATATATTACCTCTTTTATGAATTGGCATCATATAATTCTAATAATTGTGTAACTTTATGTGTTCAACTAGTGAAGTAAAGTAACTTTTTAAGGTCCGTGGAAATCATGCATATGAAGTTACTTGTACTCCTTAGATCTACTATGTATGGGAAGTATTTATTTTATGCTATCTACCTATAGGATGTATATATCTTATCTTCCTTAAAATTGATCTTTAAACCTCCTATCTAGAGAACCCAATCCTTCACCATTACCTCCTATCTAGAGAACCCTCTCTCTCTCTCTCTCTCTCTCTCTCACACACACACACACACACTCTTGGAATCCACTATGTATGGGGGATAACCATGGTATGCTATCTACCTATATGAAAGACATGTTCAACTACATAGACACATATATACATGTTAGTCACATGTAATACTTATAGTCAATTTTACAAATATTTCTAAAAACAAATAGAAGCAAACCCTCCACACAAATATTATACAAAAAGAATAAAGAGGATGAAAGAGATAAATATATAGTGGATATGTGTAGACAACATAAATAATCATTATATTATCCATAGATAAAAATAACAACACTCTGATACAATAAATGGAGCGGTGGTGGGGGGTATTTATACCAATACCAAATCCCCAAATTATATAAATGATTTTAATCTAAGCTAACATAACAAGAGGGCTTAAAGGTTAATTACAAGTTATAAGATGGGTTTAACCATAACAAGGTTAACCATGGACCATAGGACTTACATAATAAAATATTATTATAAATTAAATATAATTATACAATGATGACCTTTAGGGTTATACAAGTTTATATCATATAATGTTGGCCTTTTCCAGAAGTAATATTACACTTTCAAAACCCTCTCATAATTGGAGCTAAGGGGTCAAGGAGGGAAGACACTAATGATAATAATACCTTCCCCCATAATGGATGCTCTAATGGGCGATCACACTTAAGGTAGACTCATCTAAATCTCATCATTTGAAATCAGTTACTGCAAAATACCTCTACTCAAGAGTCTCCTTAGGCTAGACCATAGTCATCACTACCATTATCAAATACACTTGCACATATCCAAAGAAAACTTTTGCTAAGACTCCAAATCAGAAAGATAAGTCAATAGTACCACCTCTAAAGAAATACTACTTCAATCTTCTAAAGTTATATATAGTAAAATTTGAAGGCATACCTTTCCATTTTATAGCATAAGCCAAGTTATTTAAAAAATCCAACTTGCCCTTAAACCATCTGTAACTAGTCATTAGAAGATGCTTTGCATGGACTTACTTAAGAAAAGAGCTATTCCAAACTTTCAAGAGTGCCTCGATAACGAATAGAAGGAGATAATGAAAGATTAGATATTCATTAATAAGCTAAATCAATAACCAAAAGGAGGAAGAGGGATTGACCAAAGCATATTTTGAATTCTTTTCCTACATACCTCCAAAAGACTTAAAACTTACCATATTTGTCACAAATCCAACTACATATTCCAAAAAAATAGACCAAAGATTCTAATTGCATAAAATATGCTAAATTTACCATTTAAAAATAGGGTAATAGGGCCTGAGGACTATTCTATACAATTTGGACCCTAACACTAGAACAAGTCTATAAACTAATGTTACCAATGCAAAAAGCTCAAAAATTTGTGTAACTTTAAAAAAAGACTAAAAATGCTTATGTATGCAAAAATTATGGCCTTCAAAATATTTACCTAAATTTTCCCAAAAAATACAAAATTTAAAGCCTCAAACCTTAGGAAAACAACAACATCCAATTGTAGTCTATCATGTGTCACTCGCTCATTGGTTGGTGTCTACCATAAAATCTACACTACCTGGGTGTCATTGACTTGCTACATTTGCAATATTTGTTTCTTTTTAATTGGTCTAAGGGGTTTAATTGTGTGCCATATAAGGGTGCAACATAGGTTGTCATGTCAACCTAGATCTCATTGCCTTTTCTTTATGCTTAAAAGTAGTTGTGGGGTATTTAAAATTGAGTCTCATGTGGCCTAAACACCTTGGTCTAACCAAGGTGACAAGGCACTCTTTGAGGTGCTTAATATTTCTTCCATCATAAATTTCATCAAAAGTTAGTACCAAAAAGAACGTTGCACTAAAAGGGAACGAAGGGACTTGCATTGGTTGGAGTGAGAACATCTACACAAGCTTTGCATGAATATTTTATCATCGTGTAGATCTATGAGTTTACAGAAAAAAACTAGAATGGTTTGAACTTCCACCCTTCCCTTCCTATGTCCAAATGACCACCCATTGACCAATGCACCACACAAGCAACTAAAGATGGAAGGCATAAAGATAAATTTTAAATTAAAAAATTATGGAGGATTCTTGCAAGGCAAAGCATAATTTAAAATAGAACATCCCTTATGACCTATCCGTATAACTACCTTAGCATCTTGCTAGAGTGCAATATGCATGCCTTTTCCTTGGAACAAGGTGTCACGCTACGCTTACAAAAAGGGCATGAAATAGGTAGTGCAAAAATCAAATTTAAATTCAAATTTTGGTGCTAAAATTTAGTTTCTCATCCAAAGAGACTACATTGCTTCCATGAGATATTGTAAAATAATGATGCCAATCCAATTTCAAATCTGTGATTAAGAAATCAGAAGTACTTCGATGATAACAAAGTAAATTATGGAGTAGACAAATGAACTCCAAAATTTTGGAAAAGCTAATGAATAATGGTACAAAAAAATATCCTCTTCGCTTTTATGTCCAAAATGCTTATGAACTCTTAAGGAGTAATTTAACCTTAAAGATGGAAGAAGGATCAAAAGCTTCAAACAATTTTTTTGCATGACCAAATAATATCACTCCATACCCACTCTAATACCATGTTGAATTTTACACCCATTTCTAAAAATCATTAGAAGCAATCCATCCACTCAAACCTTATGTAGAAAGCATAAAAATGATGAAAAATAAAAAGATATAGTAGACACTTGTAGGCATCATAAATAATCACTATATTATTCTTAGATAAGATTCTTGATATAATGAATGGGATGATAGGAGGTATTTATACAAATACCAAATCCCTAAATTATTTAAATGAATTTAATCTAATTCGACATAACAAAAAAGCTTAAAAATTAATTATAAAGTAAATTTAACAATAATAAAAATAACCCTTATCTACAAAACTTATATAATAAAATAAATAGGATTACTCTTAAACCTATATAAAATTATATTATATAATACAAACCTTATAAATTAATGTATTTATAAAGACAACAAATATAAACAAAATCATAAATGATTTTGTGATGATAAATATATCCTTTAAAACTTTTAATGATAGTCTTTTATTTTTTAACATCACTTGAGAACTAAATGGTTTGTTTGATAATCGCGCTTTAAAATCTTGGGTTTTAAAGTTATAAAAAGTTTGTTAACTAAAATTAAAAAAATTGTAGTCTCAACTTGTAAATAATCTTGCTATAATTTTTTAGAATAAAATTAAAAAAGTGTGGTCTCAACTTGTGAATAATCTTGCTATATTTAGTTTTTTAAGAACAAATTCATTTAATTTCATGGAATATAATGAAATATTTATATTGGTTTTTAAAGGTTATTGGCGAATATATGAACGCACCGTCCATAATAACAAAAATAGCATATTTGATTGATTGTGCTTCCAAAGCTGGGGACATGACATGCACACTTTTAGTATTTAGTAATCACTGTGCTTTGTTTTGTTTTCTTAATTATTTTCATTATAATTTCAAACATTCCCGCTATAATGTTGGGACTTTGGTCATGATGTGTCATAATTGATGTTAGTTTGTTCACCATTTATTGTCTAAGAGAATTTGCTGGCCCACATTGAAAAACATCTTAGTTCAACTAGCCACATCCATGAATTATTATCCTCTCTTTTGTATCTTATTCTTAATTTTTTTTTAATATTTGATGAAACAACTATAACAAGGTGAGGTGTTTATTTTTCTTTCATATTTTGAATTTAAAAAAAAAAAATTATAGGCAATGATTAAGCTTGGCTATATTTTTAGAATAATAAAATGAAAATCAAGTTATATGGGTGTGCGGGTGAGGGAATATAAAAGTATAAAACATTAATTTTTTTATTAGGGTAAAAATTATTATGGCAAAAAGAGGTTATAAGGTTCTTAAATCTGTATATCAACCCGTAAGATAAAATAATAGAATATGCTGCAACAACCTTACAAAATATTATCATTTACTTACTACTACAACCAAATATGAGAATGACAAAACAACTTCCAAAACATAATAAATTAGTAAAATTTTGATAGTCATGTTATTTAAGTATATGGTAATAATTAGTTGTTAAAAAAAAATAAAAAATAAAAAATAAAAATAATAATTAGTTGTTAAAAAATAAATAAAAATAAAAATAAAAAAATAATTAGTTGTTAAAAAATATTAATATTAATAGTACCACATAAAAAATATTTGAATAATATATATAATTTTTTTAATTTAACGAAAAACCCCTTACGGGGCCGCCTTGGTCTGAGGAACCACGATCAGGGGGTTCTATATCGTCAAAATCACTTGAGAGTCGCACTTGAGTTTGACCGCACCGCACCAACATTATCAACTGGATTTTGGGTACTTGATGTACGTTTGGTAGGGTGAATATTCAAACCAAGGACCTCCCTTGGAGGATTGCCCTACCCTCTCCAACTCACCTACAACATGTGGGTAAGAATATCTAATTTTTAAATTTATTTTTTATAGTATTAAAGGTTAAAAGGGTTATTACAAGTGGATTTCATGTTTATAACTAAAATTTTGATAATTATGTTATTTAAGCATATTGTAATAATTAGTTAAAGAATATTAATATATATAGATTAATGTGAGAAATCCCTACTATTGATGCTTAGGGCTGAGCATTCTCATCCAGCCATGACCCCTCGTAAGGTCAAGAGTTAAACTTATCAATAGAGGATTAACACACAATCACACACCACAGTTTGAACCTTGAACCTTTCGAAGAAGAGACATGAGATTTTTCATCCCAGCCATGACCCCTCATGTGGTCGAGAGCTAAACTTATCAATAGAGGATTAACACACACCACAATTTGAACCTTGAACGTTTCGAAGAAGAGACAAACCCCAAACTATTGTGTTGTCCCCTAGTTTGTTAAACAATTTGAATACTAATATTGTCATAAAATATATTTAAAGAAAATTTATAAATTAAAAAAAAAAAAAGTAAAATAGGACTATAGAACAATCATATGCAATCATACACTATACTTTGACATATCTTGCTTTTAGTATATTTAGATAGGAAAATAATATTAATATAATTTTTTTTTCTCCAAGGTAAGGGGCATCATTTTCAACAAATGGAGAGAAAAGTTTTCCTAAGTGACATCTATCTCTTATAGCCTAGTTGCTTTATGATATTTAGTAGTTTGTGAGTTTGTGGACGAAAGAGAGAAAAAGATAGATATGGTGGACAAAAGATAGTCACCTACATTTTGATGTTTGTTACAGTTTTGTTAGAGGTGTTCCAATTGTGTAGGGTTATGCTCTTCAATTGGGTAATGATATGGCTCATTTATTCCTAAACTTATCATTTTTATCAACCAACAAACAATATTTATTTTTTTGTGGAAAACATCCCAAACTGGATGTCATTTTCGAGTAAGACCCAAGGAGGCAGGGGTATCTCTTTCGCCAAAAATGCCCAAGGCTCGCACCTGGCCTACCACCTTCAACACACTCAAGGAGCATGCCTAAAACACAAAAACAAGCACACATAGACATAAACAAACACAACAAAAAAACACCACCTTCGACACACTCAAGGAGCATGCCTAAAACACAAAAACAAGCACACACAAACATAAACAAACACAAAATCCCCAAAACAAAAACATGAAACACAAGAAAAACCACAAAAACAACATAACACAACACTACCATAACAAAAACAACCAAATGATACAAATACACTACAACCAAAACATAAAAACAAAAACAACCAAATGATACAAATACACTACAACCAAAACATAAAAACAAAAACAACAAAACACAAACCACACAGATAAAACCACAAAAACAACATAACAAAACACAACCAAAACAAAAACAATAAAATGATACAAATACACCACAAAAAAAATATGAAAAAAAACAACAAAAACTAAGCCAATGGAGCTATTGACAAATCAGACCATGTAAGATAACACTAAAACTAAACCATAGCTTAAAAAATTACTAGAAATATTAGAAATTGCTTAGCAAATTAGCCATAGCTTCCGACATTGTCATCAAGAGACTATAGGATAACACCCATCCTATAAACCCTTAGGATTAAGGCATCCTCATCCTTTTATTTGTATCTTGCTTCATTCCAGCTGGGACTATAGGATGGTTACTTAGAACCATGACACTACTATTGAAATTTGTATAGTCTTTTTGAGGATCCATTTTGTTTGTAGTTTGAATCTGCCCTTTGGTTTTGCACTTGGGTTGATTTTCTACATTGTTCTTTTTTTTATAGTTTAAAGTTGGCTGAGATGGCTCTCTTTGACTATTATTTCTCAGCATCAGGGCAAGCTCTTTTAGTGTTTTCTCATCATGCAATCCTTCATGTTCCTTTTCTTCATCCAACCGTGTTTCCATAATTAATGTTTCCATTTGACCATCCTCATCATCTGCTTGCTCCTCCATGGAGATCAACAAACACTACTAGAGTTCTATGTCAACGACTCTATTTCCATAATAATATATTTTTACTAGGCTCTACATCATGAAATCCCTTGCATGCACTCTATATACATGTGGTTGCTACTATGAGAAAAAATATTATCTCCATGAATTATGGGTTGGCACAAGCGCACCATCTCCTCAAACAATTTCACCACAGACCTTGTGTGTCTCCATTAAAGGAGACCTAAGTATCCTATAATAAACTCATCAACATTTTGCATCAATATTATTCCATTATATTTTCTCTTTTCATTCAACTATGCAATCAAAACATGATCAATGCATTGTGTTCCTTGCTTCACACATGATGCACCATGGGTGCAACAATTGGGGCATTTTACACCTACATCTACATAACTAGTATGGGTGCATTTCAAGCATGACCAGATTTTGCCTTAGTATTTTTTTTATTGGTTAAAAAAGGGGGTTTTGAAAGGATCCCCAAACCTTTTACAAAATATCCTTACAAAATGGAACAGGGATATGATCTCCGCAGGGAGACAATCTCAGAAGGACCGGCTGCAAGACATTTAAATTTGAACAAAGGAGCATCCCGTTCGAAATTGAACCTCAGCTAGGAACAAAATGGAGCACTTACCACTCTGATGCAGGAGCATCCGGAGGCGAAGGAGCAATCTTGCATCAGACAAAAAAAAATATATATATTTTTTTTCTCTAAGTGCCAAAGCGGTCGCGATATCGCGACACTTTTTGAAGAAGGGCACCAAGGGGCCAAACTGTCGCGATATCGCGACGCTTTTTGATAAAAGGGGCCAAGGCACAAAATGGTCACGAAATCGCGACATTCTCCAAGCAAAGCAGCCAAGGCACAAAATGGTCGCGAAATCACGACATCTCCGAAGCAAAGCAGCCTGAATACAAAATGGTCGCGAAATCGTGACATTCTCCAAGCAAAGCAGCCAAGGCACAAAATGGTCACGAAATCGTGACATTTTCGGAGCAACGTAGCCTGGACGCAAATTGGTCACGAAATCGTGACATTTTCAAGGCACAAAAGCCAAGACGCCAAATGGTCACGAAATCGCGACATTTTCAAAGCCAAGAGACCAAGGCACAAAATGGTCATGAAATCGTGACACCTTCGGAGGCAAAGCTCTAAGACATAAAGGGGTCACGAAATCGTGACACTTCCGGGCCAAAGACTTGAAGGCGCAAAGTGGTCACGAAATCGTGACACTTTTGGGAGCTAAGCTCTAAGACGCAAAGTGGTCGCGAAATCGCGACACTTCCGGAGGCAAGGCTCGAAGGCGCAAAGTGGTCGCGAAATCGTGACTCTTTCGGAGTAAGGGCTCAAGGGCGCAAAAGACGTCGCGAAATCGCGACACCTTTGGGACAAAGACACCAAGGGGCAAAATGGTCGCGAAATCGTGACATGTCACGGTTTCGCGGCCCGAAGGAAGAAACCGAGTGCGAAGGGCAAAGACGTCGCGAAATCGCGACATGTCACGGTTTCGCGGCCCGAAGGCGAAAAGCAAGTACGAAAGGCTTAGGCGTCGCGATTTCATGACGTGTCACGAAATCGCGGCCCCAAGGAGAAAAGAGAAGCCAAACGCCAGAACGTCGCGATATCACGACCAAAGAGGAGAGAGAAAGTTTGGGAGCAAAAACATCGCGATATCGTGACAGAACGCTCACGACTCCAGACCAGCCGGCGGTTGCAGAGGCCATTACAGCAGGGCACGTGGCATCGAATTACAGGCGGCCATAGAGCACTAAGCGGTTACAGGGACCATTGCAGGAGGACACGTGGTACAGATTACTGAGGACTGTGGCGCATTCCTATGAATGATGACTCGATGGAGAATGGACAGGCGGCTACAGTGCACTCCGCCATTACAAGCCATGATGGTTTGGGGTACCTGGCAGCATCTTGCAGGCGATGGCAGAACATTCGTGTGGGTGGTTACAGGGAATCCCGCATTCTGTGTAATGATGTCCGAAGAGGGTCGGTTCTGTTATAAAAAAGGCCGCACACGCATTGTAAAGGGGGTTCTTGGCCATTTGAATATAATGGCTGTATTTCTAAATTTAAGATCTCTGTTAATGAATTTGGGTGAATTTTTCTGTGTGTTATCTTAGTTCTACTTCAAGTGGTATCAGAGCCAGAAGGTTCTGAGTGTGCAAACCGATCGCCGACAGTGAGGCAGTTTGCACCAGGATTGTGGTTGTGGGTTGTGAAGAAGAAGCAGGATGCCTCCGCATAGGAACCGTGGTGGTGTGAGGAACAGACAAGCAGAGGTCGATCTTAGAGCCTTGCAGAGGCAAGTTGAAGCCCTACAGGAGGAAATCAGAAGGGGAGTTGAGCCAAGAAGGGAGGAACCCAGTGAGGATGAAGTTTGGGAAGAAGAGGGTCCATCTGATGAGGAAGAAGCATTGGATCCAGCAGAGGCTAGGCTGTATAGGGCCATATCCCAGATCGGGAAGAAGCCAAAATTTGACGTCTCTACTTACTCTGGGAACCTCAACCCCGAGGAGTTGATAGACTGGATCAACGACATGGAGGAGTATTTCGAGTATGAAGAGATCTCAGACCCAAATCGGATCAGGTTCACGAAAACCAAGCTGAAAGGACATGCTAGCATCTAGTGGAAAGGAGTGCAGCTGGAAAGGAACAGGAGGGGAAAGGAAAAGATCACCAGGTGGGATAGGATGGTGGAGAAATTGAAGAGGCAGTTCATCCCTACAGATTATGAGTTGGATTTGTTGAGAAAGATGCAGAGTCTTCGACAGGCAAGTAAATCTGTCAAGGAGTATACGGAGGAGTTCTATCAGATCTCGATTAGGACCGGCCATTCTGAAGCGAATAAGGAGAAAGTCGCACGATACATCAATGGGTTGCGAACCAGCATTCAAGAAGAGCTGGGGCTGGTTAGGATGAGCACGGTGGAGGATGCATACCAGTTTGCATTAAAAGTGGAGGAGAAACTGAATAGGAGATTTGATGGAAAGCAGAGAGGAAAGGACAGGGGTGGAAGAGCTGGTGGAAGAACCAATGGAGGAAGGTACAGAGATTTGGGGAAAATGGGTGAAGCTAGCAGTAGCCAGAGACAGAAAGAAGAGAAGGAGGAGAACAGCCAACACCCACGCAATCAGAACAACAACTACCCGAGAGGAAGAGGTAGGCCTGGGCGAGGGTTTGGAAGAGGTGTCTTTCGAGGAACCTGCTTCAACTACGGAGAAGAAGGACATAGGGCATACAACTGCCCGCAGCATCAAGAAAGGCCAAATCGAAGACCTGAGGGTCAGGCCCGAGCTGCTGTAGCAGTACGAAGGTGTAGAATCTGAGCACTCTGAGGAGGTAGAAAGAGGAGAAGAAATGATCATCAGAAGAGTCTTGTTGAATGAAGAGAAAAATGCAGACCAAAGGAACAGCCTATTTCGAACAAGATGCAAGTGCGCGGGCAAGGTCTGTAACATCATCATCGATAATGGAAGCACTGACAATTTGGTTTCTGAGGAAATGGTTGCCAAGCTACAGCTGGAGAGGAGAAAACACCCGCACCCTTATCGAATTGCATGGTTGCAAAAGGACCATCGGGTGCTAGTCGATGAGCAATGCCTGGTGAAGTTCAATATTGGAACTTACCGAGATGAGGTCTTATGTGACATCTTGCCTATGGATGCATGTCACATGTTGCTTGGGAGACCATGGCAGTTTGATCGAAGTGTTGTACATGATGGTCGAGCCAACACATATTCTTTGTCGAAGAATGGAGTTCGCCACAAGTTGAAACCCTTGAAGGAGGCGGATGAGAAGGTATGCAGCAGTGCACGAGTCTGTCTAGTTGATGGCAGAAGATTTTTGGAAGGCCTGAAGCCAGATCATATGTGCTATGCAATAATCCCTAGGGTTAGGGAAGAAGAATGCAAGGAAACTCCAGTGGAAGTCATGGGACTGTTAGAGGAGTTCCCAGATATCATTTCTGATAATGTTCCTGAAGGTTTACCGCCTGTTAGGAAGATCAGTCACCACATAGATTTGGTGCCTGGATCGAGCTTGCCAAATAAGGCTGCACACAGAATGATGCCTGTGGAAACTGAGGAGTTAAATCGGCAAGTTCAAGATCTGTTGAAGAAAGGGCTGATTAGGGAGAGTCTTAGTCCATGTGCAGTACCAGCAGTACTAGCACCCAAGAAGGATGGAGAATGGAGGATGTGCACGAGACTCTCGGGCAATTAACAAAATCACCATCAAATATAGGTTCCCACTCCCAAGGATGGATGATATCATGGACTGTTTAAGTGGAGCTGAGTACTTCACAAAGATTGACTTGAAAAGTGGTTACCATCAGATCCGCATTAGAGAAGGGGATGAGTGGAAGACAACCTTTAAAACCAGAGAGGGGCTGTATGAGTGGTTGGTTATGCCATTTGGGCTAACCAATGCACCGAGTACCTTCATGCGGTTAATGAATGAAGTCCTGAAGGAATTTCTAGGCAAATTTGTTATTGTCTACTTGGATGATATCCTAATTTTTAGCAGAACCCTAGAGGAGCACCTGATGCACATCAGGAGGGTTTTTGAGAAACTACGGGAGGAGCAGTTACTGATCAATCTGAAGAAGTGCAACTTCGTGAAGAAGGAGCTAGTATACCTGGGATTTGTTATCTCAGCAGATGGTCTCAAAATGGACCCCAAAAAGGTGAGGGCTATCCTAGAATGGCCTGCTCCAAGAAGTGTGACCGAGGTTAGATCATTTCATGGTCTGGCCAGTTTCTACAGAAAGTTCATTAGAAACTTCAGCAGTATTTGCGCATCTCTTACGGAGACAATGAAGGGGAACAAGAAGGAATTCAAGTGGACAGCTGGAGCAGACAAAAGCTTTGCTATGCTAAAGAAGAAGGTCACTGAGCAACCTATCTTAGCACTTCCAGATTTCAATAAGGTGTTTCAGGTAGACTGCGATGCGAGTGGCAGTGCCATAGGAGCCGTATTGAGCCAAGAGGGTAGGCCTGTTGCTTATTTCAGCGAGAAGCTCAATGATGCCAGAAGGAAGTATTCGGTGTATGATCAGGAGTTCTATGCCATAGTTCAAGCACTTAAGAAATGGAGGCATTATTTGTTGCCAAAGGAGTTTGTTCTTTATACCGATCATCAGGCACTACAGTATATTAACAGTCAAGGGAAATTGAATCAGAGGCATCTAAAATGGGTAGAATTCCTGCAGAGCTATACCTTTGTGCTGAAGCATCGGAGTGGAAGGTCCAATAGGGTGGCCGATGCCTTGAGTAGGAGGCAATGTCTGATGATGGAAATGAGGGTGGAGGTTGTAGGGTTTGCTGAGCTCAAGGGTTTATACCCTGTAGACCCCGATTTCGTAGAAGCTTGGAAAGCCTGCACTGCGTCGGTTACGTTGGACAGGACTAAGTGGTTGAATTATCTGATTCAAGATGGAATGTTGTTTAGGGGGAACCAATTATGCATTTCGAGGAGCTCAATGAGAGAGAATCTCATCAAGGAAAAGCACAGTGGAGGTTTAGCTGGACACTTTGGTCGTGACAAGACCATCTCCCTTGTTAGTGAAAACTACTATTGGCCGCAATTGCAACAAGATGTGGCAAAATTTGTGCAGAGTTGTAGGATATGCCAGATGGCAAAAGGTGTGAGGCAGCCTACTGGTTTATATCAACCACTACCTATACCTGAAAGGCCATGGGAGGATATTAGTATGGATTTTGTGCTTGGTTTGCCCAAGACGCAGAGGGGACACGACTCCATATTTGTGGTAGTGGACAGGTTTTCAAAAATGGCTCACTTTATCCCATGCCAGAAGACTAGCGATGCGGTCCATGTGGCTGGTTTGTTCTTCAAGGAAGTGGTACGCCTTCATGGGCTGCCAAGAAGCATTGTGTCGGACAGGGATACCAAGTTTGTAGGGTATTTCTGGAGAACCCTGTGGAAGAAACTGAAGACGGATTTAAAATTTAGTTCTGCATACCACCCCCAAACAGATGGCCAAACAGAGGTGGTTAACAGGAGTTTGGGCAATCTACTATGATGCTTGGTAGGGGACAAGCCCAAGGGATGGGATTTAGTTCTGCCGTAGGCAGAATTCGCTTACAACAGCTCTGTCAACAGAAGTACCAATAAATCGCCATTCCAGATAATCTATGGGAGCAGCCCAAGAAACGCTTCAGAGTTGAGAAGAATAGATACCAGAGAAAAATGCAGTGCCGAGGCAGAAGACTTTGCTGAACACCTGAAGGGAGTGCATGAGGAGGTCACACGGCACATTGCTAAGATGAATACTCAGTATAAGGCAAGGGCAGACCAGAAACGCCGAGCTAAGGAGTTTGAAGTAGGAGATTCTGTCATGGTCCACCTAAGAAAAGAGAGGTTTCCTGCCAAGACCTATAACAAGCTGAAGATGAAGAAATTTGGGCCATGCAGGATCATTGGGAAATGGGATTCGGGCAATGCTTATGAGGTGGAGTTGCCGAGTGAACTTAACATCTCGTCGGTATTTAACATTTCAGATTTGGTCGAGTTTCATGAAGGAGATAACAGTGCAACACCAAGCCCGGATTTGTGGAGCATCCCTGCGGTCACTCCTATCGCAGACGAAATAGAAGAAGTCCTGGATACGCGTGAGGGCCGAAGTACTCGAAACAGGAGTTATTCTGAGTATTTAGTCAAATGGAAGGGCAGACCCATAGAAGATGCGACTTGGTTGTCAAAGGCAGAGGTTGATCGCCTGGGTCTACCTCAGACAGATCAGAAGTGAAGGTCACTTCTCAAACTCACCCCGGGTGTCTGATGCAGGAGCATCCGGAGGCGAAGGAGCAATCTTGCATCAGACAAAAAAATGTTTTTTTTTCTCTAAGTGCCAAAGCGGTCGCGATATCACGACACTTTTTGAAGAAGGGCACCAAGGGGCCAAACTGTCGCGATATCGCGACGCTTTTTGATAAAAGGGGCCAAGGCGCAAAATGGTCGTGAAATCATGACATTCTCCAAGCAAAGCAGCCAAGGCACAAAATGGTCACGAAATCGTGACATTCTCCAAGCAAAGCAGCCAAGGCACAAAATGGTCACGAAATCATGACATTTTCGGAGCAACGCAGCCTGGACGCAAATTGGTCGCGAAATCGTGACATTTTCAAGGCACAGAAGCCAAGACGCCAAATGGTCACGAAATCGTGACATTTTCAAAGCCAAGAGACCAAGGCACAAAATGGTCACGAAATCGTGACACCTTCGGAGGCAAAGCTCTAAGACATAAAGGGGTCACGAAATCGTGACACTTTCGGGCCAAAGACTTGAAGGCGCAAAGTGGTCGCGAAATCGTGACACTTTCGGGAGCTGAGCTCTAAGACGCAAAGTGGTCACGAAATCGCGACACTTCCGGAGGCAAGGCTCGAAGACGCAAAGTGGTCACGAAATCGTGACACTTTCGGAGGCAAGGCTCGAAGGCGCAAAGTGGTCACGAAATCGTGACTCTTTCGGAGTAAGGGCTCAAGGGCGCAAAAGACGTCGCGAAATCGTGACACCTTTGGGACAAAGACACCAAGGGGCAAAATGGTCGCGAAATCGTGACATGTCGCGGTTTCGCGGCCCGAAGGAAGAAACCGAGTGCGAAGGGCAAAGACGTCGTGAAATCGTGACATGTCACGGTTTCGCGGCCCGAAGGCGAAAAGCAAGTACGGAAGGCTTAGGCGTCGCGATTTCGTGACGTGTCACGAAATCGTGGCCCCAAGGAGAAAAGAGAAGCCAAACGCCAGAACGTCGCGATATCGCGACCAAAGAGGAGAGAGAAAGTTTGGGAGCAAAAACGTCGCGATATCGCGACAGAACGCTCACGACTCCAGACCAGCCGACGGTTGCAGAGGCCATTACAGTAGGGCACGTGGCATCGAATTACAGGCGGCCATAGAGCACTAAGCGGTTACAGGGACCATTGCAGGAGGACACGTGGTACAGATTACTGAGGACTGTGGCGCATTCCTATGAATGATGACTCGATGGAGAATGGACAGGCGGCTGCAGCGCACTCCGCCATTACAAGCCATGATGGTTCGGGGTACCTGGCAGCATCTTGCAGGCGGTGGCAGAACATTCGTGCGGGTGGTTACAGGGAATCCCGCATTCTGTGTAATGATGTCCGAAGAGGGTCGGTTCTGTTATAAAAAAGGCCGCACACGCATTGTAAAGGGGGTTCTTGGCCATTTGAATATAACGGCTGTATTTCTGAATTTAAGATCTCTGTTAATGAATTTGGGTGAATTTTTCTGTGTGTTATCTTAGTTTTGCTTCACACTCGAAATGAAGCATGGATCCTCGACAAGAGGAGTCCAAGAAAGAAAAAAAATGAAGAAACCCATCCATTAGGAGCCTGAAAAACACAAAATTAAAAGCAAAATTGCCAAAATCAATCTGCATTACCCGATTGCTTGTATTTTACAATTTATTTTCTATGTTAGTTCCAATGAGAAATGGTTTTTGAAAGCAATTAGTGGAATTTTTGTGTGCCACCAATAGTTTCTTTTAATGATTTGCTTGCCAAAATCCTAGGTGGACTTGGATCGTAAGGATCTCACTAGGTTGCAATAGATTTGTTCTAGGAGAAATATTCACTCACAAGTTGCTTTTGCCTCTCTTGATATTCAATTCGTTATTTGTTTTTCCTTGACCAGATGGATGCCCTAACCACTAGATTGAATTCTTTGAATTTATTTGAAAACCTCATTTGACTTTTATGTATTTCAAAAAAAATATTTTATTTTCTTCTTCAATTCCTTTTGTTTAGATGCAACACAAATGAGAGGCAATTCTACATAATTTTCAAAGAAGGAAAGAAGAAGTTGAAAAAGTTTTGATATCCCTCATATACCATAGAAGTCATGGGTAAACATTCATATATGACAAAGATTTCCATGCTACTTGACAAAATTGTTAAAATGGTCAAATAACCTTTCTACTAAAATGGCATGAGAGAATGTCTTAACAAGTTACGATTGATGAAAAGGTTTGTATAGAGTAAAAAGTGATATATGGATGAATTGTTATATTTTTGGATTCTTTGCAAAATTTCAAAGGTCCTAGTTTAGCACTTCTCACATTTTACCTCTTGGTACCTATTTTATTGTTCCAAAAAAATTACAATTTCTCTTTTTTTTGTAAAAATTAAATTTTAAAGAGGAATTTTCCTTGGAATATTCTAAAAAGAGGTAAAAATACTAATGGTTCTAGGCACATGGTTAGTCTAGAATGCATATAATAGTATGTATATTAGAGGGCCCATGGCGATGGTTAAACCATCATGTTTTGGGGTCTAATTCCATCATGGCATATGGAAATCCACACATGGGTATTAGTGCTTCATTAAAGGGAGTGAAAAATTATGCTTAGTTTATGTTTGCACCCATGGTGTTATGGCTAAAGCGGAAGGCTTTAAGCCTTGGGATCTATGATATCCAAGATTTAAAATCCATGACCACATTTTTGTTAAGAACTTTGATGACATCATCCTAATCAACATGGTGTATGATGATGACATGACAAGTGATGATATCATAGTAGGTGACATGATGAGCAATGATGTCATACTAAGTGATATTATAGGCAATTAACATCACACCTAATGATGTGGCATATAACTTGGTACATAATGGCATCACACCCAGTGACATGACATAGGATGATGTTACATTTAATGACATGGCATATAATTATGTCACACTTGGTGATGTGGCATATGATAATGTTATACTCAATGATGATTGTTGGAAATTTGAGTTAATTTGAGGTATTTTATGTTGTCATTGATGTCACATGGATCATTGATGTCACATGGATCACATTTGGTTTTGGTGGCAAAAATATTTCATAAATAAGCATTTATGATATTTTGGAAAGCATGGCTATTTACAGGGTTTTTATGAAAACCAAGGCAGGCAAAATAAAAGGTTTTATTTAAAACCATGGTGGGCTTATGTGGAAAGGGCTTTTCTTAAAAGCCAAGGTGGAATTTTGTTTCATCGAAAAAGGACCTCCGGTGATGAAGATATTAAAGTTTAAAGTTTAAGTTTAAATTAATGGAGGGCCGACCTATGTGCAATTAATGGAGGTTGGCATATATATATATATGTAAAGGTTTCAATTTATTTTGGAAAGGGGGCATATTATATATCGTCGGAAAGCTTATTTCGAGGGCTATTTGACTAACTTATTTAGAAGGAGAAATAAGGTGTGTGTAAAGAGATATTTCTGATTTTGCAAAGGGGTTCCAAAAGTGAAGTTTGCCTTGTTCTTTTTCAAGAGGATTAATTCTTTCATGAGGTGACAAGGTATGCAATATTGTGATTTATTTTATTTTATGGTATAAGTGGTTTTGGGAGTGAAAAGGTTATGCAATGTTTTGATTTATTTTATTTTATGGTACAAGTGGTTTTAGGAGAGATAAGGAAGTTGTGCAATTAAAGGCCTTGGTGATGATTATTGAAAAGTGGAGTAATGTTGATTATTTTGTGATCTACTAACCCTTGTGAAGATTGGCAAAAGAATTTTGTGATTGTGGCAGATTTACAAAGAGGTTTTTTCATCTTCATAAAAGGTATGGGCACATTCTCCTATTGATTGTTTATGGTGGTTGATTTCTGAAATATCATTGGAGGGAAAAGGATTGTTTGTGGTTTCCTTTTCGAAAGTGGTTGGTTGAATGCTTCAAGGTTTTCTGAATTGAGAGTTGTGTCTAAACCTTGTTTTATAAGCATAGTTGTTGAAGCCCATTGGTTGTGAAAGAACTTGAGTTAGAAAAGAACATGAGTATCATTGTTATGTGAGATTTGTGGTTGAGCATTGTTGGAAACATTTGAGTTGGTTGATACATACTTGGACTAGGGTTGTGTGAGAGAGAGTTGTCCCTTGTGATGATTGGTTGAGTTGAGTTGATTGAGCCTAGTCAAGTGATATGTGAAGTGATTGTTCAAGTCCTATGAAACAAACTATTCCATTATTCTGATTTGAGTTGAGAGTAAGATTAGAACATATTGAGTCTCTAACAATTCTCTTTATGCTTCTATAAGATTGACTTGAGTTGAGTTGAGATTGATTTGATTTGAGTTGAGTTGAGATTGATATTAGAACATATTGAGTCTCTAACAATTCTCTTTATGCTTCTATGAGTTGATTTGAGTTGAGTTGAGTTGAGATTGATATTAGAACATATTGAGTCTCTAACAATTCTCTTTATGCTTCTATGAGTTGAGTTGAGTTGAGATCATTGTGGATCATTGTTGTCATCCATTGAAGAGTACATTGCCATTCATTGTTGAGTTCATATTTGAGCTTTGCCTTGATAGATTTGTGGATGAGATTTGAGTGCTACTTGAGCATGATTGATTGAGCCTTTGAGAAGGCATTTGGATATTTTAGAAAGCTTTGTGGATAGATTTGTGGACAAGTTTAGAGAATTTGGGCAAGTTCTTGGTGAGCTTTCTAGAGCAGATTTGGGCAAGTTCTTGGTGAGCTTGCTAGAGCAGAATTGGGCAAGTTCTTGGTGAGCTTGCTAGAGCAGATTTGGGCAAGTTCTTGGTGAGCTTGCTTGAGCATATTTGGACAAGTTTTGTGTGAGCTTGTTATTCAGCATTTGACAAGTTCTATGTGAGCTTGTTAAGCAGGTTCTATGTGAGCCTATTGAGCAGGTTCTTAGTGAGCCTATTGATAGAGCTTTGGAGGTGATAGAGTACAGAGGATAGAGTCTCAATGGATAGAGATCCAACAGCCAACACAGTTGAAGATAGATCTGAGTGAGGAGTCTTCAAGTGGAGAGAGGTCCACCAATTAGTGCAGTAGAGAGACAGAGTCTTCTAGAAGATCACATAGCCAGAGTAGAAGGGGAAAGAGTTCTCCTATGGAAGAGATCCATGAACTTGAGATTAGGGGATCAACATCTCCTTTGGACAGAGATCCATAAACATTGTAATTGGGAGTGATTCCCAAAGAGATTGATTGAGAAAGTTTTAGTAAAATATTTTCTCCATGGAGTAGCCCACATTGGGTGAACCACATAAATTGTGGTGTCTCTATTGTGTATGGTTTTTGTGCATTGCTTTGATTACTACTATTGATACTGCTATCTTTACACAACATAATATTGAATTGGAAGAAAAAGTAAAAGTGGTCTTATACTGTTCACCCCCTCTCAGTATAAGCTTGTGTTCTTCAATTGGTATCAGAGTGGGTTCCTTCGAAAAGGCTAACAGCTTGAGGGCAGATTCTACAAGAACACAGATGGCTTCACAGAAAGGATTATCTACAAATAAGGCTCCATTGTTTGATGGTAACAATTATGCTTTCTGGAGCATGAGGATGAAGAACTACTTGATATCACAAGGATATGAGGTATGGCAGATGGTTGAAAAAGAGTATAAGGTTGAAGGTGATCCCGAGGAAGATAAGACTACCAGGAAATTGGTTGAGATAAATGCAAGAGCAATGAATTGTATTTTGAGTGGGCTACATGAGATAGATTTTGCAAAGGTCATGGTATGTACTTCAGCTAATGAGATGTGGACCAAGTTGAGGAATACTTATGAAGGAGATTCCAAGGTAAAGTTGGCAAAGAAATCTTACTACATTGTAGAAGCAAGTGATAATTCAGATTACAGTGATAAAGATTAGTCAGATGAAGAAGAATGTACATTCTTTGGAATAAGTGAAGAAAAGCAAGAACACCTATTCCTAGGCATTGAAGAAGAGGATATGCCTATTGAAGAAAGACATGAAGAGCTTGCCATAGCCATTGAGCAAGCAGATAGGTACAAGAAAGGTCTAAGGATACTAAAATGCTTCATATGTGGAGATTTTGGGCATATAGATGATGATTGCACATACTACAACAATTACAACAAGGAAAGTGTATTTGAAAAAGAAAGCAATAGTTCTAGTGACAATTCCAGCAGTGGTGAAAACAAAGAAGTCTCATTTTTGGTAATAGAAAAGGAAGAGGATGAGCCAAGTAAACAAAAATCAGAAATCAAAAGGTTAAAAGAAGAATACAGGAATCTTGAAAACAAGATTCGAACAGATGTCAAAATCAGAGAAGAACTACTTCAAACAATCAATAATCTCAGAGAAGAGCTTCAAAATGCAAAAAGGATAGAAGAGAGGATGAATGAAGAACTAAGGGTAACAACGGCAAGACATGATACATTAGATGAAAAGATTCAAAAAGGAGTGGAAACTTATTTTAAGGTTGTATCTTACTTCCAAGAAAAGTCAAGCTCAAAAGGAAAATAAATTCTTGAAGAGAAAGGCAAGGAAGAGGTTTTAGATGCTACAAAGAAGGTTCAAGAATGCAATGCACAAGTTGAAGATGATCATAAGGATAATGGTCAAGAAAGGTATGAGGAACCAAGGCATGAACAAAGGGCTTTTCAAGGATATTGTTTTTCTTGTAATGGATTTGGACACAGGGCTATACATTGCAGGATCCATGGATCAAAGAAGTTTGATTTTGCTAGAAGAAACTTCAAGGGAAGAAGGTATGGTTTTTAGGGACATTGCTTCTCATGCAACAGGATTGGTCATAGAGATTTTTAGTGCAAAGGAAATGAGCAACATGGTTTTGGTTTTAGAGCTACACAATTCAGAAGTCATGGTTATAATGGTCATGAAAATAGAGCTTCACAATACAAGGTTCAGGAAAGGAATGGATATGGAAATTATTTTAAGAATAATTTCAGGACATGGGCACCAGCCAAAGGCTACAATATCAAGTGTTTTAATTGCAATAACTTTGGGCATATTGCAAGATGGTGTAGGACTCAATTCCAAACAGGTTCAAGGCAAGAAGGTCAAAAAGGTTCAAGACAAGAAGATCAAGTAATTCATCAAGAGAAGGATATCAAAAAAACATGGAAGGAAGTTGATAGAGGAAAGAATCAATGTAATATGGGAGTAAAGGTACTCCCACCCCAAAATTAATCACCTCAAGAGAGAAGGGGGTGAGGGGGCTAAGCTTAAGAGTCATATATTTTAGCCCCATAGGTGTCCCTTTTGCCATTGATGTCAAAGGGGGAGAGATTTGAGTAAGGGGGAGAGCATTGAGTTAGGGGGAGCAGCCTCCAAAGAGAGTATTGAGTTAGGGGGAGCAGCCTCCATAGAGAGTATTGAGTCAGGGGGAGCAACTTTGATTCTCAGAGATGGTTTTTGAAGTGATTGTGGTGTTTGCATTAGAGGTGTTGCCATCAATGACAAAGGGGGAGATTGTTGGAAATTTGAGTTAATTTGAGGTATTTTATGTTGTCATTGATGTCACATGGATCATTGATGTCACATGGATCACATTTGGTTTTGGTGGCAAAAGTATTTCATAAATAAGCATTTATGATATTTTGGAAAGCATGGATATATACAGGGTTTTTATGAAAACCAAGGCAGGCAAAATAAAAGGTTTTATTTAAAACCATGGTGGGCTTATGTGGAAAGGGATTTTCTTAAAAGCCAAGGTGGAATTTTGTTTCATCGAAAAAGGACCTCCGGTGATGAAGATATTAAAGTTTAAAGTTTAAGTTTAAATTAATGGAGGGCCGACCTATGTGCAATTAATGGAGGTTGGCATATATATATATGTAAAGGTTTCAATTTATTTTGAAAAGGGGGCATATTATATATCGTCGAAAAGCTTATTTCGAGGGCTATTTGAATAACTTATTTAGAAGGAGAAATAAGGTGTGTGTAAAGAGATATTTCTGATTTTGCAAAGGGGTTCCAAAAGTGAAGTTTGCCTTGTTCTTTTTCAAGAGGATTAATTCTTTCATGAGGTGACAAGGTATGCAATATTGTGATTTATTTTATTTTATGGTATAAGTGGTTTTGGGAGTGAAAAGGTTATGCAATGTTTTGATTTATTTTATTTTATGGTACAAGTGGTTTTAGGAGAGATAAGGAAGTTGTGCAATTAAAGGCCTTGGTGATGATTATTGAAAAGTGGAGTAATGTTGATTATTTTGTGATCTACTAACCCTTGTGAAGATTGGCAAAAGAATTTTGTGATTGTGGCAGATTTACAAAGAGGTTTTTTCATCTTCATAAAAGGTATGGGCACATTCTCCTATTGATTGTTTATGGTGGTTGATTTCTGAAATATCATTGGAGGGAAAAGGATTGTTTGTGGTTTCCTTTTCGAAAGTGGTTGGTTGAATGCTTCAAGGTTTTCTGAATTGAGAGTTGTGTCTAAACCTTGTTTGATAAGCATAGTTGTTGAAGCCCATTGGTTGTGAAAGAACTTGAGTTAGAAAAGAACATGAGTATCATTGTTATGTGAGATTTGTGGTTGAGCATTGTTGGAAACATTTGAGTTGGTTGATACATACTTGGACTAGGGTTGTGTGAGAGAGAGTTGTCCCTTGTGGTGATTGGTTGAGTTGAGTTGATTGAGCCTAGTCAAGTGATGTGTGAAGTGATTGTTCAAGTCCTATGAAACAAACTATTCCATTATTCTGATTTGAGTTGAGAGTAAGATTAGAACATATTGAGTCTCTAACAATTCTCTTTATGCTTCTATAAGATTGACTTGAGTTGAGTTGAGATTGATTTGAGTTGAGTTGAGTTGAGATTGAGATTAGAACATATTGAGTCTCTAACAATTCTCTTTATGCTTCTATGAGTTGATTTGAGTTGAGTTGAGTTGAGATTGAGATTAGAACATATTGAGTCTCTAACAATTCTCTTTATGCTTCTATGAGTTGAGTTGAGTTGAGATCATTGTGGATCATTGTTGTCATCCATTGAAGAGTACATTGCCATTCATTGTTGAGTTCATATTTGAGCTTTGCATTGATAGATTTGTGGATGAGATTTGAGTGCTACTTGAGCATGATTGATTGAGCCTTTGAGAAGGCATTTTGGACATATTTGAGGAAACTTTTGGACATTTTGGATAGATTTTGGACATTTTTTAAATTTGGGAAGTTCTTAGATTAAAATTTGGGCAAGTTCTTGGTGAGCTTGCTAGAGCAAAATTGGGCAAGTTCTTGGTGAGCTTGCTAGAGCAGATTTGGGCAAGTTCTTGGTGAGCTTGCTAGAGAATTTGACAAGTTCTTAGATTTACAAGTTCTATGTGAGCTTGTTAAGAGGTTCTATGTGAGCCTATTGAGCAGGTTCTTAGTGAGCCTATTGATAGAGCTTTGGAGGTGATAGAGTACAGAGGATAGAGTCTCAATGGATAGAGATCCAGCAGCCAACACAGTTGAAGACAGATCCGAGTGAGGAGTCTTCAAGTGGAGAGAGGTCCACCAATTAGTGCAGAGAGAGACAAAGTCTTCTAGAAGATCACATAGCCAGAGCAGAAGGGGAAAGAGTTCTCCTGTGGAAGAGATCCACGAACTTGAGATTAGGGGATCAACATCTCCTTTGGATAGAGATCCATAAACATTGTAATTGGGAGTGATTCCCAAAGAGATTGATTGAGAAAGTTTTAGTAAAATATTTTCTCCGTGGAGTAGCCCACATTGGGTGAACCACGTAAATTGTGGTGTCTCTATTGTGTATGGTTTTTGTGCATTGCTTTGATTACTGCTATTGATACTGCTATCTTTACACAACATAATATTGAATTGGAAGAAAAAGTAAAAAGTGGTCTTATACTGTTCACCCCCCTCTCAGTATAAGCTTGTGTTCTTCAATGATGACATGATAGCTTCTAACATGAAAATTATTAACATCGCATGTGATGACATGGTAACATATAAAGTGGTAAAAATGATGAGGTGAACACCAAATTTTAGGTATAAAAAGAGTTTGACAAACCATATTTTTCCAACTTATCAAATCATTTGATCTAGTGCTCACATGGTCAGTAAAACATGTGGTAAACTATGGATGTTGAGAGGCACTAAAAGGTGATATGTGGTACTCTCTAGTTTATTAGTACCCTATATAATGGATTGCATAGTTCAGTGCCCCAGTGGAACCCCCTTGCATAGATCATTAACACTTGGAGGAAGATGATTTGTTACTCCTTTAAGTACACAATTGACACCTATTGGACATTTTGAGTAAATGAGTTGTGATTTATGTTAAGAGTCAGTTTCAATAAGCAATGCAAGAAGAAGTGGTTCCGAAATAAATGTAAAGAAAAGTCCACGTCCAGTTGGTCAGATCTAGTTCTAGGTGGTCATATGAGGTTCAAAGAGCAATGAAGAGGCCCAAGCAAAATAATATTATAATATTAAAAGGGGAGATTTAAATTAATTATAAATTAATTTAAATAATTTTATTATAAATTAATTTATTAATTAATTTAATTAACTTCTAAAGTTATTAAGTTAATTATAGATTAATTATAATTTAATTATAAAATTAATTTATGTTAATTAAAATAATACTAAAGTTAGGATTATAAAGTTTATTTTATAATTTGAATTCGAAAATTCGAATTATCCGTCGACATTTTCAAAGCTTGGTCTATGCATATAAAATGGGGTAAGACTTTGTCTAAATCCCATCCATGTAATTTGCATGTGTTATGCCCTCGACTATCGTGCACAAGGGAAGAGAATATTTCGTGTTTCAAAGGTTTTCAATGGCATAGAATAAGACAAAGAGGAACGAAGCTCCTTATTCATCACACAACATTGTGTAGCACAACTAGCAATCAAGGGAGGTGCTAAGTTTGGTAGGCTCGTGGTGCAAGGTTCGAAACCCGCTAACTTTAGTTTTGTAAAGCAAAAGTGTTTGTTTTTTATGCGTTGCACCATCGGGGAAGGCATAAAGGGAAGGTATTAGCTTTCCTCTTTGTAGGAAGGCATGTAGCCCACGTGGTGGGCTAGCACCTTGCTAAGGTGCTCGGCTGGGAGAGGTTCCATGTTCGAAATCCATCGAGGCCATTTTGCATAGTAAGAGGTATGCGCTCACGATTTGCCAAGGTTAACTGCTATTTTTGGATTTGCTAAAGGTTGAATAAAAATAAATATTTTTGAGGGTTATAAAATTTATTTTTAAAATTTGATTATTGAGTATTTAAGGGAGATAAAAATATAGGAAGCATTATTTTTTAGGGTTTGATTTTTGGAGGTTGTTAATTAAATAGTGGAGATTATAAGGAGTAATTGAGTAATTAATTTTTTTATGCTTTGATTATTGCTAATTTCAAATAAGGAGTAATAAGGTGTATTTGAATTTGATTATTTTTGTGATTGAGAAATATTTCTGAAGATATTTAGTGTGATATTTTGTCATCTAACTATTGAAATTGGTAAAGAAGAAAATTGTGTTTAAGATAGGTTTTTAAGGGCACTTCTACATCAAAAAAAATGTATGGGCACATCTTCCTATAGAGTGATTTTTGGATGTTGTGAATGCTAAGTTGGAGTGAAAAGGGTTGTTTGATAAGCATTGTTGAGTTTGGTTTTTCTGGAATGAAAGTTGATTCTAGAAAATTTGTTTGATAAGCATTGTTGGAAATATTGAATAAAGCTTTCATATGCTTGAACTAGGGTTTGTGAAAGAACATGAGTATCACTGTTATGTGAGATTGTTTGAGAAGCATTGTTGGAAATAATTGAGTGAGTTGTCATATACTTGGACTAGGGTTTGTAAGAAATGACTGTTTCTTTGAGTGATTGATTGAGTGGATTTAATTGAGCCTAGTCAAGTGGAAGTATTGAAGTGATAGTTATAATTTTGTGAAACAAATCATTATATATTCTAAATTGATTTGAGAAAGATATTAAGAGTGATTGAGTGTGAAACATATTGAGTCTCTAACAATTCTCTATATGTTTCTGTGGTAAAATAAAGAGAGAAAGAAAGTGATTGAGTATTATTGTGAGTGTGAAGCATATTGAGTCTCTAACAATTCTCTATATGTTTCTATGAGATTGGACAAGTTCTAGTGAGGACTTTTTGAGTAGATTTGAGATAAGTCTTGGTGAAGACTTGTTGAGCATATTGGACAAGTTCTAGTGAGGACTTGTTGAGCAGATTGAAGACAAGTATTTGAGAAGACTTGTGGATATATTGGTGTGAGCTTTTGTGGAAGCTTACAATACATATTTGAGGTGAAGACTTGTTGAGCATATTTGAGAAAAAATTTAGAGAGGACTCGTGGACAAATCAGTGTGAGATTTTATGGAAGCTTATAAGGAAGATTTGAGACAAGTCTTTGAGAATACTTGTGAGCAGAGTTGGTTGATTTATTTGTTCAAACCTTGGGTTAAGGTTTGGGAAAATCTAGCAGAGTTAATTTTTGATTGAGTTAAGCTTTGTGTTAAGGCTTGAGTGTAGATTTGAGGATAGATTTTGGTGTAGATTTGAGGACAGGTTTGTGCCAAACCAGAAACAGAGATTGAAGCAAATTTGTGCTAAATAGAAGGACTATGTTTAGTGTAGATTTGAGGATAGAGATTGAGCAAATTTGTGCTAGACTTAAGGACTATGTTTAGTGCATATTTAAGGACAGAGATTGAGCAGATTTGTGATAGATCGAAGGACTATGTTTAGTACAGATTTGAGATAGAGCTGAGTGCAAGCTTTAGAGGTGATAAAGTATAGAGGATGACAGACTCTAGTGGATAGAGATCCATTAGCCAAGGTAGTGAGGATAGGTATTCTGAGTGAGGACAAGAGTCTTCAGTGGATAGAGATCCATTAGCCAGTGTAGTGGAGGCAGTAGTTCTTCTAGAAGATCACCAACCAAAGAAGAGGAGAAAAGAGTTCTCCTATGGATAGAGATCCACAAACTTGATTAGGGGATTGGTGTCTCCTTTAAACATAGGTCCATAAACATTGTAATAGGGAAAGGCTTTCCAAGAGATTTTTTGAGAAAAATTTAGTGAAATATTTTCTCCGTGGAGTAGCCCACATTGGGTGTACCACATTAAATTGGTGTCTTTAATATGTGTGGTGATTTATGCATTGCTTTGATTACTACTGTTGATATTGCTATTGATACATTGCATAATATTGATTGGAAGGAAAAAGTAAAAAGTGGTATTATACTATTCACCACCCCTATCAGTATAAGCTTGTGTTCTTCAATACCCCCTTAGCCACTAAGTCAACAATACATGACAATCTCCCATTCATTGCATTTTTTAAAATATTTTTATAATTTCAAAGGTTTATGTGGCACTTTCTATGGTTTTAGGGCTAAAATTTTGGGAACCATAAATTTTGCATACAAAAGCATTTTGAGCCTTTTTTTATTGCATGATTTTTTTTATCTTTCTATGTTGATCGTATTATTTTTTGCTACAACTGCATGGAGGAGAGGTTTTTTGAAGAGCAATTATGGATCAACATGTGCCCTTGTTGAATGGACATAGTTATGTCACTTGGAAAAACAAGATTGAAGCTTTTGCTCTAAAGTAAGAGATTGTTTAACTATGTGAATGAGACCCCTAATGTATATGGGATATAGGTACCTTTGTGAATACAGATGCCTTAAAAATATTACAAATATAGGCACCTTTTTCTATACATGGGAGACAAGTACCTTCTCTTGGTTGGATAGTCAACGTCCACTGAGTTGACCCATAGTTAGGTGCCTTTCATCGATCCGAATACAGGTGCTTTTCCTTGGTGACTAAATCAACATCCATCACCTTGACCATATACAGGTATCTGCTACTTGAATAAAGTAGACACCTATATATATCTAGCTATAAGTACCCCCTTCTTGGTGGGTATTGGCGCTTTTTTCATTCATTTATCCTCCTAAAAATTTGAAAATATGTAGGGCATCATGGATCCTATGCCTGATAGGCCTAGGTTTCCTAGGATACCTACAGATTGCATTCAAGGCATGGTTTCCTACAAAATAAATGCACACATAAAACATAAAATAGGAATCATGGATCTTGTGCCTAATAGGCCTAGGTTTCCCAAGATGCCTACAAATTGCATTCAGGGCACGAGTTCCTACAAAGTAGTAAATAAAACAAAATTGAACAAAAATTTTTAAATTTAAAATGTTTTTTTCTACGGATGCACATGCGTCCATCAACTTTTGGAGAGATTTTTTCATTACGATGGGGTCTCCCCCATGCCTACTTTGGACTCAACCACATGGATTGGTGGTGTATGATACGACCACAACCGATGGTCATTGACTGTCAACACAATGTCACTTTCATCTATGGTTTGAATATGCACAACATCATTTTTGATAATCTCAACCACTTCATATGGTCCCATCCAATGTTGCATAAGATTTCCCTTTCACTCCTAGAATCGAGAGTCATACAATAATGCCCATTCTCCCACTTTGAACTATTTTGGCTGTATGTGGTGGTCATGCCACTAGGCCCTCTACTTCTGCATGATTTTTGTTCACTACAAAGCATCCTATCGGTATTCATCCAACTGGTTGAGTTGTTGAATTTGGTCTTTTTGTGTAGCATCCAAATTTAAATTTAATGCTACAATAGTTCGTAGGGTTTTTATTTTGAATTCAATGGGCATCATGGCATTTTTTCCATACACCAATTGGAATGGTGTAAATCCAGTGGTAGTCTTCTAGGTGGTGTGATATGCCCACACTGCCTTCGATAAATGTATTGCCCAATATTTTTGGTGTTGTTGTACCATATTAGTAAGAATGTTTTCCAAGCTCTCGATTTGTAACTTCAACTTGCCCATTTGCTTGCTGATGATAGGGGATGGTTTTGTTGTGTCAGATTCAATACTATTGCATCAACTCCTGAATCACTTTTGAGGTGAATTGAGGTCCCTAATAAGTGGTAATTTCTCTGGGAACCCCAAATTTGGTGAAAATGGATTCATACAGGAAATTGGCTATAGTATTTTCCTTTGAATCTCATAGTGCCTGCACTTCAACCCATTTTATCACATAGTTAGTACAAACAAGAATATACCTTTTTCCACCTGACTATGGATTTATGGGACCCACAAAGTCCATCTCCCATTTATCGAAAGGTTCAATGTGCACATGGGGCTATAGTGGCATCTCATCTCGGAGAGTTGGTCTACCCATTCATTGACATTGATCACATTGGTTAACATGTTTGAATGCATCTTTAAATAAAGAAGGCCAAAAATATCTAGCCTACAAAACTTTAAATGCAGTCCTTTTTCCTGCAAAATGACCACCACATGGTTCATCATGGCAAGCCTTGAGGATTTTTGTGGTCTCATTTTTTGCAACACACCTTCTCATGATTTGATCAGGCCTGGTTTTAAAAACGCATCCATCAATCCATGAAAAGGTTGCACTCTTTTCTATTAAATTTTGAGCTTCTTGGGGTGAGAGCGTAGGAGATAATTTACTGGTGGCTAAGTAATTAGCCATATCCACATACCATAGAATTTTTTCATCTAGAGAAAAAATATGCTCATCTGGAAATTGATCCTCAATGGTTGTATGGTCCTGAGAAATTAACCTAGAGAGAAAATCTGCAACAACATTATCCCTATCGGGTTTGTCAACAATGGTTACATCAAATTCTTACAATAGTAAAAGTCACCTAATAATTCTACCACTCACTACAGGTTTATTCATTAGGTACCTAATGGTTGCATGATCTGTATGCATAAAAATATTATAACCTATAATGTAATGGAGGAATTTATTAATAGCGTGCACTACTGCAAGGAATTCTTTCTCTATGATAGTATAGTTGAACTCAACACCTGTAAGATTTTTATTGACATAGTATATGGCATAAAACTCATCTCCATATTTTTGTCCTAATGCAACCCCTATCACATTGTTAGATGCATCAGTGTAAATGTGAAAGGGGAGGGTCCAATTTGGACCTCTCAGCATAGGAGTTGTGGTTAGTCTTTCTTTTAAAATCTGAAATGCTTGTTCACACTCACTGGTCTAGATAAACTCAATATTTTTAGACAATAATGTATGCAGAGGTTTGGCAGTTTTACTAAAGTCTTGGATAAACCACCTATAGTATCCAATAGAACCTAGAAAACTATGGACATCTCTTTGTGTTTGGGGAGTGGGTAGATTTTTAATTACTTCAATTTTCCGTTTATCTACTTTAATCCCCTCTGTAGATATATGATGTCCTAACACTATCCCTTCTTGCATTAGCATAAAACACTTTTTGTTGCTAAGGGACAGGTTTGTCTCTTGACACCGCTGGAGTACTTTCTCTAGATTGGTTGTAGCTTCCTCAAAAGTTTCACCATAAATGGTGAAATCATCCATGTATACTTCTATAGTTTCTCCAACCATGTCTGAAAATATACTAAGCACCACCCTTTGAAAGGTGGTAGGTGTGTTACACAACCCAAATGGTAAGACTCGGTAAGCAAAAGTCCCCCATGGACAAGTAAACGTGGTTTTATCCTGGTCTTCTTCCCCTATTTGAATTTGATTGTATCCACTAAACCCATCTAGGAATGAAAAATATTTTCTTCCTACCAAGGTGTCGAGGACTTGGTCAATAAAGGGTAAGGGAAAATGGTCTTTTCTAGTGGCTTTATTGAGCATCTTGTAATCAACACAAATGCACCACTTGCCATTTTTCTTAGGCACCACCACTAAAGGTGATACCCATTGACTATCCGATATTGGATAAATAAACCCAGCTGACAAGAGTTTTTGTAGTTTAGCTTTGACAATTTCTTTCATGGTTGGATTCATTCTCCTCTAGGGTTGTCTTACCGGTCTCACATCATCTTCCAAATATATCCTGTGAGTATAGACTTTGGGTGCAATCCCCCTCATGTCTATGTAATCCCATGCAAAAGCAGTTTGGTGTTTGACAAGTATTTCCTTTAATTTTTCCTCTTGAATAATTGACAACTCATTATCAATATTCAATACTCTGTCAGGTGCTACCTCTATTTGTTTGACATGGTTATCTTTGCTACCTACAAGCGGGGATTCTAGAGGAGGATGAGAATATTCCCCTTGGAAAAAGTGTGTTATGACCTGTTCTTCATCAGTGTCATCCTCAATCTCATCTAGAGCTATTATAGGTTGAAGCATTGACAATGCATCATCATTTAAGACTTCATAGTTTGGTTCTCCCAACAAATCAGTGGACTATGCAGGTGGATAAATGATCAAGTTTTTGGTATTTTATCCATCTGAGATCATCATATATCCTATCCTACAACTTATATAAGCATCAACTATGGTCAGCCAAGGTCTACCTAATATAAGTGGATAGCCACCCAATCCAGATCTAGATTGCAACACTATAAAATATACCGGATACTCCCATGCATCTACTATGACAACAACATCTTCCAGTATTCCCTCCGGGAGTACTGTGGATCGGTCAGCTAACTGAAGAATAATTTTAGTTGGCCTCATCTCTGTGAGTTGTAGTTTTTGCATGGTTTCTTGGGGCATGACATTTATGGTAGCCCCTAGATCTACTAATGTGTTGGGTAATTGGAAGCCTACAATTTTAACTGTTAGCATTGGACTTCCTAGATCAGAGTATTTGGGATGGTAGGTATTGCCTAACATGAGATCAACCAATTTTCCTACCACACTTACTACTTTTGATGGTTTTATTCCTATTTTTTTCAAACATAATTCTCTTATGGCCTTCGTATAAATGGGAACATCTCTAATGGCCTGAAAGAGGGGAATTGTGACTATCAAGTTTTTTAAGCCTTCCATAATATCAAATTCTAGCTGTGTTGGCTTCCTGGGTTCCTGTAATATTTTGTAAAAGTTGGGACCCCTTCGTTTCTATTTTTCTCAGTAGTTTATTTTTCTTCCACCTCTTCTACCAAAGGTGGCTCTTCTACTTCTAACTCTACATCCTCTTCCTCCACTGTAGGAGGAGTTGGTTCTACTCCTAATTGTCTTCCTGACCTAAGTTGTACAAGGCTACAATCTACTCTAATATGATACATTGGAAACATCTATGTGTCTACCTAATAGGTGGGCTGATTTGACCTATTTATTTGGATTTGGTTGTGTTGGTAGTTGAATTGGTCTTGAAGTAGGAGGTGCAGGCAAGTTGGGTTGTAGTGGAGTTTGAGTTGTATTTTATGGAGGTGAAGTCCACGCATTGTGGTTCCTCCACTATGGTCCAGTTTGTTGATAAGGCATCCATGGATACAGGTTGTAAGGAGTAGACCCTTGGGTGGTATTCATCCAAGGAGGTTGACCCCACCATCCCATGTTGGGTGGTTGAGTTTGACCTTGGTTCATATAGTTATTTCCCCCATAAGGTGGCACTCCTCCTGGCATATTATTTCCTATAGGAAACTATTGCTAGTTTCTCCTATTACCCATGAAATAGGTTTTCACTACTTCAGGTTCCTCTTTGACATTCTCTATTCATGGACACAACCTAGTTTTATGATCCCTTTTAAAATATCGCACACACTCTAACTTTATTCTTTGGACACTCATTTTTAGGATGTTTCCTCCTACATTTTGGGTAAAAGTAGGCTAATGTTGCTTTAGTTTCCTACTTCTTTTTTGAAGCAAGAGTGTATCCAGTTGAAGTGCAAGATATGAGAGCATCTCACTCTTCATATCATCCAGCATGTTGCCTATTTTAGCCTTAGTTACTGAGGCTATAGTTTTTGTGACTCGGGTGGTTGGTTTACCTTTTCTACGAGAATAATTCTGACACAATTATTGGATGTCTGTCATCTGATGTTGGTAAATATCCCCTCTCGATATCATATTCAAAGCTTCTAGAGACTCATTTGTGATACCCCTCAAGAAAATACTTCTTAAGGACTTCTCACCCAACCTTGCATGGGGTGATCTTTGCAAATTAAAGCTAAATCTATCCCAATAGTCTTCCAATGATTCTTCCTCTTTTTGAGTCATATCCAAGACTTCTTCCCTGACATATCGTGCCCTCCCAAAGTTTTGGTATTGGTCTAGGAATATCCTTTTCATATCTTCCTAGGTTGCAATGTGTTTATTTCCTAGACTGATGAACCAGAGTAATGCTGAATCATCTAAAGTGGAGGGAAATAATTTCAACTTTTGGGCATCTGATTTGTAATCCAATGACCTGCATAATACATCAAATTTAAAAAGGAACAGGTCAGGGTCTTCAATTGGAAGTCCCCTAAAGGTAGGAATATGAGCGGGAGATATGTGTTTCATCTTAGTTTCTCCCCTTGCTTCCTCAATTGGGAAGTCAAAGTTGGTTGAAGCTTCTTCAATTTTAGCCATATTTTTAGGTAATGTAGGTTCTACACCTGTTGCTTCTAGGGTAGCTTTCAAGGCTTCACACTCATTTTGTTTATCCTCCAAAAGTATTCCTAAGTCAATGTTTGAAATGGTTCCTTCTTCAACTACTTTCCACCATTGAATATTTAATAAATCTTCCTCATATTGGGTTCTCTCAAATAGATGTCCTAAACCAAAGTTTGAAACTAGTCCTTCATCAAAAGATGTTTGCCTTAATTGCTGAGAAGAGCTTTGTTCAAATATTGGATGACTACACCAATGTACTATTGGAGGAGATGGTAATTCAGTTTTAGGATTTGTTTCAGATGTTTCGGAAGGAATTTTAGAAGGTTTTTCAGGTATTTGTGAAGTAAAATCTTTGCTTTTCAAAAAATGGCCATCCGATCCTCTTAATCTTGGTGGACTCATACAATATCAGGTAGAAAATATATGGGTAAACTAATCTGAACTGTAAGTTTAGGGTTGAATATCCTATAGATTTGATTACTACAGTTGGCACTCCCTAGTAATGACACCAAAATGGTGAGCAAAAATTATGTTCTTAAAATAGTCATTTCCTATCCATTAATTATCAATATGGTAGTTCATAGACTTGTGAGTACCAATGCAAAGTATATGCTTGTAGTAGACTAGAGATGAGTCCTATGTGTCACTTTGGTTTGGGGGTGGTTGTTGGTGTAGTTGGAGTTCAACCAAACTAGTAGAATTAAATTGTAGGAAAGTAAACTCTACAGGAAATTGTAGAAAAACTAAATTAAAATGTCAAACACATGACTGAAAGGAAATGTGTAGGAAAATAAAGTGCAGGAAAGTAAAACACACTTGCAAAATTTAATTAAAGCAAGAAAATACAGAATTAAACACACTTGCAGAAAATAAATAACAAAATTTAATTAATGAAAGTAGAAGGAAATAGGGGAGGAATACTTCCTGGAGTGGGCCCAGGCTCCTGCAGACATCCACCTGATTAATTTACGCAATCACTCTTCAAACTCAAGAAATTGATCAAAACACTTTGAGATTTTTATTATGCAGTACTAATTTTTACAGAGCAAGTTTGGATCCTTTCTTCAAGGGTGGTCTACGTTTTTATACAGAATGCAGTCGTCCCCTATTTACAATTTTAGACGTGACGTGATTTGCTACGGTGGGCGTGCATAAATTTATTAGATGTCTAAAAACAAATAAATCATGCTAAAATTAACCCTCATGGAATAATCATAGTATTTCCTATGTTTAACAAAATACATCTAATTTTACACATGGTCTTCAATTTTCACGATCAACGCGCATGTTTTTATTCTATCCAGTGCATGCACTATTTAGCCCGTTGCTAGAAAATAGGTACCATTCTGGCCTATTGTTGGGATACAAGCATCATATTTAGCCTTATTTTGTTTGCTGAAGATCATTGATGGTTTTTGAGTGTTGAATAGTGCACACTTTTATTCTATTATCGGGAGAGGCATCATCTAGCCTATAGTCGGGAGACAGACACCGTCCCCTATAGTTAGGAGATAGGTGCCTTCCAACCTATTTTTAGGAGATAGGAGCCATCCTATGTATTGGGAGATAGGTGCTTCCATTTTTACTAGGAGATACGTGCCTTTTGGATTATAGCTAGGGGACAGGCACTTTCCTTAGTGTGTTTCGTAGCACCTTACTCCTTTGCTACTATTGTCATTTACTCACCAATCCTTCCTTAATCACATCATGAAAATATCAAATGCCAGGTCCGCATGGGACCTTGACTAAAAAGGTGCAAAAAAGACATAATGTACTGCATCTACACACAATTTTCACTCAAAACACACATTAGGCATAATACATCATTTTCCATTAAATATATACAAAAATCTCATAAAATATGCATTTCTAATATAATATGTCGCACAATTATGCTATTAAAGTATACAAAAAATGAGCATTTTTGGTGCTCATCAATTACTTTATTTTTTCATCTTTCTATGTTGATATTATTATTTTTTGCTACAACTACATGGAGGAGAGGTTTTTTAAAGAGTAATTATGGATCAACATGTGCCCTTGTTGAATGGACATAGTTGTGTCACTTGGAAAAACAAGATTGAAGCTTTTTATCTAAAGTAAGAGATTGCTTAACTATGTGAATGAAACCCCTAAAAGAAATAATTCTAATGAGAGGAAGCATCTATTCAAGGATAAGAAGGGCATGGAACATGATGATATCACACCTAGTGTCATGCCATATGATGATGTCACACTTGATGATTATATGGCATCTAATGACATGGTAATTAATGTAATGGTATTTACTAATGTAGCATGTGATGATGTGGCAATAGTTGACATGGTAGAAAGGATGAGTTGGACATAAAAATTTAGTTATAAAAATATTTGGCCAATCATATTTTTCCAACTTATCAAATCATCTAATCCAACACTTTTAAAGTCAATAACAAACATGGTGAACTATGGATTCTAGGAGGCAGTAGGAGGCAACACAGAATTGTCTAGTTTTTCAATAGCCTATCCAATGACCTATATATTCTATGTTCTAGTGGCACCCCCTTGCATAGAACATCAACACTTGGAAATAAATTATTCACTATTCCTCAATATTGTCAATGTATAGGTGGAACTTCCTCAGCAATTTAGTCATCAATACATGGAAGTCTCCCATTTGGTGAAATTATAATTTTTTTTTTATAGTTTTAAATATTTAAGTGAAATTTTGTGTGATTTTAGGACCAGTTTTTTGGGGTCATAACTTTTGCACACAAATTTTTTTATCCCTTTCTTAATATTACATGGTTTTTCTAGCTTTTTGCATTGGAAATGTTTTTTGGTAAAAAATGCATACAAGACTATTTTCTAGTAGGAAAATTATGGATTAGCATGTTCCCATACTAAATGGACCTAATTATGTCACTTAGAAATCTAATTTTGAAGTTTTTTTCTAGAGTAAGGAATTTCTCAAATATATGAATGGGATCCCTTGAAGCATATTGATTTTGATGAGAGGAAACAACTATTTAAGGATATGAAGGATATGGTACTTAGTGTAATAGCCCATGCTTAAAAGATATATTACACTCATTTTAGAAATACTTTGGATCATAAGAAAGTGCTTGATAAATTTCAGAATTTGTATGTTTGCATTGAATCTATACAAATCAATAGATTACAGGTAGATCTTGCTACCTTACACATGGATTATTTTGAAACTGTTGATAAGTATGGAAGGGACATTGAGCTTCTTAATATTATGTCTAATAATATATTCAATATATATGAGACAATTTTTATTGTATTTGATATGCTTTGAGTTTACTTTCCAAATTCTCCTCCCCTTTCCCTTGATGATATGCTTAAATACCTTCTTAATCATTAGGCTTGATGAAGAAGCATAAAAGTTGTTCTCTCATCATTCAAGTTCATGCAAAGGAAGTGACTAATATAGAGGTTGATAAGAAGCCAAAGAAAGGGGAGAATAAATTTAATAAGACCTTCATGAAGTCTATTTGCACTTTTTGTAGGAAGGACACAAGGTAATATTTTATTTTACATAAATTGAGAAGCTTAAATAAGTAGACAAAAAGGGTGTTGTTGTTGCTCTATTCTATGCTCTAGATGAAGATGACCATAATGGTGAAACCTCACAAGTATATTTAGTTGTTCATTTAGCATATTGGATATCCAATTATTCTGATGAGTGGATTACAAATTAAGTATTTCCATCTCTTGCATGAGTGTAACATAGTATTTTGAAGAGGATGTTATCTTTGGGGATAATTAATCTTTATGGATGGTTATATGTGGTGAGACAAAGAGTTGGTTCTTCTTTATTTTATGAGATAAATCATGTTCCCAATGTGGGCCCCAATCCTTTATTTATTTATCACATCACCCATACAAATAAAAATATATATTTTTATCTATATCAATGGGAAATCAAAGATATTGAAGATGGTTTTAATATAGCTGCCTTAGGATATTATGATAAGTTAAATCAAGTATATAAGCTTGGTGATCATTTTACTCCTTAATCATCTCTTCAAAAGAAATATTGTGGCTATTATAACATAGGTAGATGATGTAATCATAGATTTGAAAATCTTAGATATGGCTCATTAAGTTACATGAGTCAATATTTGTTGGATACTGGGATTCCTCCTATTTCTTTTCCTAGTTGTGTTTGTAAGGGGTGTATTTTGGAAAAGCGTTTGAGATTCCTTTCCAAAATGGATTACTAGGAATGCTACATGACCCTTGGAGATCATTCATACTCATACTCGTGACCCATGGGTACACCATCTCTTTTTAGGAATAAGTAATTTCTTACCTTCATTGATTATTTCTCTCAGTATATAGGACTATACATCATTTGTATTAAAGATGGAAACTTAAGGAATTTCAAGGACTTGAAGGAATTGGTAGAGAATAAACTTGGGAGGAAGATCAAGTGATTGAAGATAGATAGAGGATGTGAATATGTGAGTAATGTCCTTTCTAATTTATTAACTCTTTATGGTATTATCATTCAGAGGACTATCTACTATATCCTAAAGCATAATAGGATAGTTAAGCAAAATAATATATTCATTATGGAGATGACTAGATGCATGTTGTATACTAAGTAGGGTGAATTGGTGACTTGTGTAGTACATACAATCAGTAGGACTCTAACTTGATCCATTTAGGTTATAACTCCTCTTGAGATACTAACAAAAAACAAGTTTAATGTTTCTCAATTCCATATTTTTGGACCCACAACATGGTCCTACATTTTCAAATATATTCAAAATAAGAAGGCATAAAATAATAACATATGGATTTTTAAGGGTATTCTAATACCTTCAAGGCCTATTAGCTCTATGATATTGAGATGTGAGATGTTCTCATTTGGTGAGATGAGATATTTGATGAGATTATTTTGGTTTCTTCTCTAGGTCCACTCCATGCTCTTTTGAGAAAGGATCCTTCTCCTATAGTTTATTTAATGGTTCTACATTCTCCATTAGAGATTCTTATTTGTGCTATTATAGTTGTTTTAGTTTTCAATGCTTTGTTTGACATCCAAGTGGGTTTGGATAAAAAATTTGGATTGGATACTTTAGCTCTAGATTTTGATGTTGCTTCTTTATAAGATGTGACATAGTCTTCAATGCTTTGTTTGACATCCAAGTGGGTTTGGACCCTCCTTCAAGAAGTTCAAACCATTATTTCTTAGGAGCATCATTGATCACCTATTACCAAGCTAAGGGTCATCTAGAGTAGGAAGATGTTATGTTTGTTGAGGATATGTTATTGATGAAGTATTTGACATGAGAGCTTGTTCCTCTTCATATTTACGATAAAGAACAACAATGCACTAGTAGCTTAGTTGTATTGGAGGATGTTGAACAACCCCAATGCACTATGGGATCAAAATATGAGAGCTAAATATGTAGAAAATAAAGTTTTGGCATACATTATTTGCCATAAAATCCCTAGCAAAGGATCCCCCATCTTAGCATTTATGAGTACAAGAGAGGAGTTGATAAAGAAGAATATGTTTTGGATAATTCACAATGGTCAACATGTAAAATTTTGGATGGATTCTTTGGATGGGAACCAACCATTGGTGGTTCAATTTCTAGAGTGGATATCGTTCATGGAGTAGCTATATAGAGCAAATTGGATAAAGGTAGCAAAATATTGCAGGTACTAGAACAAAAATTTATAATTTGGGAGAAATTGCATTCCCATAGCCAAATGGTCAATTCAAATTCCAAAGAGGTATAATATGGATATCTAATGAACTCTACAAATGATATCACTTTCATGGTCTCAAATGGAGGATTCCTTTGGATGGGGCAACATGAGTCAAGGGAAGTATATAATAGCATGTGGATATGCAATTCTATTCCAAAGTACTCCTAACCTACTTCAAGACTTATTCAAACAAATTTAGGGTCAGAAGTTATGGCCTAAGGTGAGATTGTTCAATTGGATTATTCTACATAAAAGGGTTCTACGAGGGAACATATTATAAAAAGGGGCTACCATGGTCCTTTCATATGTGAGATGTGTGGGGAGAACCTCAAAACACTATGTCATTTGTTTATTGTCTTGTAGCCTCAAATTTATGGAAGATGATGGCTACCTTACTTGGTATTAATTGGTCTAGATTTACCACCCTAGAGCATATGTGGAGGGAATGGACTACACAAAATGGTATAGACCAGTATGTTATGCAGATAGTATGGGTACAAACTAATTTTCTACTTTGAAACATATGGAAGGAAAGGAACAACCACATCTTCAAACAAGAGTATATGGACATCCAATATATTTGAAAAAATACCACAACCAAGATAATGAAGGTAGTCCAACATATGTTGAAGTATCCTTGGGAACCCCACTAACAATGGGAAAAAATCATGACTAAACTAAAAATAATTCCTAAGGCTATTAATCAACAAATGACAACCATAAGGTACTCAAAAGTAGTCATAAAATAAAAGTGACAACCTCCCCATAGAGGATTGGGAAAAAATTAACACAGATGGAGCATCACAGGGGAAACTAGGAAGAGCTAGTGTGGGAGGGATAGGAAGACAATTGAATGGGACCCCAATATTAACCTTTGCAGAGAATCTTGGCATACTTTCCAACATACTAACAGAGGTTTGTGGTATCCTTAGAGGGCTTTAGGAGGTAGTAAAGGTATGTTGGAAGAAGGTCTAGATATAATCCAACTCACAAGTCATGATAAACCATCTAAATAATCCAAAGGAAAATAGGAAGCTTCGTTAGAGACTAAGAAGAATTATAGAGAATATTTAGATGGTATAGGTAAACTTTCTATCAGTGAAACACAATCACATCCCTAGAGAATAAAATAGAGTTACAAATGTTTTTTTTTGGTAAATTAATAATTTTATTGAAACCAGGGCATATGAAAGGTGCTCTAAAGCCTTGTACAATAGATGATATTCAGAGGATAAAAAAAGGATAAAAAAGGAACAGGAGAAGGACACTAAAAACTGCCATATGAAACAACATACAATCTCAAAAATACACCTCAAACTAAAATGATTCAGCAACCTTGAACAAACCGACACTAAGAGAAACAATAGGGCTAAAAAAGGAATGGTCCTCAACCAAAAAGGAACCAAAAAAGACATAATCCACTACCACATAGGACCCAGGAAACCATAGGAAGAACCATTAGTTGTCAAGAGGAGTGTCCATATGGATGAGGGACGGAGCAGCCCCTTTCGGACCAGTATCTTTCACAGAAATCTCCTTGCTATCTTTAGGAACAGTGATGCAAGCCTCCTTAGCAATCTACATTACATATTTGTCATTTGCAGTATCTTTGAAATTATTTTTGGTGTCGAATGACACCTCAGCACCAGCTAGGGCAGAAATGTTATCAAAATTGTCATAGAAGAAAAAAATACTAAGTGCATGGTGCTGCTCTTTGAGGGTTGAAATTGCCTTTCCAATGGCCAAGTGAGCAGTTTCAAGATGGTCAATGATGGCAAAAGTAGCATGCACATCCAGCTTGTGAAGATACCTTTTGACAAGGTCAGGAGAATAAGACTTGTCCTTTGGAGTTTTTACAGAGGTGGATGAAGGAGTTTTGACAGCTTCTTTATGCTTTAACCTCTGGGAAATACGGATAGGGATATTTTCAAGTTTGGATTTCTTTCTAACGGATAACTCGAAAATAGATTTGCCCCCTTTCTATTTTATTTTGGATTTGGAAGTTTTAGGGCTTGAGGTTGAGGAATAATTCTCCTCGTCATATTTAGGGGCAGGGAGATTACTTGAAGGGAATTGCAGAAGGAGGTATTTGTAAAGGACCTTGAAAAGACCCTAGTGGCAAGGTTTGGCCTCATCCTTCTTGGAACGGTTGGTGGTGATGGTATAGTCCATGGACCATAACAGAGCAGTGGGAATGTTCATCATTTTTGAATCTCGAAAATGATTAACAAATGCAAGATGAAAACAACATAATTGAGACTCAGGATTGTCACAAGTAAAATATTGCATTATTGGCTTAAGGATTTCTTTATAAGGAGTTGACAATTCATAGTGAAACAAACCTTTCTTTACCTTCTTATGGATGGGTGAATTTTTCTCGAAGAGTGTCAACTCTGCCTCCCAGTTGTGTTTGTTTCTTCTAATGATTTTTCCTTCCAAGTCTTGCCCTGTCAGGTTCACCAACAGCTCAAAGGAAATTTGGAACTGGATGTTGTGGATGGAGACCAACCCATTATCCCAGGTTGTCATGAACGCCTTAGTGATCTTGTCGTCCACCCCGCTAAAAAGATTGAAGAAATTGATAATCCCATGCTTATCCTTGAACATGTCAATAGATACATAATCCAAATCAACAATTTTAGGCTCAATGGAAATGACTTTTTCTTCCTTCATGGTGACAAAGGAAAATAAGGAAGGACAAAAATTGGAAGAAAAAAACCACGGATCGAAAGAAATAGAGATGGAATGGTAAATTTTTTGGGCAGACCATAGGAGGACTAAATAGAAATTAATTCTTGGCCAAAAAAAAAACCCTTGGCAAAAATGATAATGATGGTTAGAGCATTGTTTCCTTATTGTTTCCTTTTCATCCTTACCATTGAAAATAAAGTTACAAATGTGATGATCAATTGGGCTCTAGAAAAATTTGACTTCACTTATTATGATTATCCCCCTAGATGGTGGGAAACATGGATTAGGGAATATCTTCTTTCTATCCTATCACTTGATGGTAGAAATATTAGATATATTTAGTTATATAATTCACTATACTAGGTTGTTTCTGTTACACATGGGTTACTATAGCAAATAAGTTGATAGAGAATGTATCACTACATCATTTGTTAAATCTTGGATCAAAATATTGTTTACATGGAAAGGCAAGTGATGTACCTCTTCTATTTGAATACTTAATATAAAATATTTTTTTTACCAAAAAAAATCATTATACCATAAACTTGTAGAATCCCCTTCATTGTAGAACCACCTTATATATTTTTTGATCAATTGTAAACTCTTTGATGTGAATTTTTGTGTTGTCAAACCCCTAGGTAGAGTTCATGTCCTTGACAATTTAATTGCATCAACAAGACCATTAAATTTTTGAAGCACCATATTTTTACCACCTCCTTCCTTGATCTTTGAATAATATCAAACCAAGTTTTGCCCTAGATTACGAAATTAAATTATAGAATTTTGTAACTCTCACCCTCTACTATTCTTTCCTTTGCAAACCCTATCCCACTCGTAAAGAGGAGGCTTACTTTTTTTCCTCACATTTTATTTTTTAGAAAAATATCTTTTGATCTTACCAAATTTAGGTGTTATTACATTGGCAATATTGAAAGTGACATCATATATATAGAGACATATTGTAATAGAGTATTTATTTATTGTAGCCTTCTAGCCATGGTTAATAACTTACTTCTCTAACTTGCTAAATAAAATTTCATTCTATCCAAAATTGATTTTCAAAGCTCCTTCTTCATTCCTTTATCAAATAAAGTGATAAAAACATATGTTAATTGCAATTTCTAACTTTTATCCATATGATATCCATAATAATATATTAAAAATATAATGCATTGTTATTGAAAATATCTTATATTTTATAATATTAACCATTTTTTAAATAACCTTTTCATAGTAAGATAGTATTGATTTTCTTGTAGCATGATAGATTTGATTTAAATTTCATCAACAAATTGGAGATGAGGTTCGAAGGCACCATTTATTGTATCTTGAATACCTTTGAATTTACCTTATATTTTTTCCTTTGAAAAATCTCTCCTTAATTTATTTAACAAGAATAATGAAGAGGCAAAGAGATAGTGGGTCAACTTGAAAGAGCCTACAAGATGATTCAAATTATCTAGAAAGGGATTCATTGTTTAAAATATTATATTTGGAGTGCTATGAAGACATAAACCATTCACACCAACCTTAATCAAAACCATTTTTTTTATTTTAAATGTAATGTAGAAAACTCTAACAAACCTTATAATATGTTCTATTCATATATAATATGTTCTATTCATATATATTTTGAAGAGGCATACCTTATTTTCTCATAGAATGAATAGAACATATTATCTCTTGTGTAATGACTATACCATCAAGGATTTGTTTATCATGAAAAAAGTTATCTTGTTCCTTCAAGATAACACAATATAGAATGCTTTTCAACATGTATGCCATGAATTTTAAAATGATCTTATAAACCATATTACAAAGTCTTATTGGATGAAAATTACCAAAATATTTTGTCTCACCTTTCTTGGAAACCAATGCAATAAAGGTGGACCTTATTTTTCCTATCCAGGGTTATGCACAGTGGTGAATATTCACAAATTGGGTGAATATTAGGATTTTCAAAATTAGAAATTGGTGAATATGAGGACCCTCGACGTCGGCCCATTCGCCTAAAATTTTCAAGACCAATTTTTTCTTAGGGTCAATTCGCCACAATATATATCCAAACATAGGCATATTTGTACTCGTTGGAAATATCTTTTCAAGCCTGATCTAAGATGATTTAATAGGTCAAAAGTGGCCCAAAATATGACCTTACATTTTAGGGCTTCAAATACCTCAAATTTTGGTATGAAGATGCTCAATTTGATTTGCTTAGGATTCTCCATGATTCACCTTGATTTTGATTAGGATTTGCCATTTTTTTACAAGTACATTTTGATTCCAACCCCTTATGCATAACCCTATTCCTAGCCTCTTTATATACAACCAACATATTTATTTTTAACAAATCCATTGTTTACCATGGATAAAACTATTGTATTGCTCCAAGAAAACACAATCTAGACTATTTTTCAACATGTATGTCATAATTATTGAGTTTTTCTTACAAATCATATTACAATCTTATTGGATGAAAACTACTAAAATATATTGTCTCATATTTATTGGAAACCAATGCAATAAGGTAGGTCTTCTTTTCCTATCCTTCTTATTCATGACCAACATATATCTCTTTTTGATAAATCATAATTTTTTCCAAAGAAATTTGCTTGAAATCTATCAAGGTTGAGTGCCTTATTAGGGTGGAAAGAGAAAATTACCTCCTATACGGTGGAAAATTTATTTATTTTTTAAATAATTAATTGTTTCCTTCCTAATATATTCTTCTTCCTCAATACTTCTTCCATTTACAATTGGAATATTTTTTATTCAACATAAAGATAAATATGTTTTAGCAATAACATGAAATATGGTATTTATATTCTCTTGTTAAATCCATATCTTCCTATATTTTAGGGTTCAATTTGACTCTTAATTTTATAATATATTACAATAATAAAAAAATACTTATTTTATTATATATAATAATATTGGTCCATTTATCGGTCCCTGCTGCTGGGATCCTCTTCTGTTTTCCTGGGGCGGGTTCCTTGTGGTGCAACTCTCTGGTCACTTCCTGATGGACTGGATCCTCTCTGTGCTGGCTGTCGGCTTCCTACAGGATGGCTCTCGCTGAACTGAATGTTTTCCCGGTGGGCGGGATGGTTTCTCCATAGGGCGGGATCCGCCAAATCTGCCGATTTTCCCGTGAGGCGGGATCCTTTCTTTTCTGCTGGTTTCCCGGATGGCGGGATTTCCCTGTTGCTTCCCGCTAGGTGGGACTTTTTGTGGTGGTTTTGACTGCTTCCCGCGAGGCAAGATTTTATTGTAACGGTTTTTCTTTGCTTCCTGCTGAGCGGGATCTTCTCGATGGTGGTTTTTGGCTACTCCCCGCTGAGCGGGATCTCCAAAACTACTTTTTTTCTTATTTGTTTGTTTCCCGCCGAGAGGGATTGTTTCATGCTTACTGTTACCACTGGGCGGGATTTCTGTTTTGGTGTTCAGTTTCAAGGGATTGATGCCCTAGGCCCATTGCTTATGTAATCAGGTTTTGGGATCCTTGTTAAAACCTGCTATAAATACAAACACATAATTATCAAAAAAATATTGGTCCATTTATCAAGTGGAATTAGATCAACCAATTAGATTACTCAATGTTTAAAGAGAAGACCAAGGTTCAAATCTTGCCAAGAAATACATGGATAATATCCAAGATTTTTTGTAATACTACTATGTGGTGATTATGTAATACAGGTGGTGCCAGTTTCAATCCCATATAACCAATGGAAAAAATAATTTTGGTCCATTTTATTAATTTCTATAATCTCTTGTAAATTGTTGAGTTTAGATTTAATTTCTTCCTTTATTTGAAATACATTACCAAACTATTTATTGTTACAAATATTCATTTCCTTTTTTAGATAGTTCTTATTTTGAACAAACATATATATATGATCCTTCAAAACTTACTTTATACCACCATATCAATAACCATTTTGAAGAAATTAGGATCTTGTAGCCATATAGATTGAAATCAGTATGGATTTGGATGAGTATCATTGAGTAGATCACGTCTCCAGAGATTGAGCTTATGATATGTTCATGCTCACAATAAAATGTTTGAAGATATTGTATCCTCTATTTTCAACCATATATTACAAAATCTTTCTAAGATTTATGTTTTATGAGTTTTCCTAGAATATCTATTAACCTACGTATAACTAAAGCTTGAAGGAAAAGCATTCCAAAGTATATTTAAATTAACAAATGAAGGAAAATCCTAAATTGATATAGACCACCTATAGCTACCACTCATCTACTTTAAATAATATATAACTATATTTAAGTCCACCAAATGATCCATAGATCACAATAATAAATCATCATTGAATTTGAAATAAACAAGCTAAGGTTCTTCTAACATCTATCACAAAGAGTAACTATAATTGGAGTGTTTAAATTTATGACTTCAACTTTGGCATTGTCCTCTTTCCTATAGAAAATACCAACAACCCAATTGCTTATTACTTCTAGTAATTTTCCATCCCATTTTAATTCTCATATTATTTCAATACCTCCTAAAGCTCCCATACCAAAAATTATAAGACAATTCTCCATCTCTTATATATTTTTAAATTCATCCTTACATTCCTCACTACTTATTGTTGTTTCTTACATAAAAATAAATTCAAGACTATAACAACTCATTAGTTGCTTAATAATATTTTTAGGGGTATCATTTAGACTCCTAATATTCTAAGATACGATCTTCATCATCATTTTTTATTCTTATTTGTGTGCTAAGCCTTATCTTATTTTTTTTATTATGGTTGAAGAAGGGGTTTCAAAAGGCTCCCCAAACCTTTTACATATATACATAAATATTTTAAATTAAGAGCTTAGATTTGAGATAAAAAATCCCAAAATAAAAGCCAATCCTTCCAAAAACTAACAAGGGCCAAAAGCATCATAAGTACCCACATAACTGTAGAGGGAGAAAATTGCCCTACCATGTACGATTATCAAGGTTGGATACATATAGAAGCCTTTAGGTGAACCGTGGGGGTATATTGTTCTCTACACTCAGTGCTAAATGGGGTAAGGGTTCACCAGGAATGACTTTAAGGATTTGTTGTAAGTCCACAAGTTTTTTAGGAATGTTTGATGTATTTGATTCAAAATAATCACCTAGGTTTTGGCCTTTTTAGATCTATACTATGAAATATAAAGGATAATGCAGAAATACAGAATGCAAGAAGACAAGAGCTAACCCTAGAATTATTATTTCTTTGATTTCTTTTCTAACCCTAGGGTTTCAAGATAGAAAACCTTTAAGAAATGGTTCAAGAGAATATGCACAAACAAAATTAACCCTAAGTGCACACTATATGTTGTTTATCTTTCAAATGCCTAGAAATCAATTAAATATATTCCTTTTAAATTAGATCTAGGATTTTAAAACAAAACTAGAATACATCGAACAAACAACCTAAATATTAATTGGAAAACTTAGCTTATCCAGTGATTTATCCTTGCTTTTATATTTTGTTCAACGATATCACCAATTCTTGTTCCTGCAAGATACTTGGAAAACACTTTGAAAATATAATCAGAATTAGGGGGCTTGCTTAGGCCACTATACAATAGTTCTTGGAGGTGCAGTAGTCAAGCCCCCAAGGTCCTTTTAGCTGACCTTTGAAAATAGAAGCAAAAATTAACCTTTGGAAGAAATCAAGCATATCAAGATATAGCAAAATAAAATGATAGAAACACAGAATATAATATGATACTATGCTCTAGATGCAACCTAAAATGTAATTATAAAATTTGGAACAACAATTTACCCCTAGGTACAACTCAAGCTAAATCATACCCCGTAATAGGCAATCATGATATCACACTAACAAAATCGCACCCCATAGAGACCTAGGCGTGATTTCGCAGAAGCAAAATGAAACATATCATATCAATACGAAATAATAAATGTTAGATGCTGCAAACAAAAATAAGTATGTAATAAAAAAATTCACCTTGCAGAGAGTGAGGAAGCAAGCATAAGGGTTGAGACCTCCCAAGTAGTGGATCTCTCCTTAGGGCTTCAACACAAATCCACCAAAGTGAACAGTAGCAATCAACAATCCAATGCAGCACAGAATAAATCAAACTTCCCACTCTAAAGTTAAACTTGCTTGTGGGAGAAGAAGAGAGATGCAGATCAATTAGCGAGCACTTAAAATTAATATCCACTTTTTATCGTCGTTATTGTCAATTGTCGTTGTGCTCTAGAAACAAATTCAAACCCTCCTTATATAGTGGATTTGAACGTGAGAATGGGAAGGAAAACTGAGGAGGTCCAATGTAAAACTTGCCAAATATGAAGAATTAGGGCTTTCCTTAAAAATAAATCCTAAAAGGTGAGTGTGATTTCACATAGAGAGATAAAATAGATAAAATAGGGGGGAGAAGCCTAACCCTTGCCCTAGGCAAGTCTAAGGGGTCTCCTAGAGGGTTCAAGGAAAATTACCCACTAAAGTGGGTCAATTTTCCTTGTCTACATTTTGCCCACTCTTTGATGCATTTAAGGCCGAGTAATACATCAAAGAAATATGTAGACCTCTATGGGCAATAAGACAACAAACATAGAGAAGGGATGGCCAGGTTTGGATAAAGAGATGGTGCAAAAGGGGTATCACAAAGGATACTCTGGACTTTTGCACTCAAGGTGAGGTATACTACCACTAATGCCTCTATGGCTAGTGTGGGTGGCTAGGTTTGGACAAAGGGATGGTCCAAAAGGGGTATCATGAAGGACATTTTGGAATTTTACACTCAAGGTGAGGCATTACTACCACTAATGTCTCTATAGCTAGGGTGCCCCCTCGAGTTTGGAAAGGAATGAAAATTCTTTAAGAAACTTGAAAAAGGTAAAGAAAGAAAAGCAAAACATAGAAACACTAAGAACAAAGCAAGAAAATAAAAAACAAAGTAAATATCACTGGTACAACATGAATCTAATGCAACTAGCATGAAATGCATGGATGAAATAGAAGATAAGGGAAAGAAAGAAGATGGGAAGAGAAGAGAAGAAGAAGAAGAACACAAAACAGAAGAATATCCAAAGGTCAACCATAAAAATGAGAGAAGTTGATCAAGGACCCTGAATGAAGGGTGTTATACCCAAAAAAATGGTCCAACTATGGAGTGAAACCCACTATGGGTGTAGTACTTGCTAATATGGATAAATGGATAAAATATGGAGTGTAACCCACTATGGATGATTGCTCAAATGATTAAAGAATGGAGCATAACCTGCTATGGATGATTGCTCGCAAGTGACTACTATGGGGTAATTACCTGCTAGGATGTATATCAAGGCCTACTGAAATGGCCAAGGAGCTTATCCTGTAATGGGGTGTTGAGCCTACTGAGTCAAAAGAAGCATAACCCAATAGGGGTGATATGTTATTGCTGATGTGAATGATGTATTAGCAAGTACTACCCAATAGGGGTGTGTAAGAATATGTATATAGACCAATCAATATGAGCATAACACAATGTGAGTGTGTGCATGTGCTAGAAGAAAAGAGGAATAGAAATGAGGGGCAAAGAACTATGCGTGTGTACCCCCAACTTGAAGTTCCAATTATTGACAAATCAAGAGGGAGAAAGTGCACCATAAAAGAGGAGAAGAAAGTATATTTGTATCTTGAACAAAGGAAACAAAGCATAAATAAGAATCATGTAAAAGACAACAACATACCAAAATAAAATTGCATTCCTTGAATTTGGAGAGAAATGATGATCATTGTAAAAACTTTTAAATTCAAGGAATACAAGAAGAAGAGAGAAGAGAAGAAAAGAGCAAAAGAAGATGAGAAGAGAAGGGATGAAAATGCATGGGCCTAGGTTGGGGCTTCGCTAGGCATCAAAACCCTAGTTAAAGTGCAATGCATGTGAGCTATGACCTAACTAGGTATCATCACATACCATTGTCATGAATCCCTAGAAGCTATATGAATAAGCAGTCATGAGCAAGCAACAATGCAATTATGACAAGCATAAGTGCAAGAAACAGAATGTCAAGCAACCATGCAAAGTATGATAAGCAGTCATGCAATATGAACAAGCAAGTAGTATGATCTAAGCTATATGTAAAAATGCAATGTAGATGATGTATCAAGCATAATATCTCTTTAAATGCATTATATTCATAGGTTATTTAAGTTCTTTACCATATAGATAAGCCATACGATAGGCACTTGAGCCAAAATTGGTTGTTATGACAAAGGGCCCTAACCAATTGGGCTGAAACTTACCTCAAATATCAGCATGAGCATTAGTGTTCTTATATTTTTCCTTGAGGACAAGGTCCTCAACCTAAAAAGAATGATTGCAAACTTTTTTAGAATAAGATCACTAGAGCCTATCCTGATAGGCTAGCAAATGCTCTAAAGCATGAATGTGCTTTTCATCTAGCAGCTCCAATTGGTGCTGACGGTATGCATGATACTCATCGTTGATCACGACATATTGCAACAAAATGTGTAATGAAGCAACCTCAAGCTCAAAAGGGAACACCACCTCAGACCCATATACCAAGACATATGGTGAGGCACCTATGGGGTTAAGCACACTAGTACGATAGGCCCACAAGGTATGGTACAGGCAGATATGCCAATCACAACTGGTCTTACTAACCAACTTCTTCAAGATCCTAATAAAGGACTTGTTGGATGATTCATCTTATCCATTACCCTGAGGGTAATAAGGATTTGATAATCTATGCTGAATATTGTACTTAGTACAAAGATTACAAACATCCTTATTCTTTAAAGGTGTGTCCTTGTCAGAAACAATCATCGAAGGATTCCCGAACCTACAAAGAATCTGGTTGAAGATGAACTTAGAAACTTGAGTTCCAGTAATGATAGCCAGAGGTATGGCTTCAACCCATTTAGTGAAATAATCAGTCATAGTAATGATAAACTTGTGACCATCAGATGACACTAGGTTAAAAATCCTAATAATATCCAATTCCTACATGGAAAATGGCCAAGGGAAAGAGATAACTTGAAGGTCCTGAGAAGGAACATGAATCATGGCATTGACACTTGTCATAGCACCAAACATAGTCACATGCATATTTCGCCATGGAAGGCCAATAATACCTCATCCGAAGGAGCTTCTTGGCAATAGCATTACCACTGAAATGGCCTCCACATGAACCTTCATGAGCATCACTAAGAGCAAGTCGAGATTTATCGAAGTCAAGACATCACAAGAGGATGCCTTCAAAATAATTTCAATACAAAGTATTATTTATTATGATGAATCAACACCCTCTTTTGCACAAAACCTTACATAGATTGTGATCTAAACCATTAGGCATTGAACCAACCTTAAGTAAATTAACGATGTAGTTATACCACGGTTCACATGGGGAAGCTCCAATGTTCAAACAATCTAGCAGAACAAAACAAGAACCAAGCAATGCAAGTTTCCAAAGTTATCTAATGATAATAAATGCTTGATCATCTTCTAACTCTAGAGGGAACAAGGATGCAACAACGGCCATGGCATCTGCATGGTATTTTGAGGATCTAGGGATAGACTCTATGGTTACTCGATAAAATAAGGATAAAAACTTAGTGACAATCTCCTTGTAAGGTTTAAGTTTATCATCCTGAGTTTGATAAACATCATTAATTTGATTAACCAAAAGTTGAGAGTCACCAAAGATCGAAAGAAATCTACCTGTAAGGCTAAAGCTACTCTAAGACCAAGGATTAAAGCTTCGTACTCTATAGTGTTATTTATGCAAGAGAAACAAAGCTTGAAGGACAACAGGATGAGTTGCTTTTGGGGGATGACTAGAATGACTCCAACACCAACACCCTTCATGCATCGGGCTCCATCAAAAAACAAATTCCAAGACTCAAACTCTTCAATTTTAACACTAAAGCACTCATTGAGAAACTCAACAACTATAGTATGGGTAGCTTCTAGGGGAGTAGAGGCTAATTGATTAGTAATTACCTGACCCTTAATAGCCTTCAAACCTATGAAAGTCAATCCAAAATCACTAAGGAGCAACATCCATTTAGTAGCTCAACCTAAAATATGGGGCTTAGACATCAAATAGTGCAAAGGATCAAACTTTGCAACTACCAATATCTTATGTCTGAGCATGTGGTGTCTTAACTTTTGAGAAGCAAATACTATGGTAAGGTAAAGCTTCTCTAAGGGAGTGTATCTAGTTTCATAGATAACCAAGGTTCTACTGATATAGTAGATATCTTGCTCTTTGTTTTGATCATTGTATTGGGACAACATAGATCCCAAAGCATGAGCAACGACTGCTATATAAAGCATCAAATGCCTACCAGGCATGGGAGGAACTAGAATAGACAGGGAGGTGAGATACTGTTTAAGATCATCAAAATATTTTTGACACTCAAAATCCTACCAGAAGACCACATCTTTCTTAATAATATTAAGAAAGGGCTGACACTTATCGGCTAACTGGGCAATGAACCGATGAATAGGTTGAAGCTTACCTTACAGACTACGCAGTTTGGTCAAGGTGCGGGGAGGAGATATATCAGTGATAGTCATTATATTAGTGATATCCACTTCAACGCCTCGCATAGAAACTATGGAGCCTAACAACTTGCTATAAATGACTTCAAACACACACTTAGCGGGTTTAAGATGAACCTTATATTACCAAAGCCTTTTAAATATTCATCTTAAGTCATGGACATGATCCTTTTGCTCTATGGAGTAAGCTAGAATATCATCCACATAATATTGGAGAATATCATGCATCATGTCATGGAAAAAATAAGTCATAGCCCGTAGGTAGGTAGCTCCTGCATTCTTCAAGTCAAAAGGCATGACTTTCCAACAAAAGGTACCCCATAGAGTAGTGAATGTTGTCTTGGCCTGATCTTCAGGGGTAATCAAAATCTGATTGTAGCCTAAAAAACCATCCATGAGAAAGAGCATCCCACATTTAGCAATGAAATCTACAATATGACCTATGTTGGAAAAGGGAAAATCATCCTTAGGACATGCTAAATTAATGTCCCAAAATTTGGTACATATTCTAATTGTTCCTTCTTTATTAGCTACAGGAACAATATTGGATATCCAATCAGAATAGTCGATAGCTTTTATAAAATTGATGCCAAGTAGTTTTTGGAGCTCTTCCTTGACTGAAAGGGTGACCTTAGGATGCATATTCCTAAGTTTCTCTTTAACAATATTAGCATTAGGTTTAACTACCAAATGATGCATAACAAGGGAGGGATCAGGCCCTGGCATGTCGACATATGACCAAGCAAAAATATATTAATATTCTCTTGCTCCCACTCATCCATGGATAAGGCTTTACCTAACTTAAGGATTCTAGGGGCTTCCTTAGAACCTATGTTCACATCTATGGTCTCCTCAATAAGGATGGATAAATCATCCTCAAGAGGAGGTGGGGCAGGAATCACTCCTAATTGCTCAAGGTCCTTGGGAGACATAGAACCAAAGTCCACTTGAGAACTAGAATATTCAACCTATGTAGTGTAAGGGATAGACCCATCAAAGTATATGTCATTTTTAGGTGCATACTCATATTTGACATACTACTCAGGGGTTGGGACTAAAAAAAAAAGGAGAGGGTGGCCCCTCATCCTCAATACTCCACTCTAAACCTTGATGAGATTCATATAAGAGAAATTATTGACAAGAAGAGTTGACTTGATTCTATGATGATATATTTATTGATGATCCCTTATCAAAAAAAATTATTTGCTTAGTCTTGTTAGATAAGGAATATGATGAATGAATTTGACCTAAATCATCTGGTGAGCAAAATTCAAATGGATGAGGATATCCTAAGATAGAAATAGGTTGATTTTTAAATTTAAATTTTACACATTGATGAAAAGTAGAAGGGACGACCTCCATTGCATGGATCCAAGGACATCCAAGAAGAATATTAAAAGATGCAGGACAAGATACCACATAAAAAATGTATCTAAAATCTTAGGTCCAAATTTGAGGGGAAGTGATATGGTACCACAAGCTTCTTGGAATTCATTTTTGAAACTTTTAATGATATCACCAGATTTAGTTAAATATTTCTCTATTAACCCAAACTTTTGAAAGAAATTATATGTACATAAATTAAGGGAAGAACCATTATCATCTCTTGATAAAAGTATCCCCAATAAATGCAGTGATGTAAAGAGAAGAATCTTCTTGCAAGTTCGAGAAAGAAATATCGACATCCGAGAATGTGAGATGATGTATCCCAAGGGAAATTACAATATTGTCCAAATCACTAGGGTAAATATCTGGAGGGACAACTTGTTGTTTCAGAACATTTATTAGGGCTTCTCCATGAGTAGGAGAATTCTGCAAAAGTTTCAAAAGAGAAATATTTGTTGAGAAACTGGTCTCTTGTTGAGATCACTGGATCTGTTGGCTCTGCAATAAATTTTATAAAGTAACTATTATCATACCAACCATGTTGTTATCATAACGATGTGGTACACTTCTATAATATACTTGATTAGCTGCTTGTTTAATCACATTCTGATTACCAGATGATATTTGTTGATTATTTGAAGATTGGGAATTTCCTATGTCAAGATGCCCTGCATCAATTAAATCATGAACCACATGTTTCAACTTCTTACAAGAATTTATCCAATGTCCTTCCACTCTATGATACATACAATGTTGACTTACCTTATACCAACTAGTTGTAGTATCTAGTGGTCTTAAAGAGGCCACTCAATTGCATTGGCATCTAAGAATTGTTTCAAAGTTGCTTTCATGGACATATTAAGTCTTCTAAATTTATTTGTGGAGGTTTATGAAGTAGGTAAAATGGTGCACCAAATGATGATAAAAAATATGCGTATCTATGTCCTATTGCGTATGAGCATCAAACGGAAGCATGCAAGTAAGATGGAAAAGATAGCAAATAACAAGAAATAATGCAAAGTAAATCGACTTCTTATTAATTGGGTAGATCAAATATAGGTTACAAAATTTCCCCTTTGAGGGCTCAAATGGATGATACAAATGTTTACAAATCGGGTGCCCAAGGATCAAAATCCTTCAAGTAACTCGGGTGCACATCCAATGTCTTTCCTCGTACCCACAATCGAAGTGGGCGGGCCAATGCTGCCACCGCTTGTGTCTTTGATCTTTGTGTCTCATGCTGCTTCCCAATGCATTCTCTAACCTGAACCTACACACATAGAAACAAGGAACATCAAGTAGCAAGTGTGTATGATGTAAAACATGCAATCCCCACAGGCACTAAAAGACTAGTAGTGAGCACATGCATAGATATTGTATCAAATAAATCCCAAATGATATGAAATTATAGAGGGATGTAAAACAGAATATTTTGGGAAGATATCACCAAAAATTGCACTAATATTGAGTCCGTTGGTGCCTCATAATTGCAATGACCGTACGCAACCTGCAAAACACAAAGCAAACAATTTCCGGCCCTACACATATCCAAAACACATGAAAATTGGATAGAATACATAAAATGATATTTTAAGAAAACCCATATGATCATATTTGCAAAATCAGTAACATTTTAGGTGTTTCTTCAGATGACCACCGGAGACCTGCATGAGACCCTACAAAACACTAAAATTGCAATATCTCGGCGAATATAGCTCAGAATGACATGAAATTTGAACTGCAGCATAATAATAACATGTAGAAAATAACCAATTAAAAATAGTCACAAAATTATTCATATATTTCTATTCATCATAGGGTGGGATGAATAAGACTGTCACAAATTGGGGGGCACCCGGGGGTGGGACGCCCACCATTTTTGCCTAAATTTTACCACCAATTCCACTGAGGATTGATGCAAAACACTATGGGATGTATTTTCATCAAATTTGGTGAGGAAATTCACTCAGGTGGTTGGGTTATGTGACAAATTGCGCCTACTAGTTCCCTCGCAAAACCTCCTTCGCTAGGTAGAGATTTCGAGGTAAAAATGGGCACAAAAGGGTGAAAGGAAATCTTGGCAGCACTCTGTTGCTTTGTCCTTAAAATTCCTCTCTATATTGTGTGGAAAATGCATCCACTTTATAGCCCAAGGAGGCTCATGGGTCAAAAGGCATGCAAGGGCATGCAGGGCAAGAGGCGCCACTTGGCCACTAGGGCGACATGCATTGGAGGGGGAAGAGAATCTCCCAAATTGGCCTCATTCATGGAGCATGTCATAAGTTTTGCTGTGTGCCCTAACTTGTGGGTGAGAATAGGTAGGAATATGACCATTGCCTAGCGCCATTTGTCCAGATTTGACTTTTTCTGGTCAAACCTGCTATTCGTCCCACCCTGGGATGAATGCTGCTATTCGCTCCAGGGTGGGACGAATAGGATCTGTATTCATCCCAGGGTGGGACGAATAGAAACAGGGTGTTCAAAAGGTCCCAAAAGTGGCCTGAAACCTTCCAAAACCTTGCACTGAGTGGTTAGAACCACTGTATACCTACTGAGGGCTGCCCTAGGGGCCTTGGTATGTCATTTTAGTCGTTGCTTATGGTAGCATAATCGGATTGACCAGATTTTAGTGTCTACAGATGCCCCTTTTTGGGATGCATTGTGTGCAACACAGCGTCGAGAAAAAATAGATGACTAAAATGTTCAATGATTAGGGTTACTCAATAACCTAACCAACTTTAGATGCCCCAATCCTGGAAAGAGCATGCGTTCTTGAATCCTTGCTTCTGACGAGCTAAGGAACTTGCTTAAGCTTAGACATTGTCTGTCATGAAGAGGTGAGGCCTATGATTCCATGATGCCAACAATGCCAAGCATTTTAATTTGATATTTTGTGCTTGTTTGCTGCCCCAAGCAGGAGCATGATTGTCTTTGTCAATGATTCGTTGAACGAATGCAATTTTCCTGATTGAGTGTGTGCTTGTTGATTTTGAACTGAGTATGACTACCCCCTCAAGTGATGAGTCGATGAGGGAATGACTCATGAGAAAAGTGATGAGTCGCTTGACCCAGATGACTTTTGTTAAGGTTACCTTCAGTTGTATCCATTGAAAAATGGCACAATTGTGAAAGGATTTTGATGATGCTATGGAGGTTTCTTGGAAGCAAAGAGTTGAAAACTTCATTCCCATGGGGTGGTCTAGCCACACTGGCCTTCTTGGGGAGTGAAGTAGTAACTTATCCATGCATCCATGAGGAGTTTGCATTCCATATTGACCCTGAATGAATTCCATCAGATTTGACTTGTTTTTGGTGGGTTTTTGGACCCTTTTCTTTGATGCTTCCTAGAGGAAAGGAATGAAAAACCTCGTTCCCAGGGGTGGTCCGACCATACTGGCCTTCTTAGGGATTGAAGTAAGGTTCTTTCCAAGCATCCAGGAGTGTTATTATTTGCCTCTTGATTGATACAAAAAGTTTGACCAAAATGTAACTATTTTTGTGGGATTTTGGACCCTTTTTGGGGCATTTGAAGTTGTTTTGGCCTAAAAATTTTGTATTCATCCCAGGGTGGAATAAATACAAATTTGGTATTCATCCCAGGGTGGGATGAATGGCCAAAAGTGTGTTCATCCCACCCTAGGATGAATAGGACCATTGCACCCCTATATAAACCTCAAATGCAAGTTTTGGGCTCATTATTGCATGTTTTCTCTAGCGATTTGAGAGGTGAGGAAGAGGAGGGTTATTTTTCTATAGCGAAGTGTCGAAATCACCCCATGGCCACCATGAGTTAGCAAGTAGAGGCATCCAATGGAGGAGCCGATGTGAGGCGGGTATGTGGTGACTCGACTCCCTCATTATTTTTGCTTTTAAAATTATAATTTTGTTTTGTTGTTTATTTGATTTGTATAAAATAAGTAATTAAACCTATTTTAACTGGAATACACCAAATTTTTAACTTATTTTAATCTTCGGTAATTAAACCTAATGTAGATAAAATATACCAGAATTTTTTGAGTTTTGTATTTTTTTTTAAACATATCACATTACGAGATAGGGAATGAAACCCTAGTGTAAATGTAACATGCCAAATTTTGTTGATTTTGTATTTTGTTTTTAAACATATCACATTACGAGATAGGGAATGAAACCCTAGTGTAGCTGTAATATGTCAGATTTTGTTAATTTTGTATTTTTTTTTTAAACATATCACATTACGAGATAGGGAATGAAACCCTAGTGTAAATGTAATATGTCAAATTTTGTTTATTTTTATTTTTTTTTAAACATATCACATTACGAGATAGGGAATGAAACCCTAATGTAGCTGTAATATGTCAGATTTTGTTGATTTTGTATTTTTGTTTTTGTGGAATTAAATTGTTGTAATGGATTAGTTGTGCATTTGTTTTTGGGCCTTTTGGAGGCCATTGTGAAGCATGATGAATGTCGGCTTATTGGGGCTCTTATTTATTTATTGCTTTACCAGGTGGTGAAGAGTCGGTATCACACACCGAAGCTCTTCCAGACCACCCGAGATGCCTTGACTGAGGCTGACTGGGAGTGGCTTGATGCCATGGGGCTCAAGCAGGTTACCCGATTGGAGCCTATGATAGGTGATCGGGCCTACTTGACCGCTCTTATTAACCTATGGGACTCATGCACCAACACCTTCCACCTACCCATGGGGGAGATGACAGTGATGCTAGAGGACGTCTATCGAATTCTATAGATTCCAATAGAGGGGTGACCGATCCACTCTACGCACCATGACCAGAGAGGTGCAGTGCTGATGAGGTACTTCGATGAGGATGCGGATGTGGTAGAGCTAGACTATCTAGAATGGAGGGATACTGGTGGGGTTCTAGCATGAGGAGAGGGTGTTGGGGGTGAGGCATGTGCTACTGATGACCCTCATCTCCAATATGCTCCTCCTAGATTCTTCAAGAGCCAGGTTCCCTTGGAACCTATTGGAGTTGGTGTACGCCCTGGCGGGGTGCACCAAGGATGAGCCTCTGGTGATGGCTTGGGGGACTACACTACTGGCACAATTATATGATGAGTTGTACGAGATCCACTACCATCAATGGAAGGGCTTGGGGTGTAGCTTCTTATTGCAGTGTTGGGGATGGCAGCACATAGTTGTGGAGTGACCACATGGACTACCATGGATGACTCAAGCGTAGCTAGAAGACCGGGAGATAGGATATGCTATCCTATGGTAGAGGGCAGAGGAGAGAGGGTAGAGTCATCGCCATGTAGGTGATGTGGATCACTATGTCGATGTATTCTCATGACTGGTGCTAGGGTAGGTGGTATGGTGACCATACAGGGACTATCCGAACTGGGTAGATGCTGGAGAGCAGCTTCGATGGGTGAGGTGGGGTAGATGGCTGATTGCTTGGCATGGTACCGAGTGGGAGTACTTCCCATTTGCTCAAGTGATGAGGTAGTTTGGGCTACAGTAGGGGTTTCCTAGGGAGCCAGTAGTATATCAGCACCATGGGGATGAGAGGACATTGGGTTGGCCAGTAGTGGAGGAGGTGGGAGAGGAGGTAGACCCTATAGTAGATGTTCCTAATGTGGATGATGTCAAGACTATAATAGAGTATGACTCATGGTGGGTGATGCACCAGTGGTGAGGCATAGGGGCTCTCGAAGGTGGGTAGTTGGGGTAGAGGATGAGGTGATGGAGGATGCTCCGGAGGAGGACCAGGTAGAGGTGGATGAGCCACATGGGCATCACCAACAGGAAGACGAGTAGGTGGACCTGCTAGACTTGGGGGATCAGGGTGATGAGGGGGAGGCTAAGGATCATGGGGTATAGGTGCAGTAGGGTACATAGGGTGATCGATACCTAGAGCTATAGGTGGAGCTAGTTAGGGTCAGACAGGAGAGGGATCTCCTTCGGGCATAGGTGCAAGAGGACCAGGTCGAGATATCCTCCCTACGGGCATAGGTGAGAGCACAAGGTCCTAGGTAGGAGGGGTCTAGTATTGGGGAGGTAGAGAGGCTATGGGTAGAGGTGCTATAGCTGTAGTCAGTGGTGGAGACATACCAGTCACGAGGACAGTGGAGGTAGGCTTACATGGATCGACTGGAGATGGAGGTAGTGCACCTTGGAGGGCATCTTCCTGATGATGGGGAGACCAGTGGCTCACATCGGACTCGATAGAGTGAGATAGTGTAGTCATCCTCTAGGTGGAGGACTAAGGAGGCAGGGTTGGGGGATCACAATGGACCCGGACTATGGGTGGTAGTGCGAGTCGTAGCACCGGTCCTGCATGACCATGGTGATGGATACTATTGAGACTCTTTTTGAATTTTTGGTATTGGTGAGGTCTGAGGACCCACTTTATTGTAGCCCATGGGCATTTTTGGAAACTATGATGTATATTTTTACCCCATATATATATATGAGATTTTGTTATGGTCATCATATGTCTCATTTATTGTTTTATGAGATGAATGCAATGTATGTATTTGATTTATGATGATATATTAAATGCTAATGATTGATGTAGATGGGTATTGTTATGTGATTTGTTGTAGTACTGATGGATGTTGTACCATGTATGCATATGTATGCTTCTATGATGTAATGCAATGGTGATTGATGTTTATTATGCATGCATATGGATGCTTTTGTGATATGATTTGCTGCTATGTATATGCATGGATGTACAATGAGATGGATGAATTGAGTGCTTTGATATAATGAACTGTGACTAATGATTTGCCCCACTATGTTAGCACCATATACTGTATAAACTGCATCAGTTCCTTTTGTTTCTTTTTGTACTATTTTTGTGTAATGGATATATGGAAATGTGTTATTGCAATGTGATGTAATGGAATAAGTAAAATGAGATGTTAAAGAATGTAGATGAGGTTTTCTTGAGACTCAAACACTCTAATTAACTTGATCAAAGATTATATACTGACTATGCAAGACTTTTTGACAAGGTATGAATCTGCTAGGATGACCAAGATACTTCATATCCCTGTGTGTGCAAGTGAGTTCATTCCTGTGAGACGCATAAAGATACCACCATTTCCAGATAGGCTATCCACCAAACCTAGAATGAGGATCACCCTATGAATGTCATGATCCTAGGTTTGTACTTGGTAGGATTAGACCACTAGGTAGTATAGGCTACCAAAAGCTAGCTCATCCACATGCAAACATTGGTCTGCACACATGCAAAAGCTAATGTGATAGACATATCATCATGTGGGAGGCTACCACCATTGATAGATAGGCTATCCACAAAACCTGTAATGAGGATCACCTTATGGTTTTTCGAATGCTGAGAATTCCAAGGATTCAAGTTCAAGCTCCCTTATTTTCTTCAATTTTATTGGGATACTTGCTCATGTGTAGTGATTATAATCATTGTTTATTTTGTATTTTGTTTTCTTTGAGCAAGGGATTTGGGAAGTGGTGATGACCACTATTTATTTTGACTTTTGCTTCTTTTACTTTTTTTCTTTTTGTGGGATTTTGATTTTGACTTTGAATTTTGAGGAGTTTGATTTTTGAACTTGGGGATTTTGATTTTTTTGAACTTTTGGGATTTTGGGAATTGGGATTTGGGATTTTTGATAGTGGTGAAAACCACTATTTATTTTGGGGAATTGGGTAGGGAAGAGCTTGTCCTTTTGCCAATTCTTAGCATTCTTGAACCATTCACATAGGGGGATGAGCAAGATAACCTTTTTGCTTAAAGCAACCTAGACCACTTCATGGGTTTCATCTTTCCTTGCGTAAAACTTGGATTTATTAATGTGTAAATGTGTTGGGATCTGTTGTATACAAGGTATAATCTAAGCAAGACTCTACCTCCTAAAAATCATGATAGCTTTCTACAAAATCTGAAAAGAAAACTAGAGATGGTTGAGTGACTAAAAACCGTGAAGACATTCTAGAACAAATGACTATGTGACGGGATACAGACACTGTTATGACCAATGTAAAATGCAGGTAAACATGATAAGTGGAAAATTGAGATGATGTGGATAATGATTTTGACATAATTGACCATTTTTTGGACTGATGCAGGATGTACAGTCTTAGTGCTAGACACGTATGAGCAACTCTATAGTGCAAAGTGCAATAATGAGTATGCCTAATGCAGATGATTTTGATAATGCAATGAGATGTGATGTAATTAAATGCAATATGATATTTTTGTCTTTTTGTTGTTTTGATGATGGTTGAAGATGCAATGTGATGCAATATTTTTGTATTTTTGATTGATATATATGATGTTTTTTATTTTTTTATTGATAGATATATACATGTGACCAACGGGCTTATTGGGGGCCATTGGGGCATTTGGGGTGACCAAAGGGCTTATGGATGCCTTTGGAGCATTTTGTTTTATTCCTTTTATTATACACCTACATTTTAGGTTGACCAAGGGTTAAAGGCACCCTTGGAGCATTTTGGGGTGACCTAGATAGTTATAGACCACCTAGGAGCATTTTAGGTTGACCAAGTAGGTTAAAGGCACCCTTGGAGCATTTTGGGGTGACCTAGATGGTTATAGACCACCTAGGAGCATTTTAGGTTGACCAAGTGGGTTAAAGGCACCCTTGGAGCATTTTGGGGTGACCTAGATGGTTATAGACCGCCTAGGAGCATTTTAGGTTGACCAAGTGGGTTAAAGGCACCCTTGGAGCATTTTGGGGTGACCTAGATGGTTATAGACCACCTAGGAGCATTTTAGGTTGACCAAGCAGGTTAAAGGCACCCTTAGAGCATTTTGGGGTGACCTAGACAATTATAGACCTAGGAGCATTTTAGTTGACCAACGGTTAAACACCCTTGAGCATTTTGGGTACCTAGATGATTATAAACCCTAGAGCATTTTAGTTGACCAAAGGTTAAAGGCACCCTTGGAGCATTTTGGGATGACCTAGATGGTTATAGACCACCTAAGAGCATTTTAGGTTGACCAAGTGGGTTAAAGGCACCCTTGGAGCATTTTGGGATACCTAATTTATAACCACCTAACATTTAATATTACAAAAAACTACATATACCTAACTTATAACCACCTAGGACATTTTAGTTGACCAAGGGTTAAAGCACCCTTACATTTTGTACCTAGAAACCAAACAAAAAAAACACCCACAACAAAAAAAAAATTTATTACCAAGTGGGTAAGGCACCCTTGAGTTTTAGGTGACCTAGATGGTTATAGACCACCTAGGAGCATTTTAGGTTGACCAAGCAGGTTAAAGGCACCCTTGGAGCATTTTGGGGTGACCTAGATGGTTATAGACCACCTAGGAGCATTTTAGGTTGACCAAGAGGGTTAAAGGCACCCTTGGAGCATTTTGGGGTGACCTAGATGGTTATAGACCACCTAGGAGCATTTTAGGTTGACCAAGCGGGTTAAAGGCACCCTTGGAGCATTTTGAGGTGACCTAGATGATTATAGACCACCTAGGAGCATTTTAGGTTGACCAAGTGGGTTAAAGGCACCCTTGGAGCATTTTGGGGTGACCTAGATGGTTATAGACCACCTAAGAGCATTTTAGGTTGACCAAGCAGGTTAAAGGCACCCTTGGAGCATTTTGGGGTGACCTAGATGGTTATAGACCACCTAGGAGCATTTTAGGGTTGAGGAGGGAAATACTAGAGATAGTTGAAAGTTAAAGCACCCTGGAGCATTGGTGACAATTAACCCGAGCATTTTAGGTTGAGCCACAACACTCTAAGCATGGAAAGGCCACAAGTGAAGGATGTTCAAGGGTTCAAGATCCTTGATGCCTTCAAGGGAGGCTAGGCGATAGGTTTTAGGTCCAATATGACTAGTAATGACATAAGGACCTAACTAATTTGCCACAAACTTGTCCCTCAGATGGGGCGAAAAATTAGAATTTTGTTGGTTCTCTTTTAGAACAAGGTCACCAACCTAAAAATCTCTAAGATGGACTTTCATATTATAGGCTCTTTTAAGTCACTCTTGATAAATGCGTAGGTGCTCGAGAGCATTAATACGATGTTCATCAAGCAATGTAAGCTGATCTAGGTGAGCCTACCACACGGTGTCATCATCGATGAACTCCTGCATGGATATGCGTAGTGATGGGATTTCTAGCTCTAGAGGTATGACTACCTCAACACCATACACTAGTGAAAATGGGGTGGCCCCAGTGGGCATTCGAATGCTAGTGTGGTAGGCCCATAGAGCAAGGGGTATTTGCATGTGCCAATCGATGTGATTCTCTTTGATAGTTTTCTTGAGAATGGCAATCAATGTTTTGTTGGAAGCCTCTGCTTGCCCATTTGCTTGCGGATAGTAGGGCATCAAAAAGTTGTGTTGGATATTATACTTTGTTGTTAAAGCATGCACATATTTATTCTTAAATGATGTCCCATTATCTAAAATGATCTTGGATGGAATACCAAAATGACAAATGATATTATGCAATATGAACTCCATGATGCGGGGTCCTATCATAGTGGTAAGGGGAATTGCTTCCACCCACTTTGTAAAATACTCGATAGTCATAATGATAAATGTGTGATGGCCCAAGGATGTGAGGGAGATTTTCCCGATTAAATCTAACCCCCATTGCGAAAATGACCAAGCCGATTGGATCGGTTGTAAGGCCTAGGAAGGTACATGTGTCAAGTTAGCATGGTGTTGACACTTCATGCACTTCCTCACATATGTGCAACAATCTCACTCTAAAGTTGGCCAATAGTAGCCCATGCGAAGAATGTGCTTTGTGATGGCCATGCCGTTGAAATGGCCACCGCATGTACCATCGTGTGCTTGGGCGATTGCCCAAGTCGACTCTTGATGCTCTAAGCATCGAAGGAGAATCCCTTCATAGCTTTGATGATATAGAATGTCTCCTAGCAAGACATATTTTGTCACCTTCCATTTAAATGTTCTTTTAGCGGCATGCGACAATCTAGGAGGGAGATTACCAAGCTTTAGATACTCCCTGATTTGTGTGGACCAATCCTATTGTGAGGAAGCCTCGATCGCATGAACTACCTGTCCCTCTTGAAATTCATCTCGAGAAAATGTTGAGTGGGAAAGAATTTGTAAGAATAGCATTGTACTGCTATCAAAAGGGGCTTGAGGGAACAACATCCCCCAATCGGTATTATTCAAGCACTCATGAAGGTGCGAGAATCTCTCTTGATGAGGTTCAATTTGAATCAAGTGGACTTCCGACATGGCCTGAGTATTCTCACGCTCAACCATAGACTGCGAGAGCATTTTGACCTGAATGGTTGTCATCTCATCAGTAGGGTTCTATGGGATCAAGGACCCTAAGGAGGCCATCGTATCCACAAAATGATTAGATGATCGAGGGAGTGCCTCGATGTCATACCATTCAAACTTTACCAAGAATTTATCCATAAGGGCTTTGTAGGCTTGCAGAACTGGGCACTTGCATTGGTAGATCCCTTTGACCTGGTTAACAATGAGCAAGGAGTCACCAAAAATGTTAAGCTTGGTGATTTTCATGGCGATAGCCATTTGAAGACCTATGAGCAAGGCTTCATACTCGACATTGTTGTTGGTGCATGGGAAATCAAGTTTAAATGATAGGGGTATGGGAGCCCCATGCGGTGTGAAAAACATGATCCCTACACCACCCCCTTGCTCACATTTGGAGCCATCAAAAAATAGAGTCATATCCACCTACGGCTCAGGCTCATCAAAATCAGGTGATTCTGATATTTGGAAGACTCCATCATCGAGAAGCTCCATGCTAAGAGGCTGATCATCCTAGAGAGGAGCCTCTGCGAGTTGATCGATGATGACATGACCCTTAATTGATTTTTATCCGATGAATTCTAGGTCAAACTCCATCAACAACATGATCCATTTCATCGTGCGACTACTATGATAAGTGTGACTCATCATGTATCACAATGGATTCTCTTTAGATACAACATACGTGGTATGGCTAAGCATGTAATGTCATAGCTTCTTGGTGGTAAAAACCACCGCTAGGCATAACTTCTCCATGTATGCGTACTTGATCTCATAACTGACCAGGGTGCGGTTGAGATAGTAAGTAGCATGTTCCTTATGCAGTTCATTATTTTGGGCTAACATGGCACCCAATGCAACCTCAGTGGCTGAGATGTATAAGTGGAATGACACTCCTGGTCGAGGTAGAGCCAACACTGGTGATGAAGCCAGGTACTATTTTATTGCATCAAAGGCCTCCTGACACTCATCATCCCAATGGAATGCGACCCCCTTGTGCAATAACTTGTTCATGGGTCGACACTTGTCCGACAATTGCGCTATGAAGCATTTTATGGATGCGATCTTGCCCTGCAGACTTTGGAGCTGCTTGATGGTAGTCGAGGGAGGCATCTCGAGGATGGCCTTGACCTTATTGGGGTCCACTTCGATGCCTCATTTAGAAACTATAAATCCCAAGAGCTTTCCAGATGTGATGCCGAAGATGCACTTCTTGGGGTTCAGTCTCACATTATGCTCGATAAGGTGATCGAGGACTTTGCGCAAGACATCGAGATGCTCATGGCATAACAAATATTTAGCCAATAAGTCATCCATATAATCTTCCAAAATCTTATGCATGTAGTCATGGAAGATGTATGTCATGGCATGTTGGTAGGTGGCACTAGTATTTTTAAGGCCAAAAGGCATGACCTTATAGCAAAATGTTCCCCAAGGCATTGTGAACATTGTTTTGAGTTGGTCCTCCAGGTTGATACAAATCTGATTGTACCCAGAGAAGCCATCCATAAGGGATAACATTTCATGGCCCACTATGGCATCTACCAGGGCATCGATGCTCGACAAAGGAAAATCATCCTTAGTACTCCTCCCCCCCCCCCCCCCCCCCCCCCCCCCCCCCGCCCCGGCCCCCCCCCCCCCCCCCCCGGGGGCCCCCCCCCCCCAAATGAAATGGCTATAGCATCTCATCGCAAGGCCAGTACTTAGAAGGCAAGGGAGGTGAATCTCCCTGATCAAAGTTAATTACCCCAAGTCGAGGTGCAATGGCTTCAACAGGTTATTCGGATCTCGTAGGGGTTCAAAAGATCTATGGAAATCATATTTATGGATGGATGATTTCCCCTATGTGGCTGATGGTGTCCACGGACCTCCGGATGTTGCAAGACCTAAGGAGGTGGTTGTGGTGGTGGTGGAATGACCGATGGTGGTCGGTGTGGCTATGGGTGAGCTTGCTCCTCTAGAGGTAGAAGTTGTCGCTATATGGGATGATGTAATGGGAATATGCATAGATAGAACTCATCCTCATCATCTATAGGGATGACCCGAGGGCCTTCTCCATATAAACTACTAGAGTCAATAGGTATGACTCCATAATCTGACTCATCATCTGACGTCCACTCATAAGGGGACTCTAGATCTTCTTCCTCACTATCATGGGGAAGAGTACATGAACCTTCACCTCTCTCATAAGAGTGAATATCATCGTGAGGTGGTTCATCATCTCCCAAGGGCATAGGGAAGTAGTCCCCTAGTGAGTAGACGTGATTGGGGTTGGTGAAAGGATCTCGCATGAGCTCATCTCTAAAATTTAGTGTCATGCACTCCAAGTTATCTATCAGGACGTCTAAGGACAAAGGCTTGTTGAGTCCCAAGCTAGACTTGTCATAAGGCATTTGATACTATGGTTGGTAGGGAACTTGAGTGCCCTACTCGTATAAGCCCAACCCATAACTATGCCAATTGCATAGGTCAAGGTACTTCAGAGTGAAGTTAGGGTTGGACAAGTAGTTAATGTCTTCTCCGAAGGGCTCTTCATATTCTTCCTACTACTGATAAGGTTCGATGCCATAGTCAAGGCCCCCATAGATAAAATTCATTTGATTAGGGGGGAGGCCAAGAGGCATGATGGTGCCTATGGGAAGATGGGGTTGACCCATGTCTTGCACCGACTCTAGAGCAGGGGTAGTTGTAACATTCCTAACCATGTATTCTCCCAATCCGGTGGAAGCTAGGTGCACTATGACCTAAGGCTATGGATAGAAGAGGGATGAGAGTGAGACCTGATCTGATTCATCATTTGTCTCATGTGGTAGCTCCTCATATACTTGGCTAGGAACCTCCTCAGTGGAGATGGTGGATATGGTTGGCTGGGCCTCCTCAATAGGTCACTTCCTTGGGTTCCTAGGCAAAGGATCCATAGGTGCACTAGACATCTATGGGGGTGTCGATGATGTGGATGGTATGGCCTATGATGGCGATGGAGTCAAACCTTGGCTGGATTTATTTGGTTGAAAATCTAGATGGGTTGATGGTAAGGTTGACTCGGGGAGCTATTGCACCATATTGCAATACTTGAAGGGCTCTAGGTCCATAGGGATGACATGAACTTGCCCTTCATGAGTGTACTTAAGGCACTGGTGAGCGATGGAAGGGACACACTTCATATCCCTGATCCATGGTCTACCTAACAGGATATTGTATGCCATCTCACCCTCCAGGATGTGGCACAACATTGGGATGGTCTTTTCCCCTACCTGAATAGGTAGGATGATCATACCAACCATTGAGCATATGGCATCATTGAAGGCTCGGAGGGTGTAGGTAGATGCGACAATGTGGGATGCTGGGAGCTTCAAATGCTTGAGAGTTATTGTCATGATGATATTTCTAGAAGACCCAGTGTCTATCAACACTCTCTTGTATGGCATTTCATTCACACATGCGATGATGTGCAAAGGGGGATCTACCATATCATTTGGAACCAATTTAAGCTCATCTTCTCGAAAGGTAATCACTCGGTTCTATGCATTGTCGCACATGCCCCACGAAGTTGTTGAAGGAGTCAGACTCCCAAGGTTGAAGATCGATTGCTTTAAGGATCTCCATCAAGGCTTCCCTATGAGGTGTCGATTGTTGAATGAGCTCATAGATGGAGAGTCGGGAAGATATTGTTCTTAAGCTCTAGGTGAGCTTGCTCTTAATGGTGACCACAGGCCTAGGTGGGAGGCTCGACATAGGAGGTGGTAAAGGCTGCGATGTCGAGGGGACATCACTCTGAGCCGTAGGTGGCACGGCTAGACTTGGGTACCACCTATTCCTCATTACAATGTTGATCATGCTGACATACCCCTACTTAGGGGGGCATGGTGAACCTCATTCACTTGGGGCATTGGCTTGGCCTGCTCCGCATGGGTAGGCAAGGGGTCTTTGTAGACTTCCATATATTGGTTGTTTGGTGCGATAGGGTTGTCTACCTGAAGGGCATTCCTATCGATCATGTCTTGCACCAAATGCTTGAACTTGTAACACATTTGCACATCATGCCCATTTTGCCTATGAAACTTGCAATATAGGTCTTCTCTGTATCCTTTGGGCTTCGGTGCATTTGGGTCGATAGGTCGACTCTCAGGTAGGTGGATCGCATTGGCCGTTAAGAGGTGCTCAAACAATGAGTCCATAGACTCTGCAATGGGTGTGAACTATCACTTGGGGTGATGTTGTTGATTTTGCCCTTGACTATTTTGGTTGTCCTTGGCATAGTTCTCGGGTGTGGCCTGATAATTAGGCTTTTGAGGTGGTGTGGCTTGCATTGGCCCTAGGACACTAATGGCAACCTGATTCACTATTGTTGGCTTAGACTACATTGGGGTGCTCTTAGCATTCTTGTTCCACTCCTTCTTGTGAGGCTTCACAATTTTACCCTCTTGAATCTTGATTTCTTCGATGATCCTAGCCTATGCTAGGGCATCTTCAAGAGTCGCATATTATTGTAGTTGCAACAACAAGGAGATAGGCTTCAAGTAGCTCTTGGAAAACATCTGAGTCAACTCCGACATGGGGAGAAGATAAGGTAGCTTGGTGAGTAGGGCTCACCACCTATTGCCATAGTTTGTTATTGACTCATCGTCATATTATTTCAACCCAACTAGATCGGCCAACGTCGCCTTCCTCTTGGTGTTGAAGGTGAAGCATTCTAGGAATGCATCTACAAGTTGGTCCAAGTTGTGGATGCTATGCTTAGGGAGTTGGTAAAACCACTCCGAGGTGGGGCCCGAGAGGGTAGTCATGAATATCCACAAAAGCAAAGCATCATTGTCATGAATGTCGAAGCATTGGCCCAGGAATCTAGTGACATGTTCCTACGCATCTTCCTCTCCCTTAAATGTAGCCAATTGAGGTAACTTAAATTGCTCTGGATAGGGAGGTGCAGGCACCGAAGGATGGATGGGTTGACTATGCAATTGGTGCATAGTGGGATTTTGAGATCTAGATCCAGAGGTCTTGTTCTCTATTGACTCTAGGTGCTCTAGCAGCTCTTTATATGGGTCTAAGGATTTGATCTCCTCATCCTTGCTCACATCCTACGGTGGAGGTCTAGGATCCTCCAACCTATTGCGGGGTGGTGGCATGTCACCCCCTACCTTGGTAAGGCATCTCCAAGTACTCTACCTCTAGCTCATGCTCAGTGTAAACCCCATAGGGCATTTCTTGAGCTGGTCTATAAAGAGGGTTATCTGCCCATTGTGGGTACCCTATGTTTGGCCTGGGAGGCACATCCCGATCTAGCCTAGGAGGTCATGGAGGTAACACTGGATAAGGTCTAGGAGACCTATCTCGAATGAGTGTGGGTTGTCTCGGGTGGACCTCCTACCTATGTGTCTTAGGGGTGGGAACCCTCTCTCGTAGAGTCTTCTAGAATAGCTCATTGGTCTATCATTCGATTCTCTCTTTCTCAAGCTGATGCAAGTGGTCTAGTTGCTCTTTGTCTCACCGAAGCTGCTTGAACTAAGCTTGGCATTCCACGTATCTTGCAACTGCTTGATTAATTTGTTCCACTATGCGGGGCCTAAGAGGCCTAGGAGTCTCACCCTGAGGCCGACCTCATTCAAGATAATATATGATATCCATCACGTGCTTCCCTCGATCGAGGGTCACCGCATTGACTTGAGGTTCGAGTCGGAGCATATGCTCATTATACTCAGTAGGTGCAGAGGCACATCGTGCATGCATAGAATACTACTCCTAAGGAAAATTTAGGATCTCCTCATGCCTTCCTTCATGGATGAGGAAGGGTAGGGCGGAGTTGGCTCACCCCGAGCGATGAGTATCATACCCATCAAGTTGCCTAAGCTATTGTACCCTATCAAGGTGATGTGTAGGCAAGGTCATATCAACCTGCTCTACCTAGTGTGTGAAGTCAAGCTCTGGCCTATGAATAGGCGTGTCAGCCCTAACAGGTACATGGATGCGTGGCACCGCTCTATCTACTAGCACCTCAGTGCACTATTGCCTTTCATTCAAGAAGGCGTGTGATGTATCTAAGTACTGAGAACACTCTCCCAAGTAAAGTCCATCACCCCTAGGGGTGTCCCGCATAGGGCTCCCTCATAGGTGTGGCTCGTGCCCCACTATCTTGGGGCTAGGGTGAGTAGAGGCTCGCCAGGGAGGTATGACCAAGTCCCTGGGGCTATAGCGGAGATGACTCATGTCTCCTAGTCCACTCTCCATAGCTTCCACCCATGATTGGGCTTGGTTGTGGGTGCACACCATCGTAACTCTCTACCAAACCCTAGATGATTATCTTCTTTTACAAATTCTTAATGAAATAGCAAACAAGGAAGGAAACACTCAATAAGACAAATGATTATCTCTTTTAAGTTTTAGATGTGAATCCCTAGACTATTTTGTGTGTTTCAGATGTGTTGTTTGTAAAAGAGGACCTTGTGTCACATGTTTGAAATATTGTTGAATGATAATCTCATGTTTAATTGGATTTCACCTGTATACTCATAGCTCGACAACCTGGCTATGAACTCTAGGTCATGTTATCCCACCTATAATGTGTGGTGATGAGGTCCACACATGGCCAGGGAGCACAAGTCCTACCAGTTCCTCACCCAGTTCACCCGTAGTCTACGATATACCTCTCCGAAGAGAGATACATGCTATAACCCATGGGCTATGATGGATCTTGGAACCGGCCTTGGAAAAGAACAAGGTTCATGGGATTTGAGACAATGGGTGGAGATGAAAGCCACCTCATTGAACTCTACTAGTGGATGGTGATGAAGTCCACCTCACTAGCATTTAAGTGAATCATGGTGTGTGTGGTTCTTTTTAATCCAAAGAAAGTAAACAAAGAAGCATCCGATGATCATTCACTAAATGCATGCAAAAGGTGTGTTTTACTTTCAGAAATTTAGTATAAAAATAACTCACAAATGTATCTAGAAATGCGAAACCCTAAATGCTAGCCTACCCATTGGGTAGGCTACAAGCAAGCAATCCAAAGAGATGCATTCCTACTTCTGATTTCTTTTTATTTTTCTCCTTTTATATGTTTTTGTTATTTTGTGTTTAAGAAAAAGGAAAACTAACTTTTAACCTTTCTAAACAAGCAAAATATGTGAGAAAAACCAAATAAGATAGTTTTTGAAAATGAAAAACAGAGATAGAAGATTCAGATGCCTACCTCATCACTGCCAAAACTTGCTATTTCTAGAATTCTGCTCAAAAAACTCTCTAGTTTCTATTCACTCTAGGGTGGGATGAATAGCAGGTCTGCATTCATTCTAGGGTGGGATGAATTCGCATTCATCCCAGGGTGGCACGAATAGCAGGTCAGAGTTCATTTCAGTCCAGAACGAATAGCACCTGCAACATGAAAAGATGAAAAATGAGTTCTAAAATTCACCTAAAGCAAAAGGGACAGGGTCCCACCATGATCACCACTGAATTAGGGAAAAATGGTGCACCAAATTATGATAAAAAATATGCGTATCTATGTCCTATTGCGTATGAGCATCAAACGGAAGCATGCAAGTAAGATGGAAAAGATAGCAAATAACAAGAAATAATGCAAAGTAAATCGACTTCTTATTAATTGGGTAGATCAAATCTAGGTTACAAAATGTCCCCTTTGAGGGCTCAAATGGATGATACAAATTTTTACAAATCGGGTGCCCAAGGATCAAAATCCTTCAAGTAACTCGGGTGCACATCCAGTGTCTTTCCTCGTACCCACAATCGAAGTGGGCGGGCCAACGCTACCGCCACTTGTGTCTTTGATATTTGTGTCTCACGCTACTTCCCAATGCATTCTATGACCTGAACCTACACACAAAGAAACAAGAAATGTCAAGTAGCAAGTGCGTATGATGTAAAACATGCAATCCCCATAGGCACTAAAAGACTAGTAGTGAGCACATGCATAGATATTGTATCAAATCAATCCCAAATGACATGAAATTATAGAGGGATGTAAAACAGAATATTTTGGGAAGATATCACTAGAAATTGCACTAATATTGAGTCCGTTGGTGCCTCGTAATTGCAATGACCGTACGCAACCTACAAAACACAAAGCAAACAATTTCTGGCCCTACACATATCCAAAACACATGAAAATTGGAAAGAATACATAAAATGATATTTTAAGAAAACCCATATGATCATATTTGCAAAATCAGTAACATTTTAGGTGTTTCTTTAGATGACCGTCGGAGACCTGCATGAGACCCTACAAAACACTAAAATTGCAATATCTCGGTGAATATAGCTCAGAATGACATGAAATTTGAAATGTAGCATAATAATAACATGTAGAAAATAACAAATTAAAAATAGTCATAAAATTATTCACAAATTTCTATTCATAATAGGGTGGGACGAATAAGACTATCACAAATTGGGGGGTGCCTAGGGGTGGGATGCCCACCATTTCTACCTAAATTTTGCCACCAATTCCATTGAGGATTGATGCAAAACACTATGGGATGTATTTTCATCAAATTTTGTGAGGAAATTCACTCAGGTGGTTGGGTTATGTGACAAATTGCGCCTACTAGTTCCCTCGCAAAACCTCCTTCGCTAGGTAGAGATTCTGAGGTAAAAATGGGCACAAAAGGGTGAAAGGAAATCTTGGCAGCACTCCATTGCTTTGTCCTCAAAATTCTCTCTCTATTTTGTGTGGAAAATGCATCCACTTTATAGCCCAAGGAGGCTCATGGGTCAAAAGGCATGCAAGGGCATGCAGGGCAAGAGGCGCCACTTGGCCACCAGGGCGGCATGCATTGGAGGGGGAAGAGAATCTCCCAAATTGGCCTCATTCATGGAGCATGTCATAAGTTTTGCTGCATGCCCTGACTTGTGGGTGAGAATAGGTAGGAATATGACCATTTCCTAGCGCCATTTGTCCAGATTTGACTTTTTACTGGTCAAACCTGCTATTCGTCCCACCCTGGGATGAATGCTGCTATTCGCTCTAGGGTGGGATGAATAGGATCTGTATTCATCCTAGGGTGGGATGAATAGAAATAGGGTGTTCAAAAGGTCCCAAAAGTGGCCTGAAACCTTCCAAAACCTTGCACTGAGTGGTTAGAACCATTGTATACCTATTGAGGGCTGCCCTAGGGGCCTTGGTATGTCATTTTAGCCATTGCTTATGGTAGCATAATCGGATTGACCAGATTTTAGTGTCTACACCTAGATTACAATATTTTTTAGGTTGTTATTAACATTGTTAACATGCCTACTAATAATTCCACTATCACCTCCTATGTGTTTATTCTTATATTGAAACTTAGTAGGTTTATCTTATTTAACTTTGAGTTGACGTCTTCTGATAAGGTTCTGTTATACTTTTCTTGTTAAATCAATTGCTTTATCAAAAGAAATAATAGTAGTAGTCTCTAATGCATAAGATAAATATTCTTGTAAATTACCAATAAATATCTAAAGCATATCCTTTGGAGGTAAAGTATACCTTAAGCGTCCAACTAAACTTCTCCAATGATCCAATAATTCTAAAAAAATTTCCTCTTTATTGTGCTTTAAATTGCAAACATATTTCACTGTTACTTCCTTTTCAATATAAGCACCAAACTGTTAAACAAATAATTTTGCTATCTCTTCTATATTTTTCAAGGAATAATTAGGCAATCGGTAATACCACTCTAATGCCATGCCACCAAGACTCTTAGGGAATGTTTTTAATAACAACATGTCATCACAAATGGGATCATGACAAGTTGTTCTAAATATTCTTAAATGCTCTATTGGATCTTATATCCTCTTATATAGGGAAAACCAGTATAGGAAAATTCTTAGGATATGGTCTAGCAGCAACAATAGGTTCCAATGGTTGATTACACATTTCATTATAACTGTAAGTAAAACTTGAAGTCTAAATCATCTCAACTTTTGAAACCAACTGCTTTACCACATTTGTTAAATTTTGGACTTTTGGATTACTGTTATGCATTGTCCCCAAATTCCCAAAAGGAGGGGTATTCGACATATTGATATTTTTGAAGTATGTGGTATCTTTTTGAAGAGGGTAACCAACATTTTATGAATAAAGGCAACATTTTTGAGATAAGTAGACTAAGGAGGAAATTGAAGACTTTGAATGGCACTACTAGTTGGAGGAACTTGTAGATTCATTCCAACATTAGTGGTTACAATAGTGGCATAAGTTGTATGATGAACATGATTACTATGATTCAAATATTCACTCAAGGAGTTATCGTGAGATGGCCTAACTTCCTCAAGTAGGGCTTCTTCCTCTAAAGATGCATCTAAGGTATGCTTATGATAGCTATAAAAGGTCCACACATGTTCAAAATATTTGAATATAAGGTTCCCATTGGTTCCTTTAATAGGATCAAGACTATTATCAATATCTTCTTCCTCAAGGTTTGGATTTTCTCTATCAATTTGATCAATTCTCTTGGAAAATATCATCAAACCTAAAAATACTTCTTCCATTCCCAAGGTTGAAAGCCATTAGAGAAGGAGAGAAAGACTAGGGTAAAAAAAGGAAGGAACTAAGGCAAAAAATAATAAGCACCAAACATTATGTTTTTAATGTTTTCTGATCTAACACACAAAATTAATGATCTTGATTAAAGTTTTAAAAGAAAAGGAGGTGTTCACATTGAGTTCACCAAATATGTAAAGGGGGGAAACTATCCTACTGTGTATGATTCTCAAGGCTGTATCCACAAAGAAGCCTTGAGGTGAACCATGGGGTATGTTGTTCTCTATGCTTGGTGCTAAAGGGGGGAAGGGTTCACCAAGAATGACATTAATGACTTGTTCCAAGTCCACAATACTTTTAGGAATGTTTGATATATTTGATTCAAGATAATCACCTAGGTTTTGGCCTTTGTATATCTATACTATGAAAGATAAAGAACAATGTAGAAATACAAAATGCAAGAAGACAAGAGCTAACCCTAGAATGATTCTTTATTTTAATGCTTTTTTAACCCTAGGGTTTCAATGTAGAAAACCTTTAAGCAAGGGTTCAAGAGAATATGCACAAACAGAATTAACCCTAAGTGCACACTATATGTTGTTTATATTTCAAATGCCTAGAAATAAATTAAATATATTCCTTTTAAATGAGATCTAAGGTTTTACAATAGAAATAGAAGATATCCAACAAATAACCTAAATATTAATTGGAACACTTATCTTATCTGATGATTTATCCTTTCTTTTATCCTCTATTCAACAATATCAACAATTTATGTTCTTGCAAGATACTTGGCAAACACTTTGAAAATATAATCAACATTAGGGGGCCTACTTAGGCCATTGTACAACAATGCTTGGAGGTGTAGCAGTCAAGCCCCCTAGGTCCTTTTAGTTGAACTTTGAAAATAGAAGAAAAATTTGACCTTTGGAAGAAATCAAGCATATCAAGATATAGCAGAATAAAATGATAGAAACACATAACATAATATGACACTATGCTCTAGATGCAGCCTAAAATGTAATTATAAAATTTGGAACAATAATTTTCCCCTAGGTATAGCTCAGGCGAAATCATACCCCGTAACAAGTGATCGTGATATCGCATCGACAAAATCGCACCCCGTAGAGACCTAGGCATTATTTTGTAGAAGCAAAATGAAACATCTTAGATAAATGTAAAATAATAAATGTTAGATGTAGCAAACAAAAATAAGCATGTAACAGAACAAATTCACTTGGTAGAGAGTGAGGAAGCAATAAGAATGGTTGAGACCTCCCAAGTAGTTGATCTTTCCTTAGGGCTTCAACACAAATCCACCAAAGTGAATAGCGGCAATAAAAAATCCAATACAGCATAGAATAAATCAAACTTCACACTCTAAAGTTAAACTTGCTTGTAAGAGAAGAGATGCAGATTAATTAGTGAGCACTTAAAATCAATATCCACTTTTTCATCGTTATTTTCAATTATCATCGTGCTCTAGAAATGAATTCAAAACCTCCTTATATAGCGGATTTGAAGATGAGAATGGGCAGGAAAAGTGAGGAGGATCGACGTAAAACATGCCAACTTAGAAGAATTAGGGTTTTCTTAAATAAAAACCCTAAAAGGTAAAATTGTGCCCCGTAAAGGCCGGTCGTGATTTTGCCTATGCGAAATCGTGCCCCATCAAGGTGAGCACAATTTTGCATAGAGAGAGAAAAAAAGCAAAAGAGAGGGAAAGAAGCCTAACCCTTGCTCTAAGCAAGTCTAAGGAATCTCCTAGAGGGTTCAAGGAAGATTACCCACTAAAGTGTGTTAATTTTCAGTGTCTACAATAACCTTACTTCATATAAAATATTTATGACTATTTAGATTCATAATATTAGGCTGACTGAGCAGAAAAATAGAAAAGAAACAACTATAACAAGAATTCATTCGACTTCTCTTCCTCATCCTCGATGGCTTGTTGATCCTCATAAGAATATTTTTGATCCTTTATAGCTCTAGTATTCTCCCCTGATCTTAGAGTTACAAAATTTCCTCACACCATCAGGGACTCCTCTAAAAATCTATGAGCTCAAGCACAACCTTGTTGAAGTATTTGTTTCTCCATCAATGATGTTTGAAATTTTCTATGGGAATTCATTAACACAAATCACGAGGGCTTCCTAATGGATACCAATATTTTCCATTGTGTTTTCCACCCTTTTTCCTTCCCTATAAACATACCTCACCTATGAATTCTCCAATTGATGAATGTAGTGCCTTACTTCCTCCATGAGATCTTCTATATTCTAGCTTGGCGATTGCATACCTTTAAAAATATTTACAATGTTCATGGAATCCCCTTCTATAATTATACTTTTGATATTTAGTCTTTCAATAATATTTACTCCTTGAAATAGAGCTCTTGCTTTAGCAAAATATCTCATTTGGCTCCCCATATTTTTAGCATATGCTAACAAAATCTCTTATTTTTTTTTCTACTACCTCTCCTACACCATACTTATTGAGGTTACCTTTTTCTACTCCATCAAAGTTTAACTTAATCCATCCCAGTGGTGAGGGCTCCCATTTGGTTTAATATTGGGCCAACTGGTTTGAATGCTCAGACGGATTCTTTATCCATGATAGGCCCAAATTGGCTGCAATTCTAGTCTCATCCTTGCTTTTCCATTGATCTCTAAAAGTTAAAATTTGAAAATTTTCTACCAAAGCATTAGTAATTCTAGTCCCAACTGACTTAGGGTCCCTCAAATTCTTAAATGCTCTATTGTTCCTTTCCCTCTAGATCCCTTAGAGGAAGTGTGGCAAGTTGAGTTACCATAAGGTTCGAAGCCTCTTAATCCTAAATAGATATTCCCAATGGAGACACAGGTCTATAATATTACTAGGATAGACCCAGGATACTTAAAATAATCTTAAGATAAGATCAAAAACCTCCTACAAAAAAGGATATTCCAAAAATAAATTATCGGTATCCTCCTAGTTTGCTTCACATAAGTAGCACTTGTTGGGTATGATCATACCTCTTTTATATAGATTGTCAATGGTGAGAGTCTTATTTTGAACTATAAGCCAATAAAAGAAATTAAATTTTGGGTATAAGACTTTTAAATTAGACCTTTTTGATCGAAATCCACCCCCAATCATCTTCCTCAAGCAGATAGTAAGTTGATTTCACCATGAATAAACCACCTTTATCAGCCTTACATATCAAAGAGTCATCCAAGTTTATGTTCTTGATGAACTGGGTACTCAACATTCTATTTATCTCTCTTAAAGCTTGCTCACCCCTTTGATCCAACCCATCCAGGAGGATAAGCTTCCATTTTTCCTTCCTTCCATTTATTCTATAAATTCTATCACCTTGTTACCAAAAGTTTATGTAGTTAGATATTCTAAGCATGTCAAATTCAGATTCTCAATCAAGGGCATATTCAAGATCTAATAATCCCTCCATAAAGTAATTCTCTTCCCATCTCTTTGTCTCCACCTTAAACCTTTTTTAATCAAGGATTTGGATTTATGAAGATTGTTCCAAAAAAAAGATCCTTTAGGTGGTTCTTTCTCCTTAAGGAAATTTCTTCCCTACTTGAGATATTTAGCTTTGAGAATTTGCATCCACCCAGTGTTGTCTTCCCTTAGTATTTTCCATCCCTATTTAACCATGAGATCCTAATTCATCTATTTCATCTTCCTAAACCCAAGACCACCAACTTCCTTTCTTGAACAGACTTGGTCCCAAGATACAAGGGAAAGTCTCTTCTTATTCTCCACCCTTGACCAAAGGAGATATTTTTGGATTTGTTCAATCATTTGACTAATATTTGTTGGCATATTGAACAAAGACATAAAATACATAGGAATACTTTGGAGAGTTGATTTTACTAACTAGGATTTACTAGCCTGACTTAGGAGTGCTCCCTTCCAGACATCCAATTTTTTCCTAATTCTTTCAAAGATATAAAATACATAGGAATACTTATCCCTATCTTATTTTTTAGCACTCGTGATATTTATTTTTTGTTCTCAAAATTGATATACCTCTAAGTTTCCTTTTCTCTTCTTTACTTTTTTGAGGATATTTCTCTTCTACTTTTGTTCCCAACAATGTTTTCATCCTCATTGTTCTCTTTCACTTTTCTTGACTATTCATAATTTGGTTTATCATCTATATGTTTATCTTGCTGTGAAGAACCTAAAATGCAATAGATGACATTGCAAAAAATTTCTTCTCTATGTTTCCTGGGAAACCCTAAATGGAAAGGGTGAATAACATAAGCTTATACTAAGAGGGGGGTGAACAGTATAAGACCACTTTTTACTTTTCTTTCCCAATAAATATTATGCAATGTATCGATAGCAATATCAACAATAGTAATCAAAGCAATGCATAAATAACCACACACAATAGAGACACCAATTTAATGTGGTTCACCTAATGTGGGCTACTCCACAAAGAAAACATTTCACTAAAATTTTCTCAAAAAATATCTTGGGAAACCTTTCCCTATTACAATTTTTATGGACCTCTATCCAAAGGAGACACCAATTCCCTAATCAAGTTCGTGGATCTCTATCCACAAGAGACACCAATCTTCTTAGTTGGTTTATGGATCTCTATCCATAGGAGAAATCCTTTCTCCTCTACTTTGGTTGGTGATTTTCTAGAAGAACTGCTACCTCCACTACACTAGCTAATGGATCTCTATCCACTAAAGACTCCTATCCTCACTCAAAAGACTTGTCCTCACTACCCTGGCTAATGGATCTCTATCTACTATAGATTGACGTTCTCTATACTTTGTCACCTCCAAAGCTTAATCTCAGCTCTGTCTTAAATATGCACTAAACACAGTCCTTTAGTCTTGCACAAATTTCTCAATATCTATTCTCTAATCTATATTAAACACAGTCCTTCGATCTAACACAAATTTGTTCAATATCTATCCTCTGATCTATACTAAACACAGTCCTTCGATCTAGAACAAATATGCTCGATATCTCTCTTATTTGGCACAAACATGTCCTCAAATCTGTACCAAAATATATCCTCAAAATTTTCCTCGATCCTCAACATAAAGCTTGAATCAATCACAAATAAACTCTGCTAGATCTGCTCCAAACCTTAACTCAATGTTTGAACAAATCAATCAATCAACTCTGCTCACAAGTCTTCTCAAATACTTGCCTCAACTCTATCCACAAGTCCTCTCAAGGACTTATTCAATCTGATCTCAATATCTATCTTAAAATATGTATTGTAAGCTTCCACAAAAGCTCACACCAATCTATCCACAAGTCCTCTCTTGAACTTGCTCTCACTGCTCTTAAGTCTTCACCAAGACTTACCTCAAATTTGCTCAACAAGTCCTCACTAGAACTTGTCTCAAACCTGCATTGTAAGCTTCCACAAAAGCTTACTCAACTCAATATATCACAAAAAAACCTCTTCAATCACACTAACAAGCTTCACACAAAATCTTGTTCAATCTCATAGAAACATATAGAGAATTGTTAGAAACTCAATATGCTTCTTACTCACAACAATGCTCAATCACTTTCAATCTATCCTTTTATCACATAAACATATAGAGAATTGTTAGAGACTCAATATGCTTCTTACTCATAAACACTCAATCACTCCCAAACTCTTTCTCAAATTAATTTAGAATGTAGAACAATTTGTTTCACAGAACTAGAACTATCACTTCAACACTTCCACTTGACTAGGCTCAATCAACTCCACTCAATCAATCACTCAATGAAATAATCCTTGCTTACTAACCCTATTCCAATCATATGAACACTCACTCAATTATTTCCAATTAATTCTTATCAAATAATCTCACATAACAACGATACTCATGTTCTTTCACAAACCCTAGTTCAAGCATATGAAAGCTTTACTCAATATTTCCAAAAATTCTTATCAAACAAGGTTTCTAAAATCAACTTTCTTTCTAGAAAAACCAAACTCAACAATGCTTATCAAACAACCCTTTTCACTCCAAATTAGCATTCACAACATCCAACAATTACTCTCAAGGAATATGTGCCCATACCTTTTGTTTGATGAAGAAAATGACATCAAAACCTGTCTTAAACATAATTTTTTTCTTTGCCAATTTCAATGGTTAGATGACAAAATATCACACTAACTCTCTTCAAAAATATTTCTCAATCACAAAAATAATCAAACTCAAATACACCTTATTACTCCTTTAAAATTAGCAATCATCAAAGCATACAAAAATTAATTAATCAATTACTCCTTATAATATCCAATCTTTAATTAAGAACCTCCAAAAATCAAACCCTCAAAAATAATACTTCCTAGCCTTTTCTCTCCCTCAAATACACAATAACCAATTTAAAAAATAAACTTTATAATCCTCTAAAATATTTTTCATCCAACCTTAGCAAATCCAAAATACCTTATGCAACCTTAACAAACATTAGCGGATACCTTTTATCTCAAGCAAAATGCCTCGGTGGGTTTCGAACGCAAGACCACTCCTAGTTGAGCGCCTTATCGAGGTGCTAGCCCACCACATGGGCTATGAGCCTCCACAAAAATGGGAAGGCTCAAGCCTTCATTTTATCCCTTTTTGATCGATGCGATGCAAAATAGAACGCCCTCTTCTCTTGCAAAACCAACTCAGTGGGTTTCGATCCCTGATATCCTCACCTGTTGAATGTCTTAGCGCTATCCCCTGTCGCCAACTGTGCTACATAGTGTTGTGCGTAGTGAAAGAAGCCCCGCTCCTATTTGTTATCTCTTCTGCCACCGAATGCTTTCAAAACATGCAAAACCTTTATCTTTTTCTTGCACATGAATTTTGGAGCTTTGATTAATCGATAGTGCATTGGAAGTTAAGACTAAGATTCTTGCCCCCTTTTTATACACGAAGGCCAATGCCTTAGGAATGTCGATGCCACATTCAAATTTTGAATTTGAATTAATAATTAACCTTTATAACCCAACCTTAGGGTTATTTAATTAATATAAATTAATTTTATAATTAAATTATAATTAATCTATAATTAACTTCTTAACTTAATAACTTTAGAAGTTAATTAAATTAATTAATAAATTTATTTATAATGAAATTATTTAAATTAATTTATAATTAATTTAAATCTCCCCCTTAATATTATAATAAAATATTACAATATTATTTTTCTTGGGCCTCTTCATTGCTCTTTGAACCTCATCTGACCACCTAGAACCGGATCTGACCAACTAGAAGCGGACTTTCCTTTTGCACTGATTTCGAAACCGCTTCTTCTTGCACTACTCACTGCAACTGACTCTTGACATCAATGACAACTCAATTACTCAAAATGTCCAACAAAGGGTTATCATTTATAGTAATTACTTTTTATACTACCTTAAAAATCCTAAATTGAAATGGATGGCCTTCTATTGTTTTTCATTCCAAGGTCTAATGTAAAAGTAATCTCTCCACATAAACCATAGGCCACCACACTTTATTTTGTCCACGACTTCAAAACTAGAGAGTACTATGAGAAAATTTACTTTTGGAAGGAAATACATTGAATCATTTAGACTCAATCCCCACTTTTGTTTAATTCACTTTTGATTCTATGAAAACCCTAGCCAGTATCCATTAAACTTACATATTAATCCTTTGATTTTAAGAACCATTATATCATGCCCCATCATCTCATCCTTGATAATTACCTTTAGTGTATCTTTTATCACTTGGATAGGGATTGCTATAGATTCATTTGACTTTAAATTATCTCCAACTAGGGTATAATTACTTCTACTCAATACTTCAAGAAATGACTTTTATATACCTAGTTCTTCATGTTCTATTTTTTTTTTTTCAAATATCTAAATGAGAACTTTAAAGGTGAGGCTTCTTGTCTCCTCGCACTTGCATAATAGTTGTAATAATATTATTCAAACAATATATAATATATATATATATATATATATATATATATATATATATATATATATATATATATATATATATATATATATATATATATATATATATATTAATAATAATTTTTTAATATTTATAGTGAGTGCGAACCGAGAGGAAGTGTAGCCGATAGTGAGTGCAAATGCAAGCCAGACAAGAGTAAGTGCAATCGGTAGCAAGTACGAGTGTAATCCGGGAGTGAGTGCAGCGGGTAGCGAGTGCAAACATGAGCTAGAAGTGAGTGCAAGCATGAGCCGGGAGTGAGTGCAGCCGATAGCAAGTGCAAAAAATTTAGGTAACATGGAAATAAAGTCATTTGTGAAAGTGCTTACTAAAAGTGTGAATGGCCAAGTTGGAAGTTTGGATGCCCTACCTAGAAATAAGAAGAAGAGATAATCTATGGAAAACCCGGCCCAGGTAATAGATTCTATACCAAAAGTGATTATCAAGGATGAAATGATTGAGCATGATTTAATGATTCTTAAAACCATAGGGTTAATTTATAAGTTTTATGGATATTGGCCATGTTTTTCTGAGATTCAAATTTGGATTAAGTGGAAATTGGGATTGACTTCAAATTACTCCATGACTTTTCTTCCAAAAGGATTTTTTCTTATTATTTTCTCTAGTTCATAAATAAGGGATAAAATAATGGATGGAGACCCATGTTTTAGGGGTAAATATGCATTATATTTAATACCTTGGAGTGAGAATTTTTTTGTGGACACAAAAACTATTAAAAGGATTTTAATATGGATTGGGCTTTTTGGAATTCCTTATCAACTCATCAATAAGGAGGTTTTGAAGAATATTGGTAATATCTTAGGTGAATTCATCCAGAAGGGACCAACTACTAAGGAGATAAGGCATGTTGTATACAATCGAATATGTGTTACCATGGATATTTCTAATCCTTTACAATAGTTGATTAGGATTAACTCTGAATCAAGAGAATGAGATAAAAAAGTGGATTATGAAAACATTGCATTTTGATATCGCAAATGTCATAAAACTGGGCATATGGCAAGAGACTCCAAAGTGAAAATGGAGGAAGAGATGAAATTTTGTGGGCATGAGGGTAGTTTCAATTTGAAACAATAAGACCGTATCAGAGGAAAAGCTAGGTCAAATCAAGGATTTTCCACTCCTAAGAAAGTGGCTAGAAAAATCCCTCTACATGATCAGATGGTGAAGGCCATTACAGTTCACTCAAATAAGCCATTAGAAGGAAAAAATGATACGGGATATGAGGAAGTACAATGCGTACGTTCAAATATAAAAGGAGATAAAGGTGCAAAGGAAGAGGGGAAGACAAATTTTAATATAAAGAAAGATGGGGAGACAAATTTTAAAGCAAATGATGTGAAGGAGTCAGATAATAATACTCATTGTTCTATTATAAATGAAGGATTACAATATTATATAGACTTTAGAAGCCATAAAAACCTCTAACCATTATCGCTAAAATAGTCTAGCACTAGAATATATATGATAGAAATCCTCTCGTGATTCACAAATCAACTAGAAATAACACTTTGACTAACAAACTTAGCCTATACGTAGAATTCCTAATCCACTATAATACAAATGGCTTGTTACAATAATAAACAACTTGGAATAAGCTAACAATACTATAAAGTTCCTAAATACTAAGTCTAATGACTTAGGACTTTAGACATTAAGGGAAGATGTAAATATTCCAACATTCTCCCCCTTAAAGTTGAGAGGGCTAACCAGATAGTCTCTCAGCTTTAAATACTGAGATTTAGCAACTTCTTTGGTGAAGATATCTGCTATGTTGTCCAAAGTATTGCAATGTTTTAGCTCAACCACATTTTTCCCCACCATGTCTCTAATGAAGTGGTACTTCATGTCGAAGTGCTTTGACCTGTTGTGGTGGATAGGATTATGTGCCAACTGTATGGCACTCATATTGTCACAATACAATATGGTAGAATCATTTTGTCTCACATGTTTCTTCTAGTAATTTTCTTAACCATAAGGCTTGGGCACTAGTATTTGTAATTGCTATGTATTCATACTCGATAGATGATAGTGCTATAGTAGTTTGCTTTTTAGAACTCCATGTAATTAGCTCTAATCCAAGACTAAAAAAAATCTTTGAAGTGGATTTTCTATCATCTATTTTGCTTCCCAAATCACTGTCACTAAAGCCAACTAATTTTACATCATCACTTTTGTGGTAATGGATCCCATAATCCATTGTACCCCTTACATACCTCAAAATTATTTTAGTTTCTTGTAGATGAAGTTTTGATGGATCAGCCATATATCTTGATACTAGAGAAACAACATATTGAATATCTCGACAGTGTGTTGATGAGGAACATTAGACTCCCAACCATGCTCCTGTAAGTGGTCTTGTCAACTTTTGGTGCTCCATATTCTTTGCTTAATTGTATCCCATGACCTATTGGAGTTGCAACTGACTTGCACTTCTCCATAGAAAATTTCTTGATCATGTCCTGTGCATATTTATATTGACATATGAAGATCTCATTTTCCTTTTGATGTACCTCCATTCCTAGGAAGTAATGCATCAAACCTAGATCGTTCATTTCAAACTCTTTTATCATGGATTTATTGAACTCCTCATTCATTTTAGCACTACTACCTATTAATATTAGATCATCCACATATAAGCACACAATAAGGATATCTTTACCTTGTTTCATGTAGTAGAGAGTAGATTCACTTTTGCTTCTAGTGAATCCATAGTCTTGAAAGTAGCCATCAATGCGTGAGTACCATGCCCTTGGTGCTTGCTTTAGTCCATACAATTCTCTCTTCAATTTGTAGACAAGGTTCTCCTTACCTTGTTCTTCAAAGCCTTGATGTTGTTGCACAAAAACCTCTTCATTCAAGTACCCATTAAGAAAAGCACTCTTAACATCCATGTGTTGAATGTTCCACCCTTTGTGGGCAGTCAAGGAAAGTACTAATATAATGGTCTTTTGTCTAGCAACCGGAGCAAAGTTTTCCTCATAGTCAATCTCGTACTTTTGAGTAAACCCTTTTGCTATTAGTCTTGCCTTGTGTCTTTCAATACTCCCATCAGCATTGAAATTGGTCTTATAGACCCATTTACATCCAATACATTTATTTCCCTTAGGAAGCTCCACTAGCTCCCATGTGTCATTATTTTTTATAGAGGTCATTTCCTCTTTCATGGCTTGTTGCCATACATCATGATTACATGCTTTTTCATAACTATATGGCTCTAGCTCTACACTAGTCATTAAAGCATAGTTTACAAAATCTCCCTTAGGTTCTTGGGAGTCTTCATCACCATACATGTGCAAATTTTCAAGTCTTTTCAAGACTTCATTCATCTCACTAGCTTGGCTTCTAGTGTACCTTCTTTGAAAATTCTTGTCCATAATTTGGAAGGAGGGATGGTACTGAAGTGTTCTCTTACCTCTTGGTGGTGTATCTTCTTCCATTGGCATTGGAGAAGAACTTGATGCTCTTGGTGGTCTTTGTGGAGAATTTGAAGTAGAACTCTTTCTTGGACTTGGAGGAGGACTTTCATTGTTGTTCTTGTCAATGGGCTGCACTTGAGAGGAGCTTTCATCTTGAGATCCATCATCAAAAAAATATTTTTGATGACCCCATACTCCCCCTTCATCAAAAATTACATCTCTTGAGATTACAACTTTGTGTATTTTTGGATTGTAGAGTCTATATGCTTTTGAAAACTCACTATACCCAATGAAAATACATGCTTGAATTTTGGGGTCAAGTTTATTTCTTGTCTCATTAGGAATGTGTGCATATGCAAGACAACCAAAAACTTTGAAGTGTTTTACATTTGGATTTTTTCCATACCATCCCTCATATGGAGTTATCCCATATAAACTAGAAGTATGACTCCTATTCAAAATGTAAACACGAAGGTAGATGTATTGGAAAAATATGAGAGGAGGATGTCGATGGGCGGGAAGTCTGCAAGGGAGATCGGGAGCGGCGGTGGTTCGGTCCTTGGACGCAGCGGATCAATCGGAGGGCATCAAGATTCCGGTGGAGCGGAAACGCCCGGGCCCATTGAAGATGACCGGGCTGGCAACGGTATTGGTCGAGGTAAGGACCCACCAGACAAAGGGGGTGGTGGGGCTCAAAAGTCTTATGCCCGTGCAGCGGCCTCATAAACCCTAAACGGGTTTTTTACCAAAGAATTGTTTCCGGTTGGGGATGAGCCGGACATCCCGACGGAAGTTCTTTCAAGCTTCATGGAGTTTGAGAAATTTACCCTAATAGGTAAATTCATTGGAGGCCGTCCCGACATGGAAACTATCCAAAAATGGGCAGCAAGCAAATGGAGGACTTCTGGCCATTTGGAGCTGGCGGCCCTATCCCGAGGTTTTTTTGCCATTAGATTGAACAATAAGGAGGATTACTGTAAAATTCTGGTTGGCGGGCCATGGTTTCTGGGCCGCAGAAGTTTATTTCTCAGGAGGTGGGACATGGATTTCAGTCCTGAGACCCATAACATCAACATTGCCCCAGTATGGGTTAGGCTCCCGAATCTTCCCCTCTTTGGCTGGCATGAAAATGTCATAAGAGGTATTGCGCGTTCCATTGGGGAGTTGGTCACCATCGACCCTCCCACCCGAGCTCGAACAAGGTTCGTCCAGGCCCGATTTTGCGTTCTGGCAGATTTGGAGGCTGAACTCCCAACTTCCATCACTCTTCGGTCTGGAGGTACCTTTCTTCATAAACAAGCTATTGTCTATGAAAATAGACCAGCTTTCTCCCTCCAGTGTCGGTCCCAAGGGCACCTCCAAAGTCCCAGTGTCCTCTTCAAAAACCGGGAAAACAGAAACGTGAAAACGGCAACCCCCTGGAGCACAAGGAAGACCAGGCAAAGCAACCAAATCTTCCAGACGCGAAGGGCCATGGATCCCCAGGCCCCTCTAGAGACTGTGGCGGACTCTCGCAGCCTGAAGAGAATCCCTCTCTCCAATCGGACCCCGAGCATCTTGAGGCTGACAACCAACGAGGAGCAGACTCCCACTTGGAAAGTGTATCGCAGGAAGAGATGGAACGGACCCCTTCCCAAGTTTTGCCTAAGGCTGTTCCTCTGCTCCAAGATACGGGTCTTCCCGATTTTAGTCAGTCGCAGACGCTGCTAGAAGATTACCTCTTAGGAAGGAGGGGTGAACAGTCCGGTCACATTAGCCCCCGAAATACAAGGAGCCGAAAGCAAAGTGTGGATTTTGGTAGTGAGAGGAAGCAGGGCCGTCCTCCTAACAAGGAAAGGCGAGACAAAGAGACTGCAACTGACGTTGCAAATGGAACCCAACGTTTGTTGGTTCTGGATGACTGTGACTCACAATCGGATGAAGCACATGCATCAAAACCTCCCCCTCAACAAGGAAGGGGAGGCAAGAAAAACTTCAAACTGTCCAGATGAAAGTCCTCTCATGGAATGTGAGAGGACTGAACGGTGCAGCCAAGCGAAGGTTAGTGGCTGATCTCCGTAGGAGGATTAACCCTTCTATCCTTATTTTGCAAGAGACCAAGCTTGATGCTATCTCCTCTGACAAAGTGGCGAAGGCCATTTGGGCCAAGGCAAATTGTCTGTCCAGCCCTGCAGTGGGAACAGTGGGAGGACTCATGGTTCTGTGGGACCCTTCGAGGTTTGAGGGCAGCTCACTGTCAACTTCCAACAGAATCATCAATGTACTGTTCCAGTCCAAAACATCCAATTTTTCCTGGATTCTCGTCCAACGTTTATGCTTCAAATTTTGCCACAGAGAGAGCAAAAATGTGGAAAGCTATCTCTCTGATGAGGGAGAATTTTAGCAACTTTCCTTGGGTTTTAGGGGGTGACTTCAATTGTCCCCTTCATCCTTCGGAGAAAAAAGGAGGGTCTGACCACTCCAACCGCAGCTTGGAAGATTTCAGAGATTTTGTCTCTGCTAATGGCCTGCTTGACATCGAACTCAAAGGGGCTTCCTTCACATGGAGTAACAGAAGGATTGGGGGCGGTTTGATTCAAGTCAAACTTGACAGATTCTTCATTTCCCTAGAAGCCATTCCCATCCTTGGCGGGGCTATCCTTTCGGCTCTTCCAAGGATTGGGTCTGACCATAACCCTATTTTCTTGGAGGCGAACGATGGGCCTATTTTTATGACCCCTTTCAGATTCGAATCCATGTGGATTTCCCACAAAGACTTCAAAGGATTGGTTTCAGCGTGGTGGCAATCGAAGGTGGAAGGAAGCGCTCCTAAGAGGGTGGCTTTAAAGCTCAAAATGGTCAAAGAAAAACTGAAGATTTGGAACAAAGAGGTGTTCGACAACATTTTTGAGTCCAAAAAATCCATCGCTGAGAACCTGAAGGTTGTGGAGGAAAGGATGGCTATCGAAGGTTACACTGAGGGTCTCAGGGAGGAAGAGCGGAGCCTTTTGGTGGACTTTCATTCTATTCTCGCTAGGGAGGAAACGTTCTGGCGCCAGAAATCTCGTGACCCCGTGGTTGAAGAATGGAGACTCCAACACGAGATTTTTTCACGCGTCTACTATGAGGCATAGGGGGGCCAACAAGATCAGAGAAGTGACTTGTAAGGATGGGCACATTACCAGGGAGATTGAGGAAATCAGGAGCGAAGCGGTTAATTTCTTTCAGGATTTGCTTGGCACTCCTCTGGATAGCAACCTCCAGGTCCAAAAATCTATGCTCGCCAACTTTTCAACTAAAGTTCCCCATGAGGTAAGCATGAAACTTCTGGAACCTTTTTCCTCGTCTGAGATTAAGGAAGCATTGTTCTCCATGCAACCAGATAAGGCCCCTGGGCCCGATGGTTTCCCCCCGATTCTTCCAAGTCATGTGGGAAGTCGTGGGCCCGGATGTGTGTGATGCTATTCGGGTTATCCAAGCATCCAGATCTATCCACCCGAAACTCAATTCCACCTTTCTTGCCCTCATTCCTAAGTCTCCTTCCTGCAAAAGTTTCTCTCGACTATCGGCCCATTAGCCTGTGCAATGTTTTTTACAAGATCCTTACCAAGTCTATAGCCAATAGACTCAAAACAGTCCTCCCCCTCCTGATTGATCCTTGTCGTGGAAGCACTCGTCAAAGGCAGAAACATTCTTGATGGTGTTATCACTGTTCATGAGACCCTTCATTCCGCTTACCGCTCTAAGAATGCTGCTCTTTTTCTTAAGCTCGACATGAACAAAGCCTTCGACCGTGTCGACCAAAATTTTTTGTGTGCAGTCCTCCTCAAGTTCGGCTTTCATCCCCACTGGATTGACCTTGTCTACAGCCGTATATCCACTCCCTTTTTTTCTGTCTTGGTCAATGGGTCCCCACTGGGTATTTCCAAAGTTCCAGAGGCCTCAGACAGGGCGATCCTCTTTCTCCCATCCTGTTCATTCTTCTGGCGGAGGTTCTGAGTTGGTCCATGAAAGAGGCTCTTCGACAGAACAAGATTTTTGGCATCTTGCCGACTTCTAGATTTAATCCTGTCACTCATCAACAATTTGTGGACGACACCCTCATCTCCACTGGGGCGTCCGTTGCTCAAGCCAAGTCGCTCAAGAGGATCCTGTTCCGTTATGAGCAAGCTGCAGGGCAAAAGGTCAATTACATCAAGAGCAAAATTTACTTTATTAACACTCCTCTACGTAGACAAATTTGGATTGCTAGAATTCTCGAGTGCACTATTGATTCCCTGCCTACGTCCTATCTGGGGTTGCCTCTATCTTATAGCGGGCGGGCCAGTGGGGACATGTGGAACTCGATTCTTGAGCGCCTTCACAGGAAACTCCGGCACTTGGAAGGGCAAACTCCTATCGCAAGCCGGGAAAGCCACCCTTACCAAAGCCTCGTCTTCAGGGGATCCCGACCTACTTCATGTCGGTGTTCATGCTTTCGAGTGCGCTCACTCCAAGATTGAGAAGATTCAGAGGACCTTTCTTTGGTCTGGTAACGAAGAGAAATCTAGACTTCCCCTTGTAGCCTCGGACAAGGTGTGTTCGAGGATTGATCAAGGCGGCCCCGGGGTTGAGAAGATCAAGACTTATGAATTTGGCTCTGATCGCGAAGCACGCTTGGAGGATTATGTCTAACGACCCGATGGAGTGGGTTTCACTGGTTAAAATGAAGTATCTTGGCCCCACTCCCTTCTTGGATGCTGAAACATCCTCCGTGGCATCGATATTTTGGAAATCTGTGCTCCAAACCCGGCATTTGATCAGTCTGGGAGCCCGCTGGATTCTGGGTGATGGCAACTGCATTTCCTTTTGGAAGGACAGGTGGGCGACTGAAGAAGCCCTTGGGTCGAGGGCGGACCTCGCTGGGCTGAGAAGCCTGACCGACCCTAACGCCCAGCTCAGGGTGGCGGGTTTCATAGATCGGAGCACCCGTTTCCCTCGATGGAAGCTTCCTGTTGTGGAGGGGTTTAATAATGAGGTTACCTTCCTCGATAATATCCTTCAGTCGGTTTTAATTCCTTCTGCCAGGAGAAATGACAGGATCATCTGGAGTGGTACGGAGGATGGGCGTTTCTCTGTTAAATCAGCTTATGAGCTCCTCACCACCAAGACTGCTCTGGACTACAGGTGGAATACTGTTTGGAGGAAAGGAGTTGTTCCTAAAATCAACTTCTTCACGTGGATTGCTTTCCACAATAAAGCCTTAACTATTGACAACCTTCACAAGAGAGGTTTTGCCTTCCCCAACAGGTGTTACTTGTGTTTAGCAGATTGTGAGACGAGGGATCATTTATTCTTGCATTGCCCATTTTCCCACTCTATTCTGAGCATTGTCCTATCCTCCTTCCAGATCCTCTGGTGCTCTCCCCGATCCCTTAGAGATGCTTTTCACCAATGGCCTAATCCTTTCAAGAATCCCAAGCTCCGCTTCCTCCTCGAGGCCTCCTTCCACCATTTAATTTGGCAAATTTGGTTAGAGAGGAATGCCAAAATCTTTGGCAGAGCTCCTAGAGGGCCCCCTTCTGTTGCTCAAAGGGCGTTATCTTACGCCATTGAGAATTCTATTGTTGTTCCTAGTCCCCGTCCCCATCTTTCGAGCGAAGAAGCTATTCTCAAAATGATGAATCTCTGGCCATTTTTGGAGGTTGTTAAAGGGCCCTGTCGAAGGAATGTTGTGTGGACCAAACCCCCCGTGGGGTGGATTAAATTAAACTTTGATGGAGCGGCTAAGGGGAATCCTGGGCCCGCTGGCGCTGGTGGGGTTGTCCGTGATCATGACGGGAATATTGTGATGGCCTATTGTGAAGATTTGGGCTCCCGGACGAATCATTATGCTGAAGCCCGAGGCGCTCTGAATGGTATTCGGATTCTCTTTGAGGATCCCCGACCTCTTATCATTGAGGGTGACTCGCTCAACATCGTGAATTACCTTCTTGGCACCAAAAATCCATCTTGGAAAGTCTACAACATCATCCTCGAGGCTAGATCTCTTCTCTCCTATCGCGGTAGATGGAAAGCAAATCATATTTTGAGAGAAGGAAATCGCGTGGCTGACCACATGGCCAATAAAGGGCTCGCGACCACGTGCCCGGTTGTGTGGCGGTCTCGCTTCCCATCCGAGGTGGAAAGGTTGGCCAGGGCAGACATCCCTTCCTGATGTTTTCCTTGCACAGTTTTTGGAAGGCCCATTTCGACGTGTTTTGGGGTGGCATGGCATTTTTGGAAGGCCTGGACCTGGTTGCTTCCATTCTTACTTCTGTCAACTCCATGATTTCTATCCTGAAGCAGAACCAGCAGCGCCCAAATTCGGAAGGACAGGAGGATCGTGATTAGCTGTCCATGGTGTCTGTCTCTTTGTTTGCGGCCTCTCTTTGGGTTTCTCTCGGGTCTGTCCTGTTTTCTTTTTGTTGTTGGGTCTCCAGGCCTAAAAGCCCTTTTTGCTGTTTTCAAGTCTGCAACATTAGGATGGTTTTATTTTCATTTAGGTTTATTGTTACAACCAAGAGGTATGATGCATCATTAGAAAGTTGGCTAATTTTGTACATAAGGTTTTGGGATCCTCTATAAAAACCCACTGTTAATATATTATAATAATTACCAAAAAAAAAAATGTAAACACTTGTCCCAACAACATCAACCCAATACATGTTACTTAGTTTCTTTATTTGAAGCATTGATCTAGCCATTTCTACAATAGTGTCGTTCTTTATTTCAGCCACACCATTTTGTTGTGGGGTGTAGGCAGTAGTGAATTATCTTTTGATCCCACAATCTTTACAATATTTGAGAAATACATTTGAGAAAAACTCCCCTCCTCTATCAGTCCTTAATATTTTTACAACATAATCACTTTGATTCTCTACATTATTTTTGAAAGCCTTGAAACATTCAAAAGCTTCATTCTTAGTTTTAAAAAAATAAATCCAACACATTCTAGAGAAATCATCAATGAAAGTAAGAAAGTAAGAATTATTACCCAAGCTTTTGGTATGCATTGGACCACAAATGTCCGAATGTACCAATTGTAGTGGATGGGTTGCTCTCCATGCTTGAACTCTTGGAAAATTTATTCTTGAGTGCTTTCCCAAAGCACATCCTTCACACACCTCCTTGTGCTCTTCAACTTTTAGTAATCCACACACCATAGCTTGTGAAGTCAACAACTTCAAGCTTGAAAAATTACATTTGGATTTTCTATGGCCATATCTCAAGTACCAAAGTACACTTGGATTTTCTATGGCCACACTAGCAAGTTAAGAACCTCCTTGTTCCCCAAAATTAAGAGGAAATAATCTATTCTTTTTCATAGGTACATTTGTGACAACTCTGTTACAATTGTTTTTATCAAAAATTACACATTTTCCATATTCAAAAATAAGTTTATAGTTCTTTTCCATGATTTGTCCAACACTAAGAAAATTATGTTGGAGTTTAGGAGTGTAATAGATATTGTTTACCTTTTATGTACCTTCATTTTATGGAACCTCCATGGCTCCCATACCTTCAACTTGTAGTGCCTTTTCATATCCTAATTTGATCTTGGACTTGTATGTAGAATCCATTGTAGCAAATAACTATTCTTTACCACTCATATGATTTGAGCAACCAATATCCAAAATCCAAGTTTCATTAATATTTTGATCTGATTTTCCATATGTGAGGAATAAATTTGAATTTCCTTCCTCTTCTCCATAGTTTCCATAATTATTACTTCTCCCTTCTTGAGAAGCCTTTAGTCTACAATCTCTAGCAAAGTGACCAAGCTTTCCACAATTATAACAAGATTTGTTTGATTTATCACCTCCTCTTCCTCTTCCTTGGTAGCCACCTCTTGATCTACCTCTTGCCTTTCCTATTCCTCTTGAATATTGTCCTCTCCTTTGTCCTCTTCCTTGTGTATTGCCATGAGTCTCACCTTCCTTGGATGAGAATTCTTTTTCATCACCTCCAAAGCTTGATGTAGAACCTTGGAGTCTCTCTTCATGGGATATCAAAGAACCAATTAGTGCATCAAATGTGAGATTAGAAATATCTTTTGATTCCTCAATAATTATTGCAATATGATTCCACTTATGAAGAAGTGTTCTCAACACTTTATTCACAACAACTTCATTTTTTACATCCTCTCCAAGTGTCTCCATTTTGTTTACAATTGCTTTGACTCTTACACAGTAATATCCTACTCTTTCATCTTCTTGCATTTTGATATTCTTAAAATCTCTCTTCAAATTTTGAAGCCTCACTTGCTTCACTTGATTTCTCCCTTGATAACTATCTCTCAAGGCATTCCATGCTTCTAGGGTTGTTGAACAAGAAGCAATCCTAGGAAAGATACTTTTCTCCAAAGATGCTTGGAGATGATAGAGAGCAAAAGAATTTTTCTTTTGGGCATCCTTCTTATTATTTCTATCAGTTACATTTAAAATGTTCCAATCAGTTGGTTCATTGTAGCCATCTACTACAATGTCCCACAAACCTTTGCCTATGAGTAATGTCTTCATCTTGATAGACCAATACTCATAGTCCAACCCATTAAATTCAGGAATGGGTAAGTTGTTATTAGCAACCATTGATGCTAATGAACAAAGATTTGTAAAATAAAGGAAAAATACCTCTTTACTCTACTTGCTATTATTTTATGGACTTGCAACTCACCAAGCAAAGTCTCCTCCTCTGAGCAGTAGTGTGACTCACCAAACGATGGCTCTCCTTGCCATGATGGTGTCACTTTTCTCCTTGACACACAGACTCTCTGTCTTACTTGCACAAAAATAGCTGTAACTCTCTCAGTATTCTCTCGATATTTTCTTGGTGACTCAGGCCATTATTCTATTTGCAATATGTACTAGAGCCAATTACAATGCACAATCATAGGGCAATAATGTATTACAATGCGTAGTCATAGGCCAATTATAATGCACAGTCATAGGACAATGCGCAGGTAGAACATACTGAAACTTTCTTCAACATTAGAATTCCAAACGTGTTCCAATGTCACAGCACAAAAAATCACAAACCTTAGCATTCTCGCTTGCATCGTCAGGTCTTGTTGTCGTTCGCTCGCAATGTTATGCAATTGACTAAAAACATAGTCTTCAACAAACATCAATTGGTCCTTTCTACTACAATAAATTTACATGATGTACAGGATAACCATTTTTTGGTCCTCACGTTTGACCTTCACACTCCTCTCAGCAATGAACATTTACATGACATCCAACATAATATGTGTAGTAAACAATATCAAATTACTGTGTCATGATGTAACATCCACGATGTCCACAACAGAAAATTATTGTAGAAAATGTAGCAAATGGTTCCTTACTGTAGCAGGTTTATTCAACTCACATACGTCTTCCTCCATGCTCAACTCATAGCTGAAAATATGTGCAAGAAGGGCTTTTCAACTCGCTGACGTGGGCTTCAACTCGCAGCAAATCGTTCCTTATGTGGAGCTTCAAGGCGTCCTCTGTGGAGCTTCGTACAACATTCCTTATGCGAGCTCTACACATTCACAGTGTTCTCAGCCAAACAACGAGCCACACATCACAGAGTGCATAAATCTTCATGCTCAGCACACATCACAATGGACATCAATGTACGTTGGGATCTACACCTCCAATGCAATAGAGATCTACACCTCATGATGTGCAGAGTAAAAACACACGCTCTGTCGTCTTCCAAATCATTGCTTCTTTCGATGTAATCGGTTGAAATACCAAATTGATGTTTCATGTTTTTTAAATTTACCTCACCATGCTCCCAAAGATCTGAAATAGCATAAATTATGAATGGCACCACCTATGCACAGATCTGCAAATCAGTGTGAACAAGTTTATATTTACACAATGAATGGCACCGCCTATGCACAAGTCTGCAAACTTCAATACTCTAGGACTCACCTTGATATCTAGACAAATCTGGATTCACCTTGCTCTGATACCAAAATGAGATAATAATGCTCATTGTTCTATTATAAATGAAGGATTACAATCTTATATAGAATTTAGAAGCCATAAAAACCTCTAACCATTATCGCTAAAATAGTCTAGCACTAGAATAGATATGAGAGAAATCCTCTCATGATTCACAAATCAACTAGAAATAACACTTTGACTAACAAACTTAGCCTATACGTAGCACTCCTAATCCACTACAAGACAAATGACTTGTTACAATAATAAAAAACATGGAATAAGCTAATAATACTATAAAGTTCCTAAATACTAAGTCTAATGACTTAGGACTTTAGACATTAGGTTTTTAGGGAAGATGTAAATATTCCAACAAAGAGGTCAAGCTTAATCTAGGTAAATCACCTTTATTATCCTCAAGTAGCATAAAATATTCTCCTTACAATAAAAATGAAAGTAGTACGGAGTGTATTCCTTGCACTTTAGGATTTCAAGAGCAGTATAGTAAAGAAAATCTTATGGAGGATATCCAAGGAAATTTAGGGTTTTCAAGCCAACATAAGAAAGTGATGACTATGGAGGATCATCTATGCAGTTTAGAGTTTTTAGGGCAACATAAAGAAGAAAATGCTAATGAGGCTATTCCTTGCACTTTCGACTCTTTAGGGCAACATAAATCTTTAGAAGATAAGTCTCATTTTGAACAATATGAAAAAATAGAAGAGATTGATGAAGATGAGAGTGTTGGCAAGAATGGAAGAAGGAGAGGAAGGCCATCAAAAAGGAACAAAGAGAAAAGAAACTCAAAAGGATATTGATCTGGGAAGCCAAATAAAAATATCACAGGTGTTAACAAGAAGTGGGGCTAAGCCCACTAATAAAAATAAAAAGTGTTGATGATGAAAATGATATCATGGAATATTAGGGGTATGAATAAAACCCCTAAAAAAGAGTTATTAAGGAATTAATAGGTTGTTATAGCCCTGAGTTTATTTTAATACAAGAAATAAAATTAAGCAGTGAGGAATGTAAGGATGCTTTTAAGAAGATTTGGAAGATAGGTGATTGTTTAGCAGTTTCTTCTACAGGAGCTTCAGGTGGTATTGCAATAATATGGGACAAATGCAAATGGGATGGACAACTATTAGAAGCAAAAAGTAATTGGGTTGCTGGATTATTTTGCAGGAAAGAGGAAAACATCAAAGTTGGGGTTATAAATGTATATGCTCCAACTATAGTTACTCCTCGTGAAAGATGTTGGAAGGACCTTAGCATATTTTTGTCAAATACAATGATGATTCATTGTGATCTATGGATTCTTGGGGGTGATTTTAATATTGTTCTATCTCCTTTGGAAAAGAAGGGTGGCATTCCAGGATGGTCTAAATCAATGCAATATTTTGCTTCATTTGTCAATTCAAATGACCTTTGGGATGTTAGTCCCTCAAGCTTTCAATATACATGGGATAATAGATGCATTGGGAAAAATCATATAGCAGAAAGATTAGATAGATTCTTGTTATCCAATAAATGGTTGCAAACAAAGTATACAATCTCTTCAGATATTTTATTGTGAGCAGGATCAGATCACAAACCCATTCTTTTGACTTGTGAGTTACCTAATAATGGTCATCCAAAGCCATTTTACTTCCAATCTATGTGGCTCCAAGACCCTAATTTTTTCTAGATGGTTATGTTATGGTGGGATGAATCAAAATTTGAAGGATCATGTATGTACAAGTTTGTTCAAAAGTTGAAATATTTAAAGGAGCAAATGAAGATATGGAATGCCAAATATTTTGGTAACATTTTTAAAGAAAAAAAGAAATTGAATCCAAGCTCAAAAATTTACAAGAGATAGTAGAAATTAATGGAATGGATCAAGATTCTTATGTGAAAGAAAAATAATTACTTTCTTATTATCATAATGCATTGAAAAAGGAGTCATATTGGTTCCAAAAATCTAGAGAGAAATGGCTCAAGGAAGGAGATAGAAATACAAAAAATCATGCTACAACAAAAACAAAATTTTTGTTCATCATATCAAAAATATTATAACTCCAGATGGAAGAAATATTGAGGATGAAGAAGATATAAGGAAGGAAGCAATTAATTATTTCAAAAATATTTTATCAGATTCTAGGCAAGATAAGGAGGCACAAGAAAAACTTCTACAAAATATTCCATCAATTATCACTCAGGGACAAAATGAAAGCTTGATGAAGAAGATATCTATGGAGGAGCTCCATGAAGCAATTTTCTCTTTCCATCCTAACAAGGCACCTAGCCCCGATGGATTTCCTACAATTTTATTTCAAAAATTTTAGGATTTATTGAAGAGTGATATGTTAGATGTAGTTGAAGAGGCCCAAAAAAGGAAGGCTATAATAAGTGAGATCAATGCTACTTTTATTACCTTGGTTCCCAAGAAAGGAAACAAAATATTTTGATAATTTTCATCCAATAAGCCTTTGTAATATGATTTATAAGATCATTTCAAAAATTATGGCAAACAGGTTGAAGGGCATTCTAGGGTGTCTTATCTCAGAGGAACAAGGTGGCTTTGTTCATGGTAAACAAATTCTTGATGGTATAATTATTGCACAAGAGGCCATACATTCTCTTCATTCCATGAAAAAACTAGGTATGCTTTTGAAATTAGATATGAACAAAGCATATGATAGGGTTTCCTAGAATTTTCTACATGTTATTCTCAGAAAGTTTGGCTTTGATTATAGTTGGTGTGAGTGGATTAAATGTTGTTATAGCACTACAAAATTTTCTATTTTGATCAATGGTTCTCCTACTGGTTACTTCAAGTCATCTTGTGGACTTCATCAAGGTGATCCACTTTCTCCTTATCTATTCATTATTCTAGTAGAAGCATTAGGGAGAGCCTTTTCAAAGGAAAAAATGGAAGGAAAAATCAAGGGTATTCAAGTTGCAAAAAATGGTCCCTTTGAATCTCATCTCCAATTTGTTGATGATACTTTTCTTTTGGGCCATCCCTCAATCAATGAGGCCATGGAGTTTAAATCAATATTATCATGCTATGAGAAGGCTACTAGATAGTTGGTAAATACTACAAAATCTAGGATTTTTTCATTAATACTACCCTAGATTTACAACAAATTATTGTGAATATTTTAGGGTTTAAAATTGAAAAATTTCCATCAACCTACTTGGGTATTCCTTTGTCTGATAAAGGAAATAAAAAGGAGCTTTGGATCTCTTTTTTGGATAGAATGAAAGCTTGCTTGGCAGGTTGGAAAGGTAAGTTCTTAACCATGGCAGGAAGGCTACAACTCATAAAGACTACATTGCAATCCATTCCTATTTATATGATGTCACTTTCAAGACTACCAATAGGTATTGCATCAAAAATTGATAAAATTCAAAGAGACTTTCTATGGAAAGGTTGTGAGGAAAAATTTAGGTTTCCTCTTTGTAAGTGGGATAGGGTTTGCAAAGGAAAGAATATTGGAGGAGCAGGCTTGCAAAATTGTAGACTTATAAATTTGGCATTAGGAGCAAAGCTTGGGTGGAGATTATTCAGAGATCAAGGAAAGAATTGGGCAAAAATATTACTTCAAAAATATATAGGTTCTCTTGATGCAATGAAATTATTTAGGAAAATAACTCTACCCAAAGGATCATCAACATGGAACTTCATATCAGAGAGTTTGCAATTGATAAAGAAACATATTAGATGGTCAATCAATGAGGGGAGTTATGCAAATTTTTGGTCTGATGCTTGGTTGAAGCCTTATCCTCTTATCTCTGACTCAAAATGGAAACCATTGGCTCAAGCATGCCTAGCATGTAAAGGTCCAAAGGTCAAATATTATATTATTATGAGCAAAAACTCCAGATCATGGATTTCTTTTAGTAACCTAGTTGAAGGAGAGGAACTCAAACAAATTGTAGATGAACTTCAAAAGATGCTTCAAGAGTTTTATTTGCCGATTTTTACATGAAAGGATGAGTTGGTTTGGAATTTATCAAAGGATGGTGGATACTCGATCAAGTTGGGATATGAGGATTTAGAACAATCAAAATTTCCTTCTCCCAAATATTTTCCTTGGAAGAATATTTGGTCATTAGAGGCTCTCCCTAAGGCCTCAACATTTCTTTGGTTAGCAGTTCAAAGTAAGATTCTATACGGAGAGAGTCTACAAAGAAGAGGATATTATGGACCCTTTAGATGTGCCTTGTGTGAGAAGGATTTAGAAACATCAGACCATTTACTTCTTCATTGTCCATTTGCTCACACCATTTGGGGTTATTTTTAAAAATATGAAATTATATTGGGTAGCTCCATCAACATTGAAAGAGTTGATAAAATATTGGATAAATTATTTCAAAGCTAAAGCATTATGTATTCTTTGGAGGATTGGCCCTACCATTATTTGTTGGAATTTATGGCTTGAAAGGAATAATATAATTTTTAAAAATAAATATCAAAATCATGCCCAAGTTTGGAACCATATTATTGCCTCTCTTGCAGAATGTCTACAAATATGGTGCTCATCATGGGAAGTCTCAATTGCAAAAAGAGGTGCTAATAACTTGGCTACAGGATTTGAACATACATGGAAGAGTCATCTATGACAATGAAATTAAAACAAAGGATCTACTTTGATCTATGGTAAAATGGAAATGTCCAAAAATTGGGTTTATCAAAATTAATTTTGATGGTGCTTCTAAAGGAAATCCAAGAAAAGTTGGTGGAGGTGGTGTTTTTAGAAATAGTGAAGGCAAAATTCTCCTCACTTATTCAGAATCATATGGAACTTCAACTAACAACTATGTAGAGGCTAGGGCACTTCTTACAAGGATTAAAATTACAATAAAAAAGGATGGAAATATATTTCAATTGAGGGGGACTCACAAATTATCATCAATGCTATTAACAAAAATGGATGTGGAGACTGGATAAAAAATAATATTATTGTTGATGTTCATCATCTATTACTAGAGGCAATCTCCTGTGAGCATATTTATAGAGAAGGAAATCGAGTAGCAGATAAATTAGCAAATTATGGTGTTGATCTTCATCTCGATGAAATTCAAATTTTAGAAGGCAACTGGCCAAGTGAGATTTTATCTCTTAATCAAAATGATGTCAAGGAGTTGATTGTGGAAACATAGCACTTCGAGGAAGTTGAAGAATATATTTAAGAGAAAAAGAAATGAAAAAGTTGTGATAAAAATGTATGCTGCAACAAATGTAATATTTTGGTATTTTGATGGGAGTGGCCCCCAATAGAAGCCACATATAACCTATTTAAAATAATAATATATTTTTTTAATAATTATATATATATATATATATATATATATATATAAAAATTACTGAATGGTAGATTTTTATATTTGAGGTTGTTTGAAATTAAAACCTTACTTATAGATAAACACATGATATATAATTAGGAAGACTTGTCCTATAGTGGTTACGGCTTTGGGTTCTCTTTCGGGAGACCTAGGTTCAAACCATAATGGAGTGTTTATACGTATATGATGAGTGAGCTTGTTAAAAAAAATTATAAAAACTTTTTAATAAATAATAAAAAGCTCAATTTTATTTAAATAAAGATAAATATTAATCAAATAAATAATACATATTTTGGGGGGTGGGGTTGCCCCCTAAGGGGCTTGACAAATGGTCTGGTGCTTTAACAATCAAAAAATTTGAAGGTTGAACAAGCGTGGAAGGCTGGAGGGTGAAGAAGCGTGGAAGGCTAAATGATGAGTTGATCTTTGGAGTGTCAAGGCTAAAAGAGCGTGGAAGGTTGAACGATGAGTTGATATATGGAGTGTCAAGGCTAAAGGAGCATGGAAGGCTGGGTTGACTGAAGGAGCTACAGCAAAATGTTGGGATGGCTGAAGGAACATGGAAGGCTAATAAGGCTTAAGGAGCGTGGAAGGATCGGCTGGCTGAAGGAGCTGCAACAGAAGGCTGGGATGTTGAGTGGAAGGCTGGGAAAGCTAAATAAGCATGGAAGGTTGCTTACAATGAGAAAAATAAAATTGCAAAGTGCAAAGGATTAGGTTTTTTTCCTAAAAATATCTCATCTTTTAGGAGTCATATATTTGCAAAGGGTTATCTGATTCAACTGATTCTTGGAACAACTTGTGCAAAATTTGAATAGCTTTAAAATGAGTGGTCATATGCAAAAATTCAAGCAATATTGAGGGAGATACGACCCTAACTAATTCTTGGACCAACTTGTGCAAAACTTGAATAGCTTTAAAATGAGTGGTCATATGCAAAAATACAAGCAATATTGAGGGAGATACGACCTTGTGAATTCAATCATTAGAAACAACGACAGTGACGATTTTTCAAGTCACGAAAAACGAAATTTTAAGTGCGAAGGACTAAGGATTTTTCCTTAAAAACTTCTCATCTTTTAGGAGTCATATATTCACGAAGAGTTATCCGATTCAACTGATTCTTGGGCCAGCTTGTGCAAAATTTGAATAGCTTTAAAATGAGTGGTCATATGCAAAAATCCGAGCAATATTGAAGGAGATACGACACTGTGAAGTCAACCATTCGAAACAAGGGAGTGATGATTTTTCAAGTTGTGAAAAATGAAATTGCAAATATTTTCCAACTAGGGTTTGAATGATGGGAAGAGCAATGAAGGGCTATGACTTCAAAGAGGAAGAAAACTAGCAATTCAGATTTGGTAAAGACTATGATAGTGTTTTAGAAATATTACTTTACTAAGACTCAAGGCATAAATAGTAGAGGTAAAGTTTTGGCATTGTGAAGGCTGCTATAGAAAAATGTCAAAAAAGATGCTATATTCTGGAGTAATTGTATTCATACAAAAATTTGAAAATATCCAGAAAATAAAAATAAAAAATATAAACATTTTATATAAAATGATGTAGGTTTCTAGCTATAGCATCTCAATTGAGATGAGAAGTGTATTTATTTGTAACCTCTCAAGCTCTAAAGAAGAAGAGAAATGTAATTTGTCAAGAGTGGAGGACCCGAGTACAACCCCTTATTATCCAACAAAAAAATACATATTTTACATTTTAAAAAATAAAAATAAAAAATTAAATTAATTAGATTTAAATAAAATTTAAATAACCATAAAATATATTTTTTAATTATAAAAATATCATAATAATTTTAAAATCAGTCTCAACGGACAACAAAAAAATACATATTTTACATTTAAAAAAATAAAAATAAAAAATTAAATTAATTACATTTAAATAAAATTTAAATAACCATAAAATATATTTTTTAATTATAAAAATATTATAATAATTTTAAAATTAATCATAGGGAACAACGCAACGATTTGGGCCTTGGCTCTTTTTCGAAAGGTCCAAGGTTCAAACCGCGGCGTGGACGAGTGTGTGAGGGGTGGGTGTGTGGTGGCTGTGTGTTAATTCCCTATTGATAAACATAGCTCTCGGCTTTACAAGAGATTATGATTAAGAGAAGACTGATCAACCCCGTACGTTGATTGATTGTAGAGGTAACCAAATAAAAAATAATAATAAAATTATATATATATAACTCATCCTTTACATTTTTTATTGTAAAAGTTTCTCACACTAATCAAATAAAAAAAAAAAAATTATATATATATATAACTCATCCAATTTGTCTTCTTTTATTTTCGATGTATTTACTTCATTAATTACAATATTGATCTCTTTTGTTATTTAATTTTATTTTCTAGGCATAAAAGTATCATTATCCTCTGAGGGAAAAATGAAAAAATATTTTTTACTACCTACCCCGAGATAGTATTTAAAAAATGTATGTACCTATTCATCTTCCAGTCAATTCAGTTACATGTTATAATAAAAGGTATCTTTGAAGAATGTGTTTATCTATCGTCATCCACAATGTATATTCCCTTCCCGCATTAAACCTTAAACCTTCTTCTTCGCGTTTTAATTTAAATTATTAAAATCAAGTATATCATTTTTTTAATTATAAATTTTCAATAGCTTAAAAAAATATTTTAAAGTTTATATATATATTTTTTAACTTTTAAAATTTTAAAAAATTAATATTAAAATAATGCATTTATAATTTTTAATAATAAAATTAAATAAGTTGTAAGTTTATTTTAATAGTATGAGTTTTGGCTTTTCTTTTTAAGGTTTAAGGTTCAAATCCCACTCAATATGAGGAGACCAAGACAATTTTTTTTTGAAATCGGCAACAATCTCCATCATATTACTCCCATATTATTCTATAACACGTTATTCTATAACACGGTTCAAATCCGAAAAGCTACCACTATAAATCTTGCCTCACCTCGATAAACTTTTACTCCAAGTGAAAGGGACCCTGAAGGGGCTCGATAGTGAAAAACCTATGTAAATTCATTAACCAAAATAATAAAATTAAAATTAAATAATTTATGATACAAAATTTTTATCCTTATTAAATTAGAAAATTGTTAAAATTATAATTTATAGAATATATTAATAAATTATATCGGCAAGGACGTCACTTACATTATTGGTGATGTGACCCGAGTTCAATTCCATAATAAATGTGTATAAAAAATATTATTTAATATATATACATATATTATAAATTTAACAAATAAAAGTTTTAACTTAAAAGAAAACTTAAATTCAAATTTTATTTAAAAAATATTATTATTAAGATGCATTTTAATCTAATATAATTAATTTAAAAATAATTATGAACTAAGAAGGATGTCAATATTTTTGCATGAGCTAAATTCAAAAGTCTAAGCCTTGTACTAAGCTACTAGAGAAACATCCAATGTGTAGGAGTTTTACATATTGCATAGATGAATCTTGGCATTTTTTTTTAATGAAAATGAGATAAATGATATGGAGCATGAAAAACATGTTTTTCATATTATTTATAAACTTTAACATCCACTTAATTTTAATTTATAGATTACAGATTTAATTTTTTAAATAAAATAATTTTTAATAGTTTTAATAATTTATATTTTACAAAATTATGTGAAGGGTTTTTATTAGAAAATAAGGGGTTATTCTTGTCCCTCACCTTTGACAAATCATAATTCTTCTTTAGAATAAGAGAGTTTATAAAAAAAATTAATTCTCATTTCAATTGAGATGCTATAGCTAAAAACAAACATTATTTCCCATAAAATATTTGAATTCTTGATTTTTATTTTTTATAACTTTTTCAATTTTTTGTGTGAATATAAATATTCCAAAATTCAACATTCTTCTTGACATTTTTCTACAACACCTTTACAATACCAAAATTTCACCTCTACTGTTTATGTATTGCATCTTAGTAAAATAATATTTCCAAAACATCGCATTATCATAACTAGCTTTACCATATCTAAATTGCTAGTTTGCTTCCTGGAGCACAAGTGCAACCACACAAATTGTAATCAATAGTAAATATGAAAGCACATTAAAGTTATAAAAAAAAACAAATATTACCAATGAAAAACATTAAAGTAAATCGTAATCATTATTTGATTCAAATAGTCAACATTTCTTCAGCTAAACTTACTACTTCCTCTAACCAAGGAAAAGAGAATTTAACTTCACAATCCTCAATTAAAACCCCTCTATTGGCTAGCCTATCTACACATTTGTTTCCTTTCCTTAATGTATGTGTAAACCCGATTTCTTCAAACTCTATAGCAAGGTCTTGAATTTCCATATGTTCCATGGAGCCTTTGATTTTTTCGAAATTAAACTATGTAAGTTTAATATTTTTATTAAGTTTTTTTAAACAGATTAAAATGTTAAGTTTGTCCATGGGATTAGATTTTTAGTTTACTTTACTGATATAATTTTTTTTTATTAGGATAAAAACGAGATTTTGAAAGGGTTCGAACCCTTTTACAACATAAAGTCAGCCCATCAACTAGACAACTACCAAGGGCAAGTAGCCAAAAATCCTCTAGATGCAAGACTACCGTCCTGGACCCCAATTAACTACAATCTCCCCTAGTGAACTTTTCTAAGTCCTCATGGACCACCCTTGGGGGGATCCATCTCCTATCCTCTTCTTTAATGGCACCAAAGTTTGCCAGCCAGTTTGCTGTTTGTTACCTTCTCTAAAGACATGAACAAAATCAACTTCTTCAAAATGCTTTAGAATCTCTCTAATATATTGCACAATGTAATCAATTTGCCAATTAGCTTTTCTCTCCTTTTTCAAAAGATTGATAATATTCAAGGAATCTTCTTCAAAGATAACTTTTTAGCACCTATATCCTAAGATAGCTTTGCACCCAAATGTAAAGCATTAACTTCAACTTTATGGCTAGTAGTAATTACCAAAAACTTGCATGCTACCCCCACCAATCGACCCTGATTGTCCCTCAAAATTGCTCCTTCTCCGGCCTTACTTGGGTTACCTTTGGATGCCCCATCAAAATTTAACTTCAACTATTCATCTCGAGGTGGTTGCCATTTTACATCAGGTCTAACCTAAACATTTGCCTTTCTACTACTAGTGGATTCCAAATTTCATGCCTTAGCTATCATAGTCTCTTTAATGTTCTCTGACTTGATAAGGTACTTGATAGATTTAGCATTTTCCTCTAAAAAAATGGGTGATACTACCACTCACTACTGATCTAATTTTATAAATAAACTTTAACATTCATTTAATCTATAAATAAAATAACTTTTAGGAGCATAACAATCTACATTATATAAAATTATAAAAAAAAAATCTTTATATTAATTTTTTAATGAAGTATCTCTTGTATTTCCACATCTCTTGTATGTTTCATCGAGCCTTTGCTTTTCTAAAAATTAAACTATGTAAGTTTATTATTTTTATTATTTTTTTAAATGGATTAAAATGTTAAGTTTGTCCATGAGATTAGATTTTTAGTTTACTTTACCGATCTAATTTTATAAATGAGTTTTAACATTCATTTAATCTATAAAATTAAGGTTTCAATTCCATCAATAAAATAACTTTTAGCAAGCTAACTATAAAACTATAAAAAATAATAATCTTTATATTAATTTTTTTAATAAATCAAATTGTTAAGTTTTACTTATGTTTGGCCCTGTGGGCGAGTGTGTGAAGGGTGGGTGTTTGCCCCTGCGGGCGAGTGTGTGAAGGGTGGGTGTTTGGCCCCTGTTAATAAGTTCAGCTCTCGTCCTTATGAAAGGTCATGGTAGGGATGGGGATGCCCTGTCCTAAACTACAAATAATCAAACATTAAATGTATTCAAGTAAAAATTAAAATTTCAGCTGCATAAAATGAACCTTGGTGTTTTGTTTAATAATATTGAAACAAATGATATGGAGCATGACTGCTCTAGTTTCAAGCTCACAAATAAACTTCAACATTAATTTATTCATGTGGTTTCAATTTCATAAATGAATATTTGGTAGAGCAAGATTTTTTTTAAAGTAAAATAATAAGTATTAAACAGATAAATATATTGTATTAACCTGGAACGAAATTTCAATCATAGAATATTGAAATTTCAATATATAAAGACAACCTATTGATAAGTACTAAACCACTACCAATCCAACTATCTTTTTCAGTCCCTTTCTTATATATTGCTATGGTATAATCCTTTTCTTATATTGCTATGATATAGCATGGCTGAGAAATACCATGACATATGATCAACATCATCATTCATACTTAATGGTATGTATCATCATTCATCCTTCATGGGAATGCAATTTTTAAAAAAGATAACACTTTTTATTTTATGAACTAACTACTGTAGGCTTGCAGAGAGATCGTCCTCGAATGGGTTAAAAGAGAGAAGACGTCGCCGTCGTCCGACGTCATCATATCCTGAAATATTCCGTCTGTCGAAATGCAGAATCTCTTATCTGTGAAGTAAATTGCAACAAATCAACTTCGAAATTTGTGGCTATCAAACTGCGAGTTAGACCTTCGTTAATTTTCAAGGAGTAATAATTTGATCGAATGCTTGTCAACCAAACATGATGTTAAGAAGCATTAGAGGCAGCCTGCATGAAAAAAAGATGAGAAGCATGTTCTGTTGTTTTATATTAGTTATTAGTTAAGTTGTTGGAAAGTATATTGTAGTGGTATATTTATAGGTTTTTAAGGAAACTTAAGTTTAAGATTTTAGGGATTGAGGTCTTTTCAAAAACTCATGTTTAACTTTAAAAATCTTCCTTAAAAAAGATAGGTTGGTTCAATTCCCCCAGCAAGCTAGGAATTATAAAGGTTTAAAAAATAAAAAATAAATAAAAATAATAATTAATAGAAAGTGTTTTTAATATAATATAAATATCAAAATTATAAAAATTATATATAATAAAAATTTTAAATGCTTTGGCACCTGGGTGCAGCGCAACGGTTTGGGCTTTGGCTCTTCTTCGGGAGGTCCAAGGTTCAAACCGTGGCGTGAGTGAGTGTGTGAGGGGATGGGTGTGTGTCTCCTTGGTGGAGTTGTTGTAATAGGTTGGGGATTCCTGGTCAAAACCCCCATTACTTAATATTACCCAAAAAAAATTAACTACTTTGTATTAGCTCAAATGGTTAGATTCCTCAACCTTTCAAAAAGGAGACCCATGGAGTTGTTGTAACAGGTTTGGGGATTCCTGTCAAAACCCCTATTACTTAATATTACCAAAAAAATAAAAAATAAATAAATACTTTGTATTAGCTCAAATGGTTAGATTCCTCAACCTTTCAAAAAGGAGACCCAGGTTCAAATCTTCAAAAAGAAGACCTTTGTAAATATATATAAATATTTTTATATTGGATATAATATAAAAGTTAAAACCAAAACAAATTAGATTATAGATAATAATATTTTATAACATCAATATCTATGTAAAGAAATATTATTATACAAAACATTTTTTTTTTACATAACATTTTAAAAAATGATTAAATGCAACAAAACATTTTAAACACTTAAAAATAAAAATAGAGTATATTATAAAATATTTATGATACATTTTAAACTTAAATTGTTTATGAATATTATTTTTATTTTTATAATCTAAATTAAATTATAAAATATCAATCTTGTTATATTTATTATAATTTTAATTAAAATAATATCTAAAAATATATAACTAAAAGTATAACAATGCAATAAAATATTGGAAAAGGAAAATTTTCTTGAAATGTATAAATTGCAAAATGTATCATGAGTCATTACAAATACAATGCCTCAAGATTTGATAGCTAAACAGAGAGAGCTTTGCTAGGGTTTGCACATTGTGTATCGCTATTCATGTAGAAGCCTTAGGGTAGGTGAAGTGAGTGCAAAGGACATACACACAATGGACATGAGAATTCAACAAGAGCTTGCAAGCCCGTGAGGAGTCAAAACAAGAAAAAACCATAGGATTATGGCAGGATGATGGGAGGAGAAACTGGCACAAAAATCCTTTTCACTAAGCAATTTCAAACACAAACAAAAGATGATGGAAATAATGTCAATCTTATGCAGTTAGATCATCAGTATCTAGGGAAAGTGACTACAAACCAGTAGGACCACTTATGCATAAAAGATCACAATAATTTTCAGTTTACAACTCAATCCAAAGGGGAAAAGTCCTAACCAAAAAAGAAACAACCCCAAGGGTAGAAGAGACCAAGGACCTAGATCTAGGGAGTAGATCAAAGGAAAATGGAATTTGTTCAAAAAACCCAAATGGAAACAAAACTCTCCAAACCTGATATCCAAGCTCATCCGAAAGGACCAACCATAGTAACACCTATGAAAGAGAAAGAAAATGGGGAGATACCCCAAAAAATGAGCTTCAAAGATGCCATCCAAGGAGGCCAAGCCTAGGCAAGAGGCATTAATCCAAGAATGCCAAAAAGAACATTGGGGATGCCAAAGGTAGGTCCAAGGAAAATAGAAGCAGGATGCATGAGAGTAGCAGATGGGTCCCCAATAGTAAAATTGAAACTAGATGATATCCAATATGGCATAGATTCCATGGAAAGAAGAGGTCTAATTTGTCAATTTATGGGTTTATGTCTGATCCTATCTACGTTCAAGCTATGGGCTACCAAATAATGGAGAACCAAAGGTGAGTTCCAATTTTTTTGTTATCCTAATGAGTATTTTTTCATGTTTGTTATAGAAGATGATAGAGAAGACATATTTCAAGGAGGACCATGGTTCTTTGGTAGATCGAGGCTCTTCATGAAGCCCTAGCATACAAAATTTAAAGTGGAAAAGGAAATTCCTAAAATTGAACCCATTTGGGTCAGAACTTTTTGTCTCCGAGCATAATTTTGAAACTTGCAAGTCCTAGTTGCAATTGGTATCACCCTAGGAACTTTCATGATGATAGTCAATAATACTCAGAAGTTTGAACATTTATTTTTGCATGAATTTGTGTGTTGATAGATTTTTACAAACCCATTTCAAAAAAGGCCACATTACAATTTGGGGAGGATACATGGGAACAACATGTGGACTATGGAAATGTTCCCTTTAGATGCAAAATTTACCATGAATATGGTCATCTAGCTAATGATTTCCCACATAAATTTTAGGAGTAAAAGAAAGAAGATAAGGAATAGGAGGGATTCCAAATACCAAAGGAAAAACATACAAAGACAACCTGTAACTAAGGAGAGGTACTTTCAACAAATATGTTTGGTAGCCTAGCCATGGATGACCTCCTAGATGAAGAAGAAGATGGAGCTAAAATAAAGATTCTGGAAACATAGTGTAGACACAAAAAATTGACCCACTAAGGTGAGTAATTTTCCCTAGATCCCTTGTTTTCTCCTTGGAAAAGTAGGGTCATATTTGAGCCTATTTTTCCCCTACCAAATCTTATCCATTCCTCCTAAATCCTATACCATTGGATCGGGCTCAAAAAGAGCTTTCCAACGGTATATGATATGACCCATTTTGACTCCGTTTGACCCTCCAAAATGCATTAAAACCGCACGGGGGTCTAGCTGGTGCGAGGTCGCACCCCATTTTTATGGAGCGCAATTTTGCATTTTAGGGTTTTCTCTTAAGAAAACCCTAATTTTCAAAGTTGATATTTTTAGGGTCGGTTGTGCTTAGTTTTTCCCACCCATTCTTATTTCAAATCCACTATATAAGGAGGGTTTGAAATTCATTTCTTCCATCCAATCAAGTTTTAATCAAGCAAGTTTTCTAACCAAGCAATAAACATTTTATTATATTTTCTTGAGGTCTTCTTCTTCTTCTTCCACAAGCAAGCTAACTCACAAGTGTGAAGTGTGATCTATTGAAGCTTTTTTTACTGCATTGGATTGTGTGTTGCTACTCTTGGTGGACAAGTGTTGAAGCCCTAAGGAGGAATCTACTACTTGGAGGTCTCCATCCCTTTTGCTTGCTTCTTCACTACCGCTAGGTTGTTTTCGCTCTTCTATACTTTGCATATTAGTTAGGTTTTTGATTACGCATCCATTTAATTCATATTTTCTGAGTTTTCTCCTAGCTTCTACGAAATCATGCCTAGGTTCTATGGGGTACGATTTCACTGTGCGATATCACGATCGCTCCATACGGGCATGATTTTGCATAGACCACATTTGGGGGAAATATGCTACCCCCAAACCCTAGATCTATGTTATAGACTACATTTAGACCATATTAGGGCATTTTGTACTCTATTTTTCTATTATATTATGCTATATTCTATTATGCTTATTCATCTTCCAAAGGTCAATTTTCGCTTCTATTTTCAAAGGTCAGCTAAAAGGACCTAGGGGGCTTGACTATTGCACCTCCAAGCATTATTGTACAATGGCCTAAGTAGGCCCCCTAACGCTAATCATATTTTCAAGTGTTTCTTAAGTTATCTTGTAGGAACAAGGATTATTGATAGCATTGGATCAAAGGATAAAAGCAAGGATCAACCACCGGATAAGCTAAGTGTTCTGATTAATATTTAGGTTGTTTGTTGAGTGCTTTATATTTCTATTGTAAACCCTAGATCTAATTTAAAAGGAAATATATTTAATTAATTTTTAGGTATTTAAAAGATAAACAACATATAGTGTGCACTTAGGGTTTATTCTGTTTGTGCATTCTCTCTTGAGCCCTTGCTTAAAAGATTGTTTATTTAAAACCCTAGGTTAGAAAGCATTCAAAGAAAGAATCATTCTAGGGTTAGCTCTTGTATTCTTGCATTCTATATTTTTACATTGTCCTTTATCTTTCATAGCATAGATCTAGAAAGGCCAAACTTAGGTGATTGTCTTAAACTGAATACATCAAACATTCCTAAATCCTGAGGACTTGGAGCGAGTCCTTAAACCATTCCTAGTGAACCCTTCCCCCTAGCACCGAGTGTAGAGAACAACATACCCTCATGGTTCACCCCATAAGGCTTTCTCTCTTTATGGATCCAACCTTTTGGGAATTGTACATGGTAGGGCAGTTTTCCCCTCTACATCTTTGGTGAACCCGATGTGAACACCTCCATTTTCTTTTAAAACTTTAATCAAGATCATTAATTTTATGTGTTAGATCAAAAACATTAAAAACATAATATCTTGTGCTTGTTTTTATTGGTCTTTAGTTCCTTCCTTTTTACCCTAGTCCTTTTCTCTTCTCCTAATGGCTTCCAACCTTGGGAGTGAGCGAAGGCCTCTAAGGTTTGATGAGATTTTCCAAGAGAATGATCAAATTGATAGAGAAAATCATAATCTAGAAGAAGAAAAGGTTGATAATAGTCTTGATCCTACTTGAAGACCCTAAGGGTCGCTACATTTTTGAATCATTTGATCATGTTTTGGGTTTCATGGAACGCCATAAGGAGGCTTTACTTAAGGCTATGGAACAGAAAGCTCAACTCGAAAGAGGTGAGACTCTTCTTCCTCCTCTAGTCATCTCTCCTAGGCATGTTCATGATAACCCTTTGTTTGAATCTTTGAATCATGGTAATCATGCCCATAAACCAACCTATGCCACTACTGTAACCACCAATGTTGGAAGAAGTCCACAAGTTCATCCAACCAATAGTGTCACTCAAAATTATTTTCAATTTCCTCCTCAATCTACTAATCTCAACACTTTTGCCTCTATTCCACCAAATGTTAGTTATCCTCTCCAGCAAGGTATCACATATCACAATAGTATCAATACCTCCAACTTAAGCCAAGTGCCTTTTCAACAACCTACCTATACCCCTCCCTTAGGGAATCTAGGGGCATTGCACAATAGTAATCCAAAAGTTCAAAATTTGACAAATATGGTAAAACAATTGGCTTCAAAAATGGATATGATTCAGCCTTCTAGTTTCACTTACAGTTATAAAGAGATGTGCAATCAACCCCTAGACCCTATGGTTGTTGCTAGGCCTTATCCTAAGCATTTTTCCATGCCGGTTTTACCTATATATAAGGGAACAGAAGATCTGATTGAGCATCTAAGAAGATTTAGAACAACTTGTCATGATCTCATCTATGATGATATGTTATTACTAAAGATGTTTCCTAAGAGTCTTGTTGGCATGGCATTAGAATGGTATTATCGATTACCTAATTATTCTTTGAGGAATTTTGAGGAAACAATAGAATTATTTGTTCATCAATTTAGTGCATATATTGAAAAGGAAGTGACAATGAAAGATATTTATAATTTAAAGCAGAATAAAGAAGAAAGTTTTTCAGAATTCTTAGCTCGTTGGAGAAGTTTAGTTGGTCGATTAAGACATCATGTACCTCAGAAATATATGCTTGAGATATTTATTAGTAATTTACAAGAACAATTATCTTATGAATTAGAAACTACAATCATCACATATTTTGATCAAGCAATTGAGTTAGCAAGAAAAGTAGAACAAGCTCTTATCAGAAGAGGACAACTCAAAGTGAAAGAAGATAAAACCATTCAGTCACAGTATAAGAATAAGGATGTGGTAGGTGATGGTGTAATGGATAGTAGGCCTATTAATAATGTTGTTAACAACCTACAAAAGATAATACTTCAAAAACCTCCACAAAGGAATTTTACAAGACTTGGCATACCTATGGAAGAAGTCCTAAAGCAACTTTTAGAAGCCAATGCAATTGAGTTACCTCCTATAAGGCAACCAGATACTACAACTAGTTGGTACAAGGTAGGACAACATTGTGCATATCATAGAGTAGAAGGACATTGGACAAATTCTTGTAAGAAGTTGAAACATGTGGTTCAAGATTTAATTGATGCAGGACGTCTTGATGTAAGAAATTCTCAATCTTCAAATAGTCAACAAAAGTCCACTACTAACCAGAATATACCTAAGCAAGGACAACAGGCAGTTAATCAAGTATCTTGTAAAAATGTACCACATCATTATGATAACCAAATGGTTGGTATGGTAACAACTACTTCAGAACAACAGGTGCAGAATCGATAGATCCAACGGTCTCAACAGGAGATGAGTTTTTCAGCAAATATTTCCCTCTTAGAACTTTTGCAAAATTCTCCTACTCATGGAGAAGCCTTAATAAATGTTCTAAAACAACAATCTGTCCCTCCAGATATTTCCCCTAGTGATATGGCCAATGTTGTAAGCTTTCTTGGGACACATCACATCACATTCTTGGATGACGATATTTCTTCCTCAGACCTATGTAGGGATTCTTCTCTCTACATTACTGCATTTATTGGGGAAACCCTTATCAAAAGGGTTATGATTGATAATGGTTCTTCCCTCAATTTATGCACATATCAATTTATCCAAAATTTTGGATTAAAAGAGGAAGATTTAACTAAATCCGATGCAATCATCAAAACATTCAACAATGAGTCCCAAGAAGCTTGTGGCACTATATCTCTCCCCTTAAAGTTGGACCTAAAATTTTAGATACATTGTTCTATGTGGTACCTTGCCTTGCATATTTTAATCTACTTCTTGGACATCCTTGGATCCATGCAATGAAGGTCATCCCTTCTACTCTTCATCAATGTTTGAAATTTAAATTTAAAGATCAACTTATTACCATTCCAGGCGACCTTCATCCATTCGAATATTGTTCAATGGTTGAACAAGCTCAGTTTGGTCTCAATGTTTGTCCTTCAGTTTCATCATCTATTTCTCCAAGTTCCTCATCTCAAAAATCTGAACAATCCAACAATCTAAAAGTGAGTGAGGAACCTCTAATCAAAGTTTCATCATGGGATCAAGACAATCAGTTTCTTCAAGAACCTCTTCTGGATATATCTCATCAAGGTTTGGAGCAGAGTAATGAGGATAAGGATCCCCCTTATCCCTCTAACATATTATTTTGTAATATGATAAATTATGTGTGTTCTAATGGTAAATCTTTTGCTTCTCATAAAGATCTTGCAAAGTTAGGGATTTCTCCTCCTTATGTTAAGAATGATGGTTTTGTTCAAGAATGTATAGATTATCATGTTATGGCTGCCAAAGAAAGAGCTATGAAGGAGCCTCTCCATGATTATAATCATCGAGATGGCTTGCCTTCTAGATTTTTCTTTGATGAAGTAGTCCCTTGAATGCCTGTTCTTTTTGTTAAGATAGGAGGTACAATTAGAATATGTGTTGACTATCGCTCTGATTGCTTGTTTAATAAAACATAAAATAAAATAAAATCAATCATTAATTAGGTATGCATTTGCATTCTCATTCCATCATACATTTGCTTTCTTGCTCATACTGCATGATTGCCTATCATACTTTGCATGGTTGCCTGACATTTTATTCCTCTTGCATTTTTGCTTGTCATAATTGCATTGTTGCTTGCTCATGACTGCTTGTTCATATAGCTTCTGGGGATTCATGACAATGGCATGTGATGATACCTAGTTAGGTCATAGCTCACATGCATTGCACTTTTCACTAGGGTTCTGATGCCTAGCGAAGCCCCAACCTAGGGCCCATGCATTTTCATCCCTTCTTCTCTTCTTGTCTTCCTTTGCTCTTTTCTTCTCTTCTCTCTTCTTCTTGTATTCCTTGACTTTGAAAGTTTTACAATGATCATCATTTCTCTCCAAAGTCAAGGAATGCAATCCTCTTTTGGTATATCCTTGTCTTTTGCATGATTCTTATTTCTCCTTTGTCTTCTTTGTTCAGATAAGGATATACATTCTTCTCTTCTTTGATTGCACATTTCCTCCCTCTTGACTTTTCAATAGTTGAAACTTCAAGTTGGGGGCACACACGCACAATTCATTGCTCCTCATTTTCTTCCTCTTATTTCTTCTAGCACATGCACACACTCACATTGTGTTATGCTCATATGACTTGGTCTATATATATATTTTTACACCCCTATCGGGTAGTACTTGCTAATACATCATTCACATCAGCAATAATATATTCCCCTATCGGGTTACGCTTCTTTTGACTCAACGGGCTCAACACCCCATTACAGGATAAGCTCCTTGGCCATTTTAGTAGGCCTCGACATACATCCTAGTGGGTAATCACCCCATAGTAGTCACTAGCGAGCAATCATCCATAGCGGGTTACGCTCCATCATTTGATCATTTGAGCAATCACCCATAGCGGGTTACGCTCCATATTTTGCCCATCTATCCATCTTAGCGAGTACTACACCCATAACAAGTTTTCACTCCACATCTGGACCTTCTCTTTGGGCATAACACCCTTCATTCAGGGTTCTTGATCAACTTCTCTCAATTTCTATGGTTGACCTTTGGATTCTTCTTCTTCTTATTCTTCTTCTTCTCTTCTCTTCCTTCTTCTTTCTTTCCCTTTCTTCTATTCATCCATGCATTTCATACTAGCTGCATTAGATTCATGTTGTACCCAGTGCTCTTTGCTCTATTGTTTGTTTGCTTGCTTTGTTCTCTATGTTTCTATGTTTTGCTTTTTCTTTCTTTACTTTTTTTAAGTTTCTTAAGGAATTTTCATTCCTTTCAAAACTCGAGGGGGCACCCTAGCCATAGAGGCATTAATGGTAGTAATATCTCACCCTTTTGCCCAAACTTGGCCACCCCTTTTCTATGTTTGTTGTCTTCTTTCCCATAGGAGTCTACATATTTCTTTGATGCATTTACTTGGCCTTAAATACATCAAAGAGGGGGTAAAATGTAGACACAGAAAATTGACCCACTAAGGTGAGTAATTTTCCCTAGATCCCTTGTTTTCTCCTTGGAAAAGTAGGGTCATATTTGAGCCAATTTTTCCCCTACCAAATCTTATCCATTCCTCCTAAATCCTATACCATTAGATCAAGCTCAAAAATAGCTTTCCAACGGTATATGATATGACCCATTTTGACTCCATTTGACCCTCCAAAATGCATTAAAACCACACAAGGGTCTAGCTAGTGCGAGGTCACACCCCATTTTTATGGAGCACGATTTTGCATTTTAGGGTTTTCTCTTAAGAAAACCCTAATTTTCAAAGTTGATATTTTTAGGGTCAGTTGTGCTTAGTTTTTCCTACCCATTCTTATTTCAAATCCACTATATAAGGAGGGTTTGAAATTCATTTCTTCCCATCAAGTTTTAATCAAGCAAGTTTTCAACCAAGCAATCATTTATTCTATTTTCTTGAGGTCTTCTTCTTCTTCTTTCACAAGCAAGCTAACTCACAAGTGTGAAGTGTGATCTATTGAAGCTTTATTTTCTACTACATTGGATTGTGTGTTGCTACTCTTGGTGGACAAGTGTTGAAGCCCTAAGGAGGAATCTACTACTTGGAGGTCTCCATCCCTTTTGCTTGCTTCTTCACTACCACCAGGTTGTTTTCACTCTTCTATACTTTGCATATTAATTAGATTTTTTATTACGCATCCATTTAATTCATATTTTCTAAGTTTTCTCCTAGCTTCTACGAAATCATGCCCGGGTTCTATGGGGCACGATTTCATTGTGCGATATCGTGGTCGCTCCATACGGGGTGATTTTGCATAGACCATATTTGGGGGTAATCTGCTACCCCAAACCCTAGATCTATGTTATAGACTGCATTTAGGCCATATTAGGGCATTTTGTACTCTATTTTTCTATTTTGTTCTGCTATATTCTGTTATGCTTGTTCATCTTCCAAAGGTCAATTTCCACTTCTATTTTCAAAGGTCAGCTAAAAGGACCTAGGGGGCTTGACTGTTGTGCCTCCAAGCATTATTGTACAGTGGCCTAAGTAGGCCCCCTAATGCTAATCATATTTTCAAGTGTTTCTTAAGTTATCTTGCAGGAACAAGAAATAAACAGGAAAAAGGAAAAAAAAAAGGAAAAACCACAAAAAAAAAAATCATTTAGGTTGTTTGTTGAGTGCTTTATATTTTTATTGTAAACCCTAGATCTGATTTAAAAGGAAATATATTTAATTAATTTCTAGGCATTTAAAGATAAACAACATATAGTGTGCACTTAGGGTTAATTTTGTTTGTGCATTCTCTCTTGAGCCCTTGTTTAAAGGTTATTTATTTAAAACCCTAGGTTAGAAAGCATTCAAAGGAAGAATCATTCTAGGGTTAGCTCTTGTATTCTTGCATTCTATATTTTTGCATTGTCCTTTATCTTTCATAGCATAGATCTAGAAAGGCCAAACTTAGGTGATTGCTTGAAACTGAATACATCAAACTATCCCAAAATCCTGAGGACTTGGAGCGAGTCCTTAAACCATTCTTAGTGAACCCTTCCCCTAGCACCAAGTGTAGAGAACAACATACCCCCGTGGTTCACCCCATAAGGCTTTCTATCTTTGTGGATCCAACCTTTTGGGAATTGTACACGGTAGGGCAGTTTTCCCCCTCTACACATAGTTTGAGGAAGTACACGGAGAAACAAATATGCAAGAAATAAAAATATCAATGGAGAAAACATTGATGGGGTAAAGCAATAACAAGGTAAAACTATACCAGATGGTAATGAACTATCATAAAAATAATAAAGAAGAAAAAAAATAAAAGGAAAAAGTACTTCATTAGATGGAACCACCAATAATGCATTGGTACCCTATACACAGGTATCAAAAGCTATGGGGGTGAACTAGGAACCTAGTAAAAATATGAAGGTGGACACAAATTAAAAGGTGGGAAGAAAGTCCAATCAACATCACATGAAAAAGGAAGGTCAAGAATTAATTGAGGAAGGTAAGGTTATGACACTTATCCATATTTTTAACCCTTGTTACTAATGAAAGTCATTACATGGAATATTAGAGGACTGAAAGGAAGTCCTAAACACAATGATATAAAAAGATAAATTTAAGTAAATCAACCACAAATGGTCTTCCTTCAAGAGATGAAGGTATATTTTAAGGAAATAAATATAATAAAAATAAGGATATGGAAACCTAGTAAAGCAGTATCCTTGAGTTCCTAAGGAGCTTCAAGGGAAGTTACATGCTTGTGGGACCCCAAAGAATTAGTGGAACACTATATAGTTAGCAATAAAGGATTTATTGGTGTGGTAGAAAAAATAGATAATATGACCAATAAATTCTCTATATGAATGTATATGCCCCAACCACCATTGAAGAAAAGAAGAAGTTGTGGAGGGACATAGACTATATCTCTTCACAATTTTCTAGAGCATGGATATTGTTGGGGGGGGATTTCAACACCATTCTCTCTCTAGAAGAGAAGGTGCGAGTAAATCAGAGTCTAGATAGAGGTATGGATATCATGAGTGAGTACATGGGACACTTTCACCTCGTATATATCAAACTTGAAAATGGTTTGATGACTTGGTACAATAAAAGACTAGGTCCAAAGTTGCATTTTGGAAATATTAGACAAGTTCTTGGTATAAAAAAATCTCTTGATATAGGGACATATCTTGAAGGTAAAAATCTTAAATAATGTAGGGTTAAATCATTGGCCTATAATGAAGTCTAGAAAACTAATCCAAAACAAGCACCCTTTTGGTTCCAACTCATGTGGCTTAGAGACAAATTATTTAGACCATGAATGCAATAGTGGTGGTAAGAAGAAAAATCGAGACATGGCACACAAATATTTTATTTTTCCAAATTAATACAGTATATAAAGATAAAAATAAGAGATGGAATTGGGAGGAATTTGGGGATGTCACAAAAATTAAAAAAAGGAATTTATTGAATGACTAGAGGAGTTGAATGATAAGATAATAAAGGAGGGGATCATAGAAACCAAGGCCAAAATAGAACTGGATCTCACAAACCAAAAGGAGGAATGGGAAATAAGGGAAGAGCTATTATGGAGATAAAAATCCATAATATAGTGGCTAAGGGAAGAAGACAAAAACATAAGATTTTTTCACAAATTACTTTTTGCCTAGAGGACATATAACTTCATCTCTTCTATGAAAAATGAATAATAAGAGATAATTCACACATGGGAGGGTATGAATGAACTATTTTGTAAATTGTTTTAGGGTTGAGACCCTAGATCCAACAATCCAATAAAAAATACTATAGGAGATACCCACACTCATTATAGGAGAAGAAAATGATATACTAGGTGCACCAATAACAATGCAAGAATTGTAGGAGGTAGTGTTCAAAATGAAAAATGAGAAAATATAGATCTATATGGACTCCCTATTGAATTCTACTAAGAATTTTAGGAAATTGTGCAAGAAGACCTTCTAAAGGTAGTGGAAGAGGTGAGAAAAGCCAAGGAAATATTGAAAGAAATCAATAAAACTAACATGGCACTAATACTAAAGGTAAGAGAAGTAGAAAATATAAGTGGATACCAATCAATAACATTATGTAATATTTTATTGAATATTATCACCAAGGTCATGGTTGAGAGGCTAAAATCATTTGTACAAAAAATAATATCCCCCAAACAAGGTGGATTCATAGAGGGTAGACAAATATTGGATGAGATAGTGCTTTCCAAAGAAGCAATACATTCTATAGAAGCACATAAATCCCCCACTATGTTTATTCAACTAGACCTATGTAAAGCCTATGATATAGTGGATTGACACTTCTTAATATGGGTTATAAGGAAATTTGGGTTCTCTAAGGAGTGGACAAACTGGATCAAAGGCTGCATATCATCGATCTCATACTCAATTATCATTAATGGATGCCACACAAAACTATTCCCAACATAAAGAGGTATTAGGCAAGGGATCCCCTCTCCCATATCTATTCATTATTCTATCTAGGTCTGTATAAAATACCTATCATTATTAGGTCTGATTGTAGGTATTAATAAAGCTATAGATAGGTTTGCAGGTATTATAGATGATTTTGTGGAAAATCTTGTCCACTTTGCTAGGTCTGTATTGGACCAATAATCAATTTATAGAAGATATCTACAGAGGATGAAAGAATCAATAATGTGTAAATGGTTATGTGGGATAGACAGTATGGACAAGGATGACAATCCTACCTTAGAATATTTGGAATGAGCAGAATAGAAGGATATTCAAACAAGAGACTAGAGATATCCATTGTATGTAGGTGAATACCATATCCAATATAATGGAGACTATCCCATTTGTGTTGAAGAAACCATAAAAATCACATCAATTATGGGAGAAAATAGTGGCACGACTCAAGATCATTCCCTAGATGGATAGAGCTAGAAGAGTCAAACTGTAAGACAAAATGATGGATAGAACTCAAAAATCACAGTGACCACCACTGGTATTTGGAAAGGTAAATACATATGGGACATCAAGGGGTAACCTGGGCATGGTCAATGTAGGGAAAATAGGTAGACTATCGAACAATACCTCAACATTCACATTTATAATAAAATTAGGTATACTTTCCAACAATATTGTTGAGGGATATAGTATTTTGAGAGGGATGCAAGAGGCTCTCAAGTCCATATGGAATAGAGTGATAGTGGAGTTGAATTATTAGTTATTGATTAAATACCTTAAATCCTCATTGAAAATCATGAATTCTAGTTGGATAATTTAGAGTATTGTAGAGAAAATTAGACAAATACAAAGTAATTTTTTAGAGTTGATATACACCCATATACCAAGAGATCAAAATAAGGCAATTGATGGTATGGGAAACTAGGCTTTGGACAAGGGATACCTCATTTGCTATGGGCATCATCCTAAGTGGTGGGCACAAGAAATAAAGGAAGAACTTCTGCATATTCAATATATTGATGATAAAATTCTTGGTAATGTGTAGAGATTCAATTTTTGTGACACCTTTTTATTGATAGAGATTTTGGTTCTTAGTACAATGGTTGAGATAGATAAAATTGATGTATCCAATTCCAAAACATGGGTGAAGCTTGATGGTCTGGAAAGGCCAAATATGTAATATGATTTGATGATCAATATAATATAATTAGTCTTTTTACCTATATATATTGGAAAATAAATTCTAACATGTAGAGTAATATGTTTTAGTCTTAACAACTCATGCAAAATACATCAAATTAGTATATAATTCCATATCTATATAATACAAATTTTACATAGAAAACAATTCCCAAGTTAATTTTCAAATCTTAAGCAAAAAGGGAATAGTCTTGATATAATGCAAAAACAAAGTTCTATTTACACCCCCTTTGATATTCTTATTGTAAATTTTTAATCTTGTTATACAAGTGAAGATAATTGAATGGTTGTTCGATAGGAATATATTAATGAAATAGGAGTTCCTAATATATCATTCATTAATCATTAAATAAGGTTAACCATGCCAAGAAATTAACTAGACCTAACATCAATTACATTAACATCAAAATCTCTTAAAGTCTAGCATTTTTGTCAAATTATAAATATTTATGTTGGTATGTTGAATGTATATATAGGATACATACAATATTACAATAAAAATTAAATATAACGGGTCCATGAAATGTCCCTCAACAACCACAAAATAATAGTTGTACCAAAGAATAGGGATATTAGTCCATCTATGGTGATCCAAAGAGGCCCACTAGATCAAACCTAAATACTGCTAAGTCTTAGATCACTTGGGCTTAATGGAGACAACACTTCCATTCTCTAGATAATGTTAACTAACTAAGCCTTAATATTCACTATTTGGTAGTCATAGTTGTTAAACTTCTCTTTAATCATACTCTACATTTATTATATCAATTTATGAGTGGAATTAATTTGGAACCAATAATATTTAACAACACCTGATATTTATCTTTAATATCTTTATTCCACTATGCTTGTTGCTTAAGATCTAGATCCAAAAAATCAATCTAAAAATAATTATTTGTATAAAATCAAAGAATTTAAATTTCCATAACAAGATTATCCTCATGGACCCTACCAAACATATTTAAAAAAAAAAAAAACTAACACAATCGAATAATTCGAGATAATTAAAAAAATATAAAGGTAAAGTAAATTAGTTTTTAATATTGACAAGGTCATTGGCCATATAAGCAAATGTGGTTATGCAAGTGTATCCATCTATACCAAAGTATGACATACAAACCTACCCCCTTTTAGATTTGAACCTTGGACCTCCTATTTGTAGTTCCTAAGTCTTATTGTTAAGCCCACTTGAAAAAGAATCCAATCAAAACACTCCATTAATATATTACTATAAGTGGAAAATTTTTGAGCAGGCGAGAGGCGATGTTCTAGGGTTTGTGGAGCGAAGGAAAATCCAGGGCATCAGGTGGGTTGCCGTAGTGTTTTTCTGGTTACTGTGGATCTGAAGGAAAGTCTGCTACCCCAGGAGGGCCCAATGGGGACTCCTCCGGATCCTCTCTCTGGGAGAAAGAGCTCTTACGCTGAATTGCTAAAAGAAAATTCTTCGTCTTCTAATGACGAAGCTCAGAGAAATACTCTTCATACGCTCTTCAAGAACGTTGGAAAGAGCTCAACAACACATCGAGTTAATGGATGCCTTCCGCAATCCGCCTCAAGACCCAAGATTGTCATCGAGCCAAAGATGGTCGAAGACACAATCATATACAGAGCCAACCATGATCTGATCTAGTAAATTCATGGGTATTCGCCCTACCCTGAATTTCTTGCATACCTGGGTCAGACAAAACTGGGAGCCTCATGGTGAGTACTCCTTATGGTTTATTAGCAATGGGTATTTCATTGTTAGTTTTTCTTCTCTAGCCGATAGAAACAAGGCTTTTGAATCAGAAAAGAGGAACCACGGTCCGACAGGGTTATTTGTTCAACCCTGGAGAGTGGGTTTCGATCCTCGTATTGAACCCACGGCTGTCCCGGTTTGGATCCGGTTGTACGCTCTTCCAATGGAGTTTTGGGGTGAGCAGGTTCTGGAAATGATCGGTAACTCCCTCGGTAGACATCTGGGCGTCTCCAAAGACACCATAGAAGGAAACACAACTATTTTTGCAAGAATTTGTGTGGAAATGGATATTAGCCACCCCTACCGACAGAGGTGGAACTTGAACTGGCAGGACTATCTTGGATCCAACAACTAGATTATGAGGCTCTGCCCTTCAGATGCGTAGTTTGCCACAAACATGGGCATTTGGCCCGGTTTTGTCCAAATATTTTGAACACAAAAATGGAGGCCCCGCTTGGAATGCCAAATCGCCCCAGAGAGGGTAAGTCTACTCTTACCAAAGAACCATCCAATACTCCTCAGGGTAATGATGTTCAGAAATATGGCTTTGAACAGCCCAAAAGAAGGAGAAAGCAAAAGAAAAATGGTAAGGAGCAATCACAACTCAAGCCAGCCAATAGGTATGAAATTTTTAAGACACTAGTGGACCAAGAGGATCAAGTCATGGAAGGAGTGGATGGGAATATTGAGGACAATAACATCCACGCTCATGCTTCTCCTTCATCTCCCCCAGTCTTAGAATAGGTGATTGAGTACACTGAGTTACCGTAGTTAGAGAATGCAGGGGCATTGATAGTGCACTCCCAAGCGCAGCCAATAATCAAGGATGTCAGCATGGGAATTGCAGAAAAGAATAGAGAAAGGCCAGCCCTAGGGATAACTCAGGTGGAAAAGAGATCCAAAAATAGCAACTCTCAAGGAGCGGGCAGAAAATCAAATAAGGACCTGCTAGCAGTTCAAGGAGACAAGCTGATCACCGGAGGATCGGTGAGGACAATTGATTCTTACTGCTCTCAAGGTTTTCAATGATTATTAAATCATGGAATATTAGGGGTTTAAATAGTAGAACCCATCAATCTGCTGTTCAAAGACTCTTAGGAAAATGCAAAACAGATTTTTTGCTTATCCAGGAGACCAAAATGTCGTTAGATCTTATGTGTAAAACAGTTAACAAAATTTGGAGGGGTGCTGGTCATATGGATGTGGCGGCCCAAGGTGCCTCAGGGGGATTGTCACTCTTTGGAACTCTCTCGGAATGGACTGCAATAGAACATATAGCCTGGAGGGGTGTCCTCACATCTCATTTTAGGAATAATGTCACAGCTGAACATGTTTTAATCACAAATTTTTATGGGGCTCAAACCCTTGATGGCCAGAGGCTTCAATGGAAAGTTGTGCATAACATGAGGACCTCAAGGGAAGATTTAGACTGGATTATTGCTGGGGATTTTAATGCTAAATTATCTTCTAGAGATCAGGAAGGAGGAACCCCAATTTTGGACCCAAGGGATCGACTTTTGATTGCCCAAGTCCAGGATTTTCACCTAGTGGATATTAAAGGCCCTGGACCCAACTTTACTTGGACTAACAAGAGGAGGGAGCCACATAGCCGGAAGGTAAAGCTAGACCATTTTTTGGTTTCAGAGGAGGCATTCGTAAAATGGAATACAAAATTCCAGATTTTGGAGGGCCCGGTTTCAGATCACTTTCCCATTTTGTTGGAGGGAGGGATTACGACAGGGCAACATCACAAACCCTTTAAATTTGAGAATTTTTGGTTACAAAAAGAGGATCTTCGAAAGAAAATTCCACAGTGGTGGGAGGAAGGTCGTCTACCTTTTGGGACAGCAATGTTCAGATTCCACAAACAGCTTCATTATGTCAAAGCTCAACCGAAACAATGGAGGCAAGCTAACAAGACAGACTTCCAGATCCAAAGAGCTCCTTTGGTGGCCAGATGGGATGAGTTTCAAAAACACTTTAGGGAAGGAACAATTAAAGCCGAGGATGACGCCTTGCATAGAGCGGTTGAGGACATTGATAACCAAGAGGAGACCTACTAGAAACAGAGAGCAAGAACCACTTGGTTATTGGAAGGTGATAGAAATACCAAATTTTTCCATCGGTCAGCCTATGCTAGGAGACAGATGAATAACATGGAAGCTCTTCAAGATGAGAATGGACATTCCTTTGATACTCTTCCCGGTATGCATTCCCATTCAATGGATTATTTTTCTAAACTTTTTAAGGCAAGTATGGAGCAAGATGTAGAGGCTCAAAATGAAGTGATTGATGTCATACCCTCCGTTATCTCTCGAAGAAGAAAATCAGGCCCTTCTTAAACCCATTGGTAGAGAAGAACCGAAGAATGTGGTCTTTGGAATGAGTACCGGCAAAACTCCGAGACCGGATGGCTTTCCAATTGAGTTTTTTAGGCCTTTTGGGATACTTTGGATGAGGATGTTTTGGTTGTCGTAGAGGAGTCCAGAGGTAATAAAAGAATGCTTAAGGCATTAAATCATACCTTCATCACTTTAATTCCAAAAGGGGAGGAGGGGGTTCACATTTCAGATTATAGACCTATTGCCTTATGCAATGTGATTTATAAAATAATCACAAAGGTAATGGCTGAACGGCTAAAACCCCTTTTACATAACATTATCTCCTCAGAGCAAGGGGGTTTTGTAGAGGGTAGGCAGATCTTGGATGGGGTGGTTCTTGCTCAGGAGGCAATCCATACAATGCAAAAATCTGGTAATAAAGGAATGTTCATTAAATTAGATATGTCAAAGGCTTATGATAGGGTGGAGTGGGTTTCTTGTCAAAAATGATGGCAGCCTTTGGTTTTTCTCAGGACTGGATAGATTGGGTCATGAGTTGTGTATCAACGCCGTCTTATTCAGTATTAATCAAGGGTCTTCCCTCACAACCTTTTGGAGCCTCTCGAGGTCTTCGTCAAGGGGATCCTTGCTCTCCCTATATTTTCCTCATTTTGGCTGAAGGATTAGGTAGACTTTTCTGGAGGAGAAGACATCAAGGTTTGCTAACAGGTATCAAGGTGGGTGAGGAATTTTTGACTCACTTACAGTTTGTGGATGATACAGATTGGTTGGAGTGGCCACTTCAGGGAAGCAAGAGTGATCAGAGATACTCTTAATGTCTACCTTAGGGCTTCAAACCAAGTCATCAATGATAAAAAATCCAAAGTGGTCTTTCTTAATCTTGATCAAAGGCTCCAGGACAGAGTTCTAGAGATCTTGGGATTCACAAGGACTTCTCTTCCAGTGGTTTACTTGGGGGTTCCTTTGCATTTCAAAAAACTAAAAATGGATATCTGGAAGGATCTTTTGGATGGTATCAAAGATAGAATGAATCATTGGTCTCACAAATGGTTAAGCTATGGGGGTAGATTAACTTTTTTACAGTCAGTCATTCAGAGCCATGCCAATTTACAAATTCTCTATCCTGGCTCCCCCTCATAAGATATGGAAAGATCTGGACAATATGGCTAGAAGATTTTTATGGGAAGGAGCAAAAGGAGAGAGGAAATGGGCCTTAGTTGGTTGGGATAAAGTTACCCAGCCCAAGGTAAAAGGAGGGCTGGGACTGAGAAGATCCAAGTTCAATAATAAAGCTTTGGCTGGAAAGCTGTACTAGAGGTGGATTTCCCAACCAACCTCCTTATTCAGCAGAATCCTAACTAGTAAATATTTGGGTCAGGTTAACCCCAATGAGGTGGGTCATTTCCATTCGGATGGCCCTGGATCCCTAGTGTGGTAGGCTCTCAAGCTAGGATCTCAGGTGGTTAAAGATCGATTATTTTGGAAAGTGGGGAGAGGGGAGAAGGTTCGTTTCTGGATAGACTCTTGGGATCAGTACCCACCCATCATTGTTGAATTTCTTGAATTGCAACCAATAAAAACTACCATAGAAACCAAAGGATGGGTTCACATTGACAGTTATTTCATCACTAGTCAGCTGGGGGAGTATAAGTTTAAGAAGTAAGAAGCTGGAGGAGTGGCCTATTTCAATCCCTCCGGAGTTGGCACCCATCATGACTAAAATCTTGTCAGAAAGATTTCTCACAGGTAGAGATGAGGAGGATGAATTAGCTTGGGGCTATGGGAGCCTTGGTGTCTTTACAGTGAAGGACGGATATGAGAAGATCCTCCCAGAGCCTCCCCCCCATTCATTCCCGGTTGAGGATTGGAAAAATATTTGGCACTCCAAGGGCTGGCCGAAAGTAAACTTTTTTGCCTGGCAGTTTATGCACAACGGAATTCTCTCTTTTGACAATCTCAGATGTAGAGGAATCATCGGTCCATCTCAATGTGTTTTATGCTATAAGAATGAGGAAACAACTGATCACCTGATGTTTGAGTGCCCTTTCACGTGTTAGATTTGGAAGCGTTGGCTTTCTTGCTATAAAATTCAAGTTAATGGTGACTTGAATCGGACTAATATCTGGAAAACATGGAAGAGGGGTAGATTTAAATCTAAAGCTCTTCGAATTGGTTGGGAGCTTGGACTAAACTTCATTTGGTGGCAAGTGTGGCTGGAGAGAAATGCGAGAATTTTCAGAGAAATTTTTTCCTCGTTAGATGGAGTTTGGCAGATTATCTGGAGCAAGGTTACAGAAACTGTTGTTGTCTATGCTATAGAGGAAACTCAGGGTGTTATTGGGCCAATGGAAGAGGGAGTTGAAGAGCAAGAGGGACAGGATAGAGCTAGTTGGAAACCACCACCAGAAGGCTGGATTAAAATTAATACTGACGGAGCTGCAAAGGGCAATCCGGGTAGTGCCAAAATTGGAGTGGTTTGCCGAAATCATGATGGATCAGTGCTATATTGGGAACTACAAGGCTTGGGAAGAGCCACAAACAATGAAGCAGAAGCCATAGCTATTAAATCCGCTTCTATTTGGGCAGTGAAACAGGGCCACAGGAGGATCATTATTGAATCAGACTCTCAAATAATGGTTGGAGCTCTTGATTGCATGAGAAACTTTGCTTTGAAAGCATGGAGGTTGAGAATTCTTGTCTCTCAAATTAAGGAATTATGGAAGGAATTAGATGATGTGATCCCAGTTTATGTGAGTCAAGATTTAAACAACGCGACCGACTTCCTGGCTAAGATGGGTGCTGAGAAGGAGGCAGGGGTTCAGCTTCATAGTGATATGGCTATTGGGGATGAGGTGATCAGGCAGGGTCTGGAACGGTCCTTGAACAAATGATCAAAGAAAAAGCAAAGGGAGGGAAGTTGTCAAGATATCGTGACGTGTTGCACCGTCGCGGTCGCTGGAGGATAGTTGTCGCGATATCATGACATGTCTCAATATCGCGACATGTCGTGATATCACGACATGTTGTGCTGTTGCGGTCGCTGGAGGGAAGTTGTCGCGATATCATGACATGTCATGATATCGTGACATGTTGCACCGTCACGATCGTTGGAGGGAAGTTGTCACGATATCGTGACATGTTGCGCCATCACGATCGCTGGAGGGAAGTTGTCGCGATATCGCGACATGTCGTGATATCGTGACTTGTTGCGCCATCGCGGCCGCTGGAGGAAAGTTGTCGCGATATCGCGACGTGTTGCACCGTCGTGATCGCTGGAGGAAAGTTGTCGCGATATCGTGACATGTTGCACCGTCGCGGTTGCTGGTGGAAAGTTGTCACGATTTCGTGACATGTTGCACTGTCACGGTCGCTGGTGGAAAGTTGTCACGATTTCGTGACATGTTGCGCCATCGTAGTTGCTGGAGGAAAGTTGTCGCGATATCGTGACATGTTGCGCCGTCGCGATCGCTGGAGGAAAGTTGTCACGATTTCGCGACATGTTGCGCCATCGCGGTCGCTGGAGGAAAGTTGTCGCGATATCGCGACATGTTGTGCCGTCATGGCCGCTGGAGGAAAGTTGTCGCGATATCGCGACATGTTGCGCCGTCGTGGTCGCTGGAGAAAAGTTGTCGTGATATCGCGACATGTTGTGCCATCGCGGTCGCTGGAGGAAAGTTGTCGCGATTTCGCGACATGTTGCGCCGTCGCGATCGTTGGTGGAAAGTTGTCGCGATATCGCGACATGTTGCGCCGTCACGGTCGCTGGAGGAAAGTTGTCGCGATATCGTGACATGTTGCTTTTTCACGGCCAAAGGCGAGAAGGTGTCGCGATATCGTGACATGTCACATTTTCGGGACCAGTTGCATCATCTGTCCATGTCGATCCCCTGCTAGCTAGTTATTGATTTAGGAGATTTGGCTCCATTGCAAGTCTTCTTCTTCTATTGTAAGTTTGTGTTCTCTTTGAATTCGGTTGGGAAGAGTCTCTTCCCATATTGTAATTGATCTTTGTTTTAATACAAGTTTTTTCAAAATTTTCAAAAAATATATATATTACTATAAGAATGTTTCTCTCAAAATGAGATTAGATAAAAATTAAACCAAAGAATCCAAAAACATACTAAATTTCATGTAGAATCAAGACTATGAGAAGAATTCTAGTATAGCACCATTAAGGAGTTGTCAAGTGCAATACGTTATATACATTTTAAAGAAGGTTTGGATGATGATACTCCCATATACTTTCAAAGACATCCGAATAGAACTACCAATAAATTCATCATCACTATAAAAAAATCCCACTTCTATGGAAACTTTTATGAGACCTAATAGTAGAGGAAGAATAATATTTCCTCTTGTTGTGAAACTCCCTCCACTATTTTGGAATAAAAACCCTCTTAAAATATTGAGAATAAGTTTGAATATGTTTATGAAAAATAATAGAGTAAATAAATTTTAGCTAGAGAGTTGAATTGAATTACATAGAATCTAATCATCCTCAACTTCCACCATGATACTAGAAAAATCCCTTGACCTAATTTTACCAACATGCATATGCTCCTCCCTAAACCAAAAATCTAGCTAAATAAATAAATTGACATGCATATAAGAGTTAAATTGACATGTATAGAAGATCCACTCTTACCCTAAATTGTATTACTTACACAATCCCTTAACCTAAAATTTTCAACTTCCATAATCTCTTCCCTAGTCCCAAAATCAGAAGAGGTGTTTTGCACCATAATATATGTCAAAGGGGAAGGAGAGAGGAAAATTTGCACTGTCAAGGCATTAATAACATAACAAAATGATCAGAACTTTTGGACTGACAACAACTATGGTTTCGGTGAACAAAATTTTTGACGAAAATCGGGCCACAGACAAGGAGAAAACGCGAACGGGAGAAGACATTAGCGCCATTTCGAAGGAATTCCTCACCGCCCAGGTGATGACAGGGCCAGCTTGGAGTGCATCTACAGCTAAACATGGGAACTCCCATAGCAACATCGATCGAGGAAAAGAGCCCCCTGACAAAATGGGTGGCCCAGGAAGCCATCGAGACCACTTGTCTTACGCAGACCGCCTATAGAACAAACTTAGATCACCCTCAGATGGATCAAAAGGTTTTGTGTCACAAGGGTGCGATGTACTATGCCCTCAAAACCTTATGGAAGACTATGCATCTCGCGACTCCTTTTCCCTAGTGGGAAAATTTGTAGGAGGATGCCCAGACATGGATGCAATCCGTCGGTGGGCGACTTCAAAGTGGAAAATCTTGGGAAACATGGGGCTGTCTGCGATGACCAGAGGCTTTTTTATGATACATCTGAACACTCGGGAGGACGCAAAACGCATTCTATCCAGAGGTCCATGGTTCTTCGGGAGACGAAGTCTATTTTTGAAGAAATGGGAGCCAAATTTTGACCCCGACTCACAAAACATAAACCCCCCCCCCCTTTGGGCCCCCCCCCCCCCCCCCCCCCCCCCTTTTTCCTCCGGGGGGCCCCTCCTGGGGGGGGGGGGGGGGCGGGGGGGGGGTGGCCCCCCGTCCCCCCCCCCCCCCCCCCCCCCCCCCCCCCCCCCATATCGTGTTAGTGTGAATCTGGAGTCGCAACTCCCAGATCACCTCAATCTAATTTATGAGGACTTCAGGTGGAGACAGCCGCTAATCTTCAAAAATAAGTCAAATTTCTGTTCGGAGTGCCAATCCTAGGGGCACCTCCTATCTCAATGCCCTAAGCGCAAAACCCTAATGTCGATCACCAGCCAATGGGACGCCCATAGCCAATTGCCAGTCAGAGGGCAGCCAACAGCCAAGGGCAAATCTTGAAGAACATACAGCAGACTCGATCGCCTCTAGCCCAAGCTCTTCAAAAGGCAAGTACCTCGATTACCACTGCTAATAAATTTGATTTGCTTAATGATTCTAGAATCAATGAGGAATTTGAGGAAGGTGAAATCCTTGTTATATCATCCTCGACCCCTAACGTTGCCTCCCAGCCACGCCTTGCTCCCAATCCCACTCAGAAAAGTCCCTACCCCCCTCACCAGGGTCAAACCCCCACCTCCAGTGATGGCCCTCAAAGCCCTACCCAAAAACCCCTTCGGTCGCCATCTTCCCCAACCCTCGTCCCCCCCTCGGAGGGTCTATTTTCCTTGCCTCCCCGTCCAACTCTAACGCCACCAATTTTGATAGTGACGAGGCCGCCCAGGAATCCCCTGATCATTGGAGCCCCAAAAAAACTCAAAGTTTCAGAAAGTCCCAAGTCGATGTAGGAGTTGATAGAAAGAAGGGTAGGCCATCTGGCACAGAATGACGAAACCGGGATACAACCGAGGATATAGCCAATGGTACATAGAAAACCTTGTTTCAAGAAATCGGAAACACTATCAAGGAAGAAAATCGAAGACCCAAACCCCCTACGCAACAAGGCAAAGGGGGAAAAAAACTCTCCAAAAGTTCCAAATGAAAGTCCTCTCCTGGAATGCGAGAGGACTGAATGGGGCAGCCAAGCAAAGACTGGCTGCAACCATGAGAAAATATTATAACCCCACAATCTTCTTCATTCAGGAAACCAAATTAGATGATCAGTGTTCTCCTAGGGTAGCCAAAATCATTTGGAAAAACTATGACTTTGCCTACTCCCCGGCCTTCGGGACTACAGGAGGGCTCCTGTGCCTCTGGAACCCATCCAAAGTTGAAGGTAGATTTATTTCAGGCCAAGACAGGCTGTCCAATATTTTGTTCCATGACCCCAGCTCCTAGACCTCCTGGATTATGTCAAATGTCTATGCTCCCAACACATCTCAGGGAAGAATGATCTTGTGGAACACCCTCACCCAGATGAGGTAGGTGTTTGCCAATATCCCTTGGGTGTTGGTTGGGGACTTCAATTCCCCCCTACACTTTTTTGATAAAAAGGGAGGGAACACGGTCACTCACAGGAATATAAATGACTTGAGGCAGTTTGTGGACTCCAATGCCCTTATGGACGTTCCATTGTAGGGCTCCAGGTACACCTGGAGTAATAGACGAATGGGAAATAAACTCATACAAGAGCACCTTGATCGGATTTTTTATCCCAAGAAGCCCTTCCTCTCTTCGGTGATGCCAGCCTATAGGCTCTCCTAAAGATAGGGTTTGATCATAGCCCACTCCTTTTTGAGATGGCAAGCAAGCCCCAGTTCAAGACTCCTTTTCGGTTCGAGTCAATGTGGACCCATCACCCGGATCTCAGAAATCGGATAGTAGAATGGTGGGGGACAAAATTCCCTAGGACAACTTCTAACCAATTTATGCAAAAACTCAGGTGGGTCAAGGAAAATCTTAAATTTTGGAATAGGGAAACCTTTGGAAATATTTTTGAAGCTAAGAAGAACATCAAAACCAGATTAGGGCAAATTGAGGATAGATTTTAGAAAGGGTAGGGTGACGACAGTCTAAGAGTTGAAGAGAGGGTGCTGCTCTCTGAGTTCCATAGCACCTTAGGTAAAGAAGAAATATTTTGGTGCCAAAAGTCAAGACAGCTCTGGCTCAGGGAAGGAGACTCCAACTCTAAGTATTTCCACATCTCCACTCTCAAGCATAGGGGAGTTAACAGAATTAAAGGCCTCACTAAGCAGGATGGGACTTTTACTTCTGACATCCACCAGATCAGGGATGAAGTTGTTAGTCACTTCAAAGACCTTCTCGCCTCCCCCCTCTTCCTCTCCCTTGGCCATGGAGTCCCTTCTAGAGAATATTCCCAAAACCATCCCTATCGATACTAACGAGTTCCTCCTCAGCCCCCTATCCCACAAGGAAATCCACCAAGCCCTTTTTTCCATGAAGCCCGATAAAGCTCCCGGGCCTGATGGCTTTTCCCCCAGGTTCTTCCAAACTTTTTGGGACATTGTGGGCCCTGACCTGTGCCTCGCCATCACTGACATGTAGAAATCCAGGTCCATTCCCAGAGATGTTAACTCCACCTTCCTGGCCCTGATCCCCAAAGGAACTAACTCCCAGTCCCTCTCTGATTACCGCCCCATTAGTCTGTGCAATGTCATCTACAAAGTGTTGTCCAAAGCCCTGGCCAACAGACTCACTGAGATCCTTCCCACCATCATCGACCACTATCAGGGAAGCACAGTTAAGGGATGAAACATCCTTGATGGGGTCATCACCATCCATGAGATGATTCACTCTGCCCACAATTCCAACTCCGTTGCCTTCTTCCTGAAGCTTGACATGAACAAAGCCTTTGATAGAGTGAACCGAGAATTCCTGTCCAAAATTCTCCTCAAATATGGTTTCCATGAATCTTGGGTAAATCTGATTTCAAATTGTGTCTCTTCTTCTTGGTTCTCGGTCCTTGTGAATGGGTCTGCTGTCGGTTACTTTCCCAGCACCAAGGGGCTGAGACAGGGGGACCCTCTCTCCCCCATTTTATTCATCATTCTGGCTGACAGTTTGAGTAGAACCATCAAAAATACCTGCTATAGAAACCTGATCTCTGGCATCAAGGCAGCTTCAGGCTTACCCCCCACCACTCACCAACAATTCGTGGATGACACCTTGCTGGCCACTAAAGCTTCAGTCTCTGAAGCCAAAGTCATCAAAGTTATCCTCAATCTGTATGAGGAAGCGGTTGGGCAGAAGATCAATTACACCAAAAGTAAACTCTACTTCATCAACACCCCCACCAGAAGGTAGGCCAAGATTATAGGTATTTTGGGGTGCACCATTGCTGACTTCCCAACCACCTATCTGGGCCTACCAATGTTCAAGGGAAGACCACTTAAAGATATGTGGAACAACATCACAAAAAATATTCACAAGAAGCTGGCAGGATGGAAAGGGGCCCTCCTCTCCAGTGCAGGCAAAGCAACGTTGGTAAATTCGGTCCTCCAGAGTATTCCTACCTACTTTCTATCGGTCTTCAAAATCCCTATCGTAGTGGGAGAGGCCATTGAGAAACTGTAGAAGCATTTCCTATGGTCTGGGAATGATAACCAAAGAAAGTTCCACCTGGTAGCCTGGGACAAAGTCTGCACCCCTAAAGATAGGGGGGTTGGGACTGCGTCGCATAAATATTACAAATCAAGCCCTCCTAGCTAAGCAGGCTTGGAAGGTGGTTACAGATGCCAAATTGGAGTGGGTATCGATTGTCAAAAGAAAATACCTGCAACAACACTCATTCCTAGACGTGGAGACTCCCCATAATGGATCCCACTTCTAGAAATCCATCAGCCACACCAAGCAGCTGGTTCATCAGGGATCTTGGTGGCAGCTGGGAGATGGTAAGACTATCAACTTCTGGAAAGATGCGTGGGCCAGAAAAGACCCCCTCATCAATGATGTCAATCTGACTCCAATCAAACACCTCATCGATAGTAAGTATGGAGCCCATGTTGCTGATTTCATCACATCTGATCAGGGTATCCATAAATGGAAGAAGGTTCAGTTCAGAATTAAGAATGACACCATTAACAAAGGCCTAGCTACCCTTCTGGACATTTTTAAAGCGAATTTCATCCCATAGACCCTGAAGAAGGATGAACGTTGTTGGAAGGAATCTAGTGATGGTGGCTTCACTATCAAAACTGCATCCCAGATGTTGGAAAACACTCCTAGAGGCCCAAAAAATGTGACAGTCAGACCCTAGCCAAAAGCGTGTGGCTCAAGCTCCTGATCCTGAAAGTGGCCCACTTCTGCTGGCTTGCTGCCCACAATAAAATCTTGACCACCGACAACTTAATTCGAAGAGGAGTGATGGTTCCCAATAGGTGCTACCTCTGTACTCAAGCTTGGGAATCCACTCAACACATTTTGTTGGATTGCCCTTTCATCGGGAGTGTTTTTTCTATCTTGACCAACAAATTCCAGGTTTGCTGGACCCGTCCCAAGGTAGTTGCGGACCTGTTCATCCAATGGCCAGGGACTTTTAAAAACCCAAGACTCAAGTTCTTATGGAGTTCCCTGCTTCACCATGCGGCCTGGCAGATATGGCTGGAATGTAATAACCGCATCTTCACGGAGGGCACCAAAAATCCGGAAGTTATTGCCAACAGAGCTCTATCCCTTGCTATTGAAAACAACAGCCTAATCCCATGCGGTGAGGTACCTAACTATGGGCTGGAAGCTTACCTTTTTGCTTCCCTCAAGATTCCCATAGACTGTAGCAAAGTCCAGAATTCTTGCAGCTCCCAAACCATGGCAAAATGGTCCCCCCTCCGTAGGGATGGCTCAAGGCCAACTTCGATGGTGCCTCCAAAGGAAACCCAGGGAGAGCTGGGGCAGGTGGAGTCATCAGGGATCATACAGGCAACATTATCAAGGCTTTCTCAAAAAATCTGGGGACCCAAACCAACAATTATGCAGAAGCCAGAGCTTTGTGGAGAAGCATCGAGGTAAGCAAAACCCTTCCCAAGCCAATCATATTCGAAGGAGACTCTTCAGTGATCATTGGCCACATTACCAACAAGAGCACAGGGGGGAAGAATATCTAGAACATCATTCAGGACTGCCAATTTTCTCTCAACAACAATCCTCAAAGTCAGATCAACCATGTGTTCAGGGAAGCTAATAAAGTGGTTGATATTCTAGCCAACAAAGCAGTCAATCAGTCCACCCTGGTCATCTGGGAAGAAGACTTCCCGCAAGAAGTCATCACCCAAGCTAATCAGGATGTGGGAAAGTGATCCGTTAGGTAGCTCGTGCTACCCCCACGATGGTATTTCTTCAATACCCAAGGTGGCCACTCACTGCTCCACTTCTCCCAGCAAGCACCCCTCCAAAGGTGGCTCTCACCACCAAAGCGGTGTTTTTTCAACACCTTCGGTGTCTCTTAACACCACCCCCATCATAGTTGTCTGTACGGTTTTCCATGCGGATAGTATGGCTCGTGCCCCCCGTGCTTCCCTAGCCGAGCTCTGACTTCGCAGTCCAGTTGCTCGTGCCGCCTCATTTTCCCCACCACCCCTTCGCTCTCTCGCCTTCCCACCTCCACTTCCCCTCGTCCGCCCTTTCTTCCACCCTCTTCGCTTTCTCCTCCACTCCCTTCCACTTTGGCCCTATCATCACGAGCCATGCCTACACCATTTTTTGCGTTCCTAGTCTCCCTTTTCAAATTTTTTTCCGAGACCCTTGTTCACCATTCTTTTATCTTGATCCAGACAGTTCACCTTCACTTTGCCCTTGCTAGGACTATTCTATCCCTATCCTCTGCTATTTTTGTCAGAATTCTCCTAGCGAGCTCTGTAAGCTCTAGTCTGGCTTCCACCATGGCCACCACTGAGCCTACTAGCCTGCAAATTGATGTCGGGACCGCTGACCTGCTCGACGCTAAGCATTTCATCAATTTCTTCAAGCTTTTCTCCAGAATTGAAGAAGAAGTGACCAATGCTTTCATCGAGACATGGAACGAAGGGGAAGTGCAGGTTCGTGGCCTCTGGTTTGAGGTAAGTGTTCACTCCATTTCTCAGATTTTTGGTATTCCGGCTGATGGTAGAGTGGTGCACCGAGATAGGCATAACTTTAAAGAGGAAACTGATCAATTCCCCGATAAGGGGAAAAATCTAATTTGGGAAAATAAAGGAGTGGTGTGTTCTTCCTTGCCTCATCCTTGGGCCTCGACTATCATTCCTGTTATCCAGTATGTCTCTGTAGACAACCCCAACAAGCCCCTCCGAGCCTATAATATTGCTCTGGTTAATCACCTATGCGATGTCCATCCTGTCAATATCCCGGACTTCCTCTTTCAGTCTATCACCATCGCCATCAACAATTATAGGGAAAGCAAGTCCCCGAAACCCCCTGTCACCAGGGGCTTTTTTTAGTTCTGTACAAGTATACCCTAGCCCACCAGGTGTCAGGGACTATGTCTTCCAGGTCCCCCAACCCCGCTCGTTCCTCCAGCTCTATCTGAGGTGAACCCTCGAACCCCCCTCATTCCCCCGCCATCTCCCCTCCCCTCGCGCGCTCACCCCCTAACCATGGCAAGGAAGATTCACCCCCGCTCGCTACTCCCAAAGAGGAAGTCCGTTCTGGTAAGCGGCCCAAACCCAAATAGAAGTCAGTTCGACCACCTCAAAAGTGTAGGAAATCCAATAGGTTGAAGTCCCCTAAGACGAGTGATCATCACCCAGATACGAAAGTTATCAGTGATGACGACGAGCAACACATTGTCAGTGCCAAGGACACGCTGCGTTCCATAGCCCTCAAGAGAGCCAGTGAAGTTGTAAGCCATTTGCAGATGGCTGCCAACATCTACAGGGAAGGTTGTGCCATGCTGTCCAATGCTATGGACGAGCTCAGAGAGTTCTCGGCCCTGATAAAAACTCTCCTGACCCCTGATGACAGTGCACAACAGGAAAGGAACAAGGAATCCCAGTAACCTGGGAAGGTGTTGTTTGGGCAGCAGGGCTGCTTGGTTTTTGTTTACCAGTTGTTGTAATAGTTTAGTTTCCTCTGTCTTGGAGGGCTTTGGCCTAGTCTGGGTCATGGTGTATGAGGTTAAGCCTCAGTTGTTTTTTGTCTGTTGCCACTGGAGGCCACAATTGTCTCTTTTTGCTACTGATGTAACAGGGACGGGACCCTTTAACCCGTAAAGCAATAAAATATTTTTACCTACCAAAAATAATATATGTCAAAGAATTATTATAATTTTATAAGTACTAAGATATTGGGATCCACTACAACTACCAAGCACACTATTTTGTGTAAATGTAGTCTAAATAACTAAACCTAGAACAACTTTGTTTTACTAGAACTTGGCATATTAGGAATACCACATAGACTAGATATTGCCATGGCATAATTAGGTATATTAAATTTATTATTTAAAAAATCCTTAGCCATGTGCATAACCTCCCTACATTAAAAGGAAGCATTGGGATAATTAAGGTAGATAACCTTCTACTCATATTCAATCCTAGGATGAAGTAACTAGATGTACTATGATAGTTCATTGTCAAATTCCATCTCCACATAAGAACATGAGTGGATCTTGAAGCTTGATAATTTCTCACACTTCTCTTTACACTTACAACCTTGCATAGTTTACCTAAAATTTACCAAAGATAAGGTTAGAAATCTAAATCCATAAACAGAAACTCCACCCAAAGTAGAAAATTTTCCCTTGGCGGATCTTCTAGATGAAATTTAAAGGAGTAGGCTTATAAATAATTGACCTACACAAATTATCTAGTACCAACCAAACTAAAGTATTGCCTCTCCTATGTATAAACTAGAATGAGATGTATCCCTTTAACAATCCTCTCTTTAACTCAACCAACCAAACTTTAGATTCTTAGTTAACCCTTGCACACTTTTAAAATTCATGGTCTAAGGGGGCCTACATAGAAAGAATAGAATGATAATAGGCTTCTAATAGTTCATTATTTTAGAAATAGCCTCTATAGGAAATGAAAATACTATGACTTTGCCTTGATTTTCAGGCTCTTTAGTAGGTTACTATCATTGTGTAGCCTTTAATCTTGAATTCAATATTTGCTTCAATAATTGTTCATAGAAACTGAATCTACTTTATTTTGAGCTCAAATTGACTCACCTCATAAGGTAGGGTTTGAGGATATATCTCCAAAATTAGAGGTTTCCATGGAAGTTATATGATCCCCTAAATCTAGTGTTATTGAAATATCCTTGACCATTTGACCAAGTACTAGGCTATGAACTACACTATGGATTAGCAAACCTAAAGGAATAGAGCCAAACTAATAGGCCTAGGGTAGCATACATATATAAACTAATGATACAAAACCAAAAGATTACAAAAGTTGCTCTCTTCTATGGATAGGGTGAGAATGAATTTTTTGGAAAGAACTCATAAGCATAAATAGTTTTTCATTTAGAATATTAGACATCCACTTCTTATAATGAGTGGATTGCACATGTAGGGGAAGCACAAACATATCCTATAGGGGTACAAGAAATCACACTCAGGGGAATGTGTTGTTATTGGAGAACTCTTCTTTACATGTTGTAGAATGTGGAGAGTTCAACATTGGATAGTATTATTTTATGAGGTATTTCATATTCCTAATATTATTCCTAATATCTTATTTATTTATTTATCTTATTAATAATACAAGTAAAAAGTAGAATTCTAGCCTAATGCTTGGGTAAAACTATTACTTTTGGCTGTTGTGATGAGTTGAACCAAATTTATAAGTTGGGAGAAAGACCCACTTCTTCTATTTATTCTTCTAGGAATAAATATTTTATTTTTATGGTTACACATGCAAATTATGAGAGTCAAATATGGAAAAATAGGCTTGGGCATCTCATCTCAATTATGGATCCTTGAGATATACAAGTCATCATTTGATGACCACTGGAATTTTACACATATCCCCTCCAAGTGGTGCATGGAAGGAATATATTCTTAGAAAGCAACATAAGGTGGATTTTCCAAAATGAAATACAAGAAATGCCACTCACCCCTTGGAGATCATACATAGTGTAGACACCTAAAACGTGTCATGTCGAGGGTGACTACTCATATGGACATGCTACAAGACCATATGGAGGATCTTGGATAGACTCCAAGATAGAGCAATGGTTCTAACCACTCAATTTGGGCTCCTTGGCCTAATCAGTCTGAACCATAGCCCAGACCTATGGTCTACAGTCTGAACCATGGCTAAGACCTACGGTTTATAGTCTGAACCATAACTGTAACCTATGGTCTTAACTAAAGTTCAGTTGGCCTTCATCCAAGCCAAATTGGTTTGAATGACCATTTGTTCTAGAAGAAGGTGGTTAGAGGACAAAAGCTTCCATTCCAACTATCCTAACCACCTCTTCTTGATCTTGGCTTCTCCATGAAGCCACCCCTAGCCCTAGGACATCCTATAAATACCCCTTCAATTAGGGGAAAATATAGAGAGTTGATTTGATCAAAGCAGCGAAGCCCTATCGAATTGTAGACTCAATTCAGTGCATAGAGAGAGCCTTTTTGCTATTCCCATTGTCAATTTTCAACATCATACAATTATGCCATGGATGTCCTAAGGAGCCTAGAAGAGCCAAGAAATGCTAATTCAAGCAAACGAAGGCCCTATTCAATGAATCAACCACCAAACTTGTCAGAAGGACACCGAAGGTGACCCTTGAACATCAATTGGACAAGGAGGTCAAGCCCACTACCCTTGATTTTGAGGGTAAACTTACTTGAGTGCTAACCATGACTTTCAACCATGGTTTACAGTGTAGACCATGCATCAGTGCTACAATTTGCAACAGAGGTATCACCACCTTACTATTTTCATTTATGCCCATCTAATTAGATTAGATTAGTCATTTACATGGTTTAATTGTAGTTTTAGAGACTTTGACCGATAGAATTAGTGTTTTTACTAACTTGTTCTCATCATAGTAGTTTAGACATTAATGGCTTCTTTTCATGTTATAATGCTTCATTTCAATTAATTGATTCCATAGATTGATAGTTGTACTCTTCATTTACATATTTCCATCAATATTGATAGTATTTGCATATGTTTAACATATTTTACACATTTTCTTGATTTCATGTTATTATGCTATTTTCATGCTATTTGTCTTTAAAGGGCCTCATCATGAGAGGCTTCCTATGCTTTTGACATTCTTGTGTTGTTTCTTGATCATAGGAAACAGGTTTCTAAGGAGCTACAACCATTCAATTCCTTCCTCAACATGAAGAAGAGGGTCAACTCCACCCTAGAGTAGTTCATGTCACCTTAAAGGCTTTGAATAGTGTATTTCATCCCTGAGGAGAATTGAAATAATTGTAATTGCATATCAAATAGATTATCCCTAAGAGGGACTTACTTGTAACTCAAACACTTATTGATTTTAATGGAATAATAGAGGCATTTCTTGTAATTTCCATGTGTTTTATCCATTTATGTGTTTGAATATCAATTTTACTTTGTTTATGCAATTACAACATTTTGGGTGCATGCCTTTTTGGTCGTATAGAAGGTGATCATGATGGAACTCCACATAAATAGCATCTGACTATGTGTTCTTGACTTTTTTGACTTGTAGGTATAGACCATAACTATCAGCTATGGGCCAACAATTGAACCATAGGTTCAACGCATGGTCTATAGTCAGAACCATAGACCAGACCTACGATTTCTAGCTGACAACACAGACAATAAAAATTAGAGAGCCAATCATTGTAGGACCTGAGGTAGGCCCTATTTTCAACCCTCTATCATTTTTTTCCCTCTGTGTTTTTACAACATGTATAATTTCAAATGCAAATTAGGAAAAACCACTAAAAAAGGGTAATCAATCGTCCTAGTTTGCTTTTACATTTACTTCCATAGAAAGGCACTGCTAGGAACAACGGACCTATGATTGTAGTCTGCCCTAGGCTACAACATGCTTGATAGAGTGTCTTGTTTGGTTTGCATGTGTGAGGCCCAATTAGTGGCCAATTATCATCGTAATGTGCATTGTCTCAAAGAGCATCTAGAATAGCTTGCATTTTCTGAATTTGAAACGTTCTTTCATTTTGCATAGCATATAGAAAATGAGCATGAGTGCTATATGATGCATTTATTTTATGTACAATAAAATGAACCACACACACCACTTGGCACTTAAACGCTAGTGAGTTGGGCTTGACATCCAACCACTAGTAGGGTTCAATGATGGTGGGCGTAATTTCCATCCATTGGCCCAAATCCTATGAACCTTTGGATACTAGACCAATACCGGATCCGAGAACCTTTCGTACCCTAGAAAATTTGCATGTATTCTCTTCGAAGGGTATAACGCTGACTAGGGAAAATGGGTGAGGATCTAGGAGGACCTGTGCTCCCTGACCATGTGTGGGCTTCATTACCACACATTATAGGTTGGATTACGTGACTTGGAGTTCATAGCCAAGTTGTCGAGCTACGAGTATACAGGTGAAAGCCATTAAACTGAGAATAAAATCCAACAAGTTTTGCAAAACATGATAAGAGTTTCTACACTGATACAACAAATCTTGAAAACACATCAAACAGTTTAGGGCTCACTTTCAAAATTTAATACGAGATAATCATCATTGTATACCTTGTTTGCTTAATAATAAAAGATACATCTAGATGCTAGGTACACAATGGTGGATACACGAGGTGGTCGAAAAAGGTCTAAACTTGATGCCAATGATCAACCCCTAACCAATTCATAACAACACGTGTCAATTCCTCACCCACATGAGCGAACCGAACGTCGTTCGACAAGCATTAGAGGAGATAACTCGACACGAGGGGAGCCCGTAGAGCATACCCTAGATAGAGGAGCTTCAGTACACTCCTCTAGGCATAGGATAGAATAGGGAGCCTCTCAGCATGAGGGTGCTCCACTCGAAAGCCATTATCGAGACCGCACTGCACGCGCATCCATGAGATCGACCAAAGAGTATGTTGTGTAGGGGACCAAGTTGGTGCCCCTACATACTAAGTCCATAGGAGGATCCATGCCTCCACATTCTGAGTATAGAAGGACTAGAGATCCACCCATTCAGGGGTAGGTAGATAGGCTCACTTCTGAGCATAGGTCTACCCATACTCCCATGCGTGGTCCACCATGCAAGATCACCATTGATATATCAAAGGTGGGAGCTAATGGCACACCACCGCATGAGCGGTGGTGGTCTAGATAGCTAGAGGGTCTAGGTAGTGTCTTAGAGTAGTTAGGCTACAAGCCTTCCGCTCCACCCACTCGTGCCCTGAGTGAGCATAGCGTGAGTGTCATCAGGACTACTAGAGAGCATGGAGAGGCTTCTAAGCGCCCTCATGTCACACACCCACTATATGTGCATGGTGGTTCATAGTATAGGACACAATAGGATGCCAATGTCATCTTCATAGATAGAGGCAAAGGTGCAACACATCAGTTTGATGGGTACAGAACCCATAAGGTCACTCATATAGAGCAGGGATACCAGAGGCCTCCCATGATCGATCAGATCGATAGATCACATCGACTGGTATCGAAGCAGAAATGCCAACTCCTCCAAGATCAATTGGAGGATGCTCACCTAGAGAGGCAGTGCATTGAAGATGAAAATATTCAAGTGTAGAGGCTCATTAGATAGAGGCTATATGAGCAATGCATGCATGAAGAGCGTATCCTTACCTAGAAGGAGCGCATGGAGTAGGAGGATAGGCTAGCTAGGGCTGGCCTATATCCTCATGATGAGCATAGAGAGCATGTATATAGGAAGGCTTTGTCACAAGACGATATGCATCAAGAGCATAGAGATGCTCATACTCATGCTAGTGCCAAATAGAGGGAGCGACCACCATCGCTCGATGATCAGAGGTAGAGGCAGCATGAAGAAGAAGAGGGAGATAGATACGAGCAAGAATATCCTGAGAGCTCCCGAGCTAAGGAGGAGGAAGAGCAATGCCCTCCATATCGTACGAGGAAGATAATACCTCCTAAGCCACCTCCACATCAACTTAGGGAGGAGGACTTTCTATCTTCGAAGGCCTATAAGGCCTTAGCCGAGAAGATCAAAGCCATCGAGAGACAAGGCATGACTATTCAAAAGCTGACATTAAGGAAAATTCATAATGAGCCTTTGGATCCTTCGATGCCTACTCCGACTTACCCTAAGCATTTTGATATGCCTAGGTTAGACAAGTTTAAGGGTGATGAAGATGCACAGGAACATATCATGAGCTTTTTGGATGCTTGTTTTTAGATAGCAAGCAACGATGCATTGTTGTTGCATACTTTCATCATGACACTTTTTGGTCCAGCCTAAGAGTGGTTCAATCAGCTAAAGAAACATAGCATAACTAGTTTTGAGCAATTAGCTGATGCCTTTCTTGAATGCTATTCCTTTGGCATCAAGAAATAGGCCAATATTTTTGATCTGGTTACGCTAGCTCAACGCGATGATGAGCCAATTGAGCAATACAAAAAGATATGGAGGAGACTAATGGTGAAGTTGCCATTCCCTATTCCTACCATAGAGTTAACCCAAATGTTTACAAAGAGTTGTGCCAAGCACATCTCATTACTACTATAGCTATAATAGTATCCTACATTCGAAGAGGCTTTGGTGCAAGCCAAAGTGATCGAGGACATCAAGTTGTAGGAAGGCAACTTGAAGCTCAAGAACAGGAGAGAGGGACAAAAGAAGAGTGCCACAAAACAATAGGGCAAGCAGGCCCATGTGAATCAAGTGGTGTTGAATCTCCAAAGGGAGGACAAGGGGCAACATAAATAGAATTATCAGGCCCAACCTCCTCCTACGTAGTATGAAAAGTGCAACAACAATTATAAGGGCAAGAACAAAGATCAATGCCCACCTCACCAGTTCACACCATTGAAGAAATCGCTGACATCAATTTTCCATCAACTATGCGAGGCCAAGGCAATTAGATTACCCGAAGTCAAGCTGATAGACCCCAATCAACCCAAACCAAAGGGGTACCAAGAAGATCTATTTTACATTTTTCATCGAACGAAAGGCCATGACATTGAGGTGTGCTAGAATTTCAAACACATGGTGCAAAATATGATTGAAAAAGGTGAGCTTGTAGTGCCACACAACCCATAGGCACTCGATAATCAGAATATGGGGATTTATAAAAATCCCTTGCCAAATCATGAGGCACCTCGCAACAACGTTGGCCAGGTCAACCAAGTGTGAGTCGAACCACCTACCCAGGGGTTCATAGGCATGGTGAACATTGTCACTAGACATGGGAGATATGAACAACAGAATCAACCTCATGCTCCCATTCAAATACAAGCCACACCAAATCAATGACCGATGTAGAATATTCTAGGCCCACCAACAAGACCGATGGTGACCATAAGGAGCAAGTTGGTCCAAAACCTATAGACAACTCCTATGAAGTTGTCGATATATGAGCTAATACAATAGTCCCCTAGGCATAAGGAGACTCTTATGGATATTTTGAGGTCCATTGAAGTACAGTCCCAGGATGCACAAGCATTTACTAATTTTATGGGACATGTACAACAATGTCAGGAACCGATGATCCAATTTTATGATCATGAGATAAGGATAGTTTCTACAACCATGGCTGACCCACCATTGCATATAATCGCATGTGTTAATCACATGCCATTTAAAAGGGTCTTGATCGATACCGGCTCATCGATCAACATAATAACGACCAAGGCGTTGAGTCATTTGAAGTTGCCTAAATCACACATTGTGCCCACTACATTTACATTGAGAGCATTTAATGATGCACTATGTTCAACTATTGGCACAATTATCCTACCCATGTAGGTAGGCCTGAAGACCATCTCTGTGATGTGTCATGTGATAGAAGGGGCCATGCAGTACAACATACTACTCGGTAGGCCTTGGATTCATGAAATGCATTGCATTCCCTCGATATTGCATCAGTGTGTGAAGTATATTCATGAGGGATAGGTTCACGTAGTATCATCGAATGAAGAACCTTTTAAGTTCATGAACCTAGCAGATTTTCCTAGGGGTTTCATACTCCCATCAATGCACCTGGATGTTTGGCCATCATCACCGATAAAGAAGCCAGGAGGTAAACCAATAGTACATGCTCAACCAATGCCATCTATGTCACACAGATCGGAGCACACCACTACCACTTCCCTAAAACCATCGACATCAGTCATGCATCGGGATGAAAGGAAGTTGAAGGTAAAAATGGGTGAGAAAGAGAAGGAGCGTGAGCCCGAGCTAGTCATCGAGGAGGTTCCCACTCCTATGGAAGTTGAGGAACCCCAAGACAAAGCCGAGGAGGCACCTCAACCTACCTCACCTACATCTTTAGTAGGGTCATCCACACCATGGGTGATAGTACATCTCGCCAACACTAGATTAGGTGAGTACCTTGTGTAGAATGTAACCTTTGGACCAATTTTGAAGACTACGCAAGAGATGGGTCGACCGTCCACTCATCGTTACCCGATTGGATCGGTGGTTCCATTGGGAGAGCCACCTAATCAGACTAATTTTATCTATGTAGGGCTAGATCAACTTCCAACGTGAGAGCCCATGGATGAAGATGATGATGAACCTTTCATAGTAAACATTCATTATCTATCCAACCCGGAGTATGCCATGCATATTTTTGAGTTATATCATTGGCATGGATACGACCTTGGTCTCTTTGAACAAGGATGTAGGACTCCACTGGAACCATATTATCAGTTAGTCACTGATAGGTTCAGTTTAGGGTTACAGATACGAGGGCAGGATGATTTGCTCATAGCATCCCTAGATCATCTATACCTTAGTATGGTGGATGATGTGGATTTTAATCCATATCATCCTGATCCTTCTAATTTTTGGAGGAATCACCCTATGATATCTGTCATCACCACTGAGCCACTCGAAGATCATCATGAAGGGCTCCTTGAGCAGACTGAGATAGAACTGAACCCCAGAGATAACCTAGGACACCAAACCCATGATGCAATCGATGACACAGACGTGTAGGGGTGTAACCCCATTACTGTAGGTGATCTCAAGCTAGGAGATATTTGTAATGAAGATGGAGTAGAGTCCACCTCCGATATGAGTGGACCAAGCTATGATGCAGATGAGGAATCCTCAAACGATGATGAATCTAGGGATGAAGTCGAAGGTGCCTATGTGAGGCCTTGGCATGCACATCATTTATTTCCTATTGAATCGATACAGGTTATCGAAGAGATCCTTCCCAACATTGATCATTCAAGGGAAGAAGCAGAGCTAGATTTCTTGGTGATGTCACACTTACAATATAATTATCCAATTTATCTAGATAGTGATGACAAGCAATCAAGCAGTCAGATTCATGGGGCCGCACTTGCCAGAGCACCCCCAGGAGTAGGGGTGAATGAAGGATTCTATTATGATAATGACGAAGAAGATGAGTTAGAGAGAGCCTACCTAGGTCCTCATTATTTGTTACTACATCATCAACTCCATCGACATAGATGAGGACTAAGATTACATGTTGGTCCTCATCTAAGAATAACCTGACATTCAAATTTATCAGTTGGTTAATCCCCTTCAACATACATGGAGCTCCGTGAGCCAAATGATCCTATTTTATAGTCAGTGCATAGGGAGGATCCAGTTGTTCATAGTCCTCACAGAGAAGACCCCTTTGTGCCTATGCCATTAGAGCCAGATCATGGGTATGAGGACTACATAGATTATGTAGAAGTTGGTCCATGTGGTCCTAGAGATCAATTCCATTCCATAAACATGGTCTCCATTGATTTGACCACTCCACTCCACAATCCAACAGATCCATCCAAACCATTGTATCTTAACAAAGATGCTATCGATTGGGATCATGTTGATTCACCCATTGAGCCTGAAGATTTCTTCCCTAATGAAGAAATGTTGCAACCTTTCCATTTTGTACCAGGCTGTGCATACGATGTCTATCATGCCAAAAATGCTTCCAACATAAAACCTATCAACCCAACTGATGACATCCATTTGATTCCTACACCTCACCAGCTTGAGGAGGGATCACATATGTCAGTAGAGGAAACCTTTGAGGTGGATATCAATAATGATCCCACCAATGCAAAGAAGGTTAAATTTGGAGAGAGTCTCACTCCAGATGAGCGGGCCACCCTCATCCCTCTACTGAAAGAGAGACCAAATTTATTTGCTTGGATGTACAAGGATATGCTAGGTCTAGACCCAAAATTGGTTACGCATAACCTTTCACTAGATCTGACGAAGAAGTCGATCAAGCAAAAGCTTAGAAAGATGCACCCAACAGTAGCCTTAATGGTGAAATATGAGCTACAAAAGTTATTGGATGTGGAATTTGTGATCTCCATCGACTATCCAGAATGGGTGTCCAATATGGTACCCATGGGAAAACCCGATGGAAGAATCCATATTTGCATAGATTTTAGAGACCTAAATAAGGCAACACCCAAAGATTCATTTCCATTGCCCAATATTGATGCTCTCGTAGATGCAACTATAGGTCATGAAATGCTCTCCTTAATGGATGATTTTTTTGGTTACAATCAAATTTGGATTAAACCCGAAGACCAACATAAAACCATATTTATAACGCCATGGGGAACATTTTGCTACAAAGTTATGCCATTTGGCCTCAAAAATGCTGGTGCCACATATCAATGGGCCATGACATACATTTTTCATGACTATATGCATAAAATTCTAGAATATTATATCGATGACTTGTTGGCCAAGTCATTACTATGAGAAGAGCATGCAGAGGTCTTAAGGAAGGTCTTCGATCGCCTGATAGAGCATAATGTCAGGTTGAATCCTAAGAAGTGTGTATTTGGTGTAACTTCTAGAAAACTACTAGGATTCATCATCTCTAAGCGAGGCATCGAAGTTGACCCAATGAAGGTCAAGGCTATCTTGGAAATGCGTCCTCCCACCAATATTAAAGAGTTAAGGAGCCTTCAGGGCAAGGTAGCATCGATAAAGTGATTCATCGCTCAATTATCAGATAAATGTCGACCCATGAATCGACTGCTACATAAGGGAGTCCCATTCAACTGGGATGAGGACTATCAAGGTAGCCTTCACTAAAATAAAGCAATACCTGGACACCAGTGCTAGCTCCACCAAGGCCAGAGGTGCCTTTTCTACTATATATATCGACAACTGACTTTGCATTAGGAACCATGTTAGCCCAAAAGAATGTGCAAGGCAAAGAACAGGCCATATATTATATTAGTCGAACCTTGGTGAGCTATGAGCTCGGGTATGCATATGTGGAAAAATTATGTTTAGCAATAGTGTTCACTACAAAGAAATTGTGACACTATATGTTAAGTCATACGACATATGTTATATCCAAACAAAATCCTTTGTAGTACATGATGAGTAAGACTTATCACAATACATGTACTACGAAGTGGATCATGCTATTGATAGAATTTGATCTAGAATTCATAAGCTAGAAGTCCATTAAGGGACAGGTCATAGCGGATCAATTAGTTGAGGCACCACTATCAAATAGTAGGCCTCTAACCATAGAGCTTTCGAATGATGTAGTCTTCATCATATCTGAAGCTCCCAAACCTGAAGAACCAGAGAACAATGTTGATATGACTCTATTCTTCGATGGTTCGAAGTGCGAGCAAGGAGGTGGTGCCAGAATAGTGTTCTTCATGCCACAAGGAGCTCCAATGCCCTTGTCATTTAAGTTGGATTTTCCATGCACCAACAACAATGTTGAGTACGAAGCCCTACTATTGGGCCTCCACACAGCCATCACCATGAATATTAAGAGATTGAACATCTTTGGTGACTCCTTGCTCATAGTAAATCAAGTTAAGGGGCTCTTTCAATGTCGATGTCCCATATTGAAAGCCTATAAAGATCTAGTTGCCACATATTTGGCTAAATTTGAATGGTATGACATCGAGGCAATCCCTCGATCATCAAATAGGTTTGTAGACACCATGGCATATTTGGGATCTTTAATCCCTCAGAATCCATCTATGGATTTCACTACCATCCATGTCAAGATGCTCTCGCATCCGGTAGTAGAGCATTCAACCTATGATAACAAAGAATCGGTCAACATGATCAGTGTAGAACCAAAAGTTGAATGGTTCTACAAAGTTGAAGACTTTCTTAAGAAGGCACCCTAGGGGTCATTAACCTCTTAGAGTCCTATGGGGAGTGGTACTACCATTCACCACAAGGTTGTTTTCGAGTCTACATTTGCAAAAGTAGATACGCAGGGGGAGCAAGTCATCTTAGCAGTCAAAGTTGAGGCTTATCAAAATTGGATGTCACAAATTAAAGACTTCCTAAAGCTTAGTATAATCCCAGAGGGATTACCATGTGTCAAAAATGCACATTTAAATAGAAAGTGGCTAAATATATCTTAATAGGAGACATCTTGTACCGAAGAGGCTACGATGGAGTTCTCCTTCATTTCTTAGAGCCCCAAGAGGCATCATGGGCAATTTTACAAGCTCATGATGGTACATGTGGTGGCCATTTCAACGGCATGGCCATCATCAAGTGCATCCTTCGAATGGGCTACTATTGGCCCACTATGGAGAAGGAGTGCAATGTGTATGTCAAGAAATGCATTAAATGTCAGCATCATGCTAATCTTATGCACTTGCCATCATAGGCCTTACAGCCCATCCAAGCGGCTTGGCCATTTGCTCAATGGGGATTAGATCTTATAGGCAAGATCTCTCCTCCATCATCGGGTCGACATACATTTATAATCATGGCTACTGAGTATTTTACAAAGTGGGTGGAAGCAATACCCTTAACAATGACAACTGGAGCTCGTATAGCAGAGTTTATACTAGAGCATATCATAAGTCATTTTGGGATTCCATCCAAAATAATATCGGATAATGGAACATCTTTCAAGAACAAAACTATGAGAGCTTTGACATCTAAATATAGAATCAAACATAGTTTTGTGACTCCATACTATCCACAAGCAAACGGGTAGGCTGAAGCTTCAAATAAGATAGTGGTGGCCATATTGAAAAATATGGTACAAGAAAACCACAAAGACTGGCATATCCAGCTACCCCTTGCATTATGGGCTTATAGGACTAGTATTCGGATGCCCACTAGGGCAACGCCGTTCTCACTAGTATATGGTGTTGAGGCCATTATGCCCTTGGAATTGGAAATTCCAATGTTACGCATCGCATTGAAAGAGTTCATCGATGATGACACCGCATGACAAGCTCGACTGGATCAACTGATGCTACTTGATGAACATCACATGAATGCCCTGGAGCATCTCCATATTTATCAAGAGTGACTAAAATGAGCTTACAATATCAAAGTCCACCAGAGAGACTTTGAAGTTGGGGATCTTGTCTTGAAAGAGAACCAACAGAACTCTAATTTACCACTAGATATGAGAGACAAATTTATGGCTAATTGGCTAGGACCCTACATCATATCTAAAAATATTGGTTTAGGTACCTATCACCTAACATCGCTAGGAGGTGTTGAAGAGCCTGAACCTCTCAACATCATCCATATTAAGGCATTTTATGCTTGAAGAGCATAGTAAAAGGCTTCAAGGGTTGCTTGTAACTCTCGGTCATCCTAAAAAGCTCCATACACTCCCATAATAGTTTGGTCAATCAAAAGCTCCAAAGGCATCTATAAGCCCTTTGGTCAAACTCAAAAAGCTTCAAGGTTTTTAAAACTATCATCCCAAAAGGCTCCAAGGGTTCCTAAAACTACTTGGTCATGTCAATCAAAGGCTCCGAGGGTTTCTTATAATCGCTCGATCATCCTAAAAGGCTCCAAGCTCATCTATGAGTAGTTTGGTCAATCAAAAGGCACCAAGAGTTTCTAAAATTCTTGGTCAACCCAAAAGCTCCAAGGATTCTTAAAAGATCACTTGGTCATCCCAAAAAGTCCCAAAGGTGCTCATAAACCCTTTGGTCAAACCCAAAGGCTCCGAGGGTTTGTTTAAAACTCCTCGATCATCCTAAAAAGCTCCAAGGATTTTCTAAAAATTACTTGGTCAATCTAAAGGCTCCAGAGGCATGTACTCATCGTTTGGTCAGATATGAGGCTCAAAACTCATAAAAATTATAAAATCAATAAAATCAAAAAAATTGGTAAAGCATAAAATCCAAAAACATTTGCATTTGCATTTGAATTTTGCATTGTCATTTTTGCATTTACTCATGCATCCACTGCATTATTACATTGCATATAGGCATTCGTCATCCATTGCATTCCATAGTAGGAGGGATTATGTTTTTCAATCTTACAAATGACACCATGTTTGTGTCTAAATCATGCATCTCTACATTTATCATAAATCCATCATTCATGTGAGTAATTATGTTTTTCAACACAACCTATTTTGTTGCTATGGAGATATACTAGGGTTTTTCGGTCATTCAACCATACCTAGAGGTCTTATCAAGAGTTGATAGAAAGCTTGCTTTGCTTTTGTAGCTAAGGTTCAGTTAGTATAGCCCTTAGCATATCAGAATCCTATCACTAATCAACAAATTAAACAATCCTAACAAGGACTAGGGGAAGATGAAAGCCATGAAGCAGGACCAGGTATCCTGAAGTGAAAAGAGTTATTCTTGCTTATCCCTCTATGCAGATGGTATGGGAAATGTTGGTAGTTGGCAAAAGGATAGGTTAGTTCCCTATTCAGAATCCCTTGCTTACGATAAAATGAGCAATATCCCAGAGTTATATCCCACATCAATCCTCAATATTGATACCCTAGATCGATATCATAGATCGACTTCCCAGATTGATATCCCATATTGATATCATAAGATCGATATCCTCAATCGATATACCAGAAATAATTTTCCCAAGTAAATCCCCCAAAGGAAGTTTCTAAAGAAGATTATCAAATATAAATTCCAAAAGTGAAGATCAAATGAAGATCAGAAAATAGGCTCAAATCAAGTTCAAAGTGAAGATCAAATGAAGATCATAAATCAAAGTTCGAGTGGAGATCAAATGAAGATCCAAAATCCAGTTCAAAGAGAGATCAAATGAAGATCCAGAGATAGTTCAGAATGAATATGGAATCGACTCCCTTGCTTCACTACATATGAGCAAGTATCCCAAAAATTGAAGGATAGAAAGGAATGAGCCTGAATCCCTAGAATTATCGACACTACTATACCTTATGCATGATGATATGTCTGATACACTTGCATCTCGCTTGTGGGTAGACCAATGTTTGAATGTGGAGGAGCTAGCTTTAGGTGTCCTACATTGCCTAGTGGCTTAGTCCAACTAAAATCTAAACTTGGGATTGGATAAGACATTTGTGGTACCCCTATCTTAGCAATGGGCTGAAAGAATCCCGCCTGACATCGGGGAATGCTCATGTCTTATCTTAAAATAATCATGTGCACACATAGGGATAATGAATAGTTAGGGCCTATCCTAGCAAAAGCCTTTTATCTCAGAAGTCTAGTGTGGTTAGTATGCAACTTTTGATAAGTCTATTAGGGTGTTTGAGTCTCATGGAAAACCTCAAAAATCTCTCTCATAGCAACAAAATATCAAATATCGCAAACCATATAAAACATTAAATTGCAAAGTATCGAGTACATGATACATCATCATATAAAGCACAATCAAGATATAGGATAGATACCGGATGGATATTAGAAATAATATTTAGATGACCACTGACTATATCATGCATATTTTTCAAATTTGCAAAGGAAAATAGAATGACACATTATATCATTCGCATCATACAATTGCATTCATTGCATTTCATATATGGGTGATTAATTGATTAAATTCTTATCTTAAGGATTTTCAATTACATTCATGATTTTTATACATTCTGTGGTGTCATCCATTAGATTGATAAACATATTTGCATTCATTCCTTATGTTTTAAGTGATTAAAGCATACAGGTTCATTTACATTAGATCACCATCATGTAAATAATGCATTACATACATCACACATCTAAGCATCTAGATCACTGCATATCATCATCATCATAAATTAAATAGCTATCTAGTGCATGTCATCCATACATCACATCATATAGCATCAAATTAACATAAGCATTGCATCCATATGCATAAAATAAATAAAAAATTAAAAATATACAAGTACACATAATGAGTCATAAATGATCATATCATCATATATATATATATATATTTTTTTTTTTTTTTTTTTTTTTGTGTCTCAAGAGTACATCAGAGTACAAAATGCCCATAGGCTACAATCATGTAGGTCCTAGACCTTACACCAAAAATGGTACATATGCAAAATGTAGCCTAGATCTAGTAGAGCCCTAGCTCTAGCCTACTCCCCTAAACTGGAGCTCTCACCACCTCCCTCAACCCTATGCCCTAGAGCCTACTCTATAGTGTGCTCTATGTGTACCCTATAGGCCCTGTGTACCACCTAACCCAAAGAGGCCTAGCACATGGGATACTAGTATGTCTAAGTGGCTAGACCTATGACTAGAGGTCACACCCATCTCCTTGTGACTCCTATGAGAGCTACCTCCATGTGTGCTAGAGGACCTATGTGTCCTCTCTATCCTATGAGTCCACTAGCTAGAGCTCACCATGGACTATCCTAAAGTCCTAGACCTAGTCCTCTGAGACCCCATAGCATGTCTATCCTCTAGTACCTCCAAGCCCCACAATATGATGAAGCCCTCTAGCTAGGAGATGCGAGCTACCCTCACATCACAAAGGTCATTTCCCTCCTCTACGAGGGAAGTGAGCCACCTAACCTCTACCATGGGATCACCACCTCCTAGAAGTGTAGCTGATGGTGTAGCTAGAGGTCCCATAATAGCATGGGAGGATGAAGGATCCCCCTCTATGCCCTGAGTAGCTCTCTCTCTACAATGGCCTCACCCCACTATGCTAGTGCCACATCTCATGCACTAGTGAGCTCACCGACCTATGACTCTACTATCGTAGCCCAAGCTATGAGGGCTATAATCTATTCCTGAGCCTCTACCAGCTATCTATCCCTATGAGCCAGCTTCACCTCTAGAAGGGTGATAGTCATATCCCACTATAACTATTGAGTCTACAACCTCCCAACCTGACTCTATAAGTCAACAACCTAAGTGAGGAGCTCCCCTACATCACTATCAAGAGGCACCTCACCCTCCTCTAACCCCTCCTCCTCCTCTACCTCTACCTATAGAGCCTCCTCTATGGTGGCCTCTATGCCCCATCCACCCTCGATCCTCTGGCGCACCCTACGCCCATCAAGATCGGCCTCTACCTCTGCCTGGTCATCTACTCTACCCAGAGGCCCTAAACCCTACCACTATAGGAGGGACCACCATGTGTCATATGTTAGGGTGGTCCTAGGTGTGTCATCCCCAAACTCCTAGAAGTCATCAACCTCATATCCTAGAGCTATAGGCTGAATCCATGGTAGATGTGTCTCTAGCATGAGATGTCGATACACAAAAGGAATCTCTAGAATATCCTACACCAAGCCAAACTACCATAGGACATGAGAGAAGAACTGATACTCTCTAATATCAACCTTACGATTGAGTAGCCACCTATCCCGATGAGCCTATCATAGCCACTCACCTACCTCAGTCCAATCAGGGCAATCCATATAGGAGCGCCACTCAATGTCATCCGACCCAAGCACTACAAATCATGTAATGTAATAATTAATGTCTCCAGCATGGGTCCTACTCTAAAACCCTCCTCCTCTCATGGCCAACATGTGCATAGCACTGATGAGCATCATCAATGGTCATGATCTGGAGAGGTAGGTCCATGAGATGCTCGATCCAGATATGCTACCAACCCTAGATCTATAACAATAGGCTACAGCTAATACCTCGATGGCTTCGACTAGTAATATGGTATAACTCCCTATAGAGCTGACATAGTAGTGTGCTCCCCCAAGCTAGGCATAGTGGCTGAGTAGTGGAACTCTGAATCACTCTCCAAACACTAGCCAAGAGGTTCCAAGGAATCCTCATACTCGAGGAGTCTAGAAGCACTACCTGTACCACAAGGATCATGAAGATCATTGCACGAACTGAGAAAATATGCTCACCCTACTAGTATCCAATGTGGACACCTCCATGATCGATCTTCTCCTAAGCCTCCTTACTCTGATCATCGAAGATAGCATCAAATACAGGCTCCTTCCTCTGAGAAGAGGAAGAGGTGATGGCCTCACCATCGATAGGGATCCTAAAGATCCGATAAACATCCTCTAAAGTCATAATCATTTCACCTATAGGCAGGTGAAAGGTGTTGGTCCACGCATTCCAGCATCGAGCCAACATAGTCAAATAGGTCTGATCTACCCTAATAGTGGGTAGATCTAGTACATAGCCAAATTCGATGGCTCTAAACCATGCACGCTCACCATCAATGAGCTATCTATAGAGAATCTTAAGTAGATCAGGCTCACGAGCCCTAGAGGTCAACCTCTAAAATAAAAGTAGTATATAAGCTAAAATTTTAAATAAAAACATCAAAAACATCTAAAAATTGATAAAAAGATAAAAACATGTCGCAAGGCATTCATAAAAATCAAAAATATCAATTAGGCAAGTCAAAATTGCATTAAATAACATTAATTGCCTAATTAACTTTAGAAAATGCAAAAATTTAATAAATTTTTCTAAAGTTGGTGAACCGTGGGTCAACCCTACGGTCCGCATGCGATCAAAATATGACCGTTGTAATTTGAATGTGAACCGCAGATGATAGCTACGGTCCCCAATCTGACAATTGGGAACCACAACTACCAGCTATGGTCTAGGAAGAATACCCATTTTGGGTACCTTCCTAGCCTGTCTCACTAAAAAAATTAAAAACCTAATTAACCTAATCTAGTGGGGTTCATTACCAACTATTTAGTGAGGTTCATTTACCGCATTACTTAATGTGGTTGATTTTAATTGGTATTGAACTGCGAGGACTCGATTTCGAGTTACCTTGCCCACTCCACGGCCTCTGCTAGTCGATGGCTGATCAGGATCCACCATCGAGGTATCAAGTGTAGTATATGGAAGAGTTTTGGGTAGCATTCTAGATCAAGGAATGTCTCCTATCTCTCAGAGCTCTCAATAATGCAGTTGCTTTCAAGAAAAATAATGAAAAATTCAAATGGGAATGACTATTTAAAGGTTTTCCTAATTTTGATGGACCATAGCTAACACCTACGGTCCCAAAATTAGGGTTTTCTGATCGTAGGCCCTAACTACGGTTCCCAAAATTTGAAAAATTCAACCATAGACCATACTTGCGGTTCACAGCTAGCATTAAATGCACTAAAAACCCATCATGGGAAGGTCTAAAAAGGTAAATTAATGACTCCTAATGGATCAAATTTCAAAAAGAGCAATCAATATTGCAAATTTGGTGATGTTCAAAGCACCAGGATTGATCAATAAATCAAAATTAACAAACAAATCAAATAATTAAAAACCAAATGCGCCTCGTATTCAGTAATTTACCCTATACACTTGGTGGTTGCAGTGACTTGTGATCCATGCAATCCGACAAGATGAGTAAATTACCATAAGGACATTTGGGGAAAAATTGTCATCATTGATCTGATATGCTTCTTTTCAATCCCTAAGAAGGCCTTCATGATTGGACTTCTCCATGGGAACGAGGCATTTCATGTCATGTCTCCTATGACATATTTTCAGCAAATCATCGATAACTTGATTCAACACAAATCTAATTGGAGTTGTCTCATTTTGATTCCCTAAGATGGCTATTGTAGCCCGACTGCTCCATGGGATAGGAATGTGCAATTACTATTAATAGTTGGAATCAGAAGCTGAACTAGGCCTAGCCAAGGCATTAATATGCTCAAATCTAAATTTGTTCAGATCATCCATGGTGGTCAAGCGACATCGTCGCTTTAATCATTGTCATTACCCTCATCGACTCGTCGCTTGAGGGGGTAGTCATAATATCAAATCATAATCAAAATCAATAGAAGATCCCGAAGATCGTAGATCCCTTGATCTTGTCAAAATTGTGTTCGTCCTTATGAATCATTGTCAACAACTATCATAAGCTTACCCCTTTGCTTGGGGTAAATAGCAAATATGATAATTTGTTTGTATCTCTTCTCCTTTCGGTTATATAGGCCTAAGCTACCTATGGTATGCATCAAATGCTACCGAATGAGATGAGAAGGGCAAGCTTTTCAAATGTAAGCCTTTCACCTAGTTGGAAGCAATGATTCTAGGATGCGCATCCTTTTGCTGGACAAGAGGCATCTAATGTTGATCTGACTAATGATCATCATAGAACCTTCGACATCATTTTAGGAGGTCTATTTTTTCTCAGCATTGTTCGATCTCACAATGCATCTCAAAAGGGGCATCTGTAGACACCTAAAACACGTCATGTCGAGGGTGACTACTCATATGGACATGCTACAAGACCATATGGAGGATCTTGGATAGACTCCAAGATAGAGCAATGGTTCTAACCACTCAATTTGGGCTCCTTGGCCTAATCAGTCTGAACCATAGCCTAGACCTATGGTCTATAGTCTGAACCATGGCTAAGGCCTACGGTTTACAGTCTGAACCACAGCTGTAACCTATGGTCTTAACTGAAGTTCAGTTGGCCTTCATCCGAGCCAAATTGGTTTGAATGACCATTTGTTCTAGAAGAAGGTGGTTAGATGGATGGAATTTCCAGGGGTTTCCATTCCAACTATCCTAACCACCTCTTCTTGATCTTGGCTTCTCCATGAAGCCACCCCTAGCCCTAGGGCATCCTATAAATACCCCTCAATTAGGGAAAATATAGAGAGTTGATTTGATCAAAGCAACGAAGCCCTATCGAATTGTGGACTCAATTCAGTGCATAGAGAGAGCCTTTGCTATCCCATTGTCAATTTCACCATAAGTCAAATTAGGCCATGGATGTCCTAGGAGCCTAGAAGAGCCAAGAAATGCTAATTCAGGCAAACGAAGGCCCCTCACAATGAATCAACCACCAAACTTGTCAGAAGGACACCGAAGGTGACCCTTGAACATCAATTGGACAAGGAGGTCAAGCCCACTACCCTTGATTTTGAGGGTAAACTTACTTGAGTGCTAACCATGGCTTTCAACCATGGTTTATAGTGCAGACCATGCATCAGTGCTGCGGTTTGCAACAGAGGTATCACCACCTTACTATTTTCATTTTTGCCCATCTAATTAGATTAGATTAGTCATTTGCATGGTTTAATTGTAGTTTTAGAGACTTTTGACCAACATAATTAGTGTTTTTACTAACTTGTTCTCATCATAGTAGTTTAGACATTAATGGTTTCTTTTCATGTTATAATGCTTCATTTCAAGTAATTGATTCCATAGATTGATAGTTGTGCTCTTCATTTACATATTTCCATCAATATTGATATTATTTGCATATGTTTAGCATAGTTTATGCATTTTCTTGATTTTATGTCATTATGCTATTTTCATGCTATTTGTCTTTAAAGGGCCTCATCATGAGAGGCTTCCTATGCTTTTGACATTCTTGTGTTGTTTCTTGATCGTAGGAAATAGGTTTCTAAGGAGCTACAACCATTCATTTCCTTCCTCAACGCGAAGAAGAGGGTCTACTCCACCCTAGAGCAGTTCGTGTCACCTTAAGGGCTTGATAGTGCATTTCATCCCTGAGGGGGATTGAAATAATTGTAATTGCGTATCAAATAGAGTATCCCTAAGAGGGACTTACTTGTAATCAGACACTTATTGATTTTAATGGAATAATAGAGGCATTTCTTGTAATTTCCATGTGTTTTGTCCATTTATGTGTTTGAATATCAATTTTACTTTGTTTATGCAATTACAACATTTTGGGTGCACGCCTTTTTGGTCGTACAGATGGGGGTAGTCATAATATAAAATCATAATCAAAATTAGCAGAAGATCCCGCAGATCGTAGATCCCTTGATCTTGTCAAAATTGTGTTCTTCTTATGAATCATTGTTAACAACTATCATAAGCTTACCCCTTTGATTGGGGTAAATAGAAAATATGATAATTTATTTGTATCTCTTCTCCTTTCTATTATATAGGCCTAACTCCTATTGTAGCATCAAACGCTACCCGAATGCCTGATGGCGAGTGCAAGCTTTTCAAATGTAAGCCTTTCACCCAATTGGAAGCAATGATTCTAGGATGCGCGTCATTTTACTGGACAAGAGGCATTTAATGTTGATCTGACTAATGATCATCATAGAACCTTCGACATCATTTTAGGAGGTATATTTTTGCTCACGCGTTGTTATATCTCACAACACATCTCAAAAAGGGCATCTGTAGACACCTAAAATGCGTTATGTCGAAGGCGACTACTCATATGGACATGTTATAAGAACATATGGAGGATCTTGGATAGACTCCAAGATAGAGCAGTGGTTCTAACCACTCAATTTGGGCTTCCAAGCCTAATTAGTCTAAACTGCAGCCCAAACCTGTAGTCTACATTCTAAATTGTTGCTAAGGCCTACAGTTTACAATTTGAACCATAGTTGCAACCTGCGATCTTAACTGAAGTTCAGTTGGCCTTCATTCGAGCCAAATTGGTTTGAACGATCATTTGTTCTAGAAGACGATGGTTAGAGGACAAAAGCTTCCATTCTAATTGTCCTAACCACCCCTTATTGATCTTGGATTCTCCATGAAGCCACCCCTAGCCCCGAGACATCCAATAAGTACCCCTAAGAATTAGGTCAAAATATAGAGAGTGTATTTGGAGATTAAAGCAGCGAAGCCCTATCGAATTGTGGACTCACTTGAGTGCATAGAGAGAGCCTTGTTGCCATCCTCATTGTCAATTTGTCAAGCATCATGATGAATTAGGCCATGTATGCCCTAAGGACCTTGGAGAGCCAAGAAATTCTAATTCAGGCAAACGAAGGCCCTATTCAATGATTCAACCACCAAACTTGTCAGAATAACACTGAAGGCTACCCTTGAACATCAATTGGAAAAGGAGGTCAAGCCCACTACCCTTGATTTTGAGGGTAAACTTACTTGAGTGCTAATCATAGCTTTTAGCCGTGGTTTACAGTGCAAACCGCCCATTAGGGCTATGGTTTGCAACAGAGGTATCGCCACCTTACTATTTTTATTTTTTCCCATCTAGTTAGATTAGATTAGTCATTTGCACAATTTAATTATAGTTGTAGAGATTTCTGACCGATAGATTAGTGTTTTTACTAACTTGCTCTCATCATAGTAGTTTAGACATTAATGGTTTCTTTTCATGTTATAATGTTTCATTTCAAGTAATTGATTCCATAGATTGATAGTTGTACTCTTCATTTACATATTTCCATCAATATTGATAGGATTTGCATATGTTTAGCATAGTTTATGCATTTTATTGATTTTGTCATTATGTTATTCTCATGTTATTTTTCTTTAAAGGGCCTTATCATGAGAGGCTTCCTATGATTTTGACATTCTTGTGTTGTTTCTTGATCATAGGAAATAGGTTTTTAAGTATCTACAATCATTCATTTCCTTCCTCAACACGAAGAAGAGGGTTTACTCCACTCTAGAGCAGTTTGTGTCACCTTAAGGGCTGGATAGTGCATTTCGTTCCTGAGGGGAATTGAAATAATTGTAATTGCGTATCAAATAGAATATCCCTAAGAGTGACTTACTTGTAATCATACACTTATTTATTTTAATGGAATAATAGAGGTATTTCTTGTAATTTCTATTTGATTTATCCATTTATGTGTTTGGAGTATCAATTTTACTTTATTTATGCAATTACAACATTTCGGGTGCACGCCTTTTTGGTCATACACATAGTGATATTTATGAAACTATGGACACACTATATATTTTTAAAAATATGTACTTTATTTTATTTATGAATTCTATAGATATGTGGTTGTATACTACTAGAACTAGGGATGGAATCTTTGAGATATTTAAGACCAAAAAGGCTCTTGTAAAGAATTAATTGGATAGAAAAATCAAATATCTCAATACAAATGGGGAGGTGAGTATATAAGTTATATATTTTACGGATTTTTGACTCTTAATGGAATTATATATTAAAGGAGTTTTCACTATACTCTTGAGAAAAATGGTGTGGTTGAAAGAAATAATAGTATAATCATGAAGATATCATGGCGTATGATTCATACCAAGGAAATGGAGCACAATTGTTGGGGAAAAGTCATCACTTGTGTAGTATACACCATCAACAAGATTCCCATGAGATTTGTGTAGAGAATGATACCTCTTAATAGGTTGATAGAAGATAAGCCTAATGGATCTAATTTCCATATATTTGGGTCTTTAATATGGTTTCACATATGTAAATATCTTCAAAATAAGGACGTAACAAAGAGTCATAAATGCATCTTTGTGGGGATTTTAGATATCTCAAAAGCAAGTTATCTTTATGATCCTTAGATGAATGATATTTTTATTCAAAGAGAGACCCATTTTGATGAAGTCCTTATAGGTGCTTCTTCTACTCCACCCTTTAATATTTTGGTAGATACATCTTTTGATCCTTTTCTTGATTTAAGATTCAGTTATTCCTTCAAATATTTTGGTATGCTATGTTTCCATTAGAACATCTTGTTCATTTTCATCTTAAGTGGAGGTCCATTACCTATTGATTTGATCCCTTCATAGGTAATATTAATGGTAGAACCTTCTTTTCTAGATTCAAGTCATGTTGAGCATGACACATCAGTTCAAAGTGATTCAACCTTGTATTATGAGGTGAGTGAAGATTTTTATTTGGATCCCTCAAATTTTTCTTCTAATGGTTCTTTTCCATAGAGTGCACATGGTTCACACCCAAGTGGGTTAAGGCACTTATGAAAGATGCTTAGTCTATTCTATCTCTAAAGTGATACCGAAAGGTTAGCATTTATTTTTAAGGTTGTTTATTCTTAGGATCCTCTTATAGATTATTAGGCTAAGGGATGACTAGAGTGGAAAGATGTTATGGTTGCAAAGTATGAGGTCTCTTGATGAAGAACAATACATGGAAGCTTGTTCCTCTTCCATAAGAGAAGAATATAGTTGGATACAAATGGATCTACAGGACTAGTATACTTTGGATGGTCAAGTGGAGAAGCAAAAGGTATGCCTTATTGCTAAGGGATTTTGTCAATAGAAGAGAGTTAATTATTCCAAGATATTTGTTGTAGTGGCTAGGATGGACTCAATCAAAATGATTCTCTCTATAGCTACCTCATGTGGATGGAAGGTACACCAAATAGATGCAAATAGTGACCTCATTCATGGAGATATTCATGAGAAGACAAATGTAGTAAACACCTAGCTTTAATCTTGAGGTTCTAAATCCTATGGTTTGTTGTTTGACTAGGCCCTTATATGGATTTATACAGGAACCTCAAGCATGGTATGAAAACATTCACTATTTTTTTTTAGTTATGATTTTTGGTAATGTATGATTTTTTACATCAAACACCAAGATGGGGAGACTTTGGTGATTGTTTTTATGTAGATGATCTTCTAATTACCAATATATATCTTACCTTGATCTAGGATATGAATTCATAAATTCCTTCCACGTTGATATGACACATTTGGACCTCATATACTATTTGAGAATTTAGGTTGATAAAATTGAATTTGGCATGACCATTTCACAACCCAAGTATTCTTTGTACTTTCTTTAGTTTTTCAAAATGGAGGATTGCAAGTCTTCTCAAACTCCTTTTGCTTTAGATTTGAATATTTAGGCTAATTGTACCACCTCTTTAATGGACTCTACTTTGTATCAATTTCTTATAGGTGGACTTCTCTATCTCAATTATATAAGACTTGAAATATATTTTGTTATCAACTATTATTCTAGGTACATGCAGGCATCCCAAGAGAGTTAGTGGACGATAGCAAATATAATTCCTAGGTATATATGAGGGATTTATTAGATGGATATTCATTACTTAACTAGTTTACGTTAAATTTTAATAAGATTTTTTGATGCAAATTAGGCTAGTTATTTGAATGAGCAATGGTCCACCATAATATTTGTGTTGTATTTCGAATCCAACCCTATTATTGGTTTTATATATGCCAATCCACCATATATTAGTATTCTAAGAAAGTTGAATATTATGTTTCCAGTTAGGTAGCTAAGCATATTTTGTGGATGTTCATGATTTTATAGGATATTGATATTCCTCATAGTTTTCCACTTATTATTTGATGTGAAAATCAGAGCATAATATAGGTTGTTTGTAATCAAGTGTTTCATCATTGGATCTAGTATATAGATATTTGGATACATTTTATGATATGTATTTATACATGTAGAATGATTGATCTAGATTTTATGCATTAAATGAAGCAAGTAATGGATATTCTAGCCAAGGTCATACCTAGATTCCTTTCATACACATGAAAGGGTTACTTTTAGGAGTGTCCCTCAAGAGGGATGACAAATACATGTATCTCCATGTCCCCTATTCAACTTAAGGGGAGATGTTGGAATATGTGGTAGTTAGGCTTCTCTTGAGGCCATGACTACTTAGGTATTCTATTATTTAGATAATCCATTTTAGCCCTTCCAAACCTTGGAAAAAGTAATTTTTAATGTTTAATTATAAATCCTTAAGGTTATTCACTTAAGCTTGACCTAAAGATAACTTATAATTGGGTATAAATACCCCATCATGCCAACCATTTTATTTACAAGTTGAAGTGCATTTCTATTTTTTGATAATGAGATTATTTGGTTTCCATGGACACCCCCATATACTATCTACATTGCTTTAAATGCATTCATTTTCTAGAAATATTGGGTAATGTGTTTATTCCATTCATTTCTAGAAACTACTATAAAATCTAACACTTTAACTAGGTTACTAATAAAAATCCATATCTAGAGTTGTTTCTCACAGTAATATAATATTTGACCTTTGGACCTATTGGAGATTTTTCTTGCATCCTTAGGATTTGTTTGTCATGCTACAAGGAAAAAAAATTGCTAAGTAGCAATTACAGGCTTTGGTAGACCTACCTCTTTAACCTAGGAATATAGTTTTATATATTTCTAGTTAAACCAGGTATGATAAGGAAACCCTTGAGGTGAACTTAAATATTTAATAATTTATGTTCATGCTCTTCCATATTTATAATAGAAAGTAAAAGTTTTGTTAATTTGACCAAATTTAAACAAGAATAGTTCAATTATACCTTATGTATGATCGATGCCTTAATCTGTTGGGCCATTGTAGCAAAATTCAATACAGTTTTAATGTGATAGAAAGAACAAGAAATGAGAAATTGATATAATTATGTTTGTTTGAATATCATAACAAGCATAACCATTGATCAATGAAAGAAAACATTTATTATACGTTCAAATAATGTAACATATAATAAAGACAACACACAAGACTAAAACAAGAAGATATGAGGGTAGAAGCCTAAAATTATATTAATATCAATGAGTTTTGTTTACAATGAGAGTTGGCATGAATTTGTTGTAATGCTCTTTCAAATTAATACAATAAATATTCTCATCCAAATAATATGATAGGAATCATTCGCCTATCCATTTCAATTTGGTAATAGCAAGACCTTCAAACCTTTGATTCACTTGTTAGAAATAATATCAGTTTTTTAATACTTCCCTATCAAAACCTACACATAAATAGGAGGAATTAGAGATGACAAGAAACAAGACACAAAGGAATACAATGAAAAAACAAAGGGGCACTTAAGTATACCTCTTAGAAAAAATATTCTATGCAAAATCTTAATGTTTATTTTGGCTGTGGTTGTCCTTATTATAGCTTTGATGTCTCTTTAACTATAAAAATCACTACAATTTAGACCCTCCACTTATCACCATATCCTATCCTATTACTGGCTAGGTGTATTAAAGTCAGATATTAACTATCTCACAGTTTAAAATGATTGGTAATTTTTCAAAATTTAGTCTAGCTATCAACCACTTATATTTCACTTCTAGCATAGCTCTGTGACCTTTTCTTCCTCTGATCTTCTTTATCATTACTGTAGTGAGCCCTTTTGTGATCGAGTGTAGATACTCTAAAAAAAAAAAAAGTTACTGTGATGTTCACGGTTAACCATCCTGACTCTTAAACTTGTAATTCAAATTTTAGTCTTTCACCTAAAATTTTTACTGATGTTGAATGACTTCACCTAAGTGCCAATGTATTCTTTAACTAAAACAAAAGCTTAATCGACACATTAGGAAGGAAGCAAGTTCATTACAAAAAATGGATACATTGTATCCTTATAAGTAGATGCGAAGAAGAAGCACTACCGTGCTGAGGGATAGAGGGAGACAAAAAGAGGGAATTAGAGGTACATAAATTAAGTAAATCGCTAAAAATACAATTCCTCCATAAGTATATTCCATTGAGGTGATATTTCCATAACTATATTCCACTAGGACGTAAGGGCATTTTAGAGGTAGTCAAATTGCCAAGTTGGGCGATCGCCTATCTCATTTACGTCTCTAGCAATTTCTAACACTGGTGAATAAGAACTCCTTGAGTTGTCCACACCTTCTAAAACTTCTCGTTAGCACACTTTAACCCATATTCAACATTAATTCTTCGAATGGATATCTTTTCGTATATAAGGTTGAGATGAGGGAAATGTTTTGTCAGCTGATGACTATTAAGTCATGTTTAGTCGATCTAAAAAATATTTGGTTTGCTTGAACTGGAATTTTTGCATCAACTTAATCCTCTATTTATGCTATTCGACTCATGGGCCAGCCTCACCTTGTAAAACTCATGATGATTCACCTTACTCATCGATTTTATCCATGTGATTCATAAAGGGAGCACTCAAGTATAACTCTAGAAACCTATGGATTTCTAAATTGCATGAAGTTTCCTGATTCTAGTTTGGCTTGATATTTTAGTTTCCTCATGATTAACTATGATTGCTTCCAATTCATTTAATTCAATGTGATCATCCTTGTGTCTTCACCTTACTCAACTTACCACCTCATCTTCCATAATGGTCTAACTTGTCATAGACTTTCACTTTTTTGGTTGGTTTGCATAATTGGTTGTTGGATTAGGCATCAGTTTGATTTTGAGTAGCTTGACCAACCCACATTATCTTAAAGCATGTGCTTGAGGAATGGACTCATACTTGGCCTATGTGCTTACAACTTTCCTAATTGATCCTGTTAGAAAAGTAAAATACATGATATTATTCAACTGAAAGGACCTTGCTTAAATAGCAAGTGCTTACAATCTGATCCATTGGATCATGCCTAACTGAGCTAATTTTAGCCACACAAATTATCCTAGTAACAACTTAGGATATAATATTATTCTAAAATCCCCACTTAAGTGGTACTAGGATATACTAACACCCCCCCTTAAATGATACTAGGAGGTAGTGAAAGAACAACACAACCAAAATAAGTGGAATATCCACAAGTACGAGTATCGGTAACAAGGTCTAATAAGGTACTCATATAATATATCTATAAAATATGATGAAAAAAACCATAAGGGAGAAAATCACCTGCCAAAATAGAAAGGAGGAAGATGTGCATGGAGGATGAAGGAAGATTCTCAACCCCCCTTAAGGACAACTTCCATCAAGAAGCCTATAAAGGATCCATAAGAAGTCTCAAAAAAGTAGAGAAGCCTCTTCATCAACTTGAATGAAACCATACTCCCAGATTGGTGCTTGTGACATAGATCAAGGTTGTGAACCATGATAAAAAGGTCATCAATGTAGTTGTCAAACGTGTCCTTATGGTGACCTCATCATCCTACCAAAATGCATGGGTAACCAGCCGCTACAACCATTAGGTGATATAGAGGAGATGACTAGATACGAGAATCACTTAAAAAGCTATGGGAGTGTCAGGTTCAGCCGATAGTGCACTCCATTATACAATATATTTGAGGCTAAAAAAACACAAGTTAAACTGCCTCACTAGAAAACCATATTCCAAAATAGAAGAAGAAGAAGGACAATGTAGAAGGAGAATAGAGAGGAATATGTCCTCTTCAACATCCCCCTTAGGATAACTTCCATCAAGAAGGTACTATAAAGGATCCATGTGATACCCCCAAAAATAATAGATACCTCATTGTGAAACTGAATGTCTCCCACAAGGAAGAAAGAAGCTAGGAGGCATACATCAAAAATCTGCTCACTAAAAGAAGGTATGAGGAGAGAACTATCATGATATCTGAGGCCTATGAAAGAACAAGGCTGCAAACCACGAGAAAGTCACCAAAGAAAACCCCAAAAAATAGTCTCACAAAAGAAGAGTGAGAAGATAGAATGGAAAAAGAAACACCACAATTGCAAGAGTAGATTTGACTCCACAAGCATAAAAAGTGGTGTCCACCTATACAAACACAATGGGTTGATAACAAGGTCCAAAAACGTGTGGACAATAGCAAAAAAAAAAGGTAAAGTGGGACTTTATAAATTTAGTCCGTCTCGGATAAAAAAAACCTTCATTATACAACATATTTGAAGCTAAAAAAATTCAAATGAAACTGCCTCAAAATGGAAAATGGACACCTCCAATGGGTCCATATCAAAAAACCTTCCCGATGACTATAAACACCCCTATGATCACGTGTCAAAGGGGCCATCATCATGTGGAAAAATAGCAAGGGGGCCATATGGCCCTTCCACTTCCACTCTCCATGTGGAATAAAAAATTGGCCCTCCCACATGCAAGGTGGGATATGATTCATGAGCCCTTCCACATTCATATGGAAAAAAAAATTGAGTGCCACCTTTTTCATTACAATGTCCCACCCATTATCCATGTGGGAAACAATATTTTAAAAAGCAATACAAAATGCATAAATTGAGACCAAATGAAAAGGATGCATTTTAAAATGCAATTTGGTGGAGTGGCCCTTAAAGTGGGTAAATATCATGTGGACTAAATTTGTTGTATATCATCCACTCACTGGGTTTTCTGGGATTCTCAAATAGGCGTGCTAATATGTCACATGGGTCGGGATGACAAAACAAAAAGTGTAGAAATGTGGATGAGACCCACGCACCATGTACTAGCTTGGTGGCAGTGCACGCCTTTCTCATGGGCTTTTTGAGCCACCACTATACCATTTATTTTCTCCACTAGATGGTAGACTGCTTGGCACTCCCAACGAGGCAGGCTGAAACAATTTTGACAATGACTATTTCTTGTCATGGCAGAAAACGCACTAGCATCTATCTTTGCACACAGTGATGGTGAAAACAAATCAACATGAAAAAAATGGTTGAGAAAAGTGTTGAACAGTTGGAGTGGCATCATAATGGAAATAACCAGAAGTAGCAGTAAAAATCTTCGTAAAAAAAAATAGTCGGCAATGCACAAACTCCAACAATGGTTTTTGAGATAGAATACATGAGGTCCATCAAAAAACTCGACCAAAAAACTTGCTTCAATCGGTGATAGATGTTGGGAAATTTTAAAGGTGGTGACAAGTGCTGAACAAACTAATCGCACCAATAAGATTCTCCTCTTCACTGGACTGAATAAGAGTATTCAATAAAACCCCAACAATCATGAAGCCATCACAACAAAAAATACTGCAGCACTATCTCCTACATTTGTTGTTGTGCACATGACTCACCTCAAGCTTGAAATACACCCACAAATCATAGTAAAAAATGATATAAACCACATAGGCACCCACGAGATTTTTGATGAACCTTTAGAATAAGCCTCTCCCCATCGTCGACACAAACAAATAGAAATACCAGAGAGAAAGCAAGGCATAGAAATTTTAAATTGAAGGAATCACACTTTTAATTTAAGTGGAGTGAATAAAGGAATTGGGAGCTTATGAATAGGTGGGACATGTAAGAGCAGCTAATCCGTAGGGCCGACTACGAATTCGATTATATCATTGGGGCCTAGGGTTATGATCGTGCGCTATCCATAACTATGGCATGAACTCTGGTCTAACTCCATATCATATTCTCTCACACTCACTCACAACCCATCATTAACAACAGACATATTGGGCCATATCTTGAACTACCATAGTAGGGACGAGAAAACCATGAAGCCAAAGGGAAAGGGTCTCTTGTATGAGCTCACACCAAGCTCAACTAACGGATAGAATCTATAGGCAATGGTGCCTCTAAAAATTAAGAGATCCTGTAAGCTTTTAAGGCAATGAGACCCATTTACCCTATTTTTAAAATAGAGAGGAGAGCTCCAACATTTAAGGAGAAGAAGTTTTTGAATTTGAATTTAGTTAGTTTCAAAGGTTTATATACACTAAATTCAAACATTAAATTTAATGTAAAACACACCAAATCAAAACCATGAAACAAAAAACCAATCAAGATGTCGGATACTTCCACACAAAGATGAAAATATACTCCTAACCGAAGAATCTCAAAGTCCGCATGACAAACTCATGGTTATGATCCTATCAAACATGATTTCTCAAATACAACCGAAATCCCAATAACCTAAATTTAAGGGTGGGTCCCCAATTTTTGGGGTTAGTTGTGCATCAGTCACAACAAGATCATATATTTATAATTCTTGGACAATAATCAACTATGTTATAAATGATTTAAATGTTATTTTGGGATGTAGGAAGTGGAATAATTATGGATATAATTACAGGGGAGGGATCAAGGTGGATATTAAAATATTATAGCTATAGAAAAATGCACCAAACCATAGAATCTCAAAAGTCTTAAGTGTTTCCTATGTGTCACTGCCTATTATCAAAAATTTATTCCTAATCATGGGAATATTACATTCCCTTTGACTACTATGTTGCAAAAGAACTCATTTATATGGTAAAAACCCACCAAACATGCATTTTTGCTACTCTAGCAAGCTATCTACTCCCATCCTTGTTATGCCTAATTTATCTAGGTAATTTATCATTGAAAGTGATGCCTTAGGAAGTGGAATTGGTGTGGTACTAATGTAGGAAGGACAATCATTAAAATTCACTCATAAGGCACTATTAAGCAAAAACATGGAAAAGTCAAATTATGCTCTAAAATAGTGTTTCTCATAAATATAAAATCATCCACAATATGTTAAATATTAAATAAATCAACCATAGTAGTTAATCCACCCAAAACAATATGTGATTAAAAAGCAATACAAAATGCATAAATTGAGACCAAATGAAAAGGATGCATTTTAAAATGCAATTTGTTGGAGTGGCCCTTAAAGTGGGTAAATATCATGTGGACTAAATTTGTTGTATATAATCCACTCACTGGGTTTGCTGGGATTCTCAAATAGGCGTGCTAATATGTCACATGGGTCGGGATGACAAAATAAAAAGTGTAGAAATGTGGATGATACCCACGCACCGTGTACTAGCTTGGTGACAGTGCACGCCTTTCTCATGGGCTTGTTGAGCCACCACTATACCATTTATTTTCTCCATTAGATGGTAGACTGCTTGGCACTCCCAACGAGGCAGGTTGCAACAATTTTGACAATGACTATTTCTTGTCATGGCAGAAAACGCACTAGCATCTATCTTTGCACATAGTGATGATGAAAACAAATCAACATGAAAAAAATGGTTGAGAAAAGTGTTGAACAGGAGGAGCGGCGTCGTAATGGAAATAACCAGAAGTAGCAGTAAAAATCTTCGTAAAAAAAAATAGTCGGCAACGCACAAACTCTAACAATGGTTTTTGAGATAGAATACATGAGGTCCATCAAAAAACTTGACCAAAAAACTTGCTTCAACCGGTGATAGATGTTGGGAAATTTTAAATGTGGTGACAGGTTCTGAACAAACTAATCACACCAATAAGATTCTCCTCCTCACTGGACTGAATAAGAGTATTCAATAAAACCCCAACAATCATGAAGCCATCACAACAAAAAATACTGCAGCAGTGTCTCCTGCATTTGTTGTTGTGCACGACTCACCTCAAGCTTGAAATACACCCACAAATCATAGTAAAAAATGATATACACCACATAGGCACCCACGAGATTTTTGACGAACCTTTAGAATAAGCCTCTCCCCATCGTTGATACAAACAGATAGAGAGACCGGAGAGAAAGCAAGGCATAGAATTTTTAAATTGAAGGAATCACACTTTTAATTTAAGTGGAGCGAATAAAGGAATTGGGAGCTTATGAATAGGTGGGACATGTAAGAGCAGCTAATTCGTAGGGCCGACTATGAATTCGATTATATAATTGGGGCCTAGGGTTATGATCATGCGCTATCCATAACTATGGCATGAACTCTGGTCTAACTCCGTATCATATTCTCTCGCACTTACTCATAACCCATCATTAACAACAGACATATTGGGCCGTATCGTGAACTACTGTAGCAGGGAAGGGAAAACCATGAAGCCAAAGGGAAAGGGGCTCTTGTATGAGCTCACACCATGCTCAACTAACGAATAGAATCTATAGGCAGTGGTGCCTCTAAAAATTAAGAGAGCCTGTAAAATTTTAAGGCAATGAGACCCCTTTACCCTATTTTTAAAATAGAGAGGAGAGCTCCAACCTTTAAGGAGAAGAAGGGTTTGAATTTGAATTTAGTTAGTTTCAAAGGTTTATATACACTAAATTCAAACATTAAATTTAATGTAAAACACACCAAATCAAAACCATGAAATAAAAAAGCAATCAAGACATCAGATACTTCCACACAAAGACAAAAATATATCCCTAATCGAAGAATCTCAAAGTCTGCATGACAAACTCATGGTTATGATCCTATCAAACATGATTGCTCAAAGACAACCGAAATTCCAATAACCTAAATTTAAGGGTGGGTCCCCAATTTTGGGGTTAGTTGTGTCACAACAAGATCATATATTTATAATTCTTGGAAAATAATCAACTATGTTCTAAATGATCTAAATATTATTTTGGGATGTAGGAAGTGGAATAATTATGCATATAATTATAGCAGAGGGATCAAGGTGGATATTAAAAGATTATAGCTATAGAAAAATGCACCAAACCATAGAATCTAAAAAGTCTTAAGTGTTTCCTATGTGTCACTGCATATTATCAAAAATTTATTCCTAATCATGGGTTACATTCCCTTTGACTACTATGTTGCAAAAGAACTCATTTATATGGTAAAAACCCAACAAACATGCATTTTTGATACTCTAGCAAGCTATCTACTCCCATCCTTGTTATGCCTAATTTATCTAGGTAATTTATCATTGAAAGTGATTCCTTAGGAAGTGGAATTGGTGTGGTACTAATGTAGGAAGGACAATCATTAAAATTCACTCATAAGGCACTATTAAGCAAAAACATGGAAAAGTCAAATTATGCTCTAAAATAGTGTTTCTCATAAATATAAAATCATCCACAATATGTTAAATATTAAATAAATCAACCATAGTAGTTAATCCACCCAAAATAATATGTGATAATATCCTTTAGGTTGGGGAACATCAATTTTATTCATTAAGGAAGGAACCACTTTATAATATCTCCTAAAAATGATCTTCTCCATGATCTAATGCTATTACAAGTGAATACTCAATATGTTTGATGATGATTACAATGACAATATCCCTTCTTTACATACCCATATTCTAATGCTACTTTGAGGAGAGGACTCTTAAATCCTTATCACACTCATTATTGTAATACTATAATGTAATAAACCTTGGGTTATGTGTGGACCATATCAACTATCCATAATACCCATGCACAATATACCCTAGGTGCCATAACATTCCACGTGCACCACGACTTCATTAAAAATCATAACGCGCGCTCAAAAAAATCACCCAAATAAAATCTTAGATCCTCCATGTTTGAAAAAGAAATCATTGTCTTCACCACAATACTAACAATTTAGATTAACAATAATAGTAAAAATATGGGCGGTTACGGCAACTGGAATTGTTACAGGAGTTTCGAACAAGAATATGCATAGAATAGTCAAAAATTGAAAAGATGCTTTGTTCTTCAATAATTCATTGGTGCCTTCCCAAATGGTTCTTCCTCAGCATAATCATCCTTTCAGGGGTGCACAATATTCAACATGCCAAGCCCGTAGCATCTGCTAGAGCAGTGTGTGAACCCACGTGCATGTTCTGTCAGAAAGCCTTCACATGTTGAAAGTGATAATGGCCACGTTCAACTGTGTAGTAAAAACCTTTTGTGAAGAATTGTGTGTAGCTCAACACGTGGACTTCCCAAAATAATAGTGATTTGTTCAATGTCCAGTTACTTCAAAAGCACATGCAATAGTTGAGTTGATCTGGATCTCCCAATATTAAGTCTTTGGTTTACTGCAGTTTCTCAATGGTGGCCATTCTCTGCTTCGAAAGCAAATCCATCCTTCATGAACGGTGACCTGCACAGAGTTAGAGCACTCTGATGTAGCCAGTGGTGCAACACCATCCATTACAAATTATGCTAAAAATCAACCCTGTGCAACTAAAAAAATAAAACTTTGGTGGAGCATCTTCTTCAAACACGTGAATCAAACACTGCAACATGTGGAAGTCATCAAATTTCACTAAAAAACAAATATTATTTCACCAAAAATCATAGTAATCAACTTGAGGTAACATTATCGATGCACCGATCCAATGGGCCCTTAAAAAATAGTTGCCAATCAAAGTTGAAGGTCTGTAGTGTTATGGAGGCAATATAATCTGTAGTGCTATTCATAGCATAAATGTATTTGGCCAAAGAAGTTGTCTATTTATGGTGGCACGGATGTTAATCCTACACCCAAGCACAGATGCCAGAAGTCCACATTCTCCTACAAATCTAGAAAAATATCATGGAGTTTATAGCACAAAACTCATGGAAGAAAAGATCACATCCATACGACAAATCATGGATCTGGGCACTGTGATCTCAGACACAGCCTCCACTCGATCAAAATTTTTAAGGGTGTTGTCACTCGATTCTACCCATGATCACGATCTTGCTCCATCGGTGGTGCGGCTATATATACGTCAGATCGACGAGTGAAATTCATCGAGCTCCCAGTCCAAATATGTACACCGTCAACTACATGAAGGTATAAAGTTCAAGATGGAAAAAAATAGTGATTCTCTACATTGAATATTTTTGCTGATAAGAGTGGACATTTTTTACCTACAAGAGTGGACATCCGCAGTGAGCGCCAGTCTGATTTCATCTGAGAATGCTCGCCTGCAATAGGGGCAGCTTGGCTCGAATCTCCAAATAGATGAGAAAACATGGATGCGATATCAAACCTAAAATTGAAATTGCACCCTCCTTGCACATCATCGTCATCACCGTGACAACAATTTTCAAGGCACCATAATAACAACATACCCCTCATCGAGTTTTGTAGGCCCACGATAAGCACAAAAGTAGATTTAATGCATGGTGGATCTAGTCACATAGAGTCTTTACAGATGCAGTGCAAAGACTATATTCATCTTATTCCAGTCTATAAGGGCCATCATGAATCTCCCTTAGAGAAATAAACCCTTGTTAATGCAAGCTCCAGCAAGGCACTAGAAGTAGCAACAAACCCATAGAAAACTATATATATAAAAAAAAGGACCTCCCAAAAAACTAAAGTTTTTTCTTTTAACCATCTGGTTTCTGATCCATCAAAAGATGGATAGCATACTCCCTCGATTTTAGAAGAAAAAAAATAATGGGGAAAAAAAAATAATAATGGGGAGGAAAAAAAGGGGGGATTTCCATGAGGGAAATCCCCATGAGGAAAAGCTCCTCAGGCTCACAGGACAGGGAAGGCCTACTCTGATACCATGTTAGAAAAGTAAAATACTTGATATTATTCAACTGAAAGGACCTTGCTTAAATAGCAAGTGCTTACAATCTGATCCATTAGATCATAACTAATTGAACTAATCTCAGCCACACAAATTATCCTGATAACAACTTAGGATATAGTAATATTCTAACAAATCTAGGGCCAAGTTAGCAAGATCCTCATCAATTCAAGTGCTTTCTACTCTACTAGATTTTTCTTGGGTGGAGGACCCACAAGATCTTGCTTTTAATGTAGCACCACTTCATGCATATCATTTAGCCAATCATTCTCTGTCATCTATTATTTATCGAGTGAACATATGTGATCGTAGATTACCAATCGACCAAAAGGCCTTTAATTTCCTCTTCCTGCAATTTTTTTTTATCAAAGGCTCTTCATTATTGTACATGAATCAATAAAAGTCTATTTGTCCATCCATCGAGACTCGGTTTATTAACTTAGAATATCCATTCACTTTTGATCGAATGGCTTAGTGGGCTTTTAGACTTTGGAGGTCTGACTTCATTGTAGTGTTTGGTTCATAATAGGATTTTAGGACCTTGATATTGCAATGGGAAAAAAATATATTAGTTATAACAATGCTTATAACCAAAAATTAAACTTTTCCCATACCTTTGACTTTCACCCTCGTTGACTTTGTTTCAATTAGTAGATCTTAGTCATTTTCTTGTTTGACCGAAATACTTTGGATCATTACAACTTGATTGATAGATAAATTCATACTTTTATCACCATTTGGTCGATTGGCATTTCATCCTTTTGCTTTGGTTGACCAAAAATCTTAGGTCGTAAGTCCTTTTCGGTTGAAACATCCTTACCAATTTTTTACAAGTTTGACCTATAGACCTTAGTTTGGCTTAAAAAATTTTGACTTAGGAAATGAACGAGGAAGTGTGGGTAAACATATTAATGACCCTCATGATTTATTGATGGGTTTTACATTTATGCAATTTCAATGTGTGAATATAAGGGCTTACCAAATCAGACTTATGCCTAGAGAGTCGGTTCTATACTCAGGGGGTTTAATATGATAGAAGGGGACAATGTCCATAGACTCTCTCTTTCTCTTAATCCTACTTTGGTCGATAAACCTTGATTGTTAGTCTCATCGACTGAAATTTATTTGGTTGCTTTAATTTGATTGATCTATGTTTTCCATACCATATCATCATTTGTATGAAAGGCCTTTCTTCCTCTTGTCTCAGTCAACCGAATGTTCTAGGCGATCATTGTTTTTCGATCGAATGGCCTTGGTCTCATAGTTTTTGAATTATAACCTGAATTAGGGTATTTATGACTTAGGAAGGCACATAAAAAGGGTAAACGTGATCACAACCCTTAGTTATATGTTTTAGCACATGAGTATATGGGCCTCATGAATTTAACTTAGATTCAAAATGCTTAAGGTGATTATGTGTATAAACCCTTTCATTACCCTTCGATCGAATTTCCATAATTAAAAGGGGCCCTAAGGTTCCTAAAGTTAAGTTTAACATTCACATGGATTATGGTTTAGGTTGAAATTGGGGAAAATCAACTTAATAGTGATAATACCATTGAGACTTTATAAAATATTGTATACCTAGCGGTGTGTCAGCTTTTATCGGATGATCTTACTAGGCTTTGATCGATTCAACTTTGGGCTATGCATGAGTGCTCAACTGATAAAATATCATCCATTTATCTTCACTAAGATTGGCCTATTAATTTGAGCCTTTGATGCACTTTCAACTGATCAAGTTCCATATTTCTCTTTGCACCAAATGTTTTCAACCAATCACTTTCCTTTTTGACTGAAAACTGTCAAGATTAGATGTTGCCATTTGGGGTTTGGCTTTGATTGGGGTGCTTGAAATTTATTTCAGCTGACACATTCATTATTATTTGATCGACCAAATTGCTCTTAGCCATCAATCTGCTTTTGACTGATTTCTCTAATTCCTCAGTTAACTACAGACTTATTTTCAACCAAAATGCTTCATGGTCTTGGTGAATTATTTTCGGCCAAAAATTTCTTAGAGGGAACTTTAGTCTTAAAACCTTTGATATATTTAATAAATGATTACTTTGAAGGCTTAAAATACTAAGATCTTGACTTGTGATTGATGTAGGAGAATAAATCATGTGGACTCAGGTTTTAAGAGTTTTTTGTGAAACAAAGTGTGACCTTTTTAAAGCAAATCTCCTATGGCATTAATGAGTGGTATTTTTATGGTCTTTGGAGTTTCAGGAAGCTTTGTGAAGGGTGATTAATATGATTTCAAAAACTTCCTATGAATGGATATTTTAGACCTTTGAGGAATTTTATTAAAGATTAAGACCAAGGTCAATTTTGTAATATTTTGAATAGCCCTACTTTAATAAAATTTGAGAATATTTTTATTTTTTAAAAACCAAAAATAGGACTTCACATGACCTTTCAAAATTTGAAAATTAGGGGTCAGTTTTAAGTTGGATTCTCGGATCCAACACAAGCTCTGATTGGGACAAGTGGAGAAGAATTGATGCACTTGAGGACTCTAGACTCTCTGGTTACCAAAAACATGGTTTAAACTAAGAACAACTCTAGATACTAACTCTGTGAAGAGACTACTTAAAAAAAAAGAATTTTAAATTGCTTCAAATAAATAGAATCAAAGGACTTAGTTTAAAATAAAATGATTTGTTGCTTTTGAAATATAAATTTTCTAGAAATGCATTAAGGGAGAGTTGAACAGAATTGGTCAAATATTACTATTGCATTATGCCTCAGCCTAAAGTGTGTGTTTGTGTATTCATTTACATTCCTTGATCAACTATAATCTCATAATTTTGGTAGTGGTTAGGTCTGTAAAATATTTCACTCTGAAATATATTCACCTTTGCATTGCTCCACTGCTAGACAAGCATTTATAGTTTCGATGGAGATGACCTTGATTCCCTCTAGACCTACTCTACTGTAAGATAGGCATCTATAGCCCCATTAGAGGTTATTTATATATCCATTTTGCATTATTGGTATTTTTCTTCTTGTTCAAGAAGAATTAAGATGAATTGCAAAACTTTTAAGTGTGCATTCTGGGTTAGGGATTTGTAAGGCTAAAAATATGAGTGTAGATGTTTTGGGCTAAACACCCTACCAATGATGAATCCATTCTAGAGATGCTAGAATGACTTTAATATTGGTGATAGAAGTGAAGCTTTGGCATAATGTTACAGTATTTTTGACTTCATCTATTTTTGCTCTGGGGTTATGGGATAATTTCTAGATGATCTGACTCATAAGTTGTTAACACCATCTATATTTAATATAAATTCTTCTTCTTCAAATTATTAAGAACCAGAACACAACAAAAAATATAAGGAAAGGCATGATAAAAAAACTCAAGACTAATGAAAATTAAAAACATGAAACAAAAATGATAGACCTCGTTATTTCACCAACTAGAAAGCCAACGAGGGTGATGATTTGTTCAATCAATTCTAACTGGTGATTTGAAACTCTTTATTATTATTTTTCTCTTTTTTTATGTAGATAGGTTAATTTATTCTCTTCTGAACCCATAGAAGGGGTAGTATAATTTTAGGTGTTGGCCATTTATTGAAATTTTCAATAGTTCACCTTCCAAGATTTGCAACCTATAGGTGTACTGAACAACAATTTGAACTATTTGATAGGGGCCTAACCACTTGGGTTCAAGCTTAATTTTCTCTCCATGTATTTCATTTTTGGGGTCCCAGTAATGAATATATCTCCTTCAAAAATGGTGTACCTTTAGATTTCTTATTGAAAATTTGCACTATCTTTTGAGCTTGTTCTATCATTTTATTCAGTGCTTCTCTTCTTTCTTCTTGCAAAAGTGTGATTGGGTCTAACCTTCTTTGTAGGGCATTAGGATTTTCCCAATCTTGAAGTAACAGGGATAGGGCTATTCTTCCAGTTCGAGGGGGCAAAAGGGATTTTTCTCCAAATACCATCTCATATGGGGTTTTACCTGTGTTTCTCTTAACATATAATATAACTACCCATAGAGAAAATTTTAACTTGATGTCCCATCCTTTTTATTTTTACCTAATGATATTTTGATTCTTGTTATCAAATTTTTATTAGATGATTCGGCTAGGCCATTGCCTTGAGGGTAATAATTCGCATAATGAGAAAGTTCTATGCTATATTTGGCAAAAAATTCTATCATTTCGAAGGATATGAAGTACTTACCATTATCAATTACCAATTTATTTGGGACTTCAAATCTTGTTCTAATATCTTGCTCTAGAAAATTTATTACTACCTTAGTTGTTGAATTTATTAGAAGGGCTACCTCCACCCACTTCGTAAATTAGTCTATTGCTACGATGATCCATTTATATCTGCCTAAATAATTGGGGTTTATTTCACCAATGAGGTCAATTCCCTATTGTATGAAAGGTGCTTCTATGACTATTGGATTAAGGGGTATTGCTGCTAAATGTTCCTTTCTAGCAAAAATCTGGCAGTTATGACAACTTCTCACATATTGATGAACATATTTGAATAAAGAAGGCCAGTAATAACCTTCTATCTATTAGAGTTAGATTATATTACATCATTTAAATCATGTAAATATACCACCTTAGGCACATAGTTAGGATAGGAGATTACTTTAGGGGAAAGTTATCTAGTTACTTCAAGTAATGTAATAAATGCACAAGTGGGAATGTGCAAGTTGTAATATGCAAGGTGTCCCCTTGTACAACTAGGTAGAGTGTTGGCCAAGGAATCTATCTTCCTATATAAAGGGCCTCATAATGGTAGATTACACATCAAGCATACATAAAGCTCATATCAAGTTCATATCAAGCCATTGTTAGTAGTAATCATGTATGGATTACAATGTAGCTCTTTAGCTCATATTAATGGAGTGACCATTTCCTTCATATTGCATTGTATTTTTATCATTTCTATTTATAGTATATTTTATTCATATTGCAATCTCACTTTCTTTCATATTTACTACATTTTATTAGGACCTATGTTATATCTCTCCATTGCATATATCCTCAAAAGCTAACAGTGGTATCAGAGCCATGGTTAATCGAGATAGGAGGACCTACATCCATCATAATATAAGTCTAGTAGGTCAAGAGTAATAGGGAGAGTTATCATTACTATTGTTGACCTGCATCTTCATAAATAAAAACTGCCATTGTGTGTTTTTGCATGCAAAAGTTTCCATTGGAAATCAATTGATATAAATAGCCATAGTAGCCAACAAGATTTGAAAAGTGACGACTGAAATAAATATCAACTGTAAAAATCTTGAGATTATATTTGGCTAAAGTCTTTCCACAGAGTTGCAAAAAAAACTCGTGAATACTAGGACTCAACATTCAAGCCACTAGATTGACAAATCAACTAGTGAAGATTATTATGTCCAGAATTACAAATTCTTCAATTCTAGTTTCTAACAACTTGTTGCATGTAAAGGAGATTCAAGAAAAAGTTGGAAAGCTTCCTACAAGAGTTAGAAAGAATATTTTCTTAGAATCATTCTAGCACTTGCAGCAACAAGGAAGAAGACTAAATATTTCAAAGACCTTGAAGAAGGTCCCATTACAAGAGTTGTAATTCTACAAAGTGCAAAAGTAAAAAAAATACCATAGTAGCCTTATAACAGACTTAAGGAAGAAGAGACTCCAAAAGTTGAGTCATAAAAGGAGATAGGAGATTGATGATATCCATTTAAGATTAATACTTGCAGATTACAGATGTAGAAAAGGCCATAGAAGCCTTGATCAAGAAGAAGGCCATAGAAGCCTTAATTCTAAAGAAAAATTCAAAAAATAATTCTTGAATTAGAAGATAAATTCCTGATTTAGAAGAAAACTCCAAAGAAGATTTTCTAAAGAAAATTTTAGATAAAATTTCCTAATGCAGAAGAAGACTCCAAAGAAGAGATCTCTAAATAAAATTCTAGAAGAAATTTTTTGATTTAGAAGAAAAGTTCCTGATTCAGAAGAAAACTCTAGAAAGGAGTTCCTGAAGAAGACTCCAGAGAAGAGTCCAATAAATAGGAGATTGATGATCTTCTTTATTGATTAAATATTTATTTTATAAGGATCTGAAGAGATCAAGAGAAGATCTCATTGAAGAAATTCCATTTTTGGAAGAAAGAGAATGGCTAGGAGAGTCCTATTTAAATCTAGAAGCAGTAGAATTAGAGATCCAAGAAGAAGATATCATCACCAACACTTCCAAAAGCTGAAGATTGAAGAAAATGTCACAATTGGAATACTGGAGAAGCTGCAAGATAGAATACCTTAGAGAGGTCTCAAGGAGTTTAAAAGAAGAAGGTTTGGAGAGCCTTGTTGCAGAGCTTGTAGAAGCATCATCAAAAGATTTCCTAGAATAACTCATTGGAGAAATCCACTACCAAGGACAAATCTCCTGATAGTGAAAGACTTGGGACAATTATTTCCATCCGAAAACAAGCCCAAGAGAAGAAGAATTTGGCAAGGAGTGCTAAATCTAGAAGAAGAATCCAGTGAAGACCTCAAGATATTCTGAATCTTGAGAATAAGAAGATCCTGTTTGAAGTCAAAATTCAAATATAAGATTGAAGGAAGATTCAGACAGAAGAAGCCTACCAAATCCAAGATATATTTGGAGATTACCTCTCATATCAAGAAGGCATGATTCAAAGAAATTAGTTCTCTAAATCTACAATAGAAAGTAGAAGATAACTAGAAGGATAAAGCCACCAAATCCAAGGCTCAAGATAGAAAGTTCAAAGCTACATTTTGGTGAAGTAGGAAACTATTCTAGACAACCAACAAGAAAGCTACAAATTTATCCATCTACTACAATGTAGCAAGTTGGTGAATCAGAAACACCAAGATCATCATCTATAGAAGCCATCTAAAAGTTAAGAAACTTCGGTGAAATTAGGTTCATTGATTGAACCTCAAATTAGATTGTTATCAAATTTCATTAAGGCACCATATTCAAATTAAAAGTTATAGAAGAATAGATTGCATTATAGTCTTCAATAAAGTACAAAATGGGAGAATTCATTTTAAGTATTATTTGCACATTAAATAGGATTTGAATATTTTTGAAAGAAATAAAATTATCACCTACCTATTTTCTATTTAGAAAGTAATAAGACTATATCCTACAATATTTATTGTAATGAAATTTATAGAATACTTATTAAGGGTTCATTACAAATTACTCTTAAAAGTTGCAGAGAATATTAAGTGCATTTGAAATTATTTTGAGAGTTTATTTACGGGAGCAATAAGGTGAAATTATTGTTACTATTAAGTGCATTATTAATCCATTAGCACTATACTAGTTATTCTTAACTAGTTACTCTAAAAAAGGTTAGTTTGTATTTGTTGATTGTTAAGGATCAAGAGCACAAAAACGAGTAGATTAATCAAAGTGTCTAGAGATACTATCTAGTGCATAGAAAGTACAGCATTTCATGGCCCAAAGAAGCCACCAAAATCAGATCATATTCCTCCAAGGAGTGGAGAAGAAAGCCACCATTAACATTGATGAGTAGCTATTTGACACATATTTTTGTACCATAATTGTTTCATTATTACAATTATATGATGATTATGATATGTTTTCTATAAATTATTATTGAATAAAATGTGATTTATTAGGAAAACTGATTAATTACCATAATCTAACAAATGTGTTTGATTTATATCAAATTTGTCCGAGTTCTGAGAAAAATGCAGGAAAAAGGTATGGATGATCAATGAAGAGATTGCAGAACTTTGGAGTGCACCTCGGACGAGAAGAAGAACCAACAGAGTTCGGTGACAACAGTAATTGATCTTGTTACAGATGTTGATTACTGAAGTATGTTACTGAAGGTAATTACTGAAGGTAACTACTGAAGGTAACTACTGAAGGTAACTACTAAAGATAGTTACTGAAGAATGTTTTACCAGCAGTTACTGAAGGATAATAAAGATTGTTGACTTCAGCATGCCACATCAGATTTGGATGACACATTAAGATGGACGACACATTAAAATGGATGAAAATTGATATTTTCTACCTAGCAAAATATTTCATTTCTCGCATACTATCCGCAAGAATATTTCAAGTTGACAAAGTTATTATTTGCTTTATAAAGCTTGTAATCAATTTATTTTGGGAAGTTTGAGATATAAACGCAAATATTGTTAGACTTTCCTAGAATATAGGACATGAGGTCCTAATGTATATCTTGTGAGTCAATTAAAATAGCATTGTCTTGTTAGGATTATTAGTAGGATGCCACTTGGACCAATCAAAATATTTATAAGTCCAAGTAGGAGTACGTATTATGATTAGGTTTTAGATTATTCTTGATTAATGTATAGTCATCAATCCACAAAATCCGCATGTCAAATACATGGAGAATACTATTTAGAATTGTATTAGTTATAGTATAAATTACATAGAAGACCTTGAAAGAGGTCTACACTCTATTCTCTATTGCATCTATTGTTACATTACAGTCTATTCTAAGTTTACAATTATGAAGAAACACGTTCAGCATGTACAGTTGAAGCTCCAGTAATAAAATAGCATTTTGTTCTTCAAATATGGTAATTTGTATCAATTTCATGTGTTGTTTGATTTTTGTTATGTAAATTGTGTTTATCTGTTACCTGCATTCATAGAATAGACATAATGTTAGTATTAGTTATAAAATCTAGTTACTGAATAAAGTAAACTAGGGGAGAAAGACTTACACTGCCCTCTAGGAGGTAGGGCCCACTCCTATAGACAGTCCCTGAGCTCTCACCCCTACATTAGGTTAGGATTAGTTAGCCTTAAATTAAATTGCATTTCAAATTACATAAAATAAGATAAATTGCATGAGGATCCTCACAAATAAATTAAATCATGTTTACAGTAATTAAGTGCATCAGTAAATCAATTCATAGTAAAAGTAAAACATAATTGCATTTATTTATCATATCCTACATCATTCATTTATGCACAAATTTAATTATGTTCATTTACTTTTCTATACACGTGAAGCCTGAAAAAGAAACTTGAGCTAAGCTTAGTATTAACTCCTACGATATAATCTATACGAGATTGTTACTCTTTAAATATGACCTTGATTTCCCTCGGATTGATAAAATTAAATGTAAGCTCTACAACCGATCATTTTGGCACCATTTTCGAGGAGAGTAGCATCATAGTGGTTAGTCAAAAAAGTTGTTTGGTAGTGCAAAGAGAGAGGACTTACTTGTATGTGAAAAGGGGTACGTACGAGACCTTGGTGTGCATACGAGTCAGAGTGGCCCATAGATGGTTCCAACAAGCCCCACATTTCGACGTTGCCAGGTTCATTTTTCATAAAGGTTTCATTTTTACTACTTTCATAGATTAAAATTTTATTTTCTACAAATTTCAATTTCAACAAATTTTATTTTCTACAATTTCTTTGCTTTGGGTAATTACTATTGTTAATTTTATTTAGGACCTATGAAAAAGAATAGGAAGTAGGTGAACGCTAAAAACAACCTAATATTATTTTAGGACCCTATTTTTGTTTTATAGGAAGTAGTTAGGTTGAGTGACACAACTATAATGAAATCCCTCCTAATAGTCAAAGAACAATAGTAATTTACCTTTTACTTCAGCAATTTTACTTTCAGTAAAAATTTACTTTCCAAGTACTTTTACTTTTTCCTAATTATGCTGAAATTAGTTGTATAAACACATCTAATTTTAGTAGCATTAGGATTGTTTAGTAATTTTAAATTTATTTCTTTTCTACTATGTTAAGAGTATTTATAAGTTTTTGAAATTTATATTTAGAACTTAGCAGACAATACGTTAAGAGTATTTATAAGTTCTGAAATTTATATTTAAGCTTAGAAAATAGTAGGATTGAAACAGAAAAGGAAATCAAAACCCAAACAGAAAAAAAAACACAAAAATCAAAGAGAGAAAATAAATAAAAATTGCCAAATGGTTGAAAGCAGTCAAACTGAATTTATAGACCTTAGAAAATTACTAATACAACAAGAGGTTAATCTTCTTCTTGACCAAGATTACAGAACAACCAAACCAGAGTGGGAAGCATTGTGTGAATGCATTGATTCTATCAATGAAAGATCAGATGAACTAAAGAAAATAAAGAGGATAAATATAGCAAAAAATTTATGGGTAAATCATTCTTCACCTTATCAAGATCTTGGAATAAGTTGTGAAAATTGGTTGTGGGATAGGAGAACAATAGTAAATCCAATAATTTATCATTGGAATCAATACCTAGAGGATTCCCTCATTGTTCACAACTTCCTTGCAGATATAGAGAGGAAATAATTAGCCCTACAATACAATAAGAGATATTGTAGAATTCCTAGAGTTGTACATTTTAGAGAATTGTGCCAAGAGTTGCGTTACGAGCTACAATTTGGAATTCTTGATCCTATTGCAACTAAAGCTTACCTTGTTCAGTTGATTCAATTGTTGGTAGACTATTTTAATTTTGAAGAGGAACATTTTATGACACCAGAACAACTTGATCCAATCAATGATATTCATAAATTATTTAAAGAAGATTAGACATATTGCTAAAAAAAAAAACAAGAAAGTTTAGAACATTCATGAGCAGACCTAGAGACTCTAAAGGAAGATTCATAAAAACTAACAAAATAGAAGAAAAATCCCCAAGAGACTTTAGAGAGCCTGGGATTTATAAACTAGTAAAAACTGAGGCTACAACATCAACCAATCAAGCTGAAATCCTAGATCAAGATCCCAATTCATATTTATTGCCCAATCCAGAATTTGACAACTACGTAGATCCTTCCTCTATATTTTTTGAACCTATACCTGATTCAATTCTTGAAATTCTATATTCAGGTATGGCTGATGAACAAAGTGGTTTGGAAGGAGAAAACCATGGAGATGGGAGACAAAGGCAAGAGAGATATCAAGGAGAAACTAGACAAAGAAAAATGTTCCCTTTCCCAATCTTACATACAGAAGGGACAACAAGAGAACCTAAATCAATTTATATTTCTATATTGCCTACCTTTCATGGAAAACCCTATGAAGATCCTGATGCTTTTCTTTTCAAATTTGAAGTAGTATGTCAAGCTTACTTTTACACCACCAATGAGAAAAAGCTAAGATTATTTCCATCTACTCTTAAAGATGCAACTTTAAGATGGTTTATGGGTCTAGGAGAAGGAGTTTGTAATCGTTGGGATGGAGAAAATGGATTAAAACAACTATTCCTTGAAAGATATCAAGATTATTGTAGAGTTAGGGATAAGAAAGCTGAGATTTTTCATATGAATAAAAAATAAGAAGAATATTTGGAGGACTATCTCGAGAGATTTCAATTTGTAGGATCTAGAGTAAATATAGATCTTGATGAAGAAATTCTAAAAGAACTTTTCTTGAAAGGATTGAAAGAAGACGTTCTTGAGATTTTAAATCTTATGGAAAAAGGAGACATTCATATTATATCACTTGAGGAGATTATAAACCTTTGCAGAAATTATTCAAGAAACAAACCTCTAAGAAGTAATAAATATACATCCACAGGAGGAGGAGTGACAAGAGTAGAAATTGGAAATATGTTGGAAGGTTTAAAAACTGATTTGTTGAGTAATTTGACCTCATATTTGGACTTAATGGATAAAAAATCAAAGGATAGTGAAGAAATTTACTGCCATAGATGTAGGAAAAAGCACAATATGAGAGAATGTCCTCTCAACATAACAAATATCTCCAATATTTCTGCTTGTTGCCAAATTTGTGATAAAAATCATAAAACTAAAAAATGCAAGTATATCTCCGTTGTTAAAGCTGCCATAAAAGAACCTGAAGTGGAAGAGGCAGAAGATGTTTATTTTATCGCTCAAATATGAAATGGTCCATTTAATGGCCCACCAAATTGGTCAAACCCTAATTATCCCAACCAACAAAGGCCTAATCAATGGTCTAATGCACCAAATTGGACAAATTGGAATTCTTACAACCAAGACTGGAACATACCCCCATGGGCTCAATTTATGGCTAATTCTTATGGAGGACAACCCCCATGGAATCAAGGGACACAAAATCAGAATATGCCTAGTTGGAATAATAGTGGCCAATATAATCAAGGTGGCACCAATTGGTCCCCAAATACAATGCAACAACCAAATATTCAAAATCAATTTAGGGGACAAAACACTCAAAACCCACCTCAAAATAGACTTCTACCACCTCCAAAAAATAATACTAATCCTCCTAAGCAACCACCTCTTCCAGCTCAACCAATTCCTAACCCTAACAACAATAAGAATGTTCAACAAGTTTATGAGGCTAATGAAACATGTTCTATATCTGTAGCACCATGTCAACAGATTCAATTAAGATCAAGAAAGGTGTTGGAAAATAATGTCACTCTCACAGAACTTGATGATCCTATTCCACATTTGGTTGAAAAAGAAGATAGTAACAAAAAGGAAACAGAAAACCAACCAGAAAATATTCCAACAAAGCAACAAGAAATCCAAATAAGGAAGGAAGTAGAAGTACCATTCCCTCAAATACTGGCAATACCAAAAGAACCATCTAAGCCAACCTTTAACTTCCTTCAAGAAATAGAAGGTGTTACTATTAAAATTCCTTTATTACAAGCTATCAAGGATATACCCATCTATTCCAAGCTTATTAAAAATATATGTTCAAGGAAGAAAAAGAAGAATGAATTTCAAACTATTCAAGTCATTGGACAATTATCTGAGATAATGATAAGAGATAGGTTATTACCAAAATATACAGATCCTGGAATACCTATACTCACTATGCATATTGGAGACATAACATTACAAAATGTTTTGATTGATTTAGGAGCCGCTATTAATGTCATGACCAAAGAAACAACAGAATCCTTAGGGATCCATAAACTACAATTAACTTCTATTGTGCTTCAACTCGCTGATAGATCTACTATTAAACCAGAAGGAAAGTTAGAAGACATTATGGTCTCAGTAAGTTCATGGGAATACCCTGTAGACTTTATAGTCTTACAACCCAAAAATAAATTAGGGGGACATCCCTTAATACTAGGATGCCCATGGCTTGCAACAGTTGATGCTTACATTAGTTGTAGATCAAGAAATATGACTATTTCTAATGGCAAGGATACAAAAGATCTTAGTTTATTCCTTGAATCACCAATAGAAGAAGAATTTCCAAAGTAGTTGTGGTATGATTTCCCTCATGAATATGATGATATCCAAACCTTATCAGTTAATGTTCTAATTGAACAACTTGAACAAGAGGTTGAGGGACCCCTACCATTATTGTTAGAAAATCAACAAGAGAATCAAGGTCAAGACAGTAGTTGTTCATCTCAATCTTCCATTTATGAGGCAAGCACAAGTCAATCTCAAATGGAACCATATGGTTATGATTTAAATATTTTTGAACATGAGATAAATGGGATAGATGCAAATACAGAAAAATGTAAACAAATAGATATTATATCAGGAAAAACTCTTAACATTAGTAATGAATTCATAAGCATGCAAGAATCTCAATTAGTAGATGTGCTTAGAAAGCATCAATCAACATTCGCATGGAACTATGAGGATATGAAGGGTATTCACCCAAATGTTTGTACCCATCACATATTTATTCAAGAAGGTTGTAATCCTGTAAGACAACCCCAAAGACGATTAAATCCAACTATGAAAGAAATAGTTAAAGAGGAAATCATTAAACTCTTAAATGCAGGATTTATATACCCAATTTTCGATAGCCAATGGGTGTCACCTTTGGTGATAGTCCCTAAAAAGAATGGTAAATGGAGAATTTGTGTTGATTATAGAGAATTAAATAAAGTAACCAAGAAATATTATTTTCCCTTACCATTTATTGATCAAGTCCTAGATACATTGGCTGGAAAGAAATATTTCTGCTTTTTAGATGGTTTTAGTGGATATAATCAAATCTCCATAGCTGAAGAAGATCAGGAAAAAACAACCTTCACATGTCCTACAGGAACCTATGCTTATAACATTCTACCTTTTGGACTATGTAATGCACCTGCAACCTTTCAAAGAGTTGTATTGGCTATCTTTGCTGATTTAACTAATGAATGTGTGGAAGTTTATATGGATGACTTCACAGTATACGGTACTACCTTTGAAGAAACATTATCAAGCTTGCAAAAAGTTTTGGTAAGATGTCAAGAGCAAAATCTCTCTCTAAGTCATGAAAAGTGCTTTATGATGATGAAAGGAGGTATTGTTCTAGGACATTATATATCAGAAGATGGTGTTAAAGTAGACCCTGCAAAGATACAAGTTATTCAAACCCTTCAACCTCCAAAAACACAAACAGAGGTGAGAAGTTTTTTAGGACACGCAGGATACTATCGTAGGTTCATTAAAGACTTCAGTAAAGTTGCTACTCCCATGTTTAAGCTCTTAACTAAAGATAATGAATTCAATTGGACAAACGAATGTCAAGAAGCCTTTGAAGAAATAAAAGAAAATTTGACTATTGCTCCAATCTTGAGAGGACCAAATTGGGAATTACCATTCCACATTCATTGTGATGCTTCAAGTTATGCAATAGGAGCAGTATTGCAACAAATAGAAAACAAAATACCTTATGCTATCTATTATGTAAGTAAAAACTTGCATGGAGCTGAGCTTAACTACACTGTTACAGAAAAAGAATTTTTAGTTGTAATTCATGCTCTCAATAAATTTAAACATTACATAACAGGGTATGAAGTATTTGTTCACACTGATCATTCTGCCATTAGATACTTAACAAACAAAGCAACAGTGGGTGGTAGAGTGATTAGATGGCTTCTTTTACTACAAGAATTCAATGTCACAATTATAGATAAGGTAGGAAAAGATAATGTTATTGCAGATCACTTATCTCGCATGCAGATCTTTGATGATAACGAGTTAATTCCTGACAATTTTCCAGATGAACATTTGTTTGCTCTTTCTATTTTTACCCCTTGGTACGCTGATATTGTAAATTATTTAGTAACAGGAAAAATACCTCAAAATTTTACACCGCATGAGCGTAGGAAATTAATACATCAAAGTATTCCTTTTACATGGATTCATGGAATTCTATTTAAAAAATGTCCTGACCAAATCATCAGGAGATGTGTGCAAGAAAATGATGTATATGATATTATTAGGGCAGCACATGAAGAACCTTGTGGAGGTCATTATGCCACCCAAAGAACAGTTATGAAAATACTTCAAACTAGGTACTTTTGGCCTACTATGACTAAATATGTTCATCAATTTATTGATAGATGTGATGCTTGTCAAAGAGCTAGCAAGCCTACACCATCTATGGAAATGCCTTTGGTTCCACAGATAGCTCTTGAACCATTTGAAAAATGGGGAATTGAATTTGTTGGACCAATAGACCCTCCAAGTGATGGTAATAAACACATACTTGTATGTACAGATTATGTTACCAAGTGGGCTGAAGTTAAAGCTCTTCCACGAGCTCAAGCTGAACCAGTAGCCGATTTTCTTTATGAGAACATAATGCAACGCTTTGGAGCACCAAGAGAATTAGTTTCAGATCATGGACCTCAATTTACCTCCAATGTCATTGATCATTTTGTTAACATCTATCAAATAAAACACAAGAAAACCTCACCATATCACCCTCAAGCTAATGGACAAGTAGAAGTTACAAATAGAGAACTTGAAAATATTATTACAAAAACTGTAACTGTTAATAGGGGTGATTGGTCTGAAAGATTAAAATAAGTTGTATGGGCATATAATACAACTTGGAAAACTACCACAAGATTATCACCATATGAAATGGTCTATGGAAAACAAGCCATCATGCCCATTGAATTTGAAATAGAAACCCTTCGCACAACGATAAAACTTGATATGAATTTGGATAATGCACAAAAAGAAAGGTTGGAAAAGTTAAATATTCTGGATGAAAGAAGATTAGAAGCATTGCATAGAACTGAAATAACTCAACAACAATGAAATAAATGGCATGATAAACACATTGTACCATGTACATTTCAATCAGGAGATTGGGCCTTATTATTTGACTCTCGTTACCAAGATTTTCAAGGTAAATTAAGAACAAGATGGCTAGGACCCTATGAAATTGAGGAAATATTTGGAAATGGTACAGTCAAGCTTAAGCCTATAGATGATTCAACAAGAAAACTACTAGTAAATGGACATAGGCTTAAACTTTATAAGAAGCCATTATCTAAGGAAGAATTCATACATCAATTTAGACAACACACTGATTTGCAGTATATTTCTGAACTGCAATCAATTACTATTCAATAAACTCTCTCTTTGAAAAGAAAAAAAAATAATAATAATATATATATATATATATATAAAAATAAAAAAAAAATATATATATATATATAAATGATTATGCTTCCTTTATTTCATTATGAAGTATCTATATTTTTTTCCATTTTCAGTCTTAAAGCTTTTAAAAATAGCTCAAGGAAAAATTATTTCTTTCAAAACTTTGTAGGAAAATGATTACCACATGACACATAGTACCTTGTTGCTAGATGAAATCTAAGTATTTTTCAAATACTCAAACTATATCTAGTATTTTGGGCAAAATTTTCATTGGAATTGAAGCAAATCTTTTAAAATGTTGTAAGTGACTCCTAGTTGATCAAGTTTCTCTATTGACCATGCACAATTACATATTTAAAAACATTGTGAAGTCTTGGAAAAATTAACTCATGTGTTATTTTTGCCAATAAGTGAAAAGTTTCCCTTGCTTATCTATTTTTACGCATGGTCTAGAGTACTAATGAATTGGCAAAAGGACAAGCTCGCCCTTCACCCTTTAAAAAAAAAAATCCCTTGCTCCTCATCTAATCGAGCAAGTATCCTAATGAAAATCTTCTTGCTTTTCCTCAAAATTAGCAAGAACCCCAAAAAGTCAAGAAAATTTTCTTGCTTCTCCTCAAAATAAGCAAGAACCTCAAACAGCACTAAAAATCCCTTGCTAAGCAAGTATCCCAAATAAAGCATAAAGCAAAAAGGGCAAAAAGAGCTTGAATCCCTGGAATTCTTAGTATTTCAAACACCATGGGGTATTCTTTCTTAAGGTATCCTTTCGTATTAGCAATAAGTCTGGATAAGACCTCTAGATGCTTATAAGATCAGCTAGCTTTTTGGCATATATAACACTTGTTGTTTTTCAATCCTTACTCATAATGGGAAATGAATCTTCACTGCACACACAGTTGGTCTTGAAAGAGGCTTGAAACTACTAGGACAACTTTGACACTATATTAATTTGTGAAAGAAGTAAATGAAGTTGTTCAAAATTGCTAGAATGTTTGATGTCTTTGAAGAATAACCCTAGAAACATCATATGCAGCTAAGAGTTCAAAGTAAATCCTCATGAAAGTACTATGATTTCAATATTTTCTACAAAACCATGGCTTGTGTCCATCACATTTTATCCTTTAGAAGAAAGCCATCTTAATATCCATTTCACTTTTTCCTATAATTTCAGATATCCTAGAAGGCTGAAATCAGACTTTATATAACATATTTTTCTATCTTTGGAAACTTCTTAATGACATACAGGAAGCATACTCATCAAAATTATAAATAAACCCCCATATTTAAAATCATTATTATATTATCCATAAAATAAATAAACACCCTTCCTTTTGTTTTGGCTATATAGCCAAAATTACAGTTTGGGGGGAGGATAAATAAAGGCATATATAGCTCATAATATAGTTTGGGGGAAGAAAACAGGTAAAGTATTTCCTTAACTCTAATAGTGGTTTTGGTAGATGTCTTCCATAAGTATCTTTCGTAAGTATCTTCCGTAAGTATCTTTCGTAAGTGTCTTCCATAAGTAGCTTTCGTAAGCATCTTCCGTAAGTAGTTTCTGTAAGTATTTTTCGTAAGTGTCTTCTGTAGATAATTTTTGTAAATATTTTTTATAAAAGCTTTCGTAATATCATTATCAATAATACTATTCCTAATACCATTATCAGTAATACTATTTCGTAATACCCTTCTATAGTTATCATCCATAAAAATCACAAATCTAATATATATTTATATATATAATTAATATATATTAATAATAATAATTAAAATAAAATATATTTAAAATCAGAATACGAAATAATATTATAAATAATAATACTTGTAATATATAATAATAATATATAATATATAATAATACTATATAATAATAATAATAAAAAAAATAAAAATAAATACCAATCACATGCATGTAGATAATTTTAATCAATTTCAAACATGATCAACGGATAAACATCCAAATCATTAAACCCTGAAAGCAAAGGCTACAGACACGTGACCATGTCCAACCAATCTAGACGTAATGAGGGATTAAAATTTCTCATCATCGATTCAACATGAAGATCAAAGGTAAGGAAGAAAACAGAAACACAACGTTGATTCATTGACACGTTTCCTTGATTGCCCAATCAAGAAAAATGTAATAAATACACGTCGATTGAATTTAAATCAACACATTTAGTAAATAGATTTTAGGGTAAATAGTGTAGATGATTCATTCTCTTCATCGATGATATTAGGGTAAAATTCTCCATCTGAGTAGGTTTCTAAAAGAACATCCACCTCGGATAAAAATCTTATCCAACGTGCATGCGACCATGGAGAAAATAACAACCCCAAATCGAATTCCATTGAAATTAATAATTTGTGAGGGTTTGTTTGAGTAAAAGGTCGAATTTTGTAATTTATGTGTACTCGTATAGAATTCAAATGATTTGAGGGGGCAGAAGGTGGAGGTGGTCGACGACGTCGAAAGGTAGCCAAATTTCATAACATTTTCTTTTTCTTTTCTTCTTTACTGTTCCTTTTCTCTGTACATACGACAGAATAAAATACTTTAACATTTTGAAATTAGGTAGAAATTAGGTAATTTTGAAATTAGTGAAATTAGTAGAATTTGGCAGAGATTTGGTTACAATTATGAAAATTGGTTTTAGGGTAACATTAGGGAAATATGTGAAATTTCGTTTTAAGCTAAAATTAGGGAAAACTCTGAAACTCTATTTTAGGGTAACAAATATCGAAATTTCATTTTAAGCTAACATTAAGAAAATTTAAGACTGTATTTTAGGGTAAAATTGGGGAAAACGACACAATTTTATTCTAGGGCAAAATTACGTTAAATTGCAGTGATTCTTGTTACCAAAATTGTTTTTCTTCTTAGAAAATATTTTATTTGGTTAAATTACCACAATTATCTGGTAAAATTTATAATATCTTTTTTAGGAAATCTCTTATTTTGTCAATTACAAATATATGTAAATCACCCCAAAATTTGTATAAATTAAGGATTTTTACTTTTTTTTATATAAATTTTAAAAATATATTTATAAATAATATATATATTTATATTTTATTTTAATATATATCTTTACTTTTTTCTTTAAGAATATATTTTTTTTATTTTTTGTTAAAATAAAGAAAACATTTTAAATAATAAAAAAATAATAATATAAAAAACAATAAATTTTTAAGGGTTTTTGCCGACCTCTAAACAAAACTTTTGTTTATATATAACTTGTAGGGTTCTTGGTGAAAAAAATCAACTCCTCTCAACCCTCAACCATCACCATGCCTAAACCTGTGTTCCAAAAGCGTAGTGAGTCGTCATCCATCGATACACAAAACCCGAGCGACTCTGTAATTGAACTGTTTGAAAACGCTCGATGGTGGGAGGCATTGACCAAATTTAGAGGCCATGACTTAGGGGTGGCAAGACAATTTATATTAAACTGTAACCCTGACACTATGCTCACCCATGTTGGAGGTTTACAGTTAGAATTAAACCCGAGCTCGATTTCTAAAATATTGGGTTTACCCGAGGTTGGTTTACCTTCCTACTATAAAAATTTGAAAAGTGTCACCCAGTTGGTGACCAAATTTGGGGAGAAATGTACAATCCTGAGAGATAAGGAAGGGTCAATCAAAGGAGTTTCAACCTCTACACTCCCCCTTCTATGGCAAGAAGTCATTGTCCTTATCATTAAATTCTTTACTCTTGAGGGATGAATATCTGTTTTATCAACCTATCACATTCGGATGTTAATAAATTTGAAATATCCAGATAAAACTGATTGTGTTATCAACCTCCCTTATTTTCTGTTCCAATATTTGAAGTCAACTATTTTAAGAGTAAAACCTAGAAGTTCTCGAGAAAAACCTAAGCCGCACCTGATTGCTCACCATGGCTTGATTAAATTAATTATTTTGAAAAAGGCTCATGAAATGAAAGTGTCTTGGAACCGGATCGTGGAAGAATCCAACGTACCTGAGTGCTCAGAATCCACTGAGTCTGAGGGAGAACAATCAACAGAGGAAGAGCATGACTCTGATAGCCAGGATGAAGAGCCTGAAAGCCCACAATGAAAATGTAAATCTGGGAAATATAAATCCCGACCAGATAACAGAAGGAAGAAGAAAATTGTAGAAAATTCTGAACAAGAGGATGAACAAGGGCAAGAACTACCTGTAAACGAGTCTACTGTAGAGACCCTGTCCTATCTTCATGCACAAAATATAGTGCTACAAATGAAAATTGATAGGCTAAGAGAGGATTTTACAGAACAATCTAAAATTATCCAGAGAGCCCTTGCTGTTCAGATTGAATTAATTAAGCAACTTTCTACGGATAAGACACCAAAGCCTGTGGACTCTGTCAACCGACCGCCACCTGTCGAAGTCTCCCCACATAAGAGCTCTACTTCTGGTAAAAAGCCTAAAAAATTGGTAAACTTTAGCAAACAGTTGTACACTGATAAACCAATTGACTTTTCAAAGATCCTCGAGGAGGATAGTTCCCAATAGATTCATAGTATTACTCAACAAAATCAACCTACAAAATTGGACCTGCCCGCCAAGGAAGGAAATGCATTAAAAAGTCTTGTCTTGAATGTAGGGATGCCTTTGGAGCCTGATCTGATGATTAACGATGAGAAACTTGATCCTTCCTAGACCAAGGATGCAGAGCAAAAAGGAAGCCCCAAGGAGGTTGAGCATATCAAGACGGTTATGGTGGAAACACCAGTTGCAACAACCACAACATCTGTAGATCAGAAGGCTAAGGAGCAGGTACAACGAGTTAAAAGGGAACGCAGATTACCAGGACAAAGACCACGATCATCTCAAATTTCTTCTCTATTTTATCTCAGCAGGCTCAAAATTGAATGAACAATAAAAAAACTTTTATTAATTATTCAGACTTATATTTTTAATTATATATATAGTATATTTTATTTGTATGGCATATGTAATATGTACAGGCAATATTTGAAATGTTTGTATCTGTATATTTTTATAAGTTAGTTTACGTAATATGTACAATTAATATTTGAAATATTTTTGCTTTATAATTGCTAATATAAATTGTTTATTTCTTAGTTTTATGAACTTTGTAATTTTTGATAAATGAATTATTTTATGTACTTTAGATTAGTGATTATTTTTATTTTTCTAGAAGAAACTTAGTACAGTTCTGTTAAAATTCAAGTTATTTTGAAAGAATTCTGGCAAAAACATGTGTATGTTTTAAAATCATTGTAGGTTTTATAAACAGTATTCACTGAGATTCTGGCAATGATTATGATAACTTATGTTATTGTTTTTCTATAACTTAGAATTTTAATTCTGAATATTTGATACATGCATAAGGCTATTATATTATGTTCATCATTATCTTTCTGCATGCATGAGGACATGCATGGACTTCAGTTTGGGGGAATGATGAGTGGCTATTTGACACATATTTTTGTACCAGAATTGTTTCATTATTACAATTATATGATGATTATGATATATTTTCTATAAATTATTATTGAATAAAATGTGATTTATTAGGAAAACTGATTAATTACCATAATCTAACAAATGTGTTTGATTTATATCAAATTTATCCGAGTTCTGAGAAAAATGTAGGAAAAAGGTATGGATGATCAATGAAGAGATTGCAGAACTTTGGAGTGCACCTCGGACGAGAAGAAGAACCAACAGAGTTCGGTGACAACAGTAATTGATCTTGTTACAGATGTTGATTACTGAAGTATGTTACTAAAGGTAATTATTGAAGGTAACTATTGAAGGTAACTACTGAAGGTAATTACTGAAGACAATTACTGAAGAATGTTTTACCAGTAGTTATTGAAGGATAATAAATATTGTTGACTTCAGCATGCCACATCAGATTTGGATGGCACATTAAGATGGATGACACATTAAAGTGGATGACAATTGATATTTTCTACCTAGCAAAATATTTCATTTCTCGCATACTATCCGTGGGAATATTTCAAGTTGACAAAGTTATTATTTGCTTTATAAAGCTTGTAATCAGTTTATTTTGGGAAGTTTGAGATATAAACGCAAATATTGTTAGACTTTCCTAGAATATAGGACATGAGGTCCTAATGTATATCTTGTGAGTCAGTTAAAATAGCATTGTCTTGTTAGGATTATTAGTAGGATGCCACTTGGACCAGTCAAAATATTTATAAGTCCAAGTAGGAGTACGTATTATGATTAGGTTTTAGATTATTCTTGATTAATGTATAGTCATCAGTCCACAAAATCTGCATGTCAAATACATGGAGAAGACTGTTTAGAATTGTATTAGTCATAGTATAAATTACATAGAAGACCTTGAAAGAGGTCTACACTCTATTCTCTGTTGCATCTATTGTTACATTATAGTCTGTTCTAAGTTTACAATTCTGAAGAAACGCATTCAGCATGTACAGTTGAAGCTCCAGTAATAAAATAGCATTTTGTTCTTCAAAGATGGTAATTTGTATCAATTTCATGTGTTGTTTGATTTATGTTATGTAAATTGTGTTTATCTGTTACCTGCATTCACAGAATAGACATAATGTTAGTATTAGTTATAAAATCTAGTTATTGAGATAAGGTAAACTAGGGGAGAAAGACTTACACTGCCCTCTAGGAGGCAGGGCCCACTCCTATAGACAGTCCCTGAGCTCTCACCCCTACAATAGGTTAGGATTAGTTAGCCTTAAATTAAACTGCATTTCAAATTACATAAAATAAGATAGATTGCACGAGGATCCTCACAAATAAATTAAATCATGTTTACAGTAATTAAGTGCATCAGTAAATCAATTCATCAGTAATTAGATGCATCAGTAAATCAATTCATCAGTAAAAGTAAAACATAATTGCATTTATTTATCATATCCTGCATCATTCATTTTTGCACAAATTTAATTCTGTTCATTTACTTTTCTGTACACGTGAAGCCTGAAAAAGAAACTTGAGCTAAGCTTAGTATTAACTCCTACGATATAATCTATACGGGATTGTTACTCTTTAAATCTGACCTTGATTTCCCTCGGATTGATAAAATTAAATGTAAGCTCTATAGTCGATCAAAAATCAGTAATAGAAGCTTCAAATTGAGACTTGGTGAGTCTCAAGATTCAAAGTGCACTAAAGGCTATTTACAAAAAAAGGTGCAGAAATTACTTCTACAAAAAGAAGTTTATATCTATGTGGTTGCAAGCTTGGTTTCATTAGTAGAATATCCAAGAAAAAGCAAAGAGGTGTCTAATCAAGGATACAACCTCAAAATCTACCACTACCTACAAGGAAGCTGTCATAAAACCAGCGAAAATCAGATTGCAAAACAGAGGTGGAAAAAAGGTATTTTATATACACAATTTTTTACATTTCTAATTTATCATACATAGGAAAAATGGGAAGGTTTTAGGTGCATCAAAGGCACAATTTTCTTAGGGTAAAACAACCCAAGGAAGCTGCATAATAGTACACTCTATGCAAGGGAATAGAGCCTCTAAAAATTTCTTAATCCGTGGTCACATTCCTAAGGTGAAGACTCTTAACAATGTTGGTTTGGATCACTGGCCAGTCATGGTGGAAATTTGGAAAACCAATGTGAGTTTCTTACATTTTTTTTATTTTAATTAATGTGGGTTAGAGATAGTTCCTTCAAAAACCGAGTGCAATAATGATGGAAGGAAGGTAAACCAAGGTATGGGACTAAGATGTTTTGTTTTACCAAAAGGTTGCAATACATTAAATCCAAAATCAAGATTTGAAACTGGATGGAGTTTGGAAATGTTTGGAAAAAAAAAACATGAAGTTATTACTCAACTTGAAAATTTAAATAAGAAAATCCATTTAGATGGCCTCAAAGAGAGTAGAATTATAGATGAAATTAGACTCACATATCAAATAGAGGAATGGGAAAAAAGAGAACTCTTATGGAAGCAAAAATCTAGGATCGAATGGCTCAAATAAGGAGATTGAAAAACAAATTTCTTCCACAAATATATTCTAGCTCAAATATCTCACAACTTTATTTATTCCTTAAAATTTGATTCTAGAGACATTGTCTACACTTGGGATGGCATGAACTCTATTGTTTTCAATTACTTTTACAATCTATTTGTTGTTGCATCTCTCAACTCAACTTCTCAACAGAATATTCTTCAAGCGATCCCTACTCTTATCACTTTTGAGGAGAAATCTTTTTTGACTACTCTAATTACTATCAATGAGCTTCAACATGTGGTTTTAAAAATACAAAAAGAAAAACCCCAAGTCTTTATGGTTTTCCCATTGAGTTCTATCAAGAGTTTGGGGATATCCTTCATGCTGATTTATTAGAGGTGGTAGAAGAAGCTAGGAAAGCTAAAGAAATTTTGAAGGTTATCAATAAAAATTATATAGCTCTTGTCCTAAAATCTCAAGAGGTAGATCATATATTAACTTTTATACCTATAGCTATATGTAATGTTCTTATCAAAATCATTACAAAGATCATGGCAAAAATGCTGAAGCCTCTTTTGCATAAGATTATTTTCGTTGAACAAGGGGGTTATGTGGAAGGGAATAAAATATTGGATGAGATAGTTATTACTCAGGAAGCCATCCATTCCATGGACCATATATGCTCAATTATTTAGACTTATCTAAAGCTTATTATAGAGTGGATTGGCACTTGCCAAATTTTTAAGGCAATTTGGCTTCTCTCGGGATTGGATGGACTGGATTATGAGTTGTGTCTCTTTGGTGTTCTAGTATATTATTATTAATGGTATACCTTCTTAGTTTTTCCCTACTTCCAAATGTATTAGGCAATGTTACCCCCTATCCCCTTATTTATTCATAATTATTGTTGAATGCTTGGGTAGGACTATAACCAAAAATAGAGAAAACAAAACCCTTGAGGGAGTTACCATTGCTCATAGAGCTAGGTCTATTTCTCATCGTCAATTTGTTGATGACTCTACTCTGTAAGGTAAATATACAACTAAGGAAGCTTTTAAAATTAAGCAAAGCATTAGCTATTTTTCTAATGCTACCGGTTAATTGATCAATGAAGATAAATCTAAAGTCATTTTCTTTCACTTTTCTCCCAGACATGAATCCATGGTCTTGGATAAATTAAATAAGAAGACCTCCCTTTCGATGACTTATTTAGGCATTCCTATCAATATTCAAAGACAAAAAAAAAATACTGGAATTGGTTGTTGTACAGAGTTAAGAAGAAAATTAGAAAGTGGGCCAATAGGTGGCTTTCATTTGGGGGCATAATTGCCTTGGTAAAATTAGTCCTTCAAGATATACCTATGTTAGAGTATATTACATCATTTGGGTCATGTAAATGTACCACCTTTGGTACATAGTTAGAGTAGGAGATTACTTTAGGGGGAATTTAGCTAGTTACTTCAAGCAATGTAATAAATGCACAAGTGTCAATGTGCAAGTTGTAATGTGCAAGGTGTCCCCTTGTACAACTAAGTAGAGTGTTGGCCAAGGAATCTATCTTCCTATATAAAGGGCCTCATAGTGAGTGATAAACAAGTATATCAAGTCCATTATAGTGGTGAGTAGTAGATAGTGGGAATACTCCTTGATGGAGTACAATGTAGTCCTTTAGCTTATATCAATGGAGTGACCATCACCTCCATACTACATTGTATTTTTGCCACTTTCTATTTATAGTATATTTTAGTCATATTGTAGAATTCCATTCTTTCATATTTTCTACATCTTATTAGGACCTGTGATAGATCTCTCCCATCTACATGCTAACAGTGGTATCAGAGCCATGGTGAATCAAGAGAGGAATAGGGAGAGTCACCATTGCTACTTTTGACCTGCATCTTTGCAAATTGGATCTATCATTGTGCACCACTACATGCAAATATTACCACTAGGAATCAATTGATAGAAAGAGCCATAATAGTCAATAGGATTAGGGAGAGTCACAAGAAATATTGAAAGGACTGAAATAAATCTTAGTTACAAAAATTTTGAGATTACATTTGGCTAGAGTCTTTCCATAGAGTTGCAGAAAAACTCGTGAAGACTAGGACTCAACATTCATTCCACTAGTTTGACAAATCAACTAGTGAAGATTATTGTCTTAAAAATTATAAATTCTTTCATTCTAGTTTCTAAAAACTTGTTGTAGGAAAAGGAGATTTAGAAAAAGGTTGGGAATCTTCCTACAAGAGAGCTAGGAAGAATATCTTCTTAGAATTATTCGAGCACTTTCAATAACAAGGAGAAGATTGAATATTTCAAAGACCTTAAAAAAGGTCCCATTACAAGAGCTACAAATTTAGATTATAGAAGAAGAAAAGGCCATAGAAGCCTTATAGAAAACTAAAGAAATAAGAGACTCCAAAATATGAGTCAAGAAGGATATAGGAGATTGGTGATCTCCATTCAAGATCAATACCTATAGAGTGTAGAAGAAAAAGGCCACAAAAACCTTGATTTTGAAGAAGACTTCAGAGAAGAGTTCCTGATTCAAAATAAGAGTTCCTGATAAAGAAGACTCCAAAGAAGAGTTCTTGAAGAAGACTCTAGAGAAGAGTTAGTGAAATAGGAGATTGGTGATCTATTTACTGATAAAAGATATATTCCAGAAGAAGCTGAAGAGATCCATAGAATATCTCATTGAAAAACTTCCAATCTTGGAAGAGATAAAGAGGGACTAGCAGTCATGTTCCTAATCAGAGAAGCAACAAATTTTAGAGATCCAAGAAGAAGATCTCATTACCAACACTTCCACAAGTAGAAGGTTGAAGGAAAGGTCTCATTTGGAAGACCATAGAAGCTGCAAGATTGAAGACCTTGGAGAGGTCTCAAGGAGGAAAAATAAGAAGGCTTGGAGAGCCTTGTTGTAGAGCTCGTAGAAGCATCATCAAAAGAGTTCCTAGAAGAACTCATTAGAGAAATCCACTACCAAGGAGAAGCTCCTGATAGTGAAGGACTTGGGACAATTATCACCATTCGAAAACAAGCCCAAGAGAAGAAGAATTTGGAAAAGAGTGCCAAATCCCATAGAAGAATCCATTGAAGACCTCAAGATATTCAAAATCTTGAGAAGAAGATCATGTTTGAAGTCAAAATTCAATAAGAAGATTGAAGGAGGATTCAGACAGAAGAAGCCTACCAAATCCAAGAGATTTGGAGATTACCTCTCATAGCAAGAAGGCACATTTCAAAAGCAAGGACTTTCTAAATCTACTATAAAAAATTGAAGATCACTGAAAGGATCAAGCCACCAAACCCTAGGCTCAAGATAGAAGGTTCGAGACCACAGTTTGGTGAAGCAAGAAGCTATTTTGGATAGCCAACAAGAAGTTGCAAATTCATTCATCACAAGGCAACAACTTGGTGAATATAAACACCAAGATCTACATCTACCATAGAAGCCATTAAAGGTAAGCAACTTGGGTGCAATTAGTTGAACTTCAAATTAGGGTTCATTATCAAATTTCATTAAGCACCATATTTGGATTAAAGTTGCAAAGAAAAAGGGTTATATTATAGTCTTCAAGAAAGTGCAAAAAGGAGAGTTCATTTTAAGATATATTTGCACATTAAAATAGGAGTTGGATATTTTTTGAAAGAAATAAAATTATCACCTACCTATTATCTATCTAGAAAGCAAGAAGACTACATCCTACAATATTGATTGTAGTGAAAATTGTAGATTGTTTTTAAGGGTTCATTACAATTACTCTTAAAAAGTTGTAGATATTATTAAGTGCATTAGAAACTACTTTGAGAGTTTATTTATAGGAGCAATAAGGTGAGATTATTGTTACCATTAAAGTGCATTAAGTTAGAAATATTTATTGCACTATACTAGTTGATCATTGTAACTAGTTACTCTCAAAAGGTTAGTTTGTGTTTTTTGATTGTTAAGATCAAGGGCACAAAACTAATAAATTATCAAAGTGTCTAGAGACACTATTTAGTGCACAAAACCTGCAACAATTTATGGCCCAAAGAAGCCACCAAAATAGATCAAATTCCTCCAAGGAGTGGAGAAGAAAGCCACCACAAAAATCAGTAAAAGAAGCTACAAATCGAGACTTGGTGAGTCTCAAATTCGAGGTGCACTAAGGGTTCTTTATAGGTAAAAATTAGTGCAAAAATTACTTCTACAAAAGCTTCTATCTACATGGTTATTAGCTTGGATTTATTACCAGATTAACCAAGCAAAAGGAGAGAGTTGTCTAAAAAAGGAGACAACATCAAATCAGCCCTTGCCTACAAGAAATCCACCATTAAAACCAACAGAAAAATATTGTAAAAGGAGGTGCAAAATAAGGTATTCTATTTACAAGTTTATTTACATTATCTTGCACCATAATATTCTATCCTACATAGGAAAAAGGACAAGGTTTAAGTGTCATAAAGACACATTCTTCACAAGGAAGAAATATCTCAAAGTGATCATAGAGAAGCATCATCCAAGCAAGGTCAAAAGAGCCTTCAAAGAGCTCACATCACCCATGGTTTGGACAACCACCTGCACAACATACATAGCATAGCACAAGGAGAAGCTATCATCCACAAGGGCAAAAATACAATAGCTTGAAAGTAGGAGAAAATCAAAGCATAAAGAGAGCTAGACGTACATCCATAAGGAGCATTCGAAATCACCATTGGAGTGTCACAAAACCTCCACCGTAGCGTTGCTCATAATCCTAGCTCAAAGTCATCAAAGTATTGCTCATTATCCCAGCTAGAACCAACTCACATACCAAGCATCATCGAAGCATCGAGGAGAAAACATAGCAAATAAAGAGTTGGAAATAATACGTTGAGGAAGCTTGCAAGAATACATTGAAGAGGAATCAAGAGGAAGGTACATGCAAAAAGAAAGGGTGCCACTTGTCACCATTGAAGAAACCCTAACATCCTCCATATGAGCACTCAAAATAACATTCAAATCTTGCATGCCTGAAGGGAATAATCAAAGGAAGTGTTACACAGGAAGCATTGCTCATGTTAGAAAGGAGGTGACACGTGTAACCAAGTCATATAAGCACTCAAGAAAGTCTCTAACATTCATCCTCCATCCAACAACAAATATTACAAGTGTCAAAAGGAATCTACATCCTCCAAGCATTGAATAAAATACCTATGACACTTGTCCCTCATAAAAAGATCATCTTCCTATTTGAGGTGCCAAAGACCAAGGAGGGAACAACATTCAGAGAAGCAAGGAGTTGCAGTGTGTAAGAGAAAAGGAAGAGCATTTAAGGCTCTTGATCAAGACGTTCGATGTAGGTCAAAGAAGCCATATTTGAGGTACCACCTTTCAAGGATTGAAGTCAAGCCTACCATTGGCTATAGCACCCAAGAAAAGCATTGAAGATTGTTGTCATCTATGTCTGAATTCAATACCAAGGTTTGTAGCATTATAAAGGTAAGAGTTTACCTTATTATAATTTACTTTCATTAAAAGGAGTTATAAGGGTATAATATAAGGTTGAAACTATAGGGAAATCAACCATATTTGGAAGCAAAATTAAAGGAGAAATATACACCAAAAATAGTTTAATATTTGCAATTTAAAACATAGGAGAAATAAGGATTTCTACTTGGAAAAATTAAATTTCTATTATTGCAAATATTATTGTTTTCTAATATTCCAAATTAGGGAGTTATAAGGAATACTACACCAAAATTAGATTATTGGAATTTAGAAACATTAAAAGGCTATAAAAGGAAGTTCATAAAGGAATATCAAGGGTTGGAATTAATTGGTATACTTGTCTCAAAATCACATTAAAGGGACAAAATAAATCCAACCATTAGAACTTCATCAAATTAACAAGTGCTTAGTTCAATAGGAGAAATAAGGAGTAATAGAAGTTGATTTTTTTCTATTTACAAAATCAACCCAAAATTGAACTACTATTCCCAAAAGCACTTCATCACTCATATAGCATATCCAAAATCACTAGGGAGTCATAAGGCATTCTACAAAACTTGATAATAATAGAATTTATCAAAGTTTATCAAATACTCAATCCATTTAGGAGTCATAAGGAAGCCTACAAAACCTAAGATCTATAAAGGGTTTATCAAATGCTCATATATCTTAGAGTAGGGAGTCATAAGGTAGAATACTACAAAGTTTCTATCAAATCCATTTCTACAACCCTAAGGAATAGCAAGAAACACTATCTCAAAACCTATCAAGAAGGAATATGGATGAAATATTAAGAAATGCCTTTATTAATGAAGAATTATTTCATGAAATGGAATTGTATTCTCAAAACTTGATAGATACCCTTGAAGGGTATGAGAATCTATCAACTAGTGATAAGGAGAGATTCTCCTTATTTATTAAAGAAGCAAAAGAGGGTAGCTTTGAAGCATTAATTGGTTATCTTCATGAAAACCTCTTCAAGGCATGGTGGAATTCACAAAAGATAGTTATATTCACATCCGAGGAGTGTTTGATGATTTACCTATCATTAATTGTGTTTGTACTCACTCAACACATGAAGCAAGCTAGCAATACAAATCAATATTATTGCAATGATAGACTAACTCCTCATGAAGCAGAAATTCCACTAGTATCAATGCAGAATCTGAAGAAGAAGGAGGAAAAGGAAGAAAAGACATGCTAGAAGAGATCATAGCAAAGAAGACATGAATAGCAAAGAAACCATAAATATTGAACCAGACAAGCATTTTCAAAAGATAGAAGAACCCTCAGCTACAACTCTCTTTGCATCATATGAAGACACTAACTACTTGCTTGATCAAGTTACAGTAAGCAATGAAGGAGGATACAAGTTCCAGTACCCAATAGAAGAAGATCCATATTGAAGATTGAAATCTTCAATACCCAAATAATGTAATACATAGGGGTGTTAGAGTATATTACATCATTTGGGTCATGTAAATGTACCACCTTTGGTACATAGTTAGAGTAGGAGATTACTTTAAGGGGAAGTTAGCTAGTTACTTCAAGAAATGTAATAAATGCACAAGTGTCAATGTGCAAGTTGTAATGTGCAAGGTGTCCCCTTGTACAACTAGGTAGAGTGTTGGCCAAGGAATCTATCTTCCTATATAAAGGGCCTCATAGTGAGTTTATATATCAAGTATATCAAGTCCATTATAGTGGTGAGTAGTAGATAGTGGTAATACTCCTTGATGGAGTACAATGTAGTCCTTTAGCTTATATCAATGGAGTGACCATCACCTCCATACTGCATTGTATTTTTACCACTTTCTATTTATAGTATATTTCAGTCATATTGTAGAATTCCATTCTTTCATATTTTTTGCATCTTATTAGGACCTATGATAGATCTCTCCCACTGCATATATCCTCAAAAGCTAACAACCTATTTTATGTTTCTATTGTGTTGAATATCCCAATGGTAGTTCTTCAAGAATTGGATCAAATCAATCATGGGTTCCTCTGGAGTTGTACTAAGGAGAAAAGAAAATGGGCCTTGGTGAAATGGGATGTTTTATGCCTTCCCAAGAATAATGGTAGGTTAGGATTCTAGTCTGCTATTAACAACAAAAAGGCTTTAACTACCAAATTATATTGGAGGATTTTGCATAATCCCAATGCTCTTTGGGGTAAGAATATTCATGCTAAATATGATGAGAACAAAAGTCTTGAAGACCTTGTTCACTATCAATTACCTACCAAAGGTTGTCCCATTTTAGCGATTCTTAATATTGGTGAGGATTTTATTAAGCAAAAGTTATTTTAGATCATCCATAATGGTCAACAGGTAAATTTTTAGATATATTCTTGGCATGGTCACCAGCCTTTGATAACTCAATTTCTTGAATGGAGACCTTCGATGGAGGAGATTCATCAAGCTAACTGGATAAAGTTTGCTAATTATTATCAATACCATACTGGTAATTTAGAGGTTGGTAGATATTGGACCCCTATTGAGGTATGGCCTATTCAAATGCCAAAAAGGCAAAGAAAAGATCTCCGAAGCATCCTTTGTATGAGATCTCTCTCTTGGTCCCATGATAAAGACTGTTTTGGATGGAACAACACTACTAAGGGTGAGTATTCAGTTTCTCAAGGTTATTTGACCTTATGCCATAATAATACCAACCAATCATATGATATTTTTACTCAGTTGTGAGTTCAAAAGCTCTGGCCTATGGTGAGGTTATTTACATGGCTTTTATTACATCATAGGGTGCTTACTAGTGAGCAACTTATGAAATGTGGTTTTCATGGACCATTTAGATACGAAATGTGTGGAGAGAATGTGGAAAATCTTAACCATATTTTTATTGAGTGTACCTTAGCCTCTAATAAATGGAGGAGAGTTGCCATCTTACTTGGCTTACTGTGGTCTAATTTTTTTACTTTGAACACCTTTGGAGGGATTGGTCTAATCAAGAGGGTATTGATCATTTTATTAGGTAACTAGTTTGGATGGGTTCTACCATTCTACCTTGGAATATCTGGAAGGAAAGAAATAACTAGATTTTCAATCAAGATAGGAAGGACATTCACTATATCTAGAAAAATACCATTGTCAACTTCATTTAATTAGTCCAATAGCTTCTTAAACACCCCCAAAACTCCCACCAAAGATGGGATCAAGTGATGCAAAGTTTGAATATTAACTCTTTTAAGGGTAACCAACCTAAAGGGAATGTTAGTAATAAAAAGATAAATAGAACAAGGAATTGGCAACCTCTTCCTAAGGATTTTGGAAAATTCAATACCGATGGAGCCTCTAGGGGGAACCTTGGAAAAGCTAGTGTAGGAGGAATTGGTAGACTTTCAGATGGTTCCCTGGTTTTCACTTTTGCTAAGAATTTTGTTATTCTTTCCAATAACCTTGTTGAGGGGTATGGTATCCATAAGGACTTTGAGAGGCTACTAAGGTCAGATGAAAAAATGTGTTAGTTGAATCCAACTCTCAAGTCATGATTAATCTGTTGAAGACTCCTAAGAATAATAAGGTTGATTGGAGAATAAAAATAATTGTTGAGAATATTCAATTAATCCATATGGGCTTTTTGAAAGTTGAATACAATCATGTGGTTATAGAATGGAACAATATTGTTGATGCTTTAGCTAATTGAGCATTTGACAAAGGTGATATTACTATGGCCACCCTCCTAGATGGTGGGATTTGCAAATAAAAGAAGCTCTTCTTTCTATCCTTTATCTGGATGGCTTGTTAGCGTAGCTATATTTGTTTATTTCATTATTAGGCTATTGTTACATTGTTATAACAATGGCTATTTCTTGCCTAGGAGGTTTTGTCTTCAAAGGACTATTCTAAGGCATCCTATTTCATGACTGGTTAGTTCCATCTTCACCGAACTATTCTAAGGCATCTATTGTATTATTATGCAATTGATTCAATGAGACTTTAGTTGGTTTGCTCTACATGGTATCAGAGCGATCACTAATTTTGGGTATGCTACTATGATTATAGGCTCATTTATCGAGGTTGGTTATTGACTGGGTCAAGGCAGGACTCGACCTGCATATCGAGACTCGTGACCTAACTCGATTGATGAAGCTATGACCTGACCTGACATGACGGACAATGTGGACACTGACTGATCCGACTCGGATGTAGGATAGTGGTCGGATAGGCCGACTAAGAATGGATACCCCACCAAAACTTGGGTCAAAGAAAGCAACGAGACTTAGCTAAGGGAGGCAAAGCCGAAGCACAACAGACAATGGGGGGAGGCAAGCTCGGAGGACGAGCACTAGGAGCGGCGGCCCCATGCGGGAGAAGTTCGTTGCCCTCTCGGTCAGTATCTCCCTGAGAGTAGATACTTCAATAGGAAAGTGTCCCTCCTTTTAAACACCTAAATGACGTTTTTCCCACACATATGGGACTAAAAAAGTGTCCCTCCTTTTGCGTGACGTCAACGAGATTGACGATCTACAATTTTTTCTTAGCAATGGTGACTTCAAGTATGTTTTTTTTTCCCATGTCTGCATTTTCCATGGAATTCTAGACATTTTTGGTGGATTATTTTTTTCTCTCAACTATCAGATCATCACAGATATGGTCTTTATCCTCTCGGCAGTCGTCATAGAGCGCAGAGGCAATGTGCGATTTGCAGGTGGCAACGATTGAGGACACTTTTTTTAGATGTGGATTGAGAGACGAGTTGCAGAGAAGAGTTTTGTTTTGGTTGTTGAGGAGCAGAGTTGTTGTGGAGTTGCAGCAGATTAACACAGAGGAGGTCGCTGCAACAGAGGTTGCAGAGGTCGTATTTGTTGCCGCCTGTGCGCCATCGAAGGGAGAGCCACGGTGGAGCGACACTTTGAAAGTTGCCACCCCATGGGCCCTTCAACTAGGGGAAGGAGTCCCCTAGTTCATGTTGAGGCACCTAGCTCGGTTGGCAGGCGGCCTCGATGCTAGGCGTACATGGAGCAAAGGTCGCGGGGTCAATTCCCGTCGACCCACCCCCCCCACGTACCTTTTGATAAGGTATATTTTTTATTATTATGTTTTGTTAATTAAATTTCTTTTATAAAGTTTTTTTTTAATTCTTTTTTTATTTAGTTTAATTAATATTCAACTTTAATTATTTTTTCATTATTAAAAAAAAAAAAATTATTTTTTTATTTTTTTATGAAAAAGTAATTAGTTAATTAATTAAACTTTATAAAGGAAAGTTTTTTAAAAAAAGGAATTTTTTTTTGGAAAAGGATTTTTTTTTTCAAAACTTAATAAGGGGGCCAATTTTTTTTTCAAAACTGCAAAATTCGGGGGGAGAGTGAAAGAATTTTTCAAGCTTTTCAACAAAATTGGCAAAATTTGTAAAAGGTGCATTCTCGGTGGTAACCGACACCTTAGGTTCATTTTTGGATGCTTTATGTGATGTATGTTGCATTTTCCTTTCTGCAATATTTCTAAAGCAAAAACTCCTAAGTTCCAAAAATAATTGAACCCATCCGTGCAATTTATTGCACTGCAGCATTCGGTATTTGTGATACCTCTGGCCAGAACTTACAGGTAATGCTATAATGATTGCGCTACTGTATCCGCCACCTAATATAGCTGCCAAAATGATGTCTGAGCTTGTTCTCTATCAATCGTCGGGGAGATATAAGTTTATCATTTTGCTATTTTTTTACTCCATTCCACTACCCTAATTGTTCTTGTGTTTAGGCATAAATCCTGACGAAAGTTCTAACATCCGAAGTGTTTAGGGGAAGTTATGCCCCACGCATGAGGATTGACAACTTTCTATGGTAGGTGCCATCAACGAGACGATTCCCTTTCAGTATCACCTAAGTACCATGTATCGTATAATATTTTAAATTACCTATAGTCTACCTCACGTAAGGACGGGTAATTTTTCTAATTTTTCAAAATACCTATAGTCTCCCTCACGTAAGGGCAAGTATTTTGTACTGTATAACGACCTGGCATTACGGTATATCAAAAGGGGGACCATTTTGTGATATAAGGAACCTTCACTATGTCTGCAAAATTAATGACTGATGCTCATCAGTTGTTGAAAGGTCCTAACTACACACCATGGAAAAACAAGATGAAGGTAATCCTAGTCATGGATGACTTATGGAATTTTGTTTTTGTAGCAACAACCAGACCTTCACCTATTGCTGGATCAACAACAACCACAACTCCATCTGCTGCTCATATAGACTTTGACAAGAAATATAGCAAGGCAAAAGTGCTCATCTTGCTTGTTGTTTTAGACAAAGTTCAACCCCACATTGCTGACTATGCACATAGTAAAACGACATGGGATGCCCTTAAAACTATATATGATGTAAAGAATGATTCCAGAATTCTTTACCTTCAATCACAATTACACAGTCTAAGCATGAAGCAGGGAGAGATAGTTGAAAATTTTCTTTGTAGAGTGTCTGAGTTGAAAGCAAAGTTGAATTCTTTGGGAGAACATGTTGATGACAAGCTCCTTACCTCAGTTGTATTGAGAGCTTTACCTAATTCTTATAGGGTGTTGATCACTTCCCTTCAGGTGTCACAATGAAAAGTTACCTTTTTTGAGTTGGTCAATATGCTCCAATAAGAGGAGGCACGCCAACTTCAGAGAGATGATTCTTCTAACACAACCCCCTATTCCAACAGGAAGGGTTCTAAGAAGAAGGGTAATTTTTAGAAAGGAGGAAATTCTAACAAAGATTCAAAAGGGAAACAACCTCAACAAACAAAAATATATTGCAAGATCTATGACAAAGACAATCATGATACAAACAGATGTTGGCATAAGAACAAAACAACCTAAACAAAAAGGCCAGAATAAACCACAAAACAATAATAAGCAACCCAAAGTGAATGTTGTAAAATAATCTGACTCATATTCTGATAGGGCACACAAGGTGCTTATGACTACCACAGTTTCCAAGCAGAAGGATCCTATATGGTATGTTGATTCTGGCGCTAGTAAGCACATGACAGGCGACAAATCGGGGTTTGAGTCCTTTGAGGCCAAATAGGGCAAACCTATCACTATTGTTGATGATAAAACCTACAAGGTTCATGGAGAAGGTACAGTTTTAATCACTCTTCCTAATTGCAAGTGTCAAATTGAAAAAGTCCTCTATGTTCTAGGATTGGCAAACAATTTGTTGGCGATCACACAAATTCTGGACAAAGATATGGTTGTGAAATTTAGTGTTGAGGGAGGCAAGAAGTGTTGTTCTATTACCAGGAGAGGTAAGAAAATTGCAACCGCTTCATATAAGCATGGCTTATTTGCCTTAGATGCTATCTCTACTCCACATGTCACCATGACAGTCTCTACAAAAGAGGCAACTTCCCTATGGCACAAGAGATATGGGCATCTTAGTTATGGCTACTTACTTGAGCTAAGTATGAGATGTTAAAGGGTCTTCCTTTCCTTTCTTCCACATTTCTAGTGTGCTCTGACTGCTTGGCAAGAAAGCAGCATAGAGTACCTATTGACAATATTGTCACATTCCACCAAGGGGCAGAAAAATTAAAACTTTGTATGATATTTGTTTTGTTGAAAGTTTTCTTTTGTTTATAAGTTATAGCAATTTTGGTTTTCCCTATCGCCCCCTGGTGGACAAAATGAAAAAGAAAAGAGCTTCGGGCCCGAAGCGCTTCAAATCATCACTTCGGGCGAGAACTTTGCCGAGAAAGCGAAGGAAACGCTTCGCACCCGAAGCATTCCCAGCGGCTACTTCGGGTGAAGAGTTTTGCGAAGCGGCATCCAAGCAACTTCGTCGAAGAAGAAAAGATAGCCCGAATCAGCTAAGGCAAAGAAATTACTTCGGGCCCGAAGTATTTCTAAAATCCACTTCGGCCAGTTTTCACCCGAAGCAGTAGAGGTCGAGAAAGTGCTTCGGCCAAAACTCCCCCGAGCCGCCGTTTCAAAAGAAGATCGGCCCGAAGCATTTTTCCCGACCCATCAGCGAAGCAGTTTTGCCAGCGAAGCAGCGAAGGATAGAGGGAGATCGGCTTCGGCACTCCATGCCCCCGAAGTAGTTTTGCGAAGCAAAAATCAGCGAGGCGCTTCCCAGGAACGCTTCCCAAGTTGGGCATTTTCTCGAGGCGATCAGAGAGCCTCATAAATGCATATTTTCTTGCCCGGTAAGCCCGTTGCTCATTTTTGGCAATTGGATGCGAAGTATCAGTCCGTGAAGAAGAACCCGACAAGCATGGCCGCCACTCGAGCACCGCACCTACAATCCAAGGACACCCAAGTGGCTCATTTAATGCGACTTTCCCTGGTTGACTCGGTCACCATTACCAGTTTTGGTAGCCGATTTGAGAGATCATCCGCAGCAGCGACGAGGAGCCGATTTCTCAGGGCTCGAGGGTGTACTCCGCCATTTTTGTAATAATGATTCAGAGGGTCGGGTCCTCTATAAAAACCCAGGCTTTGCAATGTAAAAAGGGGGGAACTTTCTGCTAGAAAGCTGCTGTAACTTGATGTCCTGCGTCTAATACTAAAGATTTTTGTACTCCATTTCTCTCTTTTATGTTGCCTTTTGTGCTTAATTCTTTTGTCTGTCTGCACTCGTATACTGAGACTCTGAATCCTGAATCCGGTGTGCGATTGGGGACTGTACCCTAAAATTCGCCCTGAAGGATACATAGGAGAGGAAAAATGTCGTATAAGCTTTCTTTTATGCTGCCTGGTGGGTCGTGGTTTCTGTTATTCCCTTGTCTTAATCGTTGTTACTCTGAACCCTGAATTCCAGTGAGAGAGAAAGGAGAACCCTGTGAACTCGTCCAGAGGATACATAGGAAAGCGAGTATCATGTTTCTTTCGTCTATTCTTGGTGTTCTTTGCTGCTATTCGAGTTATTAGCGAGTGATCGTGCTTCCTGTTCTCTCCCACCTTAAATCATCATCTTCTAACCCTTACTCTTTTTATTTCTTTCTCTAACCCTTACCCCTTTTTATTTCTTTTCCTAACCCTTACTCTGTTTATTTCTTTCCTGCACTCTTGTCTCAAACCCCAAAAGTAGATTAGTATAGGAGCCGGCCTTTCTTCGGAGATTGGCACGAGGGGCATCTCTTCCCCTCGGCCTTTCAATGTTGGTCGTAGGTCCAGGGCGCGCAAACCCACCGAAAGTCCTTTCCTGTGCGGATTTGATGACCAACAGTTTCTGGCACGCCCGGTGGGACACAAGGTCCCATATTTGAGAAAATTTCTAGCCCGTCTTCACCGGAGCCAGTAGTTCCAACAAGTTCCCGGTGAGATCCGGTCAGTCTCATCCCCTGAGTAGTAGTGAGAATCGATGCTCTCATTACTAAGAGACTCTTAGCATCTGGCGACTCTGTTTTACCCGAGAATCTTCAAGTCGTAAAGACCAGTACTAAAGCCTGTGCCTTCATGCAAACAAGATGGAGAGTTAGGAATAGAGGAGAGGAAACCGAGTTCTTTGAGCTTGATATTGATGCCTTTGGGGAACGCTCTAGGTTAGTTACCCCCGAATATCTCTTACGCGGGACGTCCTCGCAAGAGGCTGCTGTTGACGAGCAAGGCATAACTTTCGATAGCACAGCAGCTAGTTTTCCTCCGAATCCTCCCAACTCACCGAAGCATCCTAGTGCCTCCGTTCCCATTGGCCTTTCGACGAGCAACCCAAGAGGGACTTCGGGGACCTCTGTTCCATAGAACCCAGGCACAAATATGGCCCAACAACAACAACAACAACAGCAGCAACCGCCGCCCAGATTATTTCCAGCATGGAATTCTTCTTCACCGTTGAATCTCGCGGGCCAAGGGCAAGTTCCACCCACTGCAATTAAAAAGCTTCCGACGTTCGACGAAACCGGAAAGACTGCTCTAGAGCATATCCAGGACATCATTTCCTTGGCGGCAATCCATGATATCACAGAAGAGCGAGTGATGGTGAAGCTCCTGGTTCTCTCCCTTAGAGGAAAACTCCTCTATTGGTACAGATCTCTGCCATCCGACACTATTACGGGATGGGACCAGTTAGCCGGGCAGTTGATGCAAGGCTTCAACGAGTCCGTCGATCCAACTTCTCTTCTGCAGCAATTCACTTCAATCCAAAGACATCCACAAGAAGAGATTGCAGACTTCAATGTTAGGTTCGCTCGAACCTGGCAAAGAGTCCCAGTTGGACTTCGCCCAACCGACGAAGCCGTGGCGTACTACTTCCTTCGGGCTTTCAACCCTGATATCGGTCTTATGATAAGGTACTCAAATGTCAATACTTTTCCAGAGTTGTATGGGTTAGCCAAGAAAGCAGAAATGGACCTCATAGCCATGGGAAAACTCCCTCAAAGAATGCCAATGCCCATACTCCCCGAGTTCCTTCAAGCCCAGTATGCGAGCGCAGTCGCTCCACAGATTTTTGCAATCCCTGCATACCCGATCTCATCCTGGAACCCGAATCCCGTTGTGTCACAGATCACCGCTCCACAGATACATTTCCCAACACTTTCAACTATGCCCCCCACCATCACTCCAACATTTCCAATGTTGCCAGCACCCCTCCAACATCCTGCCCTACCTCCGATACCGACTATGGCTTCTTTACCATCAGTTCCCAAGGCCGATGATATGCAGGCCAAGATACTGCAAGAAATGCAATCGTTAAATGCCACAGTGCAGACCTTGTCCAACGACATGACCGTTGTCAAGAAGAAGCAAGCGCAACAAGAGTTTCTACCAAGAAGGTCTTATCCCACACCTGCGCTTACCAGAGATCAAGCGGTCCATCAAGGAAAAGCTTCGGCAAGAAATGCTGCGATAGATGAAGCCCCAAGCACTTTCGATCATGTATATTGGTGCTCTACATGTAATGATCCTCACGAGGAGAATACATGCATGTTGCATCAACACTACGTGCAGACACTAGCTAGCAGCGGTCAAGGCGGTCAAGTCAACGTCATCAGACAATTGGATCAGAACTTGTCAATCGGCAAGGAAGAGCCAGTCGCGGTCCTTACCAGGGGAGGTAAAAGGTCGATAGAGGTGGATGCTACTCAGATGGCTCCTTTGAAGGTACACGCTCGATTTGAGAAAGGACAATCCTCCTCTTCGGCCTCGAGCGAAGCTCCTCCGCCAGCTCCAATCAAAGAAAAGGCCCAAAAGGCCACTGTCGAACCACCTCAGGTGGAGACCAAAGAACAGGCTAAGGAGAAGCTCAAGTTTCCCTCGCTCACCAAGCGACAAAGGGTCGAAGCGACAGAGCAATATCGCACCAAGTACGAACCAAGAAAGGAACCTGAGGTGCATAGCTCCCCAGCCTACAACATCGTAGAAGAGTTGAAGAGGATTCCAGCCAAAATCAGTTTGTATGATGCTCTGCAACTTCCTGGACAAGTGGACCTGCTACAAGAATCATTGAAGAGGATTAATACAAAGAAGGCAGAGCCGCTCGCCCTAGTGCAAACTCTGTCCACGTCCATCATGGGAAAAAATAGACCACCATCATTCTACTTATCCTTACAAATGGAAGGGTATATCGTGCATAACTGTATGATAGATTCTGGAGCCGCGATGACAGTCATGCCGAAGGCAGTATGCGAGGAAATAGGCATGGAATACACATGAAGCAGTCACGGAGTCCTCCAGTTGGATGGTACCCCAGTGAAGACTGTAGGTGTCATCAAAGACATTCCTATTCGACTACATAAGACACCTCAAATCACAGTCATACAAGAGGTGGTAGTCGTGGACCTTGAGCCCTACTTCAGCATGTGCCTATCGAGGGAATTCACGGCAAAGCTGGGTGGATATCTGTCCATGGACTACACTCATCTGGAGATCCCCTTCAAAGGGAAGAAGGTGAAGATCTATAATGAAAAGCCTTCTACGTTCCTGGTTCAGAAGATGTCCGAGGAAGAGAGCAGTGACCCTGTGCATACGATCGCGGAGGAGCTAGAGCAAGTGGATCTGGTCCAGGAATCCCTCGCACAGTTGTGTTGTGAAGATGAATTTTCATTGGCAGATTTCAATGCCATGATAGAGACCGAGGTGGGATGCTACACCATCGCCAAGTCTGAGAAACCAGCCAAAATGGAGGGGAAGGTTTCTGCTCAAGAAGGACTATGGAAATTGTTCTTCGACGGTGCCCGATGCAAAAATGGTGTCGGGGCAGGAATCCTTCTGATTTCGTCGTCCGATGAGCAAAAGGAATATTGCTACCGATTGACATGGAGCTGCACCAACAATGCAGCAGAATATGAAGCCTTGTGCTTAGGACTCAAGAAAGTTGACAAGTTAGGCATAAGGCATCTTCAAATCTTCGAGAGATTCCGAACTAGTTTGCAACCAGGTCACCAACAGATGCTCTTCAAAGAAGCACTATCTTAAATCATACCGCAATAGGGTATGGGACCTGTTCGACCAGTTTGAATCCCTCAATCTACAGTCTATTCCACGAGAAAAGAATCGACATGCAGATGTCTTAGCATCCATCGCAGCCCGATATTCTCCAGTGGACGATATGGTGCATAAGCCGAAGGCTGTAAGGATGATCTATAGACCCTCTATCCCGGACAAAGATTTACACTGGCAAGTTTTTGACAACGACGAGCAGATTGTTAATTTCATGATCCAAGAAGCCGCTACAGTCGAAGACCGAAGCCCTGATGGGGAAGAATACGAAGGATTGGTCCAGTTGAAGAACAATCACGTTCCCAAGGGATTGATCATGCTTGAGAGCCTTTTCGATCAAAATGATCGATCGCTCTCCCACAGGATCCAGATCAGTGCGCAACAATATCAAGATTTAGAACTGGAACCTGGGAAAGTAATAAAGGTCGGGACCGATTGTACTTCGAAAGAAATAGAGCGAATCCGATGTTTGTGTAAGAAGTACCCAGATATCGTGGCTTGGTCTTATCATGACCTCAAGGGATATGATCGGTAGCTGATCCAACATACGATCGAATTACAAGAAGGGGCCAAACCTTTTCGACAGAAGCAAAGGCCGGTTAATCCAAAGATCGAGGTCCTGATGAAGGCCGAACTGCTAAAAATGCTCGAAGCAAAGATCATTTATCCCATCAAGCATTCTTCCTGGGTAGCGAACTTGGTCCCTGTCAGAAAAAAGAATGGAGACATCCGGTTATGCGTGGACTTCCGCAACCTGAATCATGCTTCCCTCAAGGACCACTATCCTCTCCCGTAGATCGATCAGATCTTGCATTCGGTAGGCTGGAGCTCAACGATTCTCCCTGCTTGATGGTTTCTCCGGATATAATCAAATCTGGGTCAGGGACGAAGACCAGCATAAGACCGCGTTCACAACCAAGTGGGGCACATTCGCCTACCAGCGAATGCCTTTTGGCCTCTCGAACGCGGGAGCTACTTTCCAGAGGGCGATGGACCTAGCTTTTGGCGAGCTTCTGAACAAGGTTATCGTTATCTATTTGGATGACATGACCGTCTTCTCCCGAAGGAGAGAGAACCACCCAGAACATCTTCAACAAATCTTCGAAAAATGCCGAGAATTTGGCATCTCAATCAATCCAAAAAAGTCTATCTTCGCAGTCAGCGAAGGAAAGCTGCTGGGACACGCAATTTCGGAAAAGGGTCTCACCGTGGATCCTGACAGAGCCGAAGCTCTGATGAAGCTCCCAATCCCAGCGGATAAAAAGGGCCTTCAATATTTCTTTGGACAGATTAACTTCGTAAGGAAGTTTGTCCCAGACTTCGCCTAGGTCGTTAAGCCGATGTCTGAGCTTTTAAAAAAGGGCGCAGAATTCGTCTGGACAGAAGAGAGGAGAAAAGCATTCAAAGAAATCAAGGCCCGAATTGTTCAGGCACCGGTCTTGATCAACCCCGACTACAGTCGAGATTTTATCCTGTATGCAATAGGAGAACCTGAAAGCTACGCCGCGGTCTTGACGCAAAAGGGGGAAGATGGAGAGGAACGTCCCATCGCGTTCCTCAGTCAGATAATCAATCCCCATGAAGAAAAGTACAATTTCATCGAGCGTCAAGTGCATGCAGTAATGAAGTCTCTCAAGAAATTCAAACAGTTCATTTCTCAGAGTCGAACCACAGTCTTCGTCATTCACCCCGATGTGCGTAGTTTCATTATTCAAGGGGAACTAGGAAGCAAGAGAGCTGGTTGGGTAAGCAAAATCCAAGAGTTCGATATTGAGATCAAGCCCACCAAACTAGTTCACGGTCGCGCATTATGTCAAGAGCTGGCGAAGAGCGCAACGGCCAAAATAATGGACTGTCAGTCGGATGACTCGCCAACAGGAGAATGCCTCGCTAATCAGGAAGAGGCCGAGAAATATTGGGTCGATGAAATAGTGGAATATTTCAACATCGATAGATGCCCCTCACATCTGAATGCTTCATAGCGAAGACATTTCAGGATGCGGTCCGCCCGATACACTATGCGCCTAGAAGGCCTATTTTTTAGGAACATCGACGGCGTCCTCCTCAGATGCATAAAAGATGATGATAAGAGGAGAATCCTGGGCGAATTTCATTCAAGACTATCTAGAGGACACTTTTTTGGAAGAGCGACAACACTAAAGATAATCAAGGCGGGTTACTATTGGCCCACACTCTTTGTCGATGCCTTCTCCGTTTGCCGTAGATGCGAGCAATGCCAGAGATTCGTCGGTCAAAGCAGAAATGCTCCGATGCCCCTCCGACCGATACAGGTGGAAACACCCTTTCAGCAATGGGGACTAGATTTCGTAGGGGCCATATCGCCAAACTCCTCCGTTGGGCACAAATTCATTCTGACTACGACTGATTACTTCACCAGGTGGGCCGAGGCAGTCCCCACAAAACACGTCGATCAAGATACTGTCGTCACCTTCCTGGAAGGTTTGATTACCCGCTTCGGCATCCCCGAAGCAATTATTATAGATAACGGTCCTGGTTTCACGGGTGCAAAGATCAATGAGTTCCTATACAAGTATGGGATATATCACAAAGTGTCTTCCAACTATTACCCCCAGGGCAATGGATTGGCAGAATCCACCAACAAAACCCTGTTGAGGATACTGAGAAAGTTGATCGATCAAAACAAAAGAACTTGGCACCTCCTTCTGGATCGGGCCTTGTGGGCCGATCGGGTTTCTATCAAAAGGTCAATCAAGACTTCGCCTTATGCTCTGGTCTACGGCAAGGAGGCCATCCTGCCCACTCACATCGAGATCCCTGCATTACAGTTGCTAGAAGAAGATGAAGCTAACCCGATGGAGAGACGCCTGGTTCAGCTACTACAACTAGAAGAGGAACGTGAAAAGGCCTACCAGAACTTCGCACGGCATGCTGAGGTCACCCAAGAATGGTTCAAAAGGAAATCATCCGATCGCACATTCAAAGCAGGAGACCTGGTATGGAGGTGGGATTCATGGAAGGCCAAGCCCGGGAATCATGACAAAATGGATGCGTTCTGGGACGGACCGTTTGAAATAGTAAAAGTGAATTCGGCCAATTCCTTCATCCTCAAAGATGCGAATGGCCAAGTACTACCAATCTCCGTCAATGGTCTCCACCTGAAGACCTTCGATCGCTGAGGTATGTATTACCCAAAAAAAAAAAATCTTGCATATATTTTTGTATATAGGTTTTTAGTGCTTTGTCTGACTTTCAAAAAAAGGGGGCCCCCCAAAGAGGGCGAAGAAATCGCCTTTGGGGGTTTCGGTCCGAAGTAGCCGATGAAGGGAAGTTCGCCGTGAAGCAGTTCATCCTCGTAGAACCAAACCACATGCAAATCAAGGACGTGGAAAATGCTTCGCTAAAGAAATGTGTCGAAGGCGTCGTCCGAAGTAATTCTTGGTGAGGCCCTCCTCGATGAAACGGGTTTCGATCGACGGCATTCATGAACCAAAGCAACAGCATGGCAAAGGGGAACTTCGGGCCCGAAATGAAGGAAATCAGCCCGAAGAAGAACTTCGCGATGAAGTATTTTCTATGCCAACTCCATATCGCCGAACCCCGCATACGAGGCAGACACATTTAGGATGTGCCTCGAGAAACATGTCGACAACAGCCTCAAAAGGGGGCCGAAGCAGATGAACTCAATACGAAAGAAATGACACTCATCCCAAGGCAGTTCGTTAACCAAAAAGCCATGCTAAAGTACCAGATGGCAGCGATTCACGTTCCCAATGCAAAATCCAATCGCCGAATTGCATGGCCCCGCGTACGACGCCGCCATATGGCCAATCAGATGCCACAGTGATACTTTCAGGACAGGCCCACGAAGTAATTACGGTAGTTGCCATAAATGCAGGAAGTTGCCCTCCGAAGCTATAAAATGCAGATGCCCGTTAGGAACAAACCATTTGCAAGCGTGAGAGTCGAGTCTGCATTCTGTCTCTTCGAAAGAACTTCTGCATCTAAGATTCCGCTGTTCGCCGTGATTATCCCGTCCCTTGTTTTGAGGTGCTGAACCCTTCTACATCACAAGTTATTCTGCTGCGATCGTTCACAATGGGAAAGAAGAACCCCACTCAGAAGGGAAAAGAACCAGAGACGACGGTTCCAGAGAAGGCGAGAGCCATGGAAGAAAAGAAATAGAGACCTAGGAGGGTCAATCCTCCCCCACGCCCAGGAAAACAAGTAATGGAAGGAAGGGAGGAATCCGATGATGAGCCCAGCATAGAACCACCTGTCGATAAGTGGGTGAAAATCAGAGACCCAGAGCTCTCAAGAACCGTGGCCGAGCTTCGGGATACCGTCGACTTCATGCGAAGTAGGCTCTCGATGGAGAACAAGAGGGCCACGGCGTATTATTCCCACATCTACTGGTATCTAGTCCCTCCTACACATCACTACCCCGAGCTCATATGCGCCATCGCTCAGAACTACCAACCACAAACCAGACAGGTGTTGGATGCCTCGGGTCAAAAGTTGTTTTCCATTCTGAAGGAGGATGTGCAGGCAGCGTTCGCACCACAACAAAGGCCACCAAAAGGCTATACCATTCGCAATGTCAGCCTGAGTGAACAAACGGAGAAGTTCACCTCTAATCCCTTCATCCTGAGCTTTTTGCGTGAAAACCTCAAGAGCGGACTTCCTTTCGGCAAGCGACCCCAAATGCCCCTGCCCTTGGAGGCCTTCAAGAACATGGATATATTCTCTATCATTGCATGGGTGGCAGGCTTGTCAAGCGATACTTTGGTATATCCATGGCAGGTGTCTCTAGCCGAATGCATTTCCAGAGGAGAGTTCTACGCCCCCGACGCTTCGCGGCCGAACACCAACCCAGTTTTCTTCGATTGGGCAGAATGGGTGGCCCAAAATCTGCATATACGGTTAGCATCCATGAAGGATGCTAGCAAGGAGCCGCACTTCCAGCCTTGTTCCTTCTTGGTTTGGCTCTTCTTCTTTCATGTACATAAAGCCCTTCACCATTGTGATGTTTCACCAGTCGGCAAGGATGGGATCCCTTTGCCTGTATATCAGTGGACCCGTCTCCTGCTGAGGTCAGAGTCTTATTACCCTTTCAATCAGCAATTTTTGGGACCTGCGATGCATGTCCTGACAAAGTCTAGCCCCCGGGTGCCTCTCTGCCTTAGAGATAAAGTGGTACTGGAGAAAAGGGGGGATGTGTTTCAATTGACACAAGGGCTTGTGATCCACCTTTTTGGCTTCACGGGGAAGCCCTTCCTGCTGCCTTTTTTCCCTTCAGAGTACCAATTTGCCCTGGAAGTTGCTCGGCAAAGCGACGCGACCGATGAAGCCTACGGCCACGGACGGAAGTGGGCACACACCTGCGACTTCCCCTTCAAGATGGGAGTGATCGAAGTCTTTGCCTTGAAGCAGAACATATACCTGGAGGAGAGGCTCATCGATTTTGGTCTGCTTCAAATACCACAGAGGTGGCTCTACGACCCGTTGGGGGTGATGAGAGATCACTTGAAAAGCAAAAACTTCCATGTCTGTCCTCGCCCCAAAATCCTGGAGCAGAGGAATAACCCCAATGGTACGGACCTAGAGTGGCACTTAGAGGAGATGAGGACGTTGCCTCCTTGGCATGACTTCTATCCTATGGAGGTCGAATTCGACCCAGACCAGTACCCATTCCCAACTCCCGACTCCACTTTCTGGAGAAAAGCAAAGGATGATTTAAAAGAGGAGTTGAAAGACTGGGACGAGGAGCAGTTAAGAGAATGGTGGATTATGAGAGTCCATCATCGAAAGATGAATTCTTACGGGCTTCTAACAATGGACAGGGAATTCGCAATTGTATATCAGACCAATATTGGGTCTTGGGAACCCTTGTCCTTCGTCGACTTCGTTCCACCGGCCACCCCAAGTTCGGGCGAAAGCCCCGGAAGGACCGATAATGTCCCTAAGGAAAAAGCAGCCAGGGCCGTGCCAAAAGCTTTACTACAGAGGCCATCCGAAGATCTCGAGACAACAATAGAGGAATCAGAGCAACCCCTCGAGAGGAGGAAAAGAAAGGAGCGGGAACCTACACAGGCACCCCCGAACTTCCCAAAGCGACCGCGTACAGGCACTCCGAGCGCCCCTGCCGAAAGATCAGTATCGGGCTCGACCGAAGCAAACGACGGAGGAACTCCACCAAGTGCCGAAATGATCCCAAACATAGATGTCATTAACGCGGAGGAACTCGTGGAAGTCATGGAAGCCGAAAGTACCGAGGCCCAGGAGGAACAAGGGCCAATCACCCAGGAGATCACCATGGCCGCTCTGCCAGGAGGGCACGCAGGTACGTTTTCTTCACCTTATGCTCTGGTTGCTCGTAAGTCTATCCCGGCCCTGGCCGAAAGCTCTCACCTGTCCACCCTACCTCCACAAGGTCAGTCGCCTTCTCACGTCGTGTCCCTAACTACTCCCCTCGAGTCTTCCAGCCAGGACAAACCTGTCGAAGTTACTTCGCCCAGCCACACCGCCAATCCTCCAGTCATCAACCAGGGCGAAGCTAATAGTCCAATGCCGAACCCTGAGGCTCATTCCTCCATTGTACACAACGTGCTCCCACTCGTCGAAGCCCCCGTCACCCCTATTGCCGAACCTTCGGGTGAGGCTATCCCCTTCAACTCTTTGTATTTGTTCAATCCCTCGGCTGGAGATCTAGCCGCATTCGACTCCGAGCTGTCCTCAATACGGGAATCCCCCTTGGCCAAAAAGCTCCTCCAAGCCCGACAGAACACAGAAAGAATGTTAAAAGAGGCAAGAAAGAAGAAAGGGCGCTCGCTCGCTCAAGTTGAGAGGTGCGCCATCTTCGATTTGGAGGCGGGAAAATTGCATAAAGTAAAGAAGATACCCAAAGTCCAAAAGCCCCTGGATGAAATGACTCCAATGGACTATGAATATCAGGATAAAGAAAAGGACTTGGAACATCTGAACGTGGACAAGGAGTCCGCCTCTATGCACACTGGAATCGAGACCTTCAAGGTGCATGCCAACATTGCCAACAAGCGCAGGTTCGAAGCCGAGAGTGCTAACATCAAGCTGGAGGAGGAGCTAGCAAGGGCTCGCTCCAAATTGGCAGAGGCCGAGGAGCAGTGCAAGCTGATGCAGAAAGAAGCACATGCCCTAAAGCTACGGATAGCACAGCTGGAGTGCACAGCTGAGAATCAAGCACAAAGGCAGGCCAAAAATGATTTGAGGGCCAAGGAGCTTGAAAGTAAGATCTTGCAAGCTCAGATCCAGTTGCACGAGAAGGAAGGCCTAGGGCTACTTGATAGGAGCAAAATCAAGGAGATTCGCTCACATCTGCTCAAGAATTTTAGGTCTCGGGCTATCAGTGCCCTTTCAGTTTTAGCTTACACCATAGAAGCCCAGGTTGCCGCCGTCGAAGGAGGGCCAATCGTCGAAGTGGTCATTCAGAATGTCAGAGCCCAACTCAAGCTGGCCCTCAAGGTCCAAAATGCAAGGTATCAAGATTTGAAGCTCACAACGATGAGTCGGACAACAAGGGATTGGTCAACCGCCCAGGCCACAGTTCGTGCCTTTTTCTCCATAGCCAAGAAAGCGCAAAAGGCAAAAATCCTACTGGATGCATTCGAGAGTGAGAGGCACGCGTCAATGGGCTACTTCGAGGACCTTTCCTCCTTAGGCTTCCCGAGCTTCACGGATAATGATGGGAAGCCCTTAGCCAAGGAAGAAATCATGCCGAAGTGGCAGCAGTTTGAAGGCAACGTCTCGGAGATAGACGAGTGGGCCGAACCAATAACAGAGAAGCAGGTTGTTGATTACATATTGAAATACTATAGAATCATTGCCTCCCTAAACGATCTATATACCAGGTCCCAGCATGCAAAAATCGGGCAGATCGATAGGTTTCGCGCTTTGGTCAAATCCCTGGAAGATCAGGAGCTGTTCACAAAAAGCGTCTGGTCTCAGGTTCGTCGAACCTTAAGAGACATCCGCGCCCGCCTGGCCCCATTGCCAATGGCTGAAGACGTAGCAGAAGCAATGGCGACAGGAGGAGAAGAAGCAGTAGGGGAGAGAGAAGAGGAAGAGGAAGGACAAGCTGTGGAAGCGCCCCCAGAAAAGGAACAAAGAGAAGGGTCTGGAGGTAACTCTGGCCCAATGGATAAAAGCTAAGGGTTCTACCACCGAGACGAGCTCGTTGCCCCGCGAGCCACCAAGAATGTTGACAATATTGTCACATTCCACCAAGGGGCAGAAAAATTAAAACTTTGTATGATATTTGTTTTGTTGAAAGTTTTCTTTTGTTTATAAGTTATAGCAATTTTGGTTTTCCCTATCGCCCCTGGTGGACAAAATGAAAAGAAAAGAGCTTCGGGCCCGAAGCGCTTCAAATCATCACTTCGAGTGAGAACTTTGTCGAGAAAGCGAAGGAAACGCTTCGCACCCGAAGCATTCCCAGCGGCTACTTCGGGTGAAGAGTTTTGCGAAGCGGCATCCAAGCAACTTCGTCGAAGAAGAAAAGATAGCCCAAATCAGCTAAGGCAAAGAAATTACTTCGGGCCCGAAGTATTTCTAAAATCCACTTCAGCCAGTTTTCACCCAAAGCAGTAGAGGTCGAGAAAGTGCTTCGGCCAAAACTCCCTCGAACCACCATTTCAAAAGAAGATCGGCCCGAAGCATTTTTCCCGACCCATCGAAGCAAAGCAGTTTTTCCAGCAAAGTAGTTTTGCGAAGCAAAAATCAGTGAGGCGCTTCCCAAGAACGCTTCCCAAGTTGGGCATTTTCTCGAGGCGATCAGAGAGCCTCATAAATGCATATTTTCTTGCCCGATAAGCCCGTTGCTCATTTTTGGCAATTGGATGCGAAGTATCAATCCATGAAGAAGAACCCGACAAGCATGGCCGCCACTCGAGCACCGCACCTACAATCCAAGGACACCCAAGTGGCTCATTTAATGTGACTTTCCCTGGTTGACTCGGTCACCATTACCAATTTTGGTAGCCGATTTGAGAGATCATCCATAGCAGCAGCGAGGAGCCGATTTCTCAGGGCTCGAGGGTGTACTCCGCCATTTTTGTAATAATGATTCAGAGGGCCGGGTCCTCTATAAAAACCCAGGCTTTGCAATGTAAAAAGGGGGGAACTTTTTGCTAGAAAGCTACTGTAACTTGATGTCCTGCGTCTAATACTAAAGATTTTTGTACTCCATTTCTCTCTTTTATGTTGCCTTCTATGCTTAATTCTTTTGTCTGTCTGCACTCGTATACTGAGACTCTGAATCCTGAATCCGGTGTGCGATTGGGGACTGTACCCTAAAATTCGCCCTGAAGGATACATAGGAGAGGAAAAACGTCGTATAAGCTTTCTTTTATGCTGCCTGGTGGGTCGTGGTTTCTGTTATTCCCTTGTCTTAATCGTTGTTACTCTGAACCTTGAATTCCAGCGAGAGAGAAAGGAGAACCCTGTGAACTCGTCCAGAGGATACATAGGAAAGCGAGTATCATGTTTCTTTCATCTATTCTTGGTGTTCTTTGCTGCTATTCGAGTTATTAGTGAGTGATCGTGCTTCCTGTTCTCTCCCACCTTAAATCATCATCTTCTAACCCTTACTCTTTTTATTTCTTTCTCTAACCCTTACCCCTTTTTATTTCTTTTCCTAACCCTTACTTTGTTTATTTCTTTCCTGCACTCTTGTCTCAAACCCCAAAAGTAGATTAGTATAGGAGCCGGCCTTTCTCCGGAGATTGGCACGAGGGGCATCTCTTCCCCTCGGCCTTTCAATGTTGGTCGCAGGTCCAGGGCGCGCAAACCCACCGAAAGTCCTTTCCTGTGCGGATTTGATGACCAACAGTACCTTTTGAGAAAAGCTCTCCAAGAGCAAAGAACCCTCTGGAGTTGATTCACACCAATCTGTGCGGTCCTTTCACACCCATCAGTTATGGGGGGAAGAGGTATTTTTAGTTGTTTGTGGATGATTACTCATGAAAGATGTGGGTGTTCTTTCTTAATCTGAAATCTGAAGCATTTGGTTTCTTCTAGCAATTCAAGAAATCTATTGAGAAGGAGTCAAGGACTTCTATAAAGACCCTCCACTCAGATTGAGGGGGGAGTTTACCTCTAAATATTTTTTTACATTCTTGACTACACATGGGATCACAAGACAATTAACCACTGCTTATACTCCTCAACAAAATGGAGTTGCTAAAAGGAGGAACCATTCCATCATGGAAATGGTGCGTTGCATGCTCACGGGAGCTAGTCTTGAGCAATAATATTGGGCAGAAGATGTCACTACAATAGTATACTATTGAATAGGTCACCCACAAAGACCCTACAAGGAATGACTCCATAGGAAGCTTGGAGTGGTTGAAAACCCTCCATATATCATCTATGCATTTTTGGTTGTAATGCCTTAATGCACATACCGAAAGAGAAAAGGAAGAAGCTAGATGATAAAACATTGAAGTGTATTCTTCTTGGCTATGATGAGCACTCTAAGGGTTATCGTTTGATTGATCCTTTGACCAAGAAGATTCATGTCAGTAGAGATGTTGTTTTTGATGAAGATTTCACATCACAAAGCACATCTGATGTATACCTAGATCTTGTGGAAACTAAAGTTGAGAACTTCCCTTCGTCATCAAATACTGGAGGTTCATCTACTTCTTCATATTCTTCACCACCATAGAAGAATAATCCAAAATGGTATACAAGTACAATCAAAGACTCAAATTTATCCATTCCACAAAATTTGACTTTGGATAGACCTTGTACTCGCAGCATGGCTCGATAGGAGAGAGCAGCAGCATAGACTACTAAGGTTGATGATCTAATGGGGGACCGAAAAACGCAATCACACAATTCCAAAAAATTTCTTTCATTAACTGAAAAAATCTCTTTACAGATACAACCCGCAGGCTTTACAACAACCAGCGCTCGACTTGGTTCTCTCTAACTACACTCTAAGTGCGTTCTCCAATACACCACCACCTGATCTATTACATAAACTGGGTTTTTATAGAGGCCCCAATCCTCTGAAAACAACTCTCACAAAAATCAAAGCACCAACCTAATTAATGGCTCCACTCCACATGGCCCCTGTCATCATCGCTTCTGTCAGATCACTCTGTGCGACCCATCCTTTTTGTTTCTCATGCTTCTTGGTATTCGCCCACTTTAACTGCACCTTGGTGCCACGTGTCGTCCTTGCTCTGCAATCGCCGCCTGACCTCTATCGTCTTCTTCCTCTAGCTGCACTATAGCAGGGGTCGCGATATCGTGACATGTCATGATATCACGACATCTTCCTCATCCTACCCTTCTTTTTCTTTTTCAGTCGTGATATCGCGACATGTCGCGCTATCGCGACATTTCTCTTCCTCGCTCCTCTTTTCCACTTCGGGTCACGAAATCATGACATGTCGCGATTTCGTGACATCTTTTCTTCTTGCCTCCTCTCGCTCCTTCGGGTCGTGATTTCATGACATGTCATGAAATTGTGACATCTTTTCGCTCCACCTTCTCTCTCTCCTTCACGTCACGAAATTGTGACGTGTCGCGAAATCGTGACATCTTCCTTTTCTGCCTCCTTTCTTCTCCTTCGGGTTGTGAAACTACGACCTGTCGTGAAATCATGACTTTCTAGCTCCCTTGCCTTCTTTTCTCCATCAGTTCATGAAATCATGACATGTCATGAAATCACGACATCCTCCTCCTTTGGCTCCTTCGCTCGCCCCTTCATTGCGAAAATGCGACATGTCACGAAATCGTGACATCTTTCTTCCTTGGCTCCTTCTTCGCCTTCTGGCCGTGAAACTGTGACCTATCATGAAATTGCGATGTCTCCTTCTCCTTCGGCTCCTTCTTCGCCCTCAGGTCGTGAAATCGTGACAAGTCATGAAATCACGACATCTACTCCTTTCGTACTCTCTTTCTGCTCCTAGGTCGCGAAATCGTGACATGTCGCAAAATTGTGACATCTTTGCTTACAGCCTTCTCCTTCCTACTTGGGTCACGAAATCGCGACATCTTCTTCCTGCTGGCTCTGTTCTCCATTTGTGTTGTGATATCACAACACATTTTTTGTTGTGATATCGCGACAGCTTTCTTTGTCTGCTCCTCTCTCCTCTTCGTGTCGCGATATCGCGACACTTTTCCTGTCGCGATATCACGACAGGTTTTTCTCCTCGCCCTCTTTGCCTTTTTCTATCATGATTTCATGACACGTCGTGAAATCACGACGTTTTTCCTCCTTAGGCAACTTTTCTAAAGTGGCCCTCCTGCCACTGGATGCTTCTGCATCAGGTGCTACTGGATGCTCCTGCATCAGACACCCAGGGTTGGTGGAGAAGTGATCTTCACTTCTGCACTGTCTGGTTACTGCCTTCTACAGCACCTCCAGACATTCATCTGCCTCTGTAGCCTGTTCCAACCCCTTCTCCTGGCCTCTACTTCTCAGTTTATCCTCACGCTTTCTGTGCCACTCCTCTTGCCTCTACAATTTTATTCTAAGCCACTCCTCTTGCAGGGCTTTAAATTGCCTCTACAATGCCTCAAACTCTTCCATTGTCATCATATCTCTCTCACTACCACAACTTCTTTGTGGAGGCATTTTTCTTTGCTTTACTCACAAAGCTCAACCGATCCTGGTGTAGCTGCCTCACTTTCGACGCTCTGCTAACATGCTCAGGGATCCTAAACTCTCTCTTCTCTCTCAAAACCCTACCATAGATCCTGGCGCAAACTACCTCATGGTCGGCGATCTGTTTGTGCACTCAGGAACTTCTAGCTCTGATACCACTGATGGGGGACCGAAAAACGCAATCACACAAATCCAAAAAATTTCATTCATTAACTGGAAAAATCTCTTTACAGATACAGCCCGTAGGCTTTACAACAACCAGCGCTTGGCTTGGTTCTCTCTAACTACACTCTAAGTGCATTCTCCAATCCACCACCCTGATCTATTACATAAACTGGGTTTTTATAGAGGCCTCGACCCTCTGAAAACAACTCTCACAAAAATTGGAGCACCAACCCGATTAATGGCTCCACTCCACACGGCCCATATCACCGCCGCTTCCATCATATCACTCTGTGCGACCCATCCTTTTTGTTTCCCACGCTTCTTGGTATTCGCCCGCTTTAACTGCACCTTGGTGCCACATGTCATCCTTGCTCTGCAACCACCGCCTGACCTCTGTCGTCTTCTTCCTCCAGCTGCACTGTAGCAGGGGTCGCGATATCGCGACATCTTCCTCATCCTGCCCTTATTTTTCTTTTCCGATCGCGATATCATGACATGTCGTGCTATCGCAACATTTCTCTTCCTCGCTCCTCTTTTCCACTTTGGGTCATGAAATCATGACATGTCACGATTTCACGACATCTTTTCTTCTTGCCTCCTCTCGCTCCTTCGGGTCACGATTTCGTGACATGTCACGAAATCGTGACATCTTTTTGCTCCACCTTCTCTCTCTCCTTCACGTCGCAAAATTGTGACATGTTGCGAAATCATGACATCTTCCTTTTCTGCCTCCTTTCTTCTCCTTTGGGTCGTAAAACTGTGACCTATCATGAAATCGTGACTTTTTGGCTCCCTTGCCTTCTTTTCTCCATTGGGTCACGAAATCATGATGTCGTGAAATCATGACATCCTCCTCCTTTGGCTCCTTCGCTCGCCCCTTCGTCGTGAAAATGTGACATGTCGCAAAATCGTGACATCTTTCTTCCTTGGCTCCTTCTTCGCCTTCTGGCCGTGAAACTGTGACCTATCGTGAAATCACGACGTCTCCTTCTCCTTCGGCTCCTTCTTCGCCCTCAGGTCGTGAAACCGTGACATGTCATGAAATCGTGACATCTGCTCCTTCCATACTCTCCTTCTGCTCTTAGGTCATGAAATTGTGACATGTCGCGAAATCATGACATGTCACGAAATCGTGACATCTTTGCTTGTAGCCTTCTCCTTCCTGCTTGGGTCACGAAATCGCGACATCTTCTTCCTGCTGGCTCCGTTCTCCGTTTGTGTCACGATATCGTGACACATTTTCTGTCGCGATATCGCGACAACTTTCTCCGTCTGCTCCTCTCTCCTCTTCGTGTCGCGATATCGTGACACTTTTTCTGTCGCGATATCGTGACAGGTTTTTCTCCTCACCCTCTTTGCCTTTTTTTGTCACGATTTCGTGACACGTCGCGAAATCATGACGTTTTTCCTCCTTAGGCAACTTTTTTGAAGTGGCCCTCCTACCACTGGATGCTTCGCATCAGGTGCTGCTGGATGCTCCTGCATCATGATCTTTGTCAATCTTTTGAGGAACTTTTTGTAGATCCAGACAAAGAAAAAAATGATATGGATATAGACGATGACAAGGTGTTTATGTCTTCAATGAATGAACATGAACCTGATTCTATACAAGATACCCTTAGTGAGCCACAATGGAAGGTTGCTATGGATGTTGAGTATAAGTCTCTGATGAAAAATAAAACTTGGGAGCTTGTCAATCTGCCATACGAAAAGAAGCCCATAGGCTGCAAATGGGTGTACAAAGTCAAGTTCAAGGCATATGGGACAATAGATAAGCATAAGGCCCATCTTTTTGCAAAGGGTATGTGCAAAAGGAAGGCATTGACTACGAGGAAACTTTTGTACCTACTGCTCAGATGACCACTATTCAAGTTCTTTGTGCTGTGGCAGCACAATATGGGTGGAAATTTTATTAGATGGATCTCAAGAGTGCTTTTCTGAATGGTTATCTCCAAAATAAAGTCTACATGACTCAACCAAAAGGGTTTGAAGTGGAAGGTCAAGAGCAGAAAGTGTGCAAGTTGGTCAAATCCTTAATGTTTTAAGGCAAGCTCCTCAAGCTTGGTATATAAAAATGGATAATCACCTCCTGTAACATGGATTTAAGAGATTTTTGTTAGATTCAAACCTCTATTTAAATAAATAAGGTTCTGAGATAGTGTTGCTTGTACTTTATGTTGATGATCTGCTCATTACATGGAGTTCATAAACTATGATCTCTGCTATCAAAAGAGACTTGTGTAAATATTTTGAGATGATAGATCTTGGACTTCTCCATTATTATCTTGGTCTAGAAGTGAACTAGAAGGAGCACTACATCAAAGTGTCTCATAAAAAATATGCCAAGACACTGTTAGAAAAATATCGCATGACTGATTGCAAGCCGATGGTAACTCCGATGGAATCAGGGCTTTAGTTATCGCGATATAACAATTCACCTCAGGTAGATGGTCCTCTCTATCGACATCTTATTGGGAGTCTCATATATTTGACTAATACTAGGCCAGATATTGTATTTGTTGTCAACTATCTTTCGAGGTTCATGCAGGAACCTAAGACTACTCACTGGAAAGTAGCAAAACGTGTTATTCACTATGTTCATGGCACAATGGAATATGGCCTAGAATACAAGAGGAATAACAAATTCTTCTTACAAGGATACACGGACTCTGACTATGTCGGGTCATATGATGATCGTAAGTCAACTTTAGGATATATTTTTCATCTTGGATCCAGTCTTGTCTCTTGGCACATCAAGAAGCAATAGGTGGTTGCTATCTCATATATAAAGGCAGAGTATCGCACCGCACGAGAAGCTATGTGTGAAGTGATATGGTTGCATCACATTTTGACAAGTATGGGTCTTCCATCAAAATATATAATACACTTGTTCTGCGACAACCAAGGTGTTTTGAACCTTGTTAAGAATCCAGTGCATCATGAGAAAACCAAGCACATTGACACACAATGTCACTTCAATCGAGATGAAGTTTTAAGGCACCGAATTCAGCTTCAGTACATCTCCACCGATGCTCAAGTTGCAGACATTTTCACTAAGGCACTTGCATGTGTCAAATTTGAATTTTTTTGCAACTCTCTATGTATTGCAAAATGATGTAATAAGGGGGGATGTTAGTATAGCTAGTAGTTATCTTATTACCCAAATAATGTAATAAGGGGGGATGTTAGCGTAGCTATATTTGTTTATTTCATTATTAGGCTATTGTTACGTTGTTATAACAATGGCTATTTCTCGCCTAGGAGGTTCCGTCTTCACCGGACTATTCTAAGGCATCCTATTTCATGCCTGGTTAGTTTCGTCTTCATCGGACTATTCTAAGGCATCTATTGTATTATTTAAGCAATTGATTCAATGAGACTTATGTTGGTTCGCTCTACATGGCTCCAGTACTAGAGGTACCTAGTTTTTTTTTCTTTTTTTTTGCTTCTCTTTGGTTTCGTTAGGGTATTTTAGTTCTCTTGTTTTTGTTTTTCCTTATTTTTAGTTTTTCATGTGTGTTGTTTTGTATTGTTTTCATTCTGTTTTTTTTTTTTTTTTTTGTGTTGTTTTTGGTGTTTTTTTATGTTTTTGTTTTTGTGTATTTGTTTTTTTGTTGTGTTTGTGTGTTTTTTTGTTGTTTTGTGGTTTTTTTGTGTGTTTTGTGTTTTGTAGTTTTTTTATTTTTTATTTTTTATGTTTTTTTGTTGTTTTTATGGTTATTTTGTGTTTTTTTGTTGTCTTTTGTTGTTTTTGTGTTTTTTTTGTTGTTTTTGTGTTTTTTGTATTTTTTGTTTGTATTTTTGTTGTTTTAGGAATGCTCTTTGAGTGTGCTAAAGGGGGTAGGCTAGGTGCAAACCCTAGGTATTTTTGGTGGAATAGATACCTATGTCTCATTGGGACTTACCCAAAAGTGGCATCCCAATTGGGGTGTTTTCCACAAACAAAAAAAATAGTTGAGCAAAGCTCCAACCTTGGAGCAATTACAATAAAATTATAAGGAAATTCAAGTTCTAGAGGAACAGATGCAATATAGGTATTTCTAATGATGAAAGAAGAGATTGATTCTTGGCTAGGATCAGTTATGGAGGATCAAGTCTTTACATGTTTTAATGGGTTACCTATAACACATGAAATAATTTAGAAGTTGATCCAAAAATATAGGAATCCTTCCTATAAAAATATCCTTCAATTGAAAAATATCCTCCATTAGGTTCAAGGATTTGATTTCCCCACAAAGGAATTTTAGGACAAATATTGTCAAACATTTTAGCTTAAAGGAGCTCCTCCAACTAATCGGAGAGCTAGCAAATAACAAGGTAAAACATCCAAGGAAACAACATAGATACAAGAGGAACAAGATGAAACTATTGGAACATCCACAACTAGAACTGACAAAGTTGAAAGCTAATAGTTATCATATGTCAACTTATCTTCAGGCTCCTTCCTTCTTTTTTGACTCCATGCCTGATAGATAAGGTAATATGGGTTCTCTATTTCTACAGGTAGAAAATCCTGGGAGGCATCAATAATGTGGGTTAATACAATTTCCTACATATGCAACATTACTCCAAAAATTTTGTACATTTTTGTTAAGTATATAGTGTATGCTAGACAGAAAAGTAGTTGGACTCACAATACAACTCTTTAGGTCTAAAATTTGACCAAGGTAGGAGAGTGACATTTTAACACAATGTTGGATTCAAACAACTGGTTAAGTAAAGAACATGGAGGCCACTTTTTTGTGAAATTGATGTCATCCTAGGGAACAAAAAAAAAGGTACAAAGAGAGGCCAAATCTAAAATTTAGTTAAACCATAGAAGCTAGTTTAATTTTTGGAAGGTTGATGTAAGCACAAGGGAAAGAAAAGTCTAGCATTTGGCATTCTATCTTGACAATGAACTCAAAGTTTTTCTAAGACATAAAACCCTACATAAAAGAGGATTGGAATTTTAAAAGGCTTATGTCATCATGGGGGCTACAAAATTTTGGCAACCGACATTGCACCAGGTTGCCCATTTCCAAAATTTAAATAAGTATGAAAAAAAAGAAAAAATCATACTTTTAAGGAAGTTGACATCACCTAGGAGGAAGAAAATTCTGGTACACAAACAAGCTAGACTTGATTTTGGCTAAGGAAGGGATCTCAACAATGCATAATAACCCTGGCAGTAGATAGTGGTCCTAGATCTATTTATTTCAAATAAAATCAACTTTGTCAAAGAATCCAAATAGCCTAAATGCTTCTCCATCGTACACCTATCCTCAGACAACTAACTTGATAACCAAATAGGATGGAAAAAAACAACTTTTAGAAGATGCCCATAACTGGAAGCCAAGCTTGTGGAAAAAATCAAAACTGGACATATCAACATAACTAAATCAAAGCAGTTAGGGTAGGTTGAGCTGGAAAGTGTTGCCCACACTCTACGCATGCCCATGTTAGACCTATAGATAATTTTTTATAGTCATCTAAGCTATCAAAATGTAATGAAAGGGTCGGCTCTTTAGTGTTTATAATTTATATATATTATATGATGACTATTGTCTTTCAATGAAATAAAATTGTTGTCTGGCATCTATCAAAAATGTTGCAAGGTATATGATAATGTGAGTTATATTATTGTTGTAGGGTATATGATAATGTGATTTATATTGTGCATTTTTGTTTACATTAAATGAATAGAGAATTTTGTCAAGCCTATTCTTCTAATCTAGATAATCATTTGGATTGTTGTTCTTTTAATATCTAAAATGCTTAGTTGTATGTGAATTGTTTTTAAAAATGCTTTTTAAGATAATATGTTAGCTAGTCTATTAGGCCTTGAATTAAGTTGAGATTGTAATACTCTTATGCTATATTCTTTATTTATTTTAGCTTAATCCCAATCATCTTCAGTTTAAATCTCTAACCCCATGAACCTTCTTACTCTTTGTATTTCTCACTTTAGTCTTAAACCCTTATTTTTTGGTTATCTTTATAAGGAAACAACCTTATTTTGAGGCTAATTCAAAAGCAATTATGGGTATTCTAATCTTGTCCAAGATTCGAGGATGCATCTCATCCACTTATGTAGATTTTGGACCAAAATTAAGTTAATTATAAATAGGGATTTGTGTAAAAAATTAGCAAGGACAATGTTTGAGGATTACACTGCTCTAATTGAATAAATATATTATGATTGGAGCACTATATTGATGAGTTATATATAGAGGTATATTCCTACAATACAAGTCCCTAAAGAGTTATTTTCCAAAGAAAGGGCCAAGTTTAGATTAAAGACAACACATTACCAATGGCTAGACAACAATTTGTTCAATAAGGTCTATGATGGCAGTATACTATGATGCATAGAAGAAAATAGACAAGGATTCACAATAAAATAGTATCATGATGAAGGAGGGAATTTCTTTGCAACTATAATAGCCCCAAAAAATTGACGATTGGATACTATTTGCCTACCTTGTTCACTAACTACTATCAATGGGTCAAATATTATAAATCTTAATACATATTCTATGGAAAGAAGAAGATATCTCTGATGTTGTTGAAACTAGTTGTTGTGACTAAACCATTACAATAATGAGGCCTTGATTTCATAGAAAAAATAAATCCATTGTCAAGCACTAGTCATGGATGGATCCTCACTGCCACTGATTACTTCACTAAATTGGTCAAAGCAATCCCAACCAAAGTAGCTAATCAAGAAATAGTGGTGCAACTACTCAAACATGTCATCACCAATTTTTAAACCCCTGTTTCCATAATTATATATTATGATGCATATTTGAAAGGGGCTAAAGTGGTGTAGTTTGCACTTGAGCATAGATTATTACTTAAAATATCTACTTATTATCCTTATGGAAATGGATTGGATAAATTGACCAGCAAGAAATTTACATGGATCTTAAAAAGAACAATTGTAGAGTCCTAAAGAGACTAGCATGCAAAGTTGTATCAAACATTATGGATAAAAATTATACCAAAAGTTTCCACATGGTCATCCCCCTACAAACTGGTATCTAGAAAGGAGGTTGTGTTTTCAATTGACCTCAAGCTCCCCTCCCTCTAAATTTCACAATATCTTGAGATAAAATATACCAACTTTAATCCCATGCAAGTGAGACTAAATGCATTACTAGCCCTAGAAGATAAGACATAAAAGAGATTTATGAGGATTGCTTAGAAATAAAAGGGCATCAAAAGATGGTTTGAAAAAGGGAAAACTAAAGTAGAATATAGGGAAGGATACTTTTTACTTAAATGTGACAAGGATCATGTGAAAGCAAGTGCCCATTATAAGTTTAATTTATTATGGAGTGGGTCTTACCATATCACTAAAGTTGTGAGCCCAAATGCCTATAGACTTACCTCCATGGAAGGAGTAATGATGTCTATTTTCATGAATGGGAGGCACCTTTGCTCGGTGTAATAAAGGATCCCATCCAAAATAAAATGTATGTACATAGTGTTAGCTATTAATTAGGAAAGTATTTATCCTTTCTTCTATTCCTAATTTTTCCTCATTATTTTCTTCTATTTTCCTAATTCTCTTCCAGATTTCATCTTCTTCCCCTCAAAAATGAAATTATGCAAGATCTATCAAGGATGTTATATTTTATTTCCACAAAAAATGAGTGATTAACTTGTAAAGGTGACTAAAGGACTCACCTTATGGACAATCCATATGCTAGATATAATGTAGTGTGAATTAGCCCTTAACAAGACAACCACCCTAATCAAATAGCTTGTACCATGGTGCAAGCAAAGCACACCAAGGCTTGGGCAATATGTTTCCTACCTAGGATTTACAAATTCCCTAAGCAAGGATCTAAGGGGACCTATCTCTATGCACTTGACCTCAACTTGCAAACCATACAACCAACAAACCACACAAAAGTCAAAGATCAAGTGAGTTGCAACCCCATAAGGAGTCCCCCATTGGATTCTAAGTAAATCACTCAAAAATAAATAGGATAAGACTTCCATAAACCTCACAAAGTACCAAAAAATGAGCAAATTGCTTCTCTTCAAGTGAAGCACTCCCCCCAAACCAATAAAATCACCCCTTATCATATGAATTGTTTATCCTGTTGAACAAATCACTTGACTTCTTAACCAAGTGATTTTTTGTCTTCATAAGAAACCCACATATTATTTCAAGAAAATTGCTCATCCCTTCCACACTATAGCCAACCACCTCTAAAGATCAAATTGCTCACATTTTGGAGTGAATTTCTCCAAACCTAAAAAGACCAAAATTATTCATTTTTTTAAATTTCTACCCTTTTTCCATTTTTTGTAATTTATCATCATGAAAACCTCATCTACCTATGTTAGCCCTTTGTTACCTAAAGCTTAGGTAGCATCACCACCATCCACATCCACTGTCCTACCCATCATCATTCCACTTTCACCCATTATAGTTATCACCATATAGATAGGGCCTTCAAAGGGACAAGACCATAAGAAAAAATGAGGAAGAAGAAGAAGCAAGAAGCAATGTTGTCCAAGAGGTCCAAGAAAAATTTTGAGGACCCCTTCTAGAAGGTGGTAGAAGGAACATACACACATTCCATAGGATAGGTTAGGAGAAAGGCATTAAGGAGATTCAACGTAGGGCCCCAAACAAACTCTTGGAGTATAAGTTAAGCCTAGAAATATAGCTTAGAAATGAACTTAGTACCATAGGTGTGGGATTACCTTGAGCTTATAAAGATAGTAGTTGAGAGGTATGATTCCACATCTAGGAGCTTCAAACTTCCCCAATTGTTAGAGGATTTCTTATATTTAAGGATGGAATTCATAAGGATCATGTTGAGGGCTAGTGATAACTCTATAATGTGGATATCCTATAGTCCCAAAATACAAAGGAACTTTATTATAGGTAGTTAAATGTCTATTGGAAGATTATTCTAATCCTTTTTCTTAAGAAGCCTAACTCGTAATTCAATTTTAGTATTGCACTAGAATTGAATCAATTCAAAGAAGACATAAATAGTATTATGAATAATTACCATTATACTTAGGGAAAAAGTTATAAAAATATCTATGAAGGACATATTGCCTTGTTGCATGGAGTACAAACCTACCTAGGGTACTCCCATATGATCAACTATGTCAAATATATTTCTAATAAAATGGAGTTACATAAGTAGATTCAAATATGAGAAGTTCACATATATTTTTTATCTAATTTGGTTTATCTTGTACCAAAAGAAGCTTTGGTTAACTACCCTCCAACTAGATCAGGTGGGAAAATATGGAAAACCCCTAAGAATAGTGAAGTATATAGGTGTTCCCTATCAGGAAGAGAGAAGATTTTAATAATATTTCTATAATGAAATATATGAATTAATCATGGAGATGTTTAGGGGAAAGGCACCAAGATTGATAGATGAGGCACAAAACTACTAAAAAAGGAAAATTACCATATGAAGAATTTTACTTGGGGATGATCAGGCCATTTATCTACCTCTATGTCTTTTCAACTACACCCTTTGAGTTGCCTATAAAGATACCCAACTATGTATTCAACCTTGAGTATGTCATGCAAATTGATTATGTAGATCTGAAATACTTCAAAGGGAAAAAGAAGACCACTTTCTACCAGCTAAAATAAGTCATGAAAACCACTCCTAAAATACAAGGATACAACATAGTGATAAAGATAATATTGATAGATATGGGTCTCAATAAACTAAGATGTCATTAGACCTATGACCCAAAGGAAAGTTTAAATAAAAGTAAAACCATTAGATACAAGTTAGATACCTTCATTGCCCATGAAACGAGGTACAACATCCATTAGTAGGCCAACCTATACAAGGAAACAACCCTTGCCACTCTAGGGAGCAATAGAGGTTACAAAGATGAAATCCAAAGCTGGTATGACAACCCCTTAGAGTTGAATATATTTTATCCAAAGTTAGGTTATTTAGACCCTAACATAAATCCAAATCATCAAAGGTTAGAGGGGCTTAAAAAATAGGGGTATACAAACAAGAAAACCCCAACATGAAAAAGGAAGAGGTATGAAATAAACACCATTACCAAATCCATGAGGGATGGTTTATTTGATATAAAATTCTCAACCATGTGGAATAAGTGACATGTAAGGGAATCAATAGAATAAACACATTTGTAGAGGTAACAATAGTAGTAGGTACCTCATCTCCATACAAACTAAAGCCTAGGAAATAAATAGCATAAAAAATTATCATATTAGTTACACCATCAACTTTAATAGTAGTCACTATAACATTCCAACATATGATGATTAAGGGATAAAAGGGATTCAAAAAGTATGGCTCTATATTTGGTGAGGTTGTCATGGCAACAAGATAACAAAAAAAGGAGTAAGACACCTAGTTCAAAAAGGATAATCCCTCAAGGAAGCTCTCCTCTAGATTAGGGACTAGCTAGCTTAATGGCCATGATTGCACACACTTTCATGCCTACATACTGATCATCTTCCATCCCACCTCACAATACCACTTCTCTTTCTTCTACATCCACTTCTCTATCTCTTCTCACTTTTTCTCCTTCCTTTTCCTCCTTCCCATTATTTTACTATACTTATCTCATCCCCCACCATTGTATCCCATGTTTCTCCTAGATGCTACTCACCCCATGGATCACCAAGAAGCATTCGACCTCCCACCATAATCATTGCAGCAAGGACTACTTCTACCAACTCATTCCTATATCCACTTATTCAGGTCTTTACATCACCCTAGTAGTCACACAAACCATGTTGGCCACCTTGGTTGAAGTAGTGTCATAATCCACTCCCCTCATTTTCAATTATCACCATTTATTTTTCACCACTCACCATACCTACCACCTCTACTCATCCCCTATATCATGCAAGAAAACTCCTATAGGTGATAATGTCCACTAGCCTTGGTCAAGGAGCTAAGGTTTTAGGAGCTCTTCAAACAATAAGTGCATCAAAATCACCAAGTTCCAACTATAACTTTAGGTCTAGAGAGTTTGACACCATCAAGACAATGAATGTGTCATTTTCTAAGGAGAATACACATAAAAATAATACAAATGACTCAGTAGAAATCTTCCAAGGCTTCAATGCTATTTCATTCATAGTTTTATAGGAAGGGGGATAAAGTTTACTTTTCCAAAAAAACTAAAGTTGATCCCTCCAAAGTAGCATCATCTCCTATTGACTTGACTATTAGGGTGCCACAATTATACCTAGACAAAATAGATCTATACTGAATGGTCCTATTGGTAAACCAACTTACATTGGATGTGGTAATGAACTATGGCCAATTAGAAATTGAGGATGAGATAATACAACATATGAACAATAGGCTAGAGGTAGAAATAGAAAAATTTAATACTAAGAGAGACCAACTCTAATGAGAAAATAAGGGGCTCAAGGAAGAGGTTGTTAAAATGGATTAATTGAAGAAGTGGAAGACCTCAAAGCCCAACTTGTCAATTTTGATCAACTCATGCAAGTCTAATCAACTAGAGGACCTAGCAAAAAAATACCAATAGATCAAGGAGTTGAAAGCCTTAAAGCCTATAGAAATGGAGATAGACCTCAATTCGGTGTAGAAAATCCATATGACTAGGGACATGTGAGACTAGATCGAGGAGATACAAAATGCCTTTTAGTATTTTCAAATAAGATCCTCCATAGAGGAGAGTTTGAAAATAGCTAAGAACATCATCAAACAAATGGAAGAACAACTTTCTATAAGAGGTTAACACCAAGAAGTTCTAAAACTCCTTGTATTTATGACCTCGACATAGGTACAAAAACACATGATACACCATAAAGACATCATGAAGAAGATCAAAAAGATCTTAGAAATCTAGAGGAACTTACAAAATTGTAAATACAACTTGGTGTCTTTAAAATCCCAAGTCCAAGAAATGGAAAAATAAATTTAGGGATTGATTACTACTAGAATGCTAGAAATATTTGATGATAGAAAATGCATCCTAGATGATAATATCATCTGTCATAATTGAAGAAGAAAAATATCAAACCAATGAAGGGAACATCTCAAAAACATGTGAAAAGCCTATGCCAATTCATTCCAATCTAAAGGAGCTAATGACCAAGGGATAAGAGCTATTTAAAATCGTTTTGAAGACATGGTAGGGGAGGCAAAAGACATTAGGACAATGCAATTTTCCAATGACAGTGATTGGTATAAATTGATGGGTTGTTATCACCCAAAAATATCTAAGGGGCCAAATCACCAAGGAGAAACAAATTTGTTAATTTTGTAGCAAGGATCCCAATTGTATAGACTTTATGCCCAAGGATAGAGGTAGGATTTGGGATTCAATGTCAATCATGCTTGGTGTCCCATAAAATTTCCATAAATATAGTACCTCGATATTACCTTTACCAAATTTTACACATTTTGGAAGCAATGACCATCTAGAGACTAGATGGTAGAAAATTCCTTAAAAAAATAAAATTTTACTCTTTTTTAGTGAAGTAGCGATTCACTTGCAAAATCTATCAATTGGTTTAGAGGAGCAATTTTCTCAAGGAGTGATTTTATCGATAAGGATGCATAGTTTACATACTAACACAAGAAAATCACTTGAGAAAGTGAGCAAATCACTCAACAAAGCCAAGTGAATCACTTAAATGGGACATAAAAGTGAAATCAACAAATATTTCAAGGAAAATCCCCCAAAAATAATATTTTTGCTATTTTATAGAATACTAAGCATTTTAGAAACTTCTAAGCTTGTTAAAGACATAATTAGAGGCATGTAACGTTTGGAGGTGCAATATTTTGCTAAAGTTATCCCAAATATTTACTTTCATTAGAAGTAATTATTTTTCTCGATGCAACTCAAGGGTAAACTCTTAATATAAATAGAGGTCTAGGACCCCATTGTATTCATATTTTGACCATGAGAATTCAGAGCTACACTCTGAAACTTTGTACTCATGAGGTTGTAAGAAATTGGCAAGTCCTTTTGCATTCCATTAGAGGCACCATATTCATGGTTTTTCAAGTGCATAGTGGTTGGGTACAGTCCTTCTAGCCTATATTTTCATTCACTTATCAAATTTGTAATCAAATGAATAGGTAGACATGGATGCTATTCGAGTTCTCATGTATCGATTGATTGCATGTTATCCCTGCGATGGTGTGATAGTCGTATTTGCTTTCATCTCTCACACTCTAAACTTCATGAATTTAATTTTTACACTTTACTTTATGCATTTTTATTTTCACACTCTATTTTCATGCGATTCATTTCATGTATTTAATTTTCATGCAAAGTAGTTAAAGTAGATTAGAAAAAATATGAGAGCAATTGATAGTTGACTTTAATACAAAGGTCACCGAAGCCTTTAGCAAACCCATCCAGCCTTGTTGAAACTTAGATTTGAAGGTTTACTTAAATTAGAAGACAAGACAATTCTCCAAATCAACTGGTTGCTTGCCTATATTCTGGTTTATTTATTGAAAAAAATGGCTCATTATAAGTGAATTAAATGGGATGTATTATCAAATAAAAATGAATATTAAAAAATTAATGAATTATTTGAATTACTTTAATTTAACAAATTAAATTATATTAAAAAATTCTTTCAATTATTTATTTATTTATATATCAAAAGTTAGGATTTTTTTTTAAATTGTAATATTTTTAATTAAAATAATTAAGAATAGATAATTTTAAAAAAGTGTTAAAAATTAACGTCCATCAAGGTTTAACATTCAAACTTTCATGTGTATTATGATAATATAGTTTATTGTAGTGCCATAATAATGTGGTTATGATTTACTAAATTAATTAATTTATTTAAATATATTTAATTAATTTTAAAAAGTAATGCAATAACTTATTTATTAATTGTTTATATTAATTATGTTGTCTATTTTATTTTAACTAGTTAGTGGGATTGAAATAAGCCTTAGTATATTATATCATGATTATGTTTTCAAACCACACCAATATCATAATATTACAAACCCCCAAGGGCTAGGTGGATTGGTAAGTGTTAGTCTGGTTGGGCTCTTACCAAGAAGAGACCTAGGTTCAAACTTTGGGTAAGCATGTTGCAAAGGCAGTAGTTTGATCCAAATTTTCTAAATGCACATTAGACTTATGATGGCGGTATGAATCCCAAGCACCCAATGATCTATTTCATGTCGGGTTATAAAAAAACACGGTGGAATAGGTCTAGTGGATGCAGCCCATGTGGTTTGAACGCTGTGCTTGTTAGCTACTAAAAAATAGTGTGGTTGTAACCAACTCTCCTATCAAGCAAAAAAAAAAGTATATTATAATATTACAACATATTGTATTATCATCACACTCATGAAAACTAGACCTTGATGATTTCATTGTAATCTAAAATAAATCTTACGATTCACCTAAAGATTTAAAATTTTGATTTTTTTTTTTTACACAAGCTCTCACACACACCACGTCCCACATTGTTTTGAACCTGGGTTTCTCGAAAGAAAGCACAAAGCCCTAATGACATGGGTGTCAAGGTTTCCCGAAAGAAAGCCCAAAGCCCTAATGACATGGGTGTCGCACAGGGACTGAAACATTGACTTATAGTATGAAACTTCTTATAACCCAATGATTATCTCAAGCTCATTATACAAAATCCACTCATGGGATTGAAACGTTACTTTATGATATGAAACTTTTCATTCTCCATCAGTTACCATAAATGACAAATGAAACCTTAACTTATAATGTGAAATTCCTCATTCCCCATTACTTGTTTCCAAACACAATGAATAGATATTTTGTCACAATAAATAAATATTTATGTATAAATAAACAAACATGTCTTGTCAATTAAATATTATTTATTAGTTATACTATTGCATTTTTAAGCGTTAATTGTTGAAAAAATGTTCATTATTAATGGATATACTAATTTGAAATAAGAATTTTTTCATAAATCATTCTATAAAGAACTCATTTTTATAACAATATTGTTAATAAATGTCATTATCCAAAAGAAGAATTGTCTTTAATTATCTTTATAAAAAGCTTGCTTTTATAATCCTTGTATTTGAAATGATCTTAAAGATAATTCATATAAAAAATTATTCATTTAATCATTAACTAATTTATTTATGAAATATAACAACATTCAAAACTTAATAAATATATATAGTTAATTACATTCGGGGTCACCCTCCTCGTGAATTGAACTTGGGTCTTCGTTAGGAGAGATAATTACCTTTTGTCATTGCAATGTCCTTGTTGGGGATATAAAAAATATTAACTTTTTTATTAGGGTAAAAAGAGGTTTTAGGATCTCCAAACCAACAACCTTACAAAATACTATCATTCACTTACTACTACAGTTGAACCTTAGAATACCACATATTGACAAAACAACTTCTAAAACATGATAAATTACTAGACCACTTCCAAAAAATAAGCTTAAAAAAAATGTAACTACCATCCAAACATAACAAAAACAACAATCCAGAACCATTGGGGTTGTTATAGAGTTTATAGTCAATGGGTCTTTTGATTATTTTTCTTTTGCATCATAGGTTCTTCCTCCTTTAGAGTGGCAAGATTTGAGAATGCATTTTTGCACTTCAAGATCCCAAGGAATATGTAGTTGTAACACATTTTGTATGATCTTCATTTTTATAAAATTGATTGTCATCGATTGTTTCATAATTAGCTTCAAGAATACTATCTAAGGTGCTAATATTTTTCATGGAATTGACTAGATGGTCTTTAACAACCATTTGTCTTTTATCAATGATCTAATTTGAATTGTCCTTTCAGGGTTGAGTCTTTTGTTGCTTACTTGATTCCCGCTAAACAATTGGTACAATTGGAGGATGAGCTTCTTCCTTGTGAACTAGGATGTTTGAAGTTTTAGGATCATTCGCATGTAGGGCCTTCTCCTCCACCAAGGATGAATCAAAACATTTGGGTGGCCATATTGCTGACGACCATAACATCTAAGGGAGAAGTTTTCATATTCAATATTTTGGATCCATTCCCCTTTGCTTGAGGAGATAGTAATGGATTGAGACCAAGGAACTGAAACATCCAATCCTATCTCCATCTGCTAAATAAGAAAAGGAAATAGAAAAGAAATTTTTGTGTAGCAGAGTTACTTGGAATGTATTGGACCACCAAAGTTTAATGTATTCTTTAAGTTCCTCTAGGCCTGGTCTTTTGCCCCTAAGTTTGAAAATAATTGTTCAAGCTTCATGATCAATTAAATTCATCCCAAACTAATCCTCCAAAATCTTGATAGAGGGTAGAGGTTTATCAAAAAGCTCCACTAGTGAATCCAAAGATCCTTGAGAGACATTTTTTCTAACTGAATAGGATTTCTCATAGACTGAAGAAAGACTAATATCCTCCTAAGTATATCGAGCAGACTATGAACAACCCTCTTTCTACAATGCTTGACTCCACCTAGTGTTTACAACCCTTTCACTTCGTTCCATCCTCATGTCCTCTTGAGTACAGCAAGCGGGCTGTAAATGACCCTCTTCCTACAACGCTTGACTACACCTAGGGTTTACACATTTTTCACTTTGTTTCATTCTCATGTCCTCCTAAGTACAACGAGCGGGATACGAACAACCCTCTTCCTGAAATACTTGACTACACCTAAGGTTTGCACCCCTTTCGCTATGTTAAATTATAATATATATATTTTAATATTTTTAATATTTTTTTTATGAACACACATCCACACCCTCACCCACACCACGTTTTGAACCTTGGACTTCCTGAAGAAAAGCGAAAGCCCAAACCATTGCGGTGTCCTCTTGAGACTATTTTTAATATTTTTTATAATATGCACACCCTTATTTTTGTTAGCATTACCTTCCATAGTGTAGAACTTTATAAAATTTTAAAAATTAATTAATTAATAATAACATATAAAAATAAATAAATAACTTATAAACCAATGATTCCACCCAAATGTATATGTAGTGACCATGTAAATAAAAATAACATCTACTATGATTTTTAATAAAGTATAAATAGCATTCAACATTGTTGTGTAATAATTATTGTTTTTTATTGTAAAAGGGTAATAAACTTTTCAAAACTCTTTTTTGTCCTTATAAAAAAATTGTTTTTCTTTATACTCCATATTTTTTTGGGTAGGTAAAATGATTTTATTACTACACGAATTAAAGTGCCCCGCCCCTATTACAATAGACATAGGTAGATACAATAGTGCCCAACTGTGGTAGCAGTACAAAAAACAACAGGGGTTCTACCCCTTTCAACCAGGACCAGTACAAATCAAAACAAACAAAAACAAACTTCACCAACCCAGTACAAAAACAGGTAGTCTTACTGCCTAACAACCAACTTCCCAGGCTACTGGGACTCCACGATATTTTCCTCCTTTGCATTGGACTTGTGATCAGGGGACAAAAGTATCTTGAGCATAGTAGGGAGCTCCTTGAGCTCCTGGATGGCGTTGTTGAGGAGGGCACCTCCTTCCCTATAAATGTTAACAATAGTCTGCAGGTGGCCTACAACTTCACTGACATGGTTGAGGGCCACTGAGCGAAGCATATCCTCTGCATTGGTGATGATGTTCTCATCTTCATTAGTGATAATTTCTAGAGATATTCGCTGATCACTCAGGTTCGGGGTCTTGAGCCTACTGGACTTCTTTCTTTTCTTGGGGGGAAAATTGAATTCTGCTTGAACCTCAGGCACTTGTTGATGGGGGCGTCCTTAGCAGGAGTGGTACCAGAAGACGTAGGTTTCTTGCCAATGTTGTGGGGGATGGAGGGCATCGTAGAAGGGGGATTGGCAAGATTTTGCGAGGGAGAGGAACTTGTGGGCTTGGGGGACGAGGGATGGTTGGACGTTGAAGAACATGGACTTATACTGAGAGGGTGGGGTGAATAGTATAAGACTTAACCAATTACTAATTTTAACTTTAGATAGCAGTGGAATCAACACAACATTAATCAAGACAGAAAACATCACACATTGAAGACCCATTTTTAACGTGGTTCACCCAAAATGGTTGGGCTACGTCCACAAAAACTTTTCTCTAAAAGTTATCTCAAATTTCTTTGGGAATCCTTCCCAATTACAATGTTTATGAGCCTCGGCCCAAAGGAGATACCTTCCCCTCTGCTCTAGAAATGATCCCTCAGAAGATCAACTGCCTCTACCTCTTGCCAGCACGTGGAACTCCTTTCCATCGAAGACCTCTTGTCCTTAATGCTTAGCCTAAGAGACCTCTCGCCTTCTATGATCACGTCCACAGCAGCTCAAAGAACTCCGTACAAAACACGGTCAGTCGGTCTAGTACAAGTCTTCCTCTCGTCCGTCGGATCTGTCCAACTCTTGAACAAATCAATCCTTTGCATACAAGCCTTCTCAAAGACTTGCCAAATCTGTCCTCAGGTTCTTCTCATAGAACCAATGCACCTCTATCCTCAAGTTCTCTGATAGAACTATCAAACTCAGCTCACAAGTCCTCTGCTAGGACCTATCCAAATCCGCTCACAAGTACCCACCGAAACCTGTCCAAAACCGCTCACAAGTCCCCACCGGAACCTCGTCCAAAACTGCTCACAAGTCCCCACCGGAACCTGTCCAAAAACTCAACAAGCTCACAAAGAAAAACTTTCTTAGTAGGAAATCACAAAGTGAATTGTTAGAGACCCAATGTGATTTGTCAAACTCATAGAAGCATAAAGAGAATTGTTAGAGACTCAATATGTTCTATACTCAAATCCCAATCTCAAAACTCAACTCAAATCAACTCAGCTCAATCTCAATCTCAAATCTGAAAACTCAACTCAATATCTGAAATAGATAGAATAGAATGCTTTTTTTCAAGAACATGAAACCCCAACAATTGCCAACTATGCAAAGAATCACATAACAATGATACTCATGTTATTTTCACCATCAATTAGGGTTTCAACAATAATTCTCATCAAACAAGGTTTAGTCAACCAACACCATTCAACTCAACATCAACCTTGAAGCATTCAACCAATCATCACAAGAAAAGGAAACAAGTAGAAATCCTTTTCCATCCAAAGATATTTGAACAAAATAGCCACCAACACAATATCACCAAATGCAAAGAATAACTTGCTCAAATCAACTCAATGGAGTAAGCCCAATATCATGAATCAAGTAAAGCAATAAATTGATCAAACAACCTCTATGGAAGCAACTCAACCATCAAACTCAAAACAGCCAACCAAGGGTTCCACCAACTCAATGCAAGTAGCTAGACTCACAAATATAAACCCTAGTGCACAAAGCTTCCACTATCTCAAACCAAAAATTATGCATTCACCAAAAAACTCTCCTTAAGGATAACAATGCATAAGTAGTCTTCAACAAACCAGAAAATAGGATTTACACCTAGCCAAAGGATACCTCGTAGAATACCTTTTCACTCCAACCTTATTTCAGAAAACATACACCAATCATACTCATAAGAAGAATGTGCCCATACCTTATTGGAGTAGAAGATAATTGAACCTTCAAGCTTATAAATCGCTGTCCAAGAAACTCCGAATTTCGCGGCATAAAGACATTTTAATAAAAACGTGTGTTACTCTAGCAAAGCACCCCCGCGAGACTCGAAACGGCGACCTCCACCAATGCAGTGCCCAACAGCAGCCTTCGTTGCCACTAGCCCATGCGGGCTACGAAGTTCACAAGTGAACTTCCCTCCACTTCACCCTAAAAAAAAAACTCTCGAAGACTTTTCAACCGCACGTGCTTCTAAGTCTTCCTTCGATCGCAGCGAATACAAAGCACAAACACCGCAAATTGCATTCGGGGAATTTCGAATTCATTAGCCTTCCAACCTTAGGATTTGGAGAATAAATAGTCTCTTCGAAGACACCTTGATGTCGGCGAAAATAAAAACCATTTCGAAATTAATCAAAAGTATTTTAAAAAAGGGTTTAAAAACCCTTAAATAATTTTAATAAATTAAGAATAAAAAAAAGGTTTAAAAACCTTTAAGTATTTTTAATAAATTAAAAATAATTTCTCCCTTAATTAATTAATTAATTAAAACCTTGAAGGGTTTTAAATAATAATTAAATAATAAAGAGAACCTCCATTGGTTTTAATAAAAACCATTTAACTTGGTTTTAATAAAAACCCTATGCCAATGGAATCTCTCGGATTCTCTTAAAAATATTCTCTTGGAATCTTCCACCTTTGAAGCCAACACATCCTCTTAACATTAATGCCATTTCCTTTTGACATCAATGACAACTCATAGACAAGAAGCTAGGATCTCAAACCCAAAATTGCCAACAGACGTATTAGCATGGGTGGAGGCGAAGGAGTTAGCGGAGGACAAAGATCAAGAGGAGAAATCCCTAAAGACTTGGTGGGCTAGGGCATGCTTGTAAAGCACCAGAAAGAGCCCCTGGTGACAAGGGGGTTTCAGGGATTTACTCTCCCTGAAGTTGTTGATGGTGATGATAATGGAACGCAGGAGGAAGTCAAGGACGTTGATGGGCTGAATGTCGCAAAGATGGTTAACAAAGGCAATATTATAAGCTCGGAGGGGTTTATTGGGGTCGTCAATAGTCACATACTGCATAACAGGGATAATAGCAGAGTCCCATGACCAAGGCAAGGAAGAGCGAACCACCCTTTTATTATCCCAAATTAGATTTTTTCTCTTATCAGGAAACTGATCTGTTTCCTCAAAATTATGCCTATCTTTGTGCACTTTTCTACCATCAGGAGGAATACCAGAGACCTGGGTAGTAGAATGCATGCTTACCTCAAAGCAGAGACCTCGAACCTTCACCTCCCCCTAATTCCATGTCTCGATGCAATCTTTGGTGACGTCCTCCTCTATCCTAGAGAACAACTTGAAGAAATTGATGAAGTGTTTAGCGCCTAACAGTGCTACAATCCCAGGCTCAATCTCCAGGTTAGCAGGCTCATAGAGGGCCATGGTGGTAATCAAATCAGGTGGAGCAGGGCTGGAAAGAAGGAAACTAAAGTCACCTTTGAAACTCTTAGGTAAGGAAATATTTGTGAAGGCAAGGTGGAGATAAAGGGGCAGAGTGAGGTGATAAATGTGGTCATCCCGGATCACCGATAAGGTAATCCAAAAAAGGGAGTGGGAGAAAAAACCATAATAGAAGTGTAGCTCTTGATAACAGAGCTCGACTGGAGAAGATAGGGGGAGAGTGGAGTGGATGACAAGCGAACTGGAGGTAAAAACGATGCAACACAATTTGCTAGTATTCGAATCCGAAGGCCAACATGGGATACACAGGTGGCCGATACGAACCGAAAAATTTGTGCAGAAGACCGTACTGACATCACACCTGAGAATAATGGGAGTAGCGAAGTTCCAAAGGTTGATGGTGTTGAAATTAAACACCCTTGTAGTTGATGAAGCATCCTCTTGGTGGTAAGAACCACCTTTTTTGGTCAAATTTCAAGGAGAAGTGTTGAAAAGGAACACCTTTGGTATTGAAAGAATACCGTTATGGTGGCTAGATCTACCTATCGATACTTTGCTCCACATACTGGTTGGATGTGGTGGTTACATCCTTAGGAAAGTCTTCTTCCCATATAGACAGAGTGTCTTGGTTGATAGCTTTGTTAGCTAAAATGTCAACGACCTTATTTGCTTCCCTGAACGCGTGATTGATCTTGTAGAGGGGAAAGTGGTTGAGGGCGACTTGGCACTCCTGGATAATGGTCTGGATGTTTCTTCCACTTAAGATCTTATTGACAATGTGGCCCACTATAACAGCTGAATCCCCTTCAAATATGATAGGTTTAGAGAGGGTTTTTCTCACCTCAATGCTTCTCCACAATGCTTTGGCCTCTGCATAATTGTTAGTTTGGGTCCCCAAATTTTCTACAAAATCCTTGATGATACTGTCGTTGTGATCTCTGACAACATCTATCATCCCTACACTACCTGTATTACATTTGGAGGCTCCATCAAAGTTAGCTTTGAGCCATCCCAGGGGAGGAGGGATCCATTTGGCATTGTCCCTAGGGTTGGGGGAATTCTGGACTTTGATGTAGTCTGAGGGGATCCCAAGAGAAGTGAAGAGGTAGGATTCAAGTCCAAATTTTGGAACCTCGGTGCAAGGGATGAGGCTACTATTTTCAATGGTGAATGAGAGGGCTCTTATGGAAACAACGTTCGAGCTTCAGGGGTTCTCATTGAAAATGCAATTATTGCATTTCAACCAAATTTACCAAATCACGTGATGAAGCAAGGAATTCCACATAAAGCTAAGTCTTGAATTTTTAAAGACCCTGGGCCACTGAGTGAACAAGCCTATGACAGACATGGGCCATACCCAAATTACTTGGAATCTGCTAATCACGTAGGAGAAAACATCCCAAGTGAAGGGGAATTCTAGAAAAATTTGTTGAGTGGACTCCCAAGCTTGGGTGCAAAGGTGATACCTGTTGGGAACGATGACTCCCCTTTGGATCAAATTATCCATAGTCAAGATTCTATTATGGGTAGCTAGCCAGCAAAAGTGGGCCACCTTCGAGATCAAGTGTTTGAGCCAGATGCTCCTGGCTAAGGCCTGGCTATCCCTATTTTCGAGAATCATGGGATGGTTTTCCATCATCTGGGAGGTAGATTTAACGGTGAATAGTCCATCGTTGGATCCTTTCTAGCAGCGTACATATTTTCTCTGAGATTGTGGGATGAAGTTCACCTAAAATATGTCCTGAAGGGTTGTTATGGCCTTGCTAATGGTGTCATTCTTAATTCTGAACTAAACCTATTTCCACTTTCGTATTTCCTGGTCTAAGGTGATGAAATCAGCAACTTTGGGACCAAATTTCTTATCTGTGAGATGCTTGATAGCGGCCACATCAAGATCATTAATGAGGGGATTTGGTCTGGCCTAGGTATCCTTCCAGAAGTCAATGTGCTTACCATTTTCCAGCTGCCACCATGATCCATGTTGCAGCAACTGCTTGGTGTGAGCTATGGATTTCCAGAAGTGGGAACCGAAACGGGGAGTCTCCATATCCAAAAATGCTTGGTGTTGTAGATACTTTCTTTTGATGATGGACACCCACTCCATATTGGCGTTGGTAATAACCTTCCATGCTTGTTTGGATAGGAGGGCCTTATTTGTGATGCTTATACGGTGAAAACCTAGTCCCCCTCTATCTTTAGGAGTGCAGACCTTATCCCAGGCTACTAGGTGGAATTTTCTCTGAGAATAATTCCCGACCCATAGGAAATATTTATAAAATTTTTCAATAGCATCTCCCACCAAGGCAAGGATTTTGAAAATCAACAAAAAATACGTCAGAATGCTTTAAAGGATATATTTAACCAGAGTTGCCTTACCAGCTTGGGATAGGAGGGTCCCTTTCCACCCTACCAGCTTCTTGTGGATCTTTTATGTGACATTGTCCCACATAGCCTTGAGCGGCCTTCCTCTGAACATTGGGAGTCCCAGATAGGTTGTGGGAAAATCAGCTATGGTGCAACCTAGAATTCTTGCAATCATGCTCTGCCTTTTGATGGGGGTGTTGATGAAGTAGAGCTTACTCTTGATGAGGTTAATATTCTAGCTAGCAGTCTCCTCATAGAGGTTGAGGATGTCCTTGATAAATTTAGCTTCGGATACTGAAGCTTTGGTAGCCAACATGGTATCGTCCACAAACTGTTGATGAGTAGAGGGAGAGATTCCAAATGCTTTCTTGATATCAAAAATCATCTTTTTGGAACAAGCGCTTTTGATGGCTCTTCCTAGACTCTCAGCCAGGATGATAAATAGAATAGGGGAGAGGGTATCTCCTTGCCTTAGACCCCTAGTGCTGGGGAAGTAACCAGTGATTGACCTATTGAGCAGGACAAAGAACCTAGAAGAGGAAAAACAGTTGGAAATCAGATTTACCCAAGAATCATGGAAACCGTACTTGAGGAGGATTTTGGTCAGGAAATCCCTATTGACTCTGTCAAAGGCTTTGTTCATATCAAGCTTGAGGAAGAAGGCAGAGGAGTTGGAATTGTGCATAAAATAGATTAGCTCGTGGATGGTTATGACACCATCAAGGATGTTCCACCCCTTAATAGTACTACCTTGGCAAGGATCGATGATGGTGGGGAGAATCTCAGTGACAACTATTGGCAAGGGCTTTGGATAGAATTTTGTAGATGATATTGCACAGGCTTATGGGACAGTAATCAGAAAGGGACTGGGAATTTGCCCACTTTGGGATCAGGGAAAGGAAGGTAGAATTGACATCTATGGGAATGACACTGGAGGTTTACATTTCGATGATATCTTGGCAAAGATCAGGTCCCATAATGTCCCAGTAAGTTTGGAAGAATCTGGGGGGAAGCCATCGGGCCTCGAGGCCTTATTTGGATTCATAGAAAATAGGGCTTGGTGGATTTCCTTGTGGGACAGGGGGGCTGAGGAGGAACTCGTTAGTAGCTTCAAAAATGGTTCTGGGAATATTTTTGAGGAGGGAGTCCATGGCCAGCGCAGAGGGGGAGGGGGGGCGAGGAGATCTTCAAAGTGGCTGATAGCTTCGTCCCTAAATTGGTGAATGTCAGTGGTGAGATACTCGTCCTATCTTTGGCTCCCATGTGCCTAAGAGTAGAGATGTGGAAAAACTTAGAGTTTGAATCTCCTTCCCTAAGCCAAAGCTATCTTGATTTTTGGTGCCAAAATTTTTCTTATTTGCGCAAGGTGTTATGATAGTCAGATAGTAACACCCTCTCTTCTTTTCGGAGCGTGTCATCTCCCTACTCTTTCTGAAATTTGTCTTCAATTTGATCAAGCCTGGTTTTGATATCCTGATTGGTTTCAAAAATATTCCCAAAGGTCTCCCTATTACAAACTTTCAGGTTTTCTTTGATCAACCAGAGTTTTTACATTACTTGATTGGTGGTTGTCCCAGGGAATCTCTTTTCCACAACTCAACGATCTAATTTTTGAGGTTAGGGTGTTGAGTCCACATTGACTCAAACCTGAACGAAGTCTTAAACTGGGATATGTTAGTTGTTTCAAACAAGAGTGGACTGTGATCAGACCCTATATTTGGGAGGGCCTGGAGAGAGGCATCTCCAAAAAAGAGGGAGGGCTTCTTGGGATAGAAAGAAACGGTCGAGATGCTCTTGGATGAGATTGTTTCCCCTTCTTCTATTACTCTAGGTGAAATGGGATCCCTGCAAATGGACATCCATAAGAGCATTGGAATCTATGAACTATCTTAAATCGTTTGTTGATATGTGAGTGATGGTATTCCCTCCTCTTTTGTCATAAAAATGAAGGGGATAATTGAAGTCCCCTGCCAGGATCCATGAGATATTGCCAAAAGCTTACCTCATCTGAGTAATGGTGTTCCACAAGACCATTCTACCCTAAGAAGTATTGGGGACGTAGATGTTAGTCATAATCCACAAGGTCTAGGAGCTAAGGTATTGGAAGAGAATGTTGGACAACCAATCTTGACCAGAGATGAATCTGCCTTTGAATTTAGCTAGGTTCCAAAGACACAGGAGCCTACCTGAGGAACCAGTAGCTGGGGTGAAAATGAAGTCACAAATTTTCTATATGATTTTAGCGACCCTTGGTGACCACTGATCATCTAATTTGGTTTCCTGAATAAGGAATATTGTGGGATTAACATCTTTCCTCATGGCAGCAGCCATCCTTTGCTTAGCTGCCCCATTTAGCCCTCTTGCATTCTAGGTAGGACTTTCATTTAGAAATTTTGGAGGGTTTTTTTCCCCCTTTTCCTTAATGCACGAGGGTTTTGGGTCTTCGATTTTTGTCCTTGATGGTGTTTTCAATTTCTTGGAATAGGGTTTTTTGGGTTCTGTTGGCTATGTCCTCGATAGTGTCCCAATTTCTTCAATCGACATCGGAAGACCTGCCCTTATTTCTGTCTCCACCTACGTCCATCTGGGATTTCCTGAAGCTTCGGGCTTGCTTGGGACTCCAATATTCTAGGGATTCATGGACCGACTCCTCACCATCGAAGTTGGTGACGTTTGTGTTAGCCGTGGAGGTGGGGAAAATAGGCCTAACAGGGAGGGGCGATTGGGGTATGGAGTTAGGCGAATATGGGGCCTTGGAGGGAGAACTCTGCCTAGAGGTGCTATACGAGAGTGGTGACTGACACAAAGGGGGAGGGGGATAGGGACTTTCCTAGGTGAGTCTGGGATTCACTCGTAGGAGGGATGTAGGGTTAGGGAGAGGGGGGACTTAGCAAAGATTTCTCCATCCTTAATCTCCTCAGTGGTGCCAAATTCATTAAGTAAACTAAATTTATTAGAGACAGAGACCACGTTACTTACCTGTTGTATCACTCTGGTTTGCGGTGGTTGGCTTGGTTGCCTACTCATGATGTTCGTCCTCTGTCCCGCTTTGGTTATGTTCTTCTATCTCTCAACTTGGTCCAAACGCACTATATTTTGGTGATTGGTGTTAGGATTTTTGTGATGTGGGCACTAAGAAGGAAGGTGCCCTTGGGACTGGCACTCCGAACAAAAGGTGGGCTTGTTTTCGTACACCAGTGGTTGTCTTCGCATGTAATCCCCATAGATCAGGTTGAGGTGATCGAGGAGTTGTGATTCGAGATTCACATTGACACAGATGCACGCCTGAGTTAGGCGAGTCCTGGTGCGAGTGGCTGGGTTTTGAAAAGGTTGTTCCTTTCCTTTTACATCAACTTAATCAAATTAAATTATATAGGTTATTTGGTGTCGCGATATTTGAACCTGAGTGTGGGCTAAGTCAAACCTGAGTGTGGGCTAAATCATCCAAAAAAATTGAGTTAAAAAGTCGAGTTTTTATAATGGGTTTGGATACGAGAAAACATAGGTTTTTATAAGGTCCCCTCATACCGAGGTTTGAGCAAGCTTACACCTCCTAAATAAAACCCAAGTACTTACCACTACAATATTAAACATGCACATAACTATCAAACTATTATAATATCATTATATAATTATGATGTAATGCCAATGAAACTTATTTCAATCTTATATAACTTATTAAAAATATGTTGCTAAGGGTTAGGTGGATTGGTAAGTGTTTGTTTGACTAGGCACTTACCAAGAAGAGACTTGGGTTCAAACCTTGAGGGTGCCAATTGCAAAGTTAGTAGTTTGATCTAAATCCTTTGCGTGCATGCTAGACCGACAATGACGGTATGAATCTCAAGCGACAGGTGGTCTTCCTCTCATGATGGATCAACAACAACGAGATGGAATAGACTTGTTGGAAGCAACCCCTGTAGTTTGAACCTTGTACTAACACATACTAAAAATAATGATTGTAATCAACTCCCTTATGCACCTTAAAAAACTTATTAAAAAATACTTATAAATATTTATTAAAAAATAATTTTTTAATCAGAGTGCTCTAATTTTTTTCTTGGATCATAAAAAAAGTACAACCAACAACACAATTAAGAGCCATTCTCCCCAAGGGGATAATGAAAGCCTTCCTTGGTGTGATTCTAACTTAAATATCCTAAAGAAGAGTCCAACCATATACGAATAAGACTTCTCATTGCTCCACCAAAACTTCATCCTCAATTCATGAAATTTCATATAAGATTTCTTTAAAAATAGTAAATAAATAAACTTATAATAACAAAGTATATAACATTAATATTTCTAAAATATCTTAATAATATGATCTTAAATTCTTATAGCAACCTGAATTCAAACCATAGTAAAATGAATGTTAAAAAAAAAACATCAAGAGCTGGCAAGCAACAAAAGCTCCCACCAAGCATAACACATGGGACACCCTTTTTGACGTAGTTTATTTTGAGTGATAGTAAAGACCTCAATGTTCGCCTAACTAATCTTAGGTTCCCTGCATATCATAAATTATAAATAAAAAATAAAAAATAAAAAAATCTTAGCCAAGATCAACCTTCAACTTCCCTTTTCGTTGTAAGGAGAAAGAGCAGGGGCGGTGGGACCCACTTTCAATTAAAAAGGAACGACGGGACCCACCTCCAATTGAAAAGCGACGACGGGGCCCACCTCCAATGGAAAAAGCGACGGAAAGTTGGCGTTAGCGGGTCCTCTGTCGGCGACGCCGCAACCACGGCAAGTGCGGCCCACGCCACCCTCACCAGCTTTTCCACACTCGCATTCCACGTCACGTCACGTCATAGAGACACGACAACTGAGATTTCCCGCATGGTGTGATTACGTCAGCATCAATTGACTTCGTGGCGCCAGCGCCACTACCCTTGGACTAATTCGGCCAGCGCTGTATCACGCGCCGGAGACTTCGGCTTTGAGTAGGCACGGCCCCACACATCCATCCTTAAATATAAAAGCTGTACTAAAGTGGAATAAAATTTTAATTTAAAAATATAGAACAAATTTTATTTATATATAAATTTTAGATAATTATGAAATTATTATTATTAATAAAACATTAATTATAATTTTAGAATTTTTTTTGATATAGTAATTTTTTCCCTATAACCCTATACTATCTAATTGTTTTATAACCCAAAATACCTATGAAAAATACTGTCTGATAAATACCATTGGCTAAAAATAGACTCAGTCAGCTTAAGCCGACAACACGAGAGCAACGGTGACGCTTCCAGCAGTCGCCCTCCCTCCGATCCGCCATAGTCCGGAGAATCTTGAGCTGGCAGCCTTAATTTTCACTTGTTTATTTCATCATTATTATTTCCAGAGCTCCAGACATGGTAAATTCCTGCCAACCTGGATGTATTATGAACCGGTGGTAATAAATTTCCCACATTATTTGCATTTTTACAGGCTTTATTCAGTGGAGGGCGACGCAACGCCTACTGTAAAGCAAATTAAATTCTTTGGTGTCCTTGTCTTTTGCAGATGAGAGGAGTTGAAATTTGACCCAAACACAGAAATGCTGGCCTTTCGTATGTGCAAACAAGAAGAGAAGTCAGCATGGAAAATGAAGGCACAGCTTGTCTATTGTCTGCTGGCAAAAATAGTAGCACCCACCACCGCAATGGCAAGGGAAGATTAAGACAACCATTCTCTATTTTGTTGGCTTCCCTCTTTATGACCCGACATAGCAATAAAATAGAGAGGATTTTATGCCAAGAGGAGGATTATTGTTTTACAATCTTATTGGCATTCATCCAATATAAGGATTTGGTTAGTTTGGTTTCTGGGCGCATATCTATAAGCATTCAGAGTTGTTAGTTTCCTTCACCCTCTTGAGCAACTCCTCTCTGTCTCCCCTATTTTCTCTTCAATTGGTCTCTCCTCCCTCTTCCCCTTGTTGGTTTCTTGTTGTTTTCCTTGAAATCCTCACAAAAACCACCCTTTCTTAGCATGTCCCTTCCCCTTAGTAATTAGTTAACCCCCTCACCCCTCCTCACTATTTTTGTGCAAGTTTGACTTTATGTCACACAATGTTATAATTATAAAGGGGGCAGCAATTATCTTTGAATTGAGTTGAAGTGGTGCGTTGGTTTTAAGATGTTTTTAATGTATTTGAGAAATTCTTTGTTTTTCTGGTTTTGTATTTAAGTGATCTTTTAATTATCAATATAATTGTTTTAGTAATATCTTTTGCTTTTTTAATAGAGTACATGAATATAGCCTTGACTTCAACCTTCAACCCAAGGTAAGTTCAAGATATCACATTCTAGTTTTTAATTGGCAAGATAAGATGATGGTAAGAAAGAAGTCATATAGAATTTTGGATTGCTTTATCTTACATCAATTATGACCTTTGACACAAAATACAAAAGAATACTTGTTTTTCCCACATATATTATATATTTTATAAATGATCAAGTTGTAATATAATTTATTGGTAGCATACATTAAAGTAGAAAGTAGAAGATAGAAATTCATAACAAGGAACACATCTCATCAATCTAACATGATACCATTAAAAAAAAGTGTATCACATTAACATATCCAAATCCATTCATTACTCATAATCCAATGTGTCAATTTATCAAAGGGGTTAAAGAGGCAGAGATTGCATTCCCCCTTAAAAGAACTTCCTCCTTGAATTTAATCCAAAAGGTGTGGCCAAGTTTAACATCATATTGATGGCATAAAAGTCTGAGAATAAATAAAGACAATGCATTTTGTACACATGGATGGGGAAATCATTCCAAGATACAAAACATAATAGAACAATGTTGTTCATTCAAGGTGATATTAATCAATAACCCAGTTCAAGTATTCATAGAAATTCATTCATGAATATGTCATATTCTTTCAAGTTGAAAAGATAAACCCCATAGTTCTAAGTTTCAATTGTTTATGTTTTTATTTCATTAAAGTTGTTGGAATGTGTTACATTATTTGGTACATGTCAATGTACCACCTTGGGTACATAACTAGAGTGGGAGTTTGTCTTAAATTAAGGGTTGAGTAGTTACTTCATGCAATGTAATAAATGCACAAGTGTTAGAATGTGCAATGATGTAAATGTGCATGTAGTCCACATGTACATGAGTCATAGGATAGATAGTTGAAGAGTCATAGGTAGATGAAAGGCCAAGGGATATATCTCCCTATATATATGCCTTTGATAGTGCTAGATTAGAAGCTAGAGAGTTAGGAAGTATAGTGAGTTTAGTAGGTACAATGTAGATCATGCATTATTCATGGAGTGTTCAAGTCCTCCATTATATTACATTGTACTATTTTTGTAAGCTTTCATTAATGGATATTTTTTGAGCTATTGTAGAAGTTTCTCATATATTTTTCCTGCATATTATATTGTCATTATCATATAGTTAACATTGTTTGCTTATTTTATAACTTGTGGTTGCATTTCCTTCAATATAGATCCTCAAAAGCTAACAAAAGCATATCATTACAAGGTCACAATACATATTTACATGTTGTCATTCTATTATAAGAGTACAACATATTCATTCATTTCTATATTTTTCATTATTATTAATTTATTTCTCATACAATAAAATTTCCATCTCCTTTATAATACAATCATCCTTATTAAATATATGTACAAGTCTGAGAGGGCATCTACCAAAGGGTTTCACCTATTGGCAGATAACATGGCATCAATCAAGACTACATGGCACCAGTCATGGGTAATCATGCCAACCTTTATATATTTGGTAGTATCTCATAACCTATAGTGTCACTAAATAATGTATTGTGTTATTTCAATTAGGTGGTAGTTATGGCACTAACATAAGGGGACAAGTTGACTACACATAGGGCTCCTTACTAACATCCTCTTAAGCTAACTATTGGGTCAACCAAAAATCCTTCAAAAACATGGCCATAAATAAAACATATAGAGAGACTTATGGATTTTTCATTTAGTAACTCCATAGGGACTCCGATAACCATGGAAAATATAGGGCTAGGTCCTAACCAATGAAACCTATGCATATCTCTACTCAATAAAATAACATCTATCATATGAATGTATAAAAGGTTAGACTTCATCCTATTCTTGGTGGACATCATAGCATCATCTAGATCCTATGCCAAAAGGTCATGGATATCTTTTATTTTTATAGTATTTTCTCCTTCAAGGCTTCAACATAGGACCCCATATTGTCTATAAAATGCCTTCATGTCTACTAAAGTATGTTCTTTATCCATCATGCACTTTTAATTATATCCATGAGAGTACTAAGAATCCTTTGTGGAAGTATCAACCTAGCCTATAGCCATCATATTTCCCTTAAACTATTATTGCAATGCATAAATCTCTTGGTAAATCTCCTAAGTAAAATTTCTTGTTTCGATCTTCACCTTAACCAAGCCTTCTACTTCCTTCTTACATTCTCTAGGATATCCAATGTCATGATTAGTTGATGATGAGATTGTTATAACATCAAACTTACTACTCTCATATATTCTCATTTTTTAATCACTAATTTTTGTTGTAATTCATTATATCACTAGAACAAGTCAATTGTGATATTAAATAACCCATATTTAGGAAGAGGATGAGTTATTGCTCATATGGATGGTTTGACTTTCTAGATTACATTGACCATCTAATTAATGTGATCCTCCATCATCAACAATCTCATTACATCCTTTGTTAACTCTTCTTGGACATTGTCTTACATTACCCTAGAAATCACAATATTCTTCTTGGTGATCTTATATCACATATCCATTGCTAGCATCTTCTCCTACTATTATGTTCCTCTATGTGAACTATTCAAGGGTTACATAAATCTGGATGATTCTCAAGGACCTCATGAGGGCCTCATGCCACTAGAGAATCTATTTAGAAGTTTAAGGTGGCAATGAGATGAAGCCAACTTTTCTTGTTGTTGTCAAGACACCCATGCACTCCAACATCTCCTCTAGCATCACTTGCATTATAACTCTTTTTACAAACCCATTGGAGAGTAGTGAATGTGGTTGTAATAAACAAACCTTTAATTTCATTTGCATCTCTACTCCCTCTTCAATCAAGTCTTTAAATATTCAATGTATCATTGGCTCCTTGGCATTGCTCAAACCCATAACTAGGGTTATGCATAGCGGTAAATCATTGTTAATTCACAAATATTAGGATTTTTGAAATTTGAAATTGATGAAAATGGGGACCCTAGACGTTGGCCTATTCACTTGAAATTTTTGGGAGCAAAATTTTTTGGGGCAAGCTCGCCCTACATTGATAATAATTTCATCATTTTTTTAAATCGCCAACACTCCCGCATAAATCATGGACCTTTTTTACCTTCAAATTATAAAATAATTATTCATCCCACCAAATTTACCTTTTGTACCACCAGTCTATATACTTAACGTGACAATGATAATCATTCATGTAAAACATTAAAACTCCTCAAAAAAATTACCTATAACAATGAAAACCCTAAAACAGATAGACAAGACCTGAAGCAGATAGTCGATAGCTAAGGAGTGTCGATAACCGATTGGTTTTAGAGGAGTGTTGATAGCTGATAAGTTGTAGAGGAGTGCAGATAGTTGATAGGTTACAGGGGAGTTTTGATAGTCGATAGGTTGCATGAGAGTGTCAATAGTTGATAGGTAGTAGAGGATTGTCAGAATAGTCAAGCAGTTTAGAACTATCGATAGCTGATAGGTTATAGATAACTATTTATAGCCAATAGATTGTAGAGAACTAGCAATAGTCGATAGGTTACAAAGGAGTGTCAATAGCCAATAGGTTGCAGGGGAGTGTCGATAGTTGATAGGTAGCAAAGGACTACCATAATAGTTGATCAACTTATAACTATCGATAGTTGATAGGTTATAAATAACTATCAATAGTTGATAGGTTGTAGAGAACTAGTGATAGGTGATAGGCTGCAGAGGAGTAGTTGAGTGTTGATCAAATGTAGAGGAGCAGTTGAGTGTTGATTGATTATAGAGTAGCAGTCGAGTGTCGGTCTATAGAGAAGCAGTAAAGTGTCAATCGGTTATAATGAAGTAGCCAAGTGTTGATCGGTTGCATAGGAGCATTCAAGTGTTGATCAATTATAGAGGAGCAATCATGTATCGATCGGTTGTAGAGGAGCAACCGATTGATATGGAACCTTCTAGAAGGTGTAACTTTTGATCCAGAGCTCCATTTTCAATTTTTTTAAAACCACTTAGCTCAACAAGATCTACATTTTAAAATGATCTATAATCAGTTTAGCACTTGGTAAAATCCTCAAAAAACCCTTAAAAGACCTCCAAAATGAGCTCTAAAGTTACTAAAGTGTGATACCAAAGAAAAAGCAAGTAGAGATCTAGTAAGGGTAATGTGTAGAAACCCTTAAAGGATGCTAGATCTTGGCAACCTAAAATGATGGATCTGGTAAATATTGTTGTCTTATCACAAAAATATATGAAAAACATGTGGTAGCAAGATTTTGCAATTGATTCACCCTATTTTTATAATTTTTGGTGGAAAAAAATGTAATTTGCCATGTCTTCTACATGAATTTGGATACGCACCTTGATGATGGTATATTCAATTTCATACATTAGCCCTCCCACGTGCAACTTCTTTAGGCTATAGAAATTATAGATAAAATAATTATATACACTACACCAAGTCCACAAGCAATTCTATTTGTTGGTAAATTCTAGATGCCAATTAGGGGGATTCATTGTGATATGATTTCCATGCTTTTTATCCTTACCCCCTAGATCTACCACTTATTAGGGGGATTCATTGTGATATGATTTCCATGCTTTTTATCCTTACCCCCTAGATCTACCACTTATCTAGAAATACTACATCTAGATTAATCATAAAATGATATCCAACTTATATGCCCATGCATGACTACACTAAGTAAACATGTTTGCCTGATTTTTAGGAATGGGATTGGTGAAGTACATAGTGCATAGGATAAAAAATGTGTAATACTTGGACTTCATCTTTCCTTTCATGATTAATTTAGATCTCCCATTTTCTCAAAAGTTATTTAAGAAAACATAAGTGACACTATGCTTTTTCTCTATACCATTTCATAGGTTTCCTTTATCAACTATCATTATTGAGTATCTAAAAATTTTTATGTAAAGCCAAAACCTCCATTATATATTTTGCTTGGTATCATTATTCTAGCCACCATCAAAACCCTTGATTTTGACAAGGTGCTCAACTTTACATTGATATCCTTCAACTTGACCACTTTCTTCCTTTCATATTTCTTAGGGTCCTCCCCTCCATGCAGAGGCTCACTACTCGATTTACAACTTCTTTATTAATTAGATAACATTTATCCATCCACATCCCATCATGTTTGTATCAATTGATCATTAAAGTGGTCAAGCTGCCAAACTTATGTAGGTTTGGGATTTTTTCCCAGCCTAGGAATCCCATCTATGCTACAAACCACAATTTATCTTTATCCCAAGCTCCATTCAACTGCTTCATTGACTATACCTCAAGGTATAATGCATCATGGGATACTTTCACTAGGATTACATGGACATTGAAATCTTATCTATGTAAGTGGAACCCACTATCCTAGAGAATGGTATCCCAAAATTTACATTGAGAGGATCCATAGCCAATGACAACCTAAGATCTACACCACTATTATTGTAATCATGGTTCTTTTGGCATGTTTATCACCTTGTAATTTATCTTATCTTTAGGTGTCATTACACTTCTCCCTTCTATAACTACTATCTACTCGTTGTTGCTTAAATGCATATAAAATTCCATTAAATGCACCAAGTGTTTTAACCCACGATAAAATTTCCTATTTTATTTTTCCTAAGGCTTTAAATGGATTTGATGCAACTTTATCAAAGCTTTAGCCATTTTTCCTACATGTGAGATTGCTTGAGTACCACTCATATGTGCAAATCTACCCCATGTTTCTAACATCCTATCCAACTAGTGCCTTTGTATGGTTTAATTCATCCTCCAAGAAAAAATCCAAACCCTTTGCTAAACTTCCCTCTTAACTACCCAAATAAATTTTATTACATGATCTAATTTTCCTTTTTTAAATTTAATTTATATGTCATTTGATTAGTTTTATCAATGATCGAGATGGGTTTTACGTAGTCTAAATTCATTCCTCATTTGGTGTCAAATTTTCTTTGGCATTATTTTTTTTAGTAATTTTTATTTGACTCCCTATGCCTAGAGTACTTGGCTCCAATGTTAAATGTCAATGGTGCTTGGTGCTAACCCTTTTCTCTCTTCAAGGGTGATCTAAAAAGTTCTAAATACTTAGGTAACTTTATTTTTTTTTCTTGAAATTCTTAGATGGACCAAAACTCTTATCCAAATTTTTGCATAATGTAGCATTGCATAGGATTTAAAACTATTCAAAATGAGGTCCAAGTGTTGTAACCTAGACTCTAATGCCACATGCAATGCCCTTCAGATGTACTAAAATACCCAAGTTAATTTTTTTGCTTAAACAAACAAATCAAGTACCTTAACTAGGATTTTTTTACAAGTTATATAATTAAAGGATTAATGGTTATGATTCTACATAGTTTTTGGCACAAAGGATCAAATGCACACATTATTTTTTAATTAAAAAATATACAGCCAACAGTTGTATCTAAATATTCCAATCATTATGCAACAAACTCTCAATAGACACTTATCAGATAAATCTAAAGATTTCAATAGCTAAGGATTAATCTCTTGTGTCTAATGTTTACTTAACATCAGCCTCACTCAAACTCTTCTCATATCTTGAACTTGGTACCCACCAAATCTTATCAGTTAATGCTTGTATAATGATGTTGAAATCACAAAGTTGTAAGTTGCTCGTGTAAGGCTAACATAATTATGGGGAGGTTCATTCAGTAAAAAACAACCATTTTAAATAGGTTTAATGACTATTAGACTCATAAAAAATCAACCATTGGTCAATTTAAGTTAACCTCATACAAGGATTAACTCCTTCACACTACCTATGTCTTGTTGGGTTTAGATTTTTTATGACATAAGGCCACCTAATAAAATTAATAATAATCACAAAGTTTGCTTTTAGGGATTCAAAAGCTAAGTGAAGAGGCATAGGGTACACATGTGTCAATTATCACTACCTAAGTTCCCATATTAAGCACCCGATCGACTAAGGAAAATATATGTCAGGCACAATGCTACCCAAGTTCCAAACTTGGAATCCTAAACCAATCCATTTACAAGTCATAAATAAATGATTTTATGAGCCCATAGCCCATGGTCTTGAAGTCCAGAGTATCAAACACAAAAGCTAAATTCTGAAGGTTTAGAACCTAAATTATGGGTTCATTTGGACAATACTCAAGTTTCACACTTGGATATAAATCATAACCAATTAATCAAATTTTATTACTAATATAGCTATTATTCCATAGTTTATTTGATTCAAGAAAAAAATTGTTTACATTATAATTTTGAGGTAATGACATTAGGATGTCACATATGATCATGGTGTTATTAGCACCTTGGAACCAATCCATCTATGGTAATGGTTCCTCATTTATCTTTGGTGTTGATCTCTATTGACCAGGATGCCTATTCTATATTTGGAAAAAACATTATTTGATGTGCTTAGCATCAACCTCTAGACTTAAATCTACCTTCAATATTCTTGTAACTAATCCTCATAGCGCTAATATTATTAGTACTAAGGGAGATATCAATATTTATGAGAAATTTTTTTATAATTTGATTTTGTCAAAGGTATTTTGACGTGTTCTTAGAATAAGGTATTTCAATAATTTCTTAGATAAGGTCCCAAATAAGTTTAGATCCTAGTCTAGGAGATATTTTTGGGTTTTGGCCAACATATCATTCAATTCAAACAATCTTTCCATAAATTTTAATATTCATAACTTAATTTCTTTCTCTATGGTGCAACCATATTGGCAAAGGTCTAGGTTTAGTTAGTACCTCTGCCTAAGATATAGGCTTAGCAAGGCATACATATTTGGGATAGCACACACATTTAGGATGGCACAATGGAATATAGTTGGTGCCAACATTATTAGGTTTAGCATCTTAAAATAACTAAAACCAACATTATTAAGCATGATGACATAGTTGAAGTTTGCATTGAAATGAACCACAAGTTTAGAATATTATTTTTTAAATAAGATGATAATTATCTCATTTAGATCTCAAGACAAGTATGATGCATGTCATGCATTATTATTTCATTCATTAAAAAATCAATTCATAGAATATACATAGAGCTAAAATAGTTTTTTTATTTTTTAGCCACTATTTCCCATGCATATACTTTTAACAAGTAAACTTACATCGTTGAAGAAACACACTGCTAAATAAGATACACATATTAAATTTATATTTACATAACCAACTAGTAAAATCATACTTATTTTTATCTTCATACATTTTTTTTTAATTTAGCAAAAAACCCCTTACGAGGCTGCCTTGGTCTGAGAAACCACAACCAGGGGGTTCTACACCGTCAAAATCACCCGGGAGTTGCATCCAATCCTGACCACACCAACATTATCAATTGGATTTTGGGTACCCAATGTGCATTTTGTAGGGTGGAGATTCAAACCAGGGACCTCCCTTGGAGGATTGCCCTACCCTCTCCAACTCACCTACAACATGTGGGTTTCTTCATACATTATACAAGCATAAAAAATATCAAAATCATAATCTAACAATGGATACTTAGGGTGCACATATTTCATAATTAAATAAGATATCCACATCAATCATTATATAGGGCAATACAGTCATACTTTTTCAACTACTTTTATTTCAACACCATTATCTAGAGCCTCCAATACCAATAAAAAAATATTTGGTACCATAATGCAAAAACAAATATGATTGGTACCACCTACACCTATACCAAATTTATTTGGTGACTCCTATGACTTTAGTAATTGTTGGTGCCACACATACCTATATTTGTATAGGATATACCATAGTTCAGGAAAAACTTTACCTCCTTTAAAGCCCCCATAAATATTCCAAAATTAGATACTATAGTATTTTTTTTATCATCTTACCGAACTAGAAACATAAGAATGCAAAGACTATAGTATAATGATAACAAGCATACTAGATAGAAACATAGACAACACACATAGTATAAGCTGAATAGATCATATAATAAATTTTTTACCATCCTCACTATGGGATTGACACATATGGATCACATCCATCTTTGAGAAATCCTTCTCACTTTGATAATTTTCATATTTGGGGATGGAATCTCTTTGGAGAAGTCATATTGACTCCATAATATTCATAAGAAAATATAAAGGAGAACAAGGATGCTAGTTAATGCTTATGCAATTGCATTTAAGCTTGTAACGACCTCACTAAGTTAGGTTGGCATTTATAGAATACATTCATATTTAGAGAAGTCACACTTAATCCATATAAATTCCACCTTATTATGATCTTAGAAATATCATACATGACTTAAGATTTATTTATAAGAGGCACTTCCCCACTCCTCTCATTTGATGTCTAATAAGAAGCAACTAATGCTTGGCTCCAAGCCAACATCTAGTATCCCCCACTATACTTCAACTTGACCCCTTGTTTGAAATTCAAATGCATATGTTACCCATTTTTCATTGTCCCAACACTATAGGCAATCATACAACAAAATACTTCTTGAACACATGAAACCTTATCCACATATGCATAAACTACTAGGTTCTATTGGCATGCATAACCATCAAACCTAGCATAAGTACATAATACATGGGTTTCGTTGATATACATGCACCACAAGACCTATCAAAAGGATACAACATATAGGATTTTGTACTAAGAAGAAGATTATTATTTTATAATATTATTATAATTTATCCTATAATGGTTAATTAGTTTTGTTCATGTTTGCATGTCTCTAGGAATTTATAGTCATTAGTTTCCTTCACCCTCCTGAGAAACCCCTATCTATCTCCCATATTTTCTCTCATGTTGGTCTCTTGACCTATTCTCTTATTGGTATTTTTGTTCTTTCCCTTGAAATACTTTTGTTACCCATCCTATCTCAACATGTCTCTTCCCATCAGTGATTATGCTAACCCTCACTACTTCTATGCAAGACTAGTTTTGTGTCAGGGCGGTAGAATTAAAGGGACAATAATTATCATTGAAATCAAGAATGAGTGGGTGGATAGCATGTTGGTTTGTAGTGGTTGTAGGATGTTGTATTTAATTCTTATAATTTTTTTTTTAATTGTTTAATGGTACATATTTAAATAATATTTTAATTATTAATATGATTATCTTGGTGATATCCTCCTCTTATCATGATAGGGTTATATATATATATATATATATATATATATATATATATATATATATATATATATATATATATATATATATATGACCTTGAACTTACAACACAAGGTATGTTTCATATCACAATCTAGTTTTTAATTGGTAAGACAAGATGGTGGTAACACAAAAGTTGTGTAGCATTTTGGATTGCTTTATTACATCAATTATGGCCTTGTACACCTTTAAAAACATAATAACACTTGTTTTTATTATATAGTTATTATATTCTTGAAATCATCAATTTGTAATCTAATATATTGATATCATATATTAAACCATAAAAGAAGAATTAATTGCAATAAGCACATCACATTCATTATAACATAATATCATAAAACATAGTGCATCACATTAACATGTCCAAATGCATTCACCATTTATAATCTATGTTCTTAGTTTATCAAAGGGTCAAAGAGGTAGGCATTACATATTTAGACTCACTAAAGATAGATATCCCTTGATGATCTAAGGAAAACATTTAGACCCAATAAAATTCATTTGAGATTTATGTTGGTTATGCTTTAACTCAAAATTATAGAGGAAATGTATAGGGTTAGGGATTAGGTATTTGGATGAATTTGAGATAATCCTAAATAATTTGGAGATGAATTCTCTGTTTTACTATAGATAAAAATGGAATGAGATGCAATAATAACTCTAAAGAAAATAAATTCATTTGATGCTTCATCTTTAGACTACCACTGCTAGAACTATCTTCCTTCTAGATGAACTTGAGAGGGTAGGATTAAGGTAGATTGGTCTTTGTTTTAAGTATCTCTTGTTTTGGAATCTAATTCTAGATTGGAGGGGATCAATTCTAATTTACTCTATTAAGGAGATGATAATCTAGGTAAACTTGGAGAAAGCCTAAGGGTACTACTTAACCATGTCAACCACCTATACCAGTCACTATGACTACAAGGATATCTATGCAAGAGAAATATGTCAATCCCTCTATTTTGGGGACTATTGCATGATGATGTTCAAGATCTTCAAATGGGGCAATGATGGTTGTTGGAAATGCCCCCATTTTGTCTATATTTTTTCTAGATAAGTCTAGTTTTATTCAAACTATAAAACCTTATTCTAAACAATATAATTTGTTTTTACGATGGATGTGGTTGAATGATTTTATTCTACATATTTATGGTTGAATTTTGATTATTTTTGAGGAAGTATATAAAATTATCAGATTTTCCTATATTTAGTATGTGTTAATATTTTTGTTGGAGAGGAGCTCCTATGGTAAACATTTCATGTGGATGTATTATTCATAGATATAGGATGATATAGAGTTTTTAATGATGGTTACAATAGCCATACCCACTATAATAGTTGCTATGGATAGAAGGCTACCACAACGATGAAAAATTCATTGTAGTCTAGATCTCAAGCTAGCTAACCTAGGTTGGTTATTAATAAATTCTATTATATACCATCTTGATGAACTGGATGAGTGAGATGAGTTGACTAAGTGAATAAATTTGGATGCTAAAGGAATTGTTTAACCATTTCTACTGCAATTTTTATTTATTATTATTTGCAATTTGATCTAATTCTATTAATTTGTAGCAATACCTACTATTAAGTAAGGATAATTATTGTTGTTGGACAATTAGATAGTTGATTGTCACTTTTTAAAAATTAAGTACATAGTTAGATTCCTTTTGTCCATTTATTAGATTTGTGTAGTTCTTATTTATTCCAAACATAAAATTCATGATGCATTTTCATATTTTTTAAATCAAAACTTTCTATAAAGTCAAGCTAGTTGGAGAAACTAGAATGCATATACTATTGTTGTATGTTATTATTAAGAACATATTAATAAAATATATGAGCGTTATATTATTTTGAGTACTAAGCTATGGAGGAGGGTTTACATTGTCTACTCTAAGAAAATGCCCACTTATGAGGGATAATAAAAACTACCTTCCTTTGATTAGGTGGAATTTCTTTCCATTGAATAGTTATGTTTTAACATGGTTTATTTATGCATTGGTGTGTATACAATTATATTTTTTTCATGGATTTATGTTCAATTTCTATTTTGTATAGTTAATGGTATGATTGGATAAGTTTAGTTGCAAACATCTACAAGTATGCCTTCCTCTTTGTCTACATTATTCAAAACTTCTTTTGTTAGAATCCCATATTCTTCAACTTGTTCCTCTCCCCTCATTTTAAAATTTCTTTATCATTCTTCCACAACAATGTCCTTATTATGTTGTAGGACATATTCCTTTTTCTAATCCTTTCTATAATAAAAATTGTTGCCTAAAACTATGGCATTTTGGTAGAAAAAATGTGGCAATATTGCATATAGACGGGAATTTATCCCTTGTGTCGGAAGAAATTCTTTTTCCTTTTATAAACTAGAATAGTATAGGTAGATTCCAATTAAAAAGCATGAATACTTGAGTGATTAGGACTAGCAACAGTGTTAGATTACTCTTACTTTCTCAATTGGTAATATAGGATTATTATTCTATAATTGTTTTTGGCTTTATCCTTCCTCTATCTTCTCGTGTACTCTCCAAGGTGCATTCATTGTAGACACTTTAGCATTGGTGATATTTTTTCTCATGCACATAGTGTAAAATACCTTGTCAATAGCTATGACCTTGAATTGGCAAATTTAAAATATCAATGACCTTCCAATGGGACTAATGTCTGATATATAACATGGAGTTACATAAGATGTATAACTATCAACTAATAAAATATGACAACTATTTTATGATGTGTGATTCTATTATTCTCATGTGACACCTATCATAATAGTTATATAAGCTGTATCAATATAACTATATCATGTATGAATGAATGACATTCACCTAGAGGATGAAGGAGAAATGTTCCTTCTACAAATATTTTCCATATAAATAGGAATACTAAATATTTATCCATCCTAGATAAACTATGGGAAAATAAATATTAACACCCCTTACATATTTTTATAAAGTTATTTTTAGGTCTCATATGTCTATGAACTAGTCCCACATGTGGGAAGTTCAATTCTATTAAGGACTTAGAACTTGAAAAAGAGACAATTGATATTTATCCCCAAAAACATCAAAAGAAAAAATCAAAGCAAAATAAAATACATGAAATAAGGAAAGAGGGATAACACACACTAGGATGTCAATATATAGCTACTATTATCATATTGGACATCATACCAAGAGAATACTATCATTGTGAGAACATCTAGATTTATAGCATTTAATTCTCTTGATTTTTCTTATCATTATGAGATCTAGTCTTATGATATCATCTCTCCAATGAGATTAATTACTATGCAATACTTAATTATGAAATAATCACATCTATTACAAATTATGTATACTTATATATTAGCATTCATCCTACATGGATATATATTAGAGCATTCAATATTTAAAAACTCATCATCAACCACTTCTTCAATACATTCATCTATTACTTTATTCATATTTTACAAATATGGCATATCATTATGCTAAAAAAAGCATGAAGTTTCAAAATTTGACAAGAAAGACTAAACATGTGATTTCCAAACCAAAGTATAATTTTTCACATAGCTACCTTTATTACATTCATATTGATTATTTATATCCCATGATGAGTATTTGGCTTGTAACAATTTTTTAGTCTCTTTAATTTTATTATAACTAATTTTATAATCATATCTTGTATGATTCATTGCTTATCTTATAATGATACTAGATAATGTATCTACTTGAAGGTTATGCATTTATAGTTTTCAAATGCATAATGTTGACACAAATACCGAGTTAGAAAAATGATATGCATGTATCATGAAAAATAATATTTGTGCATTAAGAAAAAGAGATGCATAAAAAAAACTATATATATGAATTGAAAAATGATATGCATAGATATAGTACATGAAAATATAAAGCACATGATCCTAAAATAAATATAAATATATATCTCAATAATGATAAAATTCCATAGGCCAATGGGAAATCACCAAAGTCCATGTATATATGTATCTATAAAAAAAATACTATGCGTCATATATGTCTCTCCCTATTGTGAGGTTATTATACACTCCTCATTGTACCTTAAGAAGTTATTCTTGATTTCTCTCTCTATTTGTTGCTTTGTCAACCTTGATCTCAATCTTGAGGTCTTCCTGCATGCATGATCGAGGTCCTCCCTCAAGGTATCCACATCTCTTATATGAATCTATCTTATGGAATTCATATCCCTTATATGCTTATCCACTAGTCATATCCTCTTAGTTGTTTATGCTATATTTACCTCTAATTAGGCTAACCTCATCCTCAGGATATTAATAATACTTGAAGCTCAAAGGAGATTACCAATATAATATATGGGAGAAAAGATATCGACATGATACTTAGGAATAATCTATAGATGGTGGAGTAGAATCAACTAAAGTAAGAATCTTAGTATCAAGAGTAATAGGACCTCACACAATAAGGTCTCTACAATCATCTAAAGTACTTACCTACATTTTTCATTTTCATTTTATTGGGCCACACACACACACACACATATATATATACATACATATATATGTGTGTGTGTATGTGTATATGTACGTATGTATGTGTGTATATATATATGATTATATGTGTGTGTCTCAAAGCAAATACATAATCCAAAAATAGAAGGTAAAGGAGTTATGAATATACTATCACCTACTAGGGTCATTACCATATAGAATGAGTTTATAGATACCTCTATTTATGAAGTCACATTGACAAAACTAGCCTCGTATCTATCCTTCTAGGTACATGCACCTCTCATATTTATCTAGAAATCCATAAAGGTGTGCCTCCTAGGGTCCCCTTTAGTAGGAATTCTCTCTAATACATATCTATGGGATTTATCCCTCACATATAATCCTCTGGATGGGTTATATTTGGCCCTCCTCCTATAGTGTGTCACTAATGACACATCATCCCCACTATTATCCTCCCCTCTTGGATCCTCTAGCTAAGGTTACATCATATACTTGGGGTATTATCACTCCTATCAAACCTCTACTACCCACCTGATGGGATGATCTAGCTTCTTGTATTCTCCTCCACAATATAAATTATGAGAAGGCTAAACTTAGACCTTCTTATCCAAGTTGTCTCAACACCATCTGTACATGGTGCTTCTCCATTATTTACTTGTGATATACATAAAGGCATTCAATCTATAGACCTCCCACACCTCCATATAATCTATTATGGGATTACCATATCTCCTCAATATGATCTTCATATCTAGGTTGAAGTTTAGCATGGTTGGTACTTGCATATTATTGTTTCCACTCTCTTCTTTGTATTCCATTGATATATTTAGAGGAGATGATCCTACATAGCATAGGGAACTCTGTGATTATTATACCTTGATAATAAATTATAGATCCATAACATGAGAAGTTTCACACCTCCCATCTATTATTGTTCCCTCTCTTTAATACTATATAAATCAAGAAAGAGGTTCTCAAAATTACCTTTGCTAGTTGAGGCAAGAACCCTTATCCAACACCATGTAGACACATAAATATATATAAAGGAAAGATATTATGTGTCTTCCTGTGGAAGAATTTGCACCAAAAAAACCTTGTGATGGCCTTTTTGATAGTTGGATGTCTTGATTATCCAATAATATATGTCATCACAATATTGTTTATATGGTCCTCCTCATCAATAACATAGGCAACAACATTCTAATCATATCAACACTCAAGGCAACATATCGCCATGACTAATCCATTAATGGTACTCCCAAAATACATACAAATACTCTAACATTATTCTAGTTTCAAAATTTTATCCTCTATAATCCCACTTAAAGGTGTTTGACCTAGCATGCTAGATCTAAAGAACCATAGCCACCATGTGGCTATTATAGAATTTGTAATATGATTTATGGCTAAAATTCAACATTGTGCAATGTATTTTTTTATTATGTTTATTATGATGGGCCATGGCCAACCTTGTTATGGTTAAACACCATTAAATATTTGTAATTAGCCTAAATCCCCCTTGTTACACAAGCTTATGTTAAAATTTATGATGTAATTAAGGGCTTTGTTATTTCTATAAATACCTCCTTATTTATTATCAAAGTGTTGTGTAATATTATATATGGATAGTGACTATTTATGGTGCTTGAAGGTACCCGCCAAATTCTTCTTTTGTCCTTTTAATTCTATGGATAAGATTTGAGTGCATTATTTGTTTCAATTAATTTTTGGAAAATATTATGAATTCCAACATGGCATTAGAGCAGGAATGGATTAGCATCACTTTGTCACGTAAGAAAGAGCCTTTGATATTTATTTTGATTTATAGGACAAATCTACTATCTTTTTTCCACTTTTTTGAAAACTCTTGGCTTAAAAAATTCCCCTCTATCCTAAAACATTACAAAAAAATTATTGTGGAATCCACTTTCAAATTTAAATATTTAGTAGGTAAGAGGCACTCCATGATTTGACAAAAGCATGTGCTAATTTTTCAATTCAAATTAACTCTTTTTCCCACCTAGCCCTAACATCCTTTGTAGCATAAAGGCATGATCCCTCTCTCTATGGAGGAGGGATGTGCTGATCACTAGCCATGGATGAAACCATGGTGGCTATAGGAGGAAACATTAAGGAATATGAGTCCTTGCATTTTGGGTTCAAATTGTGTACCATCAACTACCTTGGAGAAAAAACAAGCCTTGACCTACATAGAAATTTTGTAAAAGCAGTTCTTGATCATGACCCTCTTGAGCTAAATCCATGGATGGTGTGGTGGTTCAAGCATTGCATTTTAGGGAGTGTGATGTAGGTTTGCTTTATGTACTTATATTTTCCTCATCAAAGTAAAATTTGTGAACTTGTATGAGAGGTGCTTGTTCACCATTATCCAAAGCCACGTAGGTAGATTGGTCAAAGGAGTTATTTCTAGGAGGGGAGGTAATATGTTCAACCCCTATACCTCCATTTTTTGCAAAGTCATGATGATTATATTGGTCATTCAAAATTAATGGTATCCCTTTCTCTTCTCATCAAGCGCTATGAAGAGTTGGATAATGCATAGGTCTTAGCATGTGGGAGACATAAATTTGAGTCTCATCGAGTGCATTCAACTCGTTGTTGTTCACTAGGTAGATTTTTGGCTGACCCCTTGGCCGATGTGGACTCAGTGATATAAAAAATAATTTATTTAATATATATCATTGCTTAGCCAATCAAAATAGGACAAGTGTTAATGAATAGGTGGATCAAAGGAGTTGAGGTGGCAAAAAGTGATTGGATCGCTCCAGCAAGTAAAAATAACCAAGTGGCAGGTCGAGATTAGTGCTTGCAACTCTAAGGTTAAAGCCTTTCATTTTTTATTTTTTGGGGTCCATTAGGGAAAATATTTTGGAACCCATAACTTTTATATCTGTAATCATTTTGAGCCTATTTTTTTCAAATCATATGATTTTTCAAGCTCAATACATTAGCAACATCATTCATAGACTTGTTGTGGTGTTAGGGATCAGATTGTGTAAGATGGACCACAAATCCCTAGTTACTCATATTAATGGGAAAAATTATAGTATTTAATTAACTCAAATAAGCGACTTGCTACAATGTAAGAACCCATGGTGCACCTTTTAGGAGGATAAAACAATAGTTCTTGATGATGAAGCTCAACACCAAAAGTCAAAAGAGGCTCTAGGTTTGTTTTCCTTGTTGATTGAACCAAAGTTGCTTTTCCATATTAAATAAGAGAGTGAACCTATTAAGGTATGGTCAATGATGCATGCACTTTTTTGAAAATTAAATACTACTAAGTAATTCACTTGGAATTAGAACTTTCTTATTTTAAGCTACCCAAGTTTGATAATGTTAAGGACTATATTATGAGATTCAAATTTTGAGGGTAGATCTTGCATATTATCAAGGAAAAAATAAGGATGATGTACAATATGTTAAGAATATCCTTGATAGTCTCCTCCTTTTAGATATTGAACCTAATAGTTCATACAATTCCTATGTTCTTGGAATCCCAAAAGACTCTTATTCTTGATCAACTTTTTTCTCTTCTAGTTCACTTTCGGGTTACAATGTGGAATTGTGGTGGTAGAACTCCTTATATATAGGATTATGTAAAGGAATTCTAATCTAAAGAGGCTAATATCCAAGGGCTAATATGAAAAGACTATGTATTGAAAGAAATCAAAGACCACTAGGACATCCTACAAAGAATTTCTCACTAAAGCTATAAAATATTGAAGCTAAGTTTTTGAAGAAAGGTGGACATCTTTCACATGATGAGAGAGATTCATATGGATCTACATTAACTATAGAGGACCTCTAGAGCATATATTATGGGGGGAAGATATTATTGTCACTATTATCTTCTCTCCTTGTCCCCTTAGTTTAGATTATTAGGGTGTTGAGTTTGTAATATGATTCATGGCCAAGACTGACATTGTGTAATGTATTGTTTTGTAATATTTATTATATAACATAATAGGCTATGGTTAACCTTGTTATGGTTAAATATCATTTAATATTTGTAATTAACCTAAAGCCCCCTTGTTATGTTGGCTTAGTTTAAACTTTATAATGTAGGTAGGGATTTTGGTATTGCTATAAATACCCCCATCATACCCATTTATTATTAGTATTGTGCAATATTATCTACAAATAGTGATTATTTATGGTGCTTATGGGCACCCACCAAAATGTTATTTTTTCCTTCTTTTTGTTCTATACATAATATTTGAGTGAAAGGTATGTTTCAATTCATTTTTGGAAAATATTATGAATTTCAATAGCTATGGGAATGTACATATGGTCTTCATGCTATCTCTTGAAGTCCATAGTTTTATATTCCATTTAGTCCTCTTGGGACAAGTGTCCTAACATATCTCCTAACCATGATGGATCCCTAACTCTCCACATTTGATTATCTACCCTTATGATAACTACCATGGAGGGACCTATTTCATCCTTATTCATGAATAGATGCCATGTAACCAAAAAATCAATTAAAATTAATATATATTTATGTGTATCAATACAAAATCATTAAAAATACAACTTTTATTCATTTTGACAAGTGAATCTCTCCATAAGATAAGAGCACCTAACATTTTACTATATTAGTAAGTGAATCCTAATTTAGTGATTGGGTATATTAACAACACCAATTTTTCATCTAGTGCACCTAAATTTTCAAGAGCATGCTTATTAAATATTGACACTCTCACTCAACACTACCTAAAAACATAAGTAATTCCAAAATAAGCAAAAATACAAAATAATAAAGTAAAAAATGGCCTCAACAAGTAGAAAAGTAAATAAAAAATATTTTTAATCAAAAAATGCAAAGTTCAAGTAACTTCTCCAAACCCTATGATTTATGAGTTAATGTAGGACATCAAGTAATCAATAAAATAACATTTTTTACAATTTGAGTTTGCACACAATAATCTACATTTCTAATGGATTCATTCTTTAATTTAGGATCCTAAAGACCTACCTCAATATTGGATCATACTTTATACTATTAGGTCTAATGGGGACAACATTCTCTAATTCCTAGCATCCACTCTTGATCATGGCAATATGGTATAGCACAAATCATATCTAGTCCTCTTAGATCTTCACTTTTTCCTCCAATTTTATCATGGGCAATCAAACCTATTCATTTTGTTTGTAACCCACCTATAACTATTGAAATTAGAATCTAATTCATGGCCAAGAGCCAACATTGTGAAATGCATTGAATAGGCCTAAGGGCCTTTCATTGTATAATGTATTAAATATTTTATGATATTTTATTATGTAAGCCCTATGGGCCATGGTTAATATTTTTATAGTTAAACCCTATTTATAATTTATAATTAACCTAAATCTCTCTTGTTATGTCAACTTAGGTAAAATATTATGATGTAATCGGGGTTTTGGTATTGCTATAAATATCCTCCTCATACTCCTCTTTTCTTATTAGAGTGTTGTGTACTATTATCTATGGATATAGTGATTATTTATGGTGCCTATGCGTGCTCTAAAATCTCTTTCATCCTTTTTTTTTATATAATATTTGAGTAAATGTTGTGCTTTTGTTTGTTTTTGAAAAATATTGATTCTCGTTCTAGCCCCCATTGTGACCTTTTTGCTCTCACATGGATATCTAGGTAGTGTTGGCTATGATATCACCAGTGGGTTCTTTGCAATAAAATCTTGTGGTCTATTAGCAAGGCAACCCCCTATAGCATATTTTAGGCCCCAAGGTCATTGGGTTGAGTCTCTATGCAAAACAAATTGTTAGGGATGATATGAACATCGAAGATAAGTTTGGTGTTTTGGCTTACCCTCCTCAATGGGAAGCTTGCAACCTTGGTTACAACAAGGTGCATAGCAATAAGAGGGTCTTATTTCAAACCTTGTGAAGGTAATTTTTGGTTTATTCAAATCAAAATGGACCCCTAGATGACATGGTGGTCAATGTGGACATCCACAATACCATGCTAAACAAATTTTTCCTATATATATTTTCTCAACCAATCAAAATTATGCAAGTGTCAATGACTAGGTAAAATAGATGAACTAGAGTGACAAAAAGTGATAAGATCATATTAATGAATTAAATTCTACTAAGTCAAAGGTTAGGATTGGTACTTACAACCCTAAGGTTTGAGTTTTTTATTTTTTATTTTTTGGGTTCATTAGGGCAAAACTTCTAGAGGCCATAACTTTTGCATGTAAAAGTATTTTAAGCTTTTTTTTTTTAATTATACTATTTTTTGAGCTCTACACACTGGAGGCATCAATCTACAGACATGTTATATTGTTAGGGGATATATTGTGTAAGATGGACCACAAATCCCTAGTTAATCACCTTAATTGGTAAAACTACCATGTTTGGTCAACATAAATGATCGAACTGCTATGAAGTAAGAACCTATTATGCATATTTTCAGAGGATAAAGCAGCCATTCTTAATGATGAAACTTGATATCAAAAATAATAAGAGGTTCTAGTTCTATTTTTTTACTAATTGAATAAGATTTTCTTTTACACATCAAAGAGGAGAGTGAACCTATCAACTTATGGTCAAACTTGCATGAGCATTTTGGAAAGGTCAATACTACTAAAGTAATTCACTTGGAATTGGAGCTTTCTTCTCTTAGACTAGTTGATTTTGATAATGTTAAGTACTATATTACAAAATTCAAGGCTTTCAAGGCACATATTGCATATTCTAGAGGAAAAAATAAAGATGATGTACAATGTGTTAAGATTATGTTTTTTAAACTCTCTCCCTCCTTTCAAATTTTGAACCTAATGGTTCATATGATTTCTATGTTCTTGGAATCCCAAAAGGCTCTTATTCTTGATCAAAATTTCTCTCTTAGTTCATTTTCAAGTACCAATGCATAATTATGGTAGGACTCCATAAGTACAATCTCATACAAAGGAATTGAAATTTAAGGAGACTAATACCTAGGGGATCAAGGGTTAGGCTAAGTATTCTAATAAATAGAATACCACTTGAAAATATTGTTAGAGGGAGGGAAATCCAATAAATAATTGCTTATTGAAGCTACAAAGGATTGAAGCTAAGTTATTGAAGTTAGGTGGATATCTTCTAGATGATGAGGGAGATTAAAAAGGGTCTCAACTTCAAAATGCCATTAGAGCATCCATTATGGGGGTAATATATTATTGTCAGTAATATCTTCTCTTCTTTGTCCCTTAATTCATATTATGGGGGTGTTTAAATTATAATGATCCATGGACAAGAGGTGATATTATATGAGGCATTGGATATCCTAAGGAAATTTCATTGTGCAATGTATTAATTATTTTATAATAATTTATTATGTAATCCCTATGGGTCATGGTTAACCTTGTTATGGTTAGACCATATTTATAATTTGTAATTAACCTGAATCCCTCTTGTTATATTGGCTTACATTAAACTTTATGATGTATTTAGGGGTTTGGTATTGCTATAAATACCCCCTCAAACTCCTCTTGTTTTAATGGAGCGTTGTGTAATAGTATCTACGAAAGTGATTATTTATGGTGATAGGTGCCTCCAAATCTCTTTTTTCCTTCTTTTTATTTCTATATAATATTTGAGTAAATGTTGTGCTTCCTTTTATTTCTAGAAAATAAAGTGAATTCCAACAATAACCACATATGCCTCATTATTCACATTAACCAATAATAATTAGCCTTTGACTACAAGTGGTTTGACTTTATTTTTGTATCAATTTTATAATTTCACACTTCATGAATATAATCACTCACTCTACCCTTTCATGATGTATTTTTTATGATTCATTACTTACCCATGGCAATTTTTAATACCCCATGTTTACATTTGATAGATTGTTATTGTTCAATATTTTTATAGGTTACATATTATTTCTTTTGAAGTATTCCCTCTATTGGAGGTATTATATTATTTGGTCCCATTGTAAATATTTAGATTAGGGTGTGAGTTTGATATTTGTGTATATAGTATGTGTCAAGTTAGTAGGTGTGAGCATGTGTCATGTAATTAAGTGTGTGAGGTGTTTAGTTAGCAAGTGAGAGTTATGAGTGTGAAGTGTCAAGTTTAGAAGTAGGGAGTTATGTGTAATCATGAGAGACTTTATCTTTATGTAATATGTGAGATTCATTATGTAAGAGAGAAATATGAAGAGTTAATTTCTCTCATGAGTTTAAAGAGAGTAAAGGCCTTGCCATATAATATGAAGAGTCTCATGTATCTTTATATTGAATACAAAGCCATGTAAAATGTAACTCAAAGAAGCTTTGTTGTATGCATTTTTTGAGTTTTATCAATTAATATTTTTAGTGTAATTTATGTGAGATTATTTTTCATTTGATATAGCTTGATTATTGATGATATTTATGATTTTGGGAATTGCTTAATCTATGAAGCATAGTGATATTTTGCTAATAGTGGCATTAGAGACAAGTTGAGTAGACTTTGCGATATCCACCTTGAGTTAAATAGCTACAAAAAAGATAATTGTAAAGATTGAAGTAGTAATGATTACAATATTGAAGGAGAAATATTGCTAAGTTTGAAGGAGGAAGAAGATAGTAGGATATTGGAGGAATAAGAAGATAGTAAAATATAAGAGAATAATTGCAATTTTAGAGGAGGAAAGTAGTTATTTGTAGGAGACATGAGAAGATAGATTATGGTTGATTCAAGACATTGAGGTCTGTGAAGCACCAAGCTAGAATTTGAAATACGTAATAGACCAAGAGAAAGTAAAAAATAGCCATGAGGACATACAACATAACTCAGATGCATGAGGATTAATGACAAGAACATGGATGAATCTGTAGAGTAAGTGCAAAGCGACTTGTGAGGTGTGGCAATAGAATAGTCCATATAATGAGAGCAAAGTGATGTAGACAATCCGTAGGGTAAAAGTATAGTGATATGTGAAGTGCAACACTAAAGCGACCTGTAAGAATTGAGAGAGAACACTTCATCCACATGAGAGGAGAAACTTGTAAGAATTTAAAGGGAGTGCTAAAGATATTTTTTTGGTGCAAGAGCATGATGTGTTGTAACACCCTGAGTTATTGCATTGAATTCTAAACGTAAAATTTGCATCAGAGTTAATTTCAAAAGGAGAGGTGCCCTAAAAAAACATCTATGAAGGATGTGCTCTTATTAAAGGTAAAACATTTAACCTCTAATTAATATGGATATTCAGGCACACATTTATTTGAAAGTGCATTAATTTGATTATTGGGAGATATAAGAAGTTGATTAATTAATTAATGTGGAGTGATAAGAAGATAAAAAATTAATTATAAATATTAGGAGTTTTTTTTCTAAAAAGAAAAGAATTATATTAAGAAAATTACACAATGTCTAGACTGCATCTTGTAATAGTTGACTACAAAGATCCAAAGAGGCCAAAATGGCATGTGTGAAGATTATTGGAATAATTTATCCTTTTTCAATAATAAAGAAGTTATGCTGGATTTTATTCTAAATATTTTCAGTTGAGGGATCTTCTCTAATAGATATATTAGCAAGAGCATCAACTAACTTGTTAAAATCCCTACTGACATGGAAGTATTGAACTTGGATAAAATGATTAGATAGACCTTTTATGCCGTCCAATATGATTTGAAGTTGAATAGAGTTGATTATTTTGTCACCTAAGAGGAAATTAGTAATGAGAGAGGAAACACCATAAATATACAAGAATTATAGTCACCACTCAACTTCTAATTTGAGCCCTATTTCACAAGGCAGTGCCTTAGCCACATTAGTGGAAGTAATTTCAAGATTAATGAAATATTTTATGGTATTGTCCTTTGTCACAATTACCTCCTCCTATAGCTACAATTATAATATTGTCCTTATAAGCCCCATCAAAGAACAAAGCAAGATAGTTAATTCCTGGGCACATGATAATTGAGTCATATTTAGATTCTAAAATAAGATCTTGGAGGTCAAAATTGTGTTTAATTTATAATTCTAAATCATTTAATAATTGGAAATTATGGCTGAGTTTAAAGGTAGCTCTCCGATTGTTGATTATTCCTGTAGTGATTCTTTCTTCAAGGGTACTACTATTCTCTCCTTTGTTATCAAATATTCTTCTATTTCTATCTTTCCAAACTATCCAAATGATGAAGAACGAAATATTAGGAGTTATAAGTAGATGGAGTTGATGAATTAAATTAATGATTGAAGAAGTTGATTTGATAAATGAAGGAATGAATTAAGAAGAAATAAGAAATTGATTTGATGAATTGATTGAATTAACAATAAGGAAATGAATTAATCAAATAATTTGAAGAATTGAAATTTTGAGAAATTAAATTGAAGGATATATAATAAGAAAGAAAAAAATGAATTGATAATTTTTTTTTGCATTTACATGGTGGAATCGGTAGCTGCCACGAAACCGGGCAGGCTGTCCAAATTTTTATGGCCGCCACAGTATTCTGCGATGTCCGCCCCAGAATCCGCCATATAGATCTTCCGCCACACAGATCTTCGCACAGTCTGCCCCTATAACCACCATGCCACAATCATAAAATGAATTGATAATTGAAGAAATTGAATTGATAATTGAAAGGAGAAATTAAATTTATGATTGATTAAAATTGGGAGGTATAAGAAGATTTGAAATTTATTTGATTGAAACTATTTAAAGAAAAAGAAAAATAAGAATTGATTAAAATTGAAGGAAATAAAATTTGATGAATGAAATTGAAATTGAAATTAAAGAAAGATAAAATTTTGGAGATATAAGGATTTCTACATAATTAAATAAGAAGAAGACTATGATATATTTGAAATACGAACATTGATGAGTTGAAAATTGATAGATTTATTAAATTGAAGAGAAGAAAGAAATAAAATTGAATCTAGGAGTAATAAGGCTTTCCACATCAAAGGAAATAAAATTTTAAAAATGACTACCTAAAGAAGGCCATACAGATTTAAAGGACCAAGCTACATGAAAAGAAACTTTCAAAAATAAAAATATTGCCATAGACATGTGCTAAGAAATGATAAGCCACGAGAAATACAAGCAAATCTAAAATTGGAATATGAAGATAATTCATGGTACATTGATTCAGGAGCAAGCCACCATATGACTGTAAATCTTTATTGGTTTGATTCAATTCAATTTAAAACAAATATATCAATAAATATAGTTGTTGAATATAATATTTATCATGTATAGAGACCAAAAAATGTCACTTAGTCTACCATATTTTGAATGCACATTGGAAAATATACTTTATGTTCTTGGCATAGCAAATAATCTTATTTCAATATCTCAATTGGTTGACAAAGGAAGAATTGTGGAGTTCAAAGGCATTAATGGCAATAAGAAATGTCTCATTAAGAGACTAAATAAAATTGAATCTATGGGATCCTATAAGAGTAGCATATTTGCATTAGATGTGATAGAAATATCACAAAAAAATTTAGATCAACTCTTACCACAAGAGCGACATCAGAAGAAATATTATATTGAATATAAGATTTTTATGGAAAGAGAACATAACAATACATTCTTTGATGACTTCTAAAAAAGAATAGGAAAAATATCAATGAAACAAACATATAACTAGTATCACAAGCAGTGCCAAAGCTAGAAGTAGATAATGAATACAAGAGTAAGAGACTGAGAGATTGAAGGAAAAAGGCCTTCATACAAAATAATGTAATATGGGGGGAGGGTGTTGGAGGTATTCTATTATTTGGTACCATTATGAATATTTAGATTAGGGTGTTAGTTTTATATTTGTGTATATAGTATGTGTCAAGTTAGTAGGTGTGAGCGTGTGGTATGTAATCAAGTGTGTGAGGTGTCTAGTTCGCAAGTGAGAGTTATGAGTGTGAAGTTTCAAGTTTAGAAGTAGGAAATTATGTGTAACTATGAGAGACTTTATCTTTATGTAATATGTGAGATTCATTATGAAAGAGAGGAATATGAAGAATTAACTTTTGTAAGTTTGAGGAGAGAAAAGTCCAAGAGTCATGTAATGTGAAGAGTCTCATGTATCTTTATATTGAAGACAAAGCCATGTAAAATGTAACTCAAAGAAGCTTTGCTTTATGCATTGCTTGAGTTTTATCAATAAATATTTTTAGTGTGATTTATGTGAGATTATTGTTCATTTGATATATGCTTTATTATTGATGATATTTATGATTTTGGGAATTGCTTAACCTATGAAGCATAGTGAAATTATGTTAACACCCTATTTTCTTAACTTAATGGTAAAATAAGCACCTTGTAGGGACAATATGTATACATGGAATAGAGCCAACTCATAATTCAATCATAAAATAAAATGTATATATTATTTCTTCCTCTTCTTGGTTGATGGCTCTTGAGGAAGGGAGGGGAGACCTTGAGGTTCATAAGTCTTAGATAACCTTTAGGTGTCTATCCCTTTGTCCAAGCCATCCCTTTGAATAGGTAAAAAATTAAAAAAGGTAAAGTAGTTTTTAATGTCCATGAGACCATAGGCCATATGAGATGACCCTCATAGAGGATGTTATTTATCCAATATATGTTTATTTAACTAAAATCCAATTATTGAAGTATGGTGTACAACTCTATCCCCTATTGAATTTGAATCTTAAACTTCTTATTCAAAGTCCCAAAGTCTTACGATTAGTCCCACTTAAGTTGTACCTAAAAAGTCTTGATAAATTACTACCTATAAAGCCTTTTCGGTCCACCTCTACCACTGACTTCATTTCACCAGTTACATCTCTTGTCATATTACTAGCTCCAATGTTGTCATTTTAGCAATATCATTGCTTTTTAATGGGGACAACATCAACCTAAAATATATATTTTTTCAAGAGCACTAATAGTAGGCGCTTTCACTTATAACACTTGAAAATTTAAATTGACTATAGATTCTATATTATCTACTTCTAATTAGCTTTTCATATAATTATTAAGCATCCAATTTGCTCTCACCAAAGTGAGTTCTAATAATTGGTTGTTGTTCTTGACAAATTAAGTTTGAACAATTTATTATAAATAGGGAATCAAAACATTACAATTTCCAAGTTATTCTATGTAAAATGACTCATAGATTCTAGATGAAGTAGGTATAACATAGACAAGTTATCTTCTTCCTCTAAAATACACTTAGGAACTTTATGCTAAGTTAATCATCCAAATCCCTACAACACGTTATTCCTAGTATATATTTTCCAAATAGATATTGTTTTATCATACAAGTAAGCTCATGCTTTTTTCCCTTAAAGTACTCTTCTCCTTCTATAAGGAATTCTTAACGCAAGGGCAAGGTATGGTTCATATTAAAAACTTCTTAGGAATACACAATCAAAGAAGCATAACAAGGAGCACTAAGGACATATAAGCATGAAAGTATCAAAGTGCCTAAGGTAGACATCTTTATCAAAGGATATTCATCGTCAAGGCTTATACTCTCCAAGGTTAGTACTATGTGTGTGTACACTCTATTATACTTTCTTTATCTTTGTTATATTCAAGTACTTGCTTTATATTTTATCTATATACCTATATCATATTTAGATCATCTCCCTATCCAATATCCCAAACTAACCTTTCTCGTATTTATATGTATATTTTGTAAGTCCTAGATTAAAGTAGACTTAGATTAATGTGGGCCGAGATAAAATTAACACAACAATATAACCAGCTAGAATATTCATTAAATAAATTAACCAGCTAAATAAAACTTACAATAATTAAACCTTATATAGGCTTAATACAAGCGGAAGAGTAGGGAAGGGAGGTTGGAGGAAGATCGGGAGGATTAGAGAGAACGAAGGAGTAGGAAGTGGAGAGGGAGGTGGCAGTGGGCGTGGGGAGAGGAAGGAAGTGGAGTGATAAGGGAAAATGGACGGCAGGGAAGGAGGAAGGACATTGGAGGGATAAGGAGAAGAATAAGGTGAAGGTTTAAAAACATAATAAAATATCATGCCGACCATCAAACAAGCTTAGCCGACAAAAGGTAAGAGAATTCACACTTGCTTAGAAAAAATAGGATTTTTCTAAGCCGTTTAAAGATAAACCCTGTTCACACTTGCTACATTCTCCCCCTTAAAGTTGAGAGGACTGACTATACAGTCTCTCAGATTTACAAATTGAGCTTTGGCCAGCGCCTTGGTGAAGATGTCCGCGACGTTCTCCAAAGTGTGGCAATAGTGAAGCTCAACAGATATCGTTTCCACCATATCTCTGATTAAGTGGTATTTCATATCAAAATGCTTTGATCTACTATGGTGGACAGGATTGTATGCCAACTGAATGGCACTGATGTTGTCATAAAATATTCTAGTTGGACCACTTTGTCTGCTCTCCAATCTCTTCTAATACCTTTCATAGCCATAGAGCTTGAGTACTAGCATGAGTGACCGCTATATACTCAGCTTCTGTTGAAGATAGTGCTACTACTGTCTGCTTCTTGGAACTCCAAGTTATTAGTCCCGAACCAAGACTAAAACAGTTACCCGATGTGGATTTTCTATCATCAACATTGCTGCCCCAATCACTATCACTAAAGCCTTCAAGCTTGATAGTATCACTTTTGTAGTACTGGATTCCAAAATCCAATGTACCCTTCACATATCTCAAAATTATTTTAGCTGCCTGCAAATGCAGGTCAGATGGATTAGACATAAATCTAGATACAAGAGATACAACATACCGAATGTCCGGTCCGGTGTTGGCGAGAAACATCAAACTCCCAACAATGCTTCGGAAAGTGGTCACATCAACTTTTGGTGCTCCATCATCCTTGCTTAATTGGATCCCATGTCCAATTGGAGTTGCAACCGATTTGCATTGCTCCATAGCAAACTTCTTAATCATATCTCGAGCATACTTAAGTTGACAGATGAAGATCCCCGAATCTGTCTGATGGACTTCCATTCCAAGAAAGTATTTCATTAAGCCAAGATCCTTCATCTCAAATTCCTGCATCATGGAGTGCTTGAACTCCATATTGAATTTTTCATTACTACCCATAAAAATGAGATCATCCACATACAAACAAACTATGAGGATGTCATTTCCTTGATTCAGGTAGTAGAGCGTGGGTTCATTTTTGCTTTTGATGAACCCATAATCTTTAAAGTACCCATCAATGCGTGAGTACCAAGCTCTCGATGCCTGCTTGAGGCCATAAAGAGCCTTCTTCAGTTTGTAAACAAGATGTTCCTTGTCTTTCTCTTCAAATCCCTGTGGTTGCTCAACATACACTTCTTCTATCAAGTAACCATTTAGAAATGCACTCTTTACATCCATGTGTTGGACTTTCCATCCCTTATGTGCAACTAAGGCAAGAACTGTTCTGATAGTCTCCTTTTTGGCTACAGGAGCAAAAGTCTCTTCATAATCAATTCCATATTTTTGAGTGAATCCCTTTGCAACTAATCTCGCCTTGTGCCTCTCGATGCTACCATCAGCATTAAACTTGGTCTTGTAGACCCACTTACATCCAACACGTTTCTTTCCTTTAGGAAGCTTCACCAGCTCCCAAGTGTCATTGTTTTTTATAGAGGTGATCTCCTCTTTCATGGCATCTTGCCAAATATTTTGAGTACAAGCCTTCTCATAACTAGAAGGTTCAAGCTGTGAACTAGTTAACAAAGCATAGTTAACTAGATCTCCCCTAGGTTCCTGCTGGGAGACATCATCACCATACAAGTGCATATTTTCTAATCTTTGTAGAACATAATTCATTTCACTAGCTTGACTCCTAGTGTATCTTTTTGAAAAAAATTTATCCAACATCTGATATGATGGATGATTCTGTAGAGTTCTCTTACCTCTGGATGGAGAATCGATGTCCATTGGTGAGGAACTTACTGATCTCTACGGAGAAGGACTTGGTGAAGAAGTTGAATCAGAAGATGAACTTGGGTTTGTGGGAGGAGACTGCTTACCTTTCTGTGGTGTCTGTTGTTGCACCTGCTTAGAAACTACATCATTGGATTCATCATCATTGAATATTTGGGGCTTACCCCATTCTCCCCCTTCATCAAAAATCACATCCCTGGAAAGCACAAACTTTCTAGTCCTGGGATTGTAGAGTCTGTAAGCTTTTGTATTCTCATAGTACCCTACAAAGATGCATGCCTGACTCTTTGGATCGAGCTTCTTTCTCAGCTCATCAAGAATGTGAGAATATGCCAATGAGCCAAACACTTTGAAATACTTAACATTTGGCTTTTTACCATACCAAGCTTGGTAAGGTGTTTGCCCTTCCAAACTTGAAGTAGGACTTCTGTTCAAGATATGTACGCTGGTCCTGGTTGCATCTGCCCAATATGAATTAGTCAAATGCTTCATCCGAAGCATAGACCTTGCCATCTCCACAATGGTGTGATTCTTCCTCTCTGCGACACCATTCTGTTGTGGAGTGTAGGTAGCTGTGAACTACCTCTTAATGCCATGTTGCTTACAGAAATTCAAGAACTCATTAGAGGAGTATTCTCCTCCCCTATCTGATCTAAGACATTTTACAAAATATCTACTCTCACTTTCAACTCTTGTTTTGAAATCGACAAAGCATTCAAATGCTTCATCCTTATGTTTCAAAAAATATATCCAAGCACATTCTAGTAAAATCATCAATGAAGAGTAGGAAGTAAGAGTTGTTACCAAGACTCTTGGTCTGCATCGGACCATAGATGTTTGTATGCACTAGCTGGAGTGGATAGCTGGCCCGCCATGCTTGTCCATGAGGAAATTTTGATCTGGCATGTTTCCCCAGAGCACACCCTTCACAGACTTCCTTACTATCCTGAACTTTAGGAAGTCCGGTTACCATCGCTTGTGAAGTTAGCATTTTCAAACTAGCTGAATTCAAATGACCATATCTCAAGTGCCATAGGACACTTGGATTGGAAATAGCAACATTTGCTAACTTATCTCCCCCTGGCTAGCCAAACTTTAAAGGAAACAATCTATTCTTTGACATTGGCACTTGTGTAATGATTCTATTACTATTATTTTTATCAAAAATAGTGCATTTACCCTCATCAAAAAGCAACTTGTAGTTCTTTTCTAACATTTGACCAACACTTAAAATATTGTGTTGGAGATGGGGTGTGTAATAGATATCACTTACTTGTTTGACGCCTTCTTTAGTTGGAACTGCCATGGCTCCAATGCCTTCAACTGCCAATGATTTATCATCTCCCAATTTGATGTTGGATTTGTATGAGGAGTTTAGAGTAGCAAAGAGTCCTTCTTTGCCACTCATATGGTTTGAACACCCAGTGTCCAAGATCCATGTATCATTCATGTTCGATCTCGCTCGACCATATGAGAGAAAGAGATTTGTGGCCTCTTCCTCTTCTCCAAAATTTCCAAACTGACTACTCTGGCTGCTACTGCTTCCTTGTGAAGGCTTTGTCCAACAGTCACGAGCATAATGGCCAAGTTTGCCACAATTGTAGCAAGTTTGTTTTGATTTATCTCCTCCTTTGCCTTTGCCTGATTTTTTCCCTCTGTTTTGCTGTCCTCCTCTATTTTGTTGTTCACCTCTGTTTGAGAATCCTCCTCTGTTCTGATTTCCTCCTCTGTTAGGAGTTCCACCTCTCTGATTATTTTTGCCTCTACCTCTATATTGTCCTCTGCCATGGCCTCTACCTCTACCTTCATGAGAAGCAAAGGCTTTATCATCTCCTCCGTAACTTGTGGAAGGAGTTTGTTGTAACCTCTCTTCATGTGAGAGAAGTGAGCCAATGAGGGCTTCAAAAGATAGAGAAGTTAGGTCTTTGGATTCTTCTATAATTATGGCAACTGAATTCCACTTAGGAAGAAGTGTCCTTAACACTTTCTTCACTATAACTTCAAGCTTTACATCTTCTCCTAAAGTGACCATCTTATCTACTACGACTTTCACACGCATGCAGTAATCACCAACCTTTTCACTCTCTTGCATTTTAAGAGTTTCAAACTCTCATTTCAAGGTTTGTAGTTTAACTTGTTTGACTTGGTCACTACCCCTATAACTTTCTTTTAAAGCATTCCAAGCAGATTCAACAGTTATAAAAGAAGCTATTCTAGGGAAAATACTTCTATCAAGGGCGGCTTGGATGTGATAAAGGGCGGAAGAATTATTCTTCTAAGCTTCCTTTTTAGCCCTTTTATCAGCAACATTCAAAGCTGCCCAATCAGCAGCAATAGGTTCAGTATATCCCTCTTCAATCACATCCCAAAGACCTTTGCCTATCAAAAGAGTTTTCATTTTAATTGACCAATACTCGTAATCACCACCATTGAACTCAGGGATTGGTAGACTAGTATTGGATGCCATTTCAGAAAGCAAACTTTATTTCAACTTCTAACAAGTAGTACAAAGAAGTACAAAATAGATCATTGATTTAAATCAAATCTAGCCTTTTTAATATGCTCACTGATTTGGCATTCTTCTTCTTGAGGATCACCCAAAACTGGAAAGGTGAAGTTGTCTGCTTCGTCGTCACTAATTATAATGACTTCTTGTGCTGCTGCTGGCTCATAACGTCTGTTGAGAACATCTCGTTCTTCAGTTTTTGGTTTCACCTCCACTTGTTCTTCTTCTTTCTTTCTCTTCTTCTTCTTCTTCTGGTTCTGAATCAGGAGAGCGTGGTGTATAGCTCTCACTTGTTTCTACTTCAGCACTGCAGGTGTATAACTTTCACTTGATTGTCCTTTAGGTACTATTTCAACCATCTCGGATTCAACTATCCTTTGCCCGAAGATATTATCTTCAGAATCCACCTCGTATCCAAAGTCTGGTTTCCTCAGATGAGCAATCACTTGGTTTTCTAATTGGCAAAATACTGTATGAAGTCCGTACCGCTGGACTTTCTCGTCAAAGGAATCAGGTGTCTCTCTTCTCAACAGAGAGAGTAATGCATTATAGCATCCGGCTGACCGGATCATCTACTCATAATCACACCGCATGAACTGGGTTACAACTTAATTTTTATGATGCCAAAAAAAAACTTTTACCTCAAAATATCTTTTCACCCTTTTTTTTTTTAAAAAAAAATTCAAAATTTGTTTTAATAAAGGCCTTTAAATTTTTTTTAACAATTTCTTATATATATTTTTAATTATTCTTTTTAAATAAATGTATATTTAAAAACATAATAAAAAATATATACATAGAAATTATTAAATTAATTTTTAAAACCTTAAAAAAAACTAAATAATAAATTTTTTTATAAAAAATAAACCTTTTTTTGTTTTGTAATCCCCGATGAGATTCGAACCGCTGACCTCCGCCGTCTACCCGATAGTCTTAGCCGCTGCACCACGTGGCTGTTGTGGTAGAAATACCACACCTCCCTTTTATCAACCTTTCTGCTGGCGATGAAACCAAAAAAAAATAAGAAAACCTTTATATTGTGACCCCGACGGGATTCGACCCCGGGTCTCTTCTCTGCAAGCGGAAGCCTTGACCGCTAGACCAAGCTAGCCGGACGGGAGAAAGAAAGAACCGCACAAACTTAAAGCAAAGCGACTAAACAATTTTTTTTTTTTTAATTTAGTCCCACATGCAGTGGGAGGTGGGCGTGTTCAGGCTTTATCAAAGCCTACGAACACATAGAAAGTCGATTGCCTTCGGGCAATCGACCAGTCAAACCTTTTGCCCAACCTCGGCCAGTTAACCTCCGCCACGTGGCACACTCTGCTCGCCTCTGCCATGTCAGCACCCTACCAGCCTTGATCCACGTCACCGCCTGCCACATCAGCTGTCACCTTGTCGACTCAACCTGCCACATCAGTGCCTGCCACGTCAGTTGTCGCCTAGCTCCGTTGCTAGGTCATCACCGCCATGTTAGTTCCTCGAGATCCATGCATCCTCGGGTCCGTGTGCTCCTCTGAATATATGTGCTCCTCGAGATCCATGCCCCAGTCGCTGACCAGTCTGTTGCATTCGGATTTTGTGCCTCACCTCGGCCCTCGACTTTCGTGCCCCCTGGAGCTCTGATACCAGTGTAAGTCCTAGATTAAAGTAGACTTAGATTAATGTGGGCCGAGATAAAATTAACACAACAATATAACCAGCTAGAATATTCATTAAATAAATTAACCAGCTAAATAAAACTTACAATAATTAAACCTTATATAGGCTTAATACAAGCGAAAGAGTAGGGAAGGGAGGTTGGAGGAAGATCGGGAGGATTAGAGAGAACGAAGGAGTAGGAAGTGGAGAGGGAGGTGGCAGCGGGCGTGGGGAGAGGAAGGAAGTGGAGTGATAAGGGAAAATGGACGGCAGGGAAGGAGGAAGGACATTGGAGGGATAAGGAGAAGAATAAGGCGAAGGTTTAAAAACATAATAAAATATCATGCCGACCATCAAACAAGCTTAGCCGACAAAAGGTAAGAGAATTCACACTTGCTTAGAAAAAACAAGATTTTTCTAAGCCGTTTAAAGATAAACCCTGTTCACACTTGCTACATATTTTATATTTTTATTTTATTTAGATTAGTGTAAGTGTTTCCTTAACTTGTTGAGTCTAGTATCCTCCTAGGCTCATCCAAATCTAGGTAAAAACACAATGAACATCAACATATAATTTTAATGGATTCCTATGAATTTTTTGTGTAGTGAGGTCAAGACAACTCATGTGGGAGTTAAGAACCTACCACTTACACATGTACAACCTTTATGTCCACTAAGACTTGAACCGGATTTTTTTACAAAATGTGACTTGCCTCAACCACTTAATCTCAACTTCATGGACAATTAACATTAATATTAATAATATAAAAAAGTTTTTTGAAAAAATGAAAAATATGTTATATTTATAGAAGTTGTATTAGAAGGTAAAATGAGCTGGATTGGCATCAAGGGAGAAAGAAAATCCTCCTCCAGTCCCTTCTGGCTCAAAAATTACCCATAAAACATTACCATACATAATGTAGATATCCATACACCTCAATACTACCATAGTTGAATTCCAATTTATCCAATTTATCTGAATTTCATAAACCATCCATTTATCTTCATGTTGTGTTGCTCCTAAATGTGATAGATTCATTAGACTCACTTTTTGCTCTTCATGTTCTGCTATCTGCTTGTATCACCTCTTGCATCCCTTAGATTCTTTGGCATCAACTTATCTGATTTTCCATCTGAGATTCCATATATTTCCCTTCCTCCAAATATTTTCCCTATTTTGCTAAATAGTCTGCCACCCTATTTCCCTCTTGCTTGATGTGTAATAAAAACATCTTAAAAAACCTATCAGATCTTCTGAACTGCTTCCACCTTCCTTCTCTCTCCAATTCCTAGCACCTGAAAGGGCCTTATCAAATCTAAGATTCTATCCCATACCTGAGAGTCTATCTCTATCCACAACTTATGTAACTGTAGATTTGCAACTATCACTAATGTTGACAAGATCTCCTATCCATCCGCTTCATTATTTGTTGCCTCCCCCATACCTTTTGCTCTCTAGTAAAACTGCTCTCCTTTCTAATTTTGCATGATAATACCAAATTAGCTTTCCCAGGGTTTTTAGTAGAAGTTCCATCTGTGTTTGTCTTCACCCGCTCTTTGGGAGGTGGCCTCCACTCTATGTTATTCGAGGGGATCTCACCTATGTATTCAACCCTAAGTTATTTCTTTGTTACAGTTATTCCAAGGCTCTGAAGAACAATCACTTCATTTTTATGTTTGTTTCCTCCTGTAATATGATAGATAGTGTTTCTATTACCTTACTCATAATCCTCTCCCATACTTGCTCCCTTGTTCTGTGCCCTGATCTAAATATGCGTGCATTTTGTTCTAGCCATAACTACCACCATATGAAGCTAGGTCCCAGTTTCCATACCATTTTCATTGTTTTAGTCTTAAAGCTGCATTGTTTCCATTTGTCTTTAAAGCTTTTCTAGCTCTCAAAAACTTTCCAATGTTGTCTCATTTGCCTCCACCAATTGATCCATATCTTTAGCAAAAGAACACCAAAAAATGAGGTGATTCAAGGTCTCCTCTGCCTTTCCACACAAAACACATTTGGAAGGCCCAAAGAAACCTCTTTTTCTCAAATTATCAAATGTCAAGCACTTTCTATGGTTAATCAACCATGAGAAAATGTTAATTTTTGGCCATATTTCCTTTTGCCAAATAAATGTCCATAGAAGTGGTGTTGGGGTAATCTCATATCCATAAACTACCTTGTATCCCTCCTTTGCCTTATAAATTCCCAACTTACTTCTTCCCCATCCAAGTATATCCCTCTTAGAACCATCCCGAATTGGGTGTCTTTGGAGATGTCTCCACAATTTTTCTGCTAGTTCCTCTATCCCCCTCACTAGCCATTCTTGGGGATGTTTCCACTGTAATAATAATATAATAAAGTCAATTTCAATAATTTAAACATTAATAATATAATATAATTACATTCAAAAAATTATTTTTGCAATAGAGTTTGACTAGGACTCAATGTGAAGGCTTGGGTACTCCATATAAAAGATCTTATGTTTGAAACTGAAAAATGAGTAGGATTTTTGCACCATGTTTAAATAGATATAATATGAGTTGGGTTCATGGTTTTATCCCCATAAAACCAATTAATTTTGCCTATGGTGTTACACATTGGTGAAAATGTTTAGGTAATGAAAGACCCAACAAAACTTAGTTCTAAATTAATGACATGACAATACATTTTATTTTAATTCAACTATATAATTTATTAAATATTTGAGTGATGAGGTCATGATATAAAATAAGTGGAGTCACTTCAATTCTATATATCCAATTATAATAAGTAATTTTTCACAATTAACAATTTTTAAAATTTTGAAAAACTTAAAAATATATTTAAAAAAAACTAATCAATGACATAAACACTTTCAAAATAGTGATTTATTAATATATATATAAAGAGAATGAGTTGGTGAAATGCATTTTAATTAGTTAATTATTAGATTCAAATTTAACTTGAGCATATATAAAAGTATATATCATGAATAGTTCTAATAGTGAAGATTCCTATGTGCATATGCATTTTTCATCATGCATTTTTCATCATGAATGGATAAATGGCAAGTGAATATTCCTCTCCCTTGCGTAAGAAATTATATATGATATTCATTTCTTGTCTACCGAGGTTAATCATAATTTCCCTATCTTGCTTTTCACGAGTAGAAGATTTGATCACATTGATTCCTTCACATGCTGCACAGTTATATATATATATATACCACGATAGGCCTTCAAGAGGTATATTTGCGTAATTATTTGTTTGTACAATGTATCATATGAAGACCGAGATTAAAAAAGTATGGAGACTCGAGATTACACGGATAGTAAAAAAAATATTGGATCAGACGATAAATATTTTAATTTGTAAGGGTAAAATAAAGTTTAAATTTTATCATTATATAATTAAAAATAAAAATGATTTCAAATAATATAACTGATATAAATATTATATTATTATTTTTTAAATAAATATTTAAAAGGTGTAAGGTGTGGTCCAAACAATAGCATTCATAGTTGGCACTTTTGAGGAAACTGGCCAAGGAGGGGCCATTCTTGCCCAACCAATAATAAAAAAGTAATATTTGAGTTAGAGTGTCACATCCTCCCATGACAAGGAGATCAGAGTAGGCCACCTTTCACTGTATTTATGTTGACATTATTTTCTGTTAATGTAATCTGAAAACTATTCTTTTATATCATGGCATAATTTTTCACTTCATTCTTCGTTCTCCATGTCTCTTAACATGAGGTGGGATGAGGAAATGCTTGGGTTCACAACAGTCTGTAATTGATAGTATTTTTTTTTAATACATATATAAAAGTTAAATTACATCCACATTATTTTAGTAACTAGGGGTTGCTTTCAAGTAGTCTATATTATCTTGTTATTGTTGATCCCGCCGTCAGGGAAACCACCGGTTGCTTGGGACGTATATTCCGACTATTACCTTTGCAATAGGCATGCCCCCCAAGGTTTGAACCTAAGTTTCTTCTTGGTAAGTGCCTCACCAGATAAACAATTACCAATCCACCTAACTGTTGGGGATTGTAATTGATAGTATTCTCAAATATGTCGAATATGTCTTTTTTTCTATGACAACCTTATTAAGTGAGGGTTCTAGTAACATTGTTCATCTTTGTTGAAAATAATTTATTGCTAAAATTGAATTAAGGGTTTTATTATAGTACTATTATCATAATTGAATTATATAGGGGAGGGTTATATATCATCTTTTGATAACAAAATTTTGGCCAAATAAATATATTAGATAAATAATAAGGTTGAATAAATATATTAGATAAATATTATTTTTTAGAAGGTTTGTTTTATATGATGTGTGGTCCCATTGATGTTAAAAATTAATTTATTTTATTTTATTTATATTAAGGTTTTTTATAATACTGTCAACTTTTGTAGAGATCATAATATTTTTAAATACAAACAATTAACAAGATTTTATAATTTAATATAGATCATTTATTTTTTAATATAGATCATAAGATTTTTTAATTATTATTTTGTTATTGATTAAAGCATATTTTATCCGGATAAAATTTATAATTTTCATTTTAGAGTTTGAAAAAAATTACAATGAGATGGACATTTTATACTCTTATATAAGCCTTCTTAAAACAACCCCATTTAGAGCTATTCTAGAATCTCCCAACAATGACTTAATTTTTTTTGAAATGTTTATCAAACCTGTTGCAATAATAACAACTTGTTGCAAGCTTTTAGTCATCTTATAAAGTTTCATTTTGGTACTTCATCCCTATAGCCATCATTCATATTATAGATATGACCTTCATTATCCAAATACATAAATAAGAACGAAAAAGATGTCTTAAACCATGACTTCTATCAAAAGGGTGCATACTATGGTGGAATCATAGTCTCACACATTACTCCATTTAATCAAGTACCAATTAGAATATCTAAGACAACTTTTGATAGACCATTTGCTTCCTCATTTAGTTCTCTGTAAATATGTTTATAAGATATCTCTACAAATGATGCTTCTAGTAATTTCACTTGCTCGTAATAAGGCCTAAGCATCAAATTTTGCATCCCTACTAAACTTAAAATCCAATTCACCACCAATTTTGAGTCGCCAAAAATTTGAAGTTTTGTTATTCCTTGTTTCATTATCATTTTTAACAAAAAGATCAAAGTCTTCCACTTTACCACATTATTGGTACCTTCACCAAGACTTGCTTTGAAAGTGAATTTTTATTTTTCATCTTAATATAACACTCTTTTTGCCTCACATCTATTTGGATTATCTTGACAAGCTCCATCAAAACTTTGTTGTTGGACATTTTGAGCTCAGTTAGTTGTCATTGATGTCAAGGTGAAAAGTCATCATTGATGCCAAAGTGAACAAATGGAGTTGTCATCAACACCATGGAGCACACCATTATTAACACCAGGAACAAAGCAAGAGTTGGAGAATAAGTTGGTAAAATAATATTTTATGAGGGTTTTCCGTAAACCCATGGTGGAAAATTAAATTTTTTTTTATTAAAATCATTATAAGGATATAAAAGCATCCTTACACATTGTGATGGCAGTGAAGGTTTAATTAAACCCATGGTGGCAGAATATTTTAATTTAAATCAGTGGAGTACAAGTTGCAGGTTTAAATTTACCCCATGGAAGACTTTAATTTTATTAAAATCAAAGGTTTTAAAATATAATTTATAAAATTTAAATTCTATTGAATTTAAATAATTTATAAATTATATAAAGGTTTAAATTAACACCGACGTCATCAAAATTAAGGAGCTTCGATGTCTAAATTCGAATGGTGTTTTATGTATAAATTAATGCCCAAAGGGGCATTTGAAACTTACCCCTCGACGAATTAACTCCCATGCAAAAAGGTTGAAGGTATTTCGTGCATCGTGAACGTTGAGGAAGAAGACAAAGAGTTTTGTCTTATTACTATCGAGAAGAAAAAAAAAGAGGACAATGCATGATTTGAGTCACATAGGACACGCTGGTTCATTGGTGGCACACGCCTTGCGAAGGCGTTGGGAAAGGAAATGCCCACGTTCGATTCTCGTGGATGTGCCAAGGAAGGTCTTTTTATTCGCATTCGATTCGAGCACCAAGAATAAGAGAAAGAGCACAAAATGCTCGTTGGTTCCAAAGCGTGCGCCTAGCACACACAGTGGTCAAGCCCACAGCTAAAGCTCTTAAGGAGGCAGAGAACGTGGGATCGAATCCCACTAGTGGTAAAGGTAATTTTTTATTTAAATTTTGCCTAAGGTTTTCTTAAAAGGGTCATTTGGAGTTATAAGGCTTTGTAAAGATTTATTTTTAATTAATTTGTGTTTGGAGTTATAAGGGTTTGTGAAGGATTATTTTTATTGAAAATTGATTTGTGCTACTTGGAGTTAAAAGGGTTTTTGAAAGATTGTTTTTTTGAGAAGGGATTTATGTTATTAAGGTTTTTAAAGAAAGAGGATTTGATTCTTGCCAAAGTTCTACTTGTCATTTATTGATTAAAGAGGTTTTGAGTTATTTTGGTGGATGTTGAATTTATTTTTATTTGGGAGTTTATAATGTGTGATTGGATAAATACTTTATATATGTTGATGGTTGTTTTTGAAAGGTGGAGTGATAAGGTGTAATTGAGTATTTATATTATTTTGTGAGAAATATTTATCTGCCAACCTCTTGAGATTGGCATAGAATTTTGTGTGATTATGGCAGATTTATGAGATCCCTTCATCTTCAATAAAAACGTATGAGCACATTCTTCCATATTTGAGTTGATTGATTGGTTTTCTGGAAAATAAGTTTGGAGTGAAAAGGACTTGATTAGGGTTTCCTTTTCGAGAGTGATTGAGTTAATGCTTCAAGGTTTTCTAGAATAAAGAGTTGTTAAAACCTTGTTTGATAAGCATTATTGTTGAAGCCATTGGTTGTTGTGCAAAGAACTTGAACTAGGGTTTGAAAAGAACATGAGTATCATTGTTATGTGAAGATTATTTTATGAGCATTGTTGTTGAAGTGAGTTGTTGTGCAAAGAACTTGAACTAGGGTTTGAAAAGAACATGAGTATCATTGTTATGTGAAGATTGTTTTATGAGCATTGTTGTTGAAGTGAGTTGTTGTGCAAAGAACTTGAACTAGGGTTTGAAAAGAACATGAGTATCATTGTTATGTGAGATTTATTATTGAGCATTGTTGGAAATATTTTGAGTTGGTGATTACATGCTTGGACTAGGGTTTGTGAGAAAGGGTTGTTTCTTTGAAGTGATTGGTTGAGTAGAGTTGGTTGAGCCTAGTCAAGTGGTTGTGTGGAGTGATTGTTAAAGTTCCTTAAAACAAACTATTCTATATTATGATTTGAATTGAGAAAGTGATTGAGCATTAAGTGTAAAACATATTAACTCTCTAACAATTCTCTTTATGCTTCTATGATATTGGACAAGTTCTGTGTGGACATGTTAAGCAGATTTGAGGTAAGTCTTTGAAGAGACTTGTGGACTAATTTTATGTGAGCTTTTGTGGAAGCTTACAATATAGATTTAGACAAGGTCTGAGTAAGCTTGTTGAGCAGATTTGGACAAGTTCTGAGTGGAATTGTTGAGCAGATTTAAGCAGGTTTTGAGTGGACCTATTAAGCATATTTGAGCAAGTTCTAAGTGGACTTGTTGAGCATATTTGAGCAGGTTCTGAGTGGACCTATTGAGCATATTTGAGCAATTTCTGAGTGGATTAATTGAGCAGATTTGAGCAAGTTTTGAGTGGATTTGTTGAGTATATTTGAGAAGGTTATTAGTGGACCTATTGAGCAGGTTTTAGCAAGTTTTGAGTGGACTTGAGCAGATTTGAGCAAGTTTTGAGTGGAATTGTTGAGCAGATTTGTGCTAGACCGAATGGACTGTGTTTAGTGCAGATTTGAGATAGAGCTTTGGTGGTGATAGAGCAGAGAGGACAGTAGTATCCAATGGATAAATATCCATCAACCAGGGCAGTGAGGATAGGTATTTTGAGTGGAGACAAGAGTCTTCAATGGAGAAAGATCCACCAGCCAGTGTAGTGGAGGTAGTAGTATTCTAGAGGATCATTGGTCAAAGCAGAGAAGAAGGAGTTCTCCTATAGATAGATATCCACAAACCAGATTTAGGGGATCAACATCTCCTTTGTACAAAGGTCCATAAACATTGTAATAGGGAAAGGATTCCCAAGAGATTATTTGAGAAATATTTAGAAGAAATATTTTCTTCGTGGAGGTAGCCATATTTGGGTGAACCACGTTAAATTGGTGTCTCTACTGTGTGTGTGATTTGTGCATTGCTTTTATTACTGCTGTTGATATTGCTATCTATACATTGCATAATATTGATTTGAAAATAAAAGTAAAAAGTGCTCTTATACTGTTCACCCCCCTCTCATTATAAGCTTGTGTTCTTCAATTGGTATCAGAGCGGGTGCCTTCATAAGAGTTTAAAAGCTTTAAGGAAAATCTAACAAGAACACAATGGATCCTAAGGAGGTGTCCTCAAATAATTTAGTACCAATATTTGATGAAAGTGACTATATGTATTGGTGTATGATGATGAGGGACTACTTAATGGTACTTGGCAATGAATTTTTGGATGTAGTGGAATTTGGATATGATCTAGTAGTTAATCCTCCTACAGATAAGGAAGGTAAGCTTCTACAACACTATAATTCAAAAGCAATGAATGCACTTGTGAGAGGTTTGCGTAGAACAAAGTCTATGAAAGTTATGCATTGTAGAACTGCAAAATAAATGTGAAATAAATTACAAGGTATATGAGGGAGATAAAAGTGTCAAGAAAGCAAAGATACGAAATCTCAAAGGACAATTTGAAACATTGAGAATGAATGATGAGGAAAATATCACTGCTTATCTAAATCAAATTTATGAGGTTGTTAATGATATGCAAGGACTTGGAATGAAGATTGATGAATAAGATGTTTGTGATAAAGTTTTAAGAACTCTTACAAAAAGATTCAGTGAACATGTTTATGTTATAGAAGTATCAATGGATGGCGATTCTTTGAAAAGATATAAGTTTCTTGGTATGCTTACAACTTTAGAGATAAGAACAAATGATAATTTTCCCTAGAAGGAAGCATCATTCAAAGCAATCAAGAAAACAAAGGGTAAGAAGTCATAATCAAGCAGTGACTCATCCAGTGATGAAGAAGCTAATTATGGTAGAAGAGATAAAAATTCTAGAAGATCCAAAAATCTAAGATTTGTTAAGTGTTTCAATTGTGGAAATTTCGGACATTTTGCAACATATTGTCGAGAACCAAAGAACAACAATGGTGAAGTAAAATATTATCACAGGTACAGTGAATCAAAAAGATATAGGCAAGATAAGCATCAAAAGAAAAAGAAGGATGGACAAAGAAGACAAGGAAATAAGTTATTTCAAAAACAAAAGAGGAGCTACTATGCGGATAATGCAAGTAAGTACTCAAGTGATAGTGATGCTAGTTTTTCATACAATGATAGAGATGAAGTCCTATTTATGATTGAAGAAAAATAACTAGTTAAGAAAACTCCAATAATTCTCAAGTATTTTAGATGTGGTAACTTTGGACATCTTGAAGATGATTGTACAAGGGATGGTTATAGTTTTAGTGATGATGAGTATGAGAATACACTTGAAGGACCAAATGAAAATATTCTAATGGCATTAGAAGAAGAAATAAGTGATCCTATAGAAGACAATCCAAAAGAGAGTAAATATGTGGACAAAGGTAAACAAATAGAGGTTTATTCAGAAGAGAATGGTTATTATCTCAAGGGAGAACTCATCTATGCCCCTGACACGATAAAGAAGGTAAGAAAGCAACACTCTAAACTTGAAATTTAGTTTCAAGAATGTGATGAAGAGAGAATATTGCTCATAGAGGATATAGAAAAATCAAAAGCTAAAGCAAAGAAGTTCAAAGATAAGTTAGAAGCAAAGATCTTGGAATGTGAGAAGTTAGCAAAAGAAGTGGCACTACTAAAAGAAGATTTAAAGGACTCCAAGATCAAGATGAAAGGATTTAAAAATAGCTCAAAGAACTTGGATAAGTTCATCAAGAAATAAGATACTACATCAAGCAAAACAGGTCTTGGATTTGAACAGGATCAAAAGAAATGGGAAGGAGAGTCAACTTCAAGTTTTGAAGGTAAAGAAACTTCAGATGAAGATACTTCAGAAGAAGATAGTGTAAAAGAAAGTGAGATATCTAAGGATGAGTTGGACAAAAGAGGATTCAACAAAGACATGAACAATGCACAAAGAAGATACATATGGAACATCAATCAAAATAGGAGACCAATGAGGTCAAGACAAGGAAACTTCAATGGAAGATGCTTTTCATGTCATAGGTTTGGGCACATGGCTTCATAATGCAGGACACATGAAAGAAATAAATATAGGAACATACATCCTTTTCATGGGTATTGCTACTCATATAATCAGTTTGGTCACAAGGCAATGAATTGTAGAGTTCATGACAGAAGATGATATGGCTTCACTAGGAAAAATACTAAGACATTTGCACCTCCAAGGAATAATAATATTAAGTGTTATAAGTGCAATAATAATGGCCACACAATAGGGCCCTGGATCTAGGAATTTCCATTGAGGGCACCCACATTTCTATCTAGGATAAGGTCTACTCCTCCTTGGTCGCTGGATCCTCTGCCTCCCTGGTAGGAAAATTCCTGGGAGGGCGTCCAGACATGGAAACCGTCCACAGATGGGCGGCTTCCAAATGGAAGGTTTTCGGGCATATTCAGCTGGTTGTCCTTACCAAGGGCTTCTTCATCATCAAACTAAATAACAACGAGGACATCGAAAAGATCCTGTCAAGCGGGCCCTGGTTTTTGGGATGCAAAAGCATCTTCCTTAGGTGTTATGGAGCTGACTTCCACCCCAGTACCCAAAGCATCAACTTTGCCCCAATCTGGGTCTGTCTCCTAGACCTTCCCTTCCACCTATGGCACGAAGACGTCCTAAGACTCATTGCTCAGTTGATCGGGGACCTGGTGGCCTTCGACCCCGCTACTAAGGCAGGATCCCGAATGGTGCATGCCAAATTTTGTGTCGATGCAAATCTCAAATCTGAACTCCCCTCTTTGGTGACCATCTCTTCTAGGTCCTTCTTTTGGTGCTAGTCCCTGATATATGAAAAAAAAACCTGCTTTCTGTCCCACTTGCTACACTCAGGGTCACCTCTCCCACCAATGCCCGATATCCAGAAAGGTTGATGGCCCTATCCATGAACTCCCTTCCCGATCAGTTCGGGCCCTGTCTCGAGGGCCCCCTCATGATGACCATAGATCCCAGGCCTATACCAACAAGGAGGCCCCCCTTCTACCCCAAAGGACTCTCATGTGGACCCCGGTCTGGAGATCGATCTTCCTCAGGTTTCCCCTTCCGTTGCTCCCTCCCCTGGGTCATCTTTCGGGGCCCCGATCCTAGGTTCTCCCTCCCCCCATTTTGAATCCCTCCCTACAGGCCCCGACTTGTGCCCCCCTTGGCCTACGAGCCACTCGGGCTCCTTTCCCCACTGGCTCCCACCTTTGTCAGGGTTCCCTTCTCCCCCCTCACTCCAGCTATCCTCCCCTCGACCCCCTCTCGCACCTCCCGGTGGCCCCTACTGGGATTCCCCCCTTGGAGTGTGGATCTGAGATGTCAGATGAAGATGTTGAAGGTAGTTCTCCATCCAGTCCTGATGAAGTCAGCACCGAGATGACCCGAAGCAGGACTTTTGCCATAGACTTTGGTAGCAAACTCAAAAGAGGGTGGCCCACCTTGTGCAACCAGCGAACAAGGATCACTGAAGATGACATAGCCAATGGATCCCAAGAAAATATCTTTAACGTTGGTGAGAGTTTCTCCAAGATGGATGCCCTCTGACCCAAACCCCTCACTCAGGCCGATAAGGGGGGCAAGCGACCCCACAAGGGTGTCAAATGAAGCTCATTACCTGGAATATCAGGGGGCTCAATGGGGACCCCAAGAAAAGGATCCTCAGCCAACTCCATAGGGATCACCGCCCGTCCTTCCTCCTGCTCCAGGAGACCAAAATAGATGATGCTGCTGGTCGATGCGTAGCCCAAGCTACCTAGCGTAATTGCGAGTCCCTGTCCACCCCTACGACTAGCTTAGCCAAGGGTTTGCTGCGCATGTGGGATCCTTGATATTTCAAGGGGAGACTCATATCTTCGTCTCCTAGAATAATCAACATTCTGGTCCATTGCGTGAAGTCAAGGCATTCGTGGATTCTGTCTAACGTCTGCGCTCCTAACAGCCTCGTCGAGAAATCAACCTTATGGAAGGAAATCATCTCGATGAGAGAAGCCTTTGCCCCCCTGCCCTAGATCCTGGCAGGGGACTTCAATAGTCCCCTATTCCTCTCTGACAAAATTAGGGGCTCAACGATTTTGGGCAAAAGCATGGAGGACTTTGGAGCCTTCACTGCCCTCAACGAGCTCATGGACGTCAGCCTAAAAGGAGCTAGGTTCACTTGGACTAACAGAAGAGCGGGAGAAAGCCATATCCAGGTCAGGTTGGATAGAGTTTTCTTGCCCAAGGAAGCCCTTCCCATGTTTGTCGATGCCACATTGTTGGCCCTCCCAAAAATTAGGTCTGATCACAACCCCCTCCTCCTTAAAATCGATCATCGCCCCTCCCCCAAGCGGCCCTTTCGGTTCGAGTCCATGTGGCTGCATCATCCCGACTTCCGGGCCCAGGTTGGCCGCTGGTGGGCTCCCCCAGTCCTTGGACACCCCATTGAACAAGTCTTTCACAAGCTTAGACACCTCAAAGAGCAACTCAAGGTATGGAATAAAGAGGTGTTTGGTAACATCTTTGAAAGCAAAGCGACAGTTAAGGAAAAACTCGAAGTCCTTGAATCTAGATTTCAAGCAGGCTCCTAAGACCCGAGGCTCAGGGAAGAGGAACGCCTCGCTCTCAGTGAGTACCATAACATCCTGGCCAGGGAAGAAACATTTTGGAGGTAAAATTTGAGAGCCTTGTGGCTCCAAGAGAGCGATGCAAACACAAAGTTCTTCCATACGTCGACGCTCAAGAATAGGGGGTCCAACAAAATTGCTGAGTTGGTGGGAAGTGACGATAGAATTATCAAGGAAGAAGAGGACATTCAGGCTGAAGCCACCCACTTCTTCCAGGAGCTCCTAGGTGACAACCCCCCCATGTCCTCAAAAGCGGCAGAATCCCTTCTGGAACATATCCCTTCTTCTATATTGACCATGGAAAATGAGATGCTTGTGTAACCCTTTTCTGACTCTGAAATCCATGTTGCCACCTTTTCCATGAATGCTGAGGCAACCCTGGGCCCGAACAGGTTTTCCCCCCAATTTTTCCAATCCTTCTGGGACCTCATCGGGCAAGAAGTGTGTGCTGCCATCCGGGACCTTCAGACTGCCAGCTCCATCCCCAGAGGTATCAACTCCACCTTCATAGCCCTGATTCCTAAGACCTAGGCAACCAGATACCTCTTAGATTTCTGCCCCATCAGCTTGTGCAATGTCCTGTACAAAATCTTGACCAAATCCATGGCCTCCCACCTCAAGGATATCCTTCCCCTGATCATTGCCCCTTGTCAGGGAAGCTCGGTCAAAGATAGAATGATCACAGACGACATCATAATCATGCATGAGGCCACCCACTCGACCGTCCTCTACAAAAATACTTCCTTTCTGCTCAAGCTGGATATGAACAAGGCCTTTGAAAAAGTTGACTAGGATTTCCTTTCCAAGGTCCTCCTTAAGTTCGAGTTCCACCCCTCCTGGGTTAGGCTCATTAGCAACTGCATGTCCTCCCCCTAGTTCTCTATCCTCATCAATGGATCCCCTGTTGGGTTCTTCCCTAGTTCTAGAGGCCTCCGCCAAGGTGACCCCCTGTCCTCGATCCTCTTCATTATCCTAGCTAAGGCCCTGGGGCATACCATCTCGAGCATTGTTTCCCATGGTCTCATTTTGGGCATCAGGCCTGCGCCGGGCCTACCCCCGTGTCCCATCAACAGTTCATGAACGACACCATCCTCACCACCTCAGCCTCGATCCCTCAAGCCAAGGCCCTCAAGAATATCTTGACCCTATACAAGGAGGCGGCTGGGTAGAAAATAAACCTCCAGAAAAACAACAATTTCTTCATCCATACTCCCTTGGCTAGGCAAATTAGAATCAGATGGATCTTGGGCTGCACCCCTGGCTCCCTTCCCTCCTCCTACCTCGGGCTTTCCCTATTCACAAGTGCGTCCTCCAAGGCCATCTGGGGCAGGATGGTTGAGTGGATCCAGAGGAATCTGGCCCCCTGGAAAGGTCACCTCCTCTCGCAGGCTGGCAGAGCCACCCTCTTGGCGACAGTCCTGCAAAGCATTCTAATATATTTCATGTCGATATTCAAAATCTTGGCCTCCATTGCAGCTCACATCGAACAAATTTAGAAATGCTTTCTCTGGTCGGGCAGCGAAGATAAGAAGAGGATTCCCCTGGTATCTTGGTCCCTGGTCTATCACCCCAAAGGTGAGGGAGGGATCGAGCTCAGGCAGGTGACCCTCATGAATAAGGCCCTCTTGTCCAAACACACCTGGAAGGTGTTCACCAATACCCCTGATGAGTGGGTCAGCATCATGCACAAGAAATACTGTCATCATCACCCCTTCCTCAGTGAATCTTAGCCCTGATATGGATCAGCCTTTTGGAAGTCTCTGATCTCCACCAAATACATTATCTAGAAAGGGACCAGATAGATCCTCAGAGACAGAGCCATGATCGACTTCTGGGAAGACATATGGATTCACGACAAGGCCCTGACTGCTAACATATGTCTCCTCATCCTCAAACTAGGGCTGGAAAATAGAGGGCCTAGAGTGTCGGCCTATCTTTCCCAAAACCAAGGGCGGGCTACCTGGAAACCCATCCTGAATCCCAGGCACCCGCTCCAAGCTGCCAGGCTCCAGCGCCTCCTCAAGGTGACTGTTATCCCGTCCTCCGGAGGAAACGATAGATGTATTTGGCATGGTACTCCCAGTGGCATATTTTCTATTAAATCTACCTACAACCTTCAAATAGTCCCTGAAGAGGTCCCCTTTCCAAATTTGTAGGTGTGGGCCAAGAAGCTAATCCCCAAAATCAACCACTTTGTATGTGCAGTCGTCCAAAACAAGATCTTGACGATCGAGAATCTGATCAGGAGAGGCTTTCAGATCCTGAACAGATGCTTCCTTTGCTATGCTACTTGGGAGTCCACTAATCACCTCTTTATCAGTTGTCCCTTCTCTTCTAAAGTCCTGGGCCTCATCCTTTCCCAATTCTCTATCTAGTGGGTGACCCCCAACTCCATATCTGACCTCCTATCACAGTGGCCCAACCCCTTTGCCCATCATTTCATCTACTTCCTCTGGGACTCCTGCCTTCCTCATATGATTTGGAAACTCTGGCTCGAGCACAACAGTAGAGCCTTCTCCTCCTCGGCCCATTCCCCCTAGTGGATAGTGACCAAGGCGGTGACATTCGCCCTTGAGAATTCCTGCTCCATCCCCTTGACCGAGGTGCCCCGATGGTCGAGCGAGGCCACCCTCCTATCCTCCCTCAGAGTTCTGCTTCCCCCCCTGGTCCCCCCCCCCCCCCTCCCATCGATCTTTAATAAGGTGGACTGCCCCCCCTAGATGGGTCAAGCTTAACTTCGAGGACACTTCTAAAGGAAATCTCGGGCTCTCTGGTGTAGGTGGGGTCATCCGAGACTACCACTGGGCCCTGATCATGGCGTATGTTGCCCCGCTAGATAACCAGACTAACAATTTCATCAAAGCAGTAGCTCTGCTCAATGGGCTGACCACCCTTAAGGAGTCACCCTCAAAAGTCATCATTGAGGGCGATTCTCAAGTTATTATCAGAGCTGCCCACAGCCTGGGAAACTGCTCTTGGCACATTCATAACACCATCCAGGAAGCCCTCTCCATTCTCTAGGGTCTCCCCGACCATGCCTTTCGGCATGTGTACAAAGAAGGTAACAGGGCGGCTGATTTCATGGCAAACCAAGCCATCTCAGCTGAAGACTTCACCACCTAGACAACGAACTTTCCCGAACCTCTGATCCAAATTACTTCGCAAGATTATTATAGCAACGATGAGGACCCTGGTGCATAGCATGCCCCAATTCAAGGCCCTAAAGTTTCATCGTCATGGCTTCCAGTGGCCAGGGGATTCCCCCCTCTATGTTGCCACGTCGACTGGACCCTATCCTTCTCCTGACCGCGAGTTGGTCATCCCGATCCCCCTTGCGGTGCCAAGTGTCACCCACCACGTCAGGCGATCGGCTCATCATGACTTGGTTTTGTGTTGCTCCATTGGTAGTTATGGCAGTTCCAATATGATGTATGTGTCAGCCCTCTTCGACCTTCTCACCTTGGATGCCGCACTGTCGGATCCCCTTGTTGCATCAGTTCACCCGTGACTCTATCCTATGAGGTATCCTCAAGGTGATCCCTCGCTCAGTTTGCACCACCTGGAGTGCTGGCAGTGGCCCTCCTCCTTTGCCCCATGTGGTAGCCATCAGTCGCACCCCCTCAGCCCCTCCCCCCTTGTGTTGAACCTGACCCCTAGCACTAATTCTCGACGTTGATAGCTTCCCTCCCTCATGGCCCCCTGCAAGATTTTAAATATGTCATGTTTTGAGTTCTCCCGCACTCTTGTCTGCTTCCCTCTTCCCCTGTCCCCACGTATCTGGTCAGGTATCCCCTATTTCCTGTATCCCTAGGCTATCATTTTGACCCTCATGGCTACCAAAACTATCTTCCTCGAGCCTTCCACATTCGAATTGAGTGAGTCGACTAGGACTTTTTCCAATGCCAAAAAATTTACCTTGTTCTTCAGCAAATTTGCAAGAGCCGACGATGAAATTACCCATAGCTTTCTGGATTCTTGGAATGATGGTGAGGTCACGATGAAGGGTCTCCATTTCAAAGTGATCAAAGAGTTCTTGATGAAAGTTACAGGCCTGCATCATGAGGAGAAAGGCAGAGTCGTCAGACGGGATAAGCACAATTGGGAGGAGTTGTCCCGCTTCTCGGAGCAACAGTGGGACAAGGCTAATCTGTTTTGCTCCAACCTCTCAGCCCCCTTCGATGAGGCCATCATCCCGATGATGCAGTACATCACCTACAATGATCCAGACCAGCGACTGTTCAATTTTCACCTCAGCTACTTCAACCACCTCCGAGGGGCCACGTTGGTCAGCACCCCTCAATTCCTACTATACTCCTTGGGCCTTTCCATCGACCGTGCTTGTAGAAGCCACTCCCGGCCCTCCCACCAAGGCCTCATGGTCATCCTGTACAGGCATGCCCTTGCTAATCAACCATAGCTCCATCGCATCCCTCCCCTGTCCTTTGTCCCCCCCTGAAGCGGCTAACTCTCCCGGTGCCTCCCTTGTAGTTTCTAATTCCAAGGAGACCCCCTCCCCCGAAGGCTCCCCTACCCCAAAGCAGCATAGACCCACTCGAAAGTGCAAGAATCCAGCCTAGGGCCCAGGCGGGGCCCTGAATCCTGGTGCCACTCGCAAAGGCCCATTCCCTAGAAGCAATAGGGATGTTGGTAGCACCAAAATTGCCAAGGTGGAGGCCCCAAAGCCCACTGAAGTCAGTTTTAACTCTGATAGCAGGCTACAGAATTTGGCTATGAGGGCCCTTCTCGACATGGCAATTGGATACCTGACTGCGTCTACCCAAGAGGCCTCCTATGCAGCCAATGCCCTGGTCAAGCTCTGACGTAGGCTGGGCGATGGCCTCGATAGGGAGTAAAGCTGTCCTGCCAGGTTGGGCCTTGTTCAGGCCAGGCCCAGCCACAAGGCCCACCAAAGCAATGGCGTGCAGTTTCTATGATTTTGATGGTTGGTGTGTTTCGGCTTTTACTGGTTATGGTGGCCTCAGGCCAAGTTTTGATGTTATGTTTTCTAGTCAGTATTTTTGTAGGCACCAGGGCCCTGGGCCCCGAATCATTGCCCATGGGTGCAGTCCCAATTTTTATTCATATTTTCAGCCTTGGATTTTTATGTAACTAAGATTTTGGGATCCTTCTCTAAAAAACCCGTTGTAAATATATCATTACTTATCAAAAAAATAATAATGGCCACACAATAAAGTGGTGTAGAGCAAATATTCCAAAAACAAGTATGAACAAGAATAGGAACAAGAACATGAATATGTACAGGAATAGGAACAGGAACAGGAACAGGAACAGGAACAGGAACAAGAACATAGATATAAACAAGAACAGGAACAGAAAAAAGAACATGGATATGAACAAGAATAGAAACATAAACATGGATGTGAATAGGAACAAGAACAGGAACAGGAATGGTGACATGAACAGGAACATGGACACAGATAGAAACAATTAGAGGAATAAGAAAAAATAGATAAGAAGAAAAAAGGATAAAGGTAAAGAATAATGCTTTCTAGGAGTAGAAATACTCCCACCCTAGAATTAACCACCTTAATAGAAGGTGTGGGAGGGACTAAGCTAAGAGGCTTATTCTTAGACCTGAGCCCCAAAGGGGGAGAGATTTGAGAAAGGGGGAGAGATTTGGTATTTTATAGATCGTTGAGACAGGGGGAGCAATGCCCTAGGGGGATAAAAACAAAGGAAAGGTCAAGTTTTCAGTTAAAATAATTTGGGTTGCCATCAATGACAAAGGGGGAGATTGTTGGACATTTTGAGCTCAATTAGTTGTCATTGATGTCAAGGTGAAAAAGTCATCATTGATGCCAAAGTGAACAAATGGAGCCATCATCAACACCATGGAGCACACCATTATTAACACCAGGAACAAAGCAAGAGTTGGATAATAAGTTGGTAAAATAATATTTTATGAGGCTTTTTCGTAAACCCATGGTGGAAAATTAAATGATTTTTTATTAAATCATTATAAGGATATAAAAGCATCCTTACACATTGTGATGGTAGTGAAGGTTTAATTAAACCCATGGTGGTAGAATATTTTAAATCAAATCAATGGAGTACAAGTTGCAGGTTTAAATTTACCCCATGGAAGACTTTAATTTTATTAAAATCAAAGGTTTTAAAATATAATTTATAAAATTTAGATTCTATTGAATTTAAATAATTTATAAATTATATAAAGGTTTAAATTAACGCTGACATCATCAAAATTAAGGAGCACCGACGTCTAAATTTGAATGGTGTTTTGTGTATAAATTAATGCCCAAAGGGGTATTTGAAACTTACCCCTTGACGAATTAACTCCCATGCGAAAATGTTGAAGGTATTTCGTGCATCATGAACGTTGAGGAAGAAGACAAAGAGTTTTGTCTTATTATTGCTAGGAAGAAAATAAAAAGAGGACAACACATAATTTGAGTCACATAGGACATGTTGGTTCATTGGTGGCACATGCCTTATGAATGCGTTGGGAAATGAAGTGCCCACGTTTGATTCTCGTGTATGTGCCAAGAAAGGTCTTTTTGTTCGCATTTGATTCAAGCACCAGGAATAAGAGAAAGAGCACGGAGTTCTCATTGGTTCTAAAATGTGCACCTAGCACACGCGGTGGTCAAGCCCGCGGCTAGAGCGCTTAAGGAGGTAGAGAAAGTGGGATCGAATCCCACTAGTGGCAAAGGTAATTTTTGATTTAAATTTTGCCTAAGGTTTTCTTAAAAGGGTCATTTGGAGTTATAAGGGTTTGTGTAGATTTATTTGTGTTTGGAGTTATAAGGGTTTGTAAAGATTTATTTTTAATTAATTTGTGTTTGGAGTTATAAGGGTTTGTGAAGGATTATTTTTATTGAAAATTGATTTGTGCTACTTGGAGTTAAAAGGGTTTTTGAAAGATTGTTTTGTTGAGAAGGAATTTATGTTATTAAGGTTTTTAAAGAAAGAGGATTTGATTCTTGTCAAAGTTCTACTTGTCATTTATTGATTAAAGAGGTTTTGAGTTATTTTGGTGGATGTTGAATTTATTTTTAGTTGGGAGTTTATAAGGTGTGATTGGATAAATACTTTATGTATGTTGATGGTTGTTTTTGAAAGGTGGAGTGATAAGGTGTAATTGAGTATTTATATTATTTTGTGAGAAAGATTTATCTTCTAACCTCTTGAGATTGACATAGAAGTTTGTGTGATTGTGGTAGATTTATGAGATCCCTTCATATTCAATAAAAAAGTATGAGCACATTCTTCCATAGTTGAGTTGACTGATTGGTTTTCCGGAAAATAAGTTTGGAGTGAAAAGGACTTGATTAGGGTTTAATTTTTGAGAGTTATTGAGTTAATGCTTCAAGGTTTTCTAGAATAAAGAGTTGTTGTTAAAACCATGTTTGATAAGCATTGTTGTTGAAGCCATTGGTTGTTGTGCAAAGAACTTGAACTAGGGTTTGAAAAGAACATGAGTATCATTGTTATGTGAAGATTGTTTTATGAGCATTGTTGTTGAAGTGAGTTGTTGTGCAAAGAACTTGAACTAGGGTTTGAAAAGAACATGAGTATCATTGTTATGTGAAGATTGTTTTATGAGCATTATTATTGAAGTGAGTTGTTGTACAAAGAACTTGAACTAGGGTTTGAAAAGAACATGAGTATAATTGTTATGTGAGATTTATTGTTGAGCATTATTGGAAATATTTTGAGTTGGTGATTACATGCTTGGACTAGGGTTTGTGAGAAAGGGTTGTTTCTTTGAAGTGATTGGTTGAGTAGAGTTGGTTGAGCCTAGTCAAGTGGTTGTGTGGAGTGATTTTTCAAGTTCCTTAAAACAAACTATTCTATATTATGATTTGAATTGAGAAAGTTATTGAGCATTGAGTGTAGAACATATTGAGTCTCTAATAATTCTCTTTATGCTTCTATGAGATTGGATAAGTTCTATGTGGACCTGTTAAGTAGATTTGAGGTAAGTCTTTGAAGAGATTTGTGGACTGATTTTATGTGAGCTTTTGTGGAAGATTACAATATAGATTTGGAAAAGTTCTGAGTGAGCTTGTTGAGCAGATTTGGACAAGTTCTGAGTGGACTTGTTGAGCATATTTGAGCAAGTTATGAGTGGACCTATTAAGCAGATTTGAGCAAGTTATGAGTGGACTTGTTGAGCATATTTGAGTAGGTTCTGAGTGGACCTATTGAGAAGATTTGAGAAAGTTATGAGTGGACTTGTTGAGCATATTTGAGTAAGTTCTGAGTGGACTTGTTGAGAATATTTGAGCTAGTTCTGAGTGGACTTGTTGAGCAGATTTGAGCAAGTTCTGAGTGGAATTGTTGAGTAGATTTGTGCTAGACCGAATGGACTATGTTTAGTGTAAATTTGAGATAGATATTTGGAGGTGATAGAGTAGAGAGGAAAATAGTCTCTAGTGGATAGATATCCATTAGCCAGGGCAGTGAGGAAAAGTCTTATGAGTGGGGACAAGAGTCTTCAGTGGAAAGAGATCCACAAGCCAGTGCAATGGAGGCAGTAGTCTTCTAAAGGATCACTAATCAAATCAGAGGAGGAGTTCTCTTGTGGATAGAGATCCACGAACCAGATTTAGGGGATCAACATCTCCTTTGGACAAAGGTCAATAAACATTGTAATAGAGAAAGGATTCCCAAGAGATTATTTGAGAAATATTTAGAAGAAATATTTTCTCCGTGGAGGTAGCCATATTTGGGTGAACCATGTTAAATTGGTGTCTCTATTGTGTGTGTGATTTGTGCATTACTTTGATTACTGTTGTTGATATTGCTATCTATACATTGCATAATATTGATTTGGAAAGAAAAGTAAAAAGTGATCTTATACTGTTCACCCCCCCTCTCAGTATAAGCTTAAGTTCTTCATTCGTAATATCCATTGTTAAACTACCAAATTGTCTTACAACCTTTAATTTAGGGGATTTTTTATGTCTTCGTAAGTATATTTGATATGTTCTTAAACTTGTATAGGTAAAATTTTCTTTCTCTCAAACAACATAGAATTTATTTCCAACCATAGACCCCATGCCACTATTAATGGAATGCATCTGTATTCCTTTAAGCCTTTGTATTTAAACCATTATTACATATTATCCAATATATTCCTTGGTGGCCACTATTCATTCCCCTTAGTTATGGGTATAATAGACCTCCACACTTCTCTTGATAAATCATGGTGAACTAGTAGGTTATCCATTGTTTCTTCTTCCCTTTTAAATAAACTACATTAACTTGGACCTTGTTAGGACCTCTTTTGTAGAACATCTTATGTCAATACCTTATTATATAAATCTAACAAAAATAAATTATTATTTTCAAGGGTGCTTTCACTTTCCAAATCCTACTCCACCATCAAAGGATCTCTTAATTATTATCTTCAAACATTGTCTTGCATCCTTCCTTGGCTATACATTGTCCACTAGCTAGGTTCTTTGACCACACTAAAGAGTCTTCTTGTCTCAATATTATAAAATCCCTTGTGATACCCCTTGTATAATTGCTCCATTCCTCAGATTCATTTCCTTCCAAAAGTAATTCTTCTGCTAAAAGCCACCCCTGATTTCATAAATTTATTCTATCCATAGAGGCTGCATCTACCAATACCCTAAGCTCTTGTCTATTTAGATGTTCTTTTAAATTTTGATATAGTTGATAATTTCTTCCATTCCTATCCAAGGGTCTTTTCCTAGCCTTACTTTCTTCCCATTTCCTTTTCCCAAACAAAAAAAAAGTCTGATTTTCAAGGGTGCTTTCACCTTCCAAATCCTAATCCACCACCAAAGGACCTCTTCACTATTATATTCAAACATTGTCTTGTATCCATACTTAGCTATAAATTATCCACTAGTTGGGTTATTTGACCATACTAAAGAGTCTTATTATTATCTCAGTATTATGAAAACCCTTGCCAGACCTTAGCATAGGATAGGTAGAAACATAGTGCATGAATGCATTTGAAATAGGCCAAAACCTCTATAAGTGTTGTCCTTTATAAAAGTTTACATGAATGAGGAAAATCATGAATATGTTACCAATGTCATGCTAAGGGGGGCATGTATATGAGCCCACCACATCCACACCTAATAGCCACATTTGAATATAATGCAATCCTTGTTGGTTTTACTTGTGGATGGATGTAATATTAACAATGTTTGACCATGCTATTTTAACATAGTTTGACCTTCCAAGAATTATGGATATGGTTTATGTATGTTCCAACTAAGCCTTATATTTTGAGGTGATGAACTTGTGGGAGCTACTCTCTAACATTTAGATGGATGACATATGTTGTGGATATGATTGAGATGACCATGGCATCAAAGTATTTATAGTTTCTTATTAGACTCCCTATGTTGGTTGAGATAGAACCTATGTGCATTGACCATCCTACATGCTTGATGATGGTAGAGTGGTTCATAGGGATCATTATCTCAATTGAGATAACACTATAATATTTTGATGCCTTCCTAATATTAAGAGTATTCCATTTGTCCATAAGGTTGTTGATATTCTTTTGTTCTCCTTTGTGGATTGTTAGAAATTAATAAACTCAATCAAATTACTTTGCCCTCTCTCTTTAGAAATGGAGATGGACTATCAGGGACCAAAGCTAGGATTTGCATGGGGTAGCTATGTATTTTCTATTAAATATCATGCTCTATAAGACATCTAAAAATGAGAGATGAAGATAGTTTTACCTAATTTTATTTTTGATATACAAATTTTTTCCAATGTATTAACCATCCAAACTTTGTTCACCCATTGGTCTAGATTAGATCAAAATATAGGTAAGGGGACATTTTTATGAGATACCATGAATTACATTCATACCATTTGTTTATGTTACTAGAGATCATTTGGCACGGACTTGTATTGTATACTACATACCATACAATGGAACTAGGGAGATATTGTAGCTACTAGGATGATCCATGTGTCGTAAAATCATAAAGATGAGGTCTTATAGACTCATTGCATGGAGAAAGTTCCTATGAAATTTAGTGAGGCACATTTAAGAGAGATTATTATCCTACCTAAGTACCACTAGAGTCACATTTAGAATAAAGTATAGGTGATAGGACCATGACCATCATCATCTTGAGACCCACTTATAATAGGGATAATACAATAGAGATGATAATGGGATCGAGGCACAAGAGGTAGGAGGCACATGCCATACCCTATAACAAGCTACACTAAAGATAATTGGGGCTAGTTATCTGGATATGAGGGCAACAATAACTACTATTGTAGCAATTATAGTGATATAGATGCCCTTCCTAGATACTTTAATGGAAACACCAATTTTTTAGAGGCTACCAAGTGATGTTAGCACCGCTCTCTCACCCATATGGGAGGTCTGAGAGATCTCAAGGATTATAGTAGTAGGTGCAACCAACGAGGAGGGGTCTAATGGACATTATTATAACAATGACTTTGGCATATATGTAAGGTCTTTGACAACATGCCTTTTTAATTTTCTCCTTATGCTAAAAAGGTATTTTGTCATTGATCTCTATGTATTTTATGTTTTTTTTAAGAAATATTTTTATCAGTGTGCTTGTTTTTTCTTTTTTCCTAAAGGGTCTATTTTATCAAATTTATGAAGGTGTAATGGGTTTACCTTTTAGTCTATATTTATTATTTTTTATTGGATATTTTCCTAAATGTCTATTTATTTTTCCATCCCACCTTTTGGAACATACCTTGAATTTTTTAGTCTTATCATATTTTTATATTTCACTAGAGTGCCTTTCTATATTAGTTATAATATTTTCCTAACGTATCAGGTATCTTTGTACATTATTTTATTTTATTTTATTGGTCATATATTTCTTAAGTGTTTTTATTGTATTTGTTATACCATCATTTTTGTATTATATCCTCAAACTTGTTGTCTTGATTTATTTTAAAAATTTATCATAATGATAAATTTTGTTATTCTTTTTCTAGTATATCTTTTCATAGTTTCCATTTGCTTCCTTTTTCTAATTTCCATTAATAAGAACTTTTTTAATTTATTTGTTAGTACATCTCTTTACCATTGTTGATATTATAACTTTTCTATCATCTTATTTATAGTTTCACTACATTATCACTTTCTATCTCATGTTTGTTAAGTATTAATATCACCTCATAAAGTGGTGATATTAGTTTTGTTATATTATTCAACATCATTTTCCCTTGGTTGAAGGGATATGTTATCACATTTTATTTTGTATTTTTACTTTCACATTTTTAATCTATCAGGACAATAATGTGTTGTTTCATATTGTCTCTTTATGCCATTTTTATTAAATTACCACTAATAAATTTATTTTTCTTCTTATTTCAAAAGGCCAGTTTCCTTGTTTCCTTTAATTTAAATGCATAACATGATTTTATCTCTTCACATGGGAGTTTATCCTTTGTTTTCTTTAAAATTTTCCTTTTATTTATTTCACTTTATGTATAAATTTTTTATGTATATGATTTTGTGTCACCCTTTATCACACTTTCTACATATTTACCATTCATCATAGCGAAGTACACCAATATTTTAGCCATGGGGTCATATCTATTATTTTAGCATTCTCCCCTCAAAATAAGACAATAATAGTTTAGTGATACTATCTATCATAGGCTCTCATGTATCAAGTGGTATAGTACAATATTTCTTTACCCCAAATTCTTTTGGATTAATTTTCATCTTTTAATTGGGATCAATTTTGCTTCTTGTCTATTCTTTAATATCATATTTGCATATATTTTTGTAAAATACATCTATTTTTATCTTCTTCTTATTTCAAATGACCTTGTCTCCCAATTTAACTTGTTCCACTTATACTTTTTAGTTTTATTTATTTCTCAAAACCCTTATTATTGTCTAATTGTTCCTCTTATTATTTTATTTTCTTACTAGGGATCTCATTATTTTCTAATTATGTAATCCTTATCCAAATTTATCTATCATCAATTGGTCAAAATTGGTGTATACGGAGTGTTGTGCTACTTGAGTTATCATGGGGAGGGGCATATGCTCTTCTACCTAAAGTAATTGCATAATGAGAAGAATTTGATCTTCTTTTGGATCAAGTGGATGTTCTTTCTCTATGTCATGGGGAATAGTGATAGTAGGTTCTTCCTTGATGTGCTTTCATATTTATTATTATAGAAGGTATTTTTTATTTGTTTATATTTCCATGTGATTATTAAATATTAACTATTACAAAGATTAAACTTGTATTTGTTTCTTTATTTCTTACCACATGATATTTTTTGTTTTATATTCTTGTAAGCTATCCATGTCATACTTTATCCCATTAAACTACTTTCATCACTAAATCTAGAATGGGGTTTAATTTGTACTTCGGGTTCCTTTCATTATCTATATCCTTTTAAGGCATGATGTTTGTAACCTCCATGCTCATGCATGCCCAATTTGTATCTTTATAAATTATTTTATTATTTTTAACATGCTCTTAGATATCATTCTAGTTTACTTTTGTTATGATTTGAATTCCTATTGCTCTATTAGCGTTATTATTTTCTATATTTACATCCTTATGATTATAATTATTGGTCAAATTATGATCTTCACATACAAAACATAAAAATTAAGATATTATACCCATCCTACTTATGATTTATTGGTAACTCTCAATAGCAATTTTTACTTTCTTAAAAATTAGAACCTTTGCTCCATATCTTTGCTTACTAAATTTAGTGGAAGCTCTAGTTTACGAGGATATTACTTTAGAGATATCTTTATATTTCATTGTATTTTACAATAGTAATTTGATTATTCTTTTTAATAGATTTTTTAATAGATATTGTTTACCTTTTATTGTTGTTGTCTTCTTTTCATTTCTAAAATTTTAGCTAGTCTATGATTCTTGAAGCACCTTTATTGTTACCCTATATTTGATTCCTAATTTACTTAAATATATTTACATGTATGTCTTCTCCTTTTTGTAGACATTGCATTGCTAGATATTTCTATCTTCTCAAGGATTGAGTTAGATGTACTTTACATTATACGCTTATCATAAGAGTCAACAAATAACTAAAGGTAAGTACATTTACAAAAATATTGTTATGGTTTGGGAATAATGAGATTGAGTGTTTCAAGAATTATTTTATCATTTTTTTAAAGATTTTTTATGATGTAATTGAAAGGAATTATAATATTCAAAATTACAAAATTAAATTCTTCATAACTAAAGAGTTTAAATTAAATTTTGCAAGTCTCTACATATCTTAGAATTAATAGATTCAAATCTTAATTTGATTACTTTTTACCCATTAAACAGGGTGGTTATCTTCCCCACACTATATGTCCTTACTCCAAAATATTTTATCTATTTTCCAATAGCTAAAGTTGAGTGACAACATTACATTTAGGGCATGATTTTAGTTGAAGTTAAGTAAAGATCCTTAGTGATAAATTTTTAAACGATCCATTTCTCACTTTAGAGGAATCTAAGAAATTAATGCAGGAGCATCCAAGGAATTTATTTTTTATTATATCAAGGTTTTTAAATGTAATAATTATGGACATGTATTCGAGGTGGCTATCCTAGTAACTGTTATCCTTGTGTATAAAAACACAAGAGGAGAGAAGAAGAAGGAGAGGAGACATGCATAGAGATCAAGATAAGAAGAGGAAGGGAGGAATGCCAAAGGTTTCCAGTTACTAATAAACAGGGGAATATATTGTAATATATAGCCTATTGGCACATTGGCAATGCCAATAACTTTCCACCTCAAATTTATTCCATGAATGGTGAATGCATTGTGATTTTTAATTTGCATCATATAGAATATTTATAGTTGAATATGTAGGTTTATAGGTTAGGGAAATATTTTGTAGTAGTCTAAGTGAAGATAATGCTCATGAGGAACCAACAAGAGAGTTATTCTAGAAGGAAAATTATCATCTAAGTCTTACCATCTCATCACTCAGCTAGTGCCATCAAGTCAAGAACTATTTAAGAGTAAAATTTTAGCAAAATAATGACTAGAAAGTATGATACAGGAATATTTTCATAACATGTGTCATCTTGGATTTATTTTGGAGCACCTACCATATTAGGGTGTGCCATGGTAAGTGTTGTCATGAAGGACATAGTCTAGCTAATTATTGTCTTGTTGACTTGGAAGTTGTCTTGCAATTTGTTGACTTGTTGTTTTATAATTTTTTGTCTTGACGTCTTGGTAAATTTTGTCTTGCCATCATAAAAATTATCGTCTTTATAATTGTCAACTAATATGCACAACAAAGAACTAAAATTTACATTGGTGTGATTGAAGTATAAATTCTTTCTACTAGGGTAGGTTGTTGTTCAATTTATTCCCTCTGCCTTTATTGCATCATTTGGCATCAAAGTTAGTTTACAATATGTATTAGAGGAATATGGCACAAGGGAGAGGAAGACTATGTGGTATGGGATCCCAACCAATGTATATAGCTAAAATATTGAGAGGAATCACTACAAAGTTAGATGTGATTGACAGTACCTAAAGGAGAGGTATTCATCTCGAGGAGATTAGTGAAAGTGAATAAGAGGAAACTAGTCACACAAAAACTCAAAATGAAGAGCAAGGATAAAAACCAAAGAAATGGCCAATTTGGAAAATCTCAAGCATGGGACATAAACCAAATATGGATACTCCCAATTTTAATGCAGGTTTAAACCCATAAAATTTGATTGAATCGATAAAAAAAATGGAAAAATCTTCAATTGGAGGATTCAAAGAAGGTAAAATTTACATGTACTAAAGGGACATGCTTTGATTTGGCAGAATCATGTCCAAATTGAGAGACAATAAAAGGGGAAGGATACAATCTGAACATGGGAAAAATTTATATCCAGATTGAAGTCTAAGTTTTTACCTATATATTTTCAACTTGGATTATTTATAAGACTCTAAAACCTCAAGCAAAAAGATTTAGGAGTAAAATAATATACGAAAAAGCTCTATAAATTGACCATAAGAGAAAATTCATATTGAATATGATGAGGAGAAGGTGACAATATATCTAAATTGTGAAGAACACAAGCTTATACTGAGAGGGGGAGTGAATAGTATAAGATCAAAATTTTACTTTTATTTCCAAAGCAATATCATCCAATATTATCAATTGCAATAATGAAAAAATGCACATATCATCACACACATAAGAGACACAAATTTAACTTGGTTCACCAAATGTGGGCTACATCCACGGAGAAAATATTTCTTCTAAATTTTCTCAACAAATATCTTGGGAACCAATTCCCTATTACAATGTTTATGAGCACCAACCCAAAGGAGATACCAATTCCCTATGCTCAAATTCATGGAAATTTATTTATAGGAGACACCAATCCCATCTACTTTGGTTTATATACCTCTATCCATAGGATACACCAATCCCCTTTGCTCTAGTTCATGGACCTCTATCCACAGGAGAATGAAAAACACAAGCTTATACTGAGAGGAGGGGTGAACAGTATAAGACCTCTTTTTATTTTTTCCTTTATACTTCAAAACAAGTAAAGCAATATACCCAAAGCAATATCAAAGCAATGCACAATATCATCCACAAAGTGACACCAATTTTAACGTGGTTCACCCAAAATGGCTGGGCTACGTCCACAAAACTTTTCTCTAAAAGTTATCTCAAAGTTCTTTGGGAATCCTTCCCAATTACAATGTTTATGAGCCTCGGCCCAAAGGAGATACCTTCCCCTAATCAGAATTTATGAGCCTTTGCTCAAAGGAGATACCTTCCCCTCTGCTCTGGAAATGATCCCTCAGAAGATCAACTACCTCTACCTCTTGCCAGCACATGGAACTCCTTTCCACCGAAGACCTCCTATCCTCAATGCTTAGCCTAAGAGACCTCTGCCTTCTATGATCACGTCCACAACAACTCAACAACCTGTACCAAACATAGTCAGTCGATCTAGTACAAGTCTTCCTCTGTCTGTCAAATCTGTCCAACGCTTAAGATTGAATAAATAAATCCTCTACACACAAGACTTCTCAAAGACTTGCCAGATCTATCCTCAAGTTCTTCTCAAAGAACCAGTGCACCTCTATCCTCAAGTTCTCTGATAGAACTATCAAACTTAGCTCACAAGTCCTCTGCTAGGACCTATCCAAATCTACTCATAAGTCCCCACCGGAACCTGTCCAAAACTCAGCAAGCTCACCAAGAAAAAAAATTTCTTAGTAGGAAATCACAAGGTGAATTGTTAGAGACCAAATGTGATTTGTCAAACTCATAGAAGCATAAAGAGAATTGTTAGAGACTCAATATGTTCTATACTCAACTCCCAATCTCAAAACTCAACTCAAATCAACTCAGCTCAAACTCAATCTCAAATCTGAAAACTCAACTCAATATCTGAAATGGATAGGATATAATGCTTTCTTTCAAGAACATGAAACCCCAACAATTGCCAACTATGCAAAGAATCACATAACAATGATACTCATGTTCTTTTCACCATCAATTAGGGCTTCAACAACAATGCTCATCAAACAAGGTCCAATCAACACCATTCAACTCAAAACACAACCTTGAAGCATTTCACAATCAACATTAGAAAAGGAAACAAGTAGAAATCCTTTTCTCTCCAATATTGTTTGAACAAAAAGCATCCACCAACTCAAATCACAATAGCACAAAACAAATTTTCAAATCATCAACAAAGGAGTAAGCCCAACACTTTAACCAAGTAAAGAATAGCTTGATTATTACCAATTTAATGAAAGCAAATGTCAATATCAAAGCTGCCCACTTAAGGTTTCACAACTTCACACAAGAAGCAATTTTAACCTTAAAACATCATGCTTTCATTTCCATAATCAACCAAAAGCACTCTCAACATTACAAGAAAAATTTATCCCTTATACACCTTATTTCTCCCTTATAGTCTTATCAAAAATAAAATTTATCTCTCATAAGAATGCAATAAGATATTTCAAACAACACCTTCAAAAGAATCTTTTATCAAAATAAAACAAGCTTTAAACTCCTTATAACTCCTAAGCTGTTTTGCCCTCTAATAAACTTCCTCCATCCGCAAAATACACTTAGCAAAAATTAATTTTGAAAATACCTTGGCCAACATAAAAAATCGTGCTATGGAGAAATTGTGCATGAATTCTAACACCACCCACTACGTCCACTTCACGATGAAAAACCCTTTCACGTTATTCGAATGCGGAACCTCCCGTTCGGGTAGTGCGCCAACAACCTAGCCGCTACTGATGTGCCAAAGGCACCCGGTGAGGTTTAAACCTCACGCTGTTAGCCTTGTTCCTTCTGCGCCAGGGATTAAATAAAACAACAGTGCCTCCATTTCTTTTGACGCGAACACGAAGACGAAAACCTTACGATAGATTTATGACAAACGGCGAGTACAAAAAAATGAACAGCGGATTCATGAAAACGGCGAAGACACAGTCGAACAGCAGGTTTACGAAAATGACGAAGACACAATCGAAGAAGAAATCCGAACAGCGGATCACAAAATCACAGTGAGCAACTCTTTTCAAAATACGGATGGGATAATTCTTGATTTTCATTGAGGGAGATTTATATGCATTTTTACCATAAGCTCTTGACGTCGGCGAGGAGTTTAACACGTCGGTGGAGGTCTTGGCTAGTGCCCACAATCTTAAAGACCCACATAGTAAGACATTGTGCCATGGGTTAGGAGAACCCATTGCAAACAATAATTTAATATTTATTTAAAAATAATTAAAAGGAACCTTAACAAGGTTTTTAATTATTTAAATAAATACTTCCTCTTGGACCCAAATGCATTAAACTAATGCATCCACCTGTAATCTTTAAACCTGCCAACTTGGGGTTTACAAAAGACCTTTGAAACTGTCATGTCAGTAACCTTCATCAAAACAAATTATTTGACATCAAATCAAATTCCTTCAAGAGATTCTTGACATCAATGACAACTTATACACTTGAGCAAAGGCAATGTACCCAAAGTACCCAAAATTGCCAACAATCTCCCCCTTTGTCATTGATGGCAAACCTTTACTGAAAACACTTCTCAAGAGCCAAAACTGAAACCAACTATGCTAACAACTAACCAACTGTGCCCACAACTGAGAATCTTCCTTTGAAGTTTTGCTCCCCCTGACTTGAAGCTCTCCTCTTCACTTTGAAGCTCTCCCCCTTACTCATATCTCTCCCCCTTTGTCATCAATGGCAAAGGGTCACCTTTGGGGCTCGGGACTAAGAATGAGCCTCTTAGCTTAGTCCCTCCCCCACCTCCTAATGAGGTGATTAATTCTGGGGTGGGAGTAAAACTCCCATTAGGCACTGATCATCATTAGTGTCTATAACTTCCTTGTTGGGCCTTCTCTTGAACTCTTTGTCCATATTCCTGTTCTTGTCACTATTCTTGTTCTTGTTCTCATCCTTGTTCTTGTCCATGCCTTGATCCTTGGACCTGATCATGCCACTATTCTTGTTCTTGTTATTTGCCTTGCAATAAACTGCCTTGTGCCCAAAATGTTGACAAGAGTAGCAATAACCTTGAAAGAAACTAGCACTTCTAAAATTGTCATTTACCTTCTTCACTTGAGCCATGCAATGTGAAGCCATGTGACCAAACCTGTGACAAGCAAAACATCTACCTTGAAACTTTCCTTTATTTGAACTCTTAGGTTCCAAAAACTTCTTCTTCTCATTCTGAATTCTTTTTCTATTTTTGTGCATCTATCATTCAAGGACTCCTTTTCTAAATACTTTACTCATCGAACTCTCTTCCTTTTGAGTCTCTTACTAGACTCTCCAACTTGTTCCTTGTGTGGCTTAACAAAACCAAGGCTTGTTTTATCTGTTGTCTTTCTTTGACCTTTGATGAGTGACTTAACCTTTTTGGAGCTATCTTGAAACCCCTTAAAGCTTATCCTTGTGCTCTTTAGTTTCCTCTTTCAAAGAAGCCATTTTCTGTTCTAACTCACTATACTCAAGAACCTTAGACTCTAACTCATCCTTGAGTTCTTGTGTCTTAGCTATAGAAGTCAAGACTTTCTATAAGATCATCTCTCTCCATACAACATTCATCTAACTTATCCTTGAGTCTAGCATTCTTCTTTCTTTCATTTTTCAAAGCACTAAGAGCACTAATAAGTTCACCTTCAAGATCTACTTCACCTTCCTCTATATCTTCCTTTATTTGTTTGCTTTTTGAATCATCAAAGCCTTTTTAGATTTCTTATCACTAGAGGTGCTACCCTTTTCAAAAACCATACATGCATCTTCCTTATAGTTTTTTGAAGCATCCTCATACATACTAGAAACCAAATCATTATTTGTGCAATCATCCTCAAGGTGACCAAAGTTTCCACATCTAAGACATTTCATGATAATGAATCTATGTTTCGGTTCTTCCTCTTTTTTTGATATGAACAACATCTCATTTTCATCATCACTTGAAGAACTTTCACTATCACTACTAGAACACTTACTTGCTTTGTCTAGGTAGAAACTCTTCTTGTGCTTGTGAGAATACCTCTTTCCTTGATTGTTGTGCTCATCTATGTTCTTCCTGTGATGCTTGTGCTTTTTAGAATCCTTGCTCTTAGAATCCTTTTTATCTTCATCACTTTCATTCTTGGGAATAGTATAGTCAGTAGCATAATGACCAAAATTTCCACAATTGAAACATCTTATATTTTTCATACTTTTGTTCTTTCTAGAGAACTTGCCTTTCTTGTTGTAATATGCCTCTTCATCACTAGAAGACTCATCACTATCTTGAAGCTGTTTACCCTTGGATTTCTTGGTAGCCTTGAAAGCTACCTCTTTCTTGACATCAACCTTCACTTGAGTTCTCAACTCAAATGCTGCAAGTATACTATGGAGCTCATCCTTTTTCAACTTATCCAAATCTTTAGCTTCCTCAATAGCAAAAATATTTTCACTAAATCTATTAGGAAGAGATCTTAAAATATTATCACAAACATCATTTTCAGCAAGCTCAAGACCTAAGTCTTTCATGGAGTTAACAAACTCATCCATACGAAGCATGTAGTCACTAATATTTTCATCATTATTCATCTTGAGTTGTTCAAACATACCTTTGAAGTGTCTCAAATTGGCCTTTCTGAAATTTGTATCACCTGTATGAACCACCTTCAACTGTTTCCACATTTCACTAGCTATCTTGCAGTGAATCACTTTTGTGAGATCTGCTTTCTGTAAGCCTTTCAGGATTGCATTCATTGCTTTTGAATTGTTGTGATGTAGGAGCCTTTCTTCTTTAGTATTAGGACCATGTTCAGGAATAGTGTACTCATCTTCAATCACTTCCCAAACCTCATTCCCAAGTGCCATTAGATGAACCTTCATCCTTGCACTCCAAAGACCAAAGTATGACCCATCAAGAATAGGTGCTGCATTGCCACTTGAATGATCCATTGTGTTCTTTACTAGCTTTTCCTTCAATATGTTAAACTTTTCGAAGGCACCTACTCTGATACCAATTGAATAACACAAGCTTATACTGAGAGGGGGGGTGAACAAGTATAAGACCTCTTTTTATTTTTTCCTTTATACTTCAAAATAGTAAAGCAATATACCCAAAGCAATATCAAAGCAATGCACAATATCATCCACAAAGTGACACCAATTTTAACGTGGTTCACCCAAAATGGTTGGGCTATGTCCACAAAAATTTTCTCTAAAAGTTATCTCAAAGTTCTTTGGGAATCCTTCCCAATTACAATTTTTATGAGCCTCGGCCCAAAGGAGATACCTTCCCCTAATAAGAATTTATGAGCCTCTGCTCAAAGGAGATACCTTCCCCTCTGCTCTGGAAATGATCCCTCAGAAGATCAACTGCATCTACCTCTTGCCAGCACGTGGAACTCCTTTCCACCGAAGACCTCCTGTCCTCAATGCTTAGCCTAAGAGACCTCTGCCTTCTATGATCACGTCCACAATAGCTCAACAACCTATACCAAACATAGTCAATCGATCTAGTACAAGTCTTCCTCTGTCTGTTAGATCTGTCCAACGCTTAAGCTTGAACAAATCAATCCTCTGCACACAAGCCTTCTCAAAGACTTGCCAAATCTATCCTCAGGTTCTTCTCAAAGAACCAGTGCACCTCTATCCTCAAGTTCTCTGATAGAACTATCAAACTCAGCTCACAAGTCCTCTTCTAGGACCTGTCCAAATCTGCTCACAAGTCCCCATTGAAACCTGTCCAAAACTCAGCAAGCTCACCAAAAAAAAAAACTTTCTTAGTAGGAAATCACAAGGTGAATTTTTAGAGACCCAATGTGATTTGTCAAACTCATAGAAGCATAAAGAGAATTGTTAGAGACTCAATATGTTCTATACTCAACTCCCAATCTCAAAACTCAACTCAAATCAACTCAGCTCAAACTCAATCTCAAATCTGAAAACTCAACTCAATATCTGAAATGGATAGGATAGAATGCTTTCTTTCAAGAACATGAAACCCCAACAATTTCCAACTATGCAAAGAATCACATAACAATGATACTCATGTTCTTTTCAACATCAATTAGGGCTTCAACAACAATGCTCATCAAACAAGGTTCAATCAACACCATTCAACTCAAAACACAACCTTGAAGCATTTCACAATCAACATTAGAAAAGGAAACAAGTAGAACTCCTTTTCTCTCCAATATTGTTTGAACAAAAAGCATCCACCAACTCAAATCACAATAGCACAAAACAACTTTTCAAATCATCAACAAAGGAGTAAGCCCAACACTTTAACCAAGTAAAGAATAGCTTGATTATTACCAATTTAATGAAAGCAAATGTCAATCTCAAAGCTGCCCACTTAAGGTTTCACAACTTCACACAAGAAGCAATTTTAACCTTAAAACATCATGCTTTCATTTCCATAATCAACCAAAAGCACTCTCAACATTACAAGAAAAATTTATCCCTTATACACCTTATTTCTCCCTTATAGTCTTATCAAAAATAAAATTTATCTCTCATAAGAATGCAATAAGATATTTCAAACAACACCTTCAAAAGAATATTTTATCAAAATAAAACAAGCTTTAAACTCCTTATAACTCCTAAGTTGTTTTGCCCTCTAATAAACTTCCTCCATCCGCAAAATACACTTAGCAAAAATTAATTTCGAAAATACCTTGGCCAACATCAAAAATCGTGCTATGGAGAAATTGTGCACGAATTCTAACACCACCCGCTGTGTCCACTTCACGATGAAAAACCCTTTTGCGTTATTCGAACACGGAACCTCTCGTTCGGGTAGCGCGCCAATAGCCTAGCCGCTACCGGTGCGCCAAAGGCACCCGATGAGGTTTAAACCTCATGCTATTAGCCTTGTTCCTTCTGTGCCAGGGATTAAATAAAACAACAATGCCTCCCTTTCTTCTGACGCGAACATGAAGACGAAAACCTTACGACGAATTTACGACAAATGGCGAGTACAAAAAAATGAACAACGGATTCACGAAAACGGCGAAGACACAGTCGAACAGCAGGTTTACGAAAATGGCGAAGACACAATCGGAGAAGAAATCCGAACAGTGGATCACAAAATCACAGCGAGCAACTCTTTTCAAAATACGGATGGGATAATTCTTGATTTTCATTGAGGGAGATTTATATGCATTTTTACCATAAGCTCTTGACATCGGCGAGGAGTTTAACACATCGGTGGAGGTCTTGGATAGCGCCCACAATCTTAAAAGCGACATAGTTACATTTGCACCATGGGTTAGGAGAACCCATTGCAAACAATAATTTAATATTTATTTAAAAATAATTAAAGGGAACCTTAACAAGGTTTTTAATTATTTAAATAAATACTTCCTCCTGGACCCAAATGCATTAAACTAATGCATCCACCTGTAATCTTTAAACCTGCCAACTTGGGGTTTACAAAATACTTTTGAAACTATCATGCCGTAACCTTCATCAAAACAAATTATTTGACATCAAATCAAATTCCTTCAAGAGCTTCTTGACATCAATGACAACTTATACACTTGAGCAAAGGCAATGTACCCAAAGTACCCAAAATTGCCAACAAACAAACCAATCCCCTTTGCTATAATTCATGGACCTCTATCCACAGGAGACACCAATCCCCTTTGATCTAGTTTGTGGACCTCTCTCCATAGGAGACACCAATCTCCTTTGCTCTGGTTCATGGATCTCTATCCATAGGAGACACCAATACCCTTTGCTCTGGTTCATGGACCTCTATCCACAGGAGACACCAATCTCCTTTGCTCTTGTTTGTGGACCTCTATCCATAGGAGACACCAATCCCCTTTGATTTGATTCATGTACCTCTATCCATAGGAGACACCAATCCCCTTTGCTCTAGTTTGTGGACCTCTATCCACAGGAGACACCAATCTCCTTTGCTCTAGTTCATGGAATTTTATCCATGGGAGACACCAATCCCATTTGCTCTAGTTCTTGGACCTCTATCCATAGGAGACATCAATCCCCTTTTATCTGGTTCATGGACCTATATCCACAGGAGACACCAATCCCCTTTGCTTTGGCCTGCTCAAATCTAGTTCAAGCCTACTCACAAGGCTTGCTCAAATCTTCTCCAAGCCTACTCATAAGGCTTGCTCAAATCTACTCCAAGACTACTCACAAGGCTTGCTCAAATCTGCTCCAAGCCTACTCACAAGGCTTGCTCAAATCTACTCCAAGCCTACTCACAAGGCTTGCTCAAATCTGCTCCAAGCCTACTCATAAGGCTTGCTCAAATCTGCTCCATAAACCTTCTCAAATCTTCTCATAACCCCTGCTCATAAACTTGCTCAAATCTGCTCACTATCACTGCTCAAACCTGCTCATATCTACCTCAATGTTGCTTACAAAAATTGCTCAAACATTCCTAATTATTGCATACAAATAATGCTTATATCTTTCCCAAAAGTGCTTTCTTTGGCTAAAGTAATTTAGACATATTCTACCCATAATTCTTTTTCTTCATGAACATATAGAGAATGATATGCAATACAAATACCCAATATGTTCTTTCACATTCATTAAGTCTTTTGCTTTCTCATATCTCACATTTATTGCATTCAAAAAGATAGCTCTAGTATAGCACTTGATAATTGACTTTCTTATGTACTCCTAAAATCAATCAAAACTAATGCACAACTTTGCTTCACAAAACTTGTCTATGACTCTTTCAAATTTATTTCCAATATCACTCAAAACTAATGCATATATTTGCTTCACAAGATTGGTCTATAACCCTTGCAAGTTCATTTCAATATGACTCAAAGTTAATGCACCAATTTGCTCTCAAACCCTTGCTAGTATATTTCCAAACCCTTGCACATATATTTCCAATTTCATTCAACAATAATGCACAACTTTGTTCTCAAACCTTAGCACATATATTTCCAATTTTATTCAACAATAATTCACAGTTACTCCCAACTTCAATCAATCAATAATGCACATGAAATCAATCCTTATACCTCAAATCATATGATATACAAATATTTTCCTCAAACAAAACCACCTTGAGAAGGAGTTAAATCACCATACCTCTAAAACTGCCTTGATGATGATGTATCTTCAAAACTTTTCTCAAAAATAATTTTCCTTTCTTGTGCCACTTCAAAAACTGGTTAGTAAATTTCTCTTTCAAATCATCCACATTAAAAACCTTCTCAAAATATGTGCATAATAAGGCTTGAAAATTATGTTTTATAACTCCTTTTTAGTCTCCCAAAATAAATATTTTAGTAGTGACTAAACCCTCAAATTTCCTTCTTCTAACATACAAAGTTACATTTAAAAATTAAACCATAATCACCCCTTATAACTCCTACTTTTATAATACACAAAAGATAATTTTCAATTCACCCCAATATACCTTATAAAACCTATTAATACAATGTGCAAATGATAAATTTTAATTCACTCCCATGCACCTTATAACTCCTACTAACTTAATGCAGAATATAAAAAACAAATAATAATGTTGCACCTTATGACTCCATTTCTAAATCAAAATATAAACAAAACTTTTCTTCTATTATAAGCCCTGTGAACTGCCTTCTAAAAATAATCAAAACTTCAACCAACAAGTCCAACGCATTAACCTTTTCACATAAACTTTAATCAACAAAATTTTTGGCTCATACCTCAACCAAACAAGCTAGTGAACGCGACGGGAATCAGACACCAAAATTCTACCCATGTAGCGCCTTACCACAGGCCGAGCTACCAGTTGGACTACCCCAATGGGTAGTGCTAATATTACAATATGAAATAATTAAATCGTCCCTCATCTAAGCTTCCAAACAAAAATATTTTTCCTTCTACCAAAATGACACCAGCATGTTTCGACCCTACGACCTTTGGCTTGGAAACGCCTTAGCACTGGCTCAATGACCGTCTGGGCTAGCTAGTCAAATGAAATTCTAATCTCGGCACAAATGTATTATCGTTATGCTCTCTACCTCAATGTTCATTTTCATCTTGTCTTTTCCTTTGCTTCAACTTTTGCATAAATAAATGTTCGATTCGCGCATTCTACAACATTGGACATAAATGAAAAATTGGCACACCTTATATATATTTTCTCTTACAACCCAAGACGTCGGTGCATATTTGAAATATTTAATTTTTATTTCCTCCATAAAATTTTTGGCGCTTCCTCCTTTTTCAAACCTTTATATTATAATATTTCAAATATTGTAATATTAATTCTTAATACTTTGTCCCTTGCAAATTAAACTTTTTTTCCTCTTCATAATATTTAAATTTGACATTTAAATATTATTAATCCTTCTCTTAGAAAAATACTTTGGAGATATACCTTACCTTGAATTTTGTCCATAGTACCTTACCTTGAATTTTGTCCATATACCTTGCTTTTGAATTTTATCCATTGCTTGCTATTCATCAAACCCATGGGGAATATTTTTGCCTTGACTACCATGCACCTTTGACATCAAAATACTTCTACTCATGTACCCTTTGACATCAATGACAACTCAATATACTCAATATTTTGAACAATATCCCCCTTTGTCATTGATGGCAACCTTACAAAAAAACTTTCTTTTATTGTCGTTGGATTCTCAATCTACTCCCCTTGAGAAGCTGCTCCCCCTCACTGAATTATCTCCCCCTTTGACATCAATGGCAAAGGGCTCCTTGGGGCTAAAAATAAGACACTTAGCATAGCCCCCTCACCACATCCTTTTCTTGAGGAAATTAATTATGGAATGGGAGTGAAATTCCTAAATTTACAATGCTCTTCTTCTTGTTTCATTTTCTTTCTCCAAACGTTTGAATTCATACCTCTTTGGAAATTTTGACTTTCCTTCTTCTTTCTTGTCTTTGGAAATTTAGAAAACACTGTTCTACACCATTTTGCTTGATGGTGCATTGTTTTCTTCCTCTTTGATGCTTTCGCTTCTCAACTTATTAGTATAGGTCGTAGGCTCTTCTTAAAATACCTTCTTTGATGCTTCTATTTCTTTTGAGCTTGACTCCTCTTTTTGTACCTCTTGACCTCATTCATAACCAAGTCCAGTATTTATAAATGGAGATATTTGTGTTTTGATAATATCATCCAAATATTTTGAGCTTTTCCGAAACTGATATATCTTATTGTTAAATCTCTCAAGTCCCTTTCTTATAATGTCAGTTTCATGTTCTAGTCTTTCACATTCTAGTTATTTTACCTTTAATTTCTCAACCATAACTTCTTCAATTCTTTTTGCCTCTTCAACCTTCACTTTTAAGTCTATGAGATCTTGTAGGAGATTTGTCTTTGTTTCCTTATTCTCTTGAACTTGAGCCTTCTATTCTGAATTCTTCTTTTTAACCATTTTCAATTCTCCAAGAGTAGCAAGACGTTCCTCCTCTATGTTAACCATGGTTTCTTCTTCATTTTCTAAATAATTCTCTTTTTCTAGGTCTTTAATCACAAGAGCATCTTCTTTCTCTTCTTCTTGGTATTTGACAATAGAAGCATCTCCATTCTCTTGTATGGCCAAAAATAGGATTTCCTCCTTTCCATTATCAGAGAAGCTTCCATCACTTTCACTTGAAGCATTGCTTTTTTCTTTAGCATAAAACCTCTTCTTGTGCCTTTGAAAGATCTTCTCATGCTTACCTTGACCATGCCTATTTTTCTTTTCATAATAAAACTTTCTTTCCTTCTTTTTCTTGTAATACTTTTCTTCTTCACTACTACTATCTCCATTTTATGGAAAATTAGCTGCGTAGTGACCAATATTACCACAGCTAAAACATTTCACAGTTTCAATACTTTTGTGTTTTCTTAGACCCTTCTTATTTCTTCTCACAAAGTTAGCCTCTTCTTCACTGCTTGATTCATCACTTGATTCTTGTTCTTTATTATTTTTCTTCTTTGAGGATTTGAATGTTGCCTCTCTTTTGATGTTTGTTCTTTTTCTATCCTCATCTCATAGGATGTGAAAATTCCATGTAGCTCATCCATGGTTAAATTTTTGAGATCCTTTATCTCTTCTATTTTTGAAACCTTTGCATCACACATCATAGGGAGTGACCTCAATATTTTTTGAATAATAGCAGACTCCTCAATATTTTCTCTAAGTCCACGAATAGTGTTGACAACCTCATCAACACAAATTAGATACATAGCAATATATTCATCATATTTCATCTTCAAGTCTTAAAACTTCCTTCTTAGTGTTTGAATTTTTACCATTTTGACCTTTTCGTCTCCTTCATATGTTCTTTGTAACTTATCCCACATTTCTTTTGTTGAAGTACATTGCATGACTTTCACAAACTCTGATTCACATAACCCACTCAAAATTGTATTCATTGTCTTGGAATTATCTTCATATTGTTTCTTACCACTTGCATCTATAGGAGGAGTTGTAGATGGTGTGAATCCATTTTCAACATATTGCCATGTATTATATCCATGTGCCATTAAATAAGTCTTCATCCTCACACTCCAAAAAGCATAGTTAATCCCATCAAACAATGGAGCCTTATTTGATGAAAACCCTTCCTTATGAGCCATGTGTGTTCCTGTAAGATCTTCCTTCAAGCTGTTAGGCTTTCATGAAGGAACCTACTCTGATACCAATTGAAGAACACAAGCTTATACTGATATGGAGGGTGAATAGTATAAGATCATAATTTTACTTTTCTTTCCAAAGTAATATCATCCAATATTATCAATTACAATAATGAAAAAATGCATAGATCATCACACACATAAGAGACACAAATTTAACGTGGTTCACCCAATGTGGGCTACATCCATAGAGAAAATATTTCTTCTAAATTTTCTCAATAAATATCTTGGGAACCAATTCCCTATTACAATGTTTATGGGTACCAACCCAAAGGAGATACCAATCCCCTATGCTCAATTTCATGGACCTCTATCCACAAGAGACACCAATCCCCTCTACTCTAGTTCATGGATCTCTATCCATAGAAAACACCAAACCCCTTTGCTCTGGTTTTTAGACCTCTATCCATAGGAGACACTAGTCTCATTTTCTATGGTTTGTGGACCTCTATTCATAGGTGACACCAATCCCCTTTGATCTAGTTCATGGAACTCTATCTAGAGGAGACACCAATATCCTTTGCTCTGGTTCGTGGACCTCTATCCACTGGAGACACCAATCCCCTTTGCTCTAGTTTGTGGACCTCTATCCACAGGAGACACCAATCCCATTTTCTCTAGTTTGTGGACCTATATCCACAGGAGACACCAATCCCCTTTGTTCTGGTTTGTGGACCTATATCCATAAGAGACACCAATCTCCTTTACTCTAGTTCGTGGACCTCTATCTACAGGAGACACAAATCCCCTTTGCTATGGTTCATGGACCTCTATCCATAGGAGACACCAATCCCCTTTGCTCTTGTTCATGGACCTCTATCCATAGGAGACACCAATCCCCTTTTCTCTAGTTCATGGACCTCTATCCATAGGAGACACCAATATCCTTTGCTCTAGTTCATGGACCTCTATCCATAGGAGATACCAATATCATTTGCTTTGGCCTTCTCCAAAGCCTGCTCAAATCTGCTTCAAGCCTACTCACAAGGCTTGATCAAATCTACTCCAAGCCTACTCACAAGGCTTGCTCAAATATACTCCAAGCCTACTCACAAGGCTTGCTCAAATATGCTCCAAGCCTACTCACAAGGCTTGCTCAAATATGCTCCAAGCCTACTCACAAGGCTTGCTCAAATCTACTCAAAGCCTACTCACAAGGCTTGCTCAAATCTGCTCAAATCTGCTCATAGCCTACTCATAAGGCTTTCTCAAATTTGCTCCAAGCCTACTCACAAGACTTCTCAAATATTCTCCAAGCCTACTCACAAGTCTTGCTCAAATTTACTCCATAAACCTGCTCAAATCCCCTTTGTTCTGGTTTGTGGAACTCTATCCACAGGAGACACAAATCTCCTTTACTCTAGTTCATGGACCTCTATCTATAGGAGACACCAATCCCCTTTACTATGGTTCATGGATCTCTATCCATAGGAGACACCAATCCCCTTTGCTCTGGTTCATGGACCTTTATCCATAGGAGACATCAATCCCCTTTGCTCTGGTTCATGAACCTCTATCCATAGGAGACACCAATCCCATTTTATTTGGTTCATGGACCTCTATCCATAGGAGACACCAATCTCCTTTGCTATGGTTCATGGACCTCTATCCATATGAGATACCAATCTCATTTGCTTTGGCCTGCTTCAAAGCCTTCTCAAATTTCCTCAAGCCTACTCACAAGGCTTGCTCAAATCTTCTCCAAGCCTACTCACAAGGCTTGCTCAAATCTTCTCCAAGCCTACTCATAAGGCTTGCTCAAATTTACTCCAATCCTACTCACAAGGCTTGCTCAAATCTACTCCAAGCCTACTCACAAGGCTTGCTCAAATCTGCTCCAAGCCTACTCACAAGGCTTGCTCAAATCCTCTCCATAAGCCTGCTCAAATATTCTCATAACCCCTGCTCATAAACCTGCCCAAATCTTCTCACTATCACTGCTTAAACTTGCTCATATCTACCTCAATGTTGCTTACAAAAATTGCTCAAACATTCCTAATTCTTGCATAAAAATAATGATTATATCTTTCCCAAAAGTGCTTTATTTGGCTAAATTAATTTAGACATATTCTACCCAAAATTATTTTTCTTCATGAACATATAGATAATGATATGCAATACAAATACCCAATATGTTCTTTCACATTCATTAAGTCTATCGCTTTCTCATATCTCACATTTATTGCATTAAAAAATATAGCTCTAGTATAGCACTTGATAATTGAATTTCTTATGTACTCCAAAAATCAACCAAAACTAATGCACAACATTTCTTCACAAAACTTGTCTATGACTCTTTCAAATTTATTCCCAATATCACTCAAAACTAACGCATAGATTTACTTCACAATATTGGTCTATAACCCTTGCAAGTTCATTTCCAATATGACTCAATATTAATGCACCAATTTGCTCTCAAACCCTTGCTAGTATATTTCCAAACCCTTGCACATATATTTCCAATTTCATTCAACAATAATGTACAACTTTGTTCTCAAACCCTAGCACATATATTTTCAATTTTATTCAACAATAATTCACAATTACTTCCATATTAAATCAATCACTAATGCACATCAAATCAATCCTTATACCTCTAATCATATGACATCAAAATATTTTCCTCAAACAAAACCACCTTGAGGAGTTAAATCACCATACCTCTAAAACTGCCTTGATGATGATGTATCTTCAAAACCTGTATCAAAAATAATTTCCTTTTCTTGTGCCACTTCAAAAATTGGCTAGGAAATTTCTCTTTCAAATCATCCACATTAAAAACCTTCTCAAAAGATGTGCATAATAAGGCTTGGAAATTATGTTTATAACTCCTTTTTAGTCTCCTAAAATAAAGCTTTTAGTAATGAGTAAAACCTCAAATTTCCTTCTATCATACAAAATTACATTTAAAAATTAAACCATAATCACACCTTATAACTCCTACTTTTATAATACACAAAAGACAATTTTCAATTCACCCCAATATACCTTATAACACCTACTAACACAATGTGCAAATGACAATTTTTAATTCACTCCCATGCACCTTATAACTCCTACTAACTTAATGCAGAATATAAAAACAAATAATAATGTTGCACCTTATGACTCCCTTTCTAAATAAAAATATAAACAAAACTTTTCTTCTATTATAAGCCCTACGAACTGCCTTCTAAAAATAATTAAAACTTCAACCAACAAGTCCAGCACATTAACCTTTTCACATAAAATTTAATCAACAAAATTTTTGGCTCATACCTCAACCAAACAAGCCAGCAAATGTGATGGAAATCAAACACCAAACTTCTGCCCACGCATCACCTTACCACAGGCTGGGCTACTAGATGGGCTACCCCAGTGGATAGTGCTAATCTTACAAAATGAAATAATTAAATCGTCCCTCATCTAAGCTTCCAAACAAAAATATTTTTCCTTCTACCAAAATAGCACCAACATGTTTTGACCCTGCAACCTCCGGCTTGGAAGCACCTTAGAGCCAGCTCAACGACCTTTTGGGCACAAATGTATTATCGTTATGCTCTCTACCTCAAAGTTCATTTTTGTTGTCTTTTCCTCTGCTTAAACTTTCACATAAAGAAATGTTCGATTCATGCATTCTACAACATTGGACATAAATGAAAAATTTGCACACCTTATATAGCTTTTCTCTTACAACCCAAGATGTTGGTGCATATTTGAAATATTTAATTTTTATTGCCTCCATAAACTTTTTGGCGCTTCCTCCTTTTTCAAACCTTTATATTATAATATTTCAAATATTATAATATTAATTCTTAAACCTTTGTCCCTTGCAAATTAAACATTTTTCCTTATTCATAATATTTAAATTTGACATTTAAATATTATTAATCCTTCTCTTAGAAAAATACTTTGGAGATATACCTTGCCTTGAATTTTTTCCATAGTACCTTGCCTTGAATTTTGTCCATATACCTTGCTTTTGAATTTTATCCATTGCTTGCTATTCATAAAACCCATGGGAATATTTTTTCCTTGACTACCATGCACATTTGACATAAAAATATTTCTACCTCATGTACCCTTTGACATCAATGACAACTCAATATACTCAATATTTCCAGTAAATTGTTGATACAAGATGATATTGGTATGATTTGAATCATAGCTACTAAAGAGGTATATTATTATGTGCTTAACATAGATGAATACGTAGAAAACAAAATAATGCTAGAGGAAGAGGGCAAAACCACAATGGAAGAGGAGAGCAAAGGAAGGAGGTAGAAGCTAGTACTTATCAAAATAATAGATAAAATAAATAATTATTAAGAGGAAGAGGACGTTATGGTAGAGGATTCCTCAAAAAATGTTATAGATGCTTAGAAGAAGGACATAGAGCATATGAGTGCCCTCAATGATAGCAAAACAACATGTATGGAAAGGAAGCTTGTAACCAAATTGCACAAGCAATAATACCTTATGATGAAAAGGGTATTATTGAAACTAGAAAAGGAGACACATGAAGTAAATCAAAGAAGGAACCTATTCAGAACTATTTGCAAATTAGGAGGTAAATATTGCAAAGTGATTATGGATAGAAAAAACATAGACAACTTAGTGTCAACAAATATGGTAGAGAAACTTGGTTTGAAGAGGACGGATCATCCAAATCCTTACAAAGTGTTGCGTTAACAAAATGGGCACCAAAATTTGGTAAACAACACCAAAATTTGGTAAACAAACAATGTATGATAAACTTTCAAATTTGTTCTTATAAGGACATAATTCTATATGACATTATGCCAATAAACACATCATATTTTTGGGGAGAGACCATGGAAATTTTACATAAAAGTTGTACATGATGGTATACTGAATACTTATTCAATTTTAAAGGATGGTAAAATTTGTGTTAAGTCCATTGAAGGACAAAATAAAAGAAGTGGAAAATAATTCTAAAGTTTGCTTGATTTACGGAAAATAATTCTTGAAGGAGATGAAGAAGGAAAAAATATTTTGATTTCATTGCTAGACCCATGGATAATGGGACAACAAATCAAATGGTCAATATTCCACATGAAGTGAAGGATCTATTAGAATAATATGATAGGATTATTTCAAAAGAATTACTTTATGGGTTACCACCTATGAGAAGCATTAGTCATCAAATAGATTTTTTTTTTTTTTGGTAAGTAAGAGAATATTATAATTAACACCGGGTTTTAACTGGTTGACCCAAAACCATTTTACAAAATAGGGTCCACTGACCAACTGGACAAAGGCCAAGCCCTAAAAGTTTAAGCTGACAACAAAAATGGCCAAGACCTACTCTTCCATTAGAATACGGCCAAACTAAACTATGGAAGCCTAATATTATGGCCATCGAGAAAAGAAAGACGCAAAAAAGAACTAACAAAGACAAAAACTAATCATGCAAGCACCATGCGGAGTAGCTTGTGCCCATATAAAAATAATAGAATATGGTCAAAAAAAAAAAAAAAAAAACATCCCATAGAATGGACGGCCAAGAGGCCAAGCGGTCTTCCTTGTAGTCCTCATCTAACTTCTTATCATCGTTCTTGCCATCATATTTAGATTTTGCCTTTGACTCCTTGTGCCCACTGGGCTGCTGGCTATAAAACGAGAAGATTTAAGGAATCACACAAATCAGCAGCTGCACTGATGAGGCCAGACAGACTCTTCAACTGGTTGATATTGTTGGAGGCTGATGAAATTGTCATCTTCTCCAAGACTATTATGGTGGGGTCTGGTGCCTCATTGTCAGGGATCTCCAACACTTTGTTATTTCTTGCTAGGGCCTTTTTGCGACATCGAATCCAAACACACCTTGGGAAATACTTGAGGCCAAAGCAGATTTTTCCCATGCATGAATTTGTAGATAAAAAACCTATATCAGTGCCCCACCAGCTGCAAAAAACACTAGTCACATGAACAAAAAAAACAAATATGACAAAATCCATTATAAGGTTCAAATTTTTTTTTTTTTAAAAATGCCCCCATTTTCTGTCATTGATCCACTTTGAGCCTTCCAATCTAAAGTTTTTCATTATCTATCACCATTGAGACTGCATGAGGAAGATTTTCAGTCCACGTGATCAAATTTGCTGCTACAATGCCTTCATTTGCCGACCTATCAGTTGCCATGTTTGCTTCCGGAAGGTATGCAAAATTATGGCCTCGAGTCGATCATGAATTAGAGCCCTTGCTTCATGGATGTAGTCATCAAATCTCCAAGGAGCTCTCTTAGTGTTCTTTAGAAGATTTATAATAATAAGAGAATCACCTTCCACCAACAGTTTCCCTGGATAATTCTCTGCCACCTTGAGGCTCCTCCAAACTGCCCTTGCTTCAGCCACATTGTTAGTTTGAGCTCCAAGATGTTCTGCAAAAGCTACAAGCACCTCACCCTTGTGGTCTCTAAGTAAGCCACCAGCCTGACTTCACACGGGTTGCCCCTAGATGCCCCATCAAAATTTAACTTAATCCACCCTAGGGGGGGTGGGGTCCATGTGATCATGGTTCTAGGACAGACTTGAGGATGATTGAGGCCATCGGTGAGAGGTAAGTTTAATGGCTGGCCTAATGAAGCTTCAAAAGGATTTGGAGGTCTAGATCTGCGAGGCACTAAACAAGTATTCTCATTAGCATATGCTAAAATTTTTGACGAGACGAGAGGATGAGTGAGAAACCTTATCCAAGAAGGCCCGACGATTCCTTTCCAACCATATCTGCCACAAGTAGTGATGAAGGCGGATCTTCCACATATACCTAAGACGCCTATTCAAAAATGGGGAAGGCCCTTTGGACAAATAAGTCAAAAATGGGCTGAGGATGGACCCAATAAATATGAAACACTTGTAATAGACCTAACAAGATTGAGACGAGAAAAATTACAATACGAGAAACAAATGATCAATAGACTCCCACTCAGACATACAAAGATAACACCTATTAACAACAATCACACCTCTTTTTATTAAGTTATCCATGGTGAGGATCTTATTTTGGATGGCCGACCATGCAAAAAACCCAACCTTCGGAACAATGCTTTTGGGCCAAACTTCCAAGTGAGGGAAAGTAGGTTCATCATTATCAATAAGCATCGAGATAAGCGGTCTTGACGAGAAAATTCCCCATTGTACGAAGCTTCCCGGATAAGGTGGTCCTCAAGAATGCCGAGAAGGGAGTAAAGACTGTTTTAATTCATTCTCCGGTATTATTGATGCCCCTGGTAGATCATTATTCATTATTGGCTTCCATACCCTTCTATTGTTTGACAAAGTAATAAAATCTGCAACTTTGGTACCAAAAACTTCAATTGTCCAAGCTCTAAGGGTTGAAATGATGGGATCTGCAGAGAGGGGATAGTCCTTTAACCATTTGTGGTCCCAAAAATCAATGTTTCTTCCATTTCCCGGTTTCCAACGTAGCCCTTTGCTTAGCAAGTTTTTAGTTTGAAGGATTGATTTCCAAAAAATTGATCCCACGGGAGGAAAGGAATAACTTAAGAATTCAATTTCTTGCAAATACTTTCTTCGATTATAGTAATCCATTACTGCATTTGCATTTGTCAAAAGACGCCATGCTTGTTTGGCCAGGAGGGCCATGTTTAAATGTTGTATTCTCCTTAGCCCAATACCTCCAAACTCCCTTGGTTTGCAAACCCTATCCCAGGACACCAAGTGAAAGCGCTGCTTAGATTCGAGAACCGGTCCATAGGAACCTCTTACGGATCTGTTCAATTTTAGTGTAGACACTTGTAGGAGCTTTAAAAATAGAGAGAAAGTAGACGAGGGATGCTTTGAATGGAAAACTTGGTGAGAAGCTGCCTTGCCGACTTGAGATAACAAATTCCCTTTCCATCCAGCCAACTTCCTCTGAATTCTTTCAATTACATTAGTCCACATGGAATCAGTAGCTCTGCTTGTAAATAAAGGAAGGCCTAGGTATGTGGATGGAAGAGTAGACACTGAGCATCCAAGAATCCTAGCAATCTTAATCTGCCTCTGAATGGGAGTGTTAAAGAAATAAATTTTACTCTTTGAAAAATTTACCTTTTGCCTCATGACATCCTCATATAGCTCTAGAATATGTTTTATGACCTTAGCCTCAAAAAGCGATGCAAGAGTTAACAACAAAGTATCATCCACAAAGCTGTTCATGTGTAGCTCTTTGTGTTTGTGATGATGCTTTAATTCTGAAATAAGACCAATATTACGAGCGACTTTGATTGTCCTCCCAAGGGCTTCGACCACAATGATAAACAACATGGGAGAGATAGGGTCACCTTGCCTTAGGCCCCTTTTACTTTGAAAGTATCCAGCGGGAGCACCATTAACAAGGAGTGAAAACCAAGGTTTCATAAAACATCCTTCCAAAAGCTTGATCCATTCATGATGAAAACCAAATTTCCGAAGAATGGCGAGAGACAAAACTCCGGTTTATGCGGTCATAAGCCTTGTTCATATCCGGCTTGAGAGCAAAAGCGAGGTTTTTAGTACTGGACTACCGAATGGAGGGCTTCATGAGCTGTTATGACCCCATCAAGGATGGACCTTCCGAGGGCTGAGCGCCTTGACAAACATCAATAAACATAGGAAGGATCTTCCTCATTCTATTTGCAATTGCCTTGGTCAAAATTTTATAAACAACATTACAAAGGCTAATAGGTCTAAAATCCATCATAGATCTAGGAGTAGGAATCTTTGGGATTAAAGCAATAAAAGTGGAGTTAAAACTTCTTGGAATATGCTTTGTGGACTGAAATTCCTTGATAGTAGCACATACATCAAAACCTACAATATCCCAAAAAGCACTGAAAAAAACGAGGTGAAAACCCGTCTGGACATGGAGATTTATCGGGGTTCATTGAGAAGAGGGCCTCTTTGATTTCTTCATCCGTGAAAGGCTTAATTAACTTCCCATTCAAGTCATCAAAAATTAAATGAGGAATATGGTAAAGCATTGATTAGAAGCTAAGGCGGAACTGAAATGTTCTTCTCCTAAAAGATTACGAAAATAGGAAGCTGCTTCATTTACGATTTCATTAGGACTAGAAAGGAGTGATCCATCATCTCTAACAAGTTCTTTAATTCTATTGTGGCTTCGTTCCTTAAGGTAGATGCATGAAAAAATCTTGTATTGGCATCACCTTCTTTTAGCCGAGTAGCTCTAGACTTTTGCCGCCAAAAAGTCTCCTCGCGAGCTAGAACATTATGGTACTCGGCAAGGGATTTCTTTTCATCACTGCTGTAGGGAAGAGTGCGGCAATCCCTCTTCAAGTTTTTCTCAATGGTTGATAACCTTTCGAGAGATGGCTTTCTTGTTTTCAAAAATATTTCCAAAAATTTCCTTATTCCGGATCCTTAGATTTTCTTTCACCACTTTAAGTTTACGTGCTAATCCGAATGAAGGCACTCTACGACAAGAATCTTGCCACCATCGAGAAATTCTGTCTACGAGATCGGGGTGGTGCATCCACATAGATTCAAACCTAAAAGGCCTTTTGAATTTTGGAGTCTCTTCAATTTCAAGTAAAATCGGGTTGTGGTCGACCCAATGCGAGGCAAGGACAACGGATTTGCATCCCCAAAAGATTGTATTGCTTCTGGTGACAAAAAAAACCTATCAAGCTTTTCCATTATAAGTTGATTTCCAAACCTCCTATTGCTCCAAGTAAATTTAGCATTTTTTAATTTGACATCCAATAAATTGTTGTTGTTGATGAAATCTTGAAAGTCCTCCATACTTCTTCCTGGAATTCCTACTCCCCCTTTTTTATCAGAGGGGTAAAGAGGGGTATTAAAGTCCCCCGCCACTATCCATGGGATATCCTGAAAAGCTTCCTTGAAATGAGCTGAGTAAATTCCATATATCGGCTCTCCCAGGATATAGAATTAGGGGCGTACACATTTGTTAATATCCAAGAAAGGTCATTAACCTTATCCTTAAAAATAATGCTCATTACCCTTTCCCCCAATTGAATAACCTTGCCTTCCACCTTCCCTGGATTCCAGGATACAAAGAAGACCACACGAGGTTCCATTGGCTTTGCAAAAAATTGCTTCTCCATTTTCCAGGATATTGAGGGCAATTTTTCTAGACAAAACTTCATCGACTTTAGTTTCTTGCAAAATAAGAATAGTGGGATCAAAATCTCTTCTTAAATATTTGACTAACCATCTGTTTAGGAAGGCCATTGAGCCCCCTTACATTCCGAGGATATGATCTTCATTTGGAACTTTTAAAGTTTTTTTCCTCTTCCCTTGCCTTGGACTTGAGGGGGCTTAAGAATTTTGTTTTCTTCAAAGGGAAGATTTCCGGTTGGTGGAAACGAGTAGTCCGAATTCCATTAGCTATCTCATCTTGGACCTCTTCTTTCCATTCTTTGGGCATTTGACTTTCTTCCCTTTTTTTCTCACCTCCACAGTCAATCATGGGGGATTTCATTGAGCTTCTAGTCTGTTTCGGGCTAAATTTGGTTTGGGTGACCTGTTGGATAACAGTACTGGAAACCCCTTCTCTGGATTGGGACAAAGACAAAGGTGAAAAATGTCGCTTGGAAGGGCTGATTAACTCTGAAAGCACTTTTTCTCTTTCTCGGACAGAAAAGGACTCATCATTAGGGCATTCTTTATGGCCAACAGGAGGAGGATTGGAAGGTCCAGATTTGGTTGGGGAGTCAAGGTAAGCAGGGAGACCAAGAATTATATCCTCAACATTAGACCCTTCATTCTGATTTTCCTCTGTAATTATTTGGTTTTCAGCCAAAATGTTAAATTTATTTAGATTCTCGAAAGGAGAGCATACCTTTTGTTGGTCAGTTTGTGATGTAGCAATTTGCTTGTCCTTACCATTGTCCATGTGAAGCTCGGCCTCATTCTCCATTTGTCCCAAACCGAGAGGCCTTTGCCTTTTCAACATTTGGATCTTTAACCACTGTACATTCCTGTGTATTTGCCATTATTTATGAAAGACTGCCGCTTGGAATCATTATTCCTAGGAAGGGTTTCTTGGCTTCTCAAAAAAGAGCATTGTCCTTTGAGATGGCCTTGAATATTACGGTCGGAGCAAAATTCTGGTCTATTTTCATATTCGATGACCTGTAATCTTGTTATATTTCCATATTCTAACTCCACATGAGTAGGAAGCTCAGATTCTAGGTTTGCATTTACACAAATCCTAGCATGCGTCATTATGGTGCGTGCAAGGGTTGGATTATCAATGGCCACCAATTCCCCTATGGTCTTGGCAATACCATGAAGAAAATACTCATGCCACCAATGAAACGGGAGATTTGGGAGACGGACCCAAATGGGGGCAAAGTTTATGCTCTGCTTTTACGGGTCAAAATCCTCGGCCCATCTCCTAAGAAAAAGACTTCTTCGGCCCAAGAACCAAGGTCCTCCTATTAGAATACGACTAGCATCTTCACTATTGTTAAGGCATACCGCAAAATACCCCCTTGATAATGCAATAATCTCCATGTGTCCGGAAGTCTTCCACTTCAAGGATGCCCATCGTTGAATCATTTCAATATCCGTCCTGCCCCCTATGAATTTGCCTACCAGAGAAAAATTTTCCATCGATATAAAGTCTGCCATTACGCTTTCAGGCACGGATACCTTATGCCCATTGGGAGTGAGAGGTGGTAAAGAATGTAAGGAAACCCTATTGCCACCTTTAAGGGCATGTGCAAAAGACTTATTGCCCTCAAAATTCTTGATGTGGGCCTTCTTATCAAAAATAATATCAGGGGGTTCGTGTCCCTCTAATTTTTTAAAACCCTCAGTGTCCTTGTCATTGTCCACCTGCTCTTCCTCAGTTGCTTCAGAACCTTGCTTGTTCCCTCCTTGAGCCTCACAGCTTCCAGGGGTTTGGAAACCCTGTTTCCCACCTCCAACAGAATGAAAAACATGTTTGCAAAAATTGCACCTGCCTCTGCTCCCGCTTTGCTCCATTCCTGCCTCGAAGATTGTTAGATTTCATACTTGGAGCCAATTTGCCAAACAAGGTAGCCTATAGGATGACCCCCATAGAGAATGAAGAGATGAAGAGACAAGTCCAAGAGTTATTGGACAAGGGGATCATCAAGGAGATCTTGAGCCCATGTGTAGTACCAATCATACTAGCACCTAATAAAGGAGGAGAATGACATATGTGCAGAGACTCATGAGCAATCAATAAAATCACAATAAAATATAGTTTTTCATTACCTCATATGGATGATTTGATGAATTTTTTTAGTGGAGTAGAGTACTTCACAAAGATCTATTTGAATATTGGTTACCATCAAATATGAATCAAATAAGATGAGAGGAAAACTACATTTAAGACCAAATAGGGATTGTATGAATGGCTTGTTATGCCAGTTAGGTTGACAAATGCACATAGCATTTTTATGAGGTTGATAAATTAGGTATTGAAGTGTTTTTTGGTAACTTTTTTTTTATTTAATTGGATTATATTTTGGTGTTTAGCAAGATGAAAGAACACCTAATGCATATGAGGTTAGTTTTATAAAATTTGAAGGAGAAACATTTGTTGATCAATTTGAAGGTGTAATTTTAAGAAAAATAAATTGGTATATTTGGATTTTGTCATATCCAAGGATGGTTTACAGATGGATTCAACAAAGGTAAAGGCTATTGTAGAGTGATCATCACCAAGGAGTATGTTTGAAACCATCAATTTTCATGGTTTGGTAAGTTTTTAGAGAAATTTCATCAAATAAATTACTGGAGATTGTGCTCCAATCATGGAAATAATTAAGGGAGGTAGGAATGAGTTCAAATGGATGAGTATAGTAGAAAGGAGATTTTAAATATTGAAATATAAAGTCATGGAACAACTTGTTTTAGCATTGCTAGACTTTAACAAAGTCTTCCAAGTATATTGTGATTCTAGTAGGACAACCATTGGATGGGTTTTGAGTTAAGAATGTATACCCATTGCTTACTTCAAAAAGAAGCTAAATTAATCTAAGAAGAAATATTTAGTTGTGCAAGCACTCAAGAAGTGGAGATATTATCTATTATAGAAGGAATTTTTGTTGTTCATAGATCATCATGCTTTATAGTTCATTAAAAACCAGGACAAATTAAACCAAAGCCACATGCAATGGGTGGAGTATCTTCAAAGTTACTCATTTATTTTGAAACATAGAAGTGGAAGTTCAAACTGGGAGTTGATGCTTTGAGTAGGAAAAACTTGTTGATGAATGCAATGAAAATTAAAGTTGTAGGTTTTGATGCTATGAAAGAAATTTATGTTGATGGTTTGGACTTTAAGGAAGCTTGATCAACTTGCAATGACCCTATCATAGGAGATATAATGCCATAAAAGGATTATTTTATCCAAGAAGGATTATTATTCAAGGGACAATAATTATGCATATCATGGAGTTCAATGAGGGAGAACTTGAAAAGATAACACAGATAAGGACTATCTAGATATTTTGAAATAGATAAAAAGTTTGAAAAAACTTTGTAAAATTTATTATTAACTAAGAATAAGCGCAGATGTGTGAAGATTTGTGTAGAATTGTCAATTTTATCAACACACAAAAGGAAAGAGCCATAATATTGGGTTGTAGTAGCCATTATCAATACCAGAAAGGCCATGGGTGGACATAAGTATGGACTTTATCCTTGGATTACCTCAAACACAAAAGGAAAATGATTCAATTTTTTTTATGGTTGATAGATTTTTGAAGATGGCACATTTCATATCTTACAAGAAAACAAGTGATGCTACTTATAATGTTGATTTATTATTTCAAAAAGTTTAAAGGTTGTGTGGTTTATCGAAAAGCATTGTGTCAGATAGAGATACGAATTTTGTAGGTCACTTTGTGGACTTTATAAAAGAAGTTGAGTAAAAAATTAAGTTTTAGTTCATATTATCACCCCCAAATAGATGGACAAATTGAAGTGATGAATAGAAGCCTTGGAAATTTGTTGAGATGCTTAGTTGGAAAGAAACCAAAATTATGGGATACCATATTGGCATAGGTAGAGTTTGCATATAACAATTAAATAAAAAGAAGCACAACTAAGAGTCTATTTCATATTGTGTATGTAATTCATCAAAATGGGTTGATGAGTTGAGGAATATAGCTTATTTTTAGAGACCCAATGTTGTAATAGAAGTTTCATTCGGTTAGACTTGTCCAAAGCTTATGACAGAGTGGATTGGCACTTCCTTATCAAAGTTTTGAGGCAATTTGGTTTCTCTAAGGATTGGATGGATTGGATTATGGGATGTATCTCTTAAATTTCCTACTTAGTTCTTATCAATGGCAGGCCTTCTCAATCGGTCCTAGCTTCTAGAGGTATTAGGAAAGGTGACCCACTATCTCCTTATTTATTCATCATTCTTGCTAAATGATTGGGTAGGAATATAACCAAAAAGAGGGAAAAAAAAACCCTTGAGGGAGTTACCATTGCTCATGGAGCTAGACCTATCTCTCATCTTCAATTTGTGGATGACTCTACTCTTCTAGGTAAAGCTACAGTTAAGGAAGCTTCTAATATTAAGCAAATCATTAGCTATTTTTCTAAGGCTACTGGGCAGTTGATCAATGAAGACAAATATGAAGTTATTTTCTTTCACTGCTCTGCTAGAAAAGAATCCATGGTCTTGGATAAATTAATATATAAGAAGACCTCCCTTCCAATCACTTATTTAGGTATTCCCATAAATATTCAAAGGAAGAAAAATAAAGATTGGAATTGGTTGTTGGACAAAGTCAAGAAGAAAATTGGAAAGTGGACCAACAGGTGGCTTTCTTCTGGGGGTAGAATCACCTTGGTAAAATCAGTCCTTCAAGCTATTCCTATTTATGTATCTTTTGTGTTGAATATTCCAAAGGTTGTTCTTCGAGAACTAGATCAAATCAGTCATCATTTCCTTTGGAGTGGTACTAAGGAGAAAAGAAAATGGGCCTTGGTGAAATGGGACACTTTATGTCTTCCTAATAATAAAGGGGGGTTAGGATTTCGGTATTCTATTAATAACAACAAAGCTTTAGCTACTAAATTATATTGGAGGATGTTGCATAACCCCAATGCTCTTTGGGCCAATAATCTTTGTGCTAAATATACTGAGAACAAAAGTCCTGAAGACCTTGTTCGCTATCAACTTCCTACCAAAGGTTCTCCCATTTTAGCAGTACTTAATACTGGTGAGGATTTAATAAAGAAAAAATTATTTTGGACCATTCATAATGGTCAACAGGCAAATTTTTGGACATATTCTTGGGATGGTCACAAGCCTTTGATAACTTGGTTTCCCAATTGGAGGCCTTGGATGGAGGAGCTTCACTGATCTAACTGGATAAAGGTGGCTAATTACTGTCAGTACCATACTGGTAATTCAAAGTTTGATAGATATTGGATCCCTATTGAGGACTGGCCTATTCAAATCCCAAAAAGGTAAAGACAAGATATCCAAGGCATCCTTCATATGATATCTCTCTATTGGTCCCATGAAAAAGATTGTTTTGGATGGAACAACACTACTAAGGTGGTGAGTATTCAGTTGCTCAAGGTTATTTGACCTTATGCCATAATAATCCCAACCATTCTTCTAAAATATTTTCTCAATTGTGGGCTCAAAAGCTCTAGCCTAAGGTGAGGTTCTTTAATTGCATTTTATTACATCGTAGGGTGCTTACTGGTGAGCAACTTATGAAGTGTCATTTTCATGGCCCTTTTATATGTGAGATGTGTGAATAGAATGTAGAAACTCTCAACCATATTTTTATTGAGTGTACTTTAGCCTCTGAGCTATGGAGGAGAATGACCACTTTACTTGGCTTACAGTGGTCCAATTTTTTTACTTTTAACCAGCTTTTGAGGGATTGGACTAATCAAGAGGATGTTGATCATTTTATTAGGCAGTTATTTTGGATGGGTTCTACCATTCTTCTTTGGAATATTTGGATTGAAAGGAACAACCAAATTTTTAATCAAGATAGGAAGGATATTCACTATATTTAGAAAAATACCATAGCCAACTTAGTTGAATCAGTCCATCAACTCCTTAATCACCCCCAAAACTCCCACCAAAGATGGGATCAAGTGATGCAAAGATTGAATATTAAATATTCTAAGGACAACCAACTTAAAGGGAATGTGAGTATTAGTAAGATAGATAGGACAAGAAATTGGCAACCTCCTCGTAAGGATTTTGGAAAATTCAATACCGATGGAGCCTCTAGAGGGAACCCTGGAAAAGCCAGTGTGGGAGGAATTGGTAGACTTTCAGATGGCTCCCTGGTTTTTACTTTTGCTAAGAATTTGGGTATTATTTCCAATAACCTTGCTGGGGGGTATGGTATCCTCAAAGGCCTTCAGGAGGCTACTAAGGTTGGATGGGAAAAGGTGTTAGTTGAGTCAGAATCTCAACTTATGTTTAATCTTTTGAAGACTCCTTCCAAGAATCATAAGGTTGATTGGAGAATAAAAATAATTATTGAGAAGATTCAATTAATCTAGATGGTATTTTTGAAAGTTGATTACAATCATGTGGTCAAAGATCAAAACAAGAGTACTGATGCTTTAGCTAATTGGGCTTTAGAAAAAGGTGATCTTACTTGCTATGGCCACCCTCCTAGATGGTGGGCTTCGCAAATTAGGGAAGCTCTTATTTCTATCATTTCTTTGGATGGCTCCAGTTCTGAAGGTACCTAGTTTCTTCTTGTTTTTTTTTGCTTCTCTTTGGTTCATTCAGGTTTTTTTAGTTCGCTAGCTCTCTTTTTTCTTTATTTTGTTTCCTTTGTTGTTTCTTGCCTTAATAGTCTTCTGGTCTAGTTAGGTATTTGTTATGTTCAATTTTTTTTTTTAGTTTTTAAGGTGTGTGTGTTCTTTTGTTTTGTTTTGTTTTTGTGTTCTTTGTGTTGTTTTTTTTTTGTTCTTGCGTTTTTGTTGTTTTGTGTTTTTTTATGTTTTTTTTTATTGTTCTTGTGTGTTTGTCATTCTTGTTCTTGTGTTTCTCTTTGTTTGTGTTAATTTGTGTTTTTTTGTGTGACTGTTTTCTATGTTTTTTGTTTTTGTTTTTGTTTATTTGTCTGTTGTTGGTTGTTTTTTATTTTTTTATATTTTGGGTTTTGGTTGTGTTTATTTTTCATGTTTTTTTTGGGTTATGTCTTTGAAGTATTTTGTTGTTTTTGTCTTGTTTGTGTTTTGTTATGTGGTTCTTGTGTTTTTCTATGTGGTTTGTGTTGTGGTTTCTTTTATCTTATTGTGTGTGTGTTTGGTTGTGCTTTTGTTTTTGACACACTCAAAGAGCATGTTTTTTATTTTATTTTATTTTATTATTTTTGTTGTTATTTACTTATTTTTAAATTGGTTTTGTGTGTTTGTTTGCTTCTTAAGTATTTCAAAGGTGGTAGGCCAGGTCCGAGTCTTGGACGTTTTTGGTGGAATGGATACCCCTGCCTCCTTGGGTATTACCCGAAAGTGGCATCCCTTTTAGGATGTTTTCCACAAATAAAAAAAAATATTGTAATAGAAGATTTTGCTTATTACATGCAATATTTACATCAGGGAGTGAAAGCTAGTTTGGAGAAAAGTACTATAATATACAATAAATATGATGATTTCAGGTGTCATACATAATAATTTTATGTGGAAGACTTAGTTTTAGCACATCTACAAAAGGAAAAATTTACAAAAGGCTCATACAATAAACTCAATTGGAATAATATTGGACCTTGTAAGGTCTTGAAATTTTTTGTAGCACATGCCTATGAAATTGAACTCCCAGAAAGAGAAGACATCTTGCCAACTTTTAATGTGGTAGATTTGTATCCCTATTATGACAAATTTCCAACTAGTATTGAAGATGTCACAACTAATTTTTTAAAAGAAGATTGGATAATGTAGTTTTCAAAAATGGAACAAGATGAAATAGATATAGTTATAGACTCTAGAGTGGCCAAAAGAAAATGAAGTAAAATATATTATGAATATCTAATCAAGTGGAAGAACAAGGAAGTTGACACATCAACCTAGATGAATGCTTCCAAGATTACTAATATATGGAATTTGATTACATACATCAAACAATGTTTATGAGCTTTCACTCATGAAACATTTCCTTTTATCCAACATGTATGATGCAGGAGCATTCAAGCAATTTAATTTTTATTATATTAAGGTTTATTAATGTAATGGTTATGGATAGGTATTCTAGGTGGCCATTATAGTAACCATCATCCTTGTGTTTAAAAATACAAGAGGAGAGAACAAGTAGAGGAGACATACATAGAGAGCAAGATAAGACGAGGAATGGATAACGACACAACAAAGGTTTTTGGTTACTTATAAAAAGTGTAAGATATTGTAATATACAATCCATTGGCATATTGACAATGAAATTGACTTTCCACCTTGAAATTTTTCTATAAATGGTGAATGCATTATGTTTTTGAATTTACATCTTGTAGAGTGTTTAGAGTTGAGTATGTAGGTTTGAAAATGAGGATAATATTTTGCAACAATTTAAGTGAAGATAACACTTGCAAGGAAGCAATGAGAGAGCTATTGTAGAAGAAAGGAAATTATTGTCTAAGTCTTGCCATCCCATGACTCAACTACAGTTTCCAAGCCAAGATCCATTTAGGGGAAAAAATCTTAGCAAAGTAATGACTAGCAAGTGTCATCTTGGAAGTGTGTCGTAGCACATATCATCTTGGGATGCATCATGGTGAGTGCCATTGTAAAGGACATTGTCTAGCTAACTACCATCTTGTGGACTTAGAAGTTGCCATCTTGTAATTTGCTAACTTGTTGTATTGCAAATTACCTTCTTGAAATCTTGGTAAATTCCATCTTGCCATCATAACAATTTTTGTCTTGCCAATTGTCGATCAGTATGTGAAATTGAAAGCTAAAAATTACATTGGTGCCATTGAACTATAAATTCTTGCTGCTAGGGGTGATCATTGTTCAATTGTTTTCCTTTACCTTGATTGCATCAAAAATCTATTTCAAATATCTTGTCAAATTTTCTTATCTTCATGTTCTTATATATAATGGCATCCAACTTGTTGCTTTTAATAAACTCCATTATCACTATTAGACTCAACTAAGTGAGGCTTTCAAATTATTAGTTTTTTCCCTTCATCTTCCAATGCTTTCCTTTTGAGCTCTAACAATATGTTGTCTAGCATATGTTATATTATGTTTCTAATTTTATTTTATTCTTTTTTTTTTAGTTCTCAAGTTTCAAATTTACTCATTATGCTAATGGATACACTTGTCTATTATTCATGTTGGAATACCTTTAAAATTGCTTATATCAAGTTTCTAAGCTCTTGAGTGTTTTCCCACTTTAGTACACTCAAAGAAACCCAAGGGGTTTTTCTAGTGTTGATTTAAGTATGTATAAAACTTATCAAATGATATTAGCTCAAACAATTATATTCTTTAACTTTCAAGGAGGAGACCCAAGTTCAAATATTGTCATGTGATACATGCATGATTGTCAAATTGTTGTAATAATAGTATGTGGTCATGATTTAATATGGGTGGGACCCATTTTGATCCCATATAACCAATTTTTAAAAAATGTATAAAACTTATCAACCTTCAAGAGCAAGACACTACTTTATATACCAAGTCAGTTATCCATGCATATGTAAGATCCTTAAAATTTATTGTATTATCCTGGAGGCCTCTTACGAAAAATAAAAGTTGGCATAGGCTAAGCTTACAAATGACTTTTACTACTCAAGTACCAATTAAGTTTAATGATATTTAATTATACATAACATTTAAAATTTCTAGAAATTAATTACATTTCATATCAAATGTACTAAGGATTAATGTTGAAAAACACTTCCATTAATGTTCACTTGCTTTAGTAGTCACTAGTCCTTATGCATGATAGTTTTCCCTTGTTAATTGTGCCATGGGTCAAGGATCTTAAAAATTTCTCACAAAATATAAAAAATACTTAAGAATTAAAGTCTTATGGGAACTACTCTTTTATCCATAGCTTAAATAGCACTTTGATCTTGTTTTACTAAATTTGCAAGCCATTCAATCAATTCATGAAATCATGGATGATATTATGCTTTAAAAAACTGGTATCATATATTTGATTTCATAGTGGAGGGATTCAAATTGGAAAATTGACACATTTTTATAGTGATATTTTCCAAGGTTCATGTATGGCCTATCATTAGAACTACTTGATATTATTGTAATGCATAGCCATAGAGAAGAGTTATTGTCTTCTTCCAATGTTTACTATATTGATTTAAGAGGATATGGTCCAACCAAAGAAGATATATTTTGTATGGGATGACATTTATTTTGGTCTTCCAAATGACGAATGTTTGCCACATTTGGGAGTAATCAAACTCATCTAACATGCCATGGAACAAGGAGTTTGTTCAAGATCCCAATATGATAGAAATTGGATTCATATACTTTTGTAACCATCTCACCCATAGCCTTACACTTTGCATGTGGCTCATTTTAAAATCTGTGTTTGCCATTGATTAAAATATGTTGTATAAATTAACATTCTTTTGAAATACATATTTTATCACAACTATAAAAAGTAGACACAATGCATTTTTTAACATGTAAGCATAAAGAGTTACCTTCTATATTGTTTTATCTAAGATTTTGGTTTGGTCTTAGACTCAAAGAAATAAAGTTTCCTTTGATTTTTAATGCCTAGAAAAGTTATTAGTTTGTTATACAAATGCTTTATATAAAAAACCTATCCATTCCCATATTTCACAAAATTGGTGCCAAGTTTCAATGTATTTACAATGATTCATAATAAGCCCCGTAAAAAGTACTTTAGGTAGTTACCAAGAGAATAACCTCAGTGTTCTCCATAAAGAATTAAGTGGGGACACCTCATAAATCCCAAGTGATATATTCTTGCATCTTCCTTAAGTTATTTCTCTGAGACAGGATCAATACTACGAAAAAACAAAATGATCTTACCTAATGTGAATGGGATGTGCAAGTCACATAAAAAGATTTACATGAAACATGTTATATAATAATCATATTTTAAATGTAAATGTGATGATGATATATTATAACGGATTTATGTTTGAGTAGATGCAAGTGCAACATGATATTTATGGTACTGCTAATATATGTGATACGAATACATCCTTTATGACTCTTGATGATAAAGTTAATTTTAAAATATGGTCCTATGGTCAAAATACATTAGTTTAATAGTTTCTCATATGTACTAGTAGAATCATTACTTTTAAATTGAATATTTTTATATTTTATTTTTCTTTTAATTTTTTTAATAATGATTTAATTTTGAATATTATAAAAGTTGATTTTTAGCTTAAAAATTTATATTCTTCTTGCCTAAGAGTGTCATACATATTGTAAAATTTTATTTCCCTTCCATTTTGAATTCTACTTTCCTCTCGAATCATAATATATTGTCTCATTTTGCTTAACAAGGCTGATATATTATCACATCAAAATACAAATATGTTACAACTTTTCTTTAAAACTTTTTTCTCTAGATCTACCAAATATTTGTAATTTCTTGGGTCATGATTTCTTTTTGATATCTTTAATTTCAATCAACAAGTTGGATTGATTGTCACATCTCCAAATTTTTAAAAAGGTTAATAATATTCTAAAAAAATCCTAATAAAGCTATTAATATTATACTTTATTTTAAACATGATTTAGTGATTATAATTACACATACTACGTATAAATCAAAACCAACCCTCAAGAATTTTGTGGGAGCATTTACATATATAAAAGAATAAATACACACTTAGAAAACCATGCTTTTATCTTGTATGAAACTTTAAAAGATAAAATAAAATTATATTTAATTAATAATAAGTACCATCAATAGTTTTGACTATTTTTTATATTATATGATGCTTTATTCTACTGGGATCAAATATTCACATGCCTAAAATTTGTTAAAGGAGATTTGACAATAACTTAAACTTTTCATAGCCTATCACCTTTAAAATCCATGCAATACAATAACTAATTAAAAGGCACTTAGTTAAATTTCCAATATTATTTAACGTATTATATTGAATTATTTTATTTTATTATATAATATTATGTGTATGAAATATGTAACTAATAAATAACAAGTATAAATAAATACTGAGTTTTTATTTTCTAAACACATGACTACAACTTGTTAGCAAAATTTAAACTATAAAATATGAATAAAATAATTATAAAATCTAAATAAATGTCAAATTTTAAAAATGAATACATATGCGAATTCAAACCCAATTCCTCATGGAAAATAAACTTAGATATTAGTCTTTTTTGGCACAACATAGTGGTTAGGATTTTGGGCTCTCTTTTGGGAGATTCAGGTTCAATACCTAGAAGGGAATAAACTAGTTGGTAGTGGCTGAGTGTTTTCCTTACCTCGGTTTGATACCATGGAGGGTGGCTAAGTGGAGGGTGGCCAAGTTTTTTCCAATTGGTGGCCCTGGTTTGATTCTTTGGAGATTGGCCAAGTGTTTTTTGGTTGGCTACCCTAGTTTGATTCCCTGGAGGGTTGGGATTCTTGCTAACTTTATCTTACCCAATGGGTTAGGGTTTGTAGTGGTGGCATCTAAGTTTGATCCAGTGTCCTACCCCATATTGGATAGAGGTGTTATTGATATGATGTCTTGCACCATATTCAAACAATGTTTATGAGGTTTCACTCATGAAACATTTTCTCTTACCCAACATGTATGATGCAGGAGCATACATTTTCTCTTAATTTAATTTTCATTATATTAAGGTTTGTAATGTAATGGTTATGTATAGGTATTCTAGGTGGCCATTCTAGTAACCATCATCCTTGTTTATAAAAATAAATGAGGAGATAATAAGGGGAGGAGACATGCATAAATATCAAGAGAAGAAGAGGAAGGGAGGAAGACACGACAAAGGTTTACAATTACTTATAAAAAGAGGAAGATATTGTAATATACAACCCATTGGCACATTGGCAATGACATTAACTTTCTACCTTGAATTTGTTCTATGAATGGTGAATGTATTATGTTTTTGAATTTACATCTTGTAGAATATTTAGAGTTGAGTATGCAGGTTTGTAGGCGAGGACAAGTTTTTGCAATAGTGTAAGTGAATATAATGCTTATGAGGAAGCAGTGAGAGAGATATTAAAGAAGAAGGGAAATTATCATCTAAGTCTTGCCATCCCATGATCTAGCTAGTGCCATCAAGCTAAGAGTCATCTAAGGGAGAACATCTAGCAGAGTAATGACTAGAAAGTATCATCTTAGAAGCATGTCATAGAACGTACCATCTTGGGATGCATCATGGTGAGTGCCATTATGAAGGACACCATCTAGCTAACTACCGTATTGTTGACTTGGAAGTTGCCATCTTGTAATTTTCTGACTACTTGTCTTGCAAATTGCCATCTTGATATCTTGGTAAATTCCATATTGCCATTATAACAATTTTTGTGTTGCCAATTTTTGATCGGTGCGTGCAACTGAAAGCTAAAAATTACATTGGTGTGATTAAACAATAAATTCTTGCTGCTAGGGTGGTCATTGTTCAATTGTTTTCCTTTGCCTTGACTGCATAAAAAATCTATTTCAAATATATTGTCAATTTTTTCTTATCTTCATGTTCTTATATATAATGACATCCAAATTATTGCTTTTAATAAACTCCATTATCACTATTGATATGATATTCCAAATATAATTTATCTTGGACTCAACTAAGTGAGGCTTTCAAATTCTTAGTTTTTTCCCTTCATCTTCCAATGCTTTCCTTTTGAGCTCTAACAATATGTTGTCTAGCATATGTTATATTATGTTTCTAATTGTATTTTATTCTTTTTTTTTTAGTTCTCAAGTTTCAAATTTACTCATTATGCTAATGGATACACTTGTCTATTATTCATGTTGGAATACCTTTAAAATTGCTTATATCAAGTTTCTAAGCTCTTGAGTGTTTTCCCACTTTAGTACACTCAAAGAAACCCAAGGGGTTTTTCTAGTGTTGATTTAAGTATGTATAAAACTTATCAAATGATATTAGCTCAAACAATTATATTCCTTAACTTTCAAGGAGGAGACCCAAGTTCAAATCTTGTCATGTGATAAATGCATGATTGTCAAATTGTTGTAATAATAGTATGTGGTCATGATTTAATATGGGTGGGACCCATTTTGATCCCATATAACCAATTTTTAAAAAATGTATAAAACTTATCAACCTTCAAGAGCAAGACACTACTTTATATGGTAAGTCAGTTATCCATGCATATGTAAGATCCTTAAAAATTATTGTATTATCCTGGAGGCCTCTTACGAAAAATAAAAGTTGGCATAGGCTAAGCTTACAAATGACTTTTACTACTCAAGTACCAATTAAGTTTAATGATATTTCATTAAACATAACATTTAAAATTTCTAGAAATTAATTACATCCCATATCAAATGTACTAGGGATTAATGTTGAAAGACACTTTCTTTAATGTTCACTTGCTTTAGTAGTCACTAGTCCTTATGCATGATAGTTTTCCCTTGTTAATTGTGCCATGGGTCAAGGATCTTAAAAATTTCTCACAAAATATAAAAAATATTTAAGAATTAAAGTCTTTTGGGAACTACTCTTTTATCCATAGCTTAAATTGCAATTTGAATTTATTTTACTAAATTTGCAAGCCATTCAATCAATTCATGAAATCATGAATGATATTATGCTTTAAAAAACTGCTATCATATATTTGCTTTCTTAGTGGAGGGAATCAAAATGGAAAATTGACAAATTTTTATAGTGATATTTTCCAAGGTTCATGTATGACCTATCATTATAACTACTTGATATTATGGTAATGCATAGTCATAAAGAATATTTATTGTCTTCTTCCAATGTTTACTATATTGATTTAAGAGGATATGGTCCAACCAAAAGAAGATCCATTTTGTATTATATGCCATTTATTATGGTCTTCCAAATGACAAATGCTTACCACATGTGGGAGTTTTCAAGCTCATATAACATGCCATGGACCAAGGACTTTGTTCAATATCCGAATATAACAAAAATTGGATTCATATGCTTTTATAACCATTTCACCCATAGCCTTACACTTTACATGTGGCTCATTTTAAAATATGTCTTCCATTGATTAAAATATGTTGTATAAATTGACATGTTTTTAAAATAAATAGTTTATCACAACTATTAAAAAGTAGGCACAATGTATTTTTTAACATGTACGCATAAAGACTTACCTTCTATATTGTTTTAACTAAAATTTTGGTTTGGTCATAGACTCAAAGAAATAAGGTTTCCTTTGATTTTAACACCTAGAAAAGTTATTAGCGTGTTATACGAATGCTCTATATAAAAACCACCCATTCCCATATTTCACAAAAACCCACCCATTCCCATATTTCACAAGATTGGTGCCAAGTTTCAACGTATTTAGAAAGACTCTCATAATAAGCCTCCTTTTGGTTTGGTATCAAAAGCACTTTAGTTTGTTATCGAGAGAATAACCTCAATGTTCTCCACAAAGAAGTATGTGGGGACATCTCATCAATCCCAAGTGATAAATTCTTGCATCTTCCTTAAGTTATTTCTTTGAGACAAGATCAATAATGAGAAAAAACAATAAAATGATCTTTACCTAATGTGAATGGGATGTGCAAGTCACAAAAAATATTTACGTGAAACATCCTATATAATAATCCTCTTTTTGAAAAATAAGAAATCCTCTTTTAAATGTAAATGTGATGATGATATATTATAATGGATTTATGTTTGATTAGATGCAAGTGCAACATAATATTTATGGTGTTGCTAATATATGTGATATGAATACATCCTTTATGACTCTTGATGATAAATTTAATTTAAAAAGGCGGTCGTATGACCAAAATCCATTAGTTTAATAGTTTCTCATATGTACTAGTAGAATCATTACTTTTAAATTGAATATTTTTTATATTTGATTTTTCTTTTAATTTTTTTAATAATTATTTAATTTTGAATATTATAAAGTTGATTTTTAGCTTAAAAATAATATTCTTCTTGTTAAGAGTGTCATATATTTTTCAAAATTTTATTTTTCTTCTATTTTGAAGTCTACTTTCCAGTCAAATCATAATTTATTGTCTCATTTTGGTTAACAAGGTTGATATATTATCACATCAAAATAAAAATATGTTACAACTGCTTAGAACTTTTTTCTCTAGATTTACCAAATATTTGTAATTTCTTGGGATCATGATTTCTGGTTGATATCTTTCATTTCAATCAACAAGGTGGATTAATTGTCACATCTCCAAATGTTTAAAAAGGTTAATAATATTCTAAAAAGGAGCTAATAAAGCTACTAATGCTATATTTTTTTTTAAACATGATTTAATGATTATAATTACACATACTATGTATAAATCAAAACCAACCCTCAAATGAATTATGTGGGAGTAATTACATATATAAAATAATATATACACACTTAGAAAACCATACTCCTATCTTGTATGAAACTTTAAAGACAAAAAAAATATAATTTAATTAATAATAAATACCATCAATAATTTTGACTATTTTTTTATATTATAGGATGGTTTATTCTACTTGGATCAAATATCACTAGAATAAAATTTGTTAAAAGACATTTAAAAATAATCTAAACTTTTCACAACCTATCACCTTTAAAATTTATACAATACAATAATAAATTAAAAGGTACTTAAATTTCCATTATTATTTATTGTATTATATTAAATTATTATATTATATTATGTGTGGGAAATATGTAACTAATAAATGACTAGTGAGTTTCTATTTTCTAAAAACATAACTACAGCTTGATAACAATATTTTTTTCAAGTTTAGTGTGAGAAACCTTTTTGATGGGCGTTTAAGGTTGAGCATTCCCATTCCAACTATGACTCTTAGTAAGGTTGAGAGCTAAACTTATCAATAAAAAATTAAACTTGATTTGAACCTTAGACTTTTTGAAGAAGAGCCAAACCCCAAATAGTTGCACTGTGTCCCTAGGGACACTTGTTAACAAAATTTAAACTATAAAATCTTAGCAATGTAATGACTAGCAAGTGTCATCTTGGAAGTGTGTCGTAGCACATATCATCTTGGGATGCATCATGGTGAGTGCCATTGTAAAGGACATTGTCTAGCTAACTACCATCTTGTGGACTTAGAAGTTGCCATCTTGTAATTTGCTAACTTGTTGTATTGCAATTTACCTTCTTGAAATCTTGGTAAATTCCATCTTGCCATCATAACAATTTTTTTCTTGCCAATTGTCGATCAGTATGACATTGGTGCCATTGAACTATAAATTCTTGCTGCTAGGGGTGATCATCGTTCAATTGTTTTCCTTTACCTTGATTGCATCAAAAATCTATTTCAAATATCTTGTCAAATTTTCTTATCTTCATGTTCTTATATATAATGGCATCCAACTTGTTGCTTTTAATAAACTCCATTATCACTATTGGACTCAACTAAGTGAGGCTTTCAAATTCTTAGTTTTTTCCCTTCATCTTCCAATGCTTTCCTTTTGAGCTCTAACAATATGTTGTCTAGCATATGTTATATTATGTTTCTAATTGTATTTTATTCTTTTTTTTTTAGTTCTAAAGTTTCAAATTTACTCATTATGCTAATGGATACACTTGTCTATTATTCATGTTGGAATACCTTTAAAATTGCTTATATCAAGTTTCTAAGCTCTTGAGTGTTTTCCCACTTTAGTACACTCAAAGAAACCCAAGGGGTTTTTCTAGTGTTGATTTAAGTATGTATAAAACTTATCAAATGATATTAGCTCAAACAATTATATTCCTTAACTTTCAAGGAGGAGACCCAAGTTCAAATCTTGTCATGTGATACATGCATGATTGTCAAATTGTTGTAATACTAGTATGTGGTCATGATTTAATATGGGTGGGACCCATTTTGATCCCATATAACCAATTTTTTAAAAATGTATAAAACTTATCAACCTTCAAGAGCAAGACACTACTTTATATGGTAAGTCAGTTATCCATGCATATGTAAGATCCTTAAAAATTATTGTATTATCCTGGAGGCCTCTTACGAAAAATAAAAGTTGGCATAGGCTAAGCTTACAAATGACTTTTACTACTCAAGTACCAATTAAGTTTAATGATATTTCATTAAACATAACATTTAAAATTTCTAGAAATTAATTACATCCCATATCAAATGTACTAGGGATTAATGTTGAAAGACACTTTCTTTAATGTTCACTTGCTTTAGTAGTCACTAGTCCTTATGCATGATAGTTTTCCCTTGTTAATTGTGCCATGGGTCAAGGATCTTAAAAATTTCTCACAAAATATAAAAAATATTTAAGAATTAAAGTCTTTTGGGAACTACTCTTTTATCCATAGCTTAAATTGCAATTTGAATTTATTTTACTAAATTTGCAAGCCATTCAATCAATTCATGAAATCATGAATGATATTATGCTTTAAAAAACTGCTATCATATATTTGCTTTCTTAGTGGAGGGATTCAAAATGGAAAATTGACAAATTTTTATAGTGATATTTTCCAAGGTTCATGTATGACCTATCATTATAACTACTTGATATTATGGTAATGCATAGTCATAAAGAATATTTATTGTCTTCTTCCAATGTTTACTATATTGATTTAAGAGGATATGGTCAAACCAAAAGAAGATCCATTTTGTATTATATGCCATTTATTATGGTCTTCCAAATGACAAATGCTTACCACATGTGGGAGTTTTCAAGCTCATATAACATGCCATGGACCAAGGACTTTGTTCAATATCCGAATATAACAAAAATTGGATTCATATGCTTTTATAACCATTTCACCCATAGCCTTACACTTTACATGTGGCTCATTTTAAAATATGTCTTCCATTGATTAAAATATGTTGTATAAATTGACATGTTTTTAAAATAAATAGTTTATCACAACTATTAAAAAGTAGGCACAATGTATTTTTTAACATGTACGCATAAAGACTTACCTTCTATATTGTTTTAACTAAAATTTTGGTTTGGTCATAGACTCAAAGAAATAAGGTTTCCTTTGATTTTAACACCTAGAAAAGTTATTAGCGTGTTATACGAATGCTCTATATAAAAACCACCCATTCCCATATTTCACAAAAACCCACCCATTCCCATATTTCACAAGATTGGTGCCAAGTTTCAACGTATTTAGAAAGACTCTCATAATAAGCCTCCTTTTGGTTTGGTATCAAAAGCACTTTAGTTTGTTATCGAGAGAATAACCTCAATGTTCTCCACAAAGAAGTATGTGGGGACATCTCATCAATCCCAAGTGATAAATTCTTGCATCTTCCTTAAGTTATTTCTTTGAGACAGGATCAATAATGAGAAAAAACAATAAAATGATCTTTACCTAATGTGAATGGGATGTGCAAGTCACAAAAAATATTTACGTGAAACATCCTATATAATAATCCTCTTTTTGAAAAATAAGAAATCCTCTTTTAAATGTAAATGTGATGATGATATATTATAATGGATTTATGTTTGATTAGATGCAAGTGCAACATAATATTTATGGTGTTGCTAATATATGTGATATGAATACATCCTTTATGACTCTTGATGATAAAGTTAATTTAAAAAGGCGGTCGTATGACCAAAATCCATTAGTTTAATAGTTTCTCATATGTACTAGTAGAATCATTACTTTTAAATTGAATATTTTTTATATTTGATTTTTCTTTTAATTTTTTTAATAATTATTTAATTTTGAATATTATAAAGTTGATTTTTAGCTTAAAAATAATATTCTTCTTGCTAAGAGTGTCATATATTTTTCAAAATTTTATTTTTCTTCTATTTTGAAGTCTACTTTCCTGTCAAATCATAATTTCTTGTCTCATTTTGGTTAACAAGGTTGATATATTATCACATCAAAATAAAAATATGTTACAACTGCTTAGAACTTTTTTCTCTAGATTTACCAAATATTTGTAATTTCTTGGGATCATGATTTCTGGTTGATATCTTTCATTTCAATCAACAAGGTGGATTAATTGTCACATCTCCAAATGTTTAAAAAGGTTAATAATATTCTAAAAAGGAGCTAATAAAGCTACTAATGCTATATTTTTTTTTAAACATGATTTAATGATTATAATTACACATACTATGTATAAATCAAAACCAACCCTCAAATGAATTATGTGGGAGTAATTACATATATAAAATAATATATACACACTTAGAAAACCATACTCCTATCTTGTATGAAACTTTAAAGACAAAAAAAATATAATTTAATTAATAATAAATACCATCAATAATTTTGACTATTTTTTTATATTATAGGATGGTTTATTCTACTTGGATCAAATATCACTAGAATAAAATTTGTTAAAAGACATTTAAAAATAATCTAAACTTTTCACAACCTATCACCTTTAAAATTTATACAATACAATAATAAATTAAAAGGTACTTAAATTTCCATTATTATTTATTGTATTATATTAAATTATTATATTATATTATGTGTGGGAAATATGTAACTAATAAATGACTAGTGAGTTTCTATTTTCTAAAAACATAACTACAAAGCTTGATAACAATATTTTTTTCAAGTTTAGTGTGAGAAACCTTTTTGATGGGCGTTTAAGGTTGAGCATTCCCATTCCAACTATGACTCTTAGTAAGGTTGAGAGCTAAACTTATCAATAAAAAATTAAACTTGATTTGAACCTTAGACTTTTTGAAGAAGAGCCAAACCCCAAATAGTTGCACTGTGTCCCTAGGGACACTTGTTAACAAAATTTAAACTATAAAATCTTAGCAAAGTAATGACTAGCAAGTGTCATCTTGGAAGTGTGTCGTAGCACATATCATCTTGGGATGCATCATGGTGAGTGCCATTGTAAAGGACATTGTCTAGCTAACTACCATCTTGTGGACTTAGAAGTTGCCATCTTGTAATTTGCTAACTTGTTGTATTGCAATTTACCTTCTTGAAATCTTGGTAAATTCCATCTTGCCATCATAACAATTTTTTTCTTGCCAATTGTCGATCAGTATGTGAAATTGAAAGCTAAAAATTACATTGGTGCCATTGAACTATAAATTCTTGCTGCTAGGGGTGATCATTGTTCAATTGTTTTCCTTTACCTTGATTGCATCAAAAATCTATTTCAAATATCTTGTCAAATTTTCTTATCTTCATGTTCTTATATATAATGGCATCCAACTTGTTGCTTTTAATAAACTCCATTATCACTATTGGACTCAACTAAGTGAGGCTTTCAAATTCTTAGTTTTTTCCCTTCATCTTCCAATGCTTTCCTTTTGAGCTCTAACAATATGTTGTCTAGCATATGTTATATTATGTTTCTAATTGTATTTTATTCTTTTTTTTTTAGTTCTAAAGTTTCAAATTTACTCATTATGCTAATGGATACACTTGTCTATTATTCATGTTGGAATACCTTTAAAATTGATTATATCAAGTTTCTAAGCTCTTGAGTGTTTTCCCACTTTAGTACACTCAAAGAAACCCAAGGGGTTTTTCTAGTGTTGATTTAAGTATGTATAAAACTTATCAAATGATATTAGCTCAAACAATTATATTCCTTGGAGACCCAAGTTCAAATCTTGTCATGTGATACATGCATGATTGTCAAATTGTTGTAATAATAGTATGTGGTCATGATTTAATATGGGTGGGACCCATTTTGATCCCATATAACCAATTTTTAAAAAATGTATAAAACTTATCAACCTTCAAGAGCAAGACACTACTTTATATACCAAGTCAGTTATCCATGCATATGTAAGATCCTTAAAAATTATTGTATTATCCTGGAGGCCTCTTACGAAAAATAAAAGTTGGCATAGGCTAAGCTTACAAATGACTTTTACTACTCAAGTACCAATTAAGTTTAATGATATTTCATTAAACATAACATTTAAAATTTCTAGAAATTAATTACATCCCATATCAAATGTACTAGGGATTAATGTTGAAAGACACTTTCTTTAATGTTCACTTGCTTTAGTCGTCACTAGTCCTTATGCATGATAGTTTTCCCTTGTTAATTGTGCCATGGGTCAAGGATCTTAAAAATTTCTCACAAAATATAAAAAATATTTAAGAATTAAAGTCTTTTGGGAACTACTCTTTTATCCATAGCTTAAATTGCAATTTGAATTTATTTTACTAAATTTGCAAGCCATTCAATCAATTCATGAAATCATGAATGATATTATGCTTTAAAAAACTGCTATCATATATTTGCTTTCTTAGTGGAGGGATTCAAAATGGAAAATTGACAAATTTTTATAGTGATATTTTCCAAGGTTCATGTATGACCTATCATTATAACTACTTGATATTATGGTAATGCATAGTCATAAAGAATATTTATTGTCTTCTTCCAATGTTTACTATATTGATTTAAGAGGATATGGTCCAACCAAAAGAAGATCCATTTTGTATTATATGCCATTTATTATGGTCTTCCAAATGACAAATGCTTACCACATGTGGGAGTTTTCAAGCTCATATAACATGCCATGGACCAAGGACTTTGTTCAATATCCGAATATAACAAAAATTGGATTCATATGCTTTTATAACCATTTCACCCATAGCCTTACACTTTACATGTGGCTCATTTTAAAATATGTCTTCCATTGATTAAAATATGTTGTATAAATTGACATGTTTTTAAAATAAATAGTTTATCACAACTATTAAAAAGTAGGCACAATGTATTTTTTAACATGTACGCATAAAGACTTACCTTCTATATTGTTTTAACTAAAATTTTGGTTTGGTCATAGACTCAAAGAAATAAGGTTTCCTTTGATTTTAACACCTAGAAAAGTTATTAGCGTGTTATACGAATGCTCTATATAAAAACCACCCATTCCCATATTTCACAAAAACCCACCCATTCCCATATTTCACAAGATTGGTGCCAAGTTTCAACGTATTTAGAAAGACTCTCATAATAAGCCTCCTTTTGGTTTGGTATCAAAAGCACTTTAGTTTGTTATCGAGAGAATAACCTCAATGTTCTCCACAAAGAAGTATGTGGGGACATCTCATCAATCCCAAGTGATAAATTCTTGCATCTTCCTTAAGTTATTTCTTTGAGACAGGATCAATAATGAGAAAAAACAATAAAATGATCTTTACCTAATGTGAATGGGATGTGCAAGTCACAAAAAATATTTACGTGAAACATCCTATATAATAATCCTTTTTTTGAAAAATAAGAAATCCTCTTTTAAATGTAAATATGATGATGATATATTATAATGGATTTATGTTTGATTAGATGCAAGTGCAACATAATATTTATGGTGTTGCTAATATATGTGATATGAATACATCCTTTATGACTCTTGATGATAAAGTTAATTTAAAAATGCGGTCCTATGACCAAAATCCATTAGTTTAATAGTTTCTCATATGTACTAGTAGAATCATTACTTTTAAATTGAATATTTTTTATATTTGATTTTTCTTTTAATTTTTTTAATAATTATTTAATTTTGAATATTATAAAGTTGATTTTTAGCTTAAAAATAATATTCTTCTTGCTAAGAGTGTCATATATTTTTCAAAATTTTATTTTTCTTCTATTTTGAAGTCTACTTTCCTGTCAAATCATAATTTCTTGTCTCATTTTGGTTAACAAGGTTGATATATTATCACATCAAAATAAAAATATGTTACAACTGCTTAGAAATTTTTTCTCTAGATTTACCAAATATTTGTAATTTCTTGGGATCATGATTTTTGGTTGATATCTTTCATTTCAATCAACAAGGTGGATTAATTATCACATCTCCAAATGTTTAAAAAGGTTAATAATATTCTAAAAAGGAGCTAATAAAGCTACTAATGCTATATTATTTTTTAAACATGATTTAATGATTATAATTACACATACTATGTATAAATCAAAACCAACCCTCAAATGAATTATGTGGGAGTAATTACATATATAAATTAATATATACACACTTAGAAAACCATACTCCTATCTTGTATGAAACTTTAAAGACAAAAAAAATATAATTTAATTAATAATAAATACCATCAATAATTTTGACTATTTTTTTATATTATAGGATGGTTTATTCTACTTGGATCAAATATCATTAGAATAAAATTTGTTAAAAGACATTTAAAAATAATCTAAACTTTTCACAACCTATCACCTTTAAAATGTATACAATACAATAATAAATTAAAGGTACTTAAATTTCCATTATTATTTATTGTATTATATTAAATTATTATATTATATTATGTGTGGAAAATATGTAACTAATAAATGACTAGTGAGTTTCTATTTTCTAAAAACATAACTACAGCTTGATAACAATATTTGTTTCAAGTTTAGTGTGAGAAACCTTTTTGATGGGCGTTTAAGGTTGAGCATTCCCATTTCAACTATGACTCTTAGTAAGGTTGAGAGCTAAACTTATCAATAAAAAATTAAACTTGATTTGAACCTTGGACTTTTTGAAGAAGAGCCAAACCCCAAATAGTTGCACTGTGTCCCTAGGGACACTTGTTAACAAAATTTAAACTATAAAATATGAATAAAATCATTAAAAAATCTACATAAATGTCAAATTCCAAAAATAATACATATAAGAATTGAAACCCAATTCCTTATGGCAACTAAACTTAGATATCAGTCTTAGTTGGCATAACACAGTGGTTAGGGTTTTGGGTTCTTTTTTAGAAGGGAATAAGTTGTGTGGTAGCCACAAATGTTTGCCTTGCTTGAGTTTGATTACCCAACAGAGTTAAGTTTATAATGATAACTTCCAAGTTTAATCATGTGTTCTACCCCATATTTCAGAAAGCTTTTACTAATCCGGTGTCCTACATCATGTAGAAATGCATGCAATCGTTAAATGTGAATATACTAATGCAACGTCCATGATAAAAAAAACATAATATTTTAGTAGAATTTATAATGATAACGTCCAAGTTTAATCAGGTGTCCTACCCCATATTTCACAAAGCTTTCACTGATCCGGTGTCCTACATCATGTAGAAATGCATGTAGACGTAAAATGTGAATATACTATGAGAATCGTAGTATTTTGATGGTTGGTGCTTCAGAATATGGGGGCATACTTTTTCTTAGAAATTGTCGTCGTTTGTTTTCCTATTTATTTAATATTTAATATTTCACATCCATGCCTCTATGTTGGATGGTCTATGCCTCATAACTCATCTTCATCTTTGACTATTAGTTTCTTATTTATGGGTAGCGTGTCCGTCCTTCACGTGTTTAAGAGAATTTGGGGCCCACGTCAAATTAAAAACGACGGTTCAGCTAAAAAATCTTTGATTCCCGCTTTCCCCACATATAGACTAGACTGAAGAGGTTCAACATCTCCATCAAAATTTTGATCTGATTCCTTGACATATCAATTCATATTTTCATTTTCACGTGGGCTTTCAAAAACATGGTTGAAAATCACGTGGATCTTCGACCTTGCCAACATTGAAGTGTAAGTGTGGGCCTCTCAGATATCTTAATAGAATATATAAGATTGGAAAATAACATTTACCAATAATAATTTTGTCAAGTATTTTTATATTTAAGGTAAGGGTTATATCTATTAATTCGACTTAAATTTAAATAATTTTAAATTAAATATAATTAATTAATGATGTGTGTTTTGAAAGACCTATCTCACCTAACCTGGAATGTCAGGTTCAGAGGAGAACAGGACATATACAGTCGAAGGAGAATAATGCCGAGGGACAAGTCAGAGCCGGCTCCTCCTCTTTAATAGTGTTGAAAGCTTATAGTTGAATAAAGCTGGATACAGGCCTAAACAATGATGAATTAAAATACAAAAGGAATGATACTAAAATTGACAGATGAGAATTTTTCAACACAAGATAAATATGATATGCATAGATACAAATATTGTCAGGGGAAGCATCGAAAACATCGGCTGTGAAACTTCACAGCTAGACTAAGGAATAGGAATATTATCTAATAAAGAGGACTTATAACAGAGTGAATCCATATCACAAAAATTCATCACTTAGTCAAGGATATAAACAAAGGATGCAAATTCATCACTTAGTCAGAGATATAAAGTAAGGATGTAAAACCAAACAACTCCTCTAAAAGATAATATCAAGAAATTGATATAGAAAGATTGAGACTTTCAAAAGATTTTTTTGAGGTAGAAAAAGATAAAATGTGATTTCGAAAAGTGGTTGTGTTTCTCTTCAATTAAATCTAGTTTGAAAGTGAGTCACTTATCTTCTGCAAAGTAATCTCTTTCTTCTTTTTAAAGATCAACCATCTTCTATAGCCGAAAGCTCCCTTACTAAATTTTCTTAGACTTTGTAGATGTCTTTATAAAGTATATTTGGAGAATCTTGACAAAGAAATTAGATCTTCTTGACAAAGTAGATCCTCTTGATAAATTTCATGTTTAACTTCTTCCTAGTTAGATGTCAATTTGGCAAGGAAATTAGCAACCCAATTTCCTTCCCTTCTTGAATGGATCCACTTCACCACATTAAAACTATGTAAAATGGATATATACCAATGAGAAGAAAAGTGGTTGTGTCTCTCTTCAATTAAAACTAGTTTGAAAGTGAGCCATTTATCTTCTGCAAAGTAATCTCTTTCTTCCTTTCAAAGATCAACCATCTTCTATGGCCAAAAGCTCCCTATCTTGAGATTTATCACTAACTTTTCTTAGACTTTGTAGATGTCTTTATAAAGTATATTTGGAGAATCTTGATAAAGAAATTAGATCCTCTTGACAAAGTAGATCCTCTTGATAAATTAGATCCTTTTGACAAATTTTATGTTTAACTTCTTCCTAGTTAGATGTCAATTTGGCAAAGAAATTAGCAACCTAATTTCCTTCCCTTCTTGAATGGCTCCACTTACCACATTATAACTGTGTAAAATGGATACATGTTTTTAAAACATTCTTCCAATTACCAATGTATAGGCTCATATAAGGATTACTTTTTAAAAAGTCTACCAAAATCTTGGATTCAAATTCCACTTCAATGTTGGTTAGTTGCCTTCTTCTGACCTCCATAATGACTTAACAAATTGCCATCACCTTTACAAAATTACCAGTTACTCTTTCTTAAACTTCCTACATACCAAAAAATAACTTAGCCATTGTGATCTTAATAAATGCTTTATGTACCTGCATGACCTAGGTTTCCTCAAGAGGCACCATCAACATTTACTTTAAGATAATCTAGAAGAGGCATCTTCCATTAAATTTTATTATTCTCCTAATTTTGAAAATTGATAATGGAAGGTTGAGCATCATTGTCATGTAAGGGGGAGGTGGATCAATAAGAACTCCAATTCCATCAAGGGCTCTAAATTCCCACCAACAACTTGCATGTGTATTTTATAACCAGACTTGATAGGTTTCCTTTAGGTTTGGTATTATTCTATTCATACTTGGCTTATTAGCCTACTTTATCCTTGGAATATGTGATGACTTTAATCTAGCTAAACATTCTACAAGATCATGCTCGATTACATATCTAGCATAAGTTTAAGACCCTTCAAATTTAATGATGGTGATTTTTTATTATGAAAAAATTTATACTTGGACATGGATACCAAGGAGATCTTATCATGTCTTGCCATAATTTCTAAGGCAAGTAATAAAATGGTAGGTCATAAGAAGATGTTTTTCATTCTCGTCCTTTCCTAAGCTCACCTCACACTTGTTATGTTCTTCATATCCATAATTTCTAAGGTTTACCTAAGTAAGGAATTTATCTAGAGTAGCTAAGCAAATCAAATCATTTATATATTGGCCAACACTTTGGGTGCCATAGCCAATTTCAAAATTTTCCCTCTCTTAGGTCCTCCTCGAAGATAATTTTATATTCTCCTTTTGTAGAGTAACTTCCATAACCTTTAAGACCCTATCCAAGGTAATAAAAGGGCCTATCTTAAGAGACCCTTTGAGTAGAAAAAATGCTTCAAAGTGGATTTTTGTTTAGGGAATTTTTTTCCTAAGCATTACTCAAAAGGTTTCTAATGGCAAGTTTGAATAAACCCTATCTATTTCACCATTGATAATCATAAATTGTAACCCAATTAGCATCTATGCATTTTATTTTCAAACCATAGAGTTTAAAAAACTCCAAATTCAAAGGATTGTTCAGATCCCAAGCATCATCTCAAAATAGATTTTGGTTTCTAGCACCAACAATCCAAAAAGGACCAACCTTTATAAGATTACTTACCAATTTAATGCTTTCCCATGTTTAGGATCCCTTTCCCTTGAAACCTAGCCTAGGGAAGATAGTGGTCCTCTAAATTTAGATAATAAATCTCAAAATTTTATCCCATAATATGTTATCCTCTATACACCATCTCCAATACATTTTATCTTCTAAATCCATGTCATTAAAGAGATATTTTCTCATACCTAAGCCTCATTTATGTCATTCCTATTTTCTATATTTTCTTTCTATAAAAATTTCTCATTATCTGATCCATATATTTTATAACTACTTTAGGGGCTACTAAAGTCATGGATCTATAAATTGGAAGAGCTTGTAGAATTACGTTAATGAGAACCATTTTTGTTACCAAGGATAAGTATCTATGTATCCAATAATTGATTTTTAGATTTCATCAACTCTAGTAACTTCATTCAATATTTCTTCCTATGGGTCTTGGGAGAAAGTTGGATTCCCATATATTTAAAATATGGGGTAGTTATTGGAAATCTAAAAATAATTATAATTCTTCTATGAATTTATTGATAATTATGGAAGAAGAAAAGTTGATGTTTTTTCTCATTGAGGATTTGTCTATTATCTCAAACATATATCTATTGCATTATAAAAATTCATAGACTTCACAATAGTAGCTTTTCCAAATGAACTTGTATCATCAACAAATTAAAAATGAGATAGGCATTCCATACCTTCAACAATTTTAAAAACTTTGATAAAAACAAATTCCTTTAGATGACTCAAAGATCAGCCTAAACTTTATACAAGAGTAATGAAGAAGTAAGGAGTGAGGGGATTCCTATCCCTAACTCATCTTCGCATGAAATAAGGTAAGAGGAGATCCATTTATAAAAAAAAAAACATAGATGATGAAGTACAAAAAGACATAATCCATTGGATTTAGCCATCACCAAAACTTAAGTCAAGTGGAATTTATTTCAAGAAATTCCAAACTCACAATATCATATGCTGTAGATAGATCAAGTTTATATATATATATATATATATATATATATATATATATATATATATATCCTTTGGCTTGCATTGAGTTGATGGCCTCTTGGATGATAATGATTCCATATATATTTTGATTCCCTTGAACAAATTTATACTGCTCGTAGGAGATAATAGATTGAAACCACTTTTGAACTCTTAACTATTGTTTTTGAGAAAATCTTGTAAAGAATGTTATAGAAAGTAATGGGTCTTACATCTAAAAAATATTAATCTTGAAATTTTTTATGTATTAAAGCTAATAAAGTATTTCTAAAATTATTTAGCATCTACATATAGATTATTAGTTGTTTAAACGTCCTTGAAATTACCCACTTAACAGTATTCTAGTGGGACTAAAAAAATTCTATAAGAAATCCATCTATACTTGGGATCTTACCCTTATTTTTTTCTTGGCCACCTATTCTAATTCCTCCATAGAAATGGGTCTATTGAGATGGATTTTTGCTCAAAAGCTATGATTTTGGAAATATATTATAGAATTAAGTGCCCACATATTTTTAAATTCTTATTTGAGTTCTTGAAGAGATCTTTAAATGTAAAATTATCTATTGTTGAATATCTTCTTCTGAAACCACCCATGATGCATCCTCTCATTAGATTTCTCTTAGGATGTTTGTTTTCTTTAAGCATTTACAAACTAGTATAAGAAAGCAAAATTCCTATCCCTATCATATTAACCATTTTTCCTAATACTTTTCCCTCCACATGATTTCATCTTGAAGCTTTGTTTTTTATAATACATTTTGGAGTGTAATTTCCTCCATCAATAGTGTTTTGTTTAACCATTTTTCATTATGAAGCATTGGATATCTATTAAACCATTTAGCAATCTTTATTTCCTTTGAGTTGTACTAAAAAATAAAAAGCATTGCTTCCATTTAATTTTTTAAATTATTTTTATGGGATTGAAATGGGCCTCACATGTAAAACATCATGACCACATGGTGGTATTACAACAAGTTGGCTATTATGCATGTATTGCTTGGTAAGATTCAAACCTATGATTTCTTTTTAAAAGTTAAGGAGTTTAATTGGTTGATTTAATGCCATTTGATACCATCCATTCAATTTTTATTTCACATACTTTAATATTTTGAAAACTATATACATTATGGTCCCATGGTTTGGTGTTACTTCCTTCCATCATATAGAATCTTATCTTTTAGGGTTTCCTATTCTAACCACATGAGTTAAAACCTAAAGGTGTTATTTTGAAGTGATATACCAATGATACAAACCTACCACATATAGAATAGAATAAGCAAGCCTAATTTGATGAGAAGGTCAAGAATAACTAACCAAGAACTTATCCAATCATTCAACAATATGTGCATATCCAATTCATCAACTATTCCAAGTATAAATTCTATTGTTTAGGGTAATATCCATCAACTAAAAAAGGTTAATTCTCTACAAAAGAAGAAAACTTGATTGGTTAGGAAATTGATTCCTTTCCTTCTCCTCATTCAAAGATACCAATAAATTAAAATTTCCCCAATAATCAAAGGGAAGCATTTTGTATAAAATTCTATATCTTCCTAAAGTTTAACATTCTATTTGATATCCTAAGAAGCATAAAATTAATTATTAGGATTTATTGTTACATATTTTTTATTTACTCTATTAAGAGGATCCCATCACTTACAAATTTATTAGAGAAAACTACCTTGAATCCCATAAACATAGGATACCTCCTAACAAACCATTATTTGAGATTGCAATAACAACTAAATGCTTGCCAAGACTATTTTCTATTTTCTTTACTTATTTGGAAATCTCTATCTATTTATTAGAATAATCATAGGTTTAATTTCTTTAATCAATCTTCATACTACATTTATTTGACCAATTGCATATCCTTTTAACATTTCAAGAAATAATTATGGTTTTATTAGAAAGAAAAATTGGTATCATATGTCTTAACAAGACTTAACTCCATAAGATGCTCTCCCATTAGCTTGAATTTCTCTTGGTCAATTTTATGGTCAACCTTATTACTTGCATTTTTACCCCCTTTTTTTTATAATACCAAAAACCAAAGTTGATTATTTATCTTTATTTATTTATATTTGGTTAGCTTCTTCTAATTAGAAAGAAATTCTAAAGAGTGTGAATAAGGATTTAGGTCAATCATAATTTCTTCTCCATTTATGACATTTTAAGTTTCTAGAAATCTTTTAATCTTATCAAGAGAAAAAATAGTTTCTTGGGTTTTAAATTTTTTGGGACTAGGATGGACTAAAAGAAGATTCTTAGCTAAAGTGAAAGACTTAACTGTCTCAAAGGTATCACAATACTCATGTTCAATGAGTGAGAATGACACATTTTATTCAATTTTCTTTTCTTCTTTCTCTTATTAAATCTCAAGATGTTATTTTATTAGATTTTGTACTTGCATCCTCCTTTTGGAATTGGATATCTAAATATGTATCTAAGTATTGATCATTATCTATTTTATTCAAAGATGTAGATGGAAAGTATCTAAGAGTCTGAAATCTATTCCTAATCAAACTTGGATTTCTTGGTCCTTTATAGCCTAGATTTGGTGACACCTTCCTTTTATACATATCATAATGAACATATTTGTATTTTCTTGGATAGGGTTATTTCAAGAGCTACTCTATGGATATTGATTTTTATATTTACCTTCCTCTTCATTCATCCCTTGAAATGCAACAAATTCTTGTGTTTGAGGAAAATCTTGAAAGGGATATCCATATGTGGTGTTCTCTAGATCTAAAATATATTGCTTCATAATCCAAAGTATGATTCCATATATAATCTTACACATAATATCCAAAGATTTTAGAAAAGTCTTGTTCGAGTTCATCTCTACACAAAATCTGAGCACAAACTAAGATCTTCTCATTTCTTATAATTTGTGAGGTTTCTAAGTATGTTTCCAATTAATCTCCAAGATCTTTTAGGGGTGCATCTTTCCAAAATGTCAAAGGAAGAGAAAAAAGTCAAATCCAAATAGGGATTTTAGATAGGAGCTCTTTTGTGAGGATGAAATCAAGATGACATGGTTTCATAGGGAATTCCTTCAAAAAACCTAACACAATTCATAAAATTACCACCATAAAATATCCATTGACTTTAAAAATAAGATCCATGCTCCCTCCATAGTCTAGGCTTTGTGTATCCATTCATTTAGTATTTTGAGTGTGATACTCAAACCCATGAAGTTACAAATAAGAGCATGGTTGTAGTAAATATTATATCTTCTATAATAGAGTTAGGTCTAAAATCCTACTTTAGATTTTATGTGCTCCTTGATGAACACCATTCACTTTATTAAAATTGATTTCCTCTAAAGGAACTTTCTACTTTTGTGCAACTCTACTAAACTATCCATTGTAGAATTCACATGATTTGTTGTCTTCTCGTGGGAACCTAAAACAAATCACTTAAAAGAAGGTCCTTGGGATTCATTTTGGGCCTTATGTGGGAAAGGCCTGATAAACTAAGTTATATGAGAATCAATATTTTTTTCTTAAAAAAACCGTTTTCAAGAGCCACTCTTTATTTTATTGTTTAGTGGATAAGAATTTCACATTTTGTTTTTAAAGGATTACATTTTGAAAATATCGTTTATATTTTTATATTATAAAAAACAGCGAAAGTTTAATACCAAATTTGTTTTATAAAAAAATATTATTTTGAATTTAAATTTAAAACTAGAAAGTTAACATTTAAATATATTATTTTTAAATTATCAATAGTATTTAAGTTTATTTTTAAATATTTTTAGTTTGAATTTTCTAATCACATATAGTCACATATAATTCATATAAACAACAATAATAATACTTTGTTTAAGGGGTTTGGGACAAGTGGTGGGAATGAGCAGTTTCACATTGTAGGTCAAGAATCCAATTCTATGGGTGAACATTAACATTTTAGTCCATTTAAGTGGCATTAAATAATTGTGATGAATCATATTCCATGTAGGTAATCCAAAAAATTTAATTTAAAGTTAAGTGTTAATATAAATTCAAGATTACTACTTTAGTTATTTTTTGTAAAACATAAAACATTATTTTTAGGTCTAGAACATGGTTAGGGAAGATTGGTATGATATTACTTGTTCTTTGTATTTCTTCCATGTTTAAAGAATTTCTTAGTGATTTATGCTTCTCAAATATGATAAGGTTTTTATTGTTATTTATGAGTCTTCATCAAGTTATTTGAAGTTTACGGGAATAAAAAATATCAAGAATATTTTGATAAAACTTGCATCAAATTAGCAATGATAGGTTTGAGTTTTGCTCTAATTCTCTATTACAAATGTTCCTTATCTTTATAAAATATTTCATTGGAAGCAATGAGAATATTGAATTGTGCTACTAGATGGGAGATTTGCAAGCACAAGTAAATTAACTCATTAGGAAGCAAACATGAGTTAGAGAAACAATCAAGGTTATCACTTTGATTATCCTATCTATACTATCTAGTTGAAGTTAAATGACTTGTTTCACAAAGATATTGGCTTATAAAAGTTACACTAAGCAATTATAATTAAGATGAATTACCACTAAGGTTTAGCTTCAATATGTTGTAGTTTTAGTGGGCTTCAACAATGATGGATCTAAGCTTCAAAGTAAATGGATCTAGGCTTTGATGATAAAAAATTTGGGATGTGTGGACTTTGGAAATAATAGATCTAGGATTTGACAATGGTGGGCTTTGGCTTTGACCGATTTGGACTGAGTGGGCTTCGACGACAACATAATTGAGCCTTGATGGTGGCATCGATGATGGATTTGCTAAGGGAGCCAAGAATTTCAATATGGTGAAGGATGTTAGGAATCCTTAGAAGAGATGTCTTGGAGAGAAAAACTCTTGGGTGGTGATATTCAACAAGAGGAAAAAATTGATTTGCTTTCGAGGATATAGATGAGAAACTCTACTTAAAAATCCCAAAAAAACTAGCAGATAGACCAGTGAATCAGAAAAAAAATAGCCTTGTTGAAAAATTATTGGAGCTTGACCAAATTTAGATATAGTAAGAATATGGGCTACTGATAAATGGAAGCTAATGGGAGAATATCGAAATTGTAGCTCTCTCGAAGGGTTTTTATGATTTTTTCCTTTACAAGCTACAAAGACTTAATCCATGCCCTAATAAAAAGGCCTTGGTTTTATGGGAAGAGGGGCCCTTTTATGAGGAAGTGGAGACTAGTTTCTAACCTAGATTCTAAAAATATAAATTTAGCTCTAATATGGGTCTACCTACTAGAGCTTCCCTTGGAATTCTAGGATGAATACATTCTAGTAGGTATAACTAAAGCAATGGGATAATTAATATCTTTCATTTCAAAAATAAAGGTGTAAACTAGATTTATATTCACCCAATTCTATGTTAATGCTAATTTGGGAAGGAGCTACCAACCTCTATTAGGCTAGTGTTTGAGTATCAAGTTTGGGATCAAATGATTGTAAATGAAAATTCTCCAACAGTTTGCAAAGTTTGTAAAAAATAGGATATTTTTTGAAAAATTGCCCATCCAAAAAATTGGTTAATAAGGTATGAAGGATTAAAGAACAACCAAAATAAAAGGATACAATGGAAGAGGATCCTTAATTTTCCTTCCTCAAATGCAAATAATTTTAGTATTATTGCAAAAATCCCTCAAGATGGAGAATTTGTAGAGGATGATCAAGAGAGATAGGGAGAAAAATCCTAGAAGGATTCCCTAGGAGGAGAAGATGAAAAATTGAAAGAAAAAGAAGACAATGTAGAGTAGTCTAAATTAGGTGAGGAGGAGGTGACTAAAATTTTGGAAACCCCAATTTCTATGGGAAAAAATACACAAGAGTCTAAAGTAGAATCTCAACCAAAGGATGCTCTCAACCAAAGTATGGAAAATGTTGATTATGTATCTTACTCTTTGTATGAGTAAAAAAATTGCACTCAAAATAAACACTTGACCTCTAAATAAGATGATATTTCAGTGAGACTTATTAGGAATACTATAAAAATAGCAAATGTAGGGGTTGAAGCCAAACCAGGTAGACCAAATAATAAGGAGCACATAAATAAAGAAGCAACAAGATAAATTGCAATTGGAACACAAATTATTTTGAATTTGAGTGGAAGGAAGACTTTCATGAGGGGTAAAAAATGAAAATCATATCCTACAATATAAGGGGCATGAATACCCCTTCAAAACAGAGGGTGTTTAATTTTTTGAGAAAGGATAACAAACCAAATATATTTTTACTCTAAGAAACAAAACTTGATGATAGTAAATTTTCCATAGTTAAAGGTTTTGTGTGGAAAATAATAGATTTTGTATCTAGTAGTGCAAATGGTGCTTCTAAAGGTTTTTTGTTATGTGGAATCCATATGTGGTTGAGGGAGCTTGTTTAGTTAAGAATTGTAGGTATATCTCAATGGTTTTTCTCAAAGAATAGGAACTATAAGTGGTTGCTAACTAACGTGTATGTCCCAAATAATTTGGTTGAAAGAAGGAAATTATGGGAGGAACTCATCCTGGTTAGACAAAACTCTTTAAATATCCCATGGATGATTGTGGGTGACTTCAATACAACTTTATTTTTTAGTGACAAGAAGGGAGGGAATCAAGCCTTTTTAGATAGTATGGAAGAATTTGTAAATTTTGTTTCTCAATGTGGGCTACTAGACTTGGATTTAGGGGTATCCAAGTATACCAGGTCTAACAGAAAACTAGGGAAAATTCCTATTCAAATTAAATTGGATAGATTTTTAGTTACTCAAGACTGCTTTGTAGGGAATTATAATTCTTGCCTTTCGATGCTTTCTAAGATTGGCTCAAACCATAACCCTCTTTCATTGGAAATTTAATATAATAAGAAAAGTTTCAAAAACCCATTCATATTTGAATTAATATGGCTTTTACATTCTGGATTGGAGAAAAAATTAAAAAATGGTGGAATGTTGATACTCTAGGTATATCCATGTTCAAGGTCTCTAAGAAGTTAATAATTATTCAATATAAGCTAGAAAAACAGAGTAGGGATATTTTTGGTAATATTCTATAGTAAAAAGAAAATCTAGTCTAGAATTTAAAGGATATAGAAACCCTTATTTAGGTATAGGGAATGACAAAAGAAATATCAATGAAGGACAAATTGTTATTATTATATTTTCACTCTACCCTGGCAAAAGAAGTCCTCTGGAGGTAAAAATATAGGGCTTTTTGTCTTAGATAAGGTGATAAAAAAAAAAAAAATCACCTCTCTACTCTTTGCAACAGGAGGACGAATAAAATCAAAGAAATAATTATGGATGATGGCATTTTGACCAAAGATGAAATAGAAATCCAAAATGAAGTAGTCCTATTTTTTAAAAACTTACTCCCTAAGGAACAAGAGATCATAAGCAAGCAACTTAACAAATACTACTTTATATTCCAAAGGTCATTTAGAATAAATTAATGAAAATATCTTAAGACCCTTCTGAGGGGAAGAAGTGAAGAATGTAGTGTTTGGGATGCCAAAGGATAAGGCTCCAAGGCCTGATGGATTCTAGCTAGTTTTTTTCAAACATTCTGGTATATAATTAGAGAAGATATTAGTGTGGTTGTAAGGGAATTTTAGGTTACAAGCAGTCTTCCAAGAGACATTAACTCTACCTTTTTGGTCTTAATTTCTAAAAAATAGGGGGTAAAAAATTTCAAGGATTTTAGATTGATCAATATCTATAATATAGTTCATAAAATTGTAACTAAACTGATGGCTAGTAAATTAAAGAAACTCCTCGCTTTAGTGATATCTCAGCAACAAGGAGGGCTTGTGAAGGGAAGACAAAATTTGGATGGAGCATTTTTATTCATGAAGTTATTCACTCCATGGAAAAAAGCAAAAATATTGGGATAATATTTAAATTGGATATGAATAAAGCATATGACAGGGTTTAATGGTCCTTCCTCAATAAAATATTAGAAAAATTTAGCTTTTATGACCATTGGATACAATGGATTGGGACCTATATTTATTTTGCCATGTTCTCGATAATTGTTAATGGGGCACCTATAGGGTATTTTAGTAGTGAGAGAGGCTTAAGACAAGGAGACCTTATCTCCCCATATCTTTTTATTATCATGGCATACACATTAGGGAGAGCATTCTCTACAACTAGGGTTTTTGCAAGGCTTAAAGGTTTTAAACCAACTTCAAATCTTGAGGTAGTTACTCATCAACAATTTGTTAATGATACCATTTTAGTGGGCCAAGCTTTAGTAATTGAGGTGAGGGAGATAAAATATATTCTTGAAACATATGAACAGGATTATAATCAGAAGATCAATTTTATTTAGAGCAAGGTTTACTTCATTAATACTCCAATAATGATGCTAGACTTCATAATTGTGGAGTAGAGGATTTTCCCTCCTTGTACATAGGAATACCTATGTTTAAAGGTAAAATGAAGGAAGAATTATGGAATCCTATTCTAGATAGATTTTTAAAATAACTAGCAGGTTGGAAAGGAGTGATTTTAAGCCAAGTTGGGAAGCTTCAATTGGTGAAGACAACTCTACAAAACTTGCCTATTTACTACAGATATTTTTTTAAAATACTAGTTGAAGTAGAAAACAAGTTGGAACAAATTCAAAGGATATTATTATGGACTGGTACAAAGGAAAAACAAAGAATATCCTTGGTAGCTTTGGATAGGGTTTATAATCCTAAAAAAGGAGGATTGAGACTGAGAAAAATGAAAGGGTTTAAAAAAGCCTTGGTTAGCAAAACTGGATGGAGGTTGACTCAAGAGAATGAGGCCTTATTAATAAAGATAATCAAATCTAAATATCTAGAGAATAATAACTCTTTTCTAATATGTGCAAACCCTCCTTCATGTTCCTCTCTTTGGAATAATTTGGTTATGATAAGATCGTTGCTTTGAAAAGGGATTTAGAGGAAGGTTGGAGATGGATCCCAGATTAGTTTTTGGGGAGACTTATGGCTCATGGATACTTATCTAGGGCTTAGTGATGAGTTGAATCCTATTAGAAATATTTTGGTTGATTCCTTCAAAATAAAAGTCAAATATTTTATAAGTAAAAGAATTGATGGCAAGTAATGAAAAAAGATCAATAGGAATTCTAGTTCAAGGGAAATTCAACAAGCAATTATGAAGGTCTGAGATGTAGACCAATTGGTTCAACCAAACCTCGTAAGGGGGGCGAAAGGTCCAAGTTTCAAATCTTGGGCCTCACCGAACTAAACACTTGTCCCTTTCTTGGTGCTTTCAACAATGTAAAAGGTTTAAAATGATTGAGGTATGGTGGTTATAGAGGAAGACTACGTGAAAATCTGGGTGACAGCTTCTGGGGTAGATAATGAAAAATATTATGGTGGCCATAAAATCTAAACAGCCTGCCCAGATCATGGCGGCTACCAATTCCACCATGTAAATTAAAAAAAAAAACAAGCAATTATGAAGATAAATAAATTTCTACAAGGATATTATTTAATCCAAAAGAAGAACATAGATACTATTATTTGGTCCCCCAATCCCTTTGGTACCTATTAAGTTAAATTAGCATATGAATCATACAAATCTCCCTCCCAAGGTAGATTTGATGCAAATAACATTTGGAGCAAGTTTTTAATTCCAAAGATTACCTTCTTTTTATGGTTGGCTATAAGAAATAAAATTTTAACATTGGACAACTTAATGAGAAGGGGATTTTCTCTCCCTAATAGATGTGTGTTATGTCTTAAAAGTGAAGAATCAATCAAGCATATGTTTATGGAGTACCCTTTCTCTTCAAGGGTTTTTGAATTGATAATTAAAGCATTTGAAATTCACTGGGTGAAGCCAAAGGATGTTACATATTTATTATAACAATGAATATATCCCTTTTCCAATTTAGGGTTATCTCAAGCTTGGAAGCTACCCTTGCCTCATTTTTTTGGGGCATTTGGAATGAAAAAATGATAGAATATTTAAGGAAATGTACAAGAATGAAATCTCAATATTCAACAAAATTATAGCTATAGTTAAGGATAATATCTCTATTATACCTCATCATAATGATGGAGGAAGGGTAGTGGAAGCCATAATTGATTTAAAATAGGGATTTCTTGCAATCCAAAATTATGATATTGACCCCAAAAAATTGGCTATATGGAATACAATCTAGAAACCACCTCAACTTGGTTGGATTAGAGTGAAGTTTGATGGGGAAGCTAAGGGAAACCCTGATAGAGTAGGAGGAGGGGGAATTTTTAGAAATCCAAGTGGGAAGATCATAGCAACTTTTACGAAATATTATGCCATTCAATCCAACCATATGCTAAAAAAAAAGGCCCTATTCACATGCATGAGCTTAATGAAGTAGTTGAATATAAAGAGGGTCATTATTGAAGGTGACTCTTTAAATATTATTAATTGCTTAAGGGGTAAGAATGAAGCTAGTTGGAACATATCAAACATTATATCAAATGCAAGATAGATCATTATAGCATTGGAGGAGGTTATTATAGTGCATATCTATTGAGAGGGAAACCAAATGATAGACTAATTGGCTAATAAAGATGTAGATTGTCTTGAACCATTCTATGGAGGGATGATTTACCTAGTGAATTGAGGAGTATAGTTGAGAGGGAATTGTAAGCTTATGATAGATAAAATTATGGTTAAATATTAATTAGTGGTTGTAAGCTTTATTCACATCTTTTAGTCATTGGAAGTGATTTCCTGGTTCCTATTGAGTGGTGCAATAGTGGGATATTGTTATGTGGTAGGATTATTGTTCTATGGTAGGGTCCTATTGAGCAGTGCAATGACTATAATCTTGATTAAATTTGTGGCAGGGTGAGGTGTTAGCATGGCCCATAAATTTTTTTTGTAGGATATCGTTCTATGGTAGGGATACTATTTTATGATAGGGTTCCTATTGAGTTATGTAGTGGCTACAATATTAAGGGTGGGATACCATTTTGTGATAGGGTTCTTGCTGAGTGGTGAAATAATGGAATCTATTCTATGGTAGAGTTCCTATTGAGCGGTGTGGTAGCTATGATCATTGTAGCCTTGGAAGAGGTTAATATAGTGCATATCTATTGAGAGGGCAACCAAGTGAAATATTAGTTGGATAGTAAAGGTGTAGACAATATTAAACCAATTCTAGAGGGATGATTTTCCTAATGAGTTGAGGAGTATAATTGGGAGGGAGTTGAAATCTTATGATAAACATAAGTTTTAGTTAAATTATTAATCAATAGATGCAAGCTTTATTCACCTCTTGTAGTCATAGGAAGTGAAGCTTTTCATTTTTTTTTTCCTTTAAGGGGTTTATGTGACTTCTTGTCTTGTTCTACTACTACACTTCTCTAATTCTTCATTGTTTGATTTAATGTAGAGGAGTGGTATTGTAAAAAAGGGTTGGGGCCCTTTCAAAAACCCCTTCTTTTTATCCTAATAAAATAAAAATGGTTAACTTCATCGAGTTTGTTGTGTTTAGAATTAAGGAGGTTATACATTATATGGAATGATATTCATTATGAGGATGCTTGGATTATGAAATGTTATACTAATAAAAAATAATTAGGTTAGATGACCACTAACGGTTAAACTTGTAGAGTTTGTTGTGTTGAGAACTCAAAAGGTTATATGGAATGATTTTTTTTGTGTGATTAAAGAAAAGTGTTTTGAAAGGGACACTCACCCTTTTACAATGAAATATTTAGCTTGTAAAAAAACAAAACCAACTATGCATTGAACCTTTGACTCTCATTGCCCAACTAAAAACTTGTCTAAGTTTACCACAACTGAACTTGATCTTCTATTTGGGCACAAAAGACCTATATGGAATGATATTCATTATGAGAATGTTTGCTTAATATTTGTTTACTTTGATTATGAGGATATAGTTTATAATTCTAATCTCTTTCAGATTCAAACCATAAATATTTTGCTTGGAGTTTTAAGACTTTCACCATTAAACCCATTTAAATCTCATGTTATAGATTAACACCCATTCTAGAAAAAAATTATAGTAAAAAAATACATTTTGTCTTGGTGGGGATAGTGCAATGGTTAGGTCTTTGGCCTCTCTTTGGGAGGTCTAAGGTTCAAATTGTAGCATGCACGCGTGTGTGTAATTCTATGTGGTCTGAGCTTTGGTTCTCATGTATATCATGGAGAATCACTTGTTCTGGCATGATGATGTGTTTTAACAAAAAAAAACTACATTTCACTTTAATCATTTACAAAAAACATAGGTCCCATTGAGTTTTTAACTCTCAGTTACTGGGTTCAAAGTCCTTAGAAGATGTAATAGCTCTAGTTTATGTAAGCCTTTTTATTTTTGATTGACCTACATAACTTACATGGGGCTTGATTTATCTATCTATTATAATGTTTATTAGATGGAATGTTGAGAACTTATTCTCCTTAACTAGGATATTTTAGCTTGGTGTTTGCTATTATTGTTTTTCCTTTTATTTTATTGTCTCATGAATATGATAAAAATATTATTATATAGATGTAAATTTTTAAACATTAAAATCTATTACTTTTGTAAATAACATCATGTTATGTTTATCACAAAGTTAGAATAAAATTAATAACATGTTATAATATGCTCAACAAAAATTTACCAAGTTAACATATTATTGATAGAACTTTTATCCAAAATTTATTTGTATTGTTAAACAAGGCATGCACCTCAAAAAATAAATACAATATTATATGAATACTAATTATTGATATTATTTATTGTAGTGAGAATAAATAATATTATTTCTAAGTTGTTCAAATAAAATTATTTTGAGCTTTTAGCAGAGCATAATAGTTTAAAATGTTGAAGTTATAACTTTGTATTCTTTTGACACTTTTAATGTTCCTGGATAAAATATTTATGTTAGTACCTCAACACTACCTTGTGAAAGGAGATCAGGTAGTAGAAGCATCTCAAAATTCTTAAAATTTAACAAAATATGGATAGGGACCGTTTCACTTGCAAAAACTAACTGGTTGGCTCCAAGTACCAATTTGCTAGGTAAAAATGACCTATTGGATTGAGGGAGTGATTCATTTGGTAAAAGCAACTAATATTCCTATAAATGTAAATGATTCCCTCACAAACTAAGAGTTTTTCACTTGTAAAGCTAGAGCAAACTACTCAAACAAAATGTAAATTAAAGGCACAAATCCTAAGGTGAATCTTCTAGAAAGTGATATTTTGGCATGTGGTTACATACTAAGTAATTTTTGAAGCCTTCTAATCATGTTAGAGGTATAAATTTATGCATTTAACATTTGATTAAGTTTCCCCTCAATATTTGGTTTTACTAATTGTTTCTCATCCTAGGTAACTTAGGGGTAAATTTTTTTGTAAATAAAGGTTGAGGGCCCTCATTGTAATAATTTTATGGCCATGAGAATACAAAGCTATACATTGTGAAACATACATTATGCATTATCTTCATGAGGTCATAAGAATTAAAATTTTCTAGGCATTTTATTAGTGGTATTGTCCTTTTGGTTTGTTAGTTGCACTATAGGTTTGTCATAGCCCTTCTAGTCCATCTTATCATTTACTTATCAATTTTATAATCTAAGCAATGTGAAGATATTGATGTTACTCAATTTTTCATGCATTGATTGATCATGTAGTTTCCTTGCTAACTTGTATTTACTTAAATCTCTTTCACCCTCAAACTTCCAAGTATTTTATTTCTACACTTTACTTTTTTGTAGTTTCCTTTATGCACTTTACTTTTAATGTAAGTTAGTTTATATTAGTGTAGGACTATACTTGTGAGGATAATGAGGAGTTTATCTAAATATGGAGGTTGGGAGAAGCCATTGGTAATCCCTTCCAACTTTGTTGAAACTCAAATTAGGGGTGTAGACTTTCAATTAGTAGTTAGGACGATTTCATAGTTCAACATAGTTTTTGGTACACTTGGTGGGACCATCCTAGGGTGATTCCCTTTATTTTGGGCTAAGTGCCAAAAATTTCACTAAGTCCATTCAATGAGTAAGTCACATGGAATTTATAAGAATATTACTTTGTTTCAATGTGCAATTCACTTGAATAAGTATGCACTTTCATAAGTCGAGTATAGAGCAATATAGAACTTGATTTTTTAGTTCCAATCTCAATTTGACTTTGAAATTGATCAACTTTTTGTTATTTGTGCTTGGTTTAATAGGTGTTTTATTTATCACAACTATGACATGAACTTTAGAATTTTAAAATGTTTATAAACATGATGAATTTAATAACACTTGAGCATCACCACAACTCTAATCTAAAATTTTATGGGAATCTCTCACTAATAGAAAACACTTAAGGCAAAAATTGAGTCATTTTGGCAAAGATCAAATTAGCAAATGATTCGCTCTAAGATAGTAAAATCTTTCCAAGATAGATTTGGCAAGTGATTCACTTTGAATATAAGAAGTGATTAGATAAGAAAGATAGGTTTTCCCTCCCTCCCTCATAGGAAGGTGATTTGCTCCAATTTTAAAGATTATTTATTTTGAGTTATCTTCTTGGAACCTTTCATACCAATTTATTTATAAGCCAAGAATTGACAAGCAAATTGCTCAAAAATAGCAAGCAAATGACTTGCATTTTTGAAGCGAGGCACCCAAAATACAACATCTTGACATTAACCTTTTGATAGCAAAGTGACTCAAAATTATGAGCAAATCACTTTGATTTTACAAGTGAATCACTTGGAAAATGAACTTTTGAATTTTTACAACTTTTGATTCTAAAATTCCATCTATGTAGGTACATTATAAATACACGATCAAAGCCCAAAAAATAGGGAAATATCATCAAGAGGTAAACATTGTTGCATGCCATCAAAGAAACATGAAGGGAAAGAGAAGACACCAAAATTCCATGTGGGCACATCAAAAGGATGAGTTTGAAAATATTTTAGTGTATAATCCCTCCCTATTGAAAGGCAAAATCCCAATGGCTCATCTAGTAGACCAAGGATTCATGCCACAATAAAATTACTTAATAATGAGGTATTAAACCACTCTAGTAAATTAGACTTGATCTAATATAGCTCCAACCTTAACTCATACTAATACTCTCTAGCAAATACCACTTAACATAAATAACTTTATGGAATAAGCCACTCTTCAAGAATCAATTCTAGGCTAGTAATCCACCATGGAAATCTAGTAAGCAAAATGTCCCTCCTATAATTATTTCTTCAATCCAAATTCCACCTATATCTAGTTTATAAAATACATATAAAATCCACCAAGGTTAATTTTTAGCTCACAATATAGGGTCCTTAAGCTCAAATATAACCCCGCTCAAAAAATGCAACTGATGACTAGACAAATGGGATCACAAATGTTCTAGGGAAACACTCAAGGATTAATACTACCTCCAACTAGTTAAGCACAATAGAATTTACAAGGTCCACCAAAAAAACTAGCAAATTCTATAGATAGGTGTAAATTATTCTTTGCCACAACAAAATATTCAATTGCCTCCAAACCAATAGTGGGTTATCAAAATCTGCCACTGTAGTACCTCAACCTTATTATCCTCTAAACCCTCCATACTTGCCTCAAAGCTATGTAATGTATCTCCCTACTCAATAGAAATATGCTTAGTCTCCTCATCAAAATAATTTAGAAGCACCTCTTCAGCTAGAAAATCAACTTCCTAAGTGGTCTTACCAAGGACCACTAGATTTGGTGGCCTATAATCCTATTTTTACAATAGTTATTAAATCATTGTCTATATTCAATGATAATAGGAATAAAATGTCGCTAGATCATCTTAGTAAAATTTCAACACTCAAATCAATCCATTACATCAAGTAGGAAGATATGATGGTACTATTGCCAATTTACTCTCTTCACAATAATGATGATTATGGTATGAAGGATTACTAAACAATTCAATTACAATTTGGGCATCACTAGTGGAAGTATTTATGCATAAATTTGGTAGGATAGGAAATGGTTACTTAGTTTTATTTCAATTAAATGCAATGCAAAGACATCATTATGAAAATATACATAATTTTTAATACTATATTCTTGAGGACCTTGAGCTTAATCCCATAGAATGTTTGACTAAATGAAGAATAAGTATAACCTTACTATGTCAAAATTTTACATCTGACTTAGCTTTAATGGTTTGTAATATTAACCATCATATGCTAGCTATAAATTTCAAATAAGCAACTAGAGGAGAGGATATTCTCATTCAAGTATGGAAAATACCCCCCACTCCATGAATGGACTGCACATCACAAGTTACCCAAAATATACCTATACCTAGTTCGACAACGAACATACCACCTATTCTTAATACCCAAACAAATGCTTCCATTCATCCTTCTACATTGTCATACACCAGTACTCATCCTAGCCAAAATACATCAACCATTATAGCCTTTCAACCACAACATATAACCCTTCCTACTTCATCCAACTCAAGCAAAGAGCACAATAATAATTTTATGATGAGCAAAATATTGAAGGTGATGAAAATATTGGTAAATTAGAATAATGCTACAAATAAAAATACCAATAGTCATAGAATTGGTAATCCTATAAGACTTTGTACTTTAAAAAATATTGGGTGTCTTAACAAGGTGCTAAAGGAGTAAATCAATCTCACAATAACATGGTTAACACCAGTATTGAGGTAGAGCCAACATGGTATCTTCCTTATACTAATAGGAATGATCCCACAATATGCATTGGAGTCATCAAATATTCTTAAACTATTTAATATAATTAGTGATGTAAGTCTCATTAGCATGCCATCATGGCCAAATAATTCCTAGAGTGAATCTGATGATATATCAACAACCATAGGCTCTATAATTAGTGCCTACCCTTCCTAATACCATCAAAATAATACTAGAAAAATTTAGTGCTATGGATATAGATGAAGAATTAGTATTCAAATACAATGCCATATGTGCTAATAAATAAGGGATTAAGACTAGGGATAAGAGGAAGGCTTCTGAAGAACAACTTGTTAAGAGATAAGTCAAAACTAGGAAAGGTATAATAGTCCTTAGAAGAGGTAGACCACTTTTGTACTTGAAGGATAAAGGTATCATCATAGCATTGCAATATAAATAGAAGGAGAACATAGAAAAGGAAACCATGGGTACAACTTAGAAGGTGAAGGAAAAAACACAAATAAAAAATACACGAGGATTAAAAAAAGAAAGGAATCTATAACAAATAAAGGAGATCAAGAAGTTAATAATAAATATAGAGAAAAGGAAGGAAATAAACATAGGTTTTAGCTTCAAAGGGAGTTCAAAAGGTAACTAAAATACCCCTCTCTCATGAGTGAAGTGTGAGCCACAACCATGAAGCAATATAAAAAATTTACAATATGAAGTGAGGGCACCTTGGTGAAGTTTAAATTTAAAATCATAGAGGAAATACAAATAATGTCAGCTATCATCCACATAGTAGAAGTGCTTGCCATATCAAGCTAGTAATACCTACTCTAGGAAGATTTTAAATAGTAAAAATGGAGTTATACTAGGGGTAAGCAACAAAAATCCACTTTGACCAATATAGAAGATTAAAATAATGTAATGGTACAACATCTATAAAATATCTAGGTCAATGTGTTATATAAAAAATGCACCAAAACCAAATATGTTGAAACAAACCCCATTTTAGGTGACACTTAAGATTTAAAATTATATACTTACAAGTTGTATAGTTGATTTGGGTTCGATATTCATGGTTATACCTAAAGTTGTTTGTGAATAAATGGGTCTTTCTTACATCAATATAGCTATACGACCAATCCAAATGGATGACAAAAGGGTCAATATGGTAAGGGTATTTTTCAATAAATCCTAGATATAATGATTATAAGAGTTCAGGTGTTTTTCATCTCGATTTAATCCCACAATGATGTGGGATAAACCTATTAGCAAGTGAGCCCAAATATTTCATATGTCTAGGTATCTAGGATAGTAAAAGTGCTTGCCAATAATATTAGCATACTCACAACACCAATATTAAATAAAATAACACATTATTGACAATCAAATATTTGAGTACATATATTCAAAAAGTTACATAGCATGGAGCTTTGTCTCCAATATATATACTTACAAAATGACTCTTTAGTACTCTTAACTATTGCTCTCCTCAAACTCTTGGGAGATGCAACCTTTCACATGCCTCACATTATGACAAATCATATCATGATTACATAACATCTCACTTCACCTATTGACACATCTCATGAATCTTCACTTCCATACTTGACACCTAACACTTATTATTATTCACTTCCACACTTAACACCTATTACATATGACTCTTAATTGACACCTTAGACTCTCACAACTCACACTTGCATCCCTCACACTTGTGCACCTTACACTTGCACTATTGACACCTTGCACACATAATACTCATCATAGTTTAACACATACTTTAGAGAAATATTACACTCACTTCCTAATATAATACTTACAATAGTACTTCAAGGTACTTCAATGTATCAAACATTGGCTTTTAAGCCATACTATATTAGGTCCAATATTATGGAAATTTTGAGTGGACTAAAATATAAGAGCAATTAAAGTAGAAGTTGGTAAATATAAATAATAATAAAATTCATGAAAATATTAAATATGAATATAAAATGATCAAATTTAATCATGCAATGACATGAAGAAAATTTATAGTAGAATTCCTCAAAATATGCATACAAGCTTCAATATTATTAATGCTTGAATGTGATATTCTTTAATGATCCAAAATATGGAGCTTTATCTCCATAATATATCTATACAAATATGACTCTTCAAGTACTTGACTATTGCTCTTCTCACATATTTGGAAGATACATCTTTTCCTATTCCATGCATAAGACAACTCTCACATGTCCTTTGGCTTCTCATCTTGCCACTTGTATACATGACTCTTGACTCTTACATGCACACTTAGCTCTATAACACTTACTATTATACATGGAAACCTAGTACAGACACTTGTGTAAATCCTCATATTACATATTTGCACACTTATTTACATGGTGCTTGTGCACTTTCTCTCATCACACACTTGCACTCTTACATGACACTTGTGCAAATCTTGCACATAGACACATAAAGGAAAAATATAAATCACACTCCTAAAATATAGACTCAAACCCTATTCTAATATTTACATTGTACCATAGGTACCATGGGGTACATTAGCATGTACCAAATAATGTAATATTCTCCAACACCCCCTTGTATTATATTATTTGGTTATTGAAGACTTTAGTCTTCAATATTTGTCTTCATATTTGATCTTGTGTTCATCCATTGCCTCTGTCAGTAGTCTCTTTGTGAATAATGCTTGATCTATCTTCTTGTTTCTTTTATTTTGAAGAAATCAAACAAATAATATTTAATCTATTTTTATGACAAAGATGATCTAATATTCCTGATGAGAAACCCATAGTGTCGAGCAAATATTCCATCTTTGATTGAACCCATAGCTTCAATTTTGTTTTGTTTTCTTATGACACATTTCTTATTTCCATTTATGAATTTAAATTCCACTATTCTTCCTTTTCCAACTAATTGAAAAATAGATATAATAATAATGGATAACCTCGAAACATATAGAACATCTTCTAGAATAAAATTAAAAAATGACATAGTAGGTATTACTTTTCTAGCTCCTTGAATATAATAAACCTTATTATCTACCAATCTTAGTGGAACATTTGATCTAATATCTAATGAGTCAAACCAATGCATATTTCCAGTCATATGGTAACTGACTCCTGAATATATGTACCATATATCATTTTCATTTCTTAAGTTTTGATGGAATTTAAATGTTTTGATTTTATATCTATGATAAAATTTTTGAAACACTTCTATTATTTTGTTCTTTGAATTCAAATATTTGACTTTGAAATCTTCCTCTCATAGAATATGGTTCTTTATATGTATTTTGAAGATTTCTCCTATTATGAGAATGTTGAGATGCTCCTATTCTTATTTTCCATTTATTCATTTTCAAGTTTCTTAATTCCTTTGAAGTTGAAATCCTTTTTACTCCAAAGTTAATTAATTGCAATTTCAAAATTTAAATCCTTTCAAAAAATAGCTGCAAAGTTTGAATTTTTAAATTTATTAAAGTAGCAAACCTTTTGTCTCCTTAATAATTAAATTTACAAATTTTATAAATTCTCCAACTTTTAAAAAAATTCAAATATTCATTTATTTTTTTAATTTTCTAAATTCTTCAAATTCTAATTTTTTTAGTTTTTTTTTTGGAGTAGAAAACCTTCTCTCTAAAATATATCAAATTTTAAAAAATCAAAATTCTAAACTAGATTGCAAAATTAATTGCAAATATAAAATATCAAATTTTAATATTTTTTAATATTTCAAAAATATGGTTGAAGTCCTTTTAACTCCCACCTTTAAATATTAAATCCTATGGAGTTGAATACCTTTTAACTCCCTCTTATAAATTAAAGTTCCTAAGTTTCCAATTTATCACCTTTAATCTTTACTTAGGACTTTAGCCTTAGCACCAAAAATAATTATTCAATATAAAGGTAATATTACTTACCTTTTTCTACCTCTCTGCATATTACTTGTTGACCATGACATGTGCTGCTTTTGAAACATTGATCATTGCTATAGGATATAATGATTGATGTGCTCTTAATTTATTTTGTGCCCCTAATCAATGTTGCACTTAGATGGAATGTTATATCTTTGTGTAATGTTTGATTCATCAAATGTTTCCTATTTTGCTAGTTAGTTTCATCTGCTTCAACTTGACATATTCAAAATGAACTGATCCAAAATATAACACTTAGGATTTTGATAATGGTGCTTGACTAAAATATAATGACACTCGACTACTTAGAGAATGAAACTCATATAGTGCTAGTCTACTTAGAGAATAGCTCTTGGTTAGTGAATAGTTCTCGTATGGTGCTCGACTTACTTAGAGAAAAGGTGCTCGTATGGTGCTTGAATTGCTTAGAGAAAGACACTCATATGAAACTCTACTTACTTAAAGAAAGGTACTCAAATGAATCTTAGCTTGCTTAAATAAAGGCACTCGTATGGTGTTCAACTTGCTGGTTCTGGTTGACTGAGCCATCACCAATAACTTACCACTTTTAAAACTGAATTTACCCATACCTTTGGAATCTTTAATGCTTCTCATTTTATGGAAGCTTTTGATGCTTCTCTATCCTCCTTTAGAAGCTTTTGATGTTTCTCCTTTTTTTCCTTCTTCTTAAGATATTATTCCTGAGTTCCTTAATATATTTCTTTCTTAGGTTCTTGTCCGAGTTCCTCAATACTTTCATAAACTTATTGAGAAAACTATCTTATATATGCACTATCTTGTCAGGGTCAAATATACCCAAAATGTAGAGTGCTATATTTTATTTTTAGTGGATCTGGCCACTCAATATGTGATTATCTTTCTTCAGATAGAAACTAAAATATCAAGGTGAATTTTGATTTGTATCCTTAATCAATTATTCAAGCCTTTGAATGGAGTCCTAGTCTTCACTTCCTTTAGAGTGGAAAGACCCCAACAAATAATGGATCCTTTGTCATATATTAATAAGTAAATTCAAAATTTATAGCAATCCAAGTATACATTTTCTTCATGTGACTCTTGAATATAAATTCACTCCAAAGACTTCCTCTGATGCTAGTAATAGAGTTTACACAAAGTAGCTTTGATACCACTATTGGATTTTAAGCTAGATTATCTTAGGCCCAATATTCTAGATCTTGAGTAGACTCAAATATAAGAGCAATTAAAATATAAGTTGGCCAATATAAATAATAATAACATTCATGAAAATATAAAATATGAATATAAAATAGCCAAAGTCATTTATGCAATAACATGAAGAAAACTTACAATAGAATTGCTCAAAATATGCATGCAAGTTTCAATAATATTAATTCTTGAAGGTGATGTTCTTCAATGATCCAATACATGGAGTTTTATCTCCATAATATAGCCATACAAAGAGGATCCTTCAAGTACTTGACTATTGACCTCCTCACATATCCAGGAGATACATATTTTTCTATTCTATATATAATATAACTCTCACATGTCCTTTGGCTTATCAGCTTACCACTTGTATACATGACTCTTGACTCTCTAATTACATGCACTCTATGAAACTTGCATACCTCTATATGATACTTACTCTTATACATGCACACCTAATACATGACACTTTTACACATCCTCACATTATATAATTGCACACTTAATTAAATAACACGTGCTCTTTCTCTCATTACACACGTGCACTCTTACTTACATGACACTTGTGCACATCCTCACATTATATATTTTCACACTTAATTAAATGATATGTGTACTTTATCTCATTACACACTTGCACTCTTAATTACATGACACTTGTGCACATCCTCACATTATATATTTGCACGCTTAATTAAATGATACATGTACTTTATCTCATTACACACTTGCACTCTTACTTACATGACACTTGTGCACATCCTCACATTATATATTTGCACACTTAATTACATGACACTTGTGCACTTTCTCTCATTACACACTTGCACTCTTACTTACATGACACTTGTGCATATCTTGCACATAAACACTTACATAAAGGAAAAATTTAAATCACTTTTAAACTATAGACTCAAACCCTATTCTAATATTTACATTATACCATAGATACCATGGGGGTATATTAGCATGTACTAAATAATGTAATATCTCCAACACCCCCCGTATTACATTATTTAAGTGTGAATGCTTTTAGTCTTCAATATTCATCCTTTGTCTTCATCTTATTTCCATCCATGAATTCTACTTGTTGATTCTACTCGATATCCTGGCACTGTGTTTGGTCCCAAGCCCTATTTACCGTTCTTTTGAAAAATAAAAATGCATAATTATATTGTTATCATGGAAAAAGTTGATCTAAAACTTCTTGTGATAATCCCATTTTTTTAATAGGTTATATGTGGTTTTTATTGGGGTCCACTCCCATCACAATACCAAAATATTACATTTGTTGTAGCATACATTTTTATCATGAACTTTTAATTTCTTTTTTCTCTTATATATTCTGCAAATTTCTTAAAGTGATTTTTCCACAATCAATTCCTTGACATCATTTTGATTAAGACATAAAATCTCACTTGGCCAGTTGCCTTCTAAAATTTGAATTTCACTAGGATGAAGATCAACACCATAATTCACTAATTTATCTGCTACTCAATTTCCTTCTCTATAAATATGCTCACATTGCTAGGATATTACCTCTAGTAATAGACAATGAACATCAACAATAATACTATTTTTTATCCAATATTCACATCCATTTTTGTTAATAGCATTTATGATAATTTGTGAGTCCCCCTCGATTGAAATATATTTCCATCCTTTTTTTGCTGTAATTTTAATCCCTGTAAGAAGTGCCCTAGTATCTGCATAGTTGTTATTTGAAGTTCCATATGATTCTGAATAAGTTAGGAGAATTTTGCCTTCACTATTTCTAAAAACACCACCTTCACCAACTTTTCCTAGATTTCCATAGTTCCATATTTTTAAGTTCATCTACAATTTGTTTGAGTTCCTCTCCTTCAACCAGGTTACTAAAATAAATCCTTGTTTTGGATTTTTTTCTCATAATAATATAATATTTGAACTTTGGACCTTTACATGCTACACATGCTTGAGCCAATGGTTTCCATTTTGAGTCAGAGATAAGAGGATAAGGCTTCAACCAAGAATCAGACCAAAAATTTACATAATCTTGTGATAATCCCATTACATGCAATGCAAATATTCCATTCTTTATGGATACCCTAGTTTCAATTTCATTTTCTCTTAATGAGACATTTCTTATTTCCATTGATGTATTTAAATTCCATAGTTCTTCCTTGGTTAACCAATTGAGATACTGAAATGAGGTTATTTGTTATACCCAAAACATACAACACATATTCTAATATGCATTTAGAATATGGTAAACCAAGTGTGACATTCCCAGATCCTTGTACATAGTAAACCTTGTCATCTACTATCTTCATTGGAATGCTTATTTTAATTCGTATCAAATCAAACCAATAAAATATTTCTATCATGTGGTGACTTGCACTTGAATCCATGTACCAAGTATCATCTTCATTTATCATTTTTTGATGGATTTCATATGATATTGTCACATGTCTTTGAAAACATCTTTGGTTTTAAAAATTCTTTCTCATAAAATCTTATTTTTTAGATTTGTATGGTCTTCTTGATGTTTTCATCATTCAAAATTAAATTTCCTTTTATACAGACTTTCTTATGAATCCCAAAATTTTAATTTCAAAATCTTCCTTCAATATCTCAAATTCAAATTTCAAGTTTCTTTTTTTAATCAATCTTCAAATCATTCAATATCCTTTTGTATCCCAGATTTTCATATTTAGTTTTCACAAATAATATTCAAGTCAATTTCATCTCATTTCATTTCATATTCATTTCTTTCAATTTTCTTATATCTCCAAATTCAAACTCAAAATTTTACAAATTCACTTTCAAATTTAAATTTGATCCACACTTCAATTCAAATTTCTAATGTTATTTTTTTCTTATATCTCTCATTCATTAATTCATTCCCTTTTAAATTCCTTTTACCTTCCAAATTTAATATTTGATTATAAATTAATCTCCAAATACTTATGACTCCCAAATATCACATAAATCAAAGCACCTTTTAATAATCATAAAATCTTAATGTTTGACTTTAATTTTTGTACTTGATTCAAATTAGGAATTGTTCAAACTGTTCACACTATTCGCACTATCTAGGCATTACCCGCACTGTCTGTTCCCATTATATATTATTCCAATAAAACTATTGCCCTCTCTTCAACTTCTCTAAATTAGATTAGACTTCTTAATGATGTTGCACTCAATATTATCAGGTCCAAATTGCTTTGCTCAATGTTATAAGGTCTAAATTACAGTGCTCAATGTTCTTAGGTCTAAATTATAGTGCTCAATATTCTCACACTCAAACTTGTAAGCATCCAACATTCGCTCTAGAAAGCTTTACAAGATTTCTCTCTGGTAAGCTATCAACACTCTAGCTATATATTTTGGAAACTAGCATCCAATAATGTCTTCACTCCAATAAATATTATCTTCATACAATATACTTCCTTCACTTTGGCACCCAATACATCTCTTAAAAAATCTTCTAATATTATTCCTCTTCCACGTCCTTCAAGAATATCTCTTTCACTTCCTCTGCTTCCTCTCTCGCGTTCCTCTCCCAAATACTATCTCCAACTCCAAAAATATCTCTTTCCAATCTTCTTAATTATTTTGCTTCCAATATCACTTCAATCTTCTTAAATATTCTTCCAATCTTCACAATCCAACCTTGCAACAACTCTTCCACATTTAAATATTCTTCAATATTTCTTCCTACTCTTTCTTATTTTCTTCATGTTCTAAGTATCATAGAAAGTATCTCACTTGACCTTCCATAATCAATATTCACTTTCTCCTTTAATATTTTATCTAGCAGTATTACGTTCTTCTTCAACCTTATCTTCTTCAATGATCTTCTTCTCTCTTTCTTCACCTTCAATCTTCTCACTCTTCCTCACTCTCTACACCCTAGATATGACAAGCTAAAGTTGATTTGATACCATTATTAGCAAGTGAACCCAAATATTTCATAGGTCCATGTATCCAAGGTAGTAAAATTTCTTGCCAATAATATCAACACACCCATAACACCAATATTACATAAAATAAAACTTTATTGATAATCAAATCTCTAAGTACATATATTTAAAAATTTACACAACATGGAACTTGTATCCAATATATACATAAAATGAATCTTCAATACTCTCCTTAGACTCTTGGAAGATGTAACTTTTCACATGCCTTACATTATGACAAAATCTCTCATGATTACATAACCTCTCACTTCACATCTTGACACATCGCATGACTCTTAACTTCCATACTTGACATCTAACACTTATGAATCTTCAATTCCATATTTGAAACCTATTACCTATGAATTTTCACTTGCATACTTGATACCTTACACTCTTACAATTCACACTTGCACATCTTACACTTGCACTCTTGATACCTTGCACAAATAATACTCACACTTTCACACATACTTTAGACAAATATTAAATTCACTCCCAAATCTAATATTTACAATAGTACTCCAAGGTACTTCAATGTACCAAATAATGTAATATATCCAAAAAAACCTAAATAATTAGAGGTAGTCTTTAGACCAATAGTTCCTAACAATTCCGATCATTGGAAAGTCTTTAATAATAATGAGCAAATCATAGAATTTCTAATCATAGAGGTTCAATACCATGAAGAAAAGAATGAGTATGGGGGAAATATCAAATATGAAGTCATACAATTGAAGTTGACTCAATAACCTAAGGGCCTAATCACCTTTAAAATTTGTTTAATATTGATGATAGTACAAGAAAGACAAGTCTTAAGAATAAATTTTCTTAATATTATATAGTTGATACAATTGAAGGTAAATATCTACTACTTGAAAAATATTACACCTAGGAAGAAAGGAAGCTTTTCAAAGAACTTTATAGTAAGTCTAGAGACATTATTGCTTGGTTATATGAAGATCTTAAATTCTATGATTAGAACATTATATAGCATACTATCGAATTAGGGATGGATACTAAACCTTTTAGAAAAAACAAAGACTAATGAATCCAAAGATAAAATCCAACATAAAGAAGGAATTATTATTATAGCTTCTACATTCTTAGATTATATTCTCGATCAAGCAATCAACTTGGGTTGCCAATTTGGTTCTAGTACATAAGAAAAATAAATGTATAAGACTATGTGTTGAATTCAAGAACTTGAGCAAAACCTTTTTTAAAGATCACTATTTGTTACCCACCATTGATCAGATCTTGTAGAAAGTAGTTACATCATATTTATTTCTCATAGATGGTTTCTCAAGAAACAACCATATTTGGGTTAATGATGAAAATCAACATAATATGAATTTCATCATCAAGTGGGAAACATTTGCATACCAACAAAAGCCATTCTACCTATTGAATATAGGGAAAAACTTCCAATGGGCTATGGACATAACTTTCCTTGGGCTTATAGGTGATATTATTCTCATATACTTTGATGTTTTGATGGTATTTTCTAAGGCTAAGAGTAAGCATATTGGTCATCTTGAGTTGGTATTTCATAGGTGTTAGGATATTTCTCTTAATTTTAAGAAGACTATTTTTATTATCTAAGAAGAAAAAGTGCTAGGTGATATAGTGTCAAAAGAAGATTTAGCCATAGAACTTGATTGGATAAAATCCATCCAAGACCTACCATTACCCTTGTTAGTCAAATGAATTACAATTTTTTCCCAAATGATTAGACCCACAACCAAGATGTTAAAAATAAACACTTCTCTAGATTGGAGTGATGAAGGGAAGAAATCCTTCTAGGATGTTAAAGATTCCATCACTAAAGGTCTAGTCCTAATCAACCCATATTTATACAAATATTTTAGGTTGTATGTTTTTGGTATAGATGAAGCATAGCAACTATCTTAATATAAAGGAATGAAAAGGATGAGGAACATATCATATATTTCATGAATCAAGACCTTCACAACTACAAAGAGAAATATACTTTGATCAAAAAGTAGGTATTTACCATCATGAAGGCTCTAAATTAGTTTGAATACTATCTATCATAGAGCAAGACTACCATATTTGGAGTCCACATTGATGTATAATTTGTTGTATTACATAATGAATTAGGAGAGAAGAGGGTTAGGTGGATCAATAATATTAAAGAGTTTGATATAAAAATCAAATGCACCAAACTAATTAGGGAAAGGGCTTTATGTGAAAGGTTCAAAAGGAATACCTCTAAAAATTAGGTCACTTTAGTAAAGGAGATAGATATAGATGGAAGGACTAGATGGACGAGTGATAAGTGCAAATAAATGGCTATACGATAGGTACCAAAGGGGTTGATAGCCAAGGAAAGAGCTTGATTCAGATAAAAAGCAAAATCATCATCAATGGCTAGACAATGTCTTGCTTAGAAAAGGATATAATGGTATCCTATTCCATTACATAGAAGAATACAAGAAGGAGACCCTAATAAAACAATATCATGATTAAAAGAGACACTTCATACCCACAAAAACACACAAGATCCTAAGAGTTAAGTACTATTGACCCATCATTTTTTCTAGTTGCTACTAATGAGTCTAAGATTGCAAAACATGTTTCATGTTCAGAGGAAGGAAAAGAAAAGTGATAATGTCCCTCAAGCCCATCATTGTGACCAAACCTTTTCAACATGGATCCTTGATTTTATAGGTAAAACTAACCTACTTTCAAGTGTAGGACATAGGTGGATCCTCACCACTATATATTATTTCACAAAATAGGATTAAGTAGTCCTAACCAAGGTAGTTAACTAGGAAATAATGGTTCAATTACTAAAAATATCATCACTAGATTTAGAGCATCGGTCACCATAGTCATAGATAATTCCACCTACTTTAAATGGTCTAAGGTAGTAAAAGTTTCCTTAGAGTATAGATTATTGCTCAAAACATTGTCTAATTACTATGCCTAACGCAACAAATTGATTGAGTCGACTAATAAAAGCATCACAAAATTCTTGAAAAGAACTATCTCAAAGTCACAAAGGCATATACCAAGCTATGTAAGGCATTATCGGTAGATAAGGTGGTGTTGAAAGCATCAATTAGATCAGTCCCTTACAAACTAGTCTATGACAAAGAAGTTGTGTTGTCAATTAACTTAGAGCTTCCTTCCCTCCAAATGTTACAACAACTTGAATTGGAGGACATGAACCCATGAAAGTAAGATTAAATACATTGCTAGCCCTAGAAGAAGAAAGAAGAAAGGCATTCAAAAAGATAGTGCAACATCAAGAAGTAGTCAAAATATGGTTTGGCAAAGGAGCCACAAAAGCAGAATGTAAGAAAGCATTACTTCATATTCAAATGGGATGAAGATCAAGCAAAACCAAGGATGCACTAGAAGTTTTATTCTTTATGGAGTGGTCCCTACCACATGATTAATATTATGGGACCAAATGCCTACAAACTTTCCTCAATGGAAGGAATAATGTTGCCTACTTCTATGAACAAGCAATATCTTTGTTCAATTTAAGAATAAGAATTCTAGCCAAAGAAGTATGTAAGTATATACATAATAGTGACTTTTATTTCAGAATGTGTTTTCTCTCCTTTTTCTTCTACAAGTCCTTTTTGTCTTTTCACTTTCCTCTAATATTTTTCTTGATTACCTTTTGGATTTCTCCTTTCTTCCTCTATCAACATGTCATAGCAACATAAATTGCTGAGTTCATAGGTCTTGTATCTAATGTTATTAAAAAAGAAAAGGAGCAAGCATATTGCTTGTTATAAGTGCATGCCACACTCATGAAAAAGCCTTAATAAACAAATTGCATAGGAGGGAAATTGACCCTCTTTTGGGTGATTGCTTTGTCCAATAGAAAGACACAAAGCATAGACAATATGAGAGTAACTTACGCATTGTAGGGCCTATAAAAGGTCTCTTGATACTATAGGGTCCTCATTCAAAATGTGTGTATCCTACTCCCAAATGAAAATTTGCTCCTCTAAAAATGTAAGCGCTTTGTAGGTTTTGGCTATTAGAGTTGAACTCCACTAGAACTCCTCCTTGAGTGACCTTGATTATCAAACAAATTGCTTAGTGAAGCCCCTACTCCATAGGGGACTTTCCTAGAGAAAAACTTGAGATGTTTTCCAAAAAATTTCTAAGTGCAAGACAACATGTAAATCACTCAAAATTACTAAGAAAATATCTCAACCTTGGTGAGGGGATAAGTTTTTCTTCCCTCCTTGCTAGCATCTCTCCCTCTAGTGAGCCAATTACTATATTTCCTCAAGTGAATCATTCGATATTCTTTAGTGAATTGCTTATATTTACTAACTTTGCGTTTTTATAAGTAAATCATTCCAAAATGATGAGTAAATCACTATTTAAAAATTAAAAAAACCACTTCACCTACATTTTTGCCTTTTTTTTTTTTTCACTATGAAAACCAATTCTATGTCCACCAAACCTTCACTATCAAAGCACAACCGGTCTTGCCATGTTCCACCATGCCATCACACCCATTGACATACCAATTTTTCCTATTCTCATCACAGCAAGGGAAGCAATTCAAAAAGGATATCTACTAATTCGACATAAATTTGGAATGGATATCTATTAATTCGACAAAAATTTGGATAATCTCAAACTAATCTCTTATATATAAAATTAATGATGTGTGTTTTGAAAGACCTATCTCACCTAATCTGGAATGTCAGGTTTAGAGGAGAACAGGACATATACAGTCGAAGGAGAATAATGCCAAGCGTCAAGTCAGTGCCGGCTCCTCCTTTTATTAGTGTTGAAAGCTTATAGTTGAATAAAGCTGGATACAGGCCTAAATAATGATGAATTAAAATTCAAAAGCAATGATACTAAAATTGACAGATGAAAAATATTCAACACAGAATAAATATGATACGGATAGTTACAAATATTGTCTAGGAAGCATCGAAAACATCGTGTTCTTTACGTCTTAATTAGCTAATTGTATGTTGCTGTGAAACTTAGTCGCCAATAGACTAGGAATATTATTTTAAAAAGACGAAATTAAAGTTTTTTTTTTTTTTTCTAAAGTAATGAGTAGTGTATGGTGGTACAATTGGGATTATAACAAAGGGTTTTCTTTCCCGTGATTAAAATTAAGGTTATGAGATGTAATGCTTTAACAAGAAGATATTTACATTTTAAGAAATGATATTAGTATTTTTCAAAATTATACATAATGATATTAGTATTTTTCAAAATTATACATTCATAATTTGATCTGCAGATTATGAATTTGCATCCAAGGTCTTCAGTTGCAATTTTAGCTTTGAAATGATTTTATTTGTATTAAATTTTGATTGTATTATTGTAATATTTTAATACACTGAGAAAATTTAAACTTAAATTTTATAATTAAAATTTAATTTTTTTAATCATAAGTTTATGTTATTTAATTTTTTTTTAATTTTATAAGGTAAAAAAGAATTATACTCAATATTATATGAGTTATAATGTTTATTTTTGTAAGGACTTATAGTAAATAAATCTATATCACACAGTATAACCAAGTGAGTGAGAATTAAATTGTTATCACTTAATCAGGGACGATGCAAAACCAAACAACCCTTCTAAAAGATAATATCAAGAAACTGACATAAAAAGATTAACTAGACTTTCAAAAGATTCTAAAAATTGGGGTAGAATGAGATAAAATGTGATCTCTCATATAACAATGAGAAGAAGAGTGGCCTTGCCTCTCTTCAACTAAAACTAGTTTGCAAATTTAGCTTTTAAGTGGTTTTATTTATATTAAATTTTGATTGTATTATTATAACATTTTAATGAGTTTTTTTTATTGAAGGGGGGGTTTTGAAAGGACCCAAAACCTTTTAGAGAGCAAAATCCGGGAATCTAACAAGGATCACCAAAGGGAACAAAAACCAATAGACTGGAAACCTTGCACAACCAAACAACAAATGGACAAGGAAAAGACACTCCCTACACACCTCCCTAGAAGATAGACATCCAAAAACTAAACAGACATTGAAAGACATAAACTTGAAAGCAAGATCTAGGTTACTTACACCATTTGATTAGGATTAACATTTGCCTCTTTATCGTTGCCACCATGATAGGAGTTGATTGCTTTGGACACACGAATGTTGTGTTGGAGAATGGTCTAAGCTTTTGAGAATGTCGAAAAGGTATTTTCCAACATCTCAGTAAGAATGATTGAAGGATGGCAAGGATTTGCTCCAATAATCTCAGTATTATGCAAATAGGTAGGAGGGTTCGTCCCCATACCATGAGAGCTATCCTTGAGAACATTATTAGTCATCTTGCGCTGGATCGATGTTGAAGATTCACCAAAGCCTTAATTTTTCTTTTGGCAGTCAAAAAATCCTCATCATCCTTGCAAACCACCACCTTGGGGTTGTTAGGAGTGAAACCCCTTCCAGGGACATGAAGGGCAAAGACAACAGCTTTGTGGACTTCTTTCTAGATCATATGCTTAAAGATAACAACATGGAGACCTTTGTGCTTCGGTTTCACCATGGTGCTTTTTTTGATTGCTTCCATGGAGATCAAAATTGACCTCACCATATAACTGGTACGTCAGGTGGTTTAGGAAAGATAAGTGAAAACTTTGCAAGGGCTTATCAATTCCATCGATGGTGAGGTATTGCATTATGGGGATTAGGACTCTGCACCAGGGATTCGGGAGCTCTTCTTGCACAATATCCCTGTCTTCTCTTCCCAACTTTCTTCCCTTATTTGGAAAATGCTTCAACTCCTTGGCCACCTCCTACGGTTGGTTTAAGCTTAATTTTGATGGAGCAACTAAGGACAATACTGGCAGAGCAGGCGCTGGTGGTATTGTGCGAGATCATAATGGGAATATGATGCTTGCATTTTTTGAATATTTGAGAACAAGGACGAACAATGAAGCTGAAGCTAGAGCTATGTGGAGAGGTCTTCAAATGACTCAAGACTTAGAAGGCAATTTGATCGTAGAAGGAGACTCTATGCATGTTATAAATATCCTCAATAATTGGAAAACACATCCTTGGAGGATTAAAACAATTGTTTAAGAGGCTAGGATCCTTTTCCAGGGAAGACAGGACAGAAAAGTCCAACATGTCTTTCGGGAAGCTAACAAAATTGTTGATAAGCTGGCCAATTTGGGTGTTGATGGTGACAGACTTTTTAAATGGGAACTCAGTGTCCCGAGTGAAGTAGAGGAGCTTATTCAACAAGAATACCAAGAATGATAGTCGAATTTACCAATAGGGAAGGCACTGTAAGTTTGAAGGCTAGGAGTATTCCCATCTCTTTTTTGAATTGGACTCACAATAAAAATTATTTGAGCTATCAGTCTTCATGGATGCTGCTTGGAAATACCACAAAGACTAATGGGGATAGTCACATGTTAGATAACATGGCTCCTAGTCATCTTAGTAATTTGAGGTTGGTTGATAATCATAGGGAAGGAAAGAAACGATAATATAAGACTTCGAACCAAAGCCACGTGGACCACCAGATAGTCACCGCCATAAATCTAGCCAGTAGGTTCACTTCTCCAAGGCTTATTGGCCAAGATAGTATGTGGTACCAAAGCATGTCATATACGAAATAAAGCAATTACCAAAGAATTATTAAGAGTAGCTATCAATACAGAGCTTGTGGGAGTTTTTTTTTAGTACTTTGCTATGTGTGTCTACAAGTTTTTGTTTCTCCATTGTCTCAAGGAAGGGATCCGTGTCTGTTTTTTTTTATAATTATGATGCATGTGTGTTTTCTCGGGGTATACCCAAAATGTTGTATGGGAAGTTTCTTTTTGATAACAGGCTATGTGCATTACCGGATGTAATGGCTTTGGTGGTATGTAGATTTTACATATATAGGATCCTTAGTAAGGATTCATCAACAGCCCTGGGCTAATTTTTGTAAAAGGTTTTGGGTCAACCTGTAAAACCCGGTATTAATGCTATAGTATCTTATCTACCAAAAAAAAAATGTTTGTCCCTCTTGATAATTTATCCATCATTAGGGAGCTTTATGATTTCAGTAAGAAGACGAACATCCATAGTGAAGCTTAGTCATTTGATAACAACTAGCGCATTATCCCAAGAACCAATGAATTATTGAGAAATTTCCTCATCGTGCCCATTGAATTTCCTTAGAAAATTCAATAATCCATGATTTTTCATAATGGTTTCAACATCAGAGTCTAAGGAAAGGGTGTTAGGTTCAATCAAAGCCATCCTAGAAGGAACAAACCTACCAAGGGAAATAGGGAAGAGAGCTTTGATTGCGTCTACACTCAACTGGATTGGAATGACTCCGCAAAGACAAATAAGATGGATATAGATATTCCATATTCTCATGCCACCCCACTCGGGATTATGATGCCAAAGGAAAGTCATGTGAAGGACAATGGAACTCATGCAAATTAGTTTCCCAAGGCTTGACGCTAAAAAAACAGAGGTACCCCATGGCAAAGGTTGATAAGTGATTTGTCTAAGGGTAGTAAATTCCTTGATGGCACAATTAACAAAGTAAAGGACACCACATAGGATTTTCCACTTGGAGTGAGACTTGTTATGAGCATTTGAACTTGTAATAATATGGATCAGATTTCTAGGCATACGAGGATTGGGAGAAAAGTAGGGATTGGGCGATTTAGGGCCAATTTGAAATTTTAATTTGGAAATTTGATTTTGCTTGACAATGGTCCTAGACTTTGATGAATTTGGTGAGTTGACTTTATGATTGTGAAAACTACCAAGATGACGCAAAATACCACACCTTCCTAGAAGCGAGGGAAATATGTGGAACATATATGGATGGCTAGTGAGCCTAAACAACTGACTAGGATTACTAATCATTTTAGAGAAGATAAATTTTATCTCCACTGTTATCATCCATGAGCCCTAGTGAAAAGTTGATTCGCCACACACGAAAGGATTTCTCTATGACACATTTGTTGGCTACCAGGTTAGGTGCCTTATTACCTTCCTTGTACATGTTTTGTATGGTGATATTCAAATATCTTCCCAACATTCTCTTACACTCATCAATGATGTTGTTGATATTCCATGGTAGATCTTGGTTTCCTTTAAGCCAATTATTGGCAAGCAAGGAGTCTCCTTCTGCAATGATTTGGTCAACATAAAGCTTGTTTAATGTCTCCAATCCTTGGTGGAGGGCTCTCACCTTGGCCATATTATTTGTTTGAATTTTGATATTCTCTGCATAAACCATGAGAATTTATCCCCTATCATTTTTGATAAAACCTCCACAACCCACCCTACCTGGGTTTTCTTTCATTGTGCCATTAAAATTAAGCTTTGTCTAGCCAGGAGGAGGGGAGGTCCATTTGATACTTGATCTATTCACTTAGGATTTGGGGCCCTACTCAAAATGTGACTGAGTTTAAAGAAAGCATACAAATGGTTTCCAAGACCAAGTGTGGGACACTCCTCAGATGACACTAGTTGAGCATTTTTTAACACAAAGGAGATGATGCGGGAAAGAACTGACTTGTGGTCTCTAATACAATCACTAAATTTTTTATTATTGCATTCCAATTAAACTTACTAACGGTAATGATGGAGGCAAATAGACCAGAGAAACTTGAATTGGGAGTTGACGAAAGGATTGAGCCATTAAAGGTTATTTAATGAGTTATTATTTATACATGATAAGATTTAATTTAGATTTTTATAATTAAATTTTATATTTTTAATCTTAAGTTTATATTGTTTAATTTTTTGTTTTATTTCATAAAGTAAAAAAAAAATTATATTGAATATTACAAGAGTAATATTGCTTATTTTTGTAAGGAATTATAGCAGAATAAATCCATATCACAAACCACAAGTGAGATTATGAAATTCATCATTTAGTCAAGGATATAAAGCAAGGATGCAAAACTAAACAACCCCTTAAAAAATAATATTAAGAAACTAACATAGAAATATTGACTAGACTTTCAAAATATTCTAAAAGTTGGGATAGAAAAAGATAAAATGTGACCTCTCATATAAAAATAAGAAAAAGAGTGACCTTGCCTCTCTTCAATTAAAACTAGTTTCAAAGTGAGCCATGTCTTTTGTAAAGTAATCTCTTTATTTTTTCAAACTTTCAACCATCCTCTATGGACGAAAGCTCTCCTATCTTAAAATTTGTTACTAACTTTTCTCAGACTTCGTAGATGTCTTTAAAAAGTAAATTTAGAAATTTTTATTTTCTAAGCGTTAATTAAGAATATGCTTATGATAAATTTCATGTCTAACTTCTTCGTAGTTAGATGTCAATTTGGAAAAGAAATTAGCAATCCAATTTCCTTCCCTTCTTGAATGGCTTCACTTCACCACATTAAAACTATGTAAAATGAATTAAATTTTTTAAAACATTATTCCAATTACCAATGTTTAGGCTCATATGAGAATTGCTTTTTAAATAGTCCACCAAAATCTTGGAATCCGATTTCAATTCAATGTTGGTTAGTTGCCTTCTTTTGGTCTCCATAATGACTTAACAAATTACCATTACAAAATTAGCAACCACTCTTCTTAAACATCCTACAAATAAAAAAAATAACTTAGCCATTGTGATCTCAATAAATGCTTTCTATACCTGCAGTACCTTGGTTTCCTTAAGAGGTACCATCAACATATACTTTAAGATAATCTAGAAGAGGCATATTCCATTAATCTTATTATTTCCTTGATTTACAAAATTGATAATGGAGGGTTGAGCATCATTGACATGTAAGGAGGAGGGTGGGTCAATAGGAATTCCAAGTCTATTGAGGACTCTAAATTCTGACCAAAATCTTGCATGTGTATTTTATAACTAGACTTGATAAGTTTCCTTTAGGTTTGGTATTATTCTATTCATAATTGACTTATTAGCCTACCTATTCCTTGGAAGATGTAATGAATTTAATCTAGACAAACATTCCATGAGATCATGCTCAATTTAATATCATGCATAAGTTTGAGACCTTTTAAATTTGATGATGGTAATATTTTATTATGAAAAAGCCTTAATACTTGGACATGACTACCAAGGAGATCCCATCATCTCTTGCTATAATGTCTAAGGTGAGTAATAAAAGGGTAGGTCATAAGAAGATGTTTTCCATTCTTCTCCTTTCCTAAGCATAACTCACACTTATGTTCTTCATATCTATACTTTCTAAGGTTTACCTAAGGGATTTATCTTGAGTAGCTAAGCAAATAAACACATTTATATATTGGCCAAGACTTTGGGTGCCATAGCCAATTTTAATGTTTCCCCTCCTAGGTCCTCCTTGAAGATAACTTTATATCCCCATTTTGTAGAGTAACTTCTAGAACCTTTAAGACCCTATCAAAGGTAATCAATGAGAATCAAGAACTAAAAATAGACACGGTGGTTGAGAGAAATCCTCTCAAACTTATTACAACAAACTAACTTAAAGATAGCTCTTATCCTAACAACATTCTAATCTTGGACTATGGTCAAACATTGACCAACCAAGCCAAAACCTCAATGTATGCTAATCAAATTAACTAGAAATATGTAAATAAAAACATTAAACTAAAACTAAATACTAGGACTAAGGAGGCAATGTTGAAAATATTCCAACAATCAAAGGGTCTATCTTTAGAGACACTTTTGGTAGAAAACTTACTTCAAAGTGGCTTTTTTTTAGGGAATTATTTTCCTAAGCATTACTCAAACAATTTTTAATGCCAAATTTGAATAACCCCTAGCTATTTCACAATTTCTAATCATAAATTTTAGCCCAATTAGCCTCTATGTAGTTTATTTTCAAATTATAGAGTTTAGAAAACCCCTGAGTCAAAGGATTGTTCAAATCCCAAGCATACTCCCAAAATAGAGCTTGGTTTCTAGCACCAACAATACAAAAAGGATTGAAATTTATAAGACTACTTGCCAACTTAATGCTTTCCCATGTGTAGGATCCCTTTCCCTTGAAACCTAGTCCAAGGAAGATAATGGTCCTTTAAAATTAGATAATACATTTCAAAATTTTATCCTATAATATGTTATCCTCTATACACCATATCCAATACATTTTAGCTTCTAAATCAATGTCACTAAAGACAGATTTTATCATACCCAAGCCTCATCTATGTCATTCCTATTTTCTAAATTTCCTTCCCATAAAAATTCCTCATTATATGATCCATATCTTGTATAACTACTTTAGGGGCAACTAAAGTCATGGGTCTATAAATTGGGTGAGCTTGTAGAATTTCCTTGATGAGAAAAAAGTTTCCTACCAAGGATATGTATCTATATATCCAATGATTGATTTTTAGATTTCATCAAGTCTAGTAACTTTGTTCAATCTTTCTTCCTTTGAGTCTTGGGAGAAATTTGGATTACCATATATTTAAAATGAGGGGTAGTTATTGGAAATCTCAAAATATTTATAATTATTTGTATGAATTAGTTGATCAACATGGAAGAAGAAAAGTTATTATTTTTTCTCATTAAGGATTTACCTATAAGCTCAAACATATATCTATTGCATTGTAAAAATTCATAGACTTCACAATAGTATATTTTTTAAATGGACTCATATTCAACAATTTTAAAAAATTTGATGATACCAAGTTCCTTTAGATGACTCAAAGATCAATTCAAACTTTCTACAAGAGTAATTAAGAGGTAAGAAATGAGGGGATTCCCTATCCCAAACCCATCTTTGCATTAAATAAGGTAAAAGAAGATCCATTTATAATAAAAACATAGATGATGAAGTACAACAAGACATATTAATTGGATTTAGCAATCACCAAATCAGAGTCAAGTAGAATTTATCTCAAGAAATTCCAACTCACAATATCATATGCTAAATAGATAGATAAAGTTTTATAAATATATATATATTTATACTTTGGCTTGCATTAAGGTGATAGCCTCTTGGATGCTAATGATTCCATATATATTATGATGCCCTTGAACAAATATGTATTGCTCCTAGGAGATAATAGATGGAAAGCACTTTCAATCTCTTTACTATTATTTTTGAGAAAATCTTGTAAAGAATGCTATAGAAAGCAATGGGTCTTACATCTAAAAAACATTCAACTTGAAATTTATTAAATATTAAAGCTAATAAATTATTTTTAAAATTATTTAGCATTTATTTAGAGATTATTAGTTGTTTAGGTGCCCTTAAAATTGTTAGCAAATGGACCCAAAACTATCACAGGTCTATAATTCTAGGATCATATAATCTCACACATTTATTCTCATTCAATGATAATAACAACATTGCATAAAAATAAAAAATTATATTTATAAAATATTGTTGTATTGCATTACATAACTTAGAGCTTTGTATTCAATATATAGCCTTACATGAGACTCTTTAATGCACTTGACTCTTGACTTTTTATCTCCTCAAACTCATGGGATAACTCTTCACATTCCTTTCTTACATAGTGAATCTCACACAATTAAAAAGTCTCTCATGATTACATAACTTTCTACTTCTAAACTTGACATATCACACTCACTCATAAATATCACTTACACATATGACACCTCACACAAATATTCACTTACACAAAACCTTTCACCGATAACTTACACTTGATTACATAACACGCAAACACACTTCATAACTTGACAGAGATAATAAACACAAACTCTAATCTAAATACAATGGTACTCAAGGTACCAAATAATATAGTACCTCCAACACCTCCCATATTGCATTATTTGGTATGAAGGTTCTCTTTCTTCAATCTACGAATCTTGTATTCATCCTCTTGATGTTAAATATGATATTCCTTTATTATTTGATATTTTATATATTCTTTAGGGCTGATATCTATCATTCTTATGAGCAAGTCATCAAAATAATGTATTCCATGAATATATGTATCCAATGACCCATTATTATCAATCCTATTGTTGAAGTTAACACATGTAGAATGTACCAACATATCATCATATTCATCTTTTGAGATATTTACATCCAAATTTGTTTCTTGAAGAAGATCATTTGCTATCATATGCCATAAGTCATTTGTGTCGCAACTAATATCTTTTGTCATTGGTTTGTCCTTCAAGGTTTTAATCAACTCTTCTTGCCTTTTATTCTCGTCTTTAGAAATTTTAAAAGTAATTCCAAATACATTATCATACCTATATCAATAGGTAGTATATTAACAACTTTATAATAATCTTTTACTTCAATAAGTTTTGAATATAGATAATTGTCAAATGTTGTAAACTTTTCATCTTTGGCTTCTTTGAGAATTAAGGGTAAGTCCTTTAATTTTATTGGAATATATTTTTGTTCATCAATATTCTCTATTAGATATTGTGTGTAAATTTTTAGAACTTTTAATATTTCCTTACTTTCTTCTATCAATGCATTTTGATTATTTTCTTCCATGATAATTTGTTCACTTAACACAAATCAATTTCACCTTAATTTTCTCAATTCAATTATTCTATATATTTCCTTCAACGTTGACTTTAATATTACTCCCAAATCATTTTTATTCAATTTCAATTTCTTAGTCGTCTTATTAAATATTCAATCAATTTTCATTCAATCTTAATTCTTCTTTTCATCAATCAATTTCAGTTTACCACTTCCTATAACTCCCTAATTTTTAATTTCAATTACCTCAACAAATATTTAATTTAACCACTCTTCAATATATTTAAATCAATTCTCCTATTTAAATTTCAAATAATTAATTTCCTTATGTCTCTCATTCATTCATTCCTTAATTAATCTAATCAATGCCTTATATATCCTGAAAAAAATTACTCCAAACTAATGTATGCTTGAATTTCCAATTGTAAATGTGTGACTAAAATTAAGGTTAATAATATACCTTTTACATAGGGTGCTTTGTCCTCAACTAAATTTATCACTTTCATATGTGCATGTGGCGTTTCAATCTCTGCATTGGGGCAACCTTTATCCATTATTCCATGTTGATATGAAAGTTACAAAATGTTCTAGTTGTAGATGGAAAATAATGCTCTTGTGTTCCTTCTCAAGTGTCATTTTTCATTTTGTTTCTCTCGACATTCACCTATGAAATCCTTAGTCTCTCTCAAGTTTTTTTCCTTCTTAGGACTATGCTTTCATTGATGCTTTGATACAAACACTCAAAAAAATTCTACGTGCTCACCTTCACATATATCTCACCAATGCACATTCTTTTGCTCACTTCTCTATGGAATGTAGCCTTATGAATTCTTGCTTAACTTCTATTGGAGAGAACCTCCTCTGGATATATTTTAGACATAACTTATTTTTGGTTTGACTATTCCTTTCAACACTTCTTAGGCACTGTCTATGTCTACGTTCCTCCTTGAATTAGCACTCGTGCTGCTCTTTCCTCTAAATGTAACTTGGAATACTAGTACTTTCCTCCAAAAAAATCCTTTGCAGTTCGTTCTCACTATTTACTAGCATTGCCACTTCAATATTCAATTGCATCAATCTTCAATGTTCCTCCAATATTCTGCTCCATAAGTCTCCAAACTATCTTCATAGTCTCTCATCTTCATATCCTCTCTCTCTCCCAATCCCTTCCTAACTCATGTTCCCTTCTTCCTAGATAACTCAACTAAAATAGCTCTCACCAAAAATATGGCTCTGATACCACTATGAGAAAATGGTCCCAAAACTATCACAAGTCTATAAATCTAAGATCATATAATATCATTCAATGATAATAATAATATTGCATAAAATAAGAAACTTTATTGATAAAACATTGTTGTATTGCATTACATAACATAGAGCTTTATCTTCAATATATAGCCTTACATGAGACTCTTCAATGCACCTAACTCTTGCTCTCCTCAAACTCATGGGAGAACTCTTCACATTTCTTTCTTACATAATAAATTTTACATAATGACAAAGTCTCTCATGATTACATAACTTCCTACTTCTAAACTTGACACATCACACTCACTCATAACTCTCACTTACACACATGACACCTCACACAACTCTTCACTTACATGACACCTTTCACTCATAACTCACAATTTATTACATAACACATAAATACACTTCAAAATTTGTCACATAGATAATGAAAACACACCCTAATATAGATATTTACAATGGTACTCAAGGTACCAAATAATGCAATACCTCCAACAAAAAATTCTCATTTAACATATTCTAGAACTAAAATAAATCCATCTAGACTTGGGGTCTTACCCTTATTTTTTTCCTGGCCACCTATTCTCGTTCCTCCATAGAAATGGTCCCATTAAGATGGAGTTTTTCTCAGAAGCCATGGTATTTGGAATACATTCTAGCATTAAGTGCTTAATTATTTTTTAAATTCTTATTTTAGTACTTGAAGATATATTTAAATGTAAAGTTATCTATTCCTAAATATAATCTACTAAAACAACCCAAGATGCATCCTCTCATTGGATTTCTCTTAGGACATTTGTTTGCTTTTGAGCATTTACAAAATAGTATAAGAAAGCAAAATTCCTATCCCTATTCTATTAACCATTTGTCCTAATACTTTTGCCTCCACATAATTTCATCTTTAAGCTTTGTTTTTTATAATTCATTTGGGAGTGTAATTGCCTCCATAAATAGTGTTTTGTTTAATCAAATTTCATTATGAAACATTAGATATCTATCAAACCATTTATCAATATTTGTTTCCTTTGAATTGTACTAAAAAAAATAGAAGCATTGCACCCATTTAGTTTTTTTAATTAGTTATATGGTTTTGAAATGGTCCCCACACATATTACAACATGATCACATGGTGGTATTACAACAAGTTGGCTATTCTACATGTATCACTTGGAAATACTCAAACCTATGTCTTCTTTTTAAAACTTGAGGAATTTAATTGGTTGAGCTAATGTCATTTGATATCATCCATTTAATTTTTGTTCTACATACTTTAATTTTTTGAAAACTATATACATTATGGTCCCATGGTTTGGTTTTCCTTCCTTCCACCATATAGATCTTATCTTTTGGGATTTCTTGTTTTAACCACATGAGTTAAAACCTAAAGGGGTTGTTTTGAAGTGATAGGCCAATGATACAAATTTACCACATTTAGAATAGAATAAGAAATTCTGATTTGATAAGATGGTTAATAATAACTAACCAAGAACCTATCCAATCATTCAATAATATATGCATATCCAATTCATCAAGCAATCCAAGTATAAATTCCATTGTTTAGAGAAATACCCATCAAATAAAAAAGGCTAATTATCTACAAAATAAGAAAACTTGATTGATTAAGAAATTGATTTCCTTCCTTCTCATTCAAAGATACCACTACATTAAAATTACCTCAATAATACAAGGGAATAATTTTATATAAAATTCTATATCTTCCTAAAGTTTAACATTCTATTTTATATTCTAGGAAGCATAAGTTAATGATTAGGATTTATCATTACATATTTTTTTTTTATTTCCTCTATTAAGAGCATCCCAACAATTTTTACAAAATTTATTAGACCAAACTACCTTGAATCCCATAAACATAGGATCCCTCCTAACAAGCCATTAGTTGAGATTACAATAGCAACTAAATGCTTACCAAGACTATTTTCTATTTTTTTTACTTTAGAAATATTTGTCTATTGATTAGAATCATCATCGATTTAAATTATTTAATCAATCTTCTTAAAACATTTATTTGGCCTATTGCATAGCCCTCTATTATTACAAGGAATAATTATGGTTTTATTGGAAAGAAAAAAAGGTATTGTATGTCTTAATAAGACCCGACTCCATAAGATGCTCTCCCATTAGCTTGAATTTATCTTGGTCAATTTTATGGCCAACATTATTACTTTCATTTTTGCCCTATTTTTTGTTTTGTTTATTTAATACCCAAAGCCAAATTTGATTAATTTTATTTCTTTATTTATGTTTATCTAGATTTTTTTTTATTAGAAAGGCATTCTAAAGGGTACGAATAAGGATTTAGATCAATCATAATTAATTCTCCATTTATGATATTCTAATTTTCTAAAAATATTTTAATCTTATCAAGAGCAAAAATAATTTCTTAGGTTTTAATATTTTTAGGACTAGATGGAATAAAAGTAGATTATTAGCTAAAGTGAGAGACTTAATTATCTCAAAAAGATCATATTACTCATGGTCAATAGGTGATAATGATACCTTATCTTCAATTTTATTTTCTTCTTTCTATTACCAAATCTCAAGAGGTTATTGTCTTAGATTTTGGTCTTGCATCCTCCTTTTGCAATTGAATATCTAAATATGAAGCTAAGTATTGATAATTATCTACTTTCTTCAAAGATTTAGATGAAAACTATCCAAGAGTCTCAAATATATTCCTATTCCTACTAGGGTTTCTTGGTCCTTTATAGTCAAGATTATGTTGACACCTTCCTTTTCTATGAATCTTAAAGAACCTATCTATATTTTCTTGGATAGGGCTATTTCAAGAGATACTCTAGGGGTAGAAATGGGTCCATATAACCCACCTTGGGCAGCCTTAGGGCTAAAAAAATGGTTTTCATCACTTAAACCGGTACAATTCCCCATAAAAATATGGTCATCTCGACTCGAGATGGCCTCCAAACCATGGTTGTCTCAACCCAAGATGATTGTCAAAAAAGAAGTTTAAAAATAAAAAGATGCATAACTGATAGCCAAACTACCAGTTAACGTCGTGCGTGGTCTCGTAAAAAGCATTAAGCACCCCGCATAGGCTAAAATTAGAAGAATGCATATAATTATCAATTGCATGAGATTTTAGAGATAAGCATATTCTATTTTTAATGCAGTCTACCTCTACTTTTTCATGCAGGGCACGTTTTCCATTATTATCTTCCATATGATAAGTTTATAAATTGGCACTCACCACCTCAATTTGAATCCCACCTAAATTTTTGTGCAAAGTTTCTAATATACAAAGTTCAAGCTTTTGCATAATGAAGTGCTACCATTTTTTATCCTCAAATCCCTCTCGCTGGTGATACCATGCTATCATATTGCTACGAAGGATTGTATGTTGTGCTTCCATATTCAGTTTAATCGAACACACTCACTTTTGTGACTGATTTAATCCACTAAGACACTTCCACAATGCACCAATACATCAAAAACACTCCTAGTGTATCTCATATGTCGTTCAAAATTGGTTATAAAAGTACACAATGCCACAACAGTGGTCGTCTTGACCCAAGACTGTCTATAGACAAGGCTGTCTCAACCAGATACGGTCTCGGCTAGAGATTTGGTTTTCTATTTTTTCTAATTAGCATAGCTTAAAACATATTTTACAATTTTTGCATCAGATAAATCTTAGATTATATATGTATCTATCAATATTTTATTTTATTTATCACATTCATATCATTCAATATGGGTCTGATTTTGGTGGGCTCTTATATTTTTCAATACGTTTCTAGTTTCTTTTTGTGTAGACTACAGGATTGCGAGGGAAAAGAAGCATAAGATTTACATCTTACTCACAGTTTCGGTCACTGAAAACCTGTCCCTAAATAAATTGTGAATGCAAGAGAACCCTTTCAAAGTGTACCAGGATGATGTAGAGGGGAATAAAACCCTCCTATTCTGTATTGATTGTATCACACTTATGAACTCCCTCGAGGGGATGTGATTGTAATATGTTTTGATAAAGATAAGTTATCATTAATAAAAGGGTCCGACTCATTATTACTATTTTTATCATTATGTTTCAATTACGTGCATGTGTTCATTATTGCTTTTACATCATTATTGCTTTATTGGTACACGATTTTCGAGCTTTCAACAACAAGTTGGATATTTTTTTATGTATTGCTTGGAAATTTTTACACCTAGGTCTTATTTTTAAAATTTAAGAAATTTAACTGGTTGAGATAATTTCATTTGATACCATCCATTTAATTTTTGTTTCACATACTTTAAAATTTTGAAAACTATACATTATGGTCCTATGGTTTGGTGTTCCTTCCTTCCAACATATAAAATCTTATCTTTTAGGGTTTCCTATTTTAAGCACATGAGTTAAAACCTAAAGGGATTATTTTTAAGTGATAGGCCAATGATATAAACCTACCATATATATAGAATAAGAAATTATAATTTTATGAGAGGGTCAATAGTAACTAACCAAGAATCTATCCAATAATTCAACAATATGTGCATATCCAGTTCATCAATTATTCCAAGTATAAATTCCATTGTTTAGGGGAATACCCATCAACTAAAAAAGGTTAATTCTCTACAAAATAAGAAAACTTGATTGGTTAAGAAATTCTCTATAATTTGCATCCAGTCCTATACCGAACCATTTTTTGCATCAGGCCCGATACTGATGCAAAAAATGGTTCTATATAGGACTGGATGAAAAATGTGGAATGGTATTGGATTAGATGCAGAATATGGTTTGGTATCAGGCCTCATGCAAAATAAGGTTTGGTATCTTGCCTAATACAGAATGTGGTCTAGTATTGGGCCTGATGTAAAATTTGGTCTAGTTTTGGGCCTGATGTAGAATAATATTCGATGCTAGAGAATCATGCAGAATATGGTTCAAATACAGATAAAGATTTGGCTTTGAAAATATTCCCCCTTTTATCGACTACCACATATCACACGTTCGGTCAACCACATTGCATGTCCAATACAATGCTGCCACGTGTCAATACCATCTCTTCTCTCTATAAAAGGGCATCAACTATCATTTTTCTAGTTTATTTCTACGACTACACCCAACCAGATCTAACCATTACAAGCAAAATTTTGATTCCTAATCTAATTTCTTCTACTTCCAACTTCTTGCAATGGCCACTACTTCCACCCCTACACCAAAGTTCAAGAACCTTTCTTGCAATTTAATTTTATATTTATTAACAACCCTAGGTACAAATGTTGTATGGCTAGATGACACAGGTTTGACAACCTTGGTTTCAATGCCATAATTAAAAATTGATAAAGTCCTCTTGCAATATATTATAGCTGATTATGACCATGACAGGGCTACAGTCAGAATGAAAGTATAAAATGAAAATTTAATTTTCATCATCACGCCTACAGATATTAACAGATTGAAAAATCTTCCTTTCAATGATTGTCCTCAAGTGTCAATGAGGTTGCAACTAACTCTATATGACAAATTATACCTCAAAACAATGTACGATCTGGGATCAAAAGATTTTGCAAGTATAATTCTTTTTAATTATATTCTATTAATTTTTAAAGTTTCAAATTTGTAAATTATCATCTAATTTTATTTTTGTAGCTTTCGTTGGCAAGTGAAAAAGAGGGTTAAAAATCAATAATGTTGACCATGCAACTCTAAATGCCATTATCAATTTATTTCAGGCAAGACAAATTCTTCTTGGAAGACCAAAAATTCCATTTTAGGCACTGGCCTATGTTGTTCAATGTGAGAAGCATCAAAGGTTCGATTGGTGCATGCATTTTTTGAATTGGATCAGGGCTGAGTTGCATGGTGTACAAATGAAAACCAACAAGATACAACCCATTATGGGTATCGTCAATTACATTTTAGCACTCTATTATGAGTGTTTTCATAATTTAAAAACTACTCTTGTACCATCTGTAGTGCATGCAACACTACAAGCTATTGCAATGACAATAGAGGAATTGAAGGTGATAAGTCCATATTTGACCATGAAATACTATTTTATATTTTATCACATTTTTTTTAATTTTTCTTTTCATGTAAATGTAGGGTAGAGCAACCATTACAAAGAATAAACATGATACTTCCAATAGGGGTTATATGTCAGAACAAACTGGTGATTTTGAAGACATTGGATCAGAAGTGACACCATTGCAAAGGCCATATAAACGTTCCAAGCAAGCCACTCCTCTTGGGGGTTCTCATACACCTAGGTATGCACAAAATGTGCAAGATGAATCTAGTGTGGTCAACCCCTCATCCATTGGAACCCAAATTCAACACATTTCATCATCTTCAGGTAAATCTGTGTATTTAATTTAAATTAATATTTTTTTCAATTTTATTTTTTGAAAAATTATAACAAAATGTTTTTGACTATTTTCAGTCGATTCTTAAGTTCAACGACAATTACAACCTATGAAAATGAGAGGCCATATGCTGCCACTGCCTCCATCACAACCATCGCTTCCACCATAGCCACTACGTACACCACATCAATGACATGCACAACCTACACAAATGCGAGGCCATATGCGCATTGGAAAATAATTATTTTCATAGAGATCATAGGGAGCAACACCAAGTTCTGGTTGTGGGTTCTCATAGATATCATAGGGACCAACACCAATTTTTGGGTATGGCTAGTCGTATTTTACATTTAACACAAATTCACAAGCACTAGAAGTTTCAACCGTGGGATTGGATAATATCCAACTTGATGATGATTTTCTTTTGCAGGGCAACATTTTAGGCTTCAAGGCAACAAATGTGCTTCATAATCCATAGGGTGAAGCAGAACAAAGAGAAGCCCCTGTAGCTGATCAAACATCATTACCATCAGCTCAAGGAAAAAACCCTCATCCTTAGGGTCCTCAAACTGAGGATGATATTATAAATTTTGATGAAAATATTTTAATGATTGAGAATACTAAATTAACGATTAAATAGGTTGTGCTTAAATATTTGCAAGAGATGAAGGATTAGGAATATCGGGACAAATTCCTTATAAGGGAAATTAATGCCCGATATAAGAATTATACAAAAAAAGATTCTATTTATTCTTTGGTTTGGTATGAACCAAAAAATCTTGGTGGCCTACTACAATAGACCACATCGGGATCAGTGAAGTCTAATTTTATTTATGATGATGATGTTTTAAATGTTGTGGTCGGTATATTAGAGAACATTAATGTTGAATCCCAAGCTTTTTATAACCATTGGACTTTTGATAAGGACAAAGTTGCAGTTGTTGAGGTTGCAAGGGACTTGGCTGAGGTAAGAAAAGTTTTTTATGTTTCAATTTTCTATTGTAGTTAAATTTTTATATATCTTTAAAACATGTAATAATTTTCATATAACTCTTTTGAATTGTTGTATTCAATTTTTTTTTGTCGTTAAATTTTGATAACTTAAAAAGACAATATAAGAGCATGGACATCAATATTAATAGGGTGAAGACATTTTTGCATAATGAAATGGAAATGAAAAAGAAAATACAAAAAAAAATATAACATGATAAACGTTTAAGAAAAATATCAAAGATAAGCTCCATGAAAATTCGGACCACTTACTAGAGCAACAGAAAGCAAAAGAAACACTTCCAACATTACTTAAAGATCCAAACAAATAAGAAGCAACATTGGTGGGGAGTATTATGAAAGTATGTGAAAACCTAGTTAGAGTTGGAGCACTTCTAGAAGAGGGTGTCACAAAAGAAGATAAAGGAAAAGAAAATGCAACTCCAACTGATATTGAAGCAACAAACCTCCAATCAAATGTTTAACATTGTAAAATACTTTGAAGTTGGCTATAGTCAACAATTTTGTATGATGTAATATATTTCTATTCGAATTAATGAAAAATACATTTTCTCATTTTGTGTCTTCCATAATTCAAAGGTTTTTTGCATTTATAAATTTGTGTTGCTATTTTAGTTTATTTATGGCCAATATTGTTTACTATGTTCATATTAAACAACAAAAGCATCATAGATAACATCATAGATCTTTATGCAAACCAAACATCTTTAAGATCTCACAAACTGTGATAGATCCTAAATTAAAACAAACTATCATAAATCCTAAAATGAAATAAACCAAAACAATGATCTTAAACATAATAAATAAGATCGTATATCTTCATGCAAACCAGGCATATTTTAATATCTATGAAATAGATCCTAAACTTATTGTTGTTTAACATACATACATCAAAAATAATATACTAATACTATATTTTAAAACATGAAACATAAAAATTTATCAATGAAATCAGTTGAGACACTATGACATAAAACATACAATTTTTAAAAGCACAATGTGATATAAAACATGCCATTTATGAATAAACAATTTGATATAATGTTGTGCATGATATCAAATTGTTGTTTTATATCAAAACAACAATTTGATATAAAACATACAACTTATGAATAAATAATTTTTTTTAAATCTTATAAATCTAAAACAATATTGTGAAATCTGCTATCAAATGAATTTATGTTTATCAATGTCCATGAAATCATGGACTCAGGTAGCTAAAACATATCAGCTTGTCCAGAATAATTATTAAGCATAGCAGATATCTATGTATCCACCATATGATCAATAAAAGCATCATCATAATCCTTATCGATCGTATTCATGGTACCCCTTCTACCTGCAAGGGAACTCCACTATGTTAATGCTCTGCCATACAAAAATTTGTCCAACTGATACGATGACACATAAATTATTAAATAATATTCTAAATTTTTTTCGAGCTTGTTGTGGAGCTTATATTTAACAAAAGATAGTGCACTGAAAACTCTATCATCTTCCACAAACCCCAAAATAATTGTTTCACATAATTCATATAAACAAAAGTATTCACTTATCGTATCTTTTAAGACAGTACTTGGATATAATTTTTGCCACAAATGTGTAGTGGAACCAATCTCATGGATGCAAGTCATGAGTGATGTTTGCCCAACCATTGTTCTTCCAAAATGTGATGATTGTTGTTTCAAAAGATCTTTGTTGAGTATATGTTTGATTTCAACACCATTGAATTCCACACTCTTACTAAAATGGTTAATGAGGATGCCCATATAGTTAATAAACAACTCATTTGTAGAATTGTATTCAGTACAAGGACCCCAAAACATGGGGTTAACCATACCCATGGCCTCAAGCAACTCATCTCTCTGAAAGCGTTCTCTTATCTCACTTGTCAAATATTTTGCTATATTTGACATATTTTTTTAGTTTTGTGTAAAAAAACATGAAATCTATTGTGTGTTACAGGAAATTCTTCAAAATCATCCACAACTATAATTGATTATCTTTTATAACAATAAAGTGCTATCAAATTTCCATAAACATTAATACAAATATGACCATTGATGTCAAACATCAAAAATATTTTTGGATTGTTCATGTTTATCAATGTATTCTAACTATCAAACAAGGGATTTGTAAAATCATATTTAGACATATATAACGTATCAATAAGCACACATATTTATTTTCTCATCCTCATGAAATCATGATATAGATGGATCTCTTTTGTGCAAGTTTAATTAATCTGTTCATTTCTTGTAACATTGGAATAATACCACATAAGGTCAAAAGGGTTTCCAAGTCAATCAAATGGAACAATAAATATTTTTCCTTATAAACTATCCTATGATTTGCATGCATAAACCCTGTTAATGATTGATATTCTATAAAAATTCTGTGATCAGGTTGATACCGTGAAATCCATATTGTATCCACATATTTTAACAATTTTTTTTCCTTTTGTAACTCCTAGTGCAACTGTTGAAACTCTACAGAACTTTTTGAGCTACACGAGAAATAAGAATGTATTTCATGAATGAGATCTTCCACTCTATCAAAATTTACAAAGGTGATCATGATTTTATATACAAGATTCACTCTATGAGCCATACAATGAATGGGAATCATATATGGGGTAATTGTGGTTTGGATTCAAACACAAATACTAGTCTCGTGCCCTTGCATAATAGTAGCACCATTAGCTCCAATGCAAATTAAATTTGTTGCTATGTCTATATCATTCATTCTCGCAATATCCTTTAAACTAGTCACAATAATATTATAGATATTTTTTGCATTTGAAATTTTCACCATATTATGTAATCCTAGAAAACTAGGCCTCCTTACATGATTTTGAAATGTGTACACATGCATGCAAATCCAGGATGTGTTGTCCATAGCCGTCGCCTAATCAATAGAAATTGAAATGAATCTAGCAAGTTTTAATCACTCCCTCGAGTCTTCCTTCTCAACTAATGATAGACATTTTTCCATTTTCCAACCACTTCAATCTAACCAATGGGAATTTGGAAGTTTTTGTAATTAGCTAGTTGTAATAGGTGCTTATAATCAATAAAATTAGACATGGGTCTACCTTTCTTGAGAATACTTTATACAATGGCAAACTACAAAATTTTTGAAGCTAAGGTGGTCTTGTGAATTTTATGAAATTGGGCTACAATCATTCCATCTTTCTCAATAAGAGATTGTTGTTGCTTTAAGTGATTGTCATATTCTATTGCATATCTAACATGCATACATTCTAATGCATCCTTCCACCTAACTTCTCCATTACTTTTTGTAACTTTTACATAAGCTTTTCCAACATGTTTTTCTATTGTATCTATCTTATTTTGTAGCCTATGATCCTTACCAAGTCTCCAATTGTAAATTTTACATCTACATTCTTTTTAATCGATTTGGTTATCCTTAGTCAGAACAGGCTTAATCTAGGGAAAATTTTCTACCCATTCTTTCTTAAATCCCCTTCCAATAATCCAGTTAGATGCTTTTCTCTTTTTAGAAATTTTGCTTGAAGATTCAAAAGAATTTTGTAATGTATTTGATTTACCACTTTCATTTTCAATTGATATGTCATTTCAAGGGTTGTCTTCAAGTGTTTGTTGGATGTCATTGTCAAGAGGATTTTCATTAGAAGGCATATCTTGCTAGGGAATATCTTCAAGTCAAGACATATCAGGATCGATAGGGTATTCTGCATAGTGGTATACCATAATATTTTTTTTGTCATTCTTGGATTAAAAAAAGTTACAAAAGAAACTTAAAAACATAAAAAATATTCATATCATCAAGAACATACTAAGAAGTAAATTTTTGAGGAAGTAGTATTTAAATTAATTACAAAATTACAACTAATTATTCAAAAGTCAAAAATCATTTTTACCTTGAATTTGCAAGGATGTCATCGGATCATTGTATTTTGATATTTAGCTAAAATATTTGAGGATACTCATTTCAGCAGAAGATTTGACCCCCTTCTTTCCATCACTAGTTGGTGACATTTTACTTCTAAAGAAAATGTTTTTCAATTTAGAAAAGTAATAGAATGTTGAAGATATCGTACTTTGGTTAGGCCTTAAGATAATATTGTAAATAGAATAAACATATGGTTTGCTGGTAGAAAATACATACTTGTTTCCTACCATGCTTTATTACGATTTTATTAGTTTGTCACTAGTCCATTTTCTAGTGATAGCACTTGCAACTAATAAAAACACAAAAGTAATTAACATACAAATTGAAATCAATTTAATAAAAAAATTGTCTATACAAAAAATAATTAGAGATACATGTATCTAAAAATATCATATTATAGTACAAAATGGACTAGAAATAGAGAATCGCAATGTCTTTGGAGAAATAGAGCATCACTATGTCTTTAGAGAACCAAAACATTTACCTATGTACAATCTTATTACAAAAAACAAATCTGAATAGATACAGAGAATCAAAGAGTTTTAACAAAAAGAGAGAAAATAGGGAAAAACATGCAGATAAGGGTAAAATAGAGAAAAACATGGGAATAGAGCAATGACCGTTCGAATGCAGAATATGATTGAAAATAATTAAAGATATATGTCAAAAAATATTAGATTATAGTACAAAATGGACTAGAAATAGAGAATCACAATGTCTTCAGAGAAACAAAGCATCATAATGTCTTTAAAGAACCGAAACATTCACCTATTCATAATATTATAATAGAAAAATAAATATGAATAGAAACAAAGAATCAAATATTTTTAATAGAAAGAGAGAAAATAGGGGACAACATGCAGAACATGGCAAAATAGAGAAAAAAATGGCAAACAGAGCAATGATAGAGAAATTGGTGTATATTGTGATCCAATAGTCTATTCTAGTATGAAAAAAATTTTGATAGTTTGTCTGAAAGTAGTTTAGGGTTCGAAAATCAACTTGGTGCAAAAAGAGATCTGAAAATTGGCTTGGTGTAGAACAGGATCTAGTCCTATGTAAAATAGAGTTTGGTCTTATCTGGTATGAAATAGGGTTCAACCTAGTGTAGAACAGAGCCAACCTGGTGCAAAACAGGATCTGATCCTACACAAAAATGGGTCCAATATTATCTGGTGCAGAATAGTGTCCAAATTGGTACAAAACAGGGTCCAACCTAGTGCAGAATAGGGTCCGACCTGGTGCAGAAATGGGTTTGATATTGTATGGTGCTAAAATAAATTCGGTTTATCATAGAATAGGGCCTAGTCTTTTCTAGTGCTTAATAGGGTTTGATCTAGTGCAGAAAGGGGTTCAATATTGTCTGGTACTAAAATGGGTCTGATCTATTGCAAAATATGGTTCAGTCTTATCTTATGCTATAAAGGGTCATGATCTGGTGTAGAAATGGGTTTGATCTTATCTGGTGCTGAAATGAGTCTGGTCTTGTGCAAAACTAGGTCAGTATATCTGTTGAGTGTAGAACAAGGTCTAAAAATGAAAAAGTATCATTAGGATGTTAATTATATATAGTGGTATACTTGGTGAGTTGGGTGGGATAATTTAGAAATTTAGATATTTTAAAATTTTATGGTGAAAAGGGTCCTCTATTTAGGCAGGATCATTGATGAATTTTAAAAAATATCCATGATACTATTATCAATGCATGATGAACTGACACCTAAAACTTTTGTCCCAAAAACTTTCGTCTAAATGGCCAATGTTCGGGTCCCCAAAAATTGTAAATTTGAATTTTCAAAAATGATAATATTCATCCGAATGACAAATATTCTTCATTGTTCATAATCCTGGCTGACAATGTAGACAATGTAGACTATGTAGATGGTGATATATATGATGTCCACTATGGAGTAATATATAGCCATTGTAGGATGACTCTTTGGTTACTTGACTCTTCCTTTTCTTATGCCAAGTCTCATGACTCTTGGTTTCTCTACTTGACACTTGCATACACATGACTCTATCTTGTATGTACACTTGGACATGACTCTTCACATAATACTTCCTAAAATAAGAACACATGTACACACTTACATATGATACATTTGTGCACATTTACACACATTACACTTGTACATTTCTTGCACATTATTACATTACATAAAATATTTACTCACACTCTAATCTAAGACATAACCCTAATCTAATATTTATAAGGTTATACCAAGGAGGTACATTGGCATGTACCAAATAATGTAATATTCTCTAACACCTTGTCAAGAAAAAGGGTTAGGAGGAAAGCAATAAATTATTGAAATAAAACAAATCTAACTAACACCACAAAAAAAAGGCTTTAACGACGGCTAAAATAAGATGGTTTTTTTATGGTAAAAAACCACCTTAATAGATCCTAAGAGGGTGGTTTATAACCACCCTCTTAGGATAATCACCCTCTTAGGGTCACCCTAATAGGGTGGCTATAAACCACCATCTTAGAACTAATATAGTGGTTATAAACCACTGTCTTAGGGTGACCTATGAGGGTGGTTTATAACCGCATTCTTAGGGGAACCCAAATTTTATTGGGTGCCCCTATGAGAGTGGTTATAAACTACCCTCTTATCATTAAGAGGTTGGGTTAATTTTTTTAATAGGTAGACTTAAACACCTGTGCGGTGACATCATTGTTTCTTTGAAGCTTTCACTACTACATGAATAGATAATTCATTTGCCTTAGCTACTACACGAACAGACATAACCTCCACATAGCATGCTAATATTATTATTTCTTCAAAGCTTTCATTTTGTCCATTGGCTTAGCTGCCCGACACTACAAGAATAGATACAAACTCCACACCGTGCATTGATACTTTTGTTTCTTTAAAGATTTTATTTTTTAGCTACTCGACATCGCGTGAATAATACAACCTCCACATCGATTAAAGCAAACCTTATATCATCTATCATACTAGGGCTCTTGGGCTTCAATTCATGCTATTCATTTTTTGGCTAGGGTTTGACTTGAAATTTCTTTGAAACTTTTGCTACTTTACCCAAAATGGCAAGATATGAGGGCCGAAGCATAATGCAAAGGCACAAAATAGGCTATGAAGATGAATTTAATATTGGAAGAGATGAGGTTAGTTAGGTTTAGTGAATTTTACATTATTTTAGGTATTTTTGTGATTATGGTTTGGAATTTTTTAGTTTGTAATGTTGTGTTTACGCATGAGATTTATAAAATTTAAACCCTAATCTAAACCCTATATTAAACCCTATATTAAAATTTAAATCCTAATTTATGCCACTTGTCATGGGGGCATTTGAGGGAGTAGAGATTTTCTTTGAAGAAATTGTTTTGAGGGAAATTTTGGTGTACCATACATGTAGAAGACAATGACATGCACAATTTAAGAGAGTAAACCTAGTAGCCTCAAACGATCCAAATAAAACCCTAGCACTATTTTACTTCATTATTGCTTTTTTAAAATCACAAGTGTGTTAGCGTATTTTTGATTCTATTACATTATTTAGATATGTTGTTGTTCTGTTACAACCAGTTCGTAACAGTTTAGTTACGCCGGTGCTATTCCCGGCTATGTAACTCATTATTTAAACTATGCAATACAATAATAAACTTGTTGCACAATCTTACATGGCATCAGAGCCAGTGGCGTGAAGGGAGCAGCGCAGCGGCAGCAGAGAAGCCTGGACAGCAGACGGATTTTTTTTTAATTTGCCAGACGGGAATTTTTTTTCTCTGGGTTTGTTGTAGGCAGAGGATTCCTTCGACGAGAAAAAAAAAAAAAGACGCGCAGAGCTGTGCGCGTCGTGACACAAGCGCGTCGTGACACGGGCCCCGTGCGCGGACGCCCGGGAGTCCGGTCGGCGGCCAGGACGTCACGCAGACGTCCATTGGCGCTGCGTCCGAGGAGGCGCGTCCCCAGAAGAGGACGCAGCCAGCTCGCAGTCCCCCAGGCAGGACGCGTCGGGAGGAGGAGAGAGCGCCCGCGCGGGATTTTTTTTAAATTCCCGCCGCGCGGGAGGTGCCCCCCCCCTCCCCACTCCCCGTGCGACGCGCGCGCTCCCCGAGGGCACCACCCCCCTCTCCCGGTCGGCGGAGCGGGAATTCAAATTCCCGTCGATGCGGGAAATCGGAGGGGTATAAACCCCCCGCCGTTTGCGCACGGACGCGCGGGCCCCCCCGCCGCGCGACCCTCCCCCCCCCCGTTTGCGCACAGTCGCGCAGGCCCTCGACGGACTTTTTTTTTTCAAACGAAAAAAAAAAAAAAAAAATTGCCAGTTTTTTTTTAAATCGCCGGATTTTTTTTAAACGTGAAAAAAAAAAAAAAATCGAACGCCCTCCCTGGAACGAAAAAAAAAAAAACAAAGTTCGGCTCTCTTTTCTTCGGCGAAAGTCGCTGCGGGAGACTGCGACGTTTTTTTTTTTTTCGAGTGCCGATCCGGTCTGGAAAAGAAGGCAGCGGTGATTTTTTTCCGAAAACGCCGGGAGCAGTGGGAGCAGGGCTGTGGTCGCAAGCCGAGGCCGAATTTTTTCGAGCGATCTTTGCGGTCGCAAGCGAGGCCGTTGCGAGAGGAGGAGAGACGAAGGAGGGGTTGAAAGAGGAGCGAGTCCACTTGTTCCTTTCGGATCGGCCGGCAGCTCACGTGGTCGTGAGCCGTGCGGTAAGGCTCGGGGAGCCTGCAGGTCGGGGGTTCAAATCCCGCCGACCCCCCAAGGTATATTTTTTTTTTCAAAGTTTTTTTTATAATTATTAATTTTTAATTAAAATTTTTAATTTTAATTTATTTTTAATAGTTTTAAACTTTATAAATTAAAATTTAATTTTAATTTATTTTTCCTAAAGTTTTAAAACTATATAAATTAAAATTATTTATTTTAATTTTAAATATATAATAGTTATTAAAAATGCTTTGTTAAAAGAATTTTTTTAAGGGGGGATATTTTTTTCAAAAAATCAAAGGGGGATGTTGAGTAATTTTTTGAAATAGCAATTTGGCATTGTAAAAGGTGCATTTTCGGCTGTGACCGACACCTTATGGGTTATTCTAGTGGGCATTTTTTTTTGTTGTATGTTGCATATTTCAATTTTGCACTATAACATTAAAAATTAAAATCAAACACTCCCTAAGTCCCGGAATATAAAACCCATCTGTGCAATTTATTTGCCTTTGCAGCGTTCGGTATTTGTGATACCTCTGGCCAGCACTTACAGGTAAAGGCGTCGTGATTTGGCTACTGTATCCGCCGCCTAACATAGCTGCTATAACGACGTCTGAGCTTGTTCTCTATAAATCGTCGGGGAGGAATAAGTACGCCATTTTTGCATTTTTTTACTCCATCCACTACCCTTTATCGCACTTGTGTTTAGGCGTAAATCCTGACGAAGTATTCTTCATAGTGTTTAGGGGAAGTTACGCCCCACGCATGAGAAGAATCTTCTATGGTAGGTGCCATCAACAAGGCGATTCCCTTTCGGTACCGCTTATGTTCCACGTATCGTATGATCTCTAAATTTCACCTATAGTCTCCCTCACGTAAGGGCGGGTGATTTTTGTTGATCTTTCTAAATACCTATAGTTTCCCTCACGTAAGGGCGGGTATTTTGTACGGTATATTGGCCTAGCAAAAGGTATATCGAAAGGGGGACCAATTTGGTGATATAAGGAACCTTCACTATGGCAGTTGTTGCAAAATTGATGACTGATCCGCATCAGTTATTGAAAGGTCCAAATTATACACCATGGAAACATAAGATGAAGGCTATTCTCCAAATGGAAGATTTGTGGGATATTATTCTTGGAGTAGCAACAAGGCCTTCACCAACAGCAGGATCCACAGGTCCTTCGACGAGATCAGATTGCTTTTGACAAGAAAGACGGTAGAGCAAAGGTGCTCATTTTGTTTCTTTGTTTCAGATGAAGTGCAACCTCATATAGCTGATAAAGCAAGTGGTAAAGAGGCATGGGATGCCCTTAGAACCATCTATGAGGGGAAGAATGAATCCACCATTCTTCATCTTCAACAACAACTTCATAACATGAGTTTGAGACAGGGTGAAACAGTTGAACTCTTTCTGTGCAGAGTGTCTGAGTTGAAAGAGAAATTGAGTTCTCTAGGAGATACTGTGGATGAAAAGCTTCTCATTTCACTTGTGATGAGAGCTTTACCTTCTTCATTTGACATGTTGATAACCTCCATCCCGGTGTCCCAACGACAAATTACCTACATCGAGTTGGTCAATCTGCTTCAACAACGGGAGGCACGCCAACTTCACAAGGATGATTCTTCCAATACGGCCCTATACACCAACGAGGCGGGGTTCTAGGAAGAAAGGTAATGGGCAAAAAGGAGGCAACTTTCGGAAAGGAGGAAATTCTCAACGGGATACGAAAGGAAAAGGCAAGCAACCTCAACGAGAAGAAGAGGTGGTGCAAGATGTGTGAGAAAGACAACCATGACACCAACGAGTGTTGGCATAAGAACAAGCAAAAAGGCCAAAACAAACCACAAAATAAGAACAAGCAACCCCGGGGTGAATGTTCTTTGTTGAAGAATCGACTCGAGATTACGAATGGGCACACAAGGTGCTCATGACTACCACAGATTCCACTCAGAGGGATCCTATTTGGTATGTCGATTACGGAGCTAGTAAACATATGACTGGCGACAGATCGTGGTTTGAATCATTTGTGGCCAAGGAGGGCAAACCTGTCACCATTGCTGATGATAAAACCTACAGGGTTTCGGGGAGAGAGTACGGTTTCGGTCACTCTTCCCGATGGCAAGTGTCGGATTGACAAGGTCCTCTATGTTCGGGGATTGGCCAACAATTTGTTGTCGGTGACACAAATCCTGGACAGAAATATGGTTGTCAACTTTCGTGTTGAGAATGGAAAGAAGTGTTGTACAATTACCGGGAAGGGTAAGCGGTTGCAACGACTTCATATAAGCATGGCTTATTTGCACTAGATGCTATCTCTACTCCACATGTTGCCATGATTGTCTCTACCAAGGAGGCAACTTCCCTATGGCACAAGAGATATGGGCATCTTAGTTATGGCTACTTACTTGAGCTCAGCAAGTATGAGATGGTAAAGGGTCTTCCTTCCCTTTCTGCCACATTGCCAGTGTGCTCGAGCTGCAGCGGGAAAGCGACATAGAGTACCATTTGAGAAGAGCTCTACAAGAGCAAGAAAACCTCTGGAGCTAATTCACACCGATCTATGCGGTCCTTTCACACCCAACAGTGTTGGAGGGAAGAGGTACTTTCTGTTATTCGTAGATGACTACTCACGAAAGATGTGGGTTTTCTTTCTCAAACTGAAATCTGAAGCTTTCGCATTCTTCCAGCAGTTCAAGAAATCCGTTGAGAAGGAGTCAGGGGCTTCTATCAAAACCCTCCGCTCAGATCGAGGGGGAGAGTTTACCTCTAATGAATTTTCTGCATTCCTAGATAAGCATGGGATCAAGAGACGGTTAACAACTGCCTATACTCCTCGACAGAATGGAGTTCTTGAGAGAAGGAACCGTTCTATCATGGAAATGGTTCGTTGTATGCTCACGGGTGCAACTCTTGGGCAACAATATTGGGCGAGAAGTCGTCACCACTGCAGTGTATCTTTTGAATAGGGCACCCACAAAGGCCCTAAAAGGAATGACTCCACGGGAAGCATGGAGTGGTCGAAAACCCTCCATATCTCATCTACGTATTTTCGGGTGTCAAGCTTTCATGCACATACCGAAAGAGAAAAGGAAGAAGCTAGATGAGAAAACAACTGAGATGTATTTTTCTTGGATATTACGAGCACTCTAAAGGATATCGGTTGATAGATCCTTTGACCAAGAAAATTCATATCGGCAGAGATGTTGTCTTTGATGAAGCTTTCACATCACGAGAGCACATCTACGGTACACCGAGGATATTGTGGAACCAAAGGAAGAGGAGATTCCTTCGTCAACACGGACAGGGAGGTCCTTCTACATCTTCTTCACCACCACCGAAGCGGAATCCTAAATGGTGTACAAATACAATCGAGAGATGCAAATTTATCCACTCCTCCCAATTTGAATTTGGATAGACCTCGTACACGCGGTATGGCTCAAAAGGAAAGAGAAGCCGAGAGCCGGTGAGGTTGATGATCTTTGTCAATCTTTTGAGGAACTTTACGTGACTCCAAGTAGAGAAGTTGAGGATATGGATATTGATGATGACGGGGCATTCATGTCTACCATAGATAGTCTTGAACTCGCATCGGTGCAAGATGCTCTTAGTGAGCCTCGGTGGAAGGCCGCTATGGATACGAGTATGAGTCTACGATGAAGAATAAAACTTGGAAGCTTGTTGATCTCCGAATGGAAAGAAACCTATTGGCTGCAAATGGGTATACAAAGTCAAGTACAAGGCAGATGGAACAATTGATAAGCATAAGGCCCGTCTTGTTGCAAAGGGCTATGCTCAAAAGGAAGGCATCGACTATGAGGAAACTTTTGCACCTACTGCTCGGATGACCACAATTCGGGTTATGTGTGCTATGGCAGCACAATATGGGTGGAAAGTTCACCAAATGGATGTCAAAAGTGCCTTTCTTAATGGTGATCTCCAAGAAGAAGTCTATATGACTCGGCTGAAGGATTTGAAGTGGAAGGCCAACGGCAGAAAGTTTGCAAATTGGTCAAATCCTTGTATGGTCTGAAACAAGCTCCTCGAGCTTGGTATATAAAAATGGACAATCACCTAATGCAGCATGGATTTAAGAGATGTCCAGTCGAGATGCAAACCTCTATTTCAAGAAACGGGGTTACGAGATAGTGTTGCTTGTACTCTATGTGGATGATCTGCTCATTACGGGGAGTTCGGAAGATATGATCTCTCTTGTCAAAAGAAACTTGTGCAAATCTTTTGAGATGACGGATCTCGGACTTCTCCATTCTTGTCTTGGTACGGAATTCAGCCGAGAAGGAGCACACCATCAAAGTGTCTCAGAAAAAGTATGCCAAGACATTGCTCGATAAATATCGCATGACTGACTGCAAGCCAATGGCAACTCCTATGGAGAATGGACTTCGGTTATCGCGATATGATGACTCACCTCAGGTAGATGGCACTCTCTATCGACGGTTGATTGGGAGTCTCATATATCCGACCAATACTAGGCCGGATCTCGTATTTCCTTGTAAACTATCTTTCGAGGTTCATGCGGGAGCCTAAGATTACTCATTGGAAAGCGACAAAACGTGTTCTTCACTATGTCCAGTGGTACTATAGAATATGGCCTAGAATACAAGAGGAACAACAAATTCTTCTTGCAAGGATACACGGACTCCGACTATGCCGGATCATTTGATGATCGCAAGTCAACTTATGGATACATTTTTCATCTGGGATCCGGTCCTGTCTCTTGGCACAGCAAGAAGCAAAGGTGGTTGCTATTTCTTCAACGAGAGCGAGAATATCGCGCCGCACGTGAAGCTGTGTGCGAAGTGATATGGTTACGTCGCATTATGACAAGTATGGGCCATCCATCAAAATCTCCAATACACTTGTTTTGCGACAATCAGGGTGTTACGAACCTCGTCAAGAATCCAGTCCATCATGAAAAAACAAAGCACATTGACACACAATGTCATTTCATTCGAGAGGAAGTTCCAAAGCACCGAATTCAGCTTCGCACATTCCCACCGATGCTCAAGTTGCGGACATTTTCACTAAGGCACTTGGACGTGTCAAATTTGAATTGTTTCGCAGCTCACTTTGTATTGCAAAATAATGTAAGGGGATGTTAGTATAGCTATTAGTTATTACATTACCCAAATAATGTAATAAAGGGGGATGTTAGCGTATTTTTGATTCTATTACATTATTTAGATATGTTGTTGTTTTGTTACAACCAGTTCGTAACAGTTTAGTTACGCCGGTGCTATTCCCGGCTATGTAACTCATTATTTAAACTGTGCAATACAATAATAAACTTGTTGCACAATCTTACAAAGTGCAAATGTTTATAGATCAAATTTATTGAACGTTTCTTAGTTTGGTGCTTCCCCGTTCAAATTATAATGCAATTAACTAGGAATTTTTATTTACATTGCCAGAGTGTTTGCTGTGAATTTATTTTTATCTTATTTTTTTGATGTTTTGTTTATCTTTACGGCTTCCAGTGGCATACAACAAAATTGTATTCCACATATTCTTTTTCATTCTTGAATTAAGCATATGACATATTTTACGGTTGTCGTGGAAGCATTTATGGAATTGGAGCTAATTTGGTGAACGTAATGGCACGACAAAACTTGTGGTGCTCAGTAAATTTTTGTATTAAATACAATAGTTTCAAATTATAATTTAATACATTTGAAATGAATCCTAAGCAGGAGAGTCCAACACATACCTGTAATTAATAGCCTTAAGCTATACCTTGATCTTGCACAATAATACGTCAAAGGCAAAATCAGGATATGACACTTATGATATCAACGATTGAGTTCTCCAATAGCTATTTTGATTGCCCATATGGTAAGAAATATTAGATGCTTATGCCATGGAGGAGTCAAAAGGAAATATGAGCTACACTGGCTAGAGAAGTCCCTTTAAATAAGTTGCACACCTAAGAAATGACATCAGGCATCGAATTTGAGCCAATAGTGACATGACCTCATCATAAACTCCTGAACACCTTTATTTGGAAAAAATATTTACAAGGCCTGATGTGGAAAATTGATGCCCAACTAATATTTGTCTTGTATGCAGACTAGAGTGTGCAGCAATAAGGAGAACAACTTCTAATTTGACAATGTGTTAGCACCATGTTATGACACCTGACACTTTATAATATTTCATTAAAAAAATTGTAGTCAAAGCATGTGTAGGATCTTAGGTTTATCAAGAGCATCCATGTTGACACCATGTACGTGCTCCAAGTGGACAAATTTTACTTGGAAATTTTGATAAGTCCCTCTTGATGAAATACAATCAGACTATATTTACCCCAATTCTATAGGATGCTCTACTATATACATCAATCATGAAAACCTTGTATTGTCTTGTGCAACTTCTCGCAAAGGTGAGATCTAATAGAACCTCCTCTAGGAATTCAATGTGTTTGACACAACTTCCTTGGTGAGGTATCATGCTTCCAAGAGTGCAAGTAGATTTATCACAGAGAAAGAAGATGCTTTTGGAAATGGATGGGAGAGTCAAATATTTCCATCCTATCATGAGAATATCTTTTACCTTAGATGATTTACTTCTAAAGTTGGGGTTGTTCTATGTGGACATGTTATATTAGCAGCTACCTTTTGTTGAAAAATAGAATAGTTGAGGATGACACAAAATGTGCCTATCATTTTAATGTTGTGATGGCAAGTTTGATGATGTGCTTAAACCTATACCACTAGCCTACCTTTGTTTCGAATGCTAGAATAAAAAATGAAGAATCAATATAGGTAATCTCTTTGGCCCATGGAGGTTTCTCTTCTGGAGTGCTTTGGATCCCCTCTATTTCAAATCAAGGGAAATATTTTATCATTCTTCTTCACAAAAGAATTAAGTCCTAATGGATCAAAATGAGAGTTACCTCTTCCTTTGACCTCTTGCTCTAATACCACTAATGGGAATGTTTCAATGATTTACATTATTGTTTTGAAGATATTTATACATAATTGCCTTCCCTAGTATAGCATAACAAACCATAACTAATAGCAACTAATTTCAACCACTAGTGGACTTATGGACCTTGTGTTGAGTGGTTGCAACCACTCAACTTACAATCACGTTGACTATGATGGTAATAATTTTTAACATTTAGTGCTCATAAATAAAATATTCACTCAATTATTTTATTTTGTACTATTAATTATAATATTAGAAAATTTGGTATTCATATAAATACTCCCCTCCCCTCCCTCACTTTATTATCAACATGTTGTGAATCTTATATATGCATAATACATTGATTATTTATGGTGCCTATGGATGCCCCCAAATATCAATCTCTTTTCATTTCTTTCATCCTTTTATAATTTCTATAAAATATTTGAGATATATTGCTTATGTTGTTTTTCTAGAAAATATTGTGAATTCTAACATTGTATCAGAGTAGGTATGGAGCTACCCTGCTCAATCATGTAGAAGTATCTTTTGGAGCCTCCAATTTTTCTTGCAAACTATAGGATAATTTATTCCTCGAAGTCTCATGAGCTATTTTTCTTTAAGAGGTAGAAATAATTTTTAATATGCTTCTTTCTATTTGCCTTTTTGAAAGCATTGGAGAATATATGGCTTGCTTTACTCAAACTCTATAGATCATCAAGGTAGATCCTTTCAAAGCATAGAAGTGGAGATAAAAAAGGTTCAATGGTTCAAGATATTTTGTGTGCAAAATTTAAATTCAAATTTTTGCATATGGTTGACTTTTTTTTATTTGGCTTAGTGCCCTCCTAACCAAAAGTGTGTATTCCCTTCTTAATGGAGAAGGGAACACCCTCATATGGTCAATACAAGTGGAATTGTGACTAGGAGAGTGACCTTTAAGGCATTGTGTTGACAAAAAATTGGGTTTGAATCCTCATGATGCTTGTTTTCTAAAGCAAGTGCTCTTTTTTAGCATTTGATTTAGAGGGAAAGCCTAAAGAATAAATATTCTATTTCTACCTCAATCCCTATTGTGGCATGGCAGTATGCACTATGATTGGAAACAAAAGGGTGCAAGTTCAAATATTGTAATGATTTTGTTTTGTTGTAGGTTTTTGAATGAAGGAATTTCAATAGGAGAACTGACAACTCTGTCACATAATGGTATGGTCTATAAAGATGGATAATGGAATAGTTTTACATGAGCTAAGTCACATGTTCAAATCTCATGCCTCCATTTTCATTTGTTGTTTATTGGAGATCTCTCAAGTAAAAGGAAGTTGGTTTCTTCTCCAAACAATGATCACAAAACTTCATCTAGGATGATATTCTTATCATAGAAGAGACTTAGATTTGAGTCCCTTTAATGCTTCTCAAGATTTTTATAAGATAAGGTAAATCTATGGCTGATGTGGTGATATACATGACCATATTTCATGCCATGTCAAATCCATTTTTACATATTTATGCCAATTTGGAAAATAAAAAACAAGCAAGTGTTGACAATGTTATGGTTGAGAGTAGCTAAAGTGGTAGAAAATAGCTTGAGCATATCAGTAAATTAGAGACTAACAAGAGGTAGTCTAATATTTGCTTTTTATTTCCTAACTTTGGGCATCTAATTTTTATTTTTTTGGGATCCATTAAGGTAAGTATTTTGGAGGCCATAATTTTTGCATACAAAAATGTTTTTAACCCAGTTTTTTTTTTAAATTGCATATTTTTTTGAGCTCTAGGCACTAGTGGCATCAATTCATGGAATTGATATATTGTTATAGTTTAAATTAAGTAATATGGATTATAAATCCCTAGTCACTCACCTTAATGGGTAAAATTATAGCAATTGGTTAACTCAAATGATTGGCCTATTATGTAATAAAAACCTATGGTGCATCTTTCAAGAAAATAAAGCAATAATCCTTGAAGAAACTTCCACCAAAAATAAAAAGAGGATCATGGTTTATACATCGTTTGATCTATGATTTGAGACCTAGGCAAAGATAAAATTTGTTGAACGTATATGGAATTTCATCAAAGAACTCCATATTAGCTTCCTCACTTGAAATATTTTGCATTTCTTCATGTTGGTCTTCTATATCTATCACAAATTGAACTGCATACCCACTAGTCCTATAATATTTGTGCCTTTATCAGTCTACTCCACATGGATCTGTATTTTATCCCATTCTCCATTAGTCCACTCAACATGGTTATGCAACTCTACATGGCTCTATACTTCTTCTTGTTCCTCATAAATCCACTCAAGGCTCTATATTTCTTCCTCCTCTTTTGTATCTGATGCACTGTAAACCGTTTCCACCCATGGATCATGGGAACCACCATTGCAAAAAACATCCACTACTGCAGATTTAATTTTTTGGACCCTTTTATTTTGGAAATGATACATCCCTATCTCCTGCAATGATTTCATCTACTTGAGGGCCCTAATGATCTTCCTTCTCTCTATTCTCCTCCACTTCTTCCTTTGCTACTCCATTCTTATAGCCTTCAATGATAGTATTTGCATTTATAATTGCTTCAGACAAACTATCCATGAAATCCTCAACCACATCCATGCAACGTCCAAGATCACCCTTTTCATATTCTTCCTCTAACTCAACCATGCATTCATGCTCTTAGCTGACCAATTCCATGTAATTGTGAAACTCCATGACCAATTTCTGAGACTTCCAAGTACTCTTCTGAATAAACTCAATGTGTTTCATGGTAAGCCTAGAGAGGGTGCAACACTTTATATATATATATATGATTATTTTCATCATCCACTCTACTTTTTAGATGCAATTTCACTTTCAAATATTGTTATTTAATATGCAGTGAGGTTGGTTGGTGATAAGAAGTGTTGAGGCAGTTTTGTAAAACGTGGATAAAGTTGAGGTTTAACATATAGGTATACACCATTTTTGGAATTGAATTTGTAATAATAAGGTACCAATTTATTTTTTTGAGGTTTATGCATGTTTGGTAATCCTCTTTGGATATTGTGGACACCCAAATTTTGCACATGATCACTCACTTCTTCTCAATGATTGATTAAATGGAAAAAACCATAAAATTTCATAAAATAACCTTAGAACACCTTATATTTATTAAAAGGGCTATGCATAAGCCCCTTGGAACACTTAATACATTTACTAAATTTAACCTTGGTCCCTAAAGAAGCAAAATTTACGACATCGCCTTAAGGGCTCTTTATTGCAATGTAAAGCAAATTAAAGCAAGCATTCAAAGGGAAAGTGCACAATAAGTAATCTACTGAAATGAAGAGTAATGTGCAATAAAAGAGGTGGATTTATCCTTGTATTCATTCACTCATGGATTCAAATAGGATTACAATACATCCCCTCGAGGGCTTTATAACTTGATACATTTCAACATTACAATATACAAAGGAATCTAATCCCTTGCAAGGTCTTAATGGCGTGCTCTAATGTTCATTTTGCATCCCACACTCGAGAGCTAGTCTTGGGCCTATCCTTTTGTGCCTCTTAGCTCCTCCCTCCTATCTATATTACCTGCACCTACACACAAGGGATTGAAATTGGTTAATAGCATATGCGTTTATAGATATAAAACCTTGAAAACATAGAAAAGCATGAATCTAGAAATAACAAAACTTATCTATAATAAATCAAAATAGCTACAAATGATCTATAATTCAAGCATGATGTTATCTAGATAGTTTTGGAAGGATCTAAGAATAAAATTAAGGGAAATTGTTAGCAGAAAATATGACCATCCCTGATAGGGACAACTAGACCTACAACAATGAAACCTCCAATTGGACCATCAAAACAACTCCAAATCTCACCAAATTTGGACACAAGGCTAATATAGACATTCCTAAATGACCTATGGTGGAATTTACTCAAAATTCCCTACTATTTTCTAACCATCCCTAACAGGTGCAACTAGCTACTGCTAATCGTCCCCAGGTGGGATGGTTACAAATCTGCTTGGAATTTATCACCAATTCCAGTGGGATCTGGTCCTAAACTCTCCTAGATGTTATGTCGGAAAATGGGGTCAAATTGATCTCCAATATGACTGGTTTTGGAATGGTTTTAGTGGATTTGGGATGCCCTTGAAAGTGCCTTCGAATGAAGAGGGTTTCAAGGCAAAGTGAGGGTAAATTGCAATGGCAAATGTGAGGGTAGAATTGGGCAGCACTTCGTTGTCAAAATTCTTCAACTCTTCTCTTTGAAATTGGGTGAATACACCTCATTTTATAGCCCAAATAGGGCATCTAGGGCAAAGGGGCAAGTCTTGGCATGCAAGGCAGGTGCCGCCACTTGTCAAAACCCTTGCCATGATTGGGTAGAAGAGGTTGCCCATTTGGGGCCTCTAATTGGGAGTTCCTGGTCTCCATGACAGGCTCCCAATCAATTTTTGATGATTGGGCGGAGAATATGGTAGTAATTGATTGCCATTTCTCTACCCCTTTGAATTTTGGGGTGTTTTTTTAGGGACCATCCCACCCAGGGATGGTTTTGGATGGCCATCCCTAGGTGGGATGGTCATAAGGATATGCTCCAAAACCTCCCAAAACTGCTGGGAACCTTCCCAAAAGTGCTATGGAGCCTTATGTTACCCTAGAGGGTTTCCAAATGGGGCCATATGATGTTGATAAGAGTGGCGCAAGTGGTGCATTGGTAGTCTTATCCGATTTACGTGATTTTAGTGTCTACAGATGCCTCTTTTTGGGATGCGCTATGTGCAACAAAGTGCTGAGCAAAAATAGATGACTAAATAATTAAATGATTAAGGTTATTCATTAACCTAACCAAATTTGGATGCCTCCATTGTGGAAAGAGCATACATTCTTGGAATCCTTACTTTTGACATAGTCGAAGGATTCATTTGGGTATACCTTTCAACCATGTTGTAATGATAGTTGTAGGGGCTTAGGGTATACTAGGTCTTGGTGCCTTGTGTTCTTGTAAGCATTTACATGGGTTGATTCCCAAGGCTTCAAGGAGGTCAAGCCTATTTTTGTTGCTTATGTTGATTATTTGCCCCAGCATGGGCTTGAAAATTTATCTTTAGCAAAGATTCTTTTGAATGTATGGAAATTACACTTTTGAGTGTTTTAGTGTTGATTTGATTTATGAAATCATTATTATGACTACCCCCTCAAGCGATGAGTCAATGAGGGCATGACAAATGATAAAGCGATGATTCACTTGACACATATGACTGAATTGGGATAACTCTCTATTTTACCCATGGTACTATATACCTGTTTGGAGGGGATTTTTGATCATTTTGATGAGCATTTATGGCAGCAAAAGGCTAAAAAATTCATTCCTGAGGAGTGGTCCAGCCATGGAGGCCTTCTTGGGGAATAAAATAAATACTTTTAATGCATCCATAAATGTTGTTGGTTTAATCTTGATCCCTGCTAATTTGGTGACCATTTTGCCTTATTTTTGGTGGGTTTTGGACCCTATTTTTGGGGTTTTTGAGTTGTTTTTGTCAAATTTTTTGGTGACCATCCTAGGGGGGATGAGTACACTATTCATGACCATCCTAGGGTGGGGAAGCCAGCCAAATATGTGCTCATCCCACCTAGGGGTGGTCGGCTTCTTTTGGAGCTATATAAGCCCAAAATGGGGCAAATAGGCTCATTTGTGCATTGTGCTTGGAGAAGTTGGAGAGGAGAGAGGTAGGAGAGTGATTTTCTGAAGTGGAGCACTGCAAAAATATCTACCCAACAACATGAGCCAGCTAGTAGATGCGACGGGCGGTGGAGCCGGTGCAAAACGGGTATGGAACACATTTCCTTCTCTTCCCTATTTTATTGTGAAATTGGAAATTCTGCTGCAATTTTCATACTACACACTAAATCAAGTTTAAGAAACCTTAATAATAGCGTAATGTATGAATTTGAGCTGTTATTTGTGATTTAGATGCTTAAAATTAAGGTTTTATGCTAGTTTTTTGTGTTTTTTTAGGGTTTTTTAGGGCTATTTTAGGGGTCAAAATGACCCTGTTTTAGCCATTTTTGGGGACCATCCCTATAGGGGATGGTCATTGGTGGTCATCCCTGGGTGGGATGGTTACCAAATTGGGGGCCGTCCCTGGGTGGGACGACCAAAAATTGGGCCAAAAAGGGCCCTTTTTAGGCATTTTTTTGGTATTTTTAGAGTATTTTTATGCATTTTTATGGCATTTTTGACAAGTTATTTTACATTATCAGATAGTGAAGAGTCGATATAGGGTTCCGACTCTCTTTCAAGTCACTAGAGACCTTTTGAATTCTTTGGACTGGCGATGGCTTGATGCCATTGGCCTGAAGCATGTTACGCGGTTAGATCCCGTAGTGAGTGACCACGCCTATCTGACTACACTGATAGATTTGTGGGACCCTCGTACTAATACTTTCCATCTAGCTACGGGGGAGATGACAATGATGTTAGAGGATGTATATTAGATACTGTGTATTTTTATAGAGGGGTATCCCATAGTATCTACTCCTACAGAGCGACGAGAGGCCATACTATGGAGGTACTTTGGGGCACGCTGGGAGGATGCAGTGGTTGATCTTCTCAACGGAGGGATATTAGTGGTCTCATGGTTTCAAGATGATGTGCTTAATATTAAGCACGCTTTATTGATGACATTGATCAACAACATGTTACTACCCGACTCTTCAGGTGCCAGGTTCCCATGGAACCTTATAGAGCTGGTGTTCACTCTTGTGGAGTGTACAGAGGATGAGCCGATAGTGATGGCTTGGGGTCCTACTTTATTAGTGCAACTATATGAGGAGTTATATGAGATCCACTTTCATGGGTGGAAGGGATTGGGTTGTAGCTTCCTACTACAAGTTTGGGGTTGGTAGCATATTGTTGTGGAGTGACCACGGGGACTACCATGGACTACTCGAGCAGAGCTACCAGATAGGGATATTGGTTATGGGGTGTTATGGAAGAGGTCACGTGAGTTAGGCTATAGTCATTGATATGCTGGGGAGGTTGAGCACTATGTAGAGGATTTTTCATGGCTTAGAGTGGTAGACATTGTATGGAGGCCCTATAGGGATTGTCCCGCATGGAGGGAGGCTGAGACATAGCTACGTCAAGTTCGACAAGGTAGGTGGTTGATAGGGTGACATGGGACAGAGCGAGAGTACTTCCCTTATGATCATGTGCTATGATAGTTCGGGCTATGCTAGGGGTTGCCTAGGGAGCCGATGATCTATCATCATCACGGGGATGAGAGGACTCTAGCATGGCTTATTGTGGAGGCACTAGGAGAGGAGTCAGATCCTATGGTGGTAGTTTTTGAGTTGGATGATGTAGGTACGACAGAGGAGTATGATGCTTGGTGGGTCATACAGTAGTGGCGAGGAGAGGGACCACTAGGAGGGGATGCAGCTACTAGAGTAGTGGATGCATCTAGGGGTGCTCCGAATGAGGAGGGTCAGGATGAGTCTCCAGATGATGAGGAGGCAGACATAGGTGAGTGATTTGTGCATCATCATGTGGTAGTGGATAGGGTGGAGTTGATTGATGTATAGGATCCACTAGAATTTGATGGGGAGGACCTTGGAGATCAGGGTATGTAGGCATATCTAGCAGCACAAGATGCTATGATTGTAGAGCTGTGGATGATATTACTAGGGTGTGATAGGATTTCTTAGAGGAGAGAGCTCTACTATAGGCACAGGTGTAGAGTGCACAGATGGAGATGGAGAGACAGGTAGCTTTGATAGCTACTCTTCAGGCATAGGTTGGTGTACATGGCCCTAGTCATGGGGAGTCTAGCAGTGGCGAGGTAGCCATGATGCAGGAGGATATGGTACATCTCCAGGGCTTAGTGGCAACCTATTAGACTCGGTGTCAAGAGGATCGAACCTATATGGATATGATGGAGGATGAGATAGTGTGCCTTAAGGGGCACATACTAGATTGAGCATTGGCCATTGGATCATAGCGTAGCCATAGGAGAGAGATAGGACAATCTTCTACACGTATGAGGGCTCCGAGTTCTACATGGAGGATGGACACATCTGGGGGTAGTAGGTCTAGGAGCTCACGACAGACTCCTACTGAGTGCAGAGGAGAGAGTCATGGTGCTGGTCCTGCATGACCATGGCTAGTAGACTCTGATGGTTCTTTTTGGACTTTTTGATTTTTTGGAGTGTGAAGTCTGATGACTCACTTTTATTGTAGCCTACGGGTAGCTTATGGACTATGATGTATCTTTTGGCTTTTACATATGGATATATATATGTATGACTTTGCTTTGATCATTATGTCATATTTTACTACTTTATGATATGTATGCTATTCTATGCTTTATGATGCTTTTTGATGGATGGCTATCATGTATGCATATATGTTGTTTATGATGTGATGATGAAATGTATGTGGATATGCATAATGTAATGGATGATGTGATTTAATTTTGTATGATGGATTTGTGATGACTATTTGACACATTATATGCTAGCACCATAGACTATACAAAATGTATCTTTATTATTTTCATGTTATTGTGATATTATGTAATGGATTTTGTAATTTTGACAAATATGTGACAACATGATGTAAAATGGAATGAATAATGTAATGTGATATGATATGTTTAGTAGTTTTTAGGAGACTCAAACACTCTAGTTACCTAATCAAAAGTTGTATAATAACTATGCAAGAATTTTTGACAAAGTATGCACCTACTAAGATAACCAATATAATCAACATCCTTGTGTGTGCATGTGAGTTCATTACCATGATAACGCATAAGGTTGCCCTAGTGCAAACGGGATTCACTCAGCCCATCTATACTAGAGATCATTCTATGAGTCTCATTATCCTAAGTTTTGTACTTAGTTAGATTAGACTACTAGGTAATATAGGCTACAACAAGCTAGCTCATCCACATTCAAACATTGGTCTGTACCTAAGCAAGTTGCTTATGTGACAAACATATCATCATGCGTAAGGCTACCACCATTGACAAGTAGGCTATCCACCAAACCTGTAATGAGGATCACCTTATGGTTCTCTAATGCTGAGAATTCCAGGGATTCAAGTTCAAGACTCCCTTATTTTCTTTTAATTTTGAAGTATTCAAGGGAGTTGCTCATTTTTGTTTGTTGAGCAAGGGATTTTGGTAGTGGTGAGAACCACTATTTATTTTTGCTTTTTTTGAAGTGATAATAATCATTGTTTTTTTTTGCATATTTTGAAGTGATGATAATCATTGTTTGATTTTTCTCTTTTGGATACTTGCCCCAGTGTGAGGCAAGGGATTTTTGGGTAAGGAGGAACTTGTCCTTTTGTCAATTCTCAACATCTTTGAACCATTCACATAGGGGGATGAGCGAGATAATATTTTTCACTTAAAGTAACCTAGACCACTTTATAGTTTCATCTTTCCTTGTGCTAGACTTGGATTTATTAATGTGAAAATGTGTTGGGATTTTGATGTATACAAGGTATAATCTAAGTAGGATTATACCTTATAAAAAAATCATGATAGCTTTCTACAAAATATGAAAAGAAAACTAGATATGGCTGAGTGACCGAAAAACCTTAACTATGTCTTACTAACAATGGCTAAGTGACGGGAAATAGACATATAATATGGAGTGTAAATGTAAATGGTATATGTAATGTAAACAGGTGGTAATATTGACATATAATAACAATGATTTTAATAGATGCCTAGTGTATAGACCTAGTGCTAGACATGTATGATCAATTTTGAACGATGCATAATGCAATGATGAGTATGCCTAATGCAATTTATATGAAGTGCAATGAAGCAATATTTTTGTATTTTGATGATTTTAATGATGTTTTTATATTTTTGATACATATGTATATACAGGTTGACCAATGGGCTTAATGAATGCTATTGGGGCTTTTGGGGTGACCAAAGGGCTTATAGATGCCTTTGGGGTATTTTGGGATGACCTAGACAATCGTAGACTGCCTAGGAATATTTTAGTTTGACCTAGATGGTCATAGACCACCTAGGGGAGTTTTATGGGGACCAAAGGGCTTATAGATGCCTTTGGGGCTTTTTGGATTGACCTAGATGATCATAGATTGTCTAGGGACATTTTTTTTGACCTAGATGGTCATAGACCACCTAGGGGCATTTTAGGTTGACCTAGATGGTCATGGACCACCTAGGAGCATTTTATGGTGACCAAAGGGCTTATAGATGCCTTTGGAGCTTTTTGGATTGACCTAGATGATCATAGATTGTCTAGGAACATTTTATTTTGACCTAGATGGTCATAGACCACCTAGGGCATTTTAGGTTGACCTAGACGGTCATGGACCACCTAGGAGCATTTTGGATTGACCTAGATGATCATAGACTACCTAGGAGAATTTAATGGTGACCAAAGGGCTTATAGACATCTTTGGAGCTTTTTGGATTGACCTAGATGATCGTAGATTGTCTAGGAATATTTTATTTTGACCTAGATGGTCATAGACCGCCTAGGGGTATTTTAGGTTGACCTAGATGGTCATGGACCACCTAGGAGCATTTTGGGTTGACCTAGATGGTCATGGACCACCTAGGAGCATTTTAAGGTGACCAAAGGGCTTATAGATACCTTTGGAGATTTTTGGATTGACCTAGACGATCATAGATTATCTAGGAACATTTTCTTTTGACCTAGATGATCATAGACCGCCTAGGGGCGTTTTGGGTTGACCTAGATGGTCATGGACTGCCTAGGAGCATTTTATGGTGCTCTAAGCATGAAAATACTGTAGATGACTAACATTCATCGATTAATGGTCTTCACTTCCTTCGATGGATGTTAAGCGATAAGTTTCAGGTCCACTATGACATGTAATGATGAATGGACCTAACCATTTTGCTGCAAATTTGTCCCACAAATTGGATGGAAAATTTGATTTTTGTTGGTTCTATTTTAGAACTAAATCACCAACCTAAAAGTCTCTCTAGTGTACTTTCAAGTTATAAGCTCTCTTAAGGCATTCCTGATAAACACATAGATGCTCAAGGGCATTGACACATCATTCATCAAGCAACATTAGTTGATCTAAATGAGCTTGCCTAGCGGAATCATCATCGATGAATTCCTACATGGAAATACGCAATGACAAAATTTCTAACTCTAGAGGCATGATAGCTTTAGCACCATACACTAGTGAAAACGGAGTTGCCCTAGTGGGCACCCAAATGCTAGTGCAATAGGCCCAAAGAGAAAGAGGTAACTAATTATGCCAATCTTTATGATTGTCCTTAATGGTTTTCTTCAAGATGGCTACTACTGTCTTATTTGATGCCTATGCTTGCCCATTGGCCTACAGATAATAGGGCATGGAAAAGTTGTGCTTTATGTTATACTTTGTTGTTAACGCACACACATCCTTATTTTTGAAGGGTGTTTCATTATCCAATATTATTTTGGATGGAATACCAAAATGACATATGATGTTATGTAGCATGAACTCCGTGATGCGAGGTCTAATTGTAGTGGTAAGGGGAATTGCTTCCACCCATTTTGTGAAGTATTCGGTCATAGTTATGATAAATGTGTGACGGCTCAAAGAGGCACGTGAGATTTTCCCAATTAAATAAAACCCCCATTGTGAAAATGGCAAAACCAATTGAATTGGTTGTAAGGCCTGTGAAGGTACGTGTGTCAAATTTACATGATTGATACTTCATGCACTTCTTTACATAAGTGCAAAAATCTTACTCTCAAGTTGTCCAGTAATAGCCCATGCGAAGAATGCGCTTAGCGATGGCCATGCCGCTAAAGTGACCACCACATGTACCATCGTGTGCTTGGGCAATGGCCCAAGCTAACTCCTATGAGTCTAAGCAACGAAGGAGGATACCCTCATAGCTCCAACAATACATTATGTCTCTTAATAAGACATACTTTGCCACTATTTGCTTAAATGCTCGTTTTACAACATATGATAATCCAAGTGGAATATTACCCAATTTTAAGTAATATTTGATCTGTATGGTCCAATATTTCTTTGAAGAAGCCTCAATATTATGAATCACACAATCCTTTTAACATTTGTCTCGTGAGAATGCTGTTTGAGAATAAACTTGAAGATATCGCGTTGTGCTAGTATCAAAAGAATTATGAGAAAACAAAGTCCCCCATCGAGCTTTATCAAAATAATTGTGTAGTTGCGAGAAACGTTCATGTGAAGGCTCAATATAAATCATGTGAACAACTGGTATGTCATTATGCTCATCACGCTCAATCATTGATTGCGCTAGCATTTTTACTTAAATAGTAGTAATATCATCTAAAGGTTTTGCAGGATTAGAAACCCTAAGGAAGCCATTGTATCTGTAAAATAATTAGATGAGCGAGGGAGTGCCTCAATATCATACCATTCAAATTGTACCAAAATTTTATCCACTAGGGCTTTGTAGGCTTGCAAGATGGGACACCTACACTGGAATATCCCTTTAACCTGATTAACTATGAGCAAGGAATCGCTAAAAATATTTAGCTTAGTTATTTTCATGGTGATTGCCATTTGAAGGCCTATAATGAGGGCTTCATACTCGGAATTGTTGTTGGTACACGGGAAATCAAGTTTAAATAAAATAGGTATTGGAGCCCCTTATGGTGTGAAAAACACGATACCTATACCACCTGTAGCACCCTAAAATTAGCGCAGTTAAACCTTAGTAAAAAGATAAAAATTTGAATTTTAACCCCGAAACCACCCGTTAACCGCCTGTTACCCGCTCCCCTTGTTTTCCATGCCATTTTTAGGATTTGTTTTAACCGTTGGACGATATCATCGCCGATCGAACGAAATCATCCCAGATCTGATGAATTCATCTGGAACAGAACGTCCAGATGATTTCATCCCAAAACTGATTTTCATAATTAGCTTCTGTTTCAACAGCTTCTCTAACTTGGGCAGAAAGCGTGTCTGCGCGGTTAGAGTCTCCCCCATTGGAGATCTCCCAAATTGGGATGATCTCCAACCTCCTAACCTCTCCCTAATCCTATATAAACTGGGATTTTCTCAGTTTATCCCCCTGGATGACTGATTTCCCTGCAACTTTAGTTTCTTGTGCATTAGAACACCTTCGTACCATCGTTTGCATTGTGTATTTCAAGTTTTCTTGTAGGAATTTTACTATTTTTCAGTCGGAGCAAGCTCGGATCGTCGCTGGCGATTCCAGATGATTTTGGATGATCCTGTCATAGATCGGCGATGATCTCATACGATTGGAGGCGATCTCGACTACAGTCCATATTGGGGGCAATCAGAGCCCGAAGTTTGCATTTCTTTATCTTCTCTCTTCATTTCTTTATGAATTAACTTAGTTTATTCTATTTTTGCATCCTGGAGTTCACCTCATTTAGCATAGATGCATGATAAAGTTAAACTAAATTATTAAATTAATGCATTTCCTTTAATTGTTATCTGGATTTATCATTTAGTCAAGTTTACTATTATTTCTACCATTTCCCCTTGCTTTTGCAATTGTATTTTTGGTTTTTGGTATCTATTTCTGTGATTGCAGGTTTTTGACGAATTCGTCAGATCGACGATGATCTCATCTGATCTCAGATGACCGACTATGATCTGAGATGATTCTGTGCAATTGTAGATGATTATGTAATATTTGAGATGATCTGGACTTCTACAAACCTCAGAATCTTCATCAGACATCCGAAATTAGGTACATTCTATCTTATTTAGCACACTTTCTATGTTTAGCACTTATTCATGTTTTTTGTATCCATATAAATCAGCATTGGCATATAGAATAGCTTAGATTCATCTTGGCAAAACCTAGGATATGAATGATTAAAGTACAAAATGAACACATCAAACCCATTCTCAACCTAGGCATGGAAACTGCCACTCAAAAGTTTCCTGGTGAACCCACCATCCATCAAAAATTCACCCTTATACCCCCTCCCCGAGAGGCATGACCTTCAAAGGGCCTCTCAGTCTGAGGTATTGTCCCATCCTTCTCGCATCCCCCTTCCGGGCGCGGATCCTATAGCCTGAAGGTAAGGATGCAAAAAATTTGGAGCGATACATTTTGGTGAACCCGACGTGAAAACTAAAACCTTTTGAAAACAATCCAAAAAATAAAAAAAAATAAATGCATTTAGAATCATCAGACAAACAATTAAAGTTGCATATCATATTTAGATGGTAGATTATAATAAAATATGAGTTGTCACCATTAATGTTGAAAATCAATTAGCAACCATAGAGATTACTTCTGTGCTTAGAGTACCTCAAACAAATAGGGTTCAACCTTTGTGGGACGAACTTGATAGGAGATTGGGTATCATTGAATCCAGATCTATCGAACTTAGGCAAATTAAGAGGTTTGTCCTAGATAGAATCTTGGATCCTGATCAAGTAACCTTATATCATGAACTTCAGAGAGCTTGCCATAGGTGGTTAGCCGATAGAAGAGCACTTGTGTCTTCAGAATTGTATACCTTTGAGGAATACCTCGACAACGCAGTTGTAGTACATAAATTTCTATCTCGTATAGAGGATCAAGAGGTCGTTCTTACAGATAGAAAAATATGGAATAGAGTTCCTAGAGCTATGTTATATCGAGAATATTGCCATGAACTTTATTTCTACAGGTCAGAGTCTGAGACAGATAATATCACCATAGCACATTTTGTCAAATTCTTGAAAAACCATTTCCAATTTGAAGAGGAGCATTTCATGACTCTCGATGAACTTGATCCTATCAATGATATCCATAAACTATTTATAGAAAACTAAGCCATTCTTTTATTATTATTATTATTTCTTGCATTTAGTATGTTGTTTGTTGTCTTTATAATATTATCATAAAAACAAAACAAAAATATAACAAAAATTAAAACGTTTTCTTTTAAGTATTATAGTAGGTATATAATTAAAATATATACCTCCCAAACTTGTCATGGATATATATATATATATATTTGCTAAAATCTAAGTTTAAGCATAATGACTAGACTTAGGAATGGAAAACAGATTGAAGTAGAAGAAGATTGGTTAGGAAAACCAATAAATAAACCAGATGTCCTTCCTGAAGACCCAATTCAGGAAGAAGGAACCCTAGACCAACAAGAAGAAGAGTTTGCTGAAGGAAATGAACAAAGAGAAACTGTTAGAGAGGAAGGATCCTCATCCCCTAAAATGTCTCCGAAAGGAGCTGTTACTTTCGAGAACATGGAACATTTTTGGAAGTTCCTCAATACTAATATTGGCGCTCTTAATAGAGCAGTCCATATGGACAAGGATCAAATTAGTGACACTCAAGCAACCCTAGAAGAAATATATCACACACGCACTAATCCCTTGTCCTTCGTTGATCAAGAAAGTGATCAAGTTGGACCATCCAATTTGGATATGGCCGCTATAATCCAGAACATGCAACAACAACAGGTTACCCAACCACCTAGAGTGCCTGTTACCAAGCCTAGAGTTATTCCCACACAAAAGAAACCTTCATTCACTGCTCTATTTTGCCAAGTTATTGATCAACATACCTCAAATCAACAAAAGCCCAAAACAAAACCAAACACCAATTTCCAACAATCTGGGATACAACATAATGCTACCACAAATCTTCTTCATAATACTCTCCCTACCAACCATTTGCATAATAGCAATATAGCATCTAATCCTTACGTCACGCCATCATACGCTCATAAATCCCATACTCAGGTACCACCGAACCAATATGGTGGACAAACTAGTAATCTGGAAGCCATGGTGAAACAGTTAGTCTCCCGCATGGACCAGATAGATCCCTACCATCCCTCGTACAATTATCGAGAGATGTGTAGTCAGCCTCTAGATCCTATAGTTGTAGCACAACCATATCCTAAACACTTTCCTATGCCTGTCCTACCTATATACAAAGGAACCGAAGATCCCATAGAGCATCTTCGAATGTTTAGGATAGCATGTCATGATATATCACATGATGACTTGTTATTACTAAAAATGTTCCCAAAAAGTTTAGGAGGAATGGCATTAGAGTGGTATTATCAACTACCCACTCATTCTTTGAGGAATTTCGAAGAAACAGTCGAGTCTTTTGTTCATCAATTTAGTGCCTACATCGAAAGGCATGTAACCATTAAATATTTGTACAACTTAAAACAAGACAAAGATGAATGTTTTGCTGATTTCCTAGCTCGGTGGAGATAGTTGATAGGAAAATTGCACTTTGTGTTACCTTATCGAGAAATGCTGGATATCTTTATCAATAATTTACAAGAACAACTATCCTATGAGTTATCAACTGCTACCTTGACCACCTTCGACCAAGCTATAGACTTAGCTCGAAGAGTGGAAGATGCTCTCATTAGGAGAGGACAACTTAAAAAGAAAGATGATGAGAAAACATCCAGAAATCAATATAAGAATAAACAAGTTGTGGGTGATGGAGTCACTGATAGTAGAAATATTGCTACTATTAATGTTGCGAAGACAACGGAGAAGTTTATATTGAAACCTCCTGATAAACCACCTCGAGAATTTACTAGGTTAAATCAACCTCTATCAACCATTCTCTCGCAATTATTAGCACGAGGTTTGATCCAATTACCAAATATCCGGGAACCTGATCCAACTATACCCGGATACAGAGCTGATTTACACTGTGATTTCCATAGAGGACCTGGACACACTACCAACTCTTGTAAAATATTAAAACATAAAATACAAGACTTAATTGATAATAATGAGATGGAGGTGCAAGCCTTTCAACCTAAACAAAATCCTCCTAATAATGCTCAAAAGAACATCCCCCAAAATCAGAATCAGAATGCCAATCAATCATTGGACATATTTCAACATCCTTTACCAAAGCATGGTAAAGAAGTGGCTAATCAAATTGAACATCATAATGTTCCCCCTCCTACCCGATATGTAGGAACTATTAGTGGGCATTTACCTACTCATGATTTGGAAATATTTGACACAACTTTATCCATGGTTACGACCAGGCCTCTATATAACATTCAGACACCTGATCTTAGTGATGTAGAATATGAGACTGAAAGTGACATGGAAATCACCTCAAATCAATCGAATAGCTCCGAAGATGAATCAGATCCTATTCAACCTATCACAAGTTCTATGGTTCCAGAAGAACCATTTCCAAGAAGAGTCACTACTCGACCATCGTCTCACCAATTACTTTCTAATGAACAAGCCATAAATGCTAGACCAAGACCCATTCATCATCCGCAAAATAATATTGTAGGTACCATCGGAGCTGTTACTCGACAACAGGCCCAAAATTCTCAACAAGATCAAACTTAGAATGATGGATCAGCTCCATTTGTTTTGAAAGTTCCTAATAAAGGGAATCATGCGCCTAACGTTCAACCTAAACCTCCTTATAATATTAATGAACAATTATCAAATACTACAGCTAGAATTTCCCTTTTGGACCTTTTAAGATCTTCTCCTACACATAGGGATGAATTAATGCTCACATTAAGCCAAATGATGGTACCACAAAATATTCAACCTGAAGCCATGGCCAATACTATCATAACTCGAGAAGTCGATTGTATTGACTTTCGGGATAGAGATATACCGCAACATAGTTTACATAAGGATAACCCCTTATATATTACTGCCCTAATTGGAGATGTAGCAGTTAAACGAGTCTTGATTGACAATGGTTCATCTTTAAACATTTGCACTTTTGACTTCTACCAAAGATTTGGGTTTAGAAGTGACGAAATGAAAAGAACTGATATGATCATAAAAGCCTTCAATGACGAAACACAAGAAACATGTGGAGTTATTACTATCCCATTGCAAGTTGGTCCAAGAACCTTAGACACGACCGTGTTTATTGTACATTGCCCTGCATCGTACAATATACTCTTGGGTCACCCTTGGATCAACGTGATGCGATATGTTCCCTCAACTTTACATCAATGTGTTAAATTCAAATTTAAAAATCAGTTGGTTACCATTCATGGTGATCCTAGACCCTTTGATATGTGTGCTTTGGCAGAACCTGTTGGAGTTCAATTTTGCCCTGCTTTATCATCCACACATCCTAATTCTCATTATCCATCTAAACATGTGAAACACACACCCATAACATCATCTACTTTTTCTCCATCAACTCCACCTCTACATATAGTTCAACCATCTTTCGAACAAACCACATTAGGACCTCAAAAAGATCCTAAACCCACAACCAATGCTTCTTGTTTTACTCCTATAACTTCCATACCTATAGAATCATCCATCGACATCTCTACAACATCTACATCCACCAAAGGCATAATTTCCGCATCAGAAGATGTAGGAAATGTTCCTTCTACCTCTTATGCTCTTACTGACGAGCTCTTACCCGATTTATCTAAAATTCTTATATCAGAGAAAACGAATGTTGCTATGCAAAATTCCCTTATTTTAAATAATTTGCCACCCTCTCCTCATACCTTGGGTCTCCCACAACCTATGGGAAGTACTTACCAGGTCGGGAGCTGTGCTTTTATTTATAAGGGATATGACTGGGGAAGAATACCCAGAAACATCAAGACACATTATGATGGATATGCTCGATGTTATTTTACTAATGAGTATATTAAAGCTAAGCCTATAATGCTTAAATTGGGATATAAAGGGAAAGGTTTGGGACCTTTCCAGAATGGTATGAAAGAACCTTTTGAGGTAGAACCATGGCCCGCCCGATGTGGTGTGGGCCTATTTCCTAGTAAAGGTCAGCCCTTCCCATTTGAGGATGATGACCATCTCATATGTTACCAAGATTATTTGGATAAACGTGATGCCTTGTGTTTAATGAATAAGCCATTTACATGTAATATGCTATCTATAGCCTACCCTGAGATGATCACCGAATCCGACGATGAGTTGGAGGGAGACATCTTCCATGATGTCTCCATTGAGGAACTATTACATCATGAATTTTATTTTGATGGATCTATACCTAGTATAGCCCAGCTTGAGGCCACGACTCCTCAAGATGAATTATCCAAACTAACCTTGGAAGAATTACAAGAATTGGGCGTTTCACCCACCCCACCTAATTTTGAGAGAGATCTACACATGGAAGTAGAAAACGTCATAAAAATTAACATTGGAACCAAAGATAATCCTCACATAATCAACATTGGATCAGAATTGAGTCAAGAAAAATAGGATAAATACATTGCATTTCTTAAAGAATATGAAGATGTCTTTGCTTGGACATATGAAGATATGCCAGGATTAGACCCTTCTGTAGTTATGCATCACCTAGTAGTCCATTCGGATGCTAAACCTATTAAACAAAAACTTAGAAAAATGCATCCTAAAGTGGCCTTACTAGTCAAAGGGGAATTAGAAAAACTCCTGAAGGTTATTTTTATACAAGCCATTGATTATGCTGAATGGATCTCGAATGTAGTTCCAGTAACTAAGAAAGAAGCTACCAAAGTTAGGGTTTGCACGAACTTTAGAGATATTAATGTTGCATGCCCTAAAGATGATTTTCCTCTTCCCAACATGGATCAGATCATTGATTTTACTGCTAGGAGTGGAATGATATCCTTAATGGATGGATTTTCCAATTATAATCATCTTAGGATAGCTCCTGAAGATCAAGCTAAAACAACCTTTATTACCCCTTGGGGGACCTTTTGTTGGAAAGTGATGCCATTCGGTTTAAAGAATGCAGGTGCAACCTATCAACGAGCCATGACTTATATCTTTCATGATATGATGCATGATATTCTACATGATTATGTAGATGATATTATAGCTCGTTCCATCAAAGAAGATGATCATTTAGATGACTTGAAAAAAGTATTTGATCGGTTAAGGGAATATCTTATCCGACTAAATCCAGCCAAATGTATATTCGGAGTTAAGTCCGGTAAATTATTGGGGGTTATAGTTTCTTTACGTGGCATTGAAATTGACCCTCTCAAGATCGTGGCTATCACTGATATGCCCGCACCCACAAATATATCTGAATTATGGAGTCTACAAGGTAAGCTTCAAGCTATTCGTCGCTTCATCGATAAGTTGGCGGACAAAACAGGACCCTTTCTTAAGCTTCTTAAGAAAGATGTCTCTTTTCATTGGGACGACGAATGTCGGGAAGCATTTGAACTCCTCAAACAATATCTCCTTAACCCACCTATGCTTTCACCACCTAGATCTGATCGCCCATTTATCTTGTATATTTTTGCTTCAGATCTTGCCTTAGGAGCTATGTTAGCTCAACTTGACGATGAGAAGAAAGAACGTGCTAATTATTACATTAGCCGAACCTTAATCAGTTATGAAACCCACTACACAACATTAGAGAAACTATGTCTAGCTATCATATTTTCTACACAGAAACTACGCCATTATATGCTCAGTCAAAAAATGTATGTTATTGCCAAATTCGATCCTTTGCGGTATCTCATGAGTCGACCGTACTTATCTGGTCGCACAACAAAGTGGGTTCTTGCGCTAAGCGAGTTTGAACTCACGTTTATAGGACAGAAGTCTGTTAAGGGTCAAATCATAGTAGATCAATTAGTTGTTGCACCCTTAGAGTCTACCCATCCCCTCATCATTGAGTTTCTTGATGAATGCCTTAAATTAGAGGCAGACCATCCAGAGCAATGGTCCCTATACTTTGATGGAGCCCGATGCATGAGTGGGGCTGGTGCAGGTATTATTTTAATATCTCTGTAGAAACATCTTATACCTCTGTCCTTTAAATTAATGTTTGCTTGTACTAATAACACTGCTGAATATGAGGCTCTAATCCTTGGATTACGAGCTGCCTTGGCACTAAAAATTAAAAATTTATTAGTTTTCGATGATTCTCAACTTGTCATAAATCAAATCAATGATGTTTATCAGACCAGAGATGATAAATTACGTCCATATAAAGCATATGTCTTACAATTATTATCTCTATTTGATCAAGTTACCTTGGAAGCTATTCCTCGAACTAGCAACCGTGCGGTCGACGCTATGGCTGCAAGCTGCATCTCTTTTGCCCTTGGAGTTAGATGACGAATATGCTACCATCATTATTCGTCGACTCCAGGAACCCGCTTCAAATAAATCATGCTTAGAACCTTTGGATGTGTTTCTAATCAATGAAACTACTCCTGAACCTTGGTACACTGATATATTTAATTTTCTTCAAAATGGGACCTTCCCTGAAGGTTGTAATAACAACCAGCATTGATTATTACGTAGACGAGCAAGTCACTTCGTAATTATTGGCAATACACTGTATAGAAGATATTTTGAAGGCATCCTATTGAGATGTTTGAATCTAGACGAATCTAGATCAGCTTTGAGTGAAGCCCACGATGGATCTTGTGGGGGACATTTTAGTGGTAGCGCCATTGCTAAGAAGCTCCTTAGGATAGGATATTTTTGGCCTACCATGGAGAATGATGCACATGATTACGTGCGCCATTGTGACAAGTGCCAAAAACATGCTGACCTTGTCCATGCGCCTGCACAAGAGCTATAGGCTATTTCATCTCCTTGGCCCTTTTCAAAATGGGGCTTAGACATCATTGGAAAAATCAACCTTGTGTCATCTGATGGACACAAATTCATCATAACCGCCATCGAGTATTTCACGAAGTGGGTTGAAGCTATGCCCTTAGCTTCTTGCACTGGAACCCAAGTTTCCAAATTTATTTTTAATCAAATTATTTGTAGGTTCGAAATTCTTGCAAATCTCATCTCAGATAATGGAACTTGTTTCAAAAATAAATATGTCAAGAAATTATGTCAAAAATATAAAATTCAACATCGTTGGTCCACTCCCTATTATCCTCGGGGTAATGGCCAAGCAAAAGCATCTAATAAAACATTAATCAAAATCCTCAAAATACTGGTCAATAAATCTGGTCGAGATTGGCACATTCAACTATATCCTGCTTTGTGGGCTTATCGAACTAGCGTTCGCACTCCCACGGGCACTTCACCTTTTGTTTTGGTTTATGGCACTGAAGCTATTTTTCCCTTTGAATTAGAAGTTCCTTCTTTGGCTCTACTACTTCAAGATACGGAAGTAGGAGATGAATATCATGTTGGCAGATTTAGTCAGCTGGAACTCCTAGATGAGAAGCGCATCAATGCTTTGGAACATCTTCGAGCCTACCAAAACAAGCTCAAGCGAGCATACCTCAAGAAAGTTCATCATCGATCCTTTGAGATCGGTGACCTTGTCTTGAAAGAAAATAAAAAAAATACTAATGCAACTAAAGATCTTAAAGGTAAATTCGAGCCCAACTGGCTTGGACCGTATATCATCACTGCTAAATTTGGATCGGGAGCATACCGATTAGCTACCTTAGATGGTAAAGATCTTAAAGAACCTATGAACATTATGCATCTTAAACGCTATTATGCATAAAATCTGGTCATTTCATCATTGTATATATTGTTATTTTGCATATTGTTTCATTTTGGTCATCCATATAAAAATTTCAAACAACAATAATAGTATTTATTCTTTCCATTCATAAATTAAAATCAAAATATAAAAACTTCAAAATCATCAAAATCTTCAAAAACATCTTTTATTTTCGTACTTGTCAATTCTTGAAGTATTGCAGTTATATTTTCAATTATTTTGGATAAATTAGCATTTATTTGGAATCCCGCACTTTCACACTCACATGAATAAATATCTTGATTTTATTTTGTATGATTATTAATCTCTCTTATATCAAAGTCCACAGTTGAATTAAATAAATTTTTTGAGCATAGAGAACTGATCTTGTTATTTACTTGAACCAAGCATATCTTTTCACATTAAAATGATTTCATTGCAAATTCGATATGATGCTACATAGTAGAAATGGTTTCTTGAGCGAAAATTTTCCCCTGCTATCCTATCATGCACATGGTCTAGAATCTTTGAGAATTGACAAAAGGACAAGCTCACCCCTGCCCAGAATAAAAATCCCTTGCTCCACAGCCAATCCGAGCAAGTATCCCTAGTATAGGAAGAAAAAGAAAAGTCAAAGAAAATGAGAAAAAGAAAAATATTATTTTGTACCATCGCCGCAATATTTCAGCATTGTCTCAGTTCCAAGCAAAATACAAAAAAAAAAAAAAAAAAGAGACGAAAAGAAAAAGCAAAAGCAAAAGCAATAAAATCCTTTCCCTACCCCTTGAAAAGAAAAGAAGGGTGAATGAGCTTGAATCCCTGGAATTCTCAATTATTCGAAAACTGTGAGGTAAGCCCCATAACAGGCGGTTTGTGCCCAACCCGCTTGGCCTTGGGTAATCCCTAGCGTGGTGATATGTCTGTCACATTAGCGACCTTATTTTGTACAGACCTCTGTCTGCTTATGGATTAGCTAGCTCTTGATGACCCGACTTACATAGTAGTCTGGTACGGTTACATGCATATAAATCATGGTCAACGAACACTCATTTGGTTAATTTAAATTACTTGTATCAAATTATCTTGCTCAAAAATTGGTAAATGAACAATGCAATTGCACACACATTTGTATTTGAGAGATTTTTGTATCATTATGATAGATCAATATCGACAATGAACTCACATCTGCACATGGGGTTCCTTATAAATCTAAATTTTGTCTTTAAGATAATTTAAAATATTTATGCAAATTGTCTGGAATAATTTCATCTTCTTACTTGAGAATATTTGTTTAGTATAAAAACAATTACATACATGTTTTTCAAAAATCCAAACCTCCTTTCAAAACATGCAATAAAGTCACATTTCTTTATATATTCGACTTCCGCAATGATGGTATAGTTCCAAAACCTAAACTGGAATTTTATGCCTAGCGCAAGTCCTCATCTTATATATTTTCTATTTTTCTCAAAATCAAAAATCAATCATGCAATAAAACTATTATATCAATTTCCTTTTTTTGGATTTCACGATGATGGTATAAGTCTATACCTATAATTCTATGCCTAGCGCAAACCATTGTTCTAATTTTATTTTCCCATTCATTTTAATTCATAAAAACATATGGCTTACATCATTATGTTACACAATTGTGCTTTAAAAGGAACGCAAAATTTTCTATTTTATTTCATTATGTCAACATTCAATTTTGCAACCATGGTATAATTTCTAAGGAATTGTTCAAAATTTTATCACACTTAGGAATTTATGCCTAGCAAAAATCAATTTTTTAAAAATATATATTTCATGCATAATTTTTTTATGAAAATCTGAAAACAAATCATCACCATCATCATTTTTTTATCATCACAACACAAAGTCTTAAGACAGTCTCTTAAGCACCCTTTTACTTTTAGCAATATTTCTATATTGGGATTAGCTTGATGACCTAGTGAGCGGCGACTCCATGAAATGGTCTATAACAACGACAATGTCCTTTGAAATTATTGTTAGAAGTCTCTTTATTTTTCATCAAATTACCACAAAACAACCAATTTGTTTACATCATATTATTGCATTTAAATTTTATAGCATGACATAAAATTATAATTTATCTCCAACGACATAATTACATGAATAATCAACCAAACAAATCCAAAATTAAAGCATCATACAACATATACACAAGTCATATCATCAAAAATACCATATATATATCAATAAATTATGTACATCATCTCAAAACTGGATTGGTATGCCACAATCTATACCCTGGCATACTCAATCCTCTCATAATAATATATGCAATCTACAGTCTATAGCAGCTAGCCTCGAGAAGCCCTCGAGCTCTCAGCCTCATCTCCTCCCTTGCCCTGAGGTGGAGGAGGTGGTCCCATAGAGGTCCGGGCTATGTCTCGGGTCCTCACCATCGATCATGAGGATGTCCTCGATGATCCCACCCTGATTGGCTTCGTAATGCCGGCTGGCAGCTGTAACCTCTGGCCCTCTAGAACCAGCTGGAAGTATACTCCCTGATAGAATGCGGTCTGAGCCATAGACCACACCAACTCCTGCATGCTCGCCCCTCCACTCTGAGCCTTGAGTCGTGTAGCCTCATCCTGTAGTGTCTGCACCTGAGCCCGGAGGCGGGCAACCTCAGCCCATAGAGCCATCGTCTCGTTGCTCTCCCCTACCTCGACACCCTTGCCCTTATCGAGTGATGGTGGCCTCTCCCCCTACTGAGAAGGGAATCCCTCCTCCCTCCTCCCTATCTACTCTGGTATCTGTGGAGCCTATGGCATCCTTTGGCATCTCTCCTATGGAGACCATCGTTGCTCTCTCCCTTCGTGACCTCGTGCTTCCTCAATGGCAGTATAGCGTCGCCTCCCCATCCATCGCACAACCGCATGCATCGGACCCTGTGCCCTCATCATTCGAGGAGGGTGGATGCCTACGTACCAAGCATCGTATCCGTTAGCAACCCCAATATCATCCCCATCCACTGGCTGGATAGGGGCATCATCCGCATCCTGGCTCCAAAATCACTGCATATCCGGAGCCCCGCTCAGTGTAGTACTATCCCAAATAGTCTGGGAGTACTCATAGTCCCTGAGAGATGGGATCCCCTATTGTAGACCGAACTATCACAAAACTTGGTCGTAGCGGTGGAGCTCTACCTCTCCCCACTCCATCCTCAACCAACAGACTCACTTGATGTGAGCCAACTCCTGTTCGTCCTCTCCCCACCTTGGATGCTCTCTCCATGGCCTCCAGGTGATATGGTCTAGGATGAGGTCATCTAGCAACCTTCGAGACATCGACAGATCTATCCATCGTTGTGACCCTCTCTGGAGCCACCAATAGAAAACCTGGGGTCTCTCCCGGTCAACCCCTATCAGTGGGAGTCCTATCGGCCTCCGCACCATGATGTGCTCCTAGCACCATACCTACAATAGTGATGTCAAAACCAGACATTGGCCTCCCTTGTATACGACCCCGTGCAAGATCCTATACAAGCGACACAGTACAAAGCTACCCCATGCAAATATGTACCCATGGTCTCTCATGTCGTAGACCACATCTGAAAGGAGCCAGGGTAATCTGCACCCGCTCTGGTGGCATAGCAGTAAGCCACCCACTACCCCTACCAAAACCTGAGTCAACCTAGATGCCCTAGGCATCTGCCTCAGAGACTCGATGTTCACTCCGCCCTTCTCTAGGGTGAAGCTCGGGTCTCTACACAGCCTCATCATAGCCGCCTTGATTGGTCGTAGGAGTCATAAACTATCCTTGTATGGGGATCCTCAAGATCCTCCATACATCCTCTAGTGTGGGAGCCATCTCCCCTATCGGTAACCAGAAGTAGGATGACCCCGGATACCACCTCTCTGCTAGGGCTATCAGTAGCCCCATGTCTGACGGTATTTGTGGCATCTCTGCCACATGCTGTAGGCTGACCTATGCTAGTTGGTCTCGCTAGGCCTGGTCGAGTGTGGCCACATCATCCCTCAGCCCCCGTATTTCCATTCTCGACTCTTTAGTAAATCCCTCTGCAAAATAAACAATAAAACAACAAAATTCATTAATAAAACAATTATTACAATCAATTAAATGCAATTCAAACAAGCTTAATTTCATAAAATGATGATATCGTCCACCATTGGATGATATCGTCCTAAATTGGATCAAATCATCCTTTGTAGGATGAAATCGTCTCCGATTTCTCAACTTGGGGATCGCCCCTTGTTGGATGGGATCGCCCCTATTCCATCGATTTTGCCCTCAGAAGAAATCGATGATCTAGGGGCGATTTCGATGAAATGGGGACGATTTCGTCCCGACGTCATCGATGACCTAAAAATGGCCGCGATGCCCCAAAACAGTCAAAATTTAAATTGCAAATTACACAAATCAAATTACAAACATAATTCACTAGGTTTAGATCCTTACCCGTAGCCCACGCCGGACCTCTGTTGATCTGTGCGCTGTCTCGACCATTTTGTCTACAGAGCTCTAAAAACAGTGAAAAATGAACAGTAAAAATGAATTAGGGTTTTACCCTATTTTTCTTAATTTTATTTAAAAACACCAACATTTTTTTTTAAATTTTGCTTTTTCGTGCTTTTACCTCAAACGTTCGATTTGGGTAAAAACACGGAGGGGGCACCATAGTAAGCAGTCGTACGATTCGACCTAGAATCGTCGTCTAAAAAATTGAGTAAAATTTTGCTTTCTCATAAAACGGGAAGAACTCGTCTTTAACGCATTTTCTTCAAAAAATTCGCTAAAGAGGGGGAAAAATGTAGCACCCTAAAATTGGCGTAGTTAAACCTTAGTAAAAAGATAAAAATTTGAATTTTAACCCCGAAACCACCTGTTACCCGCTCCCCTTGTTTTTCGCACCATTTTTAGGATTTGTTTTAACCATTGGACGATCTCATCGTCGATCAGACGAAATCATCCCAGATCTGACGAATTCATCTGGAACAGAACGTCCAGACGATTTCGTCCCAAAATTGATTTTCATAATTAGCTTCTATTTCAACAGCTTCTCTAACTTGGGTAGAAAGCGTGTCTACGCGGTTAGAGTCTCCCTCGTTGGAGATCTCCCAAATTGGGATGATCTCCAACCTCCTAACCTCTCCCTAATCCTATATAAACTGGGATTTTCTTAGTTTATCCCCCTGGCTGACTGATTTCCCTGCAACTTTAGTTTCTTGTGCATTAGAACACCTTCGTACCATCGTTTGCATTGTGTATTTCAAGTTTTCTTGTAGGAATTTTACTATTTTTCAGTCGGAGCAAGCTCGGATCATCGTTGGCGATTCCAAAAATTTTTGGATGATCCTGTCGCAGATCGGTGATGATCACGTACGATTGGAGGTGATCTCGACTGCAGTCCAGATTGGGGGCAATTAGAGCCCGAAGTTTGCATTTCTTTATCTTCTCTCTTCATTTCTTTATGAATTAACTTAGTTTATTCTATTTTTGCACCCTGGAGTTCACCTCATTTAGCATAGATGCATGATAAAGTTAAACTAAATTATTAAATTAATGCATTTCCTTTAATTGTTATCTGGATTTATCATTTAGTCAAGTTTACTATTATTTCTACCATTTCCCCTTGCTTTTGCAGTTGTATTTTTGGTTTTTGGTATCTATTTCTGTGATTGCAGTGTTTCGACGAATTCGTCAGATCGACGATGATCTCGTCTGATCTCAGATGACCGACTGTGATCTGAGATGATTCTATGCAATTGCAGATGATTATGTAAGATTTGAGATGATCTGGACTTCTACAAACCTCAGAATCTTCATTAGACATCCGAAATCAGGTACATTCTATCTTATTTAGCACACTTTTTGTGTTTAGCACTTATTCATGTTTTTTGTATCCATATAAATCAGCATTGGCATATAGAATAGCTTAGATTCATCTTGGCCAAACCTAGGATATGAATGATTAAAGTACAAAATGAACACATCAAACCCATTCTCAACCTAGGCATGGAAACTGCCACTCAAAAGTTTCCTGGTGAACCCACCATCCGTCGAAAATTCACCCTTATACCCCCTCCCCGAGAGGCGCAACCTTCAAAGGGCCTCTCAGTCCGAGGTATTGTCCCATCCTTCTCGCATCCCCCTTTCGGGAGCGGATCCTATAGCTTGAAGGTAAGGATGCAAAAAATTTGGAGCGATACACCACCTCCTTGTTCGCATTTAGAACCATATAAGAATAGAGTTATGTCTGCCTGTGACTTAGGCTTTGCAGAATCAGGTAATTCTAAGATATGAAACACGCCATCATCGAGAAGTTCTACATTCAGAGGCTGGTCATCCTAGAGAGGAGCCTTTGCTAGTTGATCGGCTATGACTTGTCCTTTGATTGATTTTTGTCCAATGAACTCTAGTTCAAATTTCGTCAACAACATTATCCATTTTGTTGTGCAACTATTATGATATGTTTGACTCATCATATAACACAATGGATTTTTCTTAGATATACATGGTATTATTGAGCATGTAATGGTGTAGCTTTTTAGTGGCAAAGACCATTGCTAAGCATAGCTTCTCAACGTATGCATACTTGATTTCATAGCTGGCCAGTGTGTGGCTAATATAATATGTAGCCTATTCTTTATGAAATTCATTCTTTTGGGACAACATGGTGCCCAATGCCAACTCAGTAGCTGATATGTATAAATAGAACAACACTCCTAGTTACGAAGAAGCCAATATAGGTGGTGAAGCTAGGTATTGCTTAATTTTCTCAAAGGCATTTTGACATTATTCATCCGAATGAAATGAGGCCCCCTTATGTAGCAACTTATTCATGGGTCGACACTTATCCGATAATTATGCTATGAAGCATTTTATGGATGCAACCTTTCCTTGCAAGCTACATAGATGCTTAATGGTTGTGGGGGGACGCATTTCTAATATTGCCTTGACCTTGTTTGAATCTACCTCTATTCCTTACTTGGATACTATGAATCCCAATAGTTTACTAGATGTGACACCGAAGACACACTTCTTAGGATTAAGCCTAATATTGTGCTCAATGATACGATCTAGAACCTTACATAATACATCGATATGCTCATGGCATAATAGGGATTTTTCCAATAAGTCATCCATGTAATCTTCTAAAATATTATGCATGTAGTCATGGAAGATATATATCATGGCTCGTTGATAGGTGTCACCAACGTTCTTAAGGCCAAAAGACATGACCTTATAGCAGAATGTCCCCTAAGGCATTGTGAATACCATTTTGATCTGGTCTTCTAGATTAATATGAATTTGATTATATCCAGAGAAACTATCAATAAGGGATAGCATTTCATGTCCTGCTGTAGCGTCTACCAATGCATCAATGTTTGGTAAGGGAAATTCATCCTTAGGAATTGCTTTGTTGAGATCTCTGAATTCGATGCAAATGCGAATCCTCCCATCAGAATTTTTGATGGGAACCATGTTTGAAACCCATGATAGATATTCTACTGAGATGATGAAATCAACATCCAACAACTTTTGCAATTCATATTTCACCATTAAGGCTACTGTTTGGGTGCATCTTATGCAACTTTTTCTTAACTAGTTTGATATTTTTGTCTAATGTAATATTATGTGTGATTAGATTTGGGTCCAGTCCTAGCATGTATTCATAATACCAAGTAAAAGCATTCATCCTTTATTTCAATGCTCTTGTGAAATCATCTTGTTCAACTAGGGATAGAACTTCCCCTAGTTTGATAATATGGGGATTATTGGGATCTATATCAATATCCTTGTCAATTGTTGGCTCAATTGACATATGAAACCCATATTTCAACTGATGTGGAGTGGGAATCAAGTGAATGTCATTAGCTAGATTTGCTTCATCCATAGGAAATTCAGGATCAACCTCAGCTTGAAAAACATCTTGAGTAGTTCTTGGAGAAAATTGAAATGGTTGTAACATTTCCTCATAAGGCCAGTACTCTTATGGTGATGGGGTAGAATCTCCTCGATCAAAGTCAATTGCCTCAATATTGATATGCAATTAATTTTATGGGTTATTTATATCTATCAATTGCATGGTTAAATCTATAGAAATCATTTTTATGGATAGATGATATCCCATTCTAGGATGAGTAGGTCTAGAGACCTCATGTTGTCTCATAACTCATAAGGGTGGATCTAGTGGAAGTGGAATAACTGGCGATGGCCTATGTAGAAGAGGATGAGCCAGATATTCGCACGATAAGAGCTAGCATCAAATGGGGCCTTGGATGGGTAATAACATGTAAAGATAATATTCATCCTCATCATCCAAGGGTAACACTCACTTGTGTTCATCATATGATCTAGGATAGTTTATTGGTGCGACGCAATAGTCATCTTCATCATCACTCGTCCATTCATGAGGAGGACCTTGATCCTCTTCCTCACTATCATATTTCAAGATATGTGAGCTTTCCACCACTTCATGGGGTTGGGCAACACCACTGGATAGTATTTGATCTTCCTTATATATGGGAAAATAATCCCCCAAAGAATGAATATGATTCGGATTGGCATATGGATTGCGTGCAAGATTATCATGATAACATAGACATAGGTGTTCTAGAATCTCTATGAGGACATACAATGGTATTGGCTTATTGTGTCCCAAATCGAATTTATCATAAGGTAGTTGATATTGGGGATGACATGGAACACAAGTACCCTGCTCATATAGGCCTAAACAAAAACCATGCCAATTACAATGATCTAAGTACCACAATGCATAATCTAGGTTCGACAAATATTTTACATTCTCAAAAAAGGGTTCATCATCTTCTTCTTTCTAAAGAATTGGCAGAGCTCCATACTCTAAATTCCCATATACAAAATTAGTTTGATTGGGAGGTAGACCAAGAGGTACGATGCTACCTATGGGAATACGAGGTCACCCCATATCTTACACTGTCTCTATAGATGGAACCGTTGTGATATTTATTACAATATATTCTCCTATCCCTATACTAAACATATGTACTGTGACCTGGGATGGCGAAGGTGGATGATATGAAAGTGAGGTTTGAGGTGACTCAATGTGAACCTCGAAAGTGATTCCTCATTTAGAACACAAGGAATCTTCTCCATGGATATGGTGGAAACTAGAGGTGGGATCTCATCAATTGGCCTTTTTGACATGTTTCTTGATGGAGGATCTGACGATGTCAAAGGTATATCTGAAGCTGCCAATGATGAGGATGGCATGGATGAAGATGTAGATGGTGAAATGGAAGGTGATGGTGGAATGGATAGACCCTAAATAGGTGCATTTAGTCGAAAGTATACATAAGTTGAAGGTAATATTGACTATGGCATCTGTTGCACCATATTATAGTATTTGAAGGGCTCTAGATCTATAGAGACTACGTGCACTTGCCCTTCATGACTATATTTGAGACATTGATGCATAATGGATGGGACACTTCATATACCATATCCAAGGTATACCTAGAAAAATTTTATTGGTCATCTCACCTTCCAACACATGACACAATATCAATTGATGAGGCCTGGAAATGCCTCAATCATAACATGTTTTGAACACTAAAATTGCCTATAAACTCTTATGTTTTATCTGATATGTTAGTTAAGTTGATTCAATATGTTGTATATTAACCATTTTGCATGATCAATGTATTTGGAATATTATATGCTGATTTTTACAGCTTTTTGCATAGTTTTGTGTTCTTTTTGCTATGACTTGCTAAAATGGGATATGCTTAGAATAATAGCAGCATTTCACTAATCATGTTTTGATTTGTCTCAAGCATTTATTTCACCTAAATCGGCAACAAGTGCAAGCAAACTATTGCTGTGCAGCAAAAACTGGTCTTTCCCATGTAAATTCCAACCAGCTGTCCATAAATAGCAAGGCATGGAATTCACATGTGGAAAGAGATGAAGACCATTGGAATTTGATCTTAAGAGATAACCCACCTGAGAGATGCAGAAGAAATCACTGGAAAAGCACACATTTGTTCATTCTAAAGTATCTTCGGAATGAGCAGATCTTCGAAATGAAGAATGCAGTGTCTTCGAAATGAGCGGATCTTCGGAATGAAGAATGCAGTATCTTCGGAATGAGTGATCTTCAGAATGAAGAATGCAGTATCTTCGGAATGAGTGATCTTCGGAATGAGAATTGCATTGTCTTCGAAATGAAGCCACTTATCTTCGAAATGAAAACAGAATGTGCTTTTTGACTTGTTGACCGATTTTTGAAGCCGAAAAAGGGAAATAAAGGTTGGAAAAGGTAAAGGAAAAGATCTTCCATCTGTCTTTGCCGTCATTGCCGACCAAAGCCATCATTAAGGGAAAGATCAAGTTTTAATCTTCTTCTAGGATAAAACCAGAATTTGTTGCAGCATTGTAGGATTAGATCTTTTGAGATATTCATAGTTTGTAATTAGATCATAGGACATCTATAAATATTGCTCCCATTCAGGTTGAGCCTAGTAGTAGTAGCAGCAGGAAGTAGAAAGTAAGGAAGCTAGGAAGAAGCAAAAAATAGGTAGAAATTGACTGTTACAGTCCTATAACAGTTTTTCAATAGAATTATTGTAATCATGTTCTTTAATCAATAAAGTGCACCAGTTCTATTTCATATTGCTTGTAAATGAGTGTGATTAAGATCTAGAGAGAGAGAGACTCATACCTTCTTCTGGACAAGGAGGCTGGCCACTTCCAGACCTAGGAGGAGGACTAATAAGCAGGTTTTTATTCTGATTTTGCTGCAGCAGAATGAGTTGTAGAACTTGTTATTTCAATTGCTTGTAAACAACTGACAATATTTGTGATCTTAGTTTATTTATGTTTAGATTAAACTTGTGCTTAATGTTTTAGTTGTAATCTCTACTTTCAGCAAAGCTTCCATTTTATTTCAGACTGTTATTTCCAGAATTTGTTGTTTTCAGCAATTTCTTGCATTTTATGTTTTGTTGTCAAACCCTGCATAGAAGATTGACAACCTTCTGTTACAGAGCCTTGACAGTTTTCATTTCCATGTTAGAATTAGACTTTCATTGCTGCAAAAGTAATTAGATTTCCTTTCTACAATTAGGATCAGACTTTCAATTCTGCAACTGTTATTTCTGCAACATAATTAGGTCTTATTCTGCAATTGTAAATCAGGACTTCATTTCTATAGTTAATGATTAGTTTCCAATTCTGCAACTTAGATTAAGGTTTAATTCATGCAATTTAGAGATAGGAATGTCCTAAAACCCCCACACAACCGGTTTCACCAATAAAACCTGTTGCTCTAGATTGACCTAAGTTATAGTTGTTTTGCCTCTTCTTTCGTAGATAGCCTTGTACACAGCCCTGGATTGACAAACACATTGAGAATTAATGATGGTATAACGACTACGCATCATTTTGGCATCGTTGTCGGGGAATAGTGTTGCCAGAAGAAAACAAATAGTCCAATAGCTGTAATCAGACTAAGCTATGAAAATTCAGGTTAAAATCTGAATACAATTGAGGAAGATAACAACTATTGACTTAATTTATGTCATTTAAGAGTAAACATGAATGAGTAAGTCTAGGGATGAAAAAGGTAGAACTACCCCAAAGGATCCCTGGCTTGTTCCATTAAGGAGATCTTCACGCCTAAGGGGTGAATCACCTGTGTTTGAACTACCAGAAATATTGATAGAAAAATCACCAGTCTCACCATCATTAGAACATTTTGAGAAAGGAAAATCACCAATTTTATCATCATCAGAATATCTTAAGGAAGAAAATTCATCAGACTCATCATCAACAGAGAGGCTTGGACCTCTTGAGAGAACAATTTGGAAAGCTTTAACTTCTCCTAGGAAACAGGAAACTATGGCAGAAGGAGGCAATATAGATGGCCAACATGGCTATGTCCATAATGAAGGAGATGATCAGGATATGCTCCAACCTTCCAGAACATTTGAATATCCTATTCGTCTGAATCCAACACAAAACTCTCCCATGAAAACCATTTCACCTTCAGTACTTCCAACCTTTCGAGGTGTTGTATCTGAAGATCCTGATCAGTTTTTGTTTGAATTCAAGGTAGTGTGTCAGACCTATGATTATATAAATGACAATCAAAAACTTAAGGTTTTTCCCTCAACACTCAAGGATTCAGCATTGCGCTGGTTCATGAGCTTGGAGCCAAATTCCATAAGAACCTGGGATCAAATGGAAACTGTCTTTTTAGATAAATATCAGGAATATTGCCGTGTAAGGAATAGAAAAGATGAGTTATTCAGAATCAAGCAGGAAGATGATGAGACATTGGAAGATTATCTTGATAGGTTCTCCTTTGTTCAAAGGAGATGTGGACTTGTAGAACCAGAATTATGTAAAACCATCTTTTTGAGAGGATTGCAAGATGAATCCAGAGAAGTTCTGGATTTGATGGGAAAAGGGGATGTAACCACTCTCAGTAATGAGGAAATTATGGATCTCTATAGGAATTACTCTCGCACTAAGCAGAGAAGAAGAAAAATCCGCACAAATGGCACTGATGTGAAGGACCTGATAGAGGAACTTGCAAATTTCAAAACCGATATTCTAGTGCACCTAAACACTACTTTGGGGGAAATGTCTGCAAAAGCAAAAAACATAGAACCCTTGGCAATTTATTGCCCAAGATGTAGAAATAAACATGCTTTGCAGGAATGTCCTTTGAATAAAACATCTATCTCAGCCATTTGTAGTATCTCGTTCAAAAAGGCATTCAACCGATCAATGCCACCTCGCTACCACAACTCAAAACTGTGTTAGAAAACCAGACCGAGGAACTCAACTACATTGGACCAAAACAAGGGGGAAATTTCTCTCAATACCAAAATCCCCCTCATTTTCCTACAAATTGGGGGCATAATCCTGGTACTATGCCTTGGGGACAATCAGAACCACCCCAACGTCCTTGGAATTATCCTCAATGGACAAATTCCCAAGAATGGCCACAAGCAAATTGGAGTAACCCAGCCTGGAATCAGAATCAAAACCACCCCTCATGGAATCAAAACAACCCATCTTGGAATCAAAACAATCCAACCTGGAATCAAAATCAGACTAATCCACATTGGATGCAAAACCAACCACAGTGGAGTCAGCAATACCAATCCTATCCAAGGCAACAAAGGAATCAAGGTCAAACTCAGCATTTGTTGCCTGCACCTAATCAAAATTTCCAAGAAAAATAGCAGCAAACACAGCAAGTGAAACAACCTCAAATGCCAGCTCAACCAGTCACTAATCCAAATAGCATGAGACAAACACCTCCTGTCTATGTGGTTGAAGCTGAAGAAAATGTTGAAATTAATGTTCTTGATTGTAGTAACATCCAACTTCGTTCAGGAAAAGTTGTACCTGAACCAGTTTCAAATGAAATTAAAGAAAATGAAGAGCAAGAATCATTGGAACCAGAGAAAATCCAACCAACAATAGAGAAAGAGACAAAACCACGAAATGTAACAGTTACCAAGGATAATTCCATATCCTGAAAGATTCAATGCAATACCAAAAAATTCTGAGTTAGAACTGGTCAAAGAACTCAAAAAGTTAACTATATCATTGCCCTTATTGCAAGCCATTAAGGAAATACCAGAGATTAACAGTACTATCCAAAATTTGTGCATTAAAAGAGCAGGAAGAAAAAAGAAAGCATTTCCTAAAACTATGCAGGTTGAAGGAAAGATAGCTGATCTCTTATCTGGAAAACTAGTACCTCCAAAGTATAGTGATCCAGGAAGCCCAGTTATCATAGTCACCATAGGTTCAGTACCAATATCAAATGTCTTAGTAGATCTAGGAGCTGCAATAAATGTCATGACCAAGGATACAATGAAACAATTACAGCTCAAACATCTCAGCCCCACATTTACAGTTTTAGAAATGGCTGATAGGTCAGTTGCAAAACCTGAAGGTATCATTGAAGATGTCCCTATAGAAGTTTCTTCTTGGGAATTCCCTACAGATTTTTTGGTTTTACAGCCAAGAAATTCAGCACATGGATATCCCATTATTTTGGGAAGACCTTGGCTTGCAACTGCAGCAGCCTTCATAGAATGCAGATCTGGAAATATGACTATTTCAAATGGTATTGATCTGAAACAGATTTCTTTATATCCTCCTGCAAAACCATCTAGCAAATTTTTAGGTCAGTTATGGTTTTCTGACTCAGATGAAGAACCAGAAGAGGTCATTTCTACACTAGCTACCTTAGTAGTAAGAGAACACACAGAAGACCTCAATGACACAAAAAATTTAGAAAATGAAACAATCCTGATGAATGTTCTGCATGAACAAGGTTTAGAAGGAGAAGCAACAAATATCCAACAGTTGTTAAGTAATGAGGAGAATCAAAAATCTGAAGATGAACCATCTGTAATATCACAGGGAAACTCTGTTTCACTACCACATGGATGGCACCATCATCTGATTTTTCCTTCTCACTGTTCCATACAAGATATGCTTCCCTCAAGCAGCAATAAAATAGAAACTGCTTCTTTTCTCCCAACTCAACAATGTCCTCTTAATCCCTTAATCACCAGGTATGAAGGAGTGAATTCAGTCCTTCTAAATACAAAACAAATAGAAGTCCAACCAGGCAAATTTTTGAACATTTACAGCTAGCTTGCTAGGGAAGAGGAAGAAAAATTGATAGTTGTCTTGCAGAAGCATGTTCATGCTTTTGCTTGGAACTACAAAGATATGTCAGGAGTCCATCCCGATATATGTACCCACAAAATCTATACCGAAGAAGTCAAGCCGGTTAGACAACCTCAGAGAAGATTGAATCCTGCCTTAAGAGATATTGTGAAAGAAGAAATTGAAAAACTTCTGGAAGTAGGATTCATTTACCCAATTTTCGATAGCCAATGGGTTTCTCCATTGGTAATAGTTCCTAAGAAAAATGGAAAAATGAGAGTATGTGTAGACTATAGAGAGTTGAATAAGGTGACATACAAAGACCATTTTCCATTAGCTTTCATAGATCGGGTGTTAGATACTCTTGCTGGAAAAAGATACTTTTGTTTTCTTGATGGATTTAGTGGATATAATCAAATTCAGATTGCACCTGAAGATCAAGAGAAAACAACTTTTACATGTCCTTGGGGAACATTTGCCTATAGGGTTTTACCTTTTGGTTTGTGTAATGCCCCAACAACTTTTCAGCGAGCAGTCCTAGCAATTTTTGCTGATCTGACCACCAAAAGTGTTGAAATATACATGGATGATTTCACAAGTATGTGGACAGACTTTTGATTTTACATTGGAAAATCTTGACAAAGTCTTAACTCGCTGTGAAACATACCGGTTATCCTTGAATCCAGAAAAATGCTTCATGATGATGAAGGAAGGGATAGTTCTTGGTCATCACATCTCTCCTGAAGGGATCCAAGTTGATCCAAAGAAGGTGGAAATTATCAAGAATCTCCTTCCTCCTAAAACTCGGACTAATGTCCGAAGCTTCCTAGGACACATTGGTTTTTACCGTAGGTTTATTCCCAACTTTAGTACAATAGCCAGTCCTATGTTTGCCCTATTGACTAAAGATTCTGAATTCTCCTAGACCGCAAAGTGTCGGGAAGCATTTGAAGCTCTGAAAGAGAAATTAATAACTCCACCTGTGCTCGGAGGACCTAATTGGACATTACCATTTCACATACAGATCGATGCCTCCAATACAACAATTGGAGCAGCATTAGGACAAATTGACAATGGTGAACACTATACCATCTACAACATTAGCAAGAACTTGACAGGAGCCGAGAAAAATTATACAACAAGCGAGAAGGAATTCCTAGCAGTAATATATGCCATCAACAAATTCAGGCATTACATCACAGGTTATCAAATATTTATTCACACAGATCATACAACCATTAAGTATTTGATGAATAAACCTATGGTAAGTGCAAGAATTATTCGTTGGTTGTTGTTGTTGCAAGAATTTGATATCACTATAATCAACAAACCAGGAAAAGCTAATGTTGTGGCAGATTTCTTGTCCAAGGTTGCGAGAATCACGGATGAAGGGGAATTAGTTGATGACACTTTTCCTGATGAAAAACTATTTGCTATATCAGTCCAATCACCTTGGTTTGCAGATATAGCCAATTATTTGGTCACAGGGAAAGTTCCTCCACATTTCACTTCAAAACAGAAAAAACAATTGATCAAACAGAGTTCTTCTTTTGAATGGATTAAGGGTATGCTTTTTAAGTGCAGTCCTGACCATGTGTTACGTAGGTGCATCCGAAAGGATGAAGTGTATGATATCCTTAGAGCTTGTCATGATGAACCCTTAGGTGGACACTATTCTGTAAAAAGCATAGTTAGGAAAATCCTAGGGACAGGATATTATTGGCCATCTCTTCACAAGGATGTAAAAAAGTACATCAGGCATTGTGATGCATGCCAAAGAATGGGGAAACCCACTCATACAAATGAGATGCCACTGCAGCCTCAAATGGTTTTAGAACCATTTGAGAGGTGGGGGCTTGATTTTGTAGGACCTATTGATCCACCTTCTCAAGGAAAGGTGCATATTCTAGTATGCACCAATTACCCGACAAAGTGGGTAGAGGTGCGTGCTTTCAAACATGCTCGTGAAGAGAAGGTCGTTGATTTCTTGTATACTCAGATTTTTTAGAGATTTGGAGCTCCACGGTCTATCACCACAGACCAAGGACCCCAATTTGCATCCAAAGTCATAAAAGCATTTACAGAATTGTATGAAATCAAACATAGGAAATCATCACCTTACCACCCACAAGCAAATGGCCAGGTTGAGGTAACAAACAGGGAACTAGAATGCATCTTGACAAAAATAGTAGCCTTTCATAGGAGAAATTGGCTAGATAAATTACCTGAAGCAGTTTGGGCCTACAATACTACTTGGAAGTCCACTACTGGATTCACACCTTATGAACTAGTCTTTGGTAAAAAGCCTCTCTTACCTATTGAATTTGAGCTACTAACATTGCGCACAACACTGGAAATTGGAATTGAATTGTCGCAGGCACAGACAGACAGGATTCTGTAGCTGAATGCATTGGATGAACTTAGATTGGATGCTCTGCACCAAACTGAGGTAATTCAGGAGCAGAGGAAGTTGTGGCATGACAGTCACATTCAGCAGAGGAAACTTCAACAAGGAGATTGGGCTTTACTGTTTGATTCTCGCTATGAAGACTTCCCTGGAAAACTGAGAACTAGATGGTTGGGACCTTACTGGATTGAAGAGGTATTTGACAATGGAGCAGCTCGCCTATCCCCTATTGATGGATCACAAAGGAAGTTGGTAGTAAATGGACATCGCCTCAGGGTGTACCATACACCTCTGACTAAAGATGAATTCTTGCAGCAACTTGATAGTTTGGATACACAACAGGTGGAAGAGATTCCCTCTTCCACTTCAAAACAATCAAGATGATCATGGATTTCAAGAAAAAGCAAAAAATACAAAAAAAAAAAATAGAAAACAAAAAGATGAATAAATTCTGAGTATGAATTCCTTCATGGGCATGGTTTCAGGGGAAATCATGAAATTCCTTCATGGGCATAGTCAGGATCAAGAAAAAAAAAAAAAGAGAGAAAAGGAGAGGTAAAAAAAAAAAAAAGGGGAAAATCAAAAAAAAAGAAAGAGAGAAAAATGAATAACTCAGTAGTGAAAACCTTTTCTTAAGGCACTACTGGGTTGGTATGCATGAAAACCAGTTTTCTGGCATGCATAACCTTGAGAAATTTCTGAACCATCATTGTACAAATTCACCAAGTGCACTTGTTTTGAAATGTTGCAGAAAATCTCAGTAGAACATCAACAAAGGCAGTCATTCTTCAAAACTGGCATTAACTATTTTTATCAGGTATATATTTCTTACATTTCTTCATTGTAAAATGATTGGTATATAGTATATGACGATTAACCATTAGCATAAAAGGTATTCATAAGAGTTGGCATACTTAAAACATGTTTTGAAAATGAAAATATTGATTTCTGCCTAATCTTCGAAACAAGAATGTCAAACACAGTGCCTGCTGTATTATCTTCGGATTGAAATTGTCTTCGGAATGACAGTAGAATGAATGTTGCACTTTGTCTTCAGAAAGAAGCTTTGTCTTCGGAATGAAGATCTATCTTCGAAATGAGGATTGATCTTCGGAATGAGGATTAATCTTCGAAATGAAGATTTAAATTTGCAAAGAGGATTTGTCTTCGGAATGAAGACTCGTCTTCGAAATGAAGTCATAATCTTCGGAATGAAGTTTTGTTTGCGCAATAAGTTATAATATTTAGAAAGAGCATTTCCACGTGGCATCCAAGAAGACAAGGTACGAAAAAAATCAAATTCTTTTAGCTGCATACGATAAAAAGGGACACGTGTCAGCAAGGACATGGTTTATTTTGCACGTGAGAATCTACGGACTAAACAAAAAAAAATTAAAACCAAATGAGGTGGATCTGATGGCAAGGACGTCCATGCAATCATTGATGGATAGGTGTTCGATGCAACAATAGAAATGCGTGCCACCTTTCTTTTCGAAGACGTGTTTGCGAAGTACAGTGCTCAGGTTACGGTTCATTCCGAAGAAGCAGACGAGAAATAGGGCAAGCGAAGACTTAGAGCTAAACCCTGCAAATCTGCAACATAAAAACCAGAGATCCAGCAGAGGAATAGCAGCAGCAGTGAACATTTTTTTAAACAGAAAAGATGGGGTGAAAGATCAGAACGGAACCAGCAGATACCACCTACCTCAGAGAAAATTCTGCAGTCCTACAGATTTTTGAAGATGGAGGGTTTATGCCATTTTTGGATAAGTTTAATGGGTCTTCCGAAGATTTGGCTGGCATGTTCGCCCATACATTCAGAAACAACCGAGCACATGTTAACGACATGACTATTGAGGTAACCCCTAAAATTTTAAGTCAGATTACTGAGCTGCCATTAGAAGGGATTTCAATTTCTAGATCTGGCAAGAATACATTGGCAAATGTAGTTAATCAGTTTGTAGAAGAAAATGATAGAGAGCCAGAGTACTTAACCCATAACAACACATGCAAAGGGTTAAAAAGGGCCAGCCTATAGGAACCCTGGGATGAAGTAGCCACCTAGGTAATAAAATTCCTAACCTGTGAAGGGCAGTATGTGTTGTTATCAGGGCATCATCTACGAATTTTAAACCATCTCAGACATGGTGAGCAGCAACCAGAAGTTAGGGTAAACCTTCCCATGTATCTGTATCAAGAATTAAAAAACATGGCAAAGAGATATCAAGAGGGCAAAGGAAGCCTTCGCCACCATGGCCTCATCAAACTAGTTTGCCAACACCATTTTAGAGGAAACCCTAGGAGTTTTGATAGGTTTTACTCTACCCTAAATGATGTCATTTTTAGGGATGAAGATGAGGAAGAAGAAGAACCGAGATACTGCTGATGTTGCTATAGAAGAAGAAACAACTACTGCAAAAAATGTTGCAGAAGATGCTGTAGAGGAAACTGCAGAAGGTGCTACAGAAGCTGTTACAGAAATAGAACCACACCCAACAGCAACAACAAAAAACCTTGCTCCTGAACCCTCAACTTCATGAACCAAGAAACAAAGAAAAAGAGGATCTGGAACTGGCAGCAGAGCAGAAAAACAAAAGAAGGTTCATTTTTTTGGAGTGACTACTGATTTAACAGAACAGGAAATAATAAGGGAAACAGAGGCATCTGAAACTGTCCCCACAACCCCTGCTGACACCAAAAAATAGAGCAAAAAGAAGAAGTTTGCATCTGGAACTAGGAGGTCCACTAGAATCCATTTGAAAGAAACAGCAGAACAGGTTATGGAGGAAGAAGAAGGACAAAGCAGCCCAGATGTCACAGAAATACAACCAGCCTCTGAAAATTTTCTAGAATTCCCTGAACAGATAGCTGAGGCAAAAACTGAGCAGGATAATTTGGAGGAGGCTACAGTTCAACAGGCTATAGATATGGTGGATACAATTATAAGCAGTTTCATAGAACCTGTTGAACAAGAGCAAATGGTTGCAGAAGAAGAGATATTGGTTGAGCAGCCAACTGCAGCTGATCTATCTGCATCAGATTCTGAGGTAGAAATAGAAGTGGAAGACATCACAGAGTAGCTGAGGGCAGCAAGAAGTGTTGTCAGAACACAAACCAAGTGGATTGAGGAGAAAGAAAGCATCATTGAGATACAAGAAAGAAAAATTGTAGAGCTTCAGCAGGAAGTGGCAGAATTGAGAAAAATGTTGTCACAGTCTGAAAAATAGCCAACTGTATCCTTTGATGAAGATAATTTAGCTCAATTGCTTTTGGGTCTATCAAAGGCAGATGACTCTATTGAGACAGACATGGGCGTTCATTCTGAAGCAGCACCCCTTCATTCTGAAGAAGTGCCTGTTCATTCTGAAGTAGCACCATCTCATTCTGAAGCATTGCTTTCTTGTTCTGAAGATGCTTCAGAAATGGTAAAGAGCATAGCAGAGGATGTTGAAGATGAGCCACCAACACAAGAACAGTCCCAACAGCAAGAAAATGTTCAAGTAAGTACTCCTATTGAGGTCCTTGCATTTCAAACTATTACACTTTCAATAGAAACAACAGATAAGGGGGTACAAGTAGAATTACTATCTGATGACAACCCCATAGAAATAGCAAATAAGGAGGTACAGGTAGAATTATTGATAGATGATCAACCAGTAGAAGTGGCAGAAAAAGGAGTTCAAGTTGATCTGCTACCTAGGATTCCACCTATAGTCAGACCACCTAATACTGTGTCTCTAGAGCAGTACAATGCAGACATAGCTAGCTGGATGATTAGATATGAGCAGCTTGCCACTAAAACTGAAAAGTTCAAATTGGAAGCAAAACAGCTAGAAGCCAAGGAAACAGAAATTCAGGCATTGAAAGGAAAGGTGTCTGACTTATGTCAAATTGCTGAATTTTTAGTGCAATTTAGATGACCAGCCAGATTTTACAGCCTTATTTTGAAGGAAAAATACCTCAGATGGCAGGTCATGAGGATTAGTTCAAACCTCCCATATAAATTGGACACCACTGCAGATTTTTTGGAAGCATACTTTGACAGCCCTTTTGAGCAGAAAAATCTCCTGTGTGAACTATTTTTACACAGTTTCTTCATTCCAGAGGAAGTAGAATTTCATCCTCAAATCTACATTGGAGATGTTCAGCTGAGAGCATTTATGTCTACTTTGCAGAATCAGCTTTACTGGGATCAAGAGAAAAAGCAGAATAAAGAGCTTGAAACAAAGGCTGAACTCGTTAGTCAGAGCAATCCAGCCAAACCACCCAGTTATCACCAGACAACACTTCTCAATGATGAACAGGGATGATGTAAAGAGGATGTACTTGAACAACTTAAGGGACTGTGTGGCCAGGTTCAACAATTTCTGTGATCATAATTTTTTCCCAGCATTGTCAGTATGCAGAAACAGATGGGATGAACTTCCCATGTCTTTGAGGAAAAGAGAACCCATCTCCCCCATCAACTTAGAATGGTCCAGAAGAAGAGCAGAAGGTGTAATCCAGCTGATTGAAATCATGCAACATAACTGGATAGGTCTTAGGTTTAGGCCTCCAACCATCATTACTCCAGTTCCATTCTACTTTGAGGAAGATGCCCAACCTGATGAACAGTTTGAAGACTGGCTCAGGAACATTCAAGAAAATAGGGGGTATTATATAGGCAAGAAATTATTCTACAGGTCATGGAATCTAAACATGGACATATGTGATTCCATAGCCCAACAGAATGCATGAGGGCATGCATTAATATAAGTTGGGGGGAAAATGATGAGGCCTGGAAATGCCTCAATCATAACATGTTTTGAACACTAAAATTGCCTATAAACTCTTATGTTTTATCTGATATGTTAGTTAAGTTGATTCAATATGTTGTATATTAACCATTTTGCATGATCAATGTATTTGGAATATTATATGCTGATTTTTACAGCTTTTTGCATAGTTTTGTGTTCTTTTTGCTATGACTTGCTAAAATGGGATATGCTTAGAATAATAGCAACATTTCACTAATCATGTTTTGATTTGTCTCAAGCATTTATTTCACCTAAATCTAGCAACAGTGCAAGCAAACTGTTGCTGTGCAGCAAAAACTGGTCTTTCCCATGTAAATTCTAGCCAACTGTCCATAAATAGCAAGGCATGGAATTCACATGTGGAAAGAGATGAAGACCATTGGAATTTGATCTTAAGAGATAACCCACCTGAGAGATGCAGAAGAAATCACTGGAAAAGCACACATTTGTTCATTCCGAAGTATCTTCGAAATGAACAGATATCTTCGAAATGAGCAGATCTTCGAAATGAAGAATGCAGTGTCTTCGAAATGAGCGGATCTTCGGAATGAAGAATGCAGTATCTTCGGAATGAGCGATCTTCAGAATGAAGAATGCAGTATCTTCGGAATGAGCGATCTTCGGAATGAGAATTGCATTGTCTTCGAAATGAAGCCACTTATCTTCGGAATGAAAACAGAATGTGCTTTTTGACTTGTTGACCGATTTTTGAAGCCAAAAAAAGGGAAATAAAGGTTGGAAAAGGTAAAGGAAAAGATCTTCCATCTGTCTTTGCCGTCATTGCCGACCAAAGCCATCATTAAGGGAAAGATCAAGTTTTAATCTTCTTCTAGGATAAAACCAGAATTTGTTGCAACATTGTAGGATTAGATCTTTTGAGATATTCACAGTTTGTAATTAGATCATAGGACATCTATAAATATTGCTCCCATTCAGGTTGAGCCTAGTAGTAGTAGCAGCAGGAAGTAGAAAGTAAGGAAGCTAGGAAGAAGCAGAAAATAGGTAGAAATTGACTGTTACAGTCTTGTAACAGTTTTTCAGCAGAATTATTGTAATCATGTTCTTTAATCAATAAAGTGCACCAGTTCTATTTCATATTGCTTGTAAATGAGTGTGATTAAGATCTAGAGAGAGAGAGACTCATACCTTCTTCTGGACAAGGAGGTTGGCCACTTCCAGACCTAGGAGGAGGACTAATAAGCAGGTTTTTATTCTGATTTTGCTACAGCAGAATGAGTTGTAGAACTTGTTATTTCAATTGCTTGTAAACAACTGACAATATTTGTGATCTTAGTTTATTTATGTTTAGATTAAACTTGTGCTTAATGTTTTAGTTGTAATCTCTACTTTCAGCAAAGCTTCCATTTTATTTCAGACTGTTATTTCTAGAATTTGTTGTTTTCAGCAATTTCCTGCATTTTATGTTTTGTTGTCAAACCCTGCATAGAAGATTGACAACCTTCTATTACAGAGCCTTGACAGTTTTCATTTCCATGTTAGAATTAGACTTTCATTGCTGCAAAAGTAATTAGATTTCCTTTCTGCAATTAGGATCAGACTTTCAATTCTGCAACTGTTATTTCTGCAACATAATTAGGTCTTATTCTGCAATTGTAAATCAGGACTTCATTTTTGCAGTTAATGATTAGTTTCCAATTCTGCAACTTAGATTAAGGTTTAATTCATGCAATTTAGAGATAGGAATGTCCTAAAACCCCCCACACAACCGGTTTCACCAATAAAACCTGTTGCTCTAGATTGACCTAAGTTATAGTTGTTTTGCCTCTTCTTTCGTAGATAGCCTTGTACACAGCCCTGGATTGACAAACACATTGAGAATTAATGATGGTATAACGACTACGCATCATCAATATAGTCTTGCACCCCACCTGGATGGGTAATACTATGGTACCGATGGTAGAGCATATTGCATCATTGAATGCACGAAGAGTGTAAGTTGATGCAACAACATGAGATGCTAGAAATATTAGTTGTTTTAATGTTATGGTTGTGATGATATTACTCGAGGAATCAGTGTTTATGAGCACTCTCTTATATGGTACCTTGTTTACACATGCAATGATGTACAAAGGATGATCTACCATGTCATTGGCTATTTCCTTAAGATCATGCTCATGAAATGTTATTACTGGTTCCTTGCACTGTTGCACATGACCCACAAAATCAATAAAGGAGTTAGACTCTTATGGTTGCAACTCTATTGACTTTAGAATATCCATCAAAGCATCCCAATGTGGAGGTGATTGCTGGATTAGCTTATAGATGGACAATAATTCTGATGTTGTCCTCAAGATTTGTGCAAGCTTGTTCTTTATTGTTAATGTTGGTATAGATGGAAAGCCCTATACTATAGGTGGTGTAGTTTACAATGTAGCTAGAACATCACTCAAAGCTACAATTGGTGCAACTTAGCTTGGATATCTTTTGTTCCTAGTCACAATACTCACCATACCAACATACCCTTGGATAGGGGGTGTTGTCTTCACCTCATTCATTGGTTTAGCAGGAATTGCTTGTACCTCATGATTTGGTAATGGGTCTTTGTATATACTCATTTGTTGATTGGTAGGGGCTAGTGGAGCATCTACTTGAAGCACATTCCTCTCAATCATGTCTTGTACTAGGTGTTTAAAACCATAGCATGTTGATAAATCATGGCCACTTTGTCGATGAAATTTTCAATATTGATCCTCTCAATATCTCATAGGTTTGGGTTTGCCTGTTTTTGGATCGATGGGTTTGATATCAGGAATATTAATAATTTTTGCAACCCACAATCGATCGTATAGAGAATCCATGGATTCAACGAAGGGAGTAAATTTTTTCTTAGGATGACGTTGTTGGTTCTATCCTTGATTTGCTTGACCATTACTATTATAACTCGAGGAGGTTGGGCCTAATAATTCATATTTTGAGAAGGAATTGCTTGTGTAGGCCCAGGGATATTTATGGCCACTTGATTGATCATTGCTGGCTTTGCAGGTGTCGAGCTACTTTTAGGGTTCTTTATCCACTCCTTACAAGGTTTGGCTATTTCTCTCTCTTGGATTGTTATTTCTTCTATATTTCTAGCCTATGCTAGAACTTATTCCAAGGTAGGGTATTGCTATAATTGCAATATTAAAGAGATGGATTTTAAGCAACTTTTTGAAAACAAACGAGTTAACTAAGTCACTAGAAACATATAGGGTAGCTTAGCCAAAAGTGTTCACCACCTATTTACATAATCAGTAATCGACTCATCATTGATTTGCTTTAACCCCGTAAGGTCTGTTAATGTTGCTTTCCTTTTGGTGTTAAAGGTGAAACATTCCAAAAATACATTAGCAAATTGTTCAAATGTATAGACGCTATATTTTGAAAGTTGGTTGAACCACTCAATGGCAGGTCTAGAGAGGGTACTTAGAAAATTTCTAAGGAGCAATGCATCATTGTACTGTATGTTAAAGCAAAAATTTAGAAATCTAGTAATGTGCTCTTGAGCATCTTCTTCCCCCTTGAATATATCAAATTTTGGCATTTTAAAATATTCAGGATAAATCAGGGAAGGAATTGATGGGTGTAACAATTGATTCTTTAGTTTATGCAAAGTGGGTTTTTGAAACCCATTGCCAGTTGTCTTACCTTCTACAGTTTCTAAGCGTACAAGCAAAGCTTAATACGCATATGAGGATTTGATTTCCTCTTCCTTATTTTGAACTCGTAGAGGTGGACAAGGAATATTAAGCATAGGTTGGGGTGGTTGATTGACATCATCCATGCCCCCATAAGGTGCTTCTACATAATCCTTATTTTTTTCCATGTCATCGTAAGCCCCATAGGATGTTTTAGGTATGGGCCTACAAGGAGGAATGAAATCCTGTTGAAGGTAATCTATTTTTGGACTATCATATATATTATATTCAGATCGATGAGGTCTAGGAGGTAACATTGGATTAGGTCTAGGAGACCTATCTTGTTGAAAATTTGGTTGCCTCGGGAGAGCCTCCTATCTATGCGTATTTGAAGTAGAAGCTTCATTACACAAAGTATCTTAAATTTGTCATTCAAGTCTTTCTTTCTCTAATTTTTGTCACTGCTCTAAGATATCTAAGTGATGTTTATCGGACCTAAGTTGGTTAAACTTGGTCAGGTGGTTAGAGTACTTCTTTACCAACTGAATGATATGATCAACTGTATTAGGTCTAAGTGCCTTAGCACTATTGCCTTGGTTTCTATCAATTTTGGGAGGATATATGAGATCTATTATGCGCTTCCCTCGATCGAGAGTGGTCGCATTAACTTGTGGTTCTCTCCTAAACATGTATTCTTGGTATTCTTTTGGGGTAGAAGCACATATTGCTTGCATGGAATGATGAGGAGAATTAAGATCTTCCTTAGGTATTCCATCATAAGGAAAGATAGGGTGGAAGTGGCCCATCCATGGCAACGAGTATTATACTCATCACAGTTTTGATACCTTGGGGTAGAGTGATTTAAAATTCTAAGATGATCATTCAACCCCACCCTAGGTGTGAAATCTTGGTCCTACATATAAGTAGGAGGAGTGGACCGAGAAGGCATGCAAATGCATGGTATTGCTCTATGTTAAAGTGCCTCATTACGTGGTGACTCTTCTCAAAAGGAGGTTTTTGCAACATTTGTATTAGGGAGATAGTTTCCCAAAGTAGGACTACAACCTGCAGGGGTACCTCATGGACGAGTCACTTATAAGCTAAGCCTTCTAGTTGACACTCTAGGACTAACCATTCACTCATCTATCACTTTGCAACTACGGAGAGCAACTGACTTCTAGGGAGGAAGAATCATGTCCCTAGGTTCAACACGAAGATGTTTTACGTCCTCTTCTCTACTTCCCATAACATCTACCCTTGAATGGGCTTGGATATGGGTACGTACCATAGCTATGTAATATAAACTACTATATTTGTATCTTCTTTACAATATCTATGAATTTGAAACAATCAAAAAATAGAAAAACACAAGCATAGAAGTGATTATCTATTTTAAATTTTTTAAATGTGAATCCCTAAACTATTTGTTGTTGTTTCAAGATGCGTTGCTTTGTAAAGAAAATACTTGGCAAGTTTGAATGTTTATGTAATTATAAAATGTTTAAAGGTTTTCACGTATACACTCATAGCTCAAAAACCGATATTGATCTTCTGATCACATAAACCAACCAAAGTATGGTGATGAAATCCATACCCAATCAGGTAGCATAGGTCCTACCGATCCTCACCCAACACCCCGTGCATAGTGAAGCACCCCTTTGAAGAGGTATGCATGGTATTTTGCATGGTTAGTACAGGTATTGAAGTCAGTATTGGCCAATAAAACAAGGTACATGGGATTTTGAGTCAATATATGGAGATGAAACCCATTGTCATTGAACTCTATCAGTGGTTGGGAATGAAGTCCAACTCACCAATGTTTAAGTAGATCGTGGTGTGTGTGTGTTCCTTTTAAAATATTGAAATAAAAAAATACAACATTCAATGATGATTCACTAAATGCATGAAAGTATGTTTTATATTCAGACTTGTTAGTAGCATAAAAAGGAAACCACTGAAATTGATAACCTATATGAACTTAACCTTCTTTTTGGTAAGTTGTAAGCTAGAAAACCAGACAAAAAGCATATAAAGTACTATTCCTTTTCCTATTTTTATTAATATTATTAATGAATTTTTTTTGGAAAGATGATATCTAACCTTTTATTGCATGCAAAAGAAAAGAAAACTTGAAATTATAGCTATTTGAAATAGTACAAATGCAAATTGAAGGTTCATAAGGGTGTCTTTTCTAACCTGAAACTTGTTGTTTCTACACATTTTTATAGAAAACCTCTAGTTTTGTAACCATCCCAAGTGGGGATGGTTAGAAATTTTGGGTCCATACCTGGATGTGTCACCTAGTTGGCCATCCCTTCCTGTGTCACCTAGCAAAAAAAGGGTCATTTCTGCTCAGAACGGTCAAAAACTACAACCTGCAAAACAACAAGTGAAGGCCAAAATTAACACATTCAAAGGGGAGAGATAAATAATGTCAAATACCATGATCACCACTAAAGAAGAAAAATTTATGGCATCGCCTTAAGGGCTCTTTATTGCAATGTAAAGCAGATTAAAGCAAGCATTCAAAGGGAAAGTGCATAATAAGTAATCTACTGAAATGAAGAATAATAAAATAGGTGGATTTCTCCTTGTATTCATTCACTCAGGGATTAAAATAGGATTAAAATACATCCCCTCGAGGGCTTTATAACTTGATACATTTCAATATTACAATATAGAAAGGATATAATCCCTTGCAAGGTATTAATGACACACTCTAATGTTCATTTCACATCCCACACTCGAGAGCTAGTCTTGGGTCAGTCCTTCTGTACCTCTTAGCTCCTCCCTCCTATGTAGATTACCTGAACCTACACACAAGGGATTGAAATTAGAGCATATGCTTTTATAGATATAAAGACTTGAAAATATAGAAAGGCATGAATCTAGAAATAATAAAACTTATCTATATTGAATAAAAATAGCTACAAATTATTTAGAATTCAAGCATGATGTTATCTAGATAATTTTGTAAGGGTCTGAGCATAAAATGAAGGGAAATTGTTAGTAGAATGTTAGGAACCTACTATTGAAATAAATATCACACACAAAATACTGAAAGATAACATAAATACATGCAATAAGAGAATAATACTATGCATAAAGTAATTATAGAACTGAAACAATCTCACAAATAACTAAGAATCACAGGCCTCTTTGAGGGGGGACCTCCTTCAATATTTCATTAACTTGCAAAAATATCCTTCGTACATGGATTCATAACTTTTTAAAGAAAGACTTCATGCAAACCATAACCCAAGGCTCAAGAGTTGGCTTACATGCAAAATGTCATTCGAGCTAGAATCTTCTACCAAATATCGGTTACAATATTGATAATGGTTACATCAAATGGCCCCACTTGGCTAGGAGCATAACATACCACGTACATTACAAAATAACATTATACAATATCCACCATATTGGAAGTGGATCATTACATAATAATGGGAATTACAAAATAACATTAGGATGGGATCCTAACACAGAAACTGTGATCGTCCCTGATAGGGACACCTAGACCTGCAACAATGAAACCTCCAATTGGACCATCAAAACAACTCCAAATATTACCAAATTTGTATGGAAGACTCATATAGACATTCCTAACTAACCTATGGTGGAATTTACTCAAAATTCCCTACTATTTTCTAACCGCCCCTAGAAGGTGCAACTAGCTACTACTAACTGTCCCAGGTGGGACGGTTACAAATATGCTTGGAATTTATCACCAATTCCAGTGGGATCTGGTCCTAAACTCTCCTAGATGTTATGTCAGCAAATGGGGTCAAATTTCTCTTGGAATGGTTTTAGTGTATTTGGTATACCCCTAAAAGTGCCTTCGAATGAAGAGGGTTTCAAGGGAATATGAGGGTAAATTTGATAGCAAAAGGTGAGGGTAAAATTGGGTAGCACTTCGTGGTAAAATGCTTCAACTCTTATTTCTTCAAATTGGGTGAATACACCTCATTTTATAGCCCAAATAGGGAATCTAGGGCAAAGGGGTAAGTCTTGGCATGCAAGGCAGGTGCTACCACTTGTCAAAATCCTTGCCATGATTAGGTAGAAGAGGCTGCCCATTTGGGGCCTCTAATTAGGAGTTCCTGGTATCCATGATGGGATACCAATAAATTTTTGATGATTGGGTGGAGAATATGGTAGTAATTGATTACCATTTCTTCGCATCTTTAACTTTTGGGGTGTTTATTTAAGGATCGTCCCACCCAGGGATAGTTTTGTATGGTCATCCCTAGATGGGATGGTCACCATATGTGACCATCCCTTAATGGGACAATCATAAGGATATGCATGAAAACCTCCCAAAACTACTAGAAATATTTCCAAAAGTGCTATGGAGCCTTATGTTACCCTAGAGGGTTTCCCAATGGGGTCATATGATGTCGATAAGAGTGGCACAAATTGCACATTGACAATCTTATCTGATTTATGTGATTTTAGTGTCTACAGTCCCCATATGGCCACCATAAAAATCCTAACCATGGTAACCCTAAGCTTGGTTTAATGTTACTTTATCACTAAAGTGCACTTAAGAGCTTAAACACATGTTTAATTAAGATTAATTAAGGTTAACACTAACCTTTTACTCACACATGTGTGCACCCATGAAATTCATAGATATTTAAATATGCTTATTATTTAATACATGGGAAGGGGTGAGTCACCCTCCACCTCACCCATTTTACCTTGGTTTAACCTAGGATCAAATTATTCAAGGTTAACCTAAACCTTTGCTCACACATGTGTGCACATAGGATATTTGTAGATATTTAAGAGATCCCTATTCAAAGCATGTGAAAGGGTGAGTCACCTTACACCTCACTTTTAACCTCACCATAGTTGAGATTCAACCTAGGGTTCAATATACCTCACAAGGAACACCTCACCACCCCTAACCTCTCTAAAATCCTATAAAGAGTAGTACTCTTCCTCATAAATCCATCCACCTTATTTCACATATCAAAACTTGGTCAAAATTACATCAGACCTCCACTCATAAATAAAAAATCAAATCAACATGACCATCAACCTTTTTGTATCCTCTTGTGTGCTTTTTTGATAGGTTTTAATAGGTACGAGAGCATATCTAATGTTGACCAGGAGCTACTACAATAACAAAATTGAGACAAAAATTAAAATTTCATTCCAATATAAAATTCCAAACCTTAGCTTCTACATTATATAGTTTACTTACGATTAAAGAACACAATTGAAGGAGAGGATGAAGGGGATACGAATATAGAAGAAGTTGTGAGAAGAAGGGGATAAGGAGAGAGAAGAAGAAGTAGGGATAGGGAGGAAAATAAATTGAAACAAAATTTGTCGACATGTGCCTTTGTCGACATTGCCATATATGTAAGTTAAACTCTAACAGTCTCCCCCTTAAAGTTGAGAGGACTGACAATACAATCTCTTAGCTTTATAAATTGAGCTTTAGCCATGCCTTTGGTGAAGATGTCTGCAATGTTATCCAAAGTGTTGCAATATTTAAGCTCAACAATATTTTGGTCCACCATGTCTCAGATGAAGTTATACTTCATATCAAAGTGTTTTGTTCTGCTATGATGGATAGGATTATATGCCAACTTAATGGCACTTATGTTATCATAGTACAATCTGGTAGGACCACTTTGATGTTCTCTAATATCTTCAATGACTGTTCTCAACCATAGGGCTTGAGTACTAGCATATGTGATGGCTATATACTCAGCCTTAGTAGATGACAATGCTACAATAGTCTACTTTTTGGAACTCCATGTAATTAGTCCCGACCCTAGACTAAAACAGTTCCCTGATGTATATTTTCTATCATCGATGTTGCTACCCCAATCACTATCACTGAAGCCTACTAACTTGACAGTATTACATTTTTTGTAATGGATTCCAAAATCCAATGTACCCTTTACATATCTAAGAATTCTTTTAGCTGCTTGCAAATGCATCTTGGATGTATTAGCCATAAATATTGAGACAATAGAAACAACATACTAAATGTCAGGTATTGTGTTGGTGAGAAACATCAAACTCCCAAGCATGATCCTGTAAGTGGTCGTGTCAACCTTCAGTGCTCCATAATCCTTGCTCAATTGGATCCCATGTCCAATTGGAGTTGCAACTGCTTTCCAATGCTCCATAGAAAATTTATTGATCATATCTTGAGCATACTTGTGTTGACAGATGAAGATCTATCTATCTGTCTGATGAACTTCCATGCCTAGGAAGTAGTGCATTAATCCTAGATCTTTCATCTCAAACTGTTTCATCATGGAGTGTTTGAACTTCATATTCATCTTATCATTACTACCCATAAATATGAGATCATCCACATATAAAAAAACTATGAGGATATCTTTACCTTGCTTTAGGTAGTAGATATTTGGTTCACTTTTTCTTCGGGTGAACCCATATTCCTTGAAATAGTCGTCAATGCGAGAGTACCATGCTTTTGGTGCTTGCTTGAGGCCATACCATGTTTTTTTCAATTTATAAACAAGTTGCTCCTTACCTTGTTCTTGAAATCCTTAAGGTTGTTCAACACAAACCTCCTCTATTAAGTACCTGTTGAGAAAGGTACTTTTTACATCCATGTGTTGGATTTTCCATCCTTTATGGGCAACTAAGGAAAGTAATATTTTTATTATCTCCTGTATAGCTACAGGTGCAAAGGTCTCCTCATAATCAATGCCATACTTCTTTGTGAAGCCTTTTGCTACTAGTCTTGCCTTATGTATTTCAATGCTCCCTTTAGCATTGAATTTGGTCTTATAGACCCATTTACATCCAACACATTTTTTTCCTTTAGGAAGCTAAACTAGCTCCCAAGTATCATTGTTTTTCATAGAGATCATATCATCTTTCATGGCTTCCTGCCATATCTTCTGAGTACAAGCCTTCTCATAGCTATAAATCTCTAGTTGTGCACTAGTCAATAAAGCATAATTGACTACATATCCTCGAGGCTCTTGGGATTCATCATCTCCATACAAATGCAAATTTTCAAGTCGTTGCAAAACTGTACTCATTTTACTAGCTTGGATTCTAGTGTATCTTCTCTGAAAATTTTTATCCAACATCTGATAAGAGGGATGATGTTGTAGTTTTCTCTTACCTATGGATGGAGAATCAATATCCATCGGTGAAGAACTAATTGATCATTATGGAGAAGGGTTTGGAGAAGTTGTTGATGTACTAGAAGTAACACTTCTGCTTGGGCTTGGAGGGGGTGTGTCTTTGCTTTTCTTGGGTGACACCTGTTGAATTTGTGAAGACCCTGCATCATGGGATTCATCATCAATAAAAACTCTTGGATGACCCCATTCCCCCCCTTCATCAAAATCACATCCCTGGTCAAGACATTTTTATGGGTCTTTGGATTGTAGAGTCTATAGGCTTTGGTAGACTCACAATATCCTACAAAAATACAAGCTTTGCTCTTGGGATCAAGCTTTTTAATTTTTTCATCAGGAATGTATGCATATTCTAAAGAACTAAAAACTCTAAAATATTTTACATTTGGCTGCTTTCCATACCACACTTGGTAAGGAGTGATCCCCTTCAAACTAGAAGTAGGACTCCTATTTAGAATGTAAACACTGGTTCTAACAACATCAACCCAATACATATTGCTTAGATGCTTTGTTTGAAGCATCGATCTAGCCATCTCTACAATGGTGTGATTTTTCCTTTCTACCACACCATTTTGTTGTGGAGTATAGGCAGTGGTGAACTGCATTTTTATCCCACTTTCTTTACAAAATTGCAAAAATTCCTTGGAAGAGTACTCTCCTCCTCGATCTGTCCTAAGACATTTTACATGAAACCCACTTTGTTTCTCTACATTATTATTGAAATAAATGAAGCAATAAAAAACTTCATCTTTGTGTTTCAGGAAATAAATCCAACACATTCTAGAGAAATCATCTATAAAAATTAGAAAATAAGAATTGTTATTGAAAATTTTTGTTTACATTGGACCACAGATGTTCGAATGCACTAATTGCAGTGGATAGTTGGCCCTCCATGCTTTTCCTTTTGGAAACTTGGATCTAGCATGCTTTACCAAAGCACAAACTTCACATAATTCCTTATGATCCTAAATTTTAGGAAGTCCAGTCACCATAGCTTGAGAAGTCAACAATTTCAGGCTAGCAGAATTCAGGTGACCATATCTCAAGTGCCAAAGCACACTTGGATTTGTTGATCTCCCCCTAGATGTCTAAACTTAAGGGGAAATAACCTATTTTTGGTCATGGGTACCTATGTGATGACTCTATTACAAATTTTCTTATCAAAAATTACACATTTTTCCTCATAAAAACAAGTTTGTAATTATTTTCCATAATTTGTCCAACACTTAGCAAATTATGTTGGAGTTGATGGGTGTAGTAGATATCATTCACCTTTTTGATGCCTTCCTTCATTGGAACCTCCATGGCTCCAATACCTTCAACTTGCAATGATTTATCTTCTCCCAACTTGATTCAGGATTTATAGGTGGAATCTATTATAGCAAAGAGTTCTTCTTTGCCACTCATATGGTTGGAACAACCAGTATCCAAAATCCAAGTGTCCTTCAAATTTTAATATGATTACCCATAAGAAAGAAATATATTAGATTTCCATTCTTCTTCACCAAAATGGCCATATTTACTGCTTTGACTGCTGCTTACCTCAAAATATTTGGACCAATAGTCTCAAGAAAAGTGACCTGGTTTACCACAATTGAAACAAACCTTTTTGGATTTGCCACTTCTTCTTCCTTGACCTTTATTTCTACCTCTTCTTTGCTGACTACCTATGCTTTGATTTCCACCTCTACTAGGAGTTCCTCCTCTACTGGGATTTCCACCTCTTTGGTTGCTCTTGCCTCTGCCTCTTCTTTGACCTCGGCCTTCGCATCTTCCTTGTCCTTTTCCTGCACCTTCTTGAGATGCGAAGGCTTTATCATCACCTCCATAACTTGTTGATGGAGATTCCTATAATCTCTCTTCATGTGAAAGTAATGAACCAATTAAAGCACCAAAGGATAGTGTAGAAATGTACTTTGCTTCTTCGATGATGATTGTTATGTGACTCCATTTCAGAAGAAGTGTTCTCAACACTTTCTTCACAATAATTTTTGGTTTGACTTCTTCTTCAAGTGTTACCATCTTGTCAACTACTGCTTTGACTCGAACGCAGTAGTCACCAACTTTCTAATCTTCATTCATATTGAGATTCTCAAAATCTCGTTTCAGTTTCTGAAGCCTGACCTACTTCACTTGATCACTTCCTTGGAAACCTTCTTTTAAGGCCTTCCATGCATATTGTGCAGTTATACAAGATGTAATTCTAGGGAAAATACTTTTATCCAATGCTGCTTGAAGATGATAAAGGGCATATGAATTGTTCTTTTGTGCTTCCTTCCTTGCTTTCTTATTAGTTGCACTAAATATAGTCCAATCGGAGGGTTCTAAGTAACCCTCTTCTACTATGTCCCATAACCCCTTACCTATGAGTAAGGTCTTCATTTTGATAGACCAATACTCATAATCATACCCATTAAATTTAGAAATAGGTAGACCATAGCTATTGAAAGAAACTAGGAACATACTTTTATTTCTCTATTACAATCAATTTCAAAATAAAGTAGATATAGATTTAGATCAAGTCTAGCTTGATCTACTCTTTTGCTTATGGCCTTTTCTTCTTGTTGAGGTTCTTCATTCACTGGATTCACAAAGTTATCAGCAATGGAGTCTTCATTGTCACTGATGAGAATAATTTTTGGTGAATCTGGCTCCAGTATTTCAAGTGAAACACTGTTATTGAAATGAGGATTTTCTGGCTCCAGTGGTGCAATGCCTACAAATTTTGACTGCTCAAATCTCCTACCGAAGGAATTATCCTCTGAATCTGCTTTGTATCCTGAATCTGGATGTCTCTTATGGGCTATGATTGCATTTTGCAATTGGCTAAAAATAGTATGCAAACCATATCTCTAAATTTTTTTGTCAAAAGATTCGGCATTCTCTCTTAGTAAAATAGAACACAGGGCATGATAGCACCCGGTATATCGTATCATGAATTTTTTACAATGCTACATTTCAATGCAAAATTATCCCCCTTAGAGCCTCTAAGGCTATTACAAAGAAGTTCACCCTTCAACTTAGGCTATTACACAATTTGCAAGTTTTTCATCACAAAAATTATCCCTTGAACGGGGTTCCAATCTGCAGTGCATTTTAATCCTGGAAGTTCTAAACGGGTGCTTCGAAAGGCTTCCCAACACATTTTCAAGCCCCTTGGACGTATTACATAAATTTGCAATTTTTAAAGCCCCCCTTGGGCGTAATACATAACTTGCCTCTGAGGCAATATGATCACTTTTCTCCTTTTAAAGTTTACTAAAATAAAATTTTAAAGGTATTTTAATACAATTTCTATATAATAGTCGAGTCACCATGCCACCTAGTCATTCGCGACCTAATATTTTCCACTTCACACATTCTCAGGTTACCTTCCTATTTCTTTCTTTCTCATTTTTTTCCCCTTCTTCTTGTTATCCAATATTTTTGTATAGTCACACTTTGAGCGACTACATACCTATGCTAGATTTCCCTTCTCCTTCTCTTCTTATCCTTCCTATTCTACATTATTGTATGGTCACGCTTCGAGCGGCTACATACCTATGCTAATTATATCTTCTCTTATTTTTCTTCTTCTTCCTCCCTTCTTTGTTTCTTTCATCCCCCTTCATTGCCTTTATTCATTTCCTCACCATCTCTTTTATCTTCCCACTTTCCTCATTCTTAATGATCACCTACATTTTCTCACTTCCTCTCATCATCTCATCATCTCTGCAACCATAATTAATGCTCCTTCCTCTCTTCACATATTCATTTCTTCTGAAATAGCTTCCAATCTCATCTCGTTGAGTTTCACAAAATTCCTCTTGTATATATTTTACTTGCACGCTATATATCTCATACTGCATCCATTGCATATACACATCACTCCTATTTTATGTCTATATTCATGTTTGTACATTCCCCCTATAGAAATGCGATCATGACAGGATTAAAATACACTCTTTTTAGTCCAAAATTTTCTAGAAGTGCTAAACAGGCGCTCCGAGAAGCTTCTTGACACTTTTTCAAGCCTCTTGAGCGTATTAAATTTGCAAGTTTTAAATACCCCCTTGGGCGTAATACATAACTTGCCTCTGAGGCAATATTATCACTTTTCTCCTTTTAAAGTTTACTAAAATAATTTTTTAAAGTTATTTTAATACAATTTCTATATAATAATCAAAACTTGCTTTTTTAAAAAATCAAAAAATTAAAAAAATATATTTAAAAAAAAAGCAATATTTTAATTATTAAATAAAACAGTAAATAACTTTAAAAATTATTAAATAAACTTTTAAAAATAATATTTAATAAAAAAATAATTTTACCTTATACTGGCCTCTGCCACGAGTTGAACTCATGACCCTTTCGAACCAGAACAAGATTCTTACCAACTTTCCTATGATCTCCTTTAGCACCTCCAAGGCACCCACCGTGCCTTATACCCTTCTGCATGGGAGAACAAAAAATTAAAAACAAATTAACGTCGCTAGGCTTCGAACCCATGACCTAACGCAAAGTAGGGGACCTTCTTAGCCAATCGGGCCACTCACCCGATGTGAACCTAATGGATGTTGGCTTCCTCTTAAACACGTGGTAAAATCATTTTTTTAAAACAAACTATGGGTGCATTATCCCACATGCACCAAGATGAGGACAGTGAAGAGGTTTTTAACCTGGGGCGCACGAGGAGTATAACGATTACCTTCGGGTAATCGTCATGTCCCTTTTGCTACTGTGAAAACCACCCAAATATTGCCTGTTATCCTGTTGTCATGCCCTCGCTGCCACATCATGCCCTGTTGGCATCCACATCAGCCAAGCCACTATTGCCAGAGTCACATTCGAGTCCAGTGGCTTGATGCCATGTGCTGTCTCGATCTACGTGCAGTCACATGTCAAGTCCTTGTCAACTACCACATCAGTTGTGTCCTTAGTCCTCCTCATCTGCCTCACCAGCTATTACCTCAATTTTTGTGCCTGCTCACCTGACTATGTCAGGTTGGCCTCAAGATCTGTGTAAGACTCTATTTGGTCCACCTCGGGATCCATGCTCGACTCTAGAGACTACCCAGTCTGACTGCCTCTAGAACTGTGCTTGGGTTCCGATCTGCAAGCTTGATCTCAAGATTCATGCCATGACCTCCTTGGGAGTCATGCCTGGACCTCATCATAGGTCAAATATCCTCAAAAACCATGCTGCTCTGATACCAGAGTGAGACAAAAATTAAAATTTCATTCCAATCTAAAATTCCAAACCTTAGCTGCTACATTATATAGTTTACTTGCAACTAAAGAACACAACTAAAGGAGAAGATGAAGGGGATAAGGATATAGAATAAGTTGCAAGAAGAAGGGGATACAGAGATATAAGAAGAAGTAGGGATAGGGAGGAGAATAAATTGAAACAAACTTTACTGCCATGTACCTTTGCTGACATTGCCATCTACGTAAGTTAAAATCCAACAAAAATATCATTATATTCTATCAAGTTTAGAAAAAAACAGTTACAAGAAGAGTCTCTAAGTACCCAAAAACCCAAACCGATCACACCCTAGGGTGTGACTCTATCTAGAGTCCATTTTCAAGCAACATAAAGCTACAAAACCCTTTCGACATGTAATCTTTACTATTTTTCAGCACTCACAATCATTCACAACTTTTATTATGCATTTTATTTATTTATTTATTGTATTTTATCTTCATAACTATGGGGTTTGATCCATGATAGGTTTACAAATGCACTAATCCCATTTTTTAGGTCATACAGGTCTAGAGGACATGTTTGATCATTTGTGGCTCCCTTGCATTAAGTCTACCCAAATTTAAGGATCCTTGGGAGACCGATCCAAAGTGGAGTCAATCAATTCACTAAAAAAAAAGGGATATTCACCATGTTGAACCCAACTTTGTAGCCTTCTAAGGAATATTTGTAAAAAGAGGATCCCTTGTAACCCCTTTTGAGAATAAATATATTTGATAAAATTTATGCCTATTTTCCATTGAGTTCATTCTGGTGCGCCTAGTGGGATCCTCACTTTGTTTTTTTGTTAGTTAACTCATTGAAACAACTGACTAATTTTCACTATTTTTGTGTTACAGGTACTCAAAAACTATCCATAACCCTACAAGAACCCTAAAAATACTACTCAGGTATGATATAGCTATTTTTATGGTTTATAAGCCAAATTCACTAGGTAGGGTGTGACCTAAACTAGTCGCTAAATACCTAGAAATCTAAACAAATGCTCCAAGAAATTGTGCTAGAATCAATTCTTATACAACCCACACCAACCACAGATTTTTAGGTAAGTCTGGGGGACTGATTTACCCCCATATGGGATTGCTACCCCCCTTGATAAAAATATAGCCTCTATAGCTACAAATTTCCTAAAGAAACTAGTGTCCTTAAAAGGTATAATCAACCATTCTTTGTGAATCTTGTACTCTTGCAAAAATCAGCACTGAACCACCTTGCAAGATTATTTTTAGCAATATTCAGTACTGCACCAACTTGCTAACATCTTGTTATCCCTTGGAGTCTTGAAAAACTCAACATCGCACCACCTTGCAAAAGTGATTACAAAAATTGGTACTGCACCACCTTGCATGATTGTCCTCCTTTTTAATGTTTAGAAAAATTTGATATCACATTACTTTACTAATATTTTATTGTCTCTTGAACTCTTGTGAAATTCGGCACTGCACCACCTTGCGAGATTGCTTGCAAAATTCAGCATCGCAACACCTTGCAAGATTATTTGCAAAATTTGGCACCATGCCACCTTGCAAAATTGTTATTCTCTTTTCATTTGAAAAACTCGATACTGTGCCACCTTTATAGAACTTATGTTTATTTCATATTTGACCTTCTTAGGCACTTATTCTATCCATAAAAGGTGATATTATGTTATCTTTGGTTGCAGGTACTTGTCTACAACAAGATTTAATGTCCCAAATCTTAGATCCAATCTGAAATCATATTTTCACTAGATTCACAGGGTAGGGTGTGACCCAAATTAGTCGTAGGGTACCCTATGACCAAAGAAAAATTACATTTGAACCTCTAAAATTTATTCAAAAGGACTTACAAGAGTTGGAGAATATAGGTAACATCTATAAAACCTACCTGTTTGGTTTAGAAACAACAAAGTTTGAAAGGATTGTAAATCATTTTGTTGATATTTTGTGAATACATATAGTTTTATGAAACACATTGTGCATAGTTATTTACATTGCTTTTGGTTTTCAAAGGGCATTTCATTTTCAAAAAAAATCAAAGGAAAGGTTGCATCATTCTTTTTGCATTTTTTTTCTTTCTCAAAAGGCATTTTGCTTTTGAAATGGTATTTCTTGTTTTCTTAGAATATGATACACAATTCACATTCAACTTAAATAGTGGTAATATTGGATTTCATCACCAATCCCCACTCGATATTGGTGATGTTGGCTTTCATCTCCTTCCATAAAATTGCCCCCTACACACCATAGTAGCTCCCTCAAGTGGTTTTTTGGATTTCATCACTTAAACATCCCCTACTCTTGAGAGATATTTGGAGTAGGTTAGGATTAGACGCCCCTACTCACAAGGCTTCATAATAACCAGTGAGTGTGCAACTATTATTCTTTACTAAGATCACCCAAGGGTGAAGCAAAAGCATGGGTATTCCGGTAGTAGGTCTTAGATAGTGTCACCTGTTTCTATAGAGGATTTTGTATTTTGGTACAACTTATTTTCCATCAAATTTTCAAGCCATTAACTCCATTAGATACCATTCACATGTTTGTATATAGTTACCCTTGCATGCCTTTGGGCATAAAAATAAATTGTCCACAAACACACCTACTTTTAGAATACATCCATCACATCTTGTTCTATTTGAGTTTTAGGGTTATTCCAACATCAAAACATACTTTTGCATAATTTTAGTTGTTCATGCTTATTTCTTGTTCTATGAGTTTATTTTGGTTAAAAACACATTAAAAAATATGTTTTAGAACCCATCAAAATAGGTTTCAAATATTTCTAGATACGGTTCCAAAACTTTTCTCTTTTTATCATCAATTTTAGATACAATTGTGGGGTACCCTATGACCCAGATTAGTCGTATCCTACCTTGTGATCGAGACTTCTATTTTATATAAAGGTCTGATCACTCTTAGAACATTATTCTAACTAATTTTCCACCTTATATTTGGCAAAAAATAAGGTTTTAGCCTATTTTCCTCCTCCATTAATGGTGGTGGTCACTTGTAGCCAAGCTTGAGAATAAGCATACCTTGAAATGGAGGCTGATCATGCTAACACTACCCAATTTGAGACATCCTCAACAGACCTTGACATCGCCATTACACAAGATCCTAGATCCCATTATCTAAGTCAGTCTTGATTGAATCACATTTCATCCTCTACACTAGATGTCATCTTCGATGTAGATAAAATTTTATTTAACACTTTATCTTTCTCATCTCCTATTAATTCAACACATGTGCCAGTTGCCTTCCCTAGTATTATTTAATTTTCACCTAGTGAATTTTAGCCTGAAGTCACCTTTCATGAGGATTCTTCTCCATCCTCCACTTATTCCCCTCATCTATTTCTCCAACAATTATCACAACATTTGTTATATTACATGAAGAATCTCCAATCTACTTATCCAAATTCCCAATCACTTGCTCACATGATAGCCATAGTCTTTTCTACCTCCACTCTACCTAATTCTTAATAATATTCCCCATCAATAGTACCTTTTTCATATTTTGTGGTTAACCCCTTCCTAAAACCATCTTCTAACTTCATCCCATAAATACTACCTACTTTTCTATACTCCACTAACCCATTTTTTGAAGTTGATTTGCTTAACCTTGGTCAATCATCTTCTTACATCCCAGATCAAGAAATTTCCCATATCCATATGCAATTGTTCTCTATTACTAGCACTACTCAAGTGCCCACACCTTTACAAAATTTAAAAAGTCTTCTAAATCCACCTATATCTTCTTCCACACCACAACCATCTACATAGATGTTTCAACATTACCTCTCAATGTCGTCATAGGTAAATCTTTCCATGATTTCACCTGTATCATAATTATTGAATACCATCACTATATTGGGTGAAAGACCACATACTTTCTTCCCATAACATATTATGTGGACTTCCACCCCACCTACCACATTTCCCTTTCATCCCATGCTTACCTCCCAGTATGAGTGGCCTTTTGTTTATCGATAGATGTCAATACAAATACATGTTTAACAGGTCAATCAAGACTATGCCCAACATCTATACTACCCTCTCATATCTAAATTTGGTTGATAATCCTCATAGAACCCATTGCAATAACAACCATCTACTCTTAACAATATCAATCCACCCCCTTTAGCTTCATCATAACAAATGCCTACACACTCACTAGACTAACATTTAATCCATCAAGAGAAACTTGATGCACAATGACTTTAGCAAAATTTTATCAACCAACAACAACAAAAATAATAGCTACAACAATAGTAGCATCAACAACAACATCAATTTTTGCAACATATTCAACAACAACAACAAACATATTCTTCATCATCACATCCAAATATCATCTCATTCACCATGCAGCCACCTCCTGTTGAGTATCTCTTACCACCATTCCCACATAACTCTACAAATTTTCATAACTACTCATCTCAAAAATCCCTTGAGGTATAAGTTTCTTCCTCCATACCCACAATGTCTGCACCTCTCACTAAAATGTAGCTCATGATAGAAAAAATCAAAGCTCTAGAGTTGCAAACTAGTGGATATGGACTACAAAAATCAACTTACAATAAAATCTACAATGACCCTATTCATCCTTTTATGACCTTTTATCAATACCTCCAAAAGTATGAAAGACCTAAATTTGATAAATTCAATGGTAAAGAGGACCCTCAAGATCATCTCTATACTTACTGATATGCTTACAACTTGCTTCAAGGCAATTATGTGCTTATGCTTCACACATTTCCTCTATCCCTCAGTGGTCAAGCTCTTGAATGGTTCAAAAATCTACCTAAAAATAATCTATTTACTTTTGAATAGATGGCCAATCTATTTCTAGAATATTTTTCCATTAACATTAAGTAGAAAAAATTTCCTGCTAACCTCTACAGTTTATGATAATTCGATAATGAGCCTATTAATGAATATGTCACTAGGTGGCATGGGGTCATTCACGATCTCATATTTTGATTCCATCCATATATTTGGTCAATATGTTTGCAAAAATTTATTCCAAACACATATCTATCACACTCCAAATATAGAAACATCATTCCTTTGAGGACTCCATTGCTCAAGCTAAAATTATCGAAGATATTAAGGTTCAAGAGGGTGAAATCACACTTTGTAAAAAGGTTGACTATACCCCCAATCCATAATTTAGCAAAGGTGGCTAAAATAAAACTCCTCCATGACCACCCTAGGCCAATCAAGTTATATTTGGATCAACATCTACTTTATTCCTACAACAGTCACCATCCTATCGCCAGGGAGGTCAATAATTGGGAGCTTCTTCCTTTGCTACTTAGAACCAATATCAAAATTGGAAACTATATCTATAACACCCACAACACAATTGAAATACTTTACCATAATCATTACAAACATATTCCAAAGGTTATATGATGTGGGACATATTTCTTTACCAAAAATAAGGTTAAAATATCCTATTCGCATAAAGCCAAGGGAATTAAATGAGAACACCTTTTGTGAGTATCATAGGCAACGTGGGCATGACATCCAAGACTGTCAATAATTTTGTAGTCGGGTATAGGACCTTATAGACAATGGGATCATCCACACTAAAAATCCATTGGCCCCTTTAAATAAAAATTTAGGGAGTTATAAGATGCCTTTCCTAGAGCATAGGCCATCATAGGATGCTTATACCTCTCAACCTACCTCTCAGTAGGTTAATCAGGTCAACAAAAATTCACCACAAAAGGTTCTTGTGGGTATGATTCATGTCACCACATGTAATTAGTGCTATCCCATTCATCTTATTCATCAGGAACATTGACCCACTATTACCACATCATCATCACCTACACAAGCCAACCCACCACCATAACCACCCTATATTTTTACTATACCTGGAAGCCTCACACACCAACTTCACATAACTCCTACTAATTATCCATATACGATCGCTTACAACAATTGCAACTTCATCATGAGGCTCTAAATGAGATATTACGATCAATAGATGTGGAAACACATAACACCAATGCCTTTGTGTAGTTCTTAGGCAATGTGGAAACATGTATGAAACCTTCCATTATCTTCTATGATCATGAGATTACAATTCTTGAAGGAGAGGGTGCTGATCCTCCCATCCACATTCTAGCTAGTATAAATGATACTACTTATAAGCATATTTTGATTGGAACTGGATCCTCTATTAGTATTATCTCCATTGTCACCCTTCAATATCTCAACATCCCACCTACTCACTTTGCTATACCTACCTTTGATTTATGAGCATTTGATGGATCGATGCACCAAGACAATACCCACTCTATCTCATGTCATCTAAGGAGAGATGTAATACAATATCCTGCTTGGGAACCCATGGATTAGGGACATGCAATGTGTCCCTTATACACTTCATCACTGCTTGAAATATGTTCATAAATGTCAAGTCCACCACATTAAGGTAGATGATGACCCATTTTAGTTTTGCAACATAGTCACTCTACCATCCACTTTTCCATTTGTATCTTCTTAAATCACACATGTCTCCATTCATCCTATCGATCCAACACTTTCATCCTCATTAATGTTTGACCAATCATTACCACCACTCTTACCTACCCCTCTTTTCACTAACACATCGATGAATAATTTTGCACCAACTTCCTCACCTTCATCACCTACATTTAGTTCATCATCAACATCACCTTCTCTCTCATGTCTTCAACAACACTCATTACCATCTTCTTACTTCACCTCTATAGGTTTCAACCTCTCGCATCTATCACTACTGCACAAAAAACCCCCATATTTATCCCTCTAACCATTCATCCCACTCATACATCAATATTTATAGACCTCTCAACACCCTTTCAACCAATCAAATATATATATATATATATATATATATAGACCTCTCTCACATTGATTGGCAATCATGCAACTTTGTGTCCTCGTCTTCTTCACAATTCCCCTAGACTAATCATCCTATCTTGGACACTCCCTTAGAATGTCATTCATGGGAAAAATGCATCGCTTACATTGATACCCAACTAAATCATGTCTCATTATCTCTTTTACTCCCTTCTTTCACTTCAGTTTCTCTCGAATCATGACCTTCATATTCATCATAACCTTAGGAATTACCACCATTTACCACACCTCATCCTTTGGTTTCACTTCCCTTTGATTCAAAACCATCATTTTCTTCTTCATAAAATCATAAATCATCACCTAACCAAGATTATTATGGAATACCTCATGTTTCTATACTCATGACTACTTTAGGTCAAGGAGAATACGACATACACAATGCTTGTATCTCTCCTCCCAACCTCTAATATATCCATAAATTTGGGCACCATACCAATGTACCTCTCACTGTTGGAGATTGCATCCCCTTTGGCCCACCCACCAATAGTACCAATTTCATTTATGGATTTTTGGATACATTGACTCCTACGTCTAACCCAAAGCTCCCTAAAGATAAATTTTGTGGTAATCTTGACTATTTGTCAAATCTAGATTTTGCAAAAAGTTACTTCCAATGCTTTCATTGGTAAGGTTTTGGCCTAGGTCACTACGAGAAAGGGTCTAAAGATTTTATTCACTCCATGTTGGAGATTTTTCTTGCATCCTTTGGATATGTTGTCACGCTACAAGAAAAATCAATTGCCAATGAGCAATTAAAGGCTCTAGTCGACCTGCCTCTTTAACCTAGGAATAAAGTTCTATATATTTTCTAGACATACTAGGTATGGCAAGGAAACCCTTGAGGTGAACTTAAAGTTTTAATATTTTATGTTCATGCTTTTCTAGATTTATTATGGTAAGTAATTTTTTTAGAAAATTGACCAAGCATAAACAATAATAGTTCAATTATACCTTATGTATGACCAATGCCTTAATCCTTTGGGCTATTGTAGCAATATTTAATAACAACTCAGTGAAATAGAAAGAATAGGGAAAAAAATAATTGATTCAATTAAGTTCATTCAAATATCGTAACAAACATAATTGGTGATCAACGAAAGAAATTTTCATTATACATTCAAATAATGTAACCCATAATGAAGACACACACAAGACTGAACAAATATATGATAGATAAGAAGCCAAAAATTGTATTAATATCAAGAATGATTACATAAATAGTTAGCCTAAAATAACCATTTTGCTCTTGAAATATTAATACAATAAAAATCCTAATTCAAAAAATGTAACAATTACTTTTCACTCTTCCTTTCCAATCTGGTAACATTCGAGTCTCTAGACATCTGCCTCAATAAAGGGAAATAATATCAGTTTCTTAAGTATTTCTCTCTCAAAAATTGCACAGTAATAGAAATAATAAGAGATGGAAAAATAAGGAAATACACAAGGTAAAATACATCAAAAAAGAACAGGGAACTCAAGTATACCTCTTAGAAAAAATATGCTATGCAAAAGCTTGACCCTAATTCTCGCTATGGCTATCCTTTTTTTAGCTTTTAAGGCTTTGTAACTATCAAAACTGCTCCAATTTAGACCCTCCACTTGCCCCCATCTCATGCCATACTACTGGTTGGGTATATTACAACTTGATATTAGCTATTAAAAATATTGTTAATTCCTCAAAATTGATTCTAGCTATCATCCACCTTGTTTGACAGCTTAGCTTTATATCTTTACTCCCTCTGATCTTCCTTATTTGTACTGAAGTGAGATCCTTTTTGATTGGGTATAGGTAGTTTTTCCTTTGAACTATTTTATGATTTTTACCTTGATTACTATTGTTCACACAACAATATTGTTACAGTGGCTTGGTGCTTTCTGGTTGATCATTGTGACCTCTCGATCTAAAAATATTATTGAAATCAATTGCGTTGCCTAGAAGTCGATGTATTCTTTAACTAAAATAGAATTTAAGAGTCACATTAGTCAAGATGCAAGGGTTCATTACAAAAATTTAATATGTTATATCCTTATAAGTAGTGACAAAGAAATCATTAATAATAGGGTACCTCCATAACTATATTCCATCAGGGTGACGTCTCCATGACTATATTCCATAGAGGCACAAAGATCTTTCTAAGCTGATCATCTATCTAGTTTAAGTCTCTGACTTTTTCTAACATTGTTGAACATAAACTCGAGTTATCAATATCTTCTTTTGCAACCTCCTACTAGCTAACTGAACCATCTATTTCAATCTTAGAAAGGGTGTCTTTCGATATATAAGGCTGACTTGAAGGGAATATTTTGTCAGTTGATGACCTTTAAATTAGGCCCCACTGATCTAAAAAATATATGGTTTGCTTTGAATTAGCATCTTCGCATAAAATTGATCCTCTATTAGTGTCACTTGGCTTGTGGGCTAGCCTTAGCTTGTAGAGTTTATGATGATTTTTAATTCATCTATTTTGTATGTATGATGAGTGAAGTTCTTTGGCTCTGGTTTGGCTTGATCTTTTGGCTTACCCATACTTAAGTGTGACTACTTTCAATTCATTGTATTCAGAAAGGCCATTGCTTTATTTACCTTATTCATATTACCACCTCACTCTTTATAACAGTTCGACCTGTCGCGATTCATTGCCTTTCTAGTTGGTTTGTGAGTCAACCATCAATTTAAACACATTTTATTTTAAGTCATCTGATTAACTCATATTTGTCTTAGAGCAGATGCCTATATGAATCCGAGAAGAATTTTTTAGTTGGCTTGTGTACGTGCAACTTCTTGATTGATCTCTATTTGTGTCAGTGAGGTCATCATCATTTTAAGTGTCCTATTGGATTTTCTCAAATGAGGGATCCACAAGATATTTGATTTCAATGTAGCACCACTCCAAGTGTGTCATCGACTAGCTAATATGTGTCGTAGATATTGTAACATGCAAGTGTTTGTGACCATCAATCGTGGGTTGATCGACAAGGATTTAATTCATCTTTACTATGAAGATTTTTGATCAATGGTTTCTTGTGATTTGGTTGAAACCTTTTCATTCATTGATCACAATTTGGCCAATTGATATCTTTTTTCATTAGCTTTCGATCGAATGGTCTAGGGTACTCTTGTATTTTAGGTTTAGCATTAAATCCATGCTAGTCCTTAGGAATCTTAACATAATAACATTGGTGTTAGTTAAATCAAAGCTTATATAAAATATTTACTTTATGCATACATTTGAATTTCTCTCGGTTGACTTCACCTCATCCAATAAATCTTGATTTTTCATCTTGTTTAGTCGAAATACTTTAATGACTTAGATCTGCTTAGCTTATTAATTCATGCCTTTATCTCCTTCGTTCAGGTCATAGATCATAAAATATTCTTTGATCGAAACCTATTAGCCCTCTCTTTTACAAATATAACACAAAATCTTGGTTAGATTTAGGAAACTTTTAGCCTAGGAAGGGGGTGAATGTGTTAATGACCCTCATGATATTTATTTATGATGGGTTTTATACTTAAGAAATATGTGAGCACATGGGTTTATTTATGTTTTTTGAGGTTAGGCCTAATGCATTTGACTTTTCCCTTATTCTCTTTTGGTTGATAAATCTTGACTGCCTAATAAATGTTGATTGAAAATAATGGACCACTCCAATATTTCCATATCATATTATCACTCGACCAATTTGCCTTCACTTCATTAGCTCAGTCAGCTGATTTTCCTAGACCAATGTTGCTTTTCAATCGAATGGCCTTACCTTGCATTTTTCACAAATTAAAACTAGGGACTTAGGGGGTTTCATAAAGAAAAGTGGGGCAACATAAAATGACCCTCATGACTAATCCCGCCTAGGGTAATATTTTAAAATTTTACTTAGGCCTAAGGATTTTAAGTTTTTATGCACATGTAACCCTTTAATTACTCTTGGCCAAAATTCTAAATTAAAATGTGTCCTAAGGTTTAAGATTTAAATTTAATCAGACCATGGTTTAGTCCAATTTACTTAAGAAATATTATTTTATAGTGAAGGTAACCTTACTCTTGAAAATTGCAATACCTTGAGTGGTGCATTAGCTTTAATCAAGAGTGTTGATTGGTTTTTGATCGAGAGGTTTTTGAACCAAAAAATTTTGGCCGTTGATTTGAGTTTTGATCGATAATTTTGAGCCTTTGATTCACATTCGATCAAGTGGATTCTTTCGTGCCAATTTTATTTGCCAATCTCTTCTTCCTTTCAACCAAACATTTTATGCTTCACTCTTTGAATTTCAAGATTTTAGCTTTTACTGGGGTCTTTTACTTGGTTTCGAATGATTCCTTTCAATCATAGATATCGGGTTCTTCTTTTGTAACATCCTACTAGTGTACCTTTATTTATATTTGGTATTGAACACTCTATTTTGATCTTAGAAAGGGTGTATTTCAATATATAAGGCTGACCTGAAGGGAATATTTTGTTAGTTGACAACCTTTAAATTAGGTCCCATTGATCTAAAAAATATATGATTTTCTTTGAACTAGCATCTTCACATCATCTTGACCTTATATTAGTGTCACTTGGCTTGCGGGTTAGCCTCAGCTTGTACAATTCATGATGATTAATTTTAATTCATCTATTTTGTTTGTATGATATGTGAAGTTCTTCAACTCTAGTTTGGATTGATCTTTTGGATACCCCATGATTAAGTGTGACTACTTTTGTTTCATTTTATTTGGTAAGGCCATTTTTATATTTATCTTATTTATCTTACCATCACTCTCTATAATGATCCGAATTGTTGTGATTCATTACCTTTCTAGTTGGTTTGCAAGATCAACAATCAAATTAAACACATGTTTGATTTTAAGTCATCTTATTAACTCACATTTTTCTTAGAGTAGATGCCTGGATGAATCTAAAGAGAAGTTTGTAGTTGGCCTATGTGCCTACAACTTCTTGATTTATCTCTAGTTGTGTCAATGAGATCATCATCATTTCAAGTATCCTGTTGGCTTTTATCGGATGGGGGATCTAGAAGATCTTTGATTTCAATGTGACACCACTCCAAGTGTGTCATCGACTGGCTGATATGTGCCATCGATACTATAACACGTAAGCATTTGTGACCATCGATCATGGGTCAATCGATAGGAATTTAATTCATCTTTACTATGAATATTTTTGATCGATGGTTTCTTGTGATTTGGTCAAAACCTTTTTGTCCATTGATCGCAATTTGGCCAATTGATAGCTTTGTTCATTAGCTTTTGACTGAATGGTCTAGGATACTCTTGTATTTTAGGTTTAACATTAAATCAATGCTAGTCCTTAGGAAGCTTAACATAAGAACATTGGCATTAGTTAAATCAAAGCTTATATAAGATATTTACTTTATGCATACCTTTTACTTTTGCTTGATTGACTTCACCTCATCCAATAAATCTCGATCGTTCATCTTGTTTAGCTGAAATACTTTAACAACTCAGATTTGCTCAGTCAATTAATTCATGTCTTTATCTCCTTTGTGTAGGTCATATATCATAAAATATTATTTGATCAAAACCTATTAGCCCTCTCTTTTACAAATATTACATGAAACCTTGGTTAGATTTAGGAAATTTTATCCTAGGAATGGGAAAAATGTGTTAATGACCCTCATGATATTTAATTATGATGGGTTTTGTACTTAAGCAACATGTGAGCACATGGGTTTATTTATGTTTTTTGAGGTTAGGCTTGATGCGTTTGAATATTTCCTTATTCTATTTTGATTGATAAATCCTAACCACCTAATATTCATCAGCCAAAAAGCATGGACAACTCTGATGTTTCCATGTCATATTCTCACTCGATCAATTTGCATTTGCTTCATTAACTCGGTCAGCCAATTATTCTAGACCACTGTTGCTTTTCAGTTGAATGGCCTTACCTTGCATTTTTCACAAATTAAAACTAGGGACTTAGAGGGTTTCATAAAGAAAAGTAGGGCAACATAACATGACCCTCATGACTAATCCCGCCTAGGGTAATGTTTTAGACCTAAAGGTTTTAAGTTTTTATGCACATGTAACCCTTTAATTACTCTTTGGCCAAAATTCCAAATTAAAATGGGTCTTAAGGTTTAAGATTTAAATTTAATCAGACCATGGTTTAGTCCAATTAATTTAGGAAATATTATTTCACAATGAGGGTAACTTTACTCTTGAAAATTGCAATACCTTGAGTGGCACATTAGCTTTTATCGAGAGAGTTGACCGGTTTTTGATCGAGAGGTTTTCGAACCGAAAATTTTTGGTTGTTGATTCGAGTTTTGATCGATCATTTTGAGACTTTGATTCAAATTTTATCAAGTGGCTTATTTCATCCCAATTTGATTTTCCAATATCTTCTTCCTTTTAGCTAAATTTTTGTATGCTTCACTCTTTGAATTTTAGGATTTTGGCTTTGAATGGGGTCTTTTCCTTTGTTTCTAATGATTCCTTTCGGTCATAGATGTTGAGTCGGTTTGATATTGATATTTGATGGCCTTTAATGTGATTTCAATTTTTTTTTGGTCATGCTAATTCCTTTACTTATGATGGGTCATGTTTTGATTGAGTGCCTTATGACCATAAACTTAGGGAAAGTAATCAATAAAAACCTTAGACCTTAGGCTTGACTTATGTAAAATGATTTTCCTTTTTCTTAGGGGTGATTTTTTTTTAATATTATAGCCTAGATAAATTTTGATAAACAAATTTGAAGGCTTAAGAGACTAAGTTTTGGCTTATGATTATTGTAACAAAAGTGTGGGCTCATACTTTAGATCTTTTGTAAGATATAGTGGTACCCTTTTTGAATCAAATTTTTATGGTGGAAGATTGTTTCATAGTCCTTGTAGTCTAGGAACTTTCATGAAGGGTGATTAGCATGACTCCTGAGAATGAGTGATTTAGACTTTTGAAGAATTTTATCAAGATTTGAAAAACAGAGTCCATTTGTAATTTTGTGAATTACTTAGCTTCCTCAAAACTCAAGACTAACTATATTTATTGAAACATCATAGAAGTCCATGGACCTCTAATGACCTTAAAAATTTTAAAATTTTGGGCACTTTCATGTTGGATAATTTTAGGCTACAACATAGGTCCTGATTGGAATTTTCATCTGTTCACCTTCCAAGGTTTGTAACCTATAAGTATTCTGACCAACAATCTAAACTATTTGATAGGGGCCTAACCACTTAGGTTCAAGCTTACCTTTCTCTCCGTGTCTTTCATTTTTGGGGTCCCAGTAAATGACTATATCCCCTTCAAAAAATGATGTGCCTTTAGCTTTCTTGTTAAAAAGTTGCACTATCTTTTGAGTTTGTTCTACCATTTTGTTTAGTGCATTTCTTCTTTCTTCCTGCAAATGTGCAATCTGATCTAACCTCCTTTGTAAAGCATTAGGGCTTTCATGATCTTGGAGTAACAAGGATAGGGCTATTATTTCTATGCGAGGGGTAAAAAGGGATTTTTCTCCAAATACCATTTCATATGGAGTTTTACCTGTGTTCCTCTTGACAGACAATCTATCTGCCCATAGGGAAAATTTCAATTCACTATCCCAACCCTTTTTATTTTTACCCAATGATCTTTTAATTCTTGTTATTAAATTTTTATTTGATGATTCAGCTAGACCATTGCCTTGAGGGTAATAGTTGGTAGAATGAGAAAGTTCTATGCCATATTTTGCATATAACTCTATCATTTCAAAGGAGATAAAGTACTTCCCATTATCAATTACTAATTTCTTTGGGACTCCAAATCTGGTTAGAATGTTTTCCTCTAAAAAATTTATGACTACTTTAGTTGTTGAATTTCTTAGAGGGGTTGCTTCCACCCACTTGGTAAAATAGTCTATTGCGGTGATGATCCATTTATGTCTACCTGAGGAATTTGGGTTTATTTCACCAATGAGGTCAATTCCCCATTGCGTGAAAGGTGCTTCTATGATTACTAGCTTAAGGGGCATTGTTGCTAATTGTTTCTTTCCTACAAATACTTGGTAGTTATGACAACTTCTTACATAATGGTGAACATCCTTGAATAAAGAAGGCCAATAATAACTTGCTCTCATAATTTTATTTGTAGTGGCTTTTGGTGCAAAGTGACCTCCATAAAATCCATCATGAAATTATTTTATTACCTCTAAGGTTTCTTTTTCAAATAGATAGAGCAATAATACTCCATCTGGATGCTTCCAGTAGAGTTTACCTTCTTGGGTGTAATATTTTTATGCTTGTTGTTTAACTGACCTCATTTTATTTGTAGACATACCTCTGGGGAAAGATAGGGTTTGAAGATACATTAAGATATCATCATACCATTTGCATTCAACATTGTCTATTCTTCTGATCTCATGCATTTCATCAACTGTGGCAATGTTATGCATGTCTTCCCCTTCTTTGTTGGCCAAATATTTTGCTAAACCTTGTCCTCTAATGATTTTTATAGCTTTAAATTCCATGTCATATTGTAGTAACTTGACCATCCACCTAGCAGGACTACCTATAGGTTCTGGTTGGGTGAAAACATATTTTATAGCTATGAAAGGAATACAACATATAACCTTGTTTGAGCCAAAAATACCTTTAAAATATTCAAGTGCTTGTATTACAACATAAGCTTATTTTTCAATCATCTTGAATCTTAGTTGAGCTCCTTTAAGTCCTGTACTCATGAACGCTATGGGTCTTTCATTATTTTCATCATCCTTTTGGGAAAGGACTGCAACAATAGTGTGCTCTGAAGCAAATGAGTATATGTTAAAGCTCTTAGAGTAATCAGGATAGTTTAGCACTGGGGCAGTGGTTATGGCATCTTTAATTTTTTGGAAAGCTTCAAGGTTTTCCTCTATCCATTTAATGTCAGCATCCTTTTTAATCATGTTATTAATAGGTTTGGCTATCTCAGCAAAATTTGGCACAAACCTTCTTACAAAGTTAATTTTCCCAAAGAATGATCTGACTCCTTTCAGGTTCTTAGGAGGAGGTATCTTAGCAATAGCTTCTACTCTCAAGGGATCAATGCTTATTCCTTTTTTTGACACTATATGTCCTAATAGTTTACCTTGTGTTGCTCCAAATATACACTTTTTTGGGTTCAAAGATATCCCATATTCTTTGCATCTAGCAAATACTATGGCTAAATGTTCAAGATGATCTTCTAGGTTTTTTGAAAATATTGTTATGTCATCTAAGTAGACAACAACTATCTTGAACATTAGACCCTTAAAAGCAAAGTCCATGGCCCTCTAGAATGTTGCTCCTACATTCATTAACCCAAATGGCATTCTCAGGTATTCAAAGGTTCCCCAAGGAGTAGTGAAGGTAGTTTTATGTCTATCTTTAGGATTTACCTGAATCTGGTTATATCCTGAGAATCCATCTAGTAATGACATCCTAGATGAGCCAACTACAACTTGCAACAATTGTTCCATATTGGGTAGAGGGTAGTTATCTTTGAGTGAACTTTTATTCAAGTTTTGAAAGTCAACACAAAGTCTAATTTCTCCATTTTTCTTCCTTACTGGTACTAAATTTGCTATCCAGGAAGAGAATCTTACTTTTCTTACTATTTTTACATCCAATAGTTTTTGAACTTCTTTTTGCATGATTAGATGCAAAGTGGGGTTGAATTTCCTCTGCTTTTGCCTGAATGGTTTTGCATCTTCTTTGAGAGGGATGATATGAGTCATGACATCAGTTTTGAATGTCTTTAAATCTTCATAACTCCAAGCAAAAGCTTCCTTATTTTTCTTTAGAAAGCTAATATATAATTCTTTTTCTTCCTTTGGTAAAGTTTTATCAATTTTAACCAATCTGGGCTCCTCTTTTGTTCCAATGTTTATGTCATCAACTTCTATTTCTTTGAGGAGTGGTTTATATGCCTTGTCAAAATCATCAAATAGGCTTTCTAAAGAAACTAACCCCTTTGGGATTCTATTTGTTTTAAGTTGAATTACTTCTATAGGTTCTCCAATTATATCTTTCAACTTTTCTTCATCCTCCTCTTCACATATAACATCAACATAATGGTTCTGGAGGGTCATGAAATCTCTAATATCTACATCATCCTGAAACACTTGTAGATAGACAATATTGTCAGGTATAGAAGGTTTGTAGATAAAAATAGTGGGAAATATTTCCATATATTCTGTGTCAATCTTAGGATAATTTGCACCTGAAGCATTTATTGCTAATAGGTCTGCAATGTGATTTTGCTCTCTAGGAATGTAAGAAATATTGAATGCCAAAAATTTATCAATTTCATCCAAGACTGCAGATTTATACTATTTTAACCTGGGATGTTTAGTTTGATACTTACCTTTGACTTGTTGGATAATCAATTCTGCATCACCAGTAATAGTCAAGAAATTTATGCCTAATTCTTTTGCTTTTCTTAGTCCTAATAGTAAGGCTTCATATTCGACAACATTATTGGTGCATGGGAATTCTAGTCTGTAAGGGATTCCTAGATAGTTACCCTTAATATCTATTAAATTGATTCCTGCACCTACTCCTGTTTGAGACTTTGCCCCATCAAAGGACATGGTCCACATCTCCTGGGTTAGAACTCTAGTAGATTCTGCATCCACTAGTTCTCTAGTTTTAGGATCCATATCCTTTGCATCAGGGACTTCTATTAGAAATGGATTATGCTAGATTGAATATACCCCCATATCTTTTTCTTCTATAGATTTTACCAAATTAACCATGGTATCATCTAGTTTTATTAGTTCTACTGAGTATTTGTTAAATGGTTCTCTCCTAAGAGTTATATTTTCTTTTCCTAAAATAGGGATTATGGCATAAGACCAATCTAATTGTATAGAACCACCCAACTATTCTGCCCAATGTCTACTCAAAAGTAATGAGAAGAAAGGATCCACATCTACTACTACAACATCCATTACTATACCCTTTTTGGGATATTGATCTAGATAAACAAGTAAGCCAATAATTATTCCTACACAAGGTATCTGCCTACTATCCATTACTAACATAGGTGGAGAATCCCTTGTGCAAATTAGTCCTAGCTGATATACTATCTATTTAGGCATGATATTATGGGATGCACCACTATCAAGCATACAATTGTGGATGACATACCTTTCTCCTTCATCTGAGTTATATCTGAGAGATACATAGAATGGTCTAATAGATGAGGGTGTTCTAGTCTCATGATTGGTGGGTTTGACTACATTACAAGACTATGTTTCTTTTTGTTCAACCAAGCCAAAAGCTCTACAAACTTGTTCTCTATATTTTTGGATATTCATTAATTCACCAAAAGTTATATTAACTTTTTACTTACTTAATTCTGAACCAACATCAAATTCTATTTTCTTGACATCAAGTGTTTTTGGACATTCCTCTCTTTGTAATTCTTCTTCTATCTCTATAGTTTTAGGAATAGTTTTGTTTTGATTCTTTTCTATTTTTCTTTGTGTATTTTTATTTACAATAGACTATCCTCTAGTTTCATTGGTTGAGGCTTTATCAATTCTATTAGGTACAATTATATTTCTCAAATTTAAGGCATGAGTTACCTCTAGCTCTTCTACCTCTTGAGTTATTGGGATTAATTTCCCTTGTTTCATATTTTTCATACCTAGTTTCCTGTGGTCTTTGTAAGATCTTCATATTTTCTACTACTAGGATTTTAGGGTGATGATTTGAGGTATACAAATCCATATTTTCTTCAAATAGCCTCTCTCTAGATTCATCCTCATGAGTCCAACATGCATTAATCCTGATATCTTCTTTAGATTCATCATCTAAGTCTATATTATTATGCATACCTAGATATATTCCACAACAATCTAGGTTATGAGGAGCATCACAAGCTAAACAATAATAAGGAAAATTTTCTATAATATTAACAGAAGGTATAGGATTTGGGATAGAGTCTTGATCTTTCTCAACTTCTCTCTTCCTCCAATTATTTCCATTATTTATATTTCTATTTCCTTCATCAGAATTGTTGTTACCCTAGTTTCTATTAAAATTCCTCCTGAATGGTGGCCTATTATCATTCTATTATTTATCAACTTGAGGGTGAGAAGATTCACCATTATTTTCTTTATTTCTCTCTATCCTGGCTAACCTATTGTTCATTGTATTAAACATTTCTATCATTTGATTTGCTAATTTTTCCATAGGATCATGTTCAATTCTTCTTTGTAGATTGAATCCTACTTTCTTAGGCTTCCTATCAGGTTGACTGACCTCTAGAGAGTATGGTTTCATTTTTCCACTATCTAACATGTTTCTTTCAATTTCTATAGCTTTATCCATGCATGCATCTATAGTATCTACATGTTCCTATCTTAATTCATAATTGAATTCTCCTGGAAAGGTATTCTTATAAAAATAGATAGATTGGATATCATTTGGTCTTAAGTCAGTGGGGATTTTATTTCTAGTTTTAGAAAATATCCTATTAAAATCACTCACTATTTCATTTTCTTTCTTTTTCATGGTTGCCAAATCTATTAGTAGTGATTGTTCATTCTTCCTCTCTCCAAATTTTTTAGAAACATAGTTTCCATTTTAGAAAAATTAGCAATATCATTATTTGGAAGAGTGTTAAACCATTCTCTAGCATCTTTCTCTAAAGTTTGAAGAAATAATCTTAAAACTACATCTTCATATTCTACCTCAAGACTATCCATAGCATACAAGAAACTTTTAATATGGTCTTCTCCTGTGACTGCATTATTTCCCTGAAATTTTGGTAAATACTTATGAGCTTTACTAGGGAGGTCATGCAAAGTAATAGGTAATTGGAAAGGCTTGTATCTATTGGTTCTCCATAATTGGACATTTTGATTATTTTGAGGAGGAGGGTTGGCCATATTAACTACTGGAGGAGTTTTAATGGGTTTCATAGTGATGATAGTAGGTGGTGTAATATTAATTTCACTAGAAGTAGTAGAGGGTGTATGAAATATATTCTCTATAGTAACAATATCTATATTTTCTCTAGAATCAAGACTTTTTGGTGATGAACTAGAAGGATTAGTTCTAAAAAATACCTTTAGATTTGAGAATTCTGGATACAACTCCCGAGTGGTTCTTCTTGTTTGTGCCAACATGTTCTACTCCTTCTTTATTGATTGTTTATTTTTAGGTTCAACCAGTCAGAGTTGCCAACATAATGGGTGTAGAAAGAATAGACATTCTAGTCAAGATTGCTCGACCTATATCACTCTCAACCTCACTAGGTATGTTTTCTTGGGATGATACCTTTTTCAAGAAATAGAATCAAGATCAAGAAAATCAAGAAAATATTATGACCATTGGTTTCTTGAAAAAGAAATTGGAAACTATGGATGTAGGTGGGAAACAGACTCAAAAAGATTCAAAATTTAAAATTGGGTAATTATGGTTCCCTAGAGTCGACTATTGCCAATTAAAGATAAAAATTTCATCATTGGAAAGAATATTAAAGATTCAAGATTTTTCATGCCAATATTATATTTAATTGATAGGAAAAATATTATAATTAAACTCATGGGTCAAACTTAAAATTATTGAATTATAAATATTGAGTCCCCAAAAATGATACCATTAAACTATTGGAGATTTTTCTTGCATCCTTGGGATATGTTATCATACTACAAGAAAAACCAATTGCCAATGAGCAATTATAGGCTCTGGTCGACCTACCTCTTTAACCTAGGAATAGAGTTCTATATATTTTCTAGATAGACCAGGTATGGTAAGGAAACCCTTGAGGTGAACTTAAATTTTTAATATTTTATGTTCATGCTCTTCCAGATTTATGATGGTAAGTAAATTTTTTATAAAATTGACCAAGCTTAAACAATAATAGTTCAATTATACCTTATGTATGATCGGTGCCTTAATCCTTTGGGCTATTGTAGCAAGATTTAATAACAACTCAATGAAATAGAAAGAAAGGGGAAAGAAAGAATTGATTCAATTAAATTCATTCGAATATCATAACAAACATAATTGGTGATCAATGAAAGAAACGTTCATTATACATTCAAATAATGTAACCCATAATGAAGACACACACAAGACTGAACAAAGATATGACAGATAAGAAGCCCAAAATTGTATTAATATCAAGAATGATTACATGAAGAGTTGGCCTAAAATTACCATTTTACTCTTGAAATATTAATACAATAAAAATCCTCATTCAAATAATGTAACAAGGACTTTTCACTCTTCCATTCCAATCTGGTAACAATCGAGTCTCTAGACCTCTAGCTCAATATCTAGAAATAATCTCAGTTTCTTGAGCACTTCTCTCTCAAAACCTACATAGTAATGGGAAGAATAAGAGATGGAAAAGAAGGAAAGACACAAGGGAAAATACAATAGCAAAGAACAGGGCACTCAAGTATACCTCTTAGAAAAAATATGCTATGCAAAAGCTTGATCCTGATTTTGGCTGTGGATGTCCTTCTTATAGCTTTGGTGGCTCTATAACTATCAAAATTGCTCTAATATGGACCCTCCACTTGTTGCCATCTCCTACCTACTATTGGTTGGGTATATTACAACTTGATATTAGCTATCAAAAAGACTATTAATTCCTCAAAATTGATTCTAGCTATCATCCACCTAATTTTATAGCTTAGCTCTATATATTTCCTCCCTCTGATCTTCTTTACTTGTCCTGAAGTGAGCTCCTTTCTAACCGAGTGCAAGTAATTTTTCCTTAAAATACTTTATGGTTTCTACCTTGATTGCTATCATGTATACAAAAATATTATTATGGCTTGGTGCTTTGCAGCTGATTATTTTGACCTCTCAGACTAAAAATATTATTGAAATCGACCATGTCACCTAAGAGTTGGTGTATTCTTTAACTAAACAGGAACTTAACAGGCATATTAGGCAGGAAGCAAGGGTTCATTACAAAAATTGGATACGTTGTATCCTTATAAGAGATGTGAAGAAACAACACTACTATGTTGAGAGGTGGAGGTAGATAAAAAGAGGGAATTGGAATTACACAAACTAAGAAAACCACTAATAATAGGGTACCTCCATAACTATATTCCATCGGGGTGATATCTCCATAACTATATTCCATCGAGGCATGAGGATATCTTTCCAAGGTGATCGTCTGTTTGGTTTACATCTCCAAATTTTTCTAACACTGTTGAACATGAACTCCTTGAGTCATCCATATCTTCTTCTACAACCTCCTACTAGCATACTTTGATTCATATTTGACATTGAACACTCTATTTCGATCTTAGAAAGGGTGTCTTTCTGTATATAAGGCTGAGTTGAAGGGAATATTTTGTTAGCTGATGACTATTAAGTTAGGTTCTACTGATCTAAAAAATATTTGGTTTAATTTGAATTGGCATCCTTGCATCAACTTGACCCTCTATTAGCATCATTTGGCTCATGGGCTAGCCTCAGCTTGTACAGTTCATGATGATTCATTTCAATTCATCTGTTTCACTCGTGTGATGAGTGAAGTTCTTCGACTCTAGTTTGGATTGATCTTTTGGCTACCCCATGCTTTAGTGTGACTAGTTTTGATTCATTGTGTTCAATAAGGCCGTCATTGTATTTACCTTATTCATATTGCCACCTCACACTCTATAATGGTATGACCTATCATGATTCATTGCCTTTCCAGTTGGTTTGCACAATAAGTCATTGAATTAAAAACATGTTCAATTCTAAGTCATTTGATTAACTCATATTTGTCTTAGAGTAGATGCCTAGATAAATCCAAGGAGAATTTTGGAGTTGGCATGTGTACCTACAAATTCTCGATTGGTCTCTAGTTGTGTCAATGAGATCATCATAATTTCAAGTGCCCTGTTGGCTTTTATTGGATTAGGACCCATAAGATCTTTGATTTCAATGTGGTGGTACTCCAAGTGTGTCATCAACTATCTAATATGTGTTTTCAATACTATAACATGTGAGTGTTTATGAGCGTCTATCATGGGTTGGTTGATAGAGCTTTAATTCATATTTATTATGAATATTTTTAGCTGATGGTTTCTTGTGATTCGATCGAAACATTTCATTCATTGAAAGCAATTTGGTTGATTGATATCTTCATTCATTAGCTTTTTGCTGAATAGCCTAGGGGATTCTTGTACTTTGGATTTAGCATTAAATCAATGGTAGTCCTTAGGAAGGTCAACATAAGAACATTGGTGTTATTTAAATCAAATATTATATAAAAAATTTACTTTATGCGTACCTTTGACTTTTGCTCGGTTGAATTCACCTCATTCGATAAATCTTGATCATTCATCTTGTTCGACCGAAATACTTTAACAGATCAAATCTTCTTGGCCAATTAATTAATGCCTTTATCTCCTTCATGTGGGTCATAGGTCATAAAATATTCTTCGGCTGAAACCTATTAGTCCTCTCTTTTACAAATATAACATGAAACCTTGGTTAGATTTAGGAAAATTTTAGCCTAGGAAGGGGGGTGAATGAGTTAATAACCCTCATGATATTTCATTATGATGGATTTTGTACTTATGCAATATGTGAGCACATGGGTTTATTTATGTAATTCAAGGTTAGGCCTAATGCGTTAGACTCTTCCCTTATTCTCTTTTGAATGATAAATCCTGACCACCTAATATTTGTCAGTTGAAAAGCATGGACCACTTCATTGTTTCCATGTCATATTCTCGATCGATCGATTTGCCTTCACTTCATTAACTCGGTAAATCGATTGTTCTAGACCACTATTGATTTTTTGTTGAATGGCCTTATCTTGTATTCTTTAAAAATTAAAACTAGGGACTTAAGGGGTTTCATAAAGAAAATGGGGACAATGTAACATGACCCTCATGACTAATCCCACCTAGGGTAATGTTTTAAAAATTTGGCTTAGGCCTAAAGGTTTTAAGTTTTTATCTGCATTTAACCCTTTAATTATTCTTTACCTAAAATTCTAAATTAAAATGGGTCCTAAGGTTTACGATTTAAATTTAATTAAACCATGGTTTAGGTCAATTTTCTTAGAAAATATTATTTCATAGCAAGGGTAACCTTACTCCTGAAAATTGTAATACCTTGAGTGGTGTGTTAGCTTTGACTGAGCGATTTGACTGATTTTTGGTCGAGAGGTTTTTAAACAAAAACTTTTTGGATATTGATTCAATATTTGGCCGATAATTTTGAGCCTTTGATTTGCATTCGACCGAGTGTCTTCTTTCACACTGATTTGATTGGCTGATCTCTTCTTCCTTTTGGTCAACAAATTTTATGCTTCACTCTTTGAATTTCAAGATTTCAACTTTTATCAGGGTCTTTTAATTAGTTTCGATCAATTCCTTTCTATCGTAGATGTTGGGTCGTTTTGATCTCGATCATTGATCTTCTTTTCGACTGATGGCCTTTAACATGATTATGATTTTTGGCCGATCGATCTAATTCCATTACTTGTGATGGGCTATATTTTGATCGAATGCCTTGTGACCATAAAATTAGGGAAAGTAATCAATAAACACATAGGCCTTAGGCTTGGCTTATGTAAAACAATTTTACTTTTTCTTAGGGGTGATTTTTTTTAATCTTATAGCCTAGATAATTTTTTATAAACGAATTGAATGCTTAAGAGACTAAGTTTTATCTTATGATTATTGCAACAAAAGTGTGGGCTCATACTTTAGATATCTTTTACAAGATATAGTGGTACCCTTTTTGAATCAAATTCTTGTGGTGGAATATTGTTTCACAGTCCTTGTAGTCTAGGAAATTTCATGAAGGGTGATTAACATGTATCTTGAGAATGAGTTATTTAGACTTTTGAAGAATTTTATCAAGATTTGAAAAACATAGTCCATTTGTAATTTTCTAAATTACTTAGCTTCCTCAAAACTTAAGACTAACTATGTTTATTGAAACATAATAGAAGCCCATGGACCTCTAACAACCTTCAAAATTTTGAAATTTGGGGCACTTTCATGTTGGATCATTTTAGGCTACAACACCCCATTATCAACATCATGGTGATAGGTCTAGTTTAGGTTACCATAATTCAGATCTTCACATCCTAGATGATACCCTTATATCCCCCCTTCTCAACTAATGTGAGGAAGGATATAATATCAACCTCAAACTCAACATTCAAAGCAACACATCATCATATCACTCTTCCATAAAAATCCTATATCATTTCTTTCTAGATTCATCACCATGTGTCATTCCTCCCATTTATGACATAGAGGACCTTACCTAGGATTTCCCTACTTTGTCAATTACACCCCATGGATGACATACCCATTATATCATAATTTTTTACCCTGTCTCTATCCACCTAGATGCATAATTGACATCACATTTGACTCTCTTTGTGTTGACTATGCTCTTCCCTTGTCATCTTACGCCCTAGTCCCAATCTACATACACATTCATCTTCTCTCACCACAACAATGTTCATGACACCATCACATCCCTTATTTACCATTTCGGTGAACATGATATCTATAGATATTTTTACCCCACTTCATTATGATACCCATCCTGATCAAATTATCTTTACCAATCCATATTACTTTGATTTTTATAACATTTATTTTGAACCATCTCCACAGGACTTCCTTCTTTCCAAACATTTTCTACATTTGGCTAATTCTCCCTATGCTTTCACCCCTTCATAAGCCCATTGTATCTATAATATCAAGACCATGCATGATGATGGGATTCCTCTCCCTAATGCTACAAATGACTTACATCTTATCCCTATCCCAACTCAACTTGAGGATGGGTCACACATGTTCATAGAGGACACTATCAATGTTGACATTGGGGATGAAGCATCAAATTATCATATTTTCAAACTTGGCAAAGATATCTCAACCAAGGAGTGTGATGTTTTTACAACACTACTCAAAGAATACAAGCACATATTTGCATGGTCATACAATGACATGCCAGGTTTAAACCCTTCTCTGGTTGTTCAAAAACTCACACTTGATGATAGTGCTAATGAAATTAAACAAAAACTATGAAAAATGCATCCTACAATTACATTAATGGTCAAAGAGGAGATTTAAAACTCTTGGATGTAGGATTCATATAACTGATTGATTACCTTGAATGGGTGTCTAACATGGTCCCCATTACAAAATCCAAAGGAGGAGTTTAGATATGCACTAACTTCATAGATATAAAAAAGCATACCCTAAAGATAACTTTCTCCTTCTCAACATTGATACATTAGTCAACTCCATGATAGGTCATGAAATGTTATCCTTCATGGATGGAGTTTTGGGATACGACCAGATATTGGTCAATCATGATGATCAAAACAAGACATCTTTCACTACACCTTGGGGGACCTTTTCCTACAAGGTCATTCCATTCGGACTTAATAACATTGGTGCCACTTATCATCATGTCATGACCTACATTTTGCATGATTATATGCATAAAATTATGGAGGACTACATAGATGAATTTTTGGCCAAGTCGAAGAAACGTCAATATCATATTCATGACCTACACAAGATTTTTGATTGCCTTCTTGAGCACAACATTCACCTCAATCCCAAGAAATGTGTTTTTGGTGTTACCTCAAGCCAAGGTTATGCATAAGCATGAAATATCGTAAATTGGCTCTATTTAGGATTTTCAAAATTTTAAATTGGCTAATTTTGGATCCTTTCACTGGGGCCCATTCACCCAAAATTTACGGGGTGGAAGTTTTTTGGGGTAAATTCGCCCATCGTTGATAATAATTATCCTATTTTTATTTTAATTCGTCGACCACTTTCACCCCATTCCACGGACAATTCACCTTCAAATTATAAATGATTTTGTTTTTCTCGCCCAATTCGCCTCATATACTACCCGTATATATACTGTAGGGGGTACCGATAAACATACATCTAAAATACTCTAACTCAAAAATAGCTCTGAAACAATGAAAAACTTGACAAGGTTGTAGAGAAGTGTCTGTCGACATAAGTCGATCGGTTGTAGAGGAGTGTCGATCGGCATATGACTATCAGTTGTAGAGAAGTGTCGATCGACTTAAGATGATCGGCATAAGCCGATCGATTGCAGAGGAGTGTCGATCAACATATGCCTATCGATTGCAAAGAAGTGTCGATCGACATAAGATGATCGATTATAGAGACTATCAATATAAGCCGATCGATTGCAAAAAAATATCTATTAATATAAGTCGATCGATTGCAGAGAAGTGTCTATCAGTATAAGTTGATCAATTATAGAGTATTGTCTATCAGTATAAGTCGATCGATTTCAAATGAGAAACTATCAATATAAGTTGATCGATTGTAGAGGAGAGTCTATCGATATAAGTCTATCAATTGTAGAGAAGTGTCGATCGACATAAGTCGATCGATTATAGAGAAGTGTCTATCAACATAAGTCGATCGATTGTAGAGTAGTGTCTATCGAAATAAGTCGATCGATTATAGAGAAGTATTTATCGACATAAGATGATCGATTGTAGAGAAGAATCTATCGACATAAGCTAATCGATTGTAGAGGATAGTCTATCAATATAAGTCTATCGATTATAGAGAAGTATCTATCGACATAAGATGATCGATTGTAGAGACGTGTCTATCGGTATAAGAAAATTAGTTTCAAAGAAGTTTCTATCGACATAAGACGATCAATTGTAGAGGAGATACTATCAATAAAAGTTGATCGATTGTAGAGGTGTGTCTATGGTCCTAAGTTGATCCATTGTAGAAGTGTGTCGATCGACATAGGGTGATCGATTATAGAGGATTCATGACTATGAAAATAGGTAGAGTATTCTTCTTCCATTATTCTTTTATCCAAAGCTCTTTTTCTTCAATTTCATAGGCATTGTAGGTGCACTATATGCAACTATGGTAGACAACTATCAATGTCATCTGGTTGTGTGTCAGGAGCATTTTTCTTGTTAGAGACTACTTCTTGTCTCTTAGAGTATATTTCATAGGTAGTGTAGAAGCACTATCTGCAACTATGGTCGATAAGTATCCATGTCATATTGTGTGTTAGGAGCATTTTCTTGTTAGAGACTACTTCTTGTCTATCAGATGTCATTCTACAGGGCAACATAGGTTCATCTTGAGGGATGTATGCTATTTTCCTTCAATTTCATATTCATTTCCTAACATCTAAAGATTTTTTCTTTATAGATACAATATCACCTACTGAATATGGAAAGAAAGGAGGCCAATATTCTTGTAAAAAGATAATTCTAAAATATTTTACACAAATATCAAAATGCAGTGAGGCATCAATCTCTACAGATTCTACACAACATGTAGGTACAAACACCTTTTACCATCAAATTTTTAATATTTCTTTATTATTCTTAAATATAAAGCCTTTCTTTATTAATAGATAAATGGTTTTCTACTTATCTACCTCTTTTTAAATGCTTTGTAAAATTATATTATATTAATTCTTTAAAATAGTACCTTTTTACATCAAAAAATGATAGAGAACACCAAACATTGAATGCAGTAAACATTGTCGACCCTGATGTGCATTCACTCAAAGATATTCTAACAGATGAGATGGGACCACATGATAATTTTCCTAATAACGACATTCAACAACCACTTCAGGAGATGTTAAATTTAGACACATCAACCAAAAAATAAAATGATAGTACAATTAAAATGCAGACCTCTAGGGAATCTTGTAGTCAAAAATCTAAACATCAAAAGATAAGTGAATGGACTATTGGAAGGGATTTTAAAAATGAATGGGCATGGTTATACCCCTTTATTGAGCGAGATGAGAAACAAAATGTGTGTAAATGCATTATTTGTACATGGAAGTTGGGAAAGGATCATTTATTGCAAAATAAGAAAGACACAATAGAAAAACACTATGGGAAAGTTTACATCAAAGAAATACGAAGTGATGGAACAATTAATAGATTTCATAGGTGGAAGGATGCATCAAAATGTGTGCATGTGAGATATGCACTTGAATACAAAAAAGCAATGAAACAACAACAAACTCTCATTGAGAAGGGTGGAACAATCGAGGCACAATTTCAAAAAATTAATAAGATTGTATTAGACTCAAAGAAATTGTAGTTTGTTATTGTATATAATATTCTAAAAAAAGTCGACCCATGTCTGATTTTGTTGATTTTAAGCAAATACTTCAACTAGCCGATGTACAAAACCTTACCAGTTCACATTGGTCAGATCGAAGTGGTTGGGAAATGGTAAAATGTCTATCACTGGTTGAGAAGGAAGACCTGAGAGAGAATGTGAAACAAGCCAAATTTATTTCACTTTCCATTGATGAGGTAACAGTTGTTGACAACACATCTTGGATTTGCATACATGTTTACACATTCAAAAATCATTTGAGACAACCTCATTTACTAGCACTACATAAGATGATTGAAAATTGTAATGCGAAAAATATTTATAATGTTGTTGTAACCAGTTTAAAGGATATTGCTAGAATGGATGAAAAGGAAATTGCCACAAAGTTAATTTGTGTTGGAGCTGATGGTGCGGCTACAATGCAAGGACAAAGGAATGGTCTTTGTGTTAGGCTTCAGACATCAATTGCCCCATATGTGATTCCCATTCATTGCATGGCTCATCGAATGAATCTTGCATACAAAATTGTGAGCAATTTTGATAATGTAGCCAGAGTGGAAGAACTCATCCATGAAATACACTCATACTTTTCATGCAGTCCAAAAAGGTTTGCAGAGTTTCAACAGTTTTCTCTAGGTGTAACCGAAGGCAGAAAAATGTTAAAATATGTGGACACCAGGTGGATTTCACTGTTTCTTCCTGCAAAAAGGGTATTTTTAGAATATCAATCCTTGGTTGGGTTTATGTATGCACATCGTAGGGATGTTGACAAGGCAAAATATTTGCTATTTCATATGACTGACTTGGAAACTCTTCTCACATTATGTGGTATTCTTCCATTGTTGCAAGAAATGAATTCTTTGATTAAACTCGCATAGGAAAGGGCAATTTATATTGTCGATTTCATCAGGATGAGAAAACAAATATGTATGATTATTGACAGGATTTACTTATTCGAAAAACATTTTGAGGATCCCAAGTTTGATAGTTGGAATACGTTAGTTGATGTCAATGATCCTAACAACTTTTTAAAGTTCAACATCAATGATAATATTTGTATTGCTATCCATGGAAAGATGATTCCTTTATATCATTATGAAAAGTGGTTAGATACACTAACAGATGATGTTGAACAAGTGCCCGTAACACATTCTAGATTCGATGAGGTTTTGGATAGCACTAAGAATAAATTGAAAAGAATTGCAAATACATTAACAAGTGAAATAAGAGATCATTTTAAGAGAGATGAGACACTTGAGGCCATGGTTATTGTTAATCCCATATTTTGGAATCCTTGTGTTGACCACAGTAGTAGAAGTGAGTTGTTTGTAAAATATATGGGTAATCTTATGACACATTTCTCTAAAAGTGTGGAAGTAAATGGCATTGAAATCAATGGTATTCTAAACAAAGATCTTCTAAGACAACAATCAACCAATTTTGGAATAACAATGGATAATCAAATTGCACATTTCAAAAATCCACATGTGATTGGTTCAATCACGCATTTCTAGCAAAAATTGTATCGAAGTAGTGTCTTACAAGAAACTATGAGTGAATACTTTATTTTATATGAATTATGTCAGACAATGATTTTGGGATCTATTGAAGATGAAAGGGTTTTTAGTGCATTATATTTTGTTAAATCGAAAGTTCGTAACAGGTTGGACAAAAATTTGGAAAATTGTTTGAGAATGTATGTGTCATCGTACGAGGTGGGTAAGTTTCCCTATGACAGAGCGTTGACATATTGGAAGTCCCTAGCGGAAAGGAGAGGTCTCACTAATACTGTTGATAATGACGAAAATGATTCAACTTGGAGTGATGATGAGATTATGGAAACGCAGAATTCATAAATGATTCTCGATTCTTTTGGAGAAGTCGATAAAGCTTTGTATCAACTTCCAAAAATGTAAAAATTTCAATGATTATATGACAAATTCATATAATCAATGATTTTCTGGATTTGAAATCATTTGTAAAATTTTAGTGATTTGAAAAAATTCATATTATCAATGATTTTCCGTATTTGATATCATTTGTAAATGTCAATGATTTGAAAAAATTCATATTATCAATGATTTTTCGTATTTGATTAGTTGTAAAATTTTAATGATTTGAAAAAAATCATATAATCATTCTATTTTCAATGATTACGCATATTTGCTTTTTAATGTTATGGACTATCTATGTTTTCAAAATTTATGATTTATGCTTTAGCTTTGAGTAAACTAGAAATTTGAAAACCATGCATACGTTATGATGCTATGTTATTGAATTAATTGTCTATGTTGACAAAATATAGTGATTTTTGCTTTGAATTTGAATGTATGTATGTATGTATCATTAGTATCATTAGTATGTATGCTATGACTCTAGAAGTGTTATTGACTTTCTATGTTGACAAAATTTTATGATTTATGCTTTATCATTGAGTAAACCATGCATGCATACATAACTAGTAAAAATTTCTTAGTATCATTAGTATGTATGATTTGACTCTAGAAGGAAAAATGCATGTAGTATATTACTCTAGATATGGAAAATGAAAATTTAAACCCATTCATAGATATATCCATCGTAAACTCACTTTGAAATATAAAAACAATATAGCATAATACAAAATACCATACTCATTTTTATACAACAACAAGAATGACTATGAATAAAATGAAAATTTAAACCCATGCATAGATATATCCTTCATAAACTCACTTGAAAATTGAAATATAAAAACAACATAGCATAATACATGGAAATTGAAAATTTAAACCCATTCATAGATATATCCATCGTAAACTCACTTTGAAATATAAAAACAATATAGCATAATACAAATGACAATACTCATTTTTATACAACAACAAGAATGACTATGAATAAAATAAAAATTTAAACCCATGCATAGATATATCATTCGTAAACTCATTTGAAAATTGAAATATAAAAACAACATAGCATAATACATGGAAATTGAAATTTAACCCCTTCATAAATATATCCATCGTAAACTCACTTTGAAATATAAAAACAATATAGCATAATACAAAAGACAAAACACATTTTTATACAACAACAAGAATGACTATGAATAAACTAAAAATTTAAACCCATGCATAGATATATCCTTCGTAAACTCATTTGAAAATTGAAATATAAAAACAACATAGCATAATACACAAGACAATACTCATTTTTATATCACAACAAGAATAACTTTGAATAAAATGAAAATCTAAACCTATGCATACATATATTCTTCATAAACTCAAGCATATTTGAAACACCATAATACTCAAGAGATGAAAATAACACACAATTATAAATGTAAATAGTATAATAGTAAAATAATAAAAGCAAGTATCTTGTTTTCAAATGAAAACATATGAAATGTCATAAAATAGTCTTTTTGAAATATCAAATTTTGAAATTCAGTTTCATGCTTCAGAATATTTTCCCCGTTCCACCACTCCTTTTTCCTTTTCAATGACTTCCACATTTTGCATAGCAATGGCTCCTCCCTCATATTTTCCCTATTCAACTCCTTTTTCCTCTTCCACTACTTCCACGACTTCCACATTCTGCATTCCAATGGCTCCTCCCTCGGGTTGGGTAACAGTACTCTCAATTGCTCCAGAACTGACAAGGATCTTCTCAACACTTTCCAATCCATCGAGCAGGGTGTTTTCCTCTTTTCCAACATCTTCAGATATTGGTCCATGAACTTCTTTACCCTTCTCCTTTAGCAGAACATCAGGATCCAATCCATTTTGGATAATGATTTTCTGCAAAATATTGTTTTGTCGAACTGCTTCTTGAGCTCTTTTTTCATTGCCATAGAAGCATTTAAGAACTCCTTTGCCATCCTGAGATAGTCTTGTAGGTTTTGAACCTGCTTCTTGAGATTATCATACTTTACCTACAAAAAAGAAAAATAATTAGTCAATAGATAATTACATTTGAAAAAAGAGAACAAAATTTTTTGAACACATAAGTGACTAAGTCAAACCTCAACAACATTCTTTGTAGCTACAACAACAACAACCTTTTTCTTATCACATACCCATTCATTATAATAAGCTTGGGCCTCACCATTTATGTTCTCCAATATGTTCAACATAAAATTTAAAATTTCATCTGTGTAAGATGTATTAACCTTCACAATGCCAGATTTTACTTGTTGTAGTAGAGCCTCCATATTTTTAGGTTCATTTTCAACAACAAAAAATTTTCTTTCTCTTTTTGAAAAATTATTGTATCGGGCATTAATTTCCTTTATCAACACTTTGGCCCGATACTCCCATTTTTTCATTTTTGTTATATCTGGAAGTAGTAAATCCTTAATGGTTGATTCAACGTTATCAGAAACTAAATATTTTTTAGAAATATTTAATCTTTCATCCTCTAGTCGAGGATGAGCCTGAGGGGTGTTGGTTTCCCTAGGAGGAGATTTGCTTGAACATTCTGCTCCTTCATTTTGATTATCTCGAAGCAGTTCTGATACTTGGAAAGTAGTGGGTGTGTTGCCTTGCAAAAATAAATCTTGATCAAGTGGAACTTCATCCAACCCAACACCAGAAGCTTCCGGTACACTAGTAAAATTAAAATTAGCAAGAGAAATACATCTGAATCCTGAAAATGTCTTTGATGCTTCTTTCTCTGAAAATTGCTTTGTTGCTTCTCTCTATGGCCTAGATGGAAGAATGTGTTTTCCAACTGGGAAGCATTGACCTCGCATTTGAGGTTGGCATGGTGGAGGAGGGGGTAGCATCGATTGTTGATTTTGATGATGAAATTGTTGTATAGGAACTTAAAACATCAAAATAAAAATTAGTTATAAAATTTGTGAAGGTAGATTATGAAAATTGGTTACAAAATTTGTTATAACACTTACCGATAGAAGAAGAGACATATTGCATAGCTGTAGATGCAAATGGAATGTGGGCATGCCATACATCTGAAAAACAAAATAAAATTTAATAAAAAATAGTAAAAATTTTGTAAAATTTTTTTTGGTAGTCATTAAAACTTACTCCCCAAAGATGAAACCTCTTGCACAACTACGCCCATTGGTAGTGGACGTGCAACCATAGGTGGAGGTTGTCGAGGATCAAGAGAACTAGATCTTATACATTTCCTTGTTGATATTCTCCTTAGCGGTGGCATTGTTTCCTCCATAGGTGTTTCAAAGTCTCCTGATTCCTCTAGATTATAACCTCTGAAAGCAACATCCCACTTTGAAGAGGAAGAGGATACCATTTTCTATGTTTTGTATAAAATATCAAAATTATAAAAAAGATAAACATATGAAAAATAAAAAAATTTACTTCAATATTAACTAAAAATTACCTAAACCTATTGTTCTGTCATGGCTGCATTGGCTAGGGTTGAGTGCCAAGATGTCGGTACTTGAGTGTTCTGCAAATGATAAAAATATTCATAAAAAAAAGAATATAGTTGCATGTGCTTACAGTCAATGAGGGTGAAGCATGGGTTATCATATTCTGGATATCCAATCTGATCCGATGTGAGACATAGTTGGACCAGTCGAATTGTTGGTGTGCAACACAATGAACCAAATATGCTAAGGCCCACATCAAAATTTTTGTCGATCTTCCTTGCAGAATGAGTCTAGCAAGGAAGAATTCGCAACATGCTCAAAGAAATTTATTTTCAATAGCTGGTACAATCAAACCCCTTCTAGACTTGGTGGTCGTAACTACAAAAAAACAAAATCAGTAATTGTAGACACTAGTGACTAGAATTTAAATTCAATTAAATAAAAAAAATAGTTATACCTTGAAAATATTTTGGCTGCACTTTGAAGTTGGTCTCCAGGTAGAGTTTATCATCATCAGTTAATGCGTATTTGGATGTGATTGGCTCACAACCAACATGGGGCAATGTTATCAATCTGGCGATGTTAGAGGCTATGAAAGAAAAAATGATATTTTTATTGTCAATGACAACATTTACCTTACTCGAATCAATATTATAACCTGCAATTATCTTCTCGAGTAGTTTAGTGTCCATGTCGAACTATGACATCGAAACTAGACCCCGAAGACCAGAGTTCATGACCCATGACATGTCGTAACCCGATGTTGATAAAATTTTAGAAATCAGGGGGTAAACAAGATTTTTAAAATTAATTTTAGATATTCCAGGGGTGATAGGGGATGCCATAGGGTTATTTCATTGTGTACGAGAGAATATGGATCAGAAGATACAATGGATGGTATTCGAAACTTGATGGAAAAGGGTTCAAATAAGAGGAAAAGGGTTAAAACTCCCTTAAAACTTAAGGTAAATGGTTAAAACTAAGATAAAATAGGAGGAAGAGGGTTAAAAATACGTTAAAATGGGAGGAAAAGGGTTAAAACTATGATAGAAAAGGTAAAAAATGATTGTTTATCCCTTTATATAGACTTTTCTGCATGCAATCAGCTCATGGATGGGTGACACGTGGCATCTACATGCAATCATTTCATGGATGGTTGACACATGGTATAGATGCACCACATCATCAATTCAAATGATCGGGTGTGCTACAATCGACTAGGTACTCTACAATCGATCAAATTTCATGCAACCGATCGACTTTGCTACACTCGATCATCATTCTTGTAGCCCATCGACACTATTGCAACCAATCAAATTTGTAGCAATTGATCATATTTGCTACAATCGATTGACATTCTTGCAACCAATCATCATTCCTACAATCGATCGACATTCCTACAATTGATCATCATTCATGTAATCAATCAACAATGTTACAACCGATCGACATGGTTGCAACACATCAACATAGATGCAATACATCGACATATCTGCAGTTGATCCTCATACCTGCACCCAATCTGCATTTCTACAATCGATCATCATATCTATAGCCAATCATCATGCCTACAACCAATCATCATGCCTACAACTAATAGTCATATCTATATCCAATTGTCATATCTATAATTGATCATCATGTATGTAGCCTATCATCATACCTAAAACACATTGGTATATTTGCATCCAATCATCATGCTTGTAGTTGATCATCATACCTACAACCAATCATCATATATATAGTTGATCATCATAACTACAACCGATCATCATACTTAAAGCCAATCATCATACCTACAACTGATCATCATACCTACAATTGATCATCATATCTACAATCGATCATCATGTCTACAATCGATCGATATTCCTACAACACATCAACATAGTTGCAATTGATCGACATAGATGCAATCAATCACCATTATTGCAACACATCAACATATCTGCTCATGATCATTTTTCTTGATCGGCATATCTATAACCGATCAACATTTTTTGACCACCATATCTGCAGCCAATCGTCTCAGACCGATCATCATAAAGCATAAAGGCTTAAAGCCTTTCATGTCGGCCTAAAGCCTTTAAGTTTGTCGTACATTCCTAGAATTTGCAAACCGATATTCATAGCCCCCAACATAGAAAAATTCACCACGGTTTGAAATTTTTTGGAGAAAAATGAATGCAATTCGCCATGTATCCTTGGACATAATTCATCGGGATTCTGAGACAATTCACCTTGATTTTATAAATAGATTTTGGGGTCGACCCCTTATGCATAACCCTACCTCAAGCAAGCTCCTCAAATTCATCGTTTCTTCCAAAGGTATCAAAGTCAACCCTGACAAGGTCAAGGCTATCATCGAAATACCACCTCCTACTAACCTTCGATAGTTGCATAGCCTATAGGGAAAAATCCAATCAGTTCATCAATTCATTTCCCAAATTTATGATAAGTGTAAGCCATTTAATCATCTCCTACAAAGAGGAGTATGATTTCATTGGGATAGCAAGTGTCGGTAAGCCTTTTATGATATCAAGACTTACCTCACCTCACCACCTGTTCTATCACCTCCTTGCCCTGATCTCCCTTTTCATTTGTATATATCTACAATGGATTTTGCATTGAGTACATTGTTGACCCAAAAAAAGGAGGCATCCAAAGAATAAGGAATCTATTACATTAGCCATAAAATCATTGGTTATGAAATGTGGTATGCTTATATGGAGAAAATTTTTCCTCGCTACCAATATATTACACCACTACATGCTCAATCATATGACCTTTGTCATTGCATGTGATAATCCTCTCAAGTACATGATGGGTAGAAGCTATAACAATAACCACATAAATAAATGGATCATGCTACTAACTAAATTCAACCTCAATTTCATTAGTCAAAAATCCATAAAAGGTCAAGCCATCACCAATAATCTCATAGAATCCCTTTTATCGACTACTCACCCACTTGTTCTTGATCTTCTATATGACGTTGTATTTCATACTTATGAATTGAATAGTAGGTTGAACCTTAACCTACCGTAAACATGACACTCTTTTTTATGGCTCTTGATGTGGATGAGAGGTAGGTTTAGGAGTTTTCTTTATTACATTGTAGGGGGTACCACTCCATTTTTAATTTAAATTGAACTTTCCATACACCAAAAATAATTTTGAGTATGAAGCACTCATCCTTGGTCTCATAATGGCACTTGCTATATGCATTAATAAAATTCAAATTTAGGGTGACTTCTTGCTTATTGTGAATCAAGTCAAAGGTATTTTGTAATATCGATACCCTATGCTCGAGCAATGCAAGGATGTGACCACTCAATTACTCAACTGGTTTGAGTGGTATGAAATTGAGGTGGTCCACGCTCTACTAATCACTTTTCTGATACAAAAAATTGCATTTCAAAATGGAGCAAAGCAGCGAGAAGAGCGAAGAAGGTGAGAAACCTGGTTTTCAAACTTCTGGTGTAGGAAAGGATGAAAGCAAGGCAGGAGTGCAGGATTGCAGTAAGGACCAAGATGGCAACAATAATGACAGTGGTGATGTAGAGGATGGGAAGCCATAAATGGCCAAATCTCATGAATAGTATAAAATTTTCTAGGGGGAAGAACCACCCAAAACTGGGCCCTTTACCCAACACTCAAAGGGATCCACTGCTGATCCTACCAAGGGAATATCATATGCAAATGTTTTATCCAAGGAATAAATCTATACTCACGATATTTTGTCAACAACCCTTAGTTGATAACTATCTCTCAATAGAAAAGTTTACCCTTGTGGGTAAGTTCATTGGGGGTAGGCCTGACATGGAAACCATATGTAGATGGGCCTTCTTCAAATGGAAGACCTTGAGAGATATGGAGATCGTAGCTCTCTCCAGGGGTTTCTTTGTAATAATATTGATCAACCATGAGGATACCAACCACATCCTCATCGGGGGAACTTGGTTCCTTGGTCGCAAGAGCTTGTTCCTACAAAAATGGGACCTGGAATTCAATCTTGAAATCTAGGATATCAACTATGCCCCCATCTGGATTCATATCCCAAACCTTACCTTCCACCTCTAGCATGATTATGTCCTCCTAGCCATTTCAAAAGTCATATGGGATCTAGTTGCTATTGATCCTATCACTCGATATTGTAAGTGCATGAATGTCACCAGGATTTGTGTCAAAACCAACCTAGCATCGGATCTTCCTACCTATGTCAATTTGAAACACAAATTCTACTGTAGGAAGCAACCTCTAGAATATGAAAATAAACCATCCTTTTGTATTGAATGTCATACCCAAGGGTCTCTTAGGATTCAGTGCCCTAAACTCAAGTCTCAGCTCATTAAGGAAAAGGAATAACGATAAGAAGAAGGTGCTCCTCTCATCCATGGGGCCCCTACATATCAGAACAAAGGCAACACAAACCCACCAAATAGTGGCTACTCAAAATAGCCAAAGATATGGTAGAATCAAATCCAAATAGGAAAAGGACCTTACCAGTATCAAATGCCATCAAAATCTCAAGGCGTCCCTCACTCTTACAAAGGCAAGGAAATGGCCATCGATCCATATCAACAAAAAGTAAGTTCCCCTCTTGCCATATCCATTATATTTAATATCTTAGGTGACTCTAAAAAGATATTAGAGGAAAATATGAATTCCTCTATTTCAAATCCTCCCCCTGAGGAACCTTAAAAAGGTACTCCAAACTTGGCTCAAGAAGGTATTAAGAGGTTTCCTATCCCAAATCCCCCTTATGAAGAGATCCCCCCCTCAAAACTAGGACAATCCTTTCCCCTTGAAGATTTGAACATTAACCTGAGTTTTCTTGATTCCCCCTCCAAGTCAGGACCCTCTCATAGCCCTCATGATGAAAGCCTTGGAAATATCCCTAAAAATCTAGTGGTCGATATGTTATATCCCCACCTGAATCAGGGTAGTGGTAGACCTCCAAGCCCCATACTTGAGCAGATAATTCCATACAAATTTAGCCCCAAGCAAACTCGAAGTACTATCAAATCACCCATTGAATTTGGTAGTGATTAAAAAAGAGGAAGAATTTCCAAATATGAGCACTAGAAGAGAGAACTTGTAGACGATATTGCCAATGGTATTCCAAAAACCATTTTTTCCATCGTTACCACTCATACTAGAGAGGAGAATAGAATCTCCAAACCCCCTCAACCTCAAGGAAGGGGAGGCATAAAGGCATCCAAATCATCTAAATGAATATCTTCTCATGAAATGTAAGAGGTCTAAATGGTACCGCTAAACAAAGACTTGTTAAGTCAATGAGAAGAGGCCTAAATCCCTCAATTTTCATCATGCAAAAAAACTAAAATAGATGCTAATAGCTCCTTGACTATAGCCAATATGATATAGAAAAAGGTAGGTGTAGTTTTTAGTAATGCCAAAGTATCCTTTGGAGGTCTTATGTGCCTTTGGGACAAGAAAAAAGTAAAATGCATATTACTACATTCTAGTGATAGACTCTTAAGTATACTTTTTCATGATAGCAGTAACAATTTGTCCTGGATCCTCACTAACATCTATGCTCCTAATACCATATCCAAAAAAGCTCAACTATAGGACACCCTGAGCAAAATAAAAGACTCTTTACAAAATATCCCCTGGATTGTAGAAGGGGATTTCAATACTCCCCTCTATCCCTCAAATAAAAGAGGAGGGACTGGGACTCTGATCAAAAGTATGGAGGACTTCAATGACTTTGTCAATTTTAACAATCTTATGGACATAAAACTCAAAAATATAAAATTCACCTCGAGCAACAGAAGAACAAGAAATCAACACATCCAAGTCAATATAGATAGATTTTTCCTATTCCAGGAAGCAGTTCAGGTATTTGGATATGCTTGTATTCATCCTTTACCTAAAATAGGATCGGATCATAATCCTCTCATGCTTGAAATTGACAAATCTAACCCTTATAGAAGACCCTTCAGATTTGAGGCTATGTGGACACATCATCCATATTTGAGGTAGAGGGTTTCACATTGTTGGCAACAAGATGTTTAGGTATGTCCATCCTACAAACTTACCCAAAATCTCAAGATCCTCAAAGAAGAGCTGAAAATTTGAAATAAAGAAGTATTCGACAACCTTTTTGCCAATAAGAAACTACTCAAAGATAGAATAAAAAAGATAAAAAATAAAATTCAAAATGGGTTGATTGATTAATAGACTATAATAGAAGAAAAATTAATCCTTGCTGAATTCCACAACGTTCTTTCCTATGAAGAATCCTTCTAGAAAAAGAAATCTAGAGCTCTTTGGCTCAAATAAGGAGACTCAAACATAAAGTTCTTCCATGTTTCTACTCTCAGGAACAAGAGTAATAACATAATCAAAGAATTGGTGAAAAGTGATGGCACTTGTACTACAGATTTAGAAGAAATCAGAGATGAGGTATTTTCATATTTTAGATCTCTCCTTGAATATGACAACTCTTGTTCTACCTCTTCTCAATATTTCATGCTCCATAATATCCCCCATTCCATTCTAGACAATGTCAACTCTAGCTTAATTTCTTCCTTTCAAGATGAAGAGATCAAGTCTACCATTTTTCCATGCACCCTGATAAAATTCCTAGACCTGATGGCTTCCCTCCCTCGCTTCTTCCAAACCTTATAGGATATTTTTGGGCCTGATGTGTGCTTAGCCATAAGAGAATTTCAATCCTCTAAAATAATCCTGTGAGGTTTCAATTCTACTTTTATTGCCCTTATTCCTAAAAACTCCGTTGCAAAATATTTTTTCTAACTTTGGACCCATTAGCCTGTGTAATGTTGCCTACAAGGTTATGACCAAAATCATGGCTAACAAGATGAAAAGTATCATGCCTAGCATCATTGATCCTTGCCAAGGAAGATGTATCCAACATGAGGCTCTGCATTCTACCTTGAAAACCAAAAAATCTACCTTTTTTCTCAAACTTGACATGAATAAGGCTTACGATAGAGTCAATTGGGACTTCCTTTTGGCCATATTTTTGAAATTTAGCTTCCATCCTAAGTGGATTGATCTAATTAAAATGTGCATATCTTCATCATGGTTTTCTATCCTCATCAATGGATCCATAATATGGTACTTTCAGAGTAGCAAAAGTCTAAGGTAAGGGTATCCTATTTCACCTCTCTTATTCATCATTATTGTTGAAGCCCTAGGAAGGACCATCCAAGCAGCTTGCATAATAGGCCTCCTATAAGGAATTAAAGCTTCCTCCTAGACCAATCTTGTTTTGCACCAACAATTCATGGATGACACTATTTTGTCTACTAATGCTTCTATTTTTTAGGTGTAGGTGATCAAATTCATTCTTAAACTCTATGAAGTAGCTATCAGTCAAAAGGTGAACTTTAAGAAGAGCAAATTGTATTTCCTAAATACACCTATTCAAATATAGAATAATATCACCATAATTCTTGAATTGTTTGTGGCTGACCTCCCAACCACATACCTAGGCCTTCCTATTTTTTGTGGTCAACCCACAACCTCTATGTGGAACAATGTTATAGAGAGGATCCAAAAGAAACTTGCAGGGTGGAAGGAAAACCTACTATCCCAAGTTGCCAAAAGCACCCTTACATAAGCCTCCCTCCAAAGCATTCTTGTATATTTCCTATTTATTTTTAAAGCCCCTATTGCAGTTTACCATAGAATTGAATATATTCAAAAAAACTTCTTGTGGTAAGGAACTAAAAATAAGCATCGATTGCACCTTGTTTCCTAGAATAAAGTGTGCAGACCTAAGGATAGAGGAGGCATTGGGATCAGAAGGATTTAATCCCTCGATACATATTTGATAGAAAAACAAGCCTAGAGATTAGTGTCTGATACCAAGAATGAGTGGACTTCCATTATCAAAAGGAAATATTTGCAAGGTACCAATTTTTTCAATGATGCTACCCCTACTAGAGGATCCGCCTTCTGGAAATCTATCATAAGCACTAGGTCCCTTCTAAAGAAAGGTCTAATATGGAAACTAGGGGATGGAAGCAAAATAGAATTCTAGAATGACAAATGGATTACCAAAAATCCTCTCATTGAAGATCCTATCTTGTCTAGACTCAAAGCCTACACAGATTCCAAGATAGGACACAAAGTTTCTAACTTCCTCAACATCTAAAGCAACACTACCATATGGAAAACCATTAGGTGTGCTACCCATCCCACTGAATCCTCTAGTTTAAATTCCCTTTTGCATTCCACTATCATCCCCTCCATTAATTCTAATGACAATTTCATTTGGGAGCCTTTAGAGAGTGGGGAATTTACTGTTAAGTCTACTTATCTTCTCCTCCTTGATATTGAGGATGCTCTGCTACCTTTTAACCTTACCTATATTAAATCCCTCATTCCTAAGGTGTCTTTATTTGCTTGATATTTTATGTCAACCATGTGCAGGTAACTAGGTGGTGTTTTGAATCCCAATAATAGAACGCTCCATGAAGACATCCACCTTAATTACTCCAAGTGTCATCTGCTTTGGCATCAGCACCATGACAACATTGGACCAAGTAATTTCCACTCCCAAAATAGAAACATAGACTTAGAAAGGCAGACCACCAAAAGCATTGTGAGGAGGATGTGGTATCTCAACAGAAAATGAAATGGCATTTTGAATCCTAATAAGATAACGTTCCATGAAGGCATCCATCCTAATTACTCCAAGTGTCATCTGCTTTGGCATCAACACCATGACAACATTGGACCAACTAATTTCCACTCCCAAAATAGAAACATAGACCTAGAAATGTGTATCACCAAAATTATCATGAGGAGGACATGGCATCTCAGTAGAAAAGGAAAGGGTGGCAATGGTAATAATTCTAATATTGTGTCCTAGAACCTAAAGCACACCTTTTTGAAAGATCACAGTGGCAAAGGCGATCATTCCAAAATCACCACCTTGCTCAATTTTAAATCCAATCATTGCCAAGATCCAAATATTATCATTTCCAATCTTCCTTACCTCCTCGAGTAGCATCCTTATCCAAGCAATCATTCCAAAGCAAGATTGAGTGTTCCAATACCCTAGTGCCTAATTTAAATTGCTCTAATATTTTATTAATGGCAACCTCCAATTTTTGGATTTTTTTCCTCAAGCCTCCATCCATAGATTCACCATTGTTCCTCCTATCAAATCCAGTGTTTCCCTCCACTGTGTGCCCTCCTTCCTTCATGGTGTAGAAATATCCCCAAATTTTTGGTCTTAGATTTTCCCTCCCATCCCACCATGGACTTCATTGAGCCCAACAAAGTCATTTGCGACGTCCTTGCCGAGACAATCCTCACAGAGTGAAACTTTTTCTCTTTCTTCCACCTATTTTATGGCGAGGACCTTGAAATCACCCTAGAATTTTTAGAATCCTAGGATAATGGCTCTATGATAGTTTGAGGAAGAAACTTTAGCATGGATTTCCACATACTATGTCAAATTACTGGCCAGGCTCCAAAAGGATTCTCGATCCACAGACAGAAGCATAATTGGGAGGTAGAACTAAATGATTTTAAAGACAATGAAAATATTTACAAAGGATCTAAGCAAGTCAAATACAGGAGAGAACTCAACACCCCCTGGAATAATGTGATGAAGATAGTCATGGAGTTCATCACTTTCGATGACCTAGAAAAGGTACTCTGCAACTTCCATTTGGCCTTTTCAATAACTTTCATGATATAAATCCCATTAACATCCCATAGTTCTTCCTCAATTTGATGAACTATTCAATCATGTCATGTCAGAATAAAAAAATCCATGACCTCCCCTTCCATAAAGGCATGTCTAAGGTCATCTTCATCCACATCCTAGCTCACAACCCCAAGCCCAATTCGAGTATACCCATCCCAACTGCAAAATCAACTGGTCCCTATACCAAATTAGTTGGACCCTCTATTCACCTTTTCCTCACCAAAATAAAGAGAAAATCCATAGAGGAGAACCGAGAGTTGAAGGTGAGAAAAAGCATTAGCTTTAAAAATATGGAAGGACCTATAAGGAAGTCTACCCACATTCAAAACCGGGCAGCCAGAGGAAGCAATAAAGTCTTTGACATTAAGACTGGTGATGATGAGAAAGATGATGAGGTCAAGAAGTTAAAAGAGTTTGTTATTGCTACCACAATAGGAATGATGAATGTCATGGTCAATTCAATCATAGATATTAGGGAAGACCTCCAAAAGCTGTTCTTTGGATTTCAGAGTGGTCAAGAGGTCGATGCTGGATCTGGAGCTAAGAACATGGATGCTAATAAGGAGGAGCATAAGTACTAGGCCAAAGGATATGCCAAGGTTATAGAACCAAAAAGTTAGGAGCTCAAAATATAATCTCTGATATTCATTCGCCTTGAAAGGTTCGAAAATACATTGCTTAAATACATAAACTAATAACCAATACTTAGAAAGCTTAGGAGAAATATTAGGGAGGAAGGAAAATAGGGAGGAAAGGAAAAAAGGAATTTGGAGTCAAACTCTTCCTGCCATCCATGCCGTCCAATCCTGTTGACTCGGTTGCCGTCCAAGGAGGTAAAAGGGTAAGGTCCAAAGCTTACAGTTGTAAAACAAATTTTTACCATTTTACCATTTTAACTTCCAACATTCTCCCCCTTAAAGTTGAGAGGACTGACTATACAGTCTCTCAGCTTTATATATTGAGCTTTAGCCATGCCTTTGGTGAAGATATCTGCAATGTTATCCAAAGTGCTGCAATATTTAAGCTCAACTATCTGCTGCTCCACCATGTCTCGAATGAAGTGATACTTCATATCGAAATGCTTTGATCTGCTATGGTGGATTGGATTGTATGCCAACTGAATGGCACTTATGTTATCACAATACAGTCGAGTTGGACCACTTTGACTTTCTCCAATCTCTTCAAGGACTTTTCTCAACCATAGGGCTTGAGTACTAGCATGTGTGATGGCTATATACTCAGCCTCAGTAGATGACAATGCTACAACAGTTTGTTTCTTGGAACTCCAAGTGATTAGTCCTGACCCTAGACTAAAATAGTTCCCTGATGTAGATTTCCTATCATCTATATTGCTGCCCCAATCACTATCATTGAAGCCAACTAATTTCATAGAATTACATTTGTGGTAATGGATTCCAAAATCCAATGTACCTTTTACATATCTTAAGATTCTTTTAGTTGCTTGTAGATGCAGCTCAGATGGACTTGCCATAAACCTTGAAACTAGAGAAACAACATATTGAATATCGGGCCTTGTGTTGGTGAGAAACATCAGACTCCCAACCATGCTCCTGTAAGTGGTCATGTCAACCTTTGGTGCTCCGTCGTCCTTGCTCAATTGGATTCCATGTCCGATTGGAGTTGCAACTGATTTGCACTGCTCCATGGCAAATTTCTTGATCATGTCTCGAGCATACTTGTGTTGACATATGAAGATCCCCTTATTTGATTGATGCACTTCCATGCCTAGGAAGTATCACATTAAACCGAGATCTTTCATCTCAAACTGCTTCATCATGGAGTTTTTGAACTCCATATTCATTTTAGTGTTACTACCCATAAATATTAGATCATCCACATACAAACAAACTATGAGAATGTCTACACCATGCTTTAGGTAGTACAGAGTTGGTTCACTTTTGCTTCTAGTGAATCCATACTCGTTGAAATAGTCATCAATGCATGAGTACCAAGCTCTTGGTGCTTGCTTGAGGCCATAAAGTGCCTTTTTCAATTTGTAAACAAGGTTCTCCTTTCCTTGTTCTTGAAAGCCTTGAGGTTGTTGAACATAAACCTCCTCAGTCAAGTATCCATTTAGAAAAGCACTTTTCACATCCATGTGTTGAATGTTCCATCCTTTGTGGGCAGCTAAGGAAAGAACTGATCTGATTGTCTCTTGTCGTGCAACAGGAGCAAAAGTTTCCTCATAGTCAATGCCAAATTTTTGAGTAAAACCTTTTGCTACTAATCTCGCCTTGTGCCTCTCAATGCTTCCATCAACATTGTATTTGGTCTTGTAGACCCATTTACATCCAACACACTTTTTTCCTTTGGGTAGCTTTACTAGCTCCCATGTATCATTATTTTTTATAGAGGTTATTTCCTCTTCCATGGCTTCTTGCCATACATTTTGAGTACAAGCCTTCTCATAGCTAGCTGGTTCTAGCTGTGCACTAGCCAATAAAGCATAATTGACTACATCTCCCTTAGGATCATGGGAGTCATCATCCCCATACAATTGCAAATTTTCAAGTTGCTGCAAAACTGTATTCATTTCACTAGCTTGGCTTCTAGTGAATCTTCTCTGGAAATTTTGATCCAACATTTGAAAGGATGGATGATGTTGTAAAGTTCTTTTGCCTCTTGATGGAGAGTCACTGTCAATGTCCATCGGTGAAGAACTTACTGATCTCTGTGGAGAAGGACTTGGAGTGGCGGTTGAAGTACTTGATGTAGTACTCCTGCTTGGGCTTGGAGGGGTGGTGTGCCTTTGCTTTTCTTGGGAGACACCTGTTGTACCTATTGTACCTATGAAGAATTTACATCTTGGGACTCATCATCAACAAAAATTCTTTGATGACCCCATTCTCCCCCTTCATCAAAAATTACATCCCTGGAAAGTACAATTTTATGAGTCTTGGGATTGTAGAGTCTATATGCTTTGGTAGACTCACAATACCCTACAAATATACAAGCTTGAATTTTGGGATCAAGCTTCTTCCTTTTCTCATCGAGAATGTGCGCATATGCTAAAGAACCAAAAACTTTGAAGTGCTTTACATTTGGTTTCTTTCCATACCACCCCTCATAAGGAGTGATGCCATCTAAACTAGAAGTTGGACTTCTATTTAGAATGTATACACTGGTTCTTACAACATCAACCCAGTACATATTAGTTAGATGCTTAGTCTGAAGCATCATTCTCACCATCTCAACTATGGTGCGGTTCTTTCTCTCTGCCACACCATTCTGTTGTGGGGTATAGGCAGTGGTGAATTGCCTTTTGATCCCACTTGCTTTACAATATTTCAAGAATTATTTTGAGGAGTACTCACCTCCTCGATCTGTCCTAAGACATTTTACAAAATACTCACTTTGTTTCTCTACATTGTTTCTGAAATCTATGAAGCAATCAAAAGCTTCATATTTATGTTTCAAGAAATAAATCCAACACATTCTAGAGAAATCATCTATGAAAGTGAGAAAATAGGAATTGTTTTCGATACTCTTTGTCTGCATTGGACCACAGATGTCCGAATGCACTAACTGAAGTGGATAGCTGGCTCTCCACGCTTGTCCTTTTGGAAACTTAGACCTTGAGTGCTTTCCCAAAGCACATCCTTCATAGACCTCCTTCTGTTCATTGATTTTGGGAAGTCCTGTCACCATAGCTTGAGAAGTTAACAGTTTCAAGCTAGCGGAATTAAGGTGACCATATCGCAAGTGCCAAAGTACACTTGGATTAGTTATAGCTACATTTGCAAGTTGAGCTCCCCCTGGCTCACCAAATTTGAGAGGGAATAACCGATTCTTGGTCATTGGGACCTGTGTGATGACACGATTACAATTGTTTTTATCAAGAATGATACATTTTCCTTCATCAAAAACAAGTTTGTAATTATTCTCCATCATTTGCCCAATGCTTAGCAGATTGTGTTGGAGCTTTGGAGTGTAGTAGATGTCATTCACTTTCTTTAGGCCTTCTTTTGTTGGAACCTCCATGGCTCCAATGCCTTCGACTTGCAAAGCTTTATCATCCCCTAACTTGATGTGGGATTTATAAGTGGAATCTAGAGTAGCAAATAGATTTTCTTTGCCACTCATATGGTTTGAGCAACCAGTATCCAAAATCCATGTGTCATTTAGATTTTGTTCTGATTGTCCATATGAAAGAAAAATATTAGAGGTATCATCTTCTTCACCATAATTTCCATATTGACTGTTGCTGCCTTGAGAAGATTTTGACCAGCAGTCACGAGCAAAGTGACCTGGCTTGCCACAGTTAAAACAAGTTATTTTGGACTTGTCACTTCCTCGTCCTTGATTTCCACTTCATCCTGGATTTCCTCCTCGATTTTGGTTTCCACCTCTATTCTGATTGCCTCCTCTGTTGGAGTTGCCTCCTCTATTATGATTGCCTCCTCTGTAGTTGCCTCTGCCTCTACCTCTTCGTTGGCCTCTGCCTTGACCTCTTCCACGTCCTCTTCTAGTATTTTCATTGGATGTGAAGGCTTTATCATCGCCTCCATAGCTGGTTGAAGGAGATTCCTGTAATCTCTCTTCATGAGACATTAACGACCCAATTAATGCATCAAATGTTAAAGTGGAAAGATCTTTTGACTCTTCTATGATTATGGCTATGTGATTCCATATTTGAAGAAGTGTTCGTAACACTTTCTTTACAATTGTTTCAGGCTTAATTTCTTCGCCAAGAGTAACCATTTTATCAACTACTGCTTTCACTCTGACGCAGTAGTCACCAAATTTTTCGTCTTCTTTCATTTTGAGATTTTCAAAATCTCATTTCAGTGTTTGAAGCCTCACTTGCTTCACTTGATCACTTCCCTGGAATCCATCTTTCAAAGCTTTCCACGCATCTTGTGCAGTTATACAAGTGGCTATTCTAGGGAATATACTCTTCTCCAATGCTGCTTGGAGATGATAAAGAGCAGAGGAGTTGCTCTTTTGCGCTTCTTTCTTTGTTTTCTTATCTATGACACTTAATGTTGTCCAGTCTGTGGGTTCGGTGTAACCCTCTTCCACTATGTCCCACAAACCTTTCCCTATGAGTAAGGTCTTCATTTTGATAGACCAATACTCGTAATCATACCCATTGAACTCTGGAATTGGTAGATTGTTATGTGAGGCCATAGTTACTAAAACACTCTTTTTATTTCTCGGTTACAATAAAGCACTCTGCTTTTTCAAAGAAGGAAGAAGGAAGAAAGAAGAAAGAAGAAGAAAGAAGAGATTACAAATTTAAGTCAAATCTGACTTGATTCACTCTTTCACTGATTGCTTGTTCCTCTTGTTGTGGCACTGCTATTTCTTGATTCACGAAATTGTTTGCTACTTGTTCTTCATCATCACTGATCAATATTATCTCAGGTGATTCTGGTTCTAGAATTTCTACTGAATTACTGTAATGAGTATATTCAGATTCTTGTGGTGCAACTTCTATGGATTCAGATTGCTCAAATTGACTCCCAAAGGAGTTATCTTCAGAGTCTACCTCGTACCCTGAGTCTGGATGCCTCTGGTGTGCTATTACTGCATTCTGCAACTGACTAAACACAGTATGAAGCCCATAAGCTCGTACTTTTTCATCAAAGCTTTCAGCATTCTCTCTTACCAAAAGTGCACAAAGTGCATGATAACATCCTGTGGAGCGAATCATGAATTTTGCCCTTCAATTTGCCTCTTTTTACAAATTCCTAGTCTTCAATGTTTTGCCTCTCTCAGACTTTTACAAAGAAATTGTCACAATTTTCCACCTTTGAGTCCTCTTACATAAATTGCCTCTTAGGCAATGTTCTTTTTCTCCTTTTATTGTACTAAAAAGATATCTATATTTCTATTTAATAAAAAAAATAATTGCTTTATAAAATTTTTTAAAAAACAATTATTATTTTAATTTATTAAATATAATATAAATTATTCTTTTTAATATATAAAAAAACTTTAGAAAGAAAAAAAACTTTTTAAAATTTTTTTCAAGCCTGCAGGAGTCGAACCCGTGACTCCTCTCACTAAACAAAGCCTTCTTACCAACTCGGCTTCCACCGTCGATGGGACTCAAGCACCATACACCTATATTTCTAAGCTTTCGGGGCAAGTGTACCAAAAAAAAAATTTAAAACCTTCGTCGCTATCGGGTTTTGAACCCGTGACCTGTTGGGGGCGAGCGCCTTAAGGCTGGCTCCTCGAGCCAGTCGAGCTATGTGGCCCGACGAGGATGCAAGGGAGGCTTGCCTCCTTTGTTTCATCATGGCCTATGCAAAACAACAAAAAAAACTTGTGCTTTTATCCCACATTCGTTGTGCGAAGGGGAAATAACACTATATAATCAAAAAGATGCACAAAGCTTATCGATTGCCTTTGGGAAATCGATGACCACATTTTTACCGACTTCCTTAGCCAATCTCCTCATGCCACATCACCCTAGTTGCTCCTTTGTCCACCACATCACCTGCCACATCACCTTACATCCAGTCAGCTCTCCTCTGGTCCGCGTGTCCACGTGTCTACCTCGCTGTCTGCTCACCATGTGTTCGCCTCTGGTTTACGTTCCTCCAAGTCACCTATCAGTCACTTAGGGAATCATGCCTGGTGTTCTCTAGTCAACTGGTCAACCTCAAACCATGTGCTCTCTATGGGCCTCCTCTCGACCTCACCTCGGTTCATGCTCTATGGGCCCTCTCGACCTCCTCGAGATCCATGCCTCACCTATGGGCCTCCTCGGGATCCGTGCCTAGCTTACCTTGAAGCCCTAGACACCCTCCGCTCTGATACCAGATATAGAACCAAAAATTTAGGAGCTCAAAATATAATCTCTGATATTCATTAGCCTTGAAAGGTTCGAAAATACATTGCTTAAATACATAAACTAATAACCAATACTTAGAAAGCTTAGGAGAAATATTAGGGAGGAAGGAAAATAGGGAGGAAAGGAAAAAAGGAATTTGGAGTCAAACTCTTCCTGCCGTCCATGTCGTCCAATCCTGCTGACTCGGTTGCCGTCCAAGGAGGTAAAAGGGTAAGGTCCAAAGCTTACAGTTGTAAAACAAATTTTTACCATTTTACCATTTTAACTTCCAACAAAGGTTGATGAAGAAGACTCCACTGAGGAATGATATCCTCGTGCTCTTACTATTTTTTTCCTATGTCTACCCTATGTGGAGCCTAGTTATTTTTGTCAAAAATGTAATTATGTGTCCCTAAGGCTACCCTATGTGGAGCCTGGTTATTTTTGTCAAAGTGTTATGATGTGTCCCTATGGCTACCCTGTGTGGAGCCTATTCCTTTTTTCTATGAGGACCGCATTTCCTAGGAATCATCCTATGGCCTCATCTATCCTTATGCTTGAGGCTACATCCTCATTTATTTTCCTTTCTATTTTAGGGTCAAGGTTGCATCCCTTGTTTAAAATATTCTATGTTAACAACAATCATGGATGCTTTTGTATCAAGGTTTTGGGGGCCTTAAAACCCATTCAGTAATGAAATCCATTAACTTACCCAAAACAAAATCACTTTGCTAATACAATGGCATCACTTTGATAGTTAATACCTAAAGATCCACACAATGAAGCCACTAGTGTACTTGTTAAAATTATTTCCCAGTCATCCATTGCACCACAAACATCCTCTTCTACTGCTAACATCAATTTCATTCTAGATGAACCTTTGAATTCTTAGTTTTCTTAGGTCAAGGATTACATCAAGTTAGGTTTACTTCCACATAATTTATCCCTAATAGCCAAGCGTGCCTTTAAACAATGAGCTATACGCTTAACTTTATTGGGGGACATCTTGTATAAATATAGTCATGATGAAATTATCTTACTATATCTTGAGGTACAAGAAGCACACCAAGTCATTATGTCTTCCCACGATGCCACCTATGGTGGCCACTTTAGCGGTATCACTATTACTAAGTGAATAATTTGTATGGGCTATTATTTGCCCACCATAGAGTATGATTGTTGTTTGTATGTGAAAAAGTGTGTCAAATTCAACAACATGCCAATCTCACTCATCTACTCTCATAGGCCCTATAGCCTATCCAATCCATATGGTCATTCTCCCAGTGAGGCTTAGATATCATTGGGAAAATATCACTCACTTCCTTGAGTAATCATAAATTCTTCATTACCACCACTGAGTACTTTAAAAAGTGGGTTGAGGCAATCCCTCTGGTCCAAACCACTAGACCCAAAATTGTTGAATTCTTTACCAATATATCATATGTTATTTTTGTATTCTTGTAAATCTTTGATAATGGTACACCATTCAAGAATAAGAATATGTGTGCGCTATGTTCTAAGTATAATATTGTAACACAACTTATCTACGCCAGAATACCCCTAGGGTAATGGCCAAGCTAAAGCTATAAATAAAATAATCTATGTCATTCTTCACAAAGCCATCAAAAAATCACATTGTGATTGGCTTAATCAAATACCTCTAGTCATCTAGGCTTATAGAACCAACATACGAACCCCAAAGGGGGAAACACCCTTATCCTTATTTTATGGTGCTGAGGCCATTATGCCTCTTGAAATTAAGATTCCTTCTTTATAAATTTCTCTTCAATATTTCATCGATGACAATACTAATCGACAAGCACAACTTGATCAACTTAATTTACTCGATGAATGTTATACTCTTGCTATTGAACACACACATGTTTATCAATATTGTCTCTGTTGAGAATATCACAATAAATTTTACCCATGTGAGTTTTAAATTGGGTACTTAATCCTCAAAGAAAACCAACAAAACACCAGTCAACCACCTCACCTTTGTGATTTGCTCTGAACTGGTTAGGACCTTATATCATCACTCAAAAATATAGTTCTAGTGTCTATTCTCTAGCCAATATTGAATGCATGATGAAGCCTAATCCTCTCAATATCATCCACATTCATGTGTTCTACACTTAACATATCTTATCTCTTTTAGAATTTCTTTTATTCTCTTTCCTCTTCCCTTATTTCTTCATCCTCTGTCTTTCTTCCTTATCCTGCATTTTCAATGTTGTATGGTCACACTACGAGTAGCTATATAGCTTTGAATTAGTTTTATTTTATTTTCTTTTCTTTCCTATTCTCTTTTTCTTTCTTTATCCTCTATTTTTTCTTCTAGTACCTTGCCAATGTTGTATGGTCACGTTACGAGTGACTACATACCTTTAACTTGGTTAGATATTCTCCCCCTCTTTCCTTTTCACTTTTGGTCTTCTTCTTCCTCTTTTTTAGTCACTTGCTTTCCATAATCACTTCTACACCTTCCCATAATTTGTATGACTGGGGGGAGGTGTTCCCTTATTCTACCAACTCATATTTCACACTTTAGGGGAATTTGTTTCCTCCTAAATCCATCTTCCCACACTAGGGGGAGTTTTCATCTCCCTCTATCACATCTTCCATAGGTTGTATATGTCATCTCCTATCATCTCCTCTTTTACAATTGGGATGGACTTTTCCATATTCTATACCCACTTCCACTACGTTCTTCCATTTTCCTCCAGAACTGTGTCAATGTTGTATGGTCATACTACGAGCGGTTACATACCTTTGATCCAATTTTCAAATTTTTTTTTTTTTTTTCCATATTCTACTTTCTTCCACTATTTCTTCTATATTATTTTTTTTTCTTGCCCCATCCTTATCCATTTCTTGTATTCACCACTGGCCCTATCATCATGGCCTCCCATTCACAATTCCTTTCCATCCAGTCATCATTACATTGCACATTCAATGCACTACTCATGGTTACTACTACTACATATTGGCATTCATCTCAATCGCATGTACATACATCTACATATTTTTTATTTGGTCCAATGCACTGGATATCACATTGGGATAAATTGTCTTACTTTTGGCTATCTCCTTTGCTTTTTTTCTCTTAGAAATAACTTGATCACATAACACCATGTATTTTTAGGTATTTTATTATGTCATATCATATTACATGTATTTTTCATAGTCATGTTCACATATTCCATATGCATAGGTCATCCATCACCTGTATATAGCACCACTTTGCAGAGTTAAATCCACATTTGTTAGCATGATTATCATAGTGTTTTCCCCTATTCTTAATTCTATAGTAATAGGAACCTTTTTTGTTGTTCAACCATTCATAGTCAGTCTAATCAACCTGTATCGAACACCATCAAATTCTATAGGATTTCAAGGCTTCCCCTAGTTGAATTAAGTTCATTCATGGACCACTCACACATTTCACATCTTAAGCAAATTTTGAGTGTAGGGAGGACAACACCTTGTGTAGGCCTTGCCATTTAGCAAATGAATTTTTCTACTCATCCTATCATTTGCATGATCAAAATAAACCTGAGGATAAATAAAGGGACAAGCAAAAGAAAATAGAAGAAAGGGGCAAAAAATAAAAGACAACGCCCACACACACAAAAAAAGAGCACCACAAAAAGAGGATCAAACAATAAAGAGGCAAAAAAAAAGTGAAAACCTCAAGAGTACTATCAAAAGCTTGAATTTTGGAGGTCATTAGGTTCAAAATAACATCACGGGGTTATTTCCATCTCCAGAAATAGGTTCCAAGAACCTACCTGGCAATGGAATAGCCTTACAAGTGGTGCCACATATATCACATTAGCGACCTTCTCTTGTATAGATAATTGCACACTTGTGGATGAGCTAGCTATTTTGGCTAAGTTTATAATAGGTTAGTCTAACCTCCCTCAAAATAGATAAATGAAAATTATGTGCACACATAGATCCATGACAGACTAAACTTTAGTTAGGATAGTCAAGATGTCTATAGGATATTGCATAGCTACTAGATGAGTTTGATTGTTCAAACTTTGTTGTTTGAGTATCTATAAATTCTTCTACACATCCACCATGCTTTAAAATAAAGGGTGAAAAACACCACCACTATTTGAGTATTCTCTTCATCACATTTGTATATTCTCCTCTAATACATATTCTACCCATCAATTCCATGTTCACTACTTATTTTTGGTCCATTATTATCCATATGTACACTTCATTTTCACTTGTATCTCATGGTCACTAGTTTATACACATATTCATTTATTTTTTGTTAATGATAACAAGTGATGCAGTTTCCACAAAAATAGTATTGCCATCCATCTTGGCACATTTTCACATTCCACATGTACATACGATTCAATATTCCACATTTGTACATCCCTATTTATGTATTATCACAATCCATTAGGTTCATTTTACCTATCATTCATCATGTGTTCAAACACATCATTGATATACAATCACATATTTGTAAAGCCATACACATACATCAATCATATCAATCACATCACACACATTAGACACATAGTAAATAATCACACCAAAATCATCATGTATATATCATATCAAAAAAATGAATACAATGTACATAATCACATTGCTTGTAGGCTATATCACCTATCCACTACATCATACATCACCTCACTAGGACTATCATATACAACATCAGTGGTACTCTCACCACACCGAAAACAAAATACCAAAATAATACAATGCAAGCTATCTAAACTGTGTGCCTCATCATGAGTCTCTCCATTCCCCTCTCATGGGGTAGGAGTCTCCTCAACTCTTCTTGATCCTCCTTGACTACTCTAATCTAGGGCAACCATGCTTACCTATGGTCATCTATCTAATCATCTTCTCCTACTCTGTTGGGATTGTGATCCTGAATATGATGACTCTAGGACTCTAATCCCCTGAATTTCCAAATATACCTCTAATAAATATACCATCCTCCCCTATCTATAGAAAAAAACCTCCAAATGATCCTTTTCCTGGTGCATCTCATCTATCTCCGCCGCAATTGCCCCCCTCTAGGTCCTCTCTTGGGTCATCTCCTCTCATAGCTGAGCTATGTCAATCACCATATCCTCCCTCTAGATCCTCTCCTAGGTGGCTCCCTCTTGTAGTTGAGCTACCTTGACCTTCATGGTCTCTTATTGAACCTTACATCAAGTAGCCTCATCTCATAGTTTTGCTACCTTAGCTACCATGGCCTTCATCTATGCTCACTCTTATGTGGCCTCCTCCCACAATTGCACTATGCTAGCTCCAATGATATCTATCTATTCTTGCACTCATGACACATCCCTCTTGGAATTTAGTTGATCCACAATAGCTCCATGTCTCTCCACTATCAAAGTGGCTTGCTCCTATATCCAAGACACCTCCCATTAGATCATTTGATCATACACTTTATCCCACAACATAGCAATATCCTCATAAGCATGCATTATATTGCATAGATAGATAGACAAATCTATATTACCTGTGACTAGATCACTACAACTCTTAGGGAAAATCATAAGATCCTCCCATCATCCTATGGGAATATTTCTCCTCTCCACATGCTACCGCATCCATCACAGTAGCTCACCATTGATATCCTCCTCACTATCTCTCTCTACCTCATCATCAGGTCCCATAGATACCTGATGGGGGCTACTCACCTCCACACCATCCCCCATCATCAAAACCCATAGCAATTTGATGCAAAATACCCACTCTTACACTTGGAGATCCACCAGGGCTACCTCTTCCACCCTTAACATCTCCTCCAATCCATCCCAAAACTCCACCAACCCCCACTCTCTTGGCCTCTGTATACCTATTAATTACACCTACTCTGGGCTCCTAGATTTGAGTATTCTACCATGCATCATATCTTGGCATAGTCCCTACATCCACCACATATGGGATATATGTCCACGTCCAATGCTAGATTCAAAGGCTCCACCATTGGTCATCATCTTGGATCTCCCTTAACTCATCAAATGATGATGGGTGCATCAGGTACCCCTATCATAACCCAAACTACCATAAAACCTAGCTAAGTGGAAACCACTCTACTTAGGTGACCTCTCGCCCAATCACCCATCATCCACACCTTAATATTAGTAGCACTCCATTGTAAAATTCTTATCCTCTCTCAAAATTCCCAGGTATGCAAATAACGCATGCACCTTGGGACCATGTCTTTTATAGTCATGAAGCTCGGTCGCTTGGTACCCTGCAACCCAAATTGGTCGTGAGGTACCCTGCAACCTGAGATAGTCATAGGATACCCTGTAACCAAGCCCAAACTTCACCAAAACCTATCCCAATGTCCCCCATGGAAATTTTTACCTATCTAACATGCTCTTTATTTATAGTTCTCCCATATTATTCCCATTTTACCAATTATCTTACTTCATCAACCACTTCATCGAGAGTTTCATTGCTGCCTCATTTTAACATCTCATCACCTCATTGCTTGAGGGGGTAGACATCTTACAATAGCCACTTTATGCATGATCAATAACCAAACACTCAATACTAGAAATTGTGTTTATCCAATAACATTTTCCAAATATCATCTTACACCCTCCTTTTTTGGGGAAACTCAAAAGTAGAATTTCTCTTCTCATCATAACTCCAATTCAAAGGAACATTTGATGGACCCGATACCTATGCCTATAGGTTAATCATGGATTTCCTTCCTTTAGAATTATAGTTTTAAGACCACTTATGAATGAATCACCTAATCATGACCTATCACGAGTTGAATGACTCATAAAATCAAATCAAGCTTATAGAAGTATCAAAGGTAAAGTTTCAAATATATTTGTCCCTTTCACAATTGGAGCATTTTACGTTGATCATGATAGTAAGTCCATATTATGTCTACCCCATCAAAAATTAGTATGGCATGATGAAATCCATCATCATACGCAATCTTCCATCATTTGCAACCTTCTATTATCCATAATATTTCATCATCAATTCTTCTCTCTTAAACTCAAATTACCATTTGGTGTCACTAAATTTTGCACTACCCTGTGTCTTCACACACTACCGTATAAAAAAGGGTAAATGTAGACATCCAAAAGTTGCACATGGTCACTCACTTCTTCTCCATGAATTTATTAAATAGCAAAATCCATAAAATTGTATTAATTAACCTTAGAACACCTTATATATATTAAAAGGGCTATGCATAAGCCCTTGGGCCACTTAAGCCCTTTCCTACGTTTAACCTTTATCCCCATGTGACCACCATAAAAAGCCTAATCATGGTAAATCTAACATTTATTTAAAGTCACTTTATCACTAAAGTGCATTCAAGAGGTTAAACACATATCTAATTATTCTTAATTAAGATTAAAACTAACCTTTTACGCACACATGTGTGCACCCATGACATTCATAGATATTTAAAGATGCTTATTCTTGAAGACATGGGAAGGGGTGAGTTACCCTTTACCTTGGTTTAACGTAGGATCAACTTAATCAAGGTTAACCTCAACCTTTGTTCAATGCCAACGTCATTGGCATACTCATTGTTTTATATAACCCAATCAATCCCTTATATGCTTTCTAAGGTAGCCTCCATAGAAATGTTTTCATGATAGAACGAAGGTGGATCTATGGCTACCATAATAACTAGGTGATTTCTCCTCCATAATTGTGAGGGATTAGAATAGGTGTATGAATTCTAATCAATATCTTTCCTGAAATCTAGGATTAGGTGTTCCAAGAAATCTACTAAAAGTTCATCTAGAATACGAATAGAATAGTCTAATCCAAATATATCAGTAGACAATTTATATTATAGTTGGTAAGGAATTATATGGCCCTACTCGTAGAGACCCAGACCATTGCCTTACCATTATCAATGGTCAAAGTAATGTAGAGCATACTCAGGGTTTTAAAAACAGTAGATATTACTTATGAATAGGTTGTCATCCTGATGATATTTCAAAGAATGATTGGAGGTCTAATCGAAGCCTCCATAAATAAAATTTGTTTGATTGGGAGGTATACCCAAATGCACCACCATCCCAATATGAAAATAGGGGACGTGGGGTCTCCCTAAATCCTATGCAAACTCTAAGATGGTCATGAAGGTCATGTTCTACACTAAATACTTTGAAAGTCTTGGGTTGGCTAAATGTATCATCACTTGAGGAGCAGATGATCCTGATGACAAGGTAGGGGATGTACATTGAGGTAATTCCTTCATTAGGTTAAGCGACTCTTATTCCTCCATAGGAGTAGGAATCTATATCATAGAGATATGGGATATGACTTTAGGTTCATCAACCATGGGTGCTTTTAAATTTTATTTTTGCTTCAGTTTTGTCGATGAGGACGGTCTATCAGAATCTAGAGTTGGTTTAGGATTTTATGGTGGTGCTAATGTAGAAGGATCATCTCACACTACTTTGGTGTTCATATCTATACATTTAGTAGGTGATGTTAGCATTATGTCTAGATGGGTTGAGGGTAATATGGATTCTGTAGTATTGTCAACTTGGTTGACATATTTTAATGGCTCTTCATATGAAGGGATGGCATGAATGTTTCCCTCATGAGCATACTTAATGCATTGATGAAGGATAGAAGGAATGCATTTCATGTCTCTAATATAGGGTATACCAAGGAGGATGTTATATTTCATACTACCTTCCAGCACATGACATGAGACTCATATAGTCTTTAATCCTACTTGGATAGGAAGCACAATGGTACTGATAGTCGAACATAAGGCATCATTGAAATCTCACAAAGTTAACATGGATGCTACAATGTGTGAATGAGGCATGCTAAGGTTCCCTAATAATGCACTCGTTGTTATAATATTTATTTATGACCTTGTATCGATCAATACTCACTTGAAAAGGATCTGATTTATACAAGAGATTATGTGCAATGATGGATCTACTATGTTACCTGATATTTTCTTCATTTCATGATCATGGAAAGTAATCACTAGCTCTCTACACTACTAAACATACCCCATAAGATTTGTGAATGCATTAGGATCCTAGGTCTAGATCTCTATGGATCTTAGAATTTGCATTAATGTCTCCCTATGCCTAGGGGACTATTGTATGAGCTCATATATTGAAAACTTTATCGAAGATATTTGTAGACTCTAGGTGAGTTTGTTCCTGATTGTAACCACTAGTCTTATTGGTGAACCTAGAAATGGGTTTTGCATTGTCCTTTTTTGAGGTGTAGCTAGGATACGAATGGGGGCTATAGGTGTATTTGACTGATTATATCTCTTATTCATAGTAACTACATTGATCATGTAGACAAATCCCTCTACAGGAGGATCTACCCAAATTTTTTTGACTTGACCCCCAATATTTGATCAGGGATATTTTAGGATTTTTAGGTTCTGATTGTCAGGTGCTAAAGGGATATCAATTTGTAGCTCATCTTGATCAATTATATTTTTCACCACATGTCTAAAATCATGGCACACTTCGATTTCATACCCTTTTTATCTATGGTAAGGTCAATAGTGATATTCCCTGTATCCTTTTGACTTAGGATGATTAGGGTCTACCAACTGAACTTATGGTAATTTCAGGGTCTTAGTATCGCACAATTAGTGAAATATAGATACCAAATATTCAGATAGTGGTGTAAATTGGTGATGTGGGCAATGTTGTTTGTCCTTGACCTCATTTCTATTGCACTGATTATATTGTGTTGGGGGTGGTTGAGTGTGACAGTTCTACTGTTGTTGGCTCTTATTCCCATTAGGAACAATCAACATGACTTGATTGACAGGCATCAGCTTGACTTAATATTGTTGATTATGTGTGTTATTATTTTTCCATCCTATCTTGGTTTGGAGCTTCCAATATTCTTCTTGCAATTTGATATCCTCAATTACTTTGGATTGCACCAAAGCCTCCTTGAATGTCGTATATTGTTGCAACTGAAGTAGCAATGATATGTGTTTGATATAAATTTTTACGAATATTCAAGTGAGTTCTATGGTGGGAATAGAGAATGGTAATTTTACCATTAATTTTCTTTATTTATTCCAATAATTTGTGATTGGCTCATCATCATACTATCGTATGGTATCCAGATCAAACAGATTAGTTTTCTTCTTAGCATCGAATGAAAAGCGCTCAAGGAAATCATTCACCAACTGTTCAAAGTTGGTGATGCTATGCCTAGATAATTGATTATACCATTCGATGGCTACACCTAAGATGGTAATGATGAAAGTTCTCAATAACAAGGTGTCATCGTTCTACAGTTGAAAACATGAATTCATGAAGCATGTTACGTGCTCCTGAGCATCTTCATCTCCCTTAAACTTATCCAATCTAGGCATTTCAAAATGTTTTGGATAAGTAGGGCTTGGCACTGATATACATAAGGATTGATTATGTATCTTCCTTAAAGTAGGATTTTTACAAGCCATCTCTTATTTCATGATAGTTTTGACTCTCTTTGTAAGCACTTTGTAGGATTGAGAAGAGATCATTTATTCCTTTCGAAGGGATATTCGGGGTGCAAGAAGGGGTAGGTTCTTTTGAGATTGAGGTGGTCAAGTTTAATCATCGACCACATCTATTAAGGAGGATTTAGGATACTATTGATCATGATCCTCTAACTTTGATCTTTGGTACATATCATGGTTAGGTTAATTTAGCGCTTGACGTTGCTATTGCCTAGACACATGATACAAAGTATGATGGGAGTGGTACTCTACGTGTCTGGTATATATCTCAGGGTGTAATGTGGCATACCTTAAATTATGTTGATCTCTAAATTCACTCATTGGGAGTAGGTCGACTCAAGCTAATCTATTTGATTGATCTTCACACTCCTTTTGATCAAGGATGCGTTGCACTCTTAAATAGTGTTCATACACACGTTGATGAAGCAGCCTTTGTCATTCTACCTTTTCTCATTCTAAGTTTTCTAAATGTTCACCTTCAGCGCACAAATCCTCCAATTGATCTTAAAGCATTTATTCTCTTTGATCAGCACAAAGCCTATGTGTCTAATCTACTTGATCTATCATATTAGGTATTTGGCTTCTTAACTATGTATAAGGAGTATTGGTGGTGTGAGTTTTGATATAATAATCCACCACAATCTTTCCTCTATTTTTTGAGGTTGCATTGGTATTATGATTGAATATTCATTCTATGCTTGCATATGTGGATGGGGTATTTATGCTATGTGGGTATTTGGAAAATTCACCTTGGGCATAAATATGTCATACTATGTCTTTACTACGTGCACTCTTAGAGTGAGAATGAGTTGTAGAGGTAGCCTTATGTGTTTATCTATCGTGATCTTGTTCTAGGTGATCAGGTTGGTACATTCTCCATGATTGACCAGGAGACATATTGTTTGCTCTAACACTACAAAAGTCTATTAAATCTCCTTCATGTTCAGAGTGATTTGGTACTCTTTCGGGTATGCAATTAGATTCACCCCTTTTGTGTTATCCCTCATTGGGTGGGTTTGATCTATGACCATCATGTGAGGATTGGGGTATTAAAACCCCCTTGTTTGGGTCATAAGAAGAACCTAGATTTTGTCTTCTATATGGGGTTTCTTGATGAGAACCCCTATGTGTGGATTTTTTCCCTTTAAGGCTACCTAAAGTTCATTCAGGTATGTTAGGGGCATGTGTGTTGCCTCTAGGGCGATCTGGGCCCTCTGGTGCATTGGGTACCACCTCGATGGTGGACCAAGGGTGGCCCCATGTGGTGACCATAAGATTTATGAATTATCTCTTGTGTAATTTTAAATAAACATACAAAGTATACAAGGTGATTATCTCATTTAAATTTTCTTTTTGTGTCCTAAAACTTGTTTTGTGTTTTTTATTTTATTGTGAATACAATATAAAATCTTATCGTATTTGCAATAGTTGATGTAATTATTAGATTGTTTAAAGCTTTCACCTATACACTCACAATGACAAACCCATTAATGACATCCAAGTTGTCTACCCACCAAAATATGAGATGAAATCCATACCAAGTCAGGGAGCATAGGTACTATCGATTCTCATCCAGCACACTGTGGCCAGTGATACACCCCTTCGAAGAGGAATGCATGTGATTTTCCATGGATAGGATAGTTCTTGAATCAACCTTGGACATGGACGCATAATTATGATACAAAGTCACACAAGCCAACCGAGTGGTAATGACTTCTACCATTGGTCTTGATCGGTGGATTGGATGTGAAATCCCAATGCCACTAATGTTTATCCTTGGATTGTGGTGTGTGATTGGCTCATTTTAATTTGCATAAAAATAAATGCATCAATTAGCATACAATTCTCTTTTCATCTACATGCATATAATTTGCATTTTATATTAAAAAAATACAAAATAAAAATTAAAATATGAAATAGCCTTTACACAAGCTTCAAGCAAGTACATCAATAAAATAGGCTAAACAATAGCTGATACTGTAAATATAAATGCATAGTCTCATTTGCTATAGATAGTAGTAGCTAAATCATAGCCATTGTTTTCTAGGGCATCTAGCAGAACTAGTTGTTGTTCCTTGCAGCAACTAGTAGAAACATAGCAAAAAAATTGGTTTTATCTTGTTTAATATTCCTCTCTATGATTTATTTAACCCTATTTATTTTATAAAAATACAAAAAAAGTAGGAAATAGAAACACAAGATAGGATCACTTGCAATAAAATCCTCATCTGATGAAGAAACAGGCTACTAACTATTTTTACTGATTTTCTCCGTAGCTGCTGTCAATCAGGGCAGCTACAATGCTAGTCGCTGACACCAATGGTGGTTGGGACTACTAGCCACTATAAATCAGAGTGGTTGTACCTTCATGAAGGAAAGAGACAAAATAATTAGTAAACAACACAAAAATAGGGCCAGTATGACCGTGATCACCACTTTTAAAGCTCTAAAAAGCATACATCTAGGCTAATTGCAACATGATAACAAATTTAAAGCAATGAAACATGTATAACCAAATAAATTGACAAAAATAAATGCCTCCTTTGTATTAATAAATTTTAAATCTTGGTTACATATTCATCCTTCTTAGGGATGCCAAATTTGATTCATGATTTCAATAGTTTTAAGCCCCAAAATAGGGGTTATGTATTCTAAAAGCTCTTTAGGTCTCCACCACTTTTATTATAAGAGGGCTTATTAGCTACATCCTTCCTTGATTCCAAGGAATATTATCTTGATGATGATCTTGCATCCTTGATTATTCCTATCACCTGCACACAAAGAAACTAGAAGACACATCAATAGCACATGTTGCCTCTAAAAATGAGGCTAGTTTCAAGATGAATGAAAGAAAGAAAGTAAATACATAAATATAAGATGAAGTGCTTGAAATACTATAAATAAAGCATAAATACTAAATTAAAATAGCTAATATATGTTAGATAAAGTTAATTAATGCAAGGAAATACAAATCTAATGACTAAGTGCAAAAAATACTAAATTAGACCCTAGCCGTTGTTGACCAAAGCAGCTAGATCTATTAACTGCAATTAAATTTTATGGCTAAGCCTGTGGGCCACTATTGAAAATAATGACTGTAGGATGAAGGATATGCTCTCTAAATATTAGTCTGATATCACTTGATTTGCTACATAATTGTTGTTCAAGGGTTGCTTGCATCTCAACACATGATTTTATGATTGAATTTGATGTTAATCTATCTCGGTTTGACTCTTGAACAACTAGGTTACTCTCAAGCTAGGGTATCTACCATTTCTAGGTAAACATGTGTCATTATCCAATTGGATAGGGCTTTGCTACACCTCAAAGGGATGTTGATTCACTTCTCGATCTAGCAGAGCTCCACTATGTGATCAGCACATGAATCGAACTGGATTTGCAATCAAAATTTGGGGTCTCTTATAGACACTCAATCTCCTTAACTTTTATTTCTAGGAAAGCAATTATCAAGAAGCAATTATGTCCAGGTAGTTGAGAATATGCATCCAAAATATTTGACCTCCAAAATGTTCAATAATCCATTAAGCGCAACAAATTTCACTTAGCTTTGGTAGCTTGAGTTAGTTATATGGTTAGTTGCTATCAACTAATGTGACTATGGGTAAGTTTCCCACAGCCTCTATAACTGTTAGTGGCTAGCCCATAGTCACTTTGATCATCAATGGCTACAAATATAGTCATTGGTTTTATCAACGACTTAGGGATGCATAGGACTAGACTACCCTATAGGAGTGGTTATAACCACTACTTAGTCTTGGCAAAGTCCAATATCATTTATATGGTCTGCATGGGTGCCCATATGAGTAGTCTCCTAAACAAGACATGTTTTAGGTGTCTACACCATCCATGTTGGATTAAGAGGATGGTACCCAACAAATTTTACCATCAATTCAGGGCTTAGCCCTAATTTTCAAGAGAAGATGGCTAAGTATCCAGTACCATAGAGAAAGATAAATCCAACTCAAAGAGAAGAGCATAAGTACTTAATATTTACTTTAAGTGGCAACAATTGAGCATGGCAAGATGATATCAGTTAAGAAGTAAAGGAAAAAATCCCCTCACCTGGTCAGAAATCAATTCTTGTAGGGACCAAACCCCCTCCCATTAGGGAGATGATCTAAGAAGGATCAATTAAGGAAGACAAATACAATGATGCCTTCTATATGTTGCCACTTGACCATACTCTCCTTAATGCCCAACTGAGCAACCGGATGCATAGATCTGTGACAATCAAGTCAAATTGGCCAATTGAAAGGAGGAATAAATTGTAGGAAGTATTTGAAACTGATCACAATTAGTGCCACTTGTCATTTGCAATTGATATCATCACTTTGTAAAATCATGATTTGTGTCATAATGGTCACTTGCAACATAATGAACAATAATGTCAAAGTAGAGACAAACAAGAAGCTAAAAAGTAGGGATCCAAAACAAATCACTTTTAAGAGTCCTAGCCATTTTATTTGCCACACCCTAACCTGTTGTTCAAAGAAGTGACCTCTATAGAACCAATGGATTAGCCTTAAAGGGGGTTTGGTAACAACATATTGAGTGTGTAAAATAAATGAAAGTAGAGGTGGGATACCATTGTAGATGCAATAAATACAGTCCCAAGGAAGCAGTAATAATTCTATAATAAAGCCTAGATAAATCATGATCAAGTTGTTTCCATAGTTTTCAAAAGGAATTGCCTTCATCACAAGAGCTTCCAATATAAATTTATTTGTAAATCTTATCGATGCCTGATTTTCTTCTAATTATGTGTGAGGAAATAATCACAAATAAACATGTTAAATGACAACAAAAGGACTTGTAGATGCTCCAAGACTGAATCTAACCACCACCCAGTAGTTACATTGATGTGTGTTTTGTCACTTTCATTTGTAGTTTAAAGTTGTATCACTTACAATATTAATTTTGGATTTGTCTAACGTTAATTATGATATGCATGAAAAAAAAACTCCAATGAAAATTTGTATTTTCTTCCATTTTCATATTTGGCCAAGTACCTTGGACCATTGTTTGATTCCTCTGCATCAATTAGCGTTATCATAAACTCCTTCGATGCAAAAGGTAGAGCCCCAACAGTGTACAAACTCTTTCGACCATCATAAGTAGGTAGTCTCTTACCCAAAAGGGTCTCTCTATAAATGGAACATAGACATTAGTTCTTCAAAAATTTAGAAAACAACACATGCAACATACTATCCTGTTCCAGGATAGAAGCAGCCTGACGAACATCAGTTTCTCAAGCCTTTGATTCCCATGAGCCACAATAGTAGTACCAGATCCTGCAATCCTAAATAAGTAGTAAGCAATCATTGTTCATGTTGCCTCAAAGTATATTGACCAATAGATAGCACAACATTATAAATAAAACAACACATGCCTACAATTGGAAAAAATATAAAGGAGACGATCCATGTTGGAGGGACTAGAAGTTAGGCCAAAAAATAATGTAATTTACAATTATACCACAAATGAGAACATAATAACAAGTCCACAGGCAAGTTTATCAAAAACATAAAAGATAAAAAAGATACACTTACAGGGTTTGTTCAATCCATCTAACATAGAACATGATAATTTCTTCTTATGCAAATGCAAAAACATGTCAAAGTTCTTCAAGCCTAAAAACAAATATCTTAAAATTCTGAAATTCTTTGCAAAATTAAATTCTTCTTGCTTCTCATCATTCCATCACCTTGTATGTAGCAATAAATAAATTTCCATGCCACAAGGCATCCCTATAAAATACTCTCCAGGACTAATACCTTGTAGTGAGGACATAATGTATTAAGAATGAAATAAATATGAAGTTCCAAACAAAATGCAAGAATATGCAACCGAATGATCATGACAATTAGTATCATATATCAAGACTAGGTAGGATTTCCTCACAATCTAACCATATTTTCCTTACAGTGATCAAGACACTCAGTCTCAAATTCTTCATCAATGTTAAAGTCCCTTTTAGGTGTCAGTTCTGGAATTACAGATAGTAGTGCCAGTATTTTATCATCACCACTAATAACACCACACTTGACATTGAAGCCAACACCGATCCTAAATTACAAATTACAGAAGTAAATATTAGGGTCTTTTAAATATTTTCTTATACAAAAGTAAGATTCATCAACTGTTGTCAACAAAAAATTACAAATAGTTCATCTTTCTAAACATAAAAGGATATATTGTAATAAGCTCTGTCATTGAAAGTCAGTAAACAACAAACAATATTTACATTGGAGAACTACCTCAGTGCTATATACTCTAAGTTTCACCAACTGAATGACATCCATCAGATAGAACATAAACTATCAGAGAGCTAAATCAAAATATAGAATTTTTGGGGGGCATGTTTAATTTAGTCAGCCATTTGTTGCAAGTCAAAAATGAATGAAGAAATAACAATTTTTTGAGATATGGATTTTGAAACAATGACAGCCCCAGGTGTTCCATTCTTTGGTTAAATTTATGCCCAAAATATCTTCCCTCAAACAGAACTAAGCATTCTCAACTTCATATCCAAAATTTCTTCCTAGGACAAATAGGCACATTTGTAAAACATTCTCATCATTGTTGTGTGAAAATACTACCATTGTTTTATAATCTAAAACTTCTTTCAACAGCATTTTAAACCAAAATTGCATGAATGAGTTCAGCTCTAGCACCATCTTGTCACAACCTCTATTAGAAAAAGTTCCATCATCTTCAAGCAACATAAGAGAACACAAGGGCTATGAATGAGTCACTCATAAAGACAGATGTCAACAACTAAAAGAGGTAACATCAAATATAGAGTAGAAGTGATTTTATCCATAAATAGAATATAAACCCTTTTGAAAAGGGAAGAACAAAACACTAATAAACAACTACATAAACCAAAATCAACTACAAAAACACTCAGTTCAATGCAAGCTTAAATGGACAACCTGAGCCCTCCATATAATGGGCAGATGTCTAAACACCCCTACCCACCCCAACCATCAGAGATGAGGTGAGAGGGTATCCTAAGACTTTTGTCAGATACATAAATATCCATCTATACAAATCAAGTATTGCTGCTAATTAAGGACTAGGACTAAGAGTCAAACATGAAACATCAATTTCATAACGAACACACACTCAACACAATAAACCTTCATTTCAACACATTACAACATGCATGCATGATTAGACTCTTAATCCTATGCCCTAGCAGCACTTGTATTCTCTCTCTTTTTTTTACCAAATTACCTTCTTGTATCTGATTGGCCAACCTCATGCTCAGGATACCTACTCGCCTCACTCCTAGCTTGGATGCCCATTAATTATCTACTAGCATTTTCTAAAAATAGAACAAAAAATGTCTAACAACACTCATTAATTATTTCCATTAATTATAACTACTTTTGAAGTATAGTAATTAGGCTTCCAACCATGTACCCTCACATTCTTCATGGACATATTGAATGTTGTCATCATTTGCATTTTCATCTTGTGCAGTTTTAGGTCCAACAAAATCTGTTGCTCCAAAGACACTGACATATTTTACCTCGTATGCTTCAATGTCTTTGATCCTTCTTGGAGGTGATGTGAGAACCACATACCAGTTGGTATCAAGTGGATCATTTACATAAAAGACTTGTCTGGCTTGCGATGCTAGGATAAATGGATCATCTTGTAGTCTATCCTGACCAAGTAATCTGTTCATGTTGACTAGTGTGAAGCCCATTTCATCCTTTCTACATCCATTCCTCATATCAAGAACATTTACCCAATCACATTTGAATAGGGGGTATCAAAACTGATAGTAATCCAACAAGATTATTTCCCTAATAACACCATAATATGTGATTGTTTGAAGCACTAGGTTTGTGTCTTTTGTGCTTGCTCTGCACAAAGTAGTAGCATCGACACACACACCATTGTTTTGAGTTGTTCTTTGGTCTTCTTTGTCTTTGATATGAAATCTATAACCATTGATCAAATAGCCTGAATGTTTGGTTGCAACTTTCCTCGAACCACATGCCAACCATTTTATTGTGTTGGAGTCATCATTATGTTGCATTTCATCACCATGAAACTGAAACAAAGTAGAATAGTTTAAAGATGATTGTAGAACATTACATGACGTTCAGTACATGACAATCAATATAAATATCGAAGATCATATTCAAGAGAGTAGACAATAACCTGATCTCATAGCCAAGTGATGAATGTCTGATTATGGATTTTTTGCAACACCCCTTCATCTCTCATTGCATGAGGGTTGGATTCCTTGATACTCTTCAAGTGCTTCCTGATTTGGCCCAAATTTTGTCAAGCTTAGTTGGATCTAATTAATATTCTACCATATATAACAACAAAAAATAAACATCTACTTACTCTACCCAAGGTTGAACTTCATCCATGTTAAAGAGAACGCATCGATGGGCTTGCTCGTAAGAAGTTTCATCTAAATCAAAGTCTTCACCACTGGACAAAGGCCTCCCATCGATTATAGTTTCTTCATCCTCATCACTCCATACCTCATTGTGACCAAGGTGATCACCAATTGCTTTTGTACCTCTCATGTAGTCCGCACATAATGAAATAGATTCCTCGACAAGATAATGTTCGATAATACAACCTTTGGGCCTAGCTCGGTTCTTTACATACCCCTTAAAAATCTTCATAGTTCTAAGAAAGGAAACAAACAATTTGGATTAGATGAGACACTACAAAAATTAGAAAAATGGTGGTTTATGAAACTGATGAATGCATACAAACCTCTCGAAAGGGTACATCCATCGATATTGTACAGGTCCACATAGATGTACCTCCCACACCAAGTGAATAGTCAAGTGCACCATGATATCAAAAAATGAAGGGGGAAGTACTTTTCAAGCAAACATAATGTCTCCATGACCTCTACCGATAATTTCTCTATTTTTATGGGATCCACCACTTTAGCACATATATCCCTGTAGAACATGCACAACCGACAAATGGTTTGTCACACTAGCTTATCAAGCAAATATCATAGTGCTACTAGAAGAAGTTGTTGCATGAGAACATGGTAGTCATGTGATTTTAGGCCCTAGATCTTAAGTTCTTTCATAGAGACACATTTTCTAATATTCAAACTATATCCATCTGGTACTTTCATATTGTATAGTGTATGACATAACCTTTCTTTCTCAACCTTTGATAGATTGTAGGGTGTTGGTGGAAGATATATCTTGTTTCCATCCATTACTAGCCACAATGTGTTCCTGATACCCATATTTTTTAAATCCTCATGGGATTTTTTTCCATCCTTTGACTTTTCATCGATACCTAGCAGTGTTTTGAATAGGCTTTCGCAAATATTTTTCTCCACATGCATCACATCCAAGTTGTGATGAACTAGAAGATGTTGTTCATAGATAGCAACATCAAACAAAAATTACTCGACATTGAGAGACATAACAATAGATACAGAAAGAAAGTTGCATGTCATACCTCCCAATACGATAGATTGAAGAATATAGATTTCTTCTTCCATCCTGCTACAAGAACAAACATGCTATCCTCATCCATGTTGCATTTCCTTTTATTTGAGTTGCTCTTTCCCCAATTTGGTGGGATTCCCTATACTATTTTTAGTATTTCCATCCCATTTAAAGGTTTGGGTGGTTTATCGAGCTCTTTTTTACCATTGAAATATGCCCTCTGATGATGAAACGGATGATCTGGAGGAAGGAATCTCCTGTGGCCCATGTAAGCCATCTTTCTACTGCATTTAAGATATTCTGCATAGGTGTTCTCCCTACATATTGGACATGCTACCTTTCCCTTTGTCATACATCCTGATAGGTTTCCATAAGTAGGAAATTCATGGATGGTCCACATCATTATTGCTCTCATATTGAACGTAGTATTGGAAAATGCATCATACATTTCTGCTCCTTTAGTCCATAGTTCATGCAAGTCATCAACCAATGACTATAGATAAACATCAATATCATTGCCTGGTTGCTTGGGGCTAGGTATTAACAAGGTGAGCATTGAATGTTTCCTCTTCATCCACATCCATGGTGGGAGGTTGTAAGTGACCAACACAATGGGCCAACAACTGTAAGTAGTACTAAAGTTAGCAAAAGGGTTGAACCCATCGATTGCCATTGCAAGTCATACACTACGTGGATCCTTGGAGAAATATTTCCACCTAACATCTATAGTTTTCCATATTGAGGAGTCAACTGGATGTCACATATTTCCATCTGAACTCTTGTGTTGGGAATGCCACCTCATATTCTTTGTAACCTTTGTAGAGCTACAGGAAGAAAGCAACTCACTTCAGCCATATCTAACAATGTTGAAAGTCAAAACAAACACAACAAAGCTAATGATATAATAAAATCCCTTACCTATACATTCTCTTCAACCTCGGTATAATGGGAAAATACCTCAACACCTTCGCAAGAACATTAATGCATACCTTTTGTGAATGAGGGTCAACTTTCCATCGAGATGCACCACATGTTGGGCAAGCTTACTTCTTTTTATGATCTTTCCAATATAAAATATAGTCATTGATGCATGCATGTATCATTACATAATCTAATCCCAATGGCCTCATCATTTTCTTCACTGCATATGTGGACTCTGGAATTGTATTGTCGATTGGGAGCATATCTTTCAACAACTCCAGTAAGTCACCAAAGCTTTTGTTCGACCAACCATGTTTTGCTTTGAGATTATACAATTTAGCGATCATCGATAGCTTTGTGTACTTTGTACAACCTAGGTATAATGGTCGTTTGGCATCTTTGAGCAAGCTACGATATTCATCAATAGGAACTTCTCCATAAGATGATTGGAACTCAACATCATTATCTAGCAGTTCTGGTCCACTCTCTAGGCAATTGACATTGAACAATCCATATGCATCATTGACCATTCCAATGATGTCATCTTGTACATCTTCGGTAATTGGACCCTCATCAGTGGTAGAGCATGTGTTCGATGCATATTTATCAAAACTAGAGGGTTCTTCTCCATGCAAAACAAACTCGGTATATGTCTTGTCAATCCCATGATAAATCAGGTGGTCACAAACCTTTGAAAAACCAAGAGTTTCCATATTTGAGCACTTTCAACATGGACATCTAGTTCTTTCAGGGTCCATTGAATTCTTTCTTATGAAATCTAGGAATTGGTGAACCCCACGATAATAGTCCTCACTATTTCTACAAACAAACCCCCCAAAAAATAAGAAAGTATAGTTATACAGGTAGATCACATCGAAAGCACAACTTTTCTTCGTTAATGGAGATAACATAGTTGACATACCTGGATGATCCTAGCCAAGATTTGTCCATGATACTTGATGGACAAAAAATATTGACCCAATTGACCTGGCTAGAGTTGGTGCTCTGAGTCTTGAGGATGATCCAGCTGTTAAAAGTAAAGACAATAATCTTGCTACCCAAGCACAACCTGCACAAGGTAAGTGGAGTTTCTTGTGCAGCTTATTACTACATAGTACACTCCAAGGAAAGCTTTCCACCTTTACTAAAGTTGATGATGTAATAGAAATATTTAATATGATTTAAAGGAGCAAGATTCAAATAATTTTGCAGTCACTTTGTGCATGGGATCCAAACAAGAGGCCAACCATAGCTGAAGCACTCAAGCATCCAATGAGTCTCAAAACACATGTAATTGTAATATTAAAGAAAATAATGGTATAATTGTGTTGAAGGTGGTGTACATGTTACTCTGCTAATGCTAAATAGCAAATGCAAGAAAATGATAAGGATGCTACTTTGAAGCCAGCTACAATTCCTACTATAGATAAATGATGATAGTAAAGTTGATGAAGTGTTTAATGGATTCAAAGATACAAATTTTGTTGTAGTCTAGCTTTAGTTAGGATGTCCTTTAAAGAGCTCTATGTTGTTGATACAACTTTATGCATGCAAATAATGATAATAAGCATGACAGAGATAATTGTTATAGTATGCAAAATTGGTCTTGAATAATAATGCTTTGAAGTTGATATATTACTAATCAAAGCCCCTGTTTTGTCATAAATAAGATTTCTTTTTGTAGTTGATATATTACTTGTATAAATTGTATATATTACTTGTATATCCAAAGAGGATTACCAAACATGCATAAGCCTCAAAAAAATAAATTGGTACCTTATTATTAAAAAGTCATTTCCAACAATGGTGTATACCCAAGGGGGGGCATCCCGCACTAGTCAACAACATTGACGACAGGACAAAAAACAATGGTGTATACCCAACCTTGATCATATTCAAATATCAGGTGTCTATATGTTAAACCTCAACTTTATCCACATTTTACAAAATTGCCTCAACACTTCTTATCACCAACCAACCTCACAACATATTAAATAACAATATTTGTAAATGAAATTGCATCTAAAAAGTAGAGTGGATGATGAAAATAATCAAGATATATATATATATATATATATATATATATATATATTTGAAATTAATTGCTTAAACTAATCCTGGAACAAAGGCTTCTAATTAAGAAAAGAATCCCATACATATTTATCTAATGGACAACATTCGGTAGTAATCAAAGCCCTTGTTTTATCATATTTAGTAGGAGAAAAAATGAGAATGAACTGAATGCACTCAGACAAACATAAGAAGTTATAAACACCTTGAAAATTATTATTATTTACTTTGCAATGTGACTTCCTCGGGTGTTGTCATAATATTCTCTCTTTGCTCATCCTTTGCCAATATTTTCACCTATGCTAGACTATGGAAATGAGGCTATGTGTTAAGCCTCCAATCCTTATGGATTTGATCAAATGACCTTTTGAAATATTCATGCAAACAAATAGCAAAGGATTGATTGTGAAAAAGTACTATTTCTTGTCACACTAGGGTAAGGTAGCCTTAAAAAAATCACCATGCACCATCATATACATAAGCCCCATCTAGGGTAAAGAATGCTCTAAAAAAATAAATGACAAATCAAATCTATGGAAATAATTTAATTCTCAGGAGATGAAAATGGTTCTGTTGGAAAGTAATTTTGCAAGGCATCTTGATCCATGGACTTCCAGACGATAGCTAGATGTAAGGGTATGTAAAATATCTCGTAATTGTTCTAAATCTACATAAATCATAGACCTAGAACTTAAACTAACAAAATGAATTTTGCAAACAATTGAGATATAAGTGTTATATTGGTAGACCTAGAACTTAAACTAACAAGTTGTTGCCCCTTCATCATAGCTCATCAAAACTGATAATAAATATTTTAAACATCCTAAAAACATATTACAATGTACAAAATCATGCAAAGTCTTATAGTTTGTTTTTCAAGACTCCATTACATGCTTTACCTAAATAAATATTATTTATAGCTTATTATCATAAATAATATTTTTTGTAGTTGATATATTACTTGTATAAATTGCATAAATTACTTGTATATCTAAACTCAATGGAAAATATGCGTAAATTCTATAAAATATATTTATTCTCAAAATGGGTTACAAGGGGTCTTCCTTTTTATAAATCTGACTTATAAGGCTACAAAGTGAGGTTTAGCATGGTGAATTTCCATTTTCTTTCAATGAACTAGTCAAATACGCCCTGTATTGGTCTTACAAGGATCCTCAAATTTGGGTGGGCTTAATGCAAGGAAGCCACCAATGATCAAACATTTCCTCCAAATTTGTATGACCTACAAAATGGGGTTAGTGCATTTGGGAACTTTACATGGATTATACCCCATATTTATGAAGATAAAAGACACTAAATAAAGCAAGTTAAATACATAATACAAGTTTTGTAAATGACTAAGAGTGCTAAAAAATAGTAAATATTATCTGCTAGAAGGGTTTTGTAGCTTTCTATTACCTAAAAATGGACTTTGGATAGAGTCGCACCCTAAGGTACGACCGATTTGGGTCATTGGGTACCTAGCGACTCTACCTGTAACTGTGTTTTTATGAATTTGATAAAATATAATGTTATCCTATGATTGTAGTAGCTCCTAGTCAGCGTTAGATATGATCATGTACCTATCAAAACCTATCAAAAAAGCACACAAGAGGGTACAAAAGGGTTGATGGTCATGTTTATTTGATGGCTAATTGATGGGTGGAGGTCTGATGTAATTTTGATTAAGTTTTGGTATGTGAAATGAGGTGGATGGATCTTTGAGAAAAAGTACTATTTAAAGGATTTTGGAGAGTTTAGGGGTTGGGGCGTCCCTTGTGAGGTGGATTGAACCTTGGGTTGAATCTCAACTATGGTGAGGTTAAAGTGAGGTGTAAGGTGACTCACCCTTTCACATGCTTTGAAGAGGGATCTTTTAAATATCTACAAATATCCTCTGTGCACACATGTGTGAGAAAAGGTTGAGGTTAACCTTGATTAAGTTGATCCTAGGTTAAACCAAGGTAAAGGGTTACTCACCCCTTCCCATGTCTTAAAGAATAAGCATATTTAAATATCTATGAATGTCATGGGTGCACATATGTGTGAGTAAAAGGTTAGTGTTAACCTTAATTAAGATTAATTAAACATGTGTTTAACCTCTTAAGTACACTTTAGTGGTAAAGTGACTTTTAATAAAGGTTAGAGTTACCATGGTTAGGCTTTATATGGTGGTCGCATGGGGACAAAGGTTAAACATAGGAAAGGGCTTAAGTGGCCCAAGGGCTTATGCATAGCCCTTTTAATATATATAAGGTGTTCTAAGGTTAATTAATACAAATTTATGACTTTTTCCATTTAATAAACCATGGAGAAGAAGTGAGTGACTATGTGAAACTTTTGGATGTCTACATTTACCCATTTTTATACTGAAGTGTGTGAAGACACAAGGCAGTGCAAAAATTTAGTGACACGAAATGGTGATTTGAGTTTAAGAGAGAATAATTGATGATGAAAGATTACAAATAATAGAAGGCTATAAATGATAAAATATTGTGTATGATGATGGATTTCATCATGCCATACTAATTTTTAGGGGGTAGATATAAGATGGAGTTATTATCATGATCAATGTAAAATGCTCCAATTGTGAAAGGAATAAATATCTTTGAAACTTTACCTTTGATACTTCTTTAAGCTTGATTTGATTTGATGAGTCATTCAACTCATGATAGGTCTTTATTAGGTGCTTCATTCATAAATGGTCTTACTACTATCATTCTAAAGGAAGAAAATCCATGATTAACCTATAGGCATAGGTATTGGGTCCATCAAATGTTCCTTTGGATTGGAGTTTTGATGAGAAGAGAAATTCTACTTTTGAGTTGCCCCAGCAAAGGAGGGCATAATATGATCTTTGGAAAATGTTCTTGGACAAACATAATTTATAGTATTGAGTGTTTAGTTATTTATCATGCATAAAGTGGATTTTGTGAGATGTCTATCCCCTCAAGTGATGAGGCAATGAGAGGTGAAAATAAGGCAGAAATGAAACTCTTGATGAAGTGGTTGATGAAGTGAGATAATTGGTGAAATAGGAATAATATGGAAGAACTATGAATAAAGGGCATGTTATATAGGTGAAAAGTCCCATGGGGGACCATGGGACAGGTTTTGGTGAAGTTTTGGCTTGGTCATAAGGTACCCTATGACTATCTTGGGTTATAGGGTACCCAACGACCAGTTTGGATCACAGGGTACCTAGTGATTGAGCTTCATGACTACATAAGATATGGTCCTAGGGTACATGCATTATTTGCACACATAGGAATTATGAGAGAGGAGTGAGAGAGGAGTATAATTTTACAATGGAGTGCTATTGATATTAAGGTATGGATGATAAATGATTGGGTGAGAGGCCACCCAAGTAGAGTGGTTCCCACTCAGCTATGTGTTATGGTAGTTTGGGTTATGATAGGGGTACCTGATGCACCCATAATGATTTGGTGGGTTAAGGGAGATCCAAGATGATGACCAATGGTGGAGCCTTTAAATATAGCATTGGATATGGATATATATATCCCAGATGTGGGGGATGAAGAGACTATGCCAAGATATGATACATGGTAGACTACTCAAATCTATGATCCTATAGTAGGTGTGATCGATACGTATAAATAGGCCATGATAGTGGTGTCTTATGGAGTTTTGGGATGGATTGGAGGAGATGTTGAGGGTGGAATAGGTAGCCCTGGTGGATCTCCAAGTGTAGGAGTGGGTAGTCCACATAAAATTGCTATGGGTTTTGATAATGGGGGATGGTATGGAGGTTAGTAGCCCCTATCAGGTATCTATGGGACTTGATAATGAGGCAGAAAGAGATAGTGAGGAGGATATCAATGGTGAGCTATTGGGATGGATGCAGTATCATGTGGAGAGGATCAATATCCCCATAGGAGTATGGGAGGATCTAATGATTTTCCCTGAGAGTGGTGGTAGTCACAGGTAATAGAGATTTGTCTATCTATATATGCAACATGATGCATGCTTATGAGGATATTGCTATGTTGTGGGATAGAGCGTAGTAGGTAGAGGATAAAATGAGCCAATGAGAGGTGTCTTGGATCCAGGAGTAATCCACTTTGATAGTGGAGAGACATGGATCTATGGTGGATCAACTAGAGGCCAAGAGGGAGGTGGCATGGGTGCAAGAATATATAGAGATCATTGGAGCTAGCATAGTGTAAGTGTGTGACAATGCCACAAAAGAACAAGTATAGATGGAGGACATGACATCTAAGGTAGCATAACTATGAGAGGAGGCTACCTAGTAGAGGGTTCAATAAGAGACCATGGAGGTCAAGGTAGCTCAACTACAAGAGAGGGCCACCTAGGAGAGGATCCAGAGGGAGGCTATGACAACTGATATAGCTCAGCTATGAGAGGAGATGACCCAAAAGAGGATCTAGAGGGGGGCCATTACGATGGATATGTATGAGATGCACCAGATAAAGGATAACTTGGAGGTTTTATTCTATTAAGAGGAGAGAAAGGTACATTGATTAGAGGTATAGTTTGAATTTTATGGTTTAGAGTCCTAGAGTCATCAGATCCAGGATCACGATCCCACTAGAGTAGGAGAATATGGTCAGATAGATGATCATAGGTAATCATGGTTGCCCTAGATCATTGTAGTCGAGGAAGATCATGGAGAGTTGAGGAGACTCCTTCCCCATGAGAGGGGAATGGAGAGACTCATGATGAGGCACACAGTTGAGATAGATTGCATTGTATTATTTTGGTGTTTTGTATTTTGTGTGGTGAGAGTGCCACTGATGTTGTATATGATAGTCCCAGTGAGGTGATGTATGATGTAGTGGATAGGTGATATAGCCTATAGGTGATGTGATTATGTATATTATATTCATGGTTTTGATATGATATATACATGATGATTTTGGTGTGACTATTTCCTGTGTGTCTAATGTGTGTGATGTGATTGATATGATTGATGTATGTGTATGGCTTTAAAAACATGTGATTGTATATCAATGATGTGTTTGAACACATGATGAACCTAATGGATTGTGATAATGCATAAATAGGGATGTAAAAATTTGGAATATTGAATCGTATGTACATGTGGAATGTAAAAATTTACCAAGATGGATGGCAATACTCTTTTTGTGGAAACTACCTCACTTGTTATCATTAACCAAAAACAAATGAATAGGCATATAAACTAGTGACCATGAGATACAACAAGTGAACATGAAGTGTACAGATGTATAATAATGGACCAAAAATAAGTAGTGAACATGGAATTGATGGGTAGAATATGCAATAGAGGAGAATGCACAAATGTGATGAAGAGAACACTCAAACAGTGGTGATGTTATTCACCCTTTATTTTAAAGCATGGTGGATGTATAGAAGAATTTCTAGATACTCAAACAACAATGTTTGAACAATAAAACTCATCTAGTAGCTAGGAAATATCCTGTAGAAATATTGACTATCCTAACTAAATTTTAGTCTATCATGGACCTGTGTGTGCACATGATGTTCATTTATCTATTTTGAGGGAGGTTGGACTAACCCATTATAAACTTAGCCAAAGTAGCTAGCTCATCCACAAGTGTGTAGTGATCTATACAAGAGAAGGTTGCTAATGTGATAGATGTGGCACCACTTGTAAGGCTATTCCATTGCCAGGTAGGTTATTGAAATCTATTGCTAGAGATGGAAACTACCCTGTGATGTTATTTTAAACCTAAGTACCTCCAATATTTAAAATTTTGTTAGTACTCTTGAGGCTTTCCCTTTTGCTTTTTGCCCCTTTATTATTTGATCCTCTTTTTGTGGTGCTCTTTTTTTGTGTGTGGGTGTTGTCTTTTATTTTTTGCCCCTTTTTTAATTTTCTCTTGCTTGTCTCTTTGTTTATCCTCAGGTTTATTTTGATCATGCAAATGATAGGATGAGCAGGTAAATTCATTTGCTAAATGGTAAGGCCTACACAAGGTGTTGTCCTCCCTACACTCAAAATTTACTTAAGATGTGAAATGTGTGAGTGGTCCATGAATGAACTTAATTCAACTAGGGTAATCTTTAAAATACTATAGAATTTGATGGTGTTCGATACAGGTTGATTAGACTGACTATGAATAGTTGAGCAACAAAAAATGTTCACATTACTATACAATTAAGAATAGAGGTGCACACTATGATAATCATGCTAACAAATGTGGATTTAAATCTGTAAAGTGGTGCTATATATAGGTGATGGATGACCTATGTATATGGAATATGTGAACATGACTATGAAAAATACATGTAATATGATATGTATAAGAGGAAATGACACAACAAAATACCTAAAAATACATGATGTTATACGATCAAGTTGTTTTTAAGAGAAACAAAGCAAAGGAGATAGCCAAGTTTAAGATAATGTATCCCAATGTGATATCCAATGCATTGGACCAAATAAAAGGATGTAGATGTATGTACATGCGATTGAGATGAATGCCAATATGTAGTAGTAGTAACCATGAGTAGTGCATGTGAATGTGTGATGTAATGATGAGTGGATGGAAAGGAATTGTGAATGGGAGGCCTTGATGATAGGGCCAATGTTGAATATGAGAAATAGAAAAGGATGGGGCAAGAAAGAGAAAATAATATAGAATAAATAGTGGAAGAAAGTAGAATGTGGAAAAAAGAAAGTTTACAAATCGGATCAAAGGTATGTAACCGCTCATAGCATGACCATACAACATTGACATTGTTCTGGAGGAAAATGGAAGAACGTAGTGGAAGTGGGGATAGAAGATGGAAAAGTCCCTCCCAATTGTAAAAGAGGATGCGATAGGATATGACATATACAACCTATAGAAGATGCGATAGAGGAAGATGAAAACTCTCCCTAGCGTGGGAATATGGAGTTTGGAGGAAAAAAATTCCCCTAAAGTATGAAATATGAGTTGGTAGAATAGAGGAACACCTCCCCCTTAATCATACAAATTATGGGAAGGTTTAGAAGTTATTATGGAAATAAAGTGACTAAAAAATAGGAAGAAGAAGACCAAAAGTGAAAAGGAAAGAGAGGGGGAGAATATCTAACCAATTTAAAGGTATGTAGTCACTCGTAGCATGACCATACAACATTGGCAAGGTACTAGAAGAAAAAATAGAGGATAAAGAAAGAAGAAGAGAAGAGGAAAGAAAAGAAAAGAAAATGAAACTAATTCAAAGGTATGTAGCTACTCGTAGTGTGACCATACAACATTGACAATGCAGGATAAGAAAAAAACGCAGAGGATGAAGAAATAAGGGAAGAGGAAAGAGAAGAAAATAAATTCTGAAAGGGATAAGATATGTTAAGTGTAGAACACACGAAGTTGGATGATATTGAGAGGATTAGGCTTCATCATGCTTTCGATATTGGCTAGAGAATAGGCACTAGAATCATATTTGTAAGTGATGATATAAGGTCCTAACCAGTTCAGAGCAAATCACAAAGTTGAGTTGGTTGAATGGTGTTTTGTTGGTTTTCTTTGAGGATTAAGTCCCCGATTTAAAACTCACATGGGTAAAATTTATTGTGATATTCTCAACAGATACAGTCTTGATAAATATGTGTGTATTAAATATCAAGAGTATAACATTCATCGAGCAAATTAAGTTGATCAAGTTGTGCTTGTCGAGTAGTATTGCCATCAATGAAGTCTTGAAGAAAAATTTATAAAGAAGGAATCTTAAGTTCAAGAGGCCTAATGGCCTCAACACCATAAACCAAGGAGAAGGGTGTTTCCCCCTTTGGGGTTCATATGTTGGTTCTGTAAGCCTATATGACTAGAGGTATTTGGTTATGCCAATCACAATGTGATTTTTTGACAGGTTTGTGAAGAATGGCATAGATTTTTTTATTTGTAGCTTTATCTTGGCCATTACCGTGGGGGTAGTATGGCATAGAGAAGTTGTGTTGGAATATTATACTTAGCACATAATGCACGCATATTCTTGTTCTTGAATGGTGTACCATTATCAAATATTTGCAAGAATACCAAAATGACATATGATATGTTGGTAAAGAACTCAACAATTTTGGGTCTAGTGGTTTGGACCAGAGAGATTGCCTCAACCCACTTTTTAAAGAACTAAGTGGCGGTAATGATGAATTTATGATTACTCAAGGAAGCAGGTGAGATTTACCCAATGATATTTAAGCCTCACTAGGAGAACAACCAGATCGATTGGATAGGCTATAGGGCCTACGACAGTAGATGAGTGATATTTGCATGTTGTTGACACTTGACACACTTTTTCACGTATGCACAACAATCATACTCGGTGGTGGGCCAATAATATCCCATGCAAAGTATTCACTTAGTAATAGTGATACTGCTAAAGTGGCCACTGCAAGTGCCATCGTGGGTAGCCATAATGACTCAATGTGATTATTGTACCTCAAGACATAGTAAGAGAATGCCATCATAACTATATTTATATAAGATGTCCCCTAATAAAGTGAAACGTATAGCTCATTGTTTAAAGGTACAATTGGCTATTAGGGATAAATTAGGTGGAAGTAAACCTAACTTGATGTAATCCTTGAATTGAGAAAACCAAGGATTCAAAGGTTCATCTTGAATGAAATTGATGTTAGCGATAGAAGAGGATGTTTGTGGTGCAACGGATGACTGGTAAATAACTTGAACAAGTACACTAGTGGATTCATTGTGTGGATCTTCGTGTATCAAAGATCAAAGTGATGCCATGGTATCAGTAAAGTGATTTTTTTTGGGTAAGTTAATGGATTTCATTACTAAATATGTTTTAAGGGCCCCAAAACCTTGATACAAAAGCATCCATTATTACTGTTAACATAGAAAATTTTAAACAAGGGATGCAACCCTAACCCTAAAATAGAAAGGAAAATAAATTAGGATTAAGCCTCGAGCATAAGGATAGATGAGGCCATAGGATGATTCCTAGGAAATGCGATCCTCATGGCAAAAAGGAACAGGCTCCACATAGGGTATCCACAGGGACACATCATAACATTTTGACAAAAAAAACCAGGCTCCATGTAGGGTAGCCTTAGTGACACATCATTACATTTTTGACAAAAGGAACCAGGCTCCACACAGGATAGTTGTAGGAAAAAAATAGTAAGAGCATGAGGATATAATTCCTTGGTGGAGTCTTCTTCCTCAACCTTGGCATCTCCTTTGGCCTGGTCCTTATGCTCCTCCTTATCAACATCCACGTTCTTAGATCTAGATCCACCATCAACCTCTTGACCACTTTGAACTCCAAATAATAGTTTCTGGAGGCCTTCCCTAATATATATTATTGAATTGACCATGGTGTTCATCATTTCTATTGTGGAAAAAATAATGAACTCTTTTAGCTTCTTGACCTCGTCATATTCCTCATCATCATCAGTCTTAATTTCAAATAATTTATTGCTTCCTTAGACTGCTTGGTTTTGAATGCAGTCAGACTTCCTTACAGGCCCTTCCATATTTTCAAAGTTGATGCTTTTTCTCACCTTCAACTCCCAGACCACCTCTATGGATTTTATCTTTCTTTCGATGAGGGAAAGGTGAATAGAGGGTCCAACTGATTTGGTAGAGGGGCCAGCTAGTTTGGCAGTTGGGCTGGATATACTCAAATTGGGCTTGGGACTATGAGATAGGATGTGGGTTAATATGACCTTAAACATACCTTTATGGAAGGGGAGGTCATGGATTTTTTTATTCTAAAAGGACGTGATTGAATAGTTTATCGAATTGAGGAAGAACTACAAGATGTTAATGGGATTTATATCATGGAAGTGGTTGACAAAGGCTAAATGGAAACTTTAGAGTACCTTTTCTGGGTCATCAACAGTGATGAACTCTGTGAATGGCTTCATCATGTCATTCTAGGGAGTGTTGAGGTCTCTCCTGGATATTTCTTGCTTAGCTCCTTTGTAAATATTTTCATTGTCCTTAAAATCCTTTAGTTCTACCTCCCAATTATGCTTCTATCTATGGATCGAGCATCCTTTTGGAGTCTGGCCAGTAATTTGAGATAGTGGGTGGACATCCATGCTAAAGCTTCTTCCACAAACTATCATAGAGCCATTATCACAAGATTCTAAAAAGGCCAGGGTGATGTCAAGGTCCTCACCAAAAAACAAGTGGAAGAAAGGGAAAAAATTTTGCTTTATGAGGATTATCTCGGTAAGGACGTCACAAACGACTTTGCTAGGATCAATGAAGCCCATGGTGGGATGGGAGGGAAAATCTAAGACCAGAAGGTCAGGGATATTTTTGCATTAGCAAGAAATGAGGGCACACAATGGAGGGAAAATGATGGCTTTGATAGGAGGAACAATGTGAATTTTTGGACAAAGGCTTGAGGAAAAAACCCCAAAATCTGGAGGTTGCTATTAATGAATAAATCAAAGCAATTCAAATTAGGCACTAGGGGATTGGAACACTCAATATTGCTTTGGAAATTATTGCTCAGATAAGGATGCTTCTTGAGGAGATAAGGAAGGTTGGAAATGATAATATTTAGATCATGGAAATGATTGGAATTAAAATCGAGCAAGGTGGTGATTATAGAATGATCGCCTTTGCCACTATGATATTTAAGAAAGATGTACTTTAGGTTCTAGAACATGATCTTAGAATTATAACCATTGCCACCCTTTCCTTTTCTACTGAGATGCCATGTCCTCATCACAATGCTTTTGGTGATCTGTCTTTCTAGGGCTACATTTCTATTTTGGAAGTGGAAATTAGTTGGTCCAATATTGTCATGGTGATGATGCCAAAGAAGATGAGACTTGGAGAAATTAGGGTGGATGCCTTCATGGAACGTTCTCTTATTGGGATTCAAAATGTTCTTTCCTTTTCTATTAAGATGCCACATCCTCATCATAGTGATTTTGGTGATCTACCTTTCTAAGGCTATGTTTCTATTTTGGGTGTGGAAATTACTTGGTCCAATATTGTCATAGTGTTGATGCCAAAGCAGATGACACTTGGAGTAATTAAGGTGTATGCCTTTGTGGAGAATTATCTTATTGGGATTCAAAATGCCACCTAGGTACTTGCACATGGTTGACATAAAATACCATAAATTGAAAAAAGTATTAGCATACATTCCCAAGATAACAAACCAAACAAGTGTGAACTTTTGGTGGTAGATGGTCTAAGTTGACAACTATTTTCCACTCATCACAAAGATTTTATGGAGCTCACGTTTCCCATGCCTAGTTGGAATGTACACTCTCCACATGGAAATCCAACTTATAGAATTATTTTTAAGCATGAGATACAGGATAAGGATCCTAGAAGACCACGTCCTCATGAGAAAGACTAATGAGATTATCCCCTTGAGGTTTTTATTGGTCAACAATGGTGTGAATTTCATCAAGAATATCTTCATTCTAGGTCAAGATGTTAGGCATGTGGACTCCAATGTTGGCCAACCTATCTGCAACTCTATTTGATTCTCTATAAGCATGTTGGAATATGACTTCTTACATGTCAAAGATCAAATTATTGGTGCCTTAAATGTAGTCCTTGACTCTCCAGGAGGGAATGTTGTTGTTATTATTGAGGTAGCTAATGATGTTGAGGGAGTATCCTTAAAAAATTAGCCTATTTGGAAAGTTCTTGGAAAGGAAGAGAAACCTCCATATGCTTTTCACATCTGCAAGATGATTAATCTGGTCTCTCAATCCTTCTACGAAGGCAAGAATGACTTCTTCTTTATGGTTTTTGATGATACCTCCTACTCTTGATTTCCTTGGGTTTCCTTTTGTAGCTCTGTCAAAATTTAGTTTGAACCAGCCTATCGGTGGAGGAATCCACTTGGGATCAATTATTTGGTTAACAAGAGGATAAAATTCCTCTAAGGGTATGCCAAGGGATCTGCCTAAAGTAAGCTCAAAACTAGAGGCAAGTTTGGGGGAGGGGGATAATGGAGGCACTTTCTTTGGCATTGAATAGGATTTTGCTATAGATTAGCTTTGATATAGTCAGGCTTTGAGATAAGACTCTATGGTTTCTTTCAAGCTATACTTACCAAAGGAAATAGTGGAGGTTTTTTTTCCAAAATAATTTAAGGCGAGGATAAAAAAAAGGGAGGGCCATTGGAGAATAAGATAGATGATGAAATAGGGTTTGGCCCATAGGGTGCGGAAGTATTGGAAGATGGAGTCAAGTATGGATGAGGATAAGGGGCAGTGGAGAAAGATGTGAGAGGGGGATTTCCAAGAAACAAGGCAAAGGGAGCATCTGTTGGGGATGGTAATACCTTTCTTAATCAAATTATCAATAGTCAAGATCCTTTCTTAGATAGTGAACCAAGCAAAGAAATACACCTTAAGAATGAGGAATTTAATCCAGGAAAGGTTAAAAGGTAACATAGTGTCATCAATATCAAGGAGGAGAAGATAAGTAGACTTAATAGTAAATTCCCCACTCTTTAAAGGCTCCCAAATGAAATTGTCATTAGAATTAATGGAGGGAATGATAGTGGAATGCAGAAGAGAATTCAAACTAGAGGATTCAGTGGGATGGGTAGCACCCCTGATGGTTTTCCATCTGATAGTGTTGTTCTGGATGTTGAGGAAGTTAGATACTTTGTGTCCTATCTTAGAATCTGTGTAGGCTTTGAGTCTAGATAGGAGAGGATCTTCAATGAGAGAATTTTTGGTAATCCATTTGTCATTCTAGAATTCTATCTTGCTTCCATCCCATAGTTTCCATACTAGACCTTTCTTCAAAAGGGACCTAGTGCTTATGATAGAGTTCTAGAAGGTGGATCCTCTAGTAGGGGCAGCATCATTGAAAAAATTGGCACCTTGCAAATATTTCCTTCTGACAATGGAAGTACTCTCGTTCTTGGTATCAAAAACCTATCACTAGACTTGTTTGGCTATCAAATCTATATTGAGGGATTAAATATTTCTAAGCCCAATGCCTCCTCTATCCTTAGATCTACAAAAATTTTCCCAGGCAACAAGGTGCAACCAATGCTTATTTTTAGTTCCTGGCCACAAGAAGTTTTTTTGAATCTATTCAATTCTATGGCAAACTATAATAGAAGCTTTAAAAATAGGTAGGAAATACACATGAATGCTTTGGAGGGAGGCTAATGTAAGGGTGATTTTGGTATCTTGGGATAGTAGGTTCCATTCCACCCTACAAGTTTCTTTTGGATCCTCTCTAAAATATTGTTCCACATAGAGGTTGTGGGTTGACCACAAAAAATAGGAAGGCCTAGTTATGTGGTTGGGAGGTCAGCCATAGAGCATTTAAGAATTCTAGAAATCTTATTTTGTCTTTGAATAGGTGTATTTAGGAAATATAGTTTTCTCTTGTTGAATTTCACCTTTTGACCGACAACTGATTCATAGAGTTTAAGAATGAATTTGATCACCTCCGCCTAAAAAGTAGAAACATTAGTAGACAAAATATTGTCATCCAAGAATTGCTAGTGTGAAATAGGATTGGTCTAGGATGAAGCTTTAATTCTTAATAGGAGCCCTATTATGCAAGCTACTTGGATGGTCCTTCCTAGGGCTTCAAAAATAATGATGAATAAGAGAGGTGAAATAGGATCCCATTGCCTTAGGCCTTTGCTGCTCTGAAAGTACCCTAATCTGGATCCATTGATGAGGATAGAAAACCACGACGAAGATATGCACACTTTAATTAGCTCAATCCACTTAGGATGGAAGATGAATTTTAGCAAGATGGATAGAAGGAAGTCTCAATTGACTCTATCGTAAGCTTTATTCATGTTGAGTTTGAGAATAAAGGTAGAGTTTTTGGTTTTCAAGGCAGAATGCAGAGCCTCATGGATAGGGATGATGCCATCTAATATTGATATGCCTTGGATAGAGCTTCCTTGGCAAGGATCAATGATGCTAGGCATGCTACTTTTTATCTTGTTAGCCATGATTTTGATCCGAAACTTATATGTAACATTACATAGGCTAATGGGTCTGAAGTCAAAAAAATATTTTGCAGTGGGGTGTTTAGGAATAAGGGCAATAAAAGTAGAATTGAAACCTCACGGGATTCTTTTAGAGGATTGAAATTCTCTTATGGCCCAATAATGTCCCAGAAGGTTTGGAAGAAGTAGGGGGGAAGCCATCAGGTCCAAAAGCTTTATCAGGGTGCATGGAGAAAGGGTAGACTTAATCTCTTCATCTTGAAAGGGGGAAATTAAGCTGGAGTTGATATTTTCTAGAATGGAATGGGAGATATGATGGATCATGAAATCTTGAGAAAAGGTAGAATGGGAGTTGTCATCTTCAAGGAGAGATATGAAATATGAAACTACATCATCTCTAATTTCTTCTAAATCTATAGTACAAGTGCCATCACTTTTCACCAATTCTTTGATTATGTTATTGCTCTTATTCCTAAGAGTAGAAACATGGAAGAACTTTATTTTTGAGTCTCCTTCTTTGAGCCAAAGAGCTCTATATTTCTTCTGCCATAAGGATTCTTCACAGGAAAGAATGTTGTGAAATTCATCAAGGATTATTTTTTCCTTTTTTCTAGGCCGTTCATCAATTAGTCCATTTTTAATTTTATTTTCTATCTTTTCAAGTCTATCTTTGAGTAGTTGCTTATTGGCAAAAATGTTGCCAAAGACTTCTTTATTCCAAATTTTCAGCTCTTCTTTGAGAATATTGATATTTTGGGTAAGTTTATAGGATGGATATCATTGAACATATTATTGCCAACAATGTGAAACCCTCTACCTCAAATCTGGATGTTGTATCCACATAACCTCAAATATGAATGGTCTTCTATAAGGGTTATATTTTTCAATTTCAAGCATGAGAGGATTATGATCTGACCCTATTTTAGGTAAAGGATGAATACAAGCATATCCAAATAACTGAATTGCTTCATGAAATAGGAAAAATTTGTCTAGATTGACTTGGATGTGTTGATTTCCTATTCTTCTGTTGCTCTAGGTGAATTTTGCATTTTTGAGTTTTATGTCCATAAGATTCTTAGAGTTGAAAAATTCATTGAAGTCCTCCATACTTTTTATCGGAGCCTCAGTCCCTCCTTTTTTATCTGAGGGATAGAGGGGAGTATTGAAATCCCCTTCTACAATCTAGGGGATATTTTGAAAAGAGTATTTTATTCTGCTCAGGGTGTCCCATAGTTGAGATCTTTTAGATATGGTATTAGGAGCATAGACATTAGTGAGGATATAGGAAAAAATTTTATTGTTGTCATGAAAAAGTATACTTAAGAGTCTGTCACTAGAATGTAGTAATCTGTATTTTATTTTTTGCTTGTCCCATAGGCACATGATGCCTCTAGAGGATCCTATGGAATTACTGAACACTATATCTACCTTTTTCCATATCATGTTGGCTATAGTCAAGGAGCTGTTAGCATATATTTTATTTTTTTTGCATGATGAAAATTAATGGTTTTAGGTCTCTTCTCATTGACTTAACAAGTCTTTGTTTAGCGGGCCCATTTAGGCCTCTCACATTCTATGAGATGATCTTCATTTAGAATATTTGGATGACTTTCTGCCTCCCCTTCCTTGAGTTTGGTGGGGTGTGAAGCTTTTATTATCCTCTCTAGGATGAGTGGTAATGATGGGGAAAAGGGTCTTCAGAATACCATTGGCAATGTCATCTACAAGTCCTCTCTTCCAGTGCTCATATTTGGAAATCCTTCCTCTTTTTTTATCACTGCCAAAGTCAATGGATGATTTGGTAGTGCTTCAGGTTTTCTTAGGGCTAAATGTGTATGGAATTATCTTCTCAAGGATTGGGTTTGGAGCTCTACCACTACTCTTATTCAGGTGGTGATATAACATATCAACCACTATATTTTTAGGGATATTTCTAAGGCTTTCATTGTGAGGGCTGTGAGAGGGTCTTGACTTGGAGGGGGAATCAACAAAAATTAGATCAACGTTCAGATCTTCAGGGGGAAAGGATTATCCTAGTTTTTAAATGGGAATCTCTTCAGAAGGGGAATTTGGGATAGGAAACCTCTTAATGCCTTCTTGAGCCAAGTTTGGAGTACCTTTTTGAGGTTCCTCAGGGGGAGCATTTGAAACAGAGGAATTCACATTTTCCTCTAATATCTTTTTCAGATTCACCTAAGATATTGAATCTATTGGATATGGCAAGAGGGGAACTTAATTTTTGTTGATTTGGATCAGTGGCCATTTCCTTGCCTTTGTAATATTAAGGGCTACCTTGGTGTTTTGATGGCCTTTACTACTGGTAAGGTCCTTTTCCTATTTGAGTTTGATTTTACCATATCTTTGGATATTTGGAGTAGCCACTATTTGGTGGGTTTCTATTGCCTTTGTTTTGATCTACATGGGCCCCATGGACACGAGGAGCACATTCTTCTTGTCATTGTTTCTTTTCCTTAATGAGCTGATACTTGAGGTTAGGGCACTGAATCCTAAGATACCTTTGGGTATTACATTTGATACAAAAGGTTGGTTTATTTTCATATTCCAAGCGTTGCTTCTTGTAGTAGGATTTGTGTTTCAAATTGACATAGGTAGGAAGCTCTGACGCTAGGTTGGTGTTAACACAAATCTTGGTGACATTCATGTACTTGCAATCTTGAGTGATAGGGTCAATAACAACTAGATCCCCTATGAATTTTTCAATGGATAAGAGGACATCATCATGCCAGATGTGGAAGGGAAGGTTTGGGATACAAACCCAAATGGGGGTATAGTTGATATCCTGAGTTTTAGGATTGAATTCTAGGTCCCAATTCTGTAGGAACAGACTCCTGCAATCAAGGAACCAAGGTCCCCTAGTGAGGATGCAACTGGTATCCTCATGGTTGTTCAATATTATTACAAAGAAATCCTTGGAGAGAGCTACGATCACCATGTCTCCTAGGGTATTCTATTTGGAAAAGGCCCATCTACGAATGATTTCCATGTCATGCCTACCCCCGACGAACTTGCCCACAAGGGTAAACTTTTCCATTGAGAGATAGTTATCAACTATGTTGGCAGGGATGAAAATGTTTTTCCCATTAGGAATAAAGGTTTTTGAGGGAAGCTTGTGAGTATAGCTTTCTTCCTTGGATAAAAAAATTGCATAGGATATTCGCTTTGTAGAATCAGCAGTGGGTCTCTTTAAGTGTTGGGTAAGGGGCCTAGTGTCGAGTGGTTCTTCCCCTAGAAAACTTTATAATGTTCATGAGATTTAACCATTTTTGGCCACCCATCCTCTGCATCACCACTGTTCTCCTTGCTACCATCCTGGTCCTTACTACTATCCTGCACTCCTACCTTTCTTTCATCCTTCCCTACACCAAAAGTTTGAAAACTAGGTTTCTCTCCTTATTTGCTCTTCTTGTTGCTTCGCTCCATTTTGAAATGCAATTTTTTGTATCAGTAAAGTTATTAATAGAATGTGGACCACCTCAATTTCATACCACTCAAACCATTTGAGTAATTGAGTGGTCACATCCTTGCATTGCTTGAGCATAGGGTATCGATATTCCAAAATACCTTTGACTTGATTCACAATAAGCAAGAAGTCATCCTAAATTTGATTTTTCTTAATGCATACAGCAAGTGCCATTCTGAGACCAAGAATGAGTGCTTCATACTCAGTATTATTTTTGGTGTATGGAAAGTTCAATTTAAATGAAAAGGGGAGTGGTACCCCCTTCAGTGTAATAAAGACAACTCCTATACCTACCCCTCATTCACATCAAGAGCCATAAAAAAAGAGTGTCATATTTGTGGTAGGTTTAGGTTCAACTTGTTGTTCAATTCATAAGTATGAAATACAATGTCATATGGAAGATCAAGGACAAGTGGGTGAGTAGTCAGTAAAGGGGCTTCTATGAGATGATTGGTGATGACTTACCCTTTGATGGATTTTTGAATAATGAAATTGAGGTTGAATTTAGTTAGGAGCATGATCCATTTAGTTATGTGGTTATTTTTATAGCTTCTACCCATCATGTACTTGAGATTATCATGTGCAATGACAAAGGTCGTATGATTGAGCATGTAGTGGTGTAATTTCTTGGTATCAAGGTAAATTTTCTCCATATAAGCATACCACATTTCATAACCAATGAGTTTGTGGCTAATGTAATAGATTGTTTGTTCTTTGGATCCTTTGTTTTTCAAGGTCAATAATGTACCCAATGCAAAAGGCTTACTAATTAGGGCAAGGAGGTGATAGAATAGGTGGTGAGGTGAGGTAGGTATTGATATCATAAAAGGCTTACTGATACTTGTTATCCTAATGAAATGGTACTCCTTTTTGTACGAGATGGTTTAATGGCTTACACTTATCATAAAGTTGAGCAATGAATCTATGAATCGATTGAATTTTGCCCTATAGGCTATGCAACTATCGAAGGTTGGTAGGAGGTGGCATTTCGATGATAGCCTTGACCTTGTCAGGGTTGAATTTAATACCTTTGGAAGAAACGATGAGTCTGAGGAGATTGCTTGAGGTAGGGTTATGCATAAGAGATCGGCCTTGAAATATATTTATAAAATCAAGGTGAATTGTCTCAGAATCCCAAAAAATTATGTCCAAGGATACATGGCAAATTACATTCATTTTTCTCAAAAAAATTTCAAATCATGGCAAATTTTTCTATTTTTGGGGCTATGAATAACTGTTTGCAAATTCTAGGAATGTACGATAAACTTAAATGCTTTAGGCCGACATGAAAGACTTTAAGCCTTTATGCTTTATGATAATAAGTTTGAGATGATTGGTTGTAGATATGGTGGTCAAGAAATGCTGATTTGTTATAGATATACTGATTAGGAAAAATGATCACGAGCAAATATGTCGATGTATTGCAACAATGCAGATTGATGATTGCATCTATGTCGATCAGTTGCAACTATGTCAATGTATTGTATGAATATAAATCGATTACAGACATGATAATTGGTTGTAGATATGAAGATTAGTTGTAGGTATGATGATCGATTGCACGCATGACGATTAACTATAGGTATGATGATCAGATGTAGGTATGACGATCAGTTGCAAATATGATAATCAATTATAGGTATGACAATTGGCTACAAGCATGATGATTAGATGTAGATATACCAATGTATTGCATGTATGATGATAATCTATAGATACGATGATCGATTATAGATATGATAATTGGCTATAGATATGACAATCAATTATAGGCATGATGATCGACTACAGGTATGACGATCAGCTATAGATATGATTATTAGTTGTAAAAATACCAATTGGGTGTAGGCATGATGATCAGTTGTAGATATGCCAATGTATTGCATCTATATTGATGTGTTGCAACCATGTCGATCAGTTGTAACATTGCTGATTGACTACATGAATGACGATCAACTGTAGGAATGTCGATCGATTCCAGGAATGATGATCAGTTGCAACAATGTTAATCAGTTGCAACAAAGACAATCGATTGCTATAAATTTTATCAATTGCAACAGTGTCGATGGGCTACAAAAATAATGATCAGGTGTAGCAAAGCCGATCAGTTGCATGAAAGTGGATCGATTGAAGAGTACCTAGTCAGTTGTAGCACACTAATCATTTGAATTGATGATGCAGTGCATCTATACCACATGTCAAACATCCATGAAATGATTGCATGAGATGCCATGTGTCACCCATCCATGAGTTGATTACATGCAAAGAAGTTTATATAAAGGGATAAACAGTCATTGTTTACCTTTTTTATCATATTTTTAACCCTTTTCCTCCTGTTTTAACATATTTTTAACCCTCTTCCTCTCATTTTATCTTAGTTTTAACCATTTAACTTAAGTTTCAAGGGAGTTTTAACCCTTTTCTCCTATTTGAACCCTTTTTTGTCAAGTGTCGAATACCATCTATTGTATCTTCTGATCCATATTCTCTCATACCCTATCCTATGGCATCTTCTATCAACCCTAGAATATCTAAAATTAATTTTAAAAACCTTGTTTTCCCTCTGATTTCTACAATTTTATCAATATTGGGTTACGACATGTCATAGGTCACAAAATCTGGTCTTTAGGGTCTAGTTTCGATACCGTAGTTCGACATGAACACTAAAATACCCTAGAAGATAATTGCATGTTACAATATTAATTCAGGTAAGGTAAATGTTGTCATTGACAATAAAAATGTCATTTTTTCTTTCACAACCGCTAACATCACCAGATTGATAGCATTACCCCATGCTGGGTGTGAGCCAATCACATCCAAATATGCATTAATTGATGATGAAAAACTCTATTTAGAGATCAACTTCAAAGTGCAGTCAAAATATTTTAAAGGTATAACTACATTGTTTTTATTTAATTGAATTTAAATTCTAGTCACTAGTGTCTATAGTTATTGATTTTGTTCTTTTGCAGTTACGACCACCAAGTCCAAAAGGGTTTTGACTATACCAACTATTGAAAATAAATTTCTTCAGGTATGTTGTGAATTATTCCTTGCCAGACTCGTTCTACAAGGAAGACCAACAAAAATTCCAATGTGGGCCTTAGCATATTTGGTTCATTGTGTTGCACACCAAAAATTCTATTGGTCCAGCTATGTATAACATCAAATCATATTTGATATCTAGAGTATGATAACCCATGATTCACCCTCATTGAAAGTAAGCACATGCAACTATATTATTATTTTTTTATAAATCTTTTTATCATTTGCAGAACACTCAAGTACCGATATCTTGGCACTCAACCCTAGCCAATGCAGCCATGATAGAATAGTAGGTTCAGGTAATTTTTAGTTAATATTGAAGTAAATTTTTTTATTTTTCATATGTTTGTCTTTTTTATAATTTTGACATTTTATACAAAACACAAAAAAGGGTATCCTCTTCCTCTTCAAATTAGGATGTTTCTTTCAGAGGTTATAATCCAGAGAAATCAGGAGACTTAGAAACACCAACAGAGGAAACAATGTCATAGCTAATGAGAAGATCAAAAAGTAAATGTATAAGATCTAGTTCTCCTAATCCTCGACAACCTCCACCTGCAACTGCACATCCACTACAAACGGGTATATTTGCACAAGAGGTTTCATCTTTGGGGAGTAAGTTTTAATGACTGCCAAAACAAATAATTTTACAAAAATGTTACTATTTTTTTAAATTTTATTTTGTTTTTTAGATGTATGGCATGCCCACATTTCATTTGCATCTACAGCTATGCAAGATGTCTCTTCTTCTATTGATAAGTATTATAACAAATTTTTTAACCAATTATCATAATTTACCTTCACAAATTTTATAACTGATTTTTATTTTGATGTTTTAAGTTCCTATACAACAATTTCATCATCAAAATCAACAATCAATGTTGCCCCCTCCTCCACCATGTCAACCTCAAATGCAATTTCAATGCTTCCCAGTTGGAAAACACATTCTTCCATCTAGGCCACAAAGAGAAGCAAAAAAGTAATTTTCAGAGAAAGAAGCATCAAAGACATTTTTAGGATTCAGATGTATTTCTCTTGCTAATTTTAATTTTATTGGTGTACCAAAAGCTTCTGGTGTTGGGTTGGATGAAGTTCCACTTGATCAAGATTTCTTTTTGCAAGGCAACACACTCACTACTTTCCAAATATGAGAACTACTTTGATATAATAATCAAAATGAAAGAGTAGAATGTTTGAGCAAATCTCCTCTTAGGGAAACCAACACCCCTTAGGCTAATCCTCAACTAGAGGATGAAATATTAAATATTTCTTAAAAATATTTGGTTTTTAATAACATTGAATCAACCATTAAGGATTTAATAATTCCAGATATAACAAAAATTAAAAAATGGGAGTATTGGGCCAAAGTGTTGATAAAGGAAATTAATGCCCGATACAATAATTTTTCAAAAAGATAAAACAAAATTTCTATTGTTGAAAATGAACCTGAAAATATGGAGGTTCTACTACAACAAGTAAAATCTAGCATTGTGAAGGTTAATACATCTTACACAGATGAAATTTTAAAGTTTATGTTGAACAAATTGGAGAACATAAACGGTGAGGCCAAACTTATTATAATGAATGGGTGTGTGATAAGAAAAAGGTTGTTGTTGTTGTAGCTACAAAGAATGTTGTTGAGGTTTGACTTAGTCACTTATGTGTTCAAAAAAAAATTGTTCTCTTTTTTCAAATGTAATTATTTGTTGACTAATTATTTTTCCTTTTTGCAAGTATGATAATCTTAAGAAGCAGGTTCAAAATATGCAATACTATCTTAGGATGGCAAAGGAGTTCTTAAATGTTTCTAAGGAAATGAAAAAGAGCTTAGGAATCAGTTCGAAAAAACAACATTTTACGAAAAACGATTATCCAAAATAGATTGGATTTTGATGTTTTGTTAAAGGATAAGGGTAAAGAAATTCATGGACCAATATTTGAAGATGTTGAAAAAGAGGAAAACAACCTGCTCGATGTATTGGAAAATATTGAGAATATCCTTGTCAGTTCTGGAGCAATTGAGATTACTATTACCTAGCCCTAGGGAGGAGCCATTGGAATGCAGAATATGGAAGTCGTAGAAGTAGTGGAAGAGGAAAAAGGAGTTGAACAGGGAATAGTTGAGGGAGGAGCTATTGCTATGTAGAATGTGGAATTCATTGAAAAGAAAAAAGGAGTGGTGGAATGGGAAAAGATTTTGAAACATGAAACTGAATTTCAAAATTTGATATTCAAAAAGACTATTTTATGACATTTCATATGTTTTCATTTGAAAACAAGATACTTGCTTTTATTATTTTACTATTTTACTATTTATATTTATAATTGTGTGTTATTTTCATCTCTCGAGTATTATGGTGTTTCAAATATGCTTGAGTTTATGAAGAATATTGTATGCATAGGTTTAGAATTTCAATTTATTCAAAGTTATTCTTGTTGTGATATAAAAATGAGTATTGTCTTGTGTATTATGCTATGTTGTTTTTATATTTCAATTTTTAAATGAGTTTACGAATGATATATCTATGCATGGGTTTAAATTTTTAGTTTATTCATAGTCATTCTTGTTGTTGTATAAAAATGTGTTTTGTCTTTTGTATTATGCTATATTGTTTTTATATTTCAAAGTGAATTTACAATGGAGATATTTATGAAGGGGTTAAATTTCAATTTCCATGTATTATTCTATGTTATTTATGAATGATATATCTATGCATGGGTTTAAATTTTTAGTTTATTCATAGCCATTCTTGTTGTTGTATAAAAATGAGTATTGTCATTTGTATTATGCTATATTGCTTTTATATTTCAAAGTGAGTTTACATTGGATATATCTATGAATGGATTTAAAATTTCAATTTCCATGTATTATGCTATGTTGTTTTTATATTTCAATTTTCAAGTGAGTTTACATAGGATATATCTATGCATAGGTTTAAATTTTCATTTTATTCATAGTCATTCTTTTTGTTGTATAAAAATGAGTATGGTCTTTTGTATTATGCTATATGTTTTTTGTAGTTCAAAGTGATTTTATGATGGATATATCTATGAATGGGTTTAAATTTTCATTTTCCATATCTAGAGTAATATACTACATGTATTTTTCCTTCTAGAGCCAAATCATACATACTAATGATACTAACAAATTTTTACTAGTTATGTATGCATGCATGGTTTACTCAATGATAAACCATAAATCATAAAATTTTGTCAACATAGAAATTCAATCACTTCTAGAGTCATAGCATACATACTAATGATACTAATCATACATACATACATACATACATTCAAAGTCAAAGCAAAAATCACTATATTTTGTCAACATAGCATCATTACATATGCATGGTTTTCAAATTTCCAGCTTACTCAAAGCTAAAGCATAAATCATAAAATTTGAAAACATAGATAGTCCATAACATTAAAAATCAAATATGGGTAATCATTGAAAATAGAATGATTATATGATTTTTTTCAAACCATTGAAATTTTACAACTAATCAAATATGGAAAATCATTGATAATATGAATTTTTTCAAATAATTGACATTTACAAATGCTATCAAATACGAAAAATCATTGATAATATGATTTTTTCAAATCACTAAAATTTTACAGATGATTTCAAATCTGAAAAATCATTGATTATATGAATTTTTTCATATAATCATTAAAATTTTTACATTTCTAGAAGCTGATACAAAGCTTTATCGACTTCTCCAAAAGAACCAATAATTATTTATGAATTCTACATTTTCATAATCTCATCATCACTCCAAGTTGAATCATTTTTATCATTATCAACAGTATTAGTGAGACCTCTCTTTCCCTCTAGGGACTTCCAATATGTCAACGCTCTTTCATAAGGAAACTTACCCACCTCATACAATGACACATGCATTCTCAAACAATTTTTCAAAAATTTTTCCAACCTGTTACAAAAATTTTATTTAACAAAAGATAATGTACTAAAAACTCTTTTGTCTTCAACATATCCCAATCATTGTCTAATATAATTCATATAAAACAAAGTATTCACTCATAGTTTTTTGTAAGACACTACTTCGATACAATTTTTGCCAGAAACACATGATTGAACCAGTCACATGTGGATTTTTGAAATGTGTAACTTGATTATCCATTGTTATTTCAAAATTGGTTGATTTTTGTCTCAGAAGATCTTTGTTTAGAATACCATTGATTTCAATGCCATTTACTTCCACACTTCTAGAGAAATGTGTTGTAATATTGCCTATATATTTTACAAACAACTCACTTCTACTACTGTGGTCCACAAGCATTTCAAAAGATGGGATTAACAAAAGCCATGGCCTCAAGTATCTCATATCTCTTAAAATGATCTCTTATTTCACTTGTTAATGTATTTGCAATTCTTTTCAATTTATTCTTAGTGCTATCCAAAACATCATCGAATCTAGAATGTGTTACAAGCACTTGTTCAACATCATTTGTTAGTGTATCTAATTGCTTTTCATAATAATATAAAGGAATCATCTTTCCATGGATAGAAATACAAATATTGTCATTGATTTTGAACTTTAAAAAGTTGTTAGGATCATTAACATCAACTAACATATTCCAACTATCAAACTTGGGATCCTCAATTTTTTTTCGAATAAGTAAATCTTTTCAATAATCATACATATTTTTTTCTCATCCTGATGAAATCGATAATATAAATTTCCCTTTCATGTGTGAGTTTAATCAAATAATTCATTTCTTGCAACAATGGAAGAATACCACATAATGTGAGAAGAGTTTCCAAGTCAGTCATACGAAATATCAAATATTTTGCCTTGTCAACATCCCTACGATGTGCATACATAAACCCAATCAAGAATTGGTATTCTAAAAATACCCTTTTTGTAGGAAGAAATAGTGAAATCCACCTGGTGTCCACATATTTTAACATTTTTCTACCTTCGGTTACACCTAGAGAAAACTGTTGAAACTCTACAAACCTTTTTGGACTGCATGAAAAGTATGAGTGTATTTCACGGACGAGTTCTTCCACTCTGGATACATTATAAAAATTGCTCACAATTTTGTATGCAAGATTCATTCGATGAGCCATGCAATGAATGGGAATCACATATGGGGTAATTGATATCTAAATCCTAACACAAAGACCATTACTTTGTCCTTGCATTGTAGCTACACCATTAGCTCCAACACAAATTAAATTTGTGGTAATTTCCTTTTCATCCATTTTGGCAATATCCTTTAAACTGGTTACAACAACATTATAAATTTTTTCCACATTACAATTTTCAATCATCTTATGTAGTGCTAGTAAATGAGGTTGTCTCAAATTATTTTTGAATGTGTAAACATGTATGCAAATCTAAGATGTGTTGTCAATAGTTGTTACCTCATCAATGGAAAGTGAAATAAATTTGGCTTGTTTCACATTCTCTATCAAGTCTTCCTTCTCAACCAGTGATATTAATTTTACCATTTCCCATCCACTTCGATTTGACTAATATGAACTAGTACGGTTTTGTACATCATCTAGTTGAATTATTTTCTTAAAATCAGAAAAATCAAACATAGGTCGACCTTTTTTTAGACAATTGTATATACCAAAAAACTGCAATTTCTTTGAGGCTAATACAATCTTATTAATTTTTTGAAATTGTGCCTTGATTGTTCCATCCTTATCATTGGAGTTTGTTTTTGTTTCATTGTTTTTTTGTATTCAAGTGCATATCTCACATGCACACATTTTGATGCATCCTTCCACCTATAAAATCTGTTAATTATTCCATCACTTCATATTTCTTTTATGTACACTTTCCCACAATGTTTTTCTATTGTGTCTTTCTTATTTTGTAATAAATGATCCTTTCCTAGCTTCCATGTACAAATAATGCATTTACACACATTTTGTTTCTCATCTCGATCAATAAAAGGGTATAAATATACCCATTATTTTTAAAATACCTTCCAATAGTCCATTTGCTTATCTTTTGATGCTTAGATTTTGACTACAAGATTCCCTAGAGGTATACATTTTAATTGTACTATCATTTTCTTTTTTAGTTGATGTGTCTAAATTTAACATCTCCTGAAGTGGTTTTTGAATGTCATTATTAGTAAAATTATCATGTGGTCCCATCTCATTTGCTAGAATATCTTTGAGTGAACGCACATCAGGGTCGACAATGTTTACTACATTCAATGTTTGGTGTTCTCTATCATTTTTGATGTAAAAAGGCATTATTTTAAAGAATTAAGAGAATACATTTTTACAAAGCATTTAAAAAGAGGTAGATAAGCAGACAACCATTTATATATTAATAAATAAATACTTTATATTTAAGAATAACAAAGAAATATTAAAAATTTAATTGTTAAAGGTGTTTGTACCTGCATGTTGTGTAGAATCTGTATAGATTGATACCTCACTGCATTTTGATATTTATGTAAAATATTTTAGAATTGTCTTTTACAAGAAGATTGGCCTCTCTTATTTCCATATTCAGTAGGTGACATTGTATCTATAAAGAAAAAACCTTTAGATTTTAGGAAATGAATATTAAATTAAAGGAAAATTGCATACATCCCTCAAGACGAACCTACGTTGCCCTGTAGAATGACATATGACAAAAAACAAGTAGTCTATGACAAGAAAATTCTCCTAAAATACAACATGACATGGATTCTTATCAACCAAAATTACAGATAGTGATTTTACACTGCCTATGAAATATACTCTAAGAGACAAGAAGCAGTCTCTGACAAGAAAAATGCTCGTGACACACAACCAGATGACATTGATAGTTGTCTACCACAACTGCATATAGTGCACCTACAGTGCCTATGAAACTAAAGAAAAAGATATTTGGAAAAAAGAACAATGGAAGAAGAATACTCTACCTATTTTCAATAGATCAGCTTAAGACCACAAACACATCTCTGCAACCGATTGGCTTATGTCGATCACCCTATGTCGATCAACATACTTTTGCAATAGATCAGCTTAAGACCACAAAAACATCTCTGTAATCGATTGGCTTTTACTGATAGTATCTCCTCTACAATCGATCATATTATGTCAACTGAAAATTCTTTGCAACTGATTGACTTATGTCGATAGATACGTCTCTACAATCGATCGTCTTATGTCGATCGACACTTCTCTGTAATCGATAAACTCTCCTTTGTAACCGATAAAATTATGTTGATAGTTTCTCCTCTACAACCGATTAACTTAGGCCGATAAATACATATCTACAAATGATTGGCTTATTGCAACAAACACTACTCTACAAACTATTGGCTTGTGTCGATAGACACATCTCTACAATCGATCGACTTATGTCAATCGACACTTCTCTACAACTGATAGACTTATGTTGACAGACTCTCCTCTACAACTGATCGAATTATACTAATTTTTTCTCCTCTAAAACTAATCATATTATACTGATAGACAATACTCTATAATCAATCGACTTATGTCGAGAGATACATCTCTACAATCTATCAGTTTATGCTAACATACACTTTTCTATAATTGATCAGCTTATATCAATAGTCTCTGCAACCTATCATCTTATGTCAATTGACACTTCTTTGCAACTGATAGGCATATGTTGATCGACACTCCTCTACAACCAATCGTCTTATGCCAATCATCCTAAGCTGATCGAAACTTCTCTACAACCGATAGTCATATGTCAATCAACACTCCACAACCGATCGACTTATGTTGACAGACACTTCTCTACAACCTTGTCAAGTTTTTCATTATTTCAAAGCTATTTTTGAGTTAGAGTATTTTATATGTATTTTTATTGGTACCCCATATAGTATATATACGAGTAGTATATGAGGAAAATTGGACAAGAGAAACAACATCATTTATATTTTTAAGGTGAATTATCTGTGGAATGGGTGAAAGTGTTCGATGAGTTAAAATAAAAATAGGATAATTATTATCAACGATTGGTGAATTTACCCCAAAAAAACTTCCATTCCATAAATTTCGGGTGAATGAGCCTAGTGAAAGGATCCAAAATTAGCCAATTTAAAATTTTGAAAATCCTAAACAAAGCCAATTTATGATATTTCGTACTTATACATAACCCTGACTTGAGGTAACACCAAAAAAACATTTCTTGGGATTGAGGTGAATGTTATGCTCAAGAAGGCAATAAAAAATCTTGCGTAGGTCATGAATATGATCCTGGTGTTTCTTCGACTTGGAAAACAAGTCATCTACATAGTCCTCCATAATTTTATGCATATAATCATGGAAAATGTAGGTCATGGCATGATGATAAGTGGCACCAATGTTATTAAGTTTGAATGGTATGACCTTGTAGCAAAATATCCCATAAGGTGTAGTGAAATATATCTTGTGTTGATCATAACGATTGACCAAGATCTAGTTGTATCCCAAAAATCCATCCATGAAGGATAACATTTCATGACCTATCATGGAGTCGACTAATGTATCAATTTTGGGAAGGGGGAAGTTATATTTAGGGTATGCTTTTTTTAGATCTTTGAAGTTAGTGCATATCTAAAATCCTCCTTTAGGTTTTGTAATGGGGACCATGTTAGACACCCATTTAGGGTAGTTAATTAGTCATATGAATCCTACATCCAAGAGTTTTATAGCTCCTCTTTGACCATTAATGCAATTGTAGGATGCAGTTTTCATAGTTTTTGTTTAATTGGATTAGCACTATCATCAAGTGTGAGGTTTTGAACAACCAGAGAAGGGCTAAACCTGACATGTCAGTGTATGACCATGCAAATATGTGCTTGTATTCTTTGAGTAGTGTTGTAAAACCATCATGCTCCTTGGTGGAGAGACCTTTTCCAAGTTTGATAATATGATAATTTGATGCTTCATCCCCAATATCAACATTGATAGTGTCCTATATGAGCATGTGTGACCCATCCTCAAGTTGATCTAGGATAGGGATAATATGTAATTTATCTATAGCATTAGGGAGAGGAATACCATCATCATGCATGGTCTCGGTATTATAGATACAATGGGCATATGAAGGGGTTAAAGCATAGGGAGCATTAGCCAAATATAACAAACGTTTGAAAAGAAGGAAGTCCCTGTGGAGATGGTTCAAAATAAATGTGATAAAAATAAAAGTAATATGGATTGGTACAAAGAATTTGATAAGGATGGGTATCATAATGAAGTGGGTTAAAAATATCTATAGATATCATGTTCATCGACATGGTATATAAGGGAGGTGATGGTGTCACGAACATTGTTTTGGTGAGATAATATGAAGGCGTATGTAGATTGGTACTATGGCACAAGATGACAAGGTAAGATCACGGTCAACACAAAGAGAGTCGAATGTGATATAAATTATGCATCTAGGTGGATAGAGACAAGGTAAAAAAGTATGATATAAGGGGGATGTCATCCATGAGGTGTAATTGACAATGTAGGGAAATCCTAGGTAACGTCCTCTATGTCATAAACGGGAGGAATGACACATGGTGATGAATCTAAAAAGAAATGATATAGGATTTTTATGGAAGAGTGAGATGATGATGTGTTTCTTTGAATGTTGAGTTTGAGGTTGACATTATATCATTCCTCACCTTGGTCAAGAAGTGGGGTTAGAAGGGTATCATCTAGGATGTGAAGAGTTGAATGATGGTAACCTAAACTAGACCTATCGGCATGATGTTGACAATGGGGGTGTTGTAGCCTAAAATGATCCAACATGAAAGTGCCCCAAATTTCAAAATTTTGAAGGTCATTAGAGGTCCATGGGCTTCTATGATGTTTCAATAAACATAGTTAATCTTGATAAATCTTGATAAAATTCTTCAAAAGTCTAAATAACTCAAAAAATTACAAATGGACTTTGTTTTTCAAATCTTGATAAAATTCTTCAAAAGTCTAAATAACTCATTCTTAGGAGTCATGTTAATCACCCTTCATGAAAGTTCCTAGACTACAAGGACTGTGAAACAATCTTCCACCACAAGAATTTGATTCAAAAAGGGTACTGTTGTATCTTGTAAAAGATCTCTAAAGTATGAGCCCATACTTTTGTTGCAATAATCATAAGACAAAACTTAGTCTCTTAAGCATTCAATTCATTTATCAAAATCTATCTAGGCTATAACATTAAAAAAAATCACCCCTAAGAAAAAGGAAAATAATTTTACATAATCCAATCCTAAGGGCTATGTGTTTATTGATTACTTTCCCTAATTTTATGGCCATAAGGTATTTGATCAAAATATATCCCATAACAAGTAAAGGAATTAGCTTGATCGGCCAAAAATTAGAATCATGTTAAAGGCCATCAGTCAAAAATAAGATCAATGATCGAGATCGAATCGACCCAATATCTACGATAGAAAGGAATAGATCGAAACCACGTAAAAGATCTCAATCAAAGCCAAAAGCTTGAAATTCAAAGAGTGAAGCATGAAAAATTTTGACCAAAAGGAAGAAGAGATCAAACAATCAAATTGGTGTGAAAGAAGACACTCAGTCGGATGCAAATCAAAGATGATCAACCAAATCTTGAATCAATGTCCCAAAAGTTTTTTTTGAAAAACCTCTCGACCAAAAAATGATCAACCCTCTCGGTCAAAGCCAACACACCACTCAAGGTATTACAATTTTCAAGAGTAAGGTTAACCTTGCTGTGAAATAATATTTCCTAAGAAAATTGACCTAAACCATGTTCTGATTAAGTTTAAATCGTAAACCTTAGGACCCATTTTAATTTAGAATTTTGGCTAAAGAATAATTAAAGGGTTACATGCATATAAAAACTTAAAACCTTTAGGCCTAAGCAAAATTTTTAAAATATTATCCTAGGTGGGATTAGTCATGAGGGTCATGTTACGTTGCCCCCATTTTCTTTATGAAACCCCTTAAGTCCTAGTTTTAATTTACAAAGAATACAAGGTAAGGCCATTCGACCAAAAATCAAAAATGGTCTAGAAAAATCGATCGACCAAGTTAATGAAGTGAAGGCAAATCGGGCAATCAAGAATATGACATGGAAACAACGGAGTGGCCCATGCTTTTTGAATGACAAATATTAGGTGGTCAATATTTATAATTCAAAAGAGAATAAGGGAATAATCAAACGCATTAGACCTAACCCCAAAAAACATAAATAAACCCATGTACTCACATATTGCCTAAGTATAAAACCCATCATAATGAAATATCTTGAGGGTTATTAACTCATTTGCCCCCATTCCTAGGCTAAAATTTTCCTAAATCTAACCAAGGTTTCATGTTATATTTGTAAAAGAGAGGACTAATAGATTTTGGCCAAAGAAGATTTTATGACCTATGACCCACATGAAGGAGATAAAGGCATGAATTAATTGTTCAAGAAGATTTGATCCGTTAAAGTATTTCGACCGAACAAGATGAATGATCAAGATTTATCAAATGAGGTGAAGTAAAGCAAGAAAAATTCAAAGGTACGATAAAGTAAAAAAAATTTATAAGCTTTGATTTAACTAACACCAATGTTCTTATGTTGACCTTCCTAGGAACTACCATTGATATAATGCCAAACCCAAATTACAAGAGTACCCTAGGCTATTCAGCCAAAAGCTAATGAATGAAGATATCAATCGACCAAATTGCATTCAATGAATGAAATATTTTGATCGAATCACAAGAAACCATCAGCCAAAAATCTTCATAATAAAGATAAATTAAAGCTCTATCGATCAACCCATTATAGATGATCATTGACACTCACATGTTATAGTATCAAAAATACATATCAGCCAATTGATGACACACTTGGAGTGGAACCGCATTGAAATCAAAGATCTTGTGGGTCCCCCATCCGAGAAAATCCAATAAGACACTTGAAATGATGATGATATCATTGACACAACTAGATACCAATCGAGAATTTGTAGGCATACATGCCAACTCCAAAATTCTCCTTAGATTTATCCAGGCATCTGCTCTAAGACAAATGTGAGTTAATCAAACGACTTAAAATTGAACGTGTTTAATTTGATGACTGATTGTACAAACCAATTGGAAAGGCAACAAATCATGATAGGTCATACCATTATAGAGTGTGATGTGGCAAGATGAATAAGGTAAATACAATGATGGCCTTGTAGAACACAATGAATCAAAACTAGTCACACTTAAGCATGGGGTAGCCAAAATATCGATCCAAAATAGAGTCAAATAACTTCACTCATCATACGAATGAAACAAATGAATTGAAATGAATAATCATGAACTGTACAAGCTCAGGCTAGTCCATGATCCAAGTGATACTAATAGAGGTTCAAGCTAATGCAAAGATGCCATTTCAAAGCAAACCAAATATTTTTTAGATCAGTGGGGCCCGACTTAAAGGTCATCAGCTAACAAAATATTCCCTTCAACTCAGCCTTATATATTGAAATACACCCTTTCTAATATTGAAATAGAGTGTTCAATTCCAAGATGAATAAAGGTACGCTAGTGGGAGGTTGTAGAAGAAGATATAGATGACTCAAGGAGTTCATGTTCAACAGTGTTAGAAAATTTTGGAAACATAAACCAAACAGAAAATCACCTTGGAAATATATTTGTGTCTAGATGGAATATAGTTATGGAGGTCCCCTATTATTAGTGGTTTTATTATTTTGTGTAATTACATTTCCCTCTTTTTATCTACCTCCACCTCTCAACATAGTAGTGTTTTTTCTTCATCGTCGCTTATAAGGATTCAATGTATTCAATTTTTGTAATGAACCCTTTCTTCCTGACTAATGTGCATCTTAAGTTCTAGTTTAGTTAAAGAATACACCAAATTTTAGGCAATAGGGTTGGTTTCAATAATATTTTTAGACCGAGATGTCACAACGATCAGTTGCAAAGCACCCGGTAACCGTAATAATATTGTTGTGTAAACAATAGTAATCAAGGTAAAAACCATAAAATACTTTAAAGTAAAAACTACCTATACCCAATAAAAAAAAGAGCTTACTTAAGTACAAATAAAGAATATTAGAGGGATTAAAGATATAAATCTAAGTTTTAAATTGAGGTGGATGACAACTAAAATCAATTTTGAGGAAGTAACAGTCTTTTTGAAAGCTAATATCAAGTTGTAATATACCCAACAAGTAGTATGGTATGAGATGGAAACAAGTTGAGGGTCTATATTGGAGCACTTTTTATAGTTTTAGAGCTACAAAATCTATAAAAAAGATACCCATAGCCAGAATCAGGATCAAACTTTTACATAGCATTTTTTTTCTAATAGGTATACTTGAGTGCCTTGTTCTTTGTTGTTGTATTTTATCTTGTGTCTTTCCTTATTTTTCCTTCTCTTATTATTCCCATTACTATGTAGGTTTTGAGAGAGAAGTGCTCAAGAAATTGAGATTATTTCCCTTTGTTGAGATAGAGGTCTAGAGACTCGACTGTTACCAGATTGGAACGGAAGAGTGAAAAATACTTGTTACATTATTTGATTGAGGATTTTTATTATCTTAATCTTTCAAGAGCAAAATGGCTATTTCAGGCCAACTCTTTATGTAATCATTATTGATGTTAATTCAATTCAGGGCTTCTTATCTATCATATCTCCATTCAATCTTGTGTGTGTCTTCATTATGGGTTACATTATTTGAACGTATAATGAATGTTTCTTTCATTGATCACCAATTATGTTTGTTACAATATTTGAATGAAATTAATTGAATCAATTCTTTCTTTTCCTTGTTCTTTCTATTTCACTGAGTTGTTATTAAATCTTGCTACAATAGCCCAAAGTATTAAGGCATTGGTCATACATAAGGTATAATTGAACTATTATTGTTTAAGCTTGGTCAATTTTATAAAACTTTTACTTACCATCATAAATCTAGAAGAGCATGAACATAAAATATTAAAACTTTAAGTTCACCTCAAGGGTTTCCTTACCATACCTAGTCTATCTAGAAAATATATAGAACTCTATTCCTAGGTTAAAGAGGTAAGTCAACCAGAGCCTGTAATTGCTCATTGGTAATTGGTTTTTCTTGTAGTGTGACAACATATCCCAAGGATGCAATAAAAACCTCCAATAGTTTAATGATGTCATTTTTGGTGACTCAATATTCATAATTCAAGAATTTTAAGTTTGACCCTTGAGTTCAATTACAAATATCTTTTTCCTATCAGATTTAAATACCAATAGCTTAGTAGTGTCATTGCTGGGAACTGAATCTTGAATATTTAAGATTATTTCCTATGACAAAATTCTTATCTTTAATTGACAATAGTTGGCCTATAGGGAACCATAAATACCTAATCTTCAATTTTGTATCTTTCAAAGTTTTTTTCCCATCACATCCATAGTTTTCAATTTATTGAAACTAAAAGTCATAATATTTTATTGATTTTCTTGATCTTGATTATGTTTCTTGAAAAGGTATCATTCCAAGAAAACATACCTAGTGAAGTTAAAATTTATATAGGTCGAACGATATTGATTGTATTTACTTTGTGAGGTGCATGCTTGGTTTAACAATATATGAAAATATTGGATAAATTAACTTGGTAATTTTTGTTGAACATCTTATAGCATGTTATTAATTTTATTCTAACTTTGTTGCTGAAAATAACACAATGTTATTTACAAATATAATAGATTTTAATGTATAGAAATTTGCATCTTTATATTAAATATTGTATTATAATGATGAGACAATATATTAAAAAGAAAAACAATAATATAAAACACCAAGCCAAAATATTTTTGGTTAAGGAGAATAAGTCCTCAACATTCCATATAATAAATATTATAATAGATCGATAAATCAAGCTCCATGCAAGGAATATAGGCCAATAAAAAATAAATAAAGGCTTACATAAACTAGAGGCGTTACATCATCTTTTAAGAAATTTGAATCTAGTAATGTGATATTTAAAAACTCTATGGAACGTCTTCCCTTTGTGAGTGATTGAAGTGAAATGAAGTGTAGTTTTTTTACTATAAACATTTTATAGAATGAGTTTTCATTTATAAGGTAATATTTAAATAGGTTTAATGGTGAAAGCCTTAAAAATCCAAGCAAAATATTTATGGTTTGAATTTGAAAGAGGGTAAAATTATACACTATATCTTGGTAATCAAAGTAAACATATATTAATCAAACATCCTTGTAATGAAGATAATTATATATAACCTTATGAATTCTCAACACATAAAAATATACAAGGTTAACCCTTAGTGATCATCCAACTTAATTATATTTACTCAATATAACATTTCATAAGCCAAGTATCCTCATAATGAATATCATTCCATAAACCTATAACCTCCTTAATTATCAGCACAACAAACTCTATGAATTTAACCCTTAATGGTCCTTCAACATAATTATATTTTCTTAGTGTAACTTTTATAAGTCAATATCTTTGTGAAACAAGTCATTTAAATTCAACTAGATAGTATAGACCGGATAATCAAAGTGATAACATTGATGTTTTCTCTAACTATTTTTTTCTTCCTAATGAGTTGATTTGCATGTGCTTGAAAATCTCCCATATACTAGCACAATTTTGTATTCTCATTGCTTCCAATGAAATTTTTCATAAAAATAAGAAACATTTGTAATATAGTGTTAGAGAAAATCTTGGACCTTATCATCGCTAGTTTGATGTAACTTTCATCAAAACACTCTTGATATTTTTTATTCCCATAAACTTCAAATAAATTGATGAAAAGACTCATAATTTAAACATGGAAGAAATATAAAGATCGAGCGATACCATACGAATCTTCCCTAACGAGGTTCTAGGCTTAAAAATAATATTTTAAATTTTACAAAAAGCAACTAAAGTAGTAACCTTAAATTTAGATTTAAAATTAATTTTAAATTAAATTTATTGGATTATCTTCATGGAATATAATTCATCACAATTAAATTATCTCACTTAGATGGATTAAAATGTTAATACTAACCCATAGAATTAGAATCTTGGCTTAAAATTTGAAACTGCTCATTTCCTTCCACTTGTCCCAATCCCCTTAAACAAATTACTATTACTATTTATATGAGTTATATGTGACTAAAGGTGGTTAGAACATTTAAACTAAAATTATTTAAAAATATACTTAAAAAATGTTAGTAATTTAAAATAATATATTTAAATGTTAACTTCCTTGTTTTAAATTTAAATTCAAAATAATATTTTTCATAACACAAATTTGGTATTAAACTTTCACTATTTATTATTATATAAAACTATAAATGATATTTTCAAAAAGTAATTATTTAGAAAAAATGTGAAATCCTTACCAACTAAACAATAAAACAAAGAGTGCCTCTTGAAAAAAATATTTTTTTAAGAAAAAAATATTGATTCTCATACAACTTAGTTTATCGGGCCTTTGCTATGATAGGCCCAAATGAGACCCAAAATGGATCCCAAGGACCTTATTTTCAGTAGTTATTTTAGGTTCACACAAGGATACAACTATATAATTATTATTTTGGTAGAGTTGCACAAAAGTAGAAATATCCTTTAGAGGAAATCAATTTTAGTAAAGTGAATGTTTTCATCAAGGATCACACAAAACCTAAATTTGGATTTTAGATCTAATTTTATTGTAGAAGATATAATATTTACTAGAATTATGCAGTAATTTGTAACTTCATGGGTGTGAACATCATGCTAAAATTTCTTAATGAATGGATATGAAAAGCCTAGACTATGGAAGGAGCATGGATTTTACTATTAAAGTCAATGGATATTTTATGATGGCAATTTTAAGGATTGTGTTAGGGTTTTTGAAGGAATTTCCTATATTTACAAGCAATGAGGGCTTTATATAAAACCATGGCATATTTATTCATCTTGATGAAATATACCCTATCTAAATCCTTATTTGGATTTGACTTTTTGCTCTTCCTTTGATATTTTGAAAAGATGCATCCCTAGAAGATCTTGAGAATAATTTGGAATATACTAGAAACCTTACAAATAATAAGAGGTGGGAAGATCTTAGTTTGTGCTCATATTTTGTGTAGATATGAAATTGAGCAAGTCTTTGCTAAAAGTTCTGGATATTATGTGTAATATTATATGTGGAATCATACCTTGGATTATGAAGCAATATCTTTTAGATTTAGAGAATACCATAGATTGATATCCATTTCAAGATTTTTCTCAACCGCAAGAATTTATTGCATTCCAAGGGATGAATAAAGAGAAAGGTAAAGAATAAAAATCAATATCCTTAGAGTGGCTCTTGAAATAACCCTATCTAAGAAAATGCATATGGGTTCATTATGATATGTAGAAAAATAATGTGTCAACAAAATTGATTATAAAGGATTAAAAAACCCTAGTAAGAATAGGAATAGATTTGAGACTCTTGGATATTTTCCATCTATATATTTAAAGGAAGTAAATAATAATCAATACTTATCTACATATTTAGATATCCAAGTCCAAAAGGAGGATACAAGGCCAAAATCTAAGAATAAACCTCTTGAGATTTGGCAATAGAAACAAGAAAATAAAATTGAAGACAAGGTGTCATTCTCACCCATAGACCATGAATACTATGATCCCTTAGAGATAAATAAGTATCTCACTTTATCTAAAAATATACTTTTATGTTGGAGGTATTATATTATTTGGTACCTTTATAAATATTTAGATTAGAAAGTGTGTTTTATATTTGAGTCTATGGCATGTATCAAGTTATGAAGTGTGAATATGTGTCATGTCAAGAAGTGTGGATTTATGTCTGAGGTATCTTGTTAGTAAGTGTGAGTTATGTGAGTGAGGTGTCATGTTTAGAAGTAGGGAGTTATGATCAATCATGAGAGACTTTATCATTATGTAAATATATGAGATTTATTATGTAAGAAGGAAATATGAAGAGTTGGTTCTCCCATGAGTTTGAGGAGAGCAAATGTTAAGAGTCATGTAACATGAATGTTCTCATGTATGTATATATTAAAGACAAACCCATGTAATATGTAACTCAAATAATCATGGCATTTAAACATTGCTTTAATAGTTTCAATAAAGCTTTTAGTGACTTGATTGTTCATTATTGGTAATTTGATATATGCATGTTATGTTGGAGTTAGAGTCTATTACATCATTTTGATCATGTAAATGTACCTTCATAGGTACATAATTAGGACATTAGATTAATTTTAGGGGAATTTATCTAGTTACTTCATGCAATGTAATAAATTCACAAGTGTCAATGTGCAAGTTGTAAATGTGCAAGGTGTCCCTTGCACAACTAGGTAGAACATTGGCCAAGGAATATATCTTTCATTTTAAGAGGGTATCATTGTAAGGGTTTGATAAGAAAGTTAGTATATAGTAGTAGGAGTAGTGGGTGACTTCATTAGTGATGTTGCAAATTATGGTTCTGTAACGTTTTGCATGGAGTGTCTATTTCCTCCATAGCAATATTGTATTCATTTCCATAATTTCTATTTATAGCATATTTTTTAAATCTCGTGAATTTAATTTCTTTTATATTTTTGGATCTTGTGATTGCCATATCCTATTATGATCTACCTCAAAAGCTAATAGTGGTATCAGATCCACGATAGATCTGTAATAGGTCAATAGGAATACCACCATTATTATTGAGTCTAATTTTTTTGTCAACCAGATGCGCCATTGGACCAGTCACTGTCAAAAACTCTCAGAAGAGTCTAGATGATAGAATTAGGGAGAGTCACAAGTGAGGATAGAAATAAATCTTAGTTTTAGAAAATACTAAAATTGTATTTGACTAGTCTCTCCATAGAGTTACAAAAAAACTCGTGAAGACCAGGGCTCAATATTCAATCCACTAGATTGATATATCATTTAGTGAAAATCATCCAGGATATCTGGAACTTGGTAACTATTGCCTGAAGGTTCTTCTTACTATAGGGAACTAACTCTCATATGATTGGAATACCTCCTACAACATCAAGCTAGAATATTTCAACTTCCTTGCTCGAAGGTTGGAGTACCTTCATAGTGTAGAGATTAGTTGTTGTAAAAGAAAAATACTACAGAAGAGAATCTAGGATAAAGAGTAATAGTGAAGTCTAGAGATTAAATATATCTATCGATTAAGTCAACTTCACAATAGAAAAGACCATAGAAGCCTTGATCTATGAAAAGGGCATAGAAGCCTTGATATGAAAAAATCCACATAAGCCTTGATCTAAAAGAAATGGCCATAAAAGCCTTAATCTAAAAAAGGCCACAAAAGCCTTGATCCTAAAAAGACTCCAAAAGAGAGTACCTAATTCAGAAGTAGATTCATATTTTAGTACTAATCATTTTTTATAGTAAAAGGAGATCCAGTGAGTTGGGAAACTTCCTACAAGAAAGTTAGAAATAGTATTTACTTTAGAATCATCCAGCACCTGAAGCAAACTTGAAGGTGAAGATATTAGGTGAAGATCTCATTGAAGAAGCTTACATTCTTGGAAAGATGAGGACTAGGAGGGCCCTATTCAGATCCAAAAGTATCAATATAAAGAGATTCAAGAAGGAGATATTAATTCTAGAAGTTGAATAAGAAGTCCTCAAGGAAGACCAAAATAGCTACAAAATCGAAGACCTAGGAGAGGTCTCAAGGAAAAAGGCTTAGAGAGCCTTGTTGCTAAAGTAAGATCATCAAAGAGTTCCTAGAAGAACTCATTGGAGAAATTCTCCATCAAGGAGAAAATTTCTCACAAGGGAAAGACTTGGGATAATTATCACCATTTGACAACAAGCTCAATCAAGAGAAGAATAATTGGCAAGGAGTGTCAAAGAAGATACAAAATACCTCAAGACATTCAGATTCTTGAGAAGAAGAAGATCCTGCTTGAATTTAGAATTTGAAAAGAAGACTCAAAGATAAAAGGATTTTTTCAAAGCTAAGTGACTTTAGGATTGTCTAAATATTCCTCTGAATCGATAGCAGAAAGGAGAAGATAAAATCACCAAACCCCAAGCTCGTGAAAGGAAGTTTGAGACCTCTTTTTGATGGAGGAGCTGCTTGGAAAATATTACAAAAGTTGCAAAAATCAAAAATACTAATCTACATTCTCTTCAAAATCTATCAAAAAGGTAAGAAATTATTGGTGCAAGTGAATTCATTATTCATATTAATCAAAACTTGTATTAATGCACCTTATGTTAGATCATAAATTGCAAAGAGGAATATTGCATTATAAGTATTAAAATAAGTGCAAAAAGAAAAGTTCTTTTTAAGGTTCATTTGCACATTAAAGTGGACTTTATTAGATTACAAAATCACAACTATCTATCAACTACCTATCTTATATCTTGAAAAAGAAGACTGGATCCTACAATTGTATTTCTAATAAAATTTGTAGATTATATTTGAAAATTTGCAGTGGAATTGTTAAGAGCATATTTAAGAAATTAGTGGAGCAATAAGGTGAATTTATTGTTACCATTTATAGTGCATCTATTAAGCACTATTCTAGTTAATATTTTAACTAGTTTCTCTAAATTTGTTTGTGTTGTTAAGAAGCACAAAAATAAATTTAAAAAATGCAACACTTTAGTGACCAAAAGAAGTCACCACTACAAGCATAAATGCGGAGTAGAAAAACACCATTTAAATCCTTGAAGGAAGCCTCAAATTGAGACCTTGGAAGTCTCAAGATTCAAGGAGAATAAAAGGATTTAATTTTCAAGCAAAGAGTGCATGAATCCTCATTTCATTAGCTTGGATTGACTATCATCCAAAATAATCAAGAAGGATTATAAATATTCTTCATTTTAGGTGAAATAATTACATATTACAAAAGGTGCCTCTTTTATTCCTTGGAAGGACAAAGGTACTACCATTTACAGGGGGGCAGAAGGATGTTCTTATCCAATAGATTTATGGCCAAGGGAATGAGCTATCAAAAGCTCACACAAGTAGTAGATTTACATCCAAAAGGAAGAGATACCAAAGAGTTCACACGTCCTTGTCTATCAGACTTACATCCAGGTGAAGGAGCTATCAAAAATACCATATGAATAGTAGAGTTGTAGCCAAATGAAGAGCTACCAAAGAACTCACATGTCTAGGAGTTGAGGTGTTTAAAAATACCATTTTTCTTCCATTAGATTCAACCTTATAAGAAATGCATCACCTACAACAATGGAGCCATTGAAATAAGGTATTAACACTCATGATTACATAGAAATAAGGGTAGTATTCAGTGGTATATTATCTATGTAAAATACAAATCAATGGTTTTTATAACTAGTGGAAAAGGAAGGAAGAAATCGACATTAAAGACCTACAAATAGGTGCAGATATAGGAGCTATACCTAAGGCATCCATTGAAGTGAGTGTCCACCAAAATAAGATCCCAAAGGTGTGCTATAATACTGTGAAGCTATCCAGATATAGCCATCCATTGTCCTCTCCAATCCAACATTCAAAAGAAATCTTGCATACCAAAAAACATAGCAAGCTCAAAAAGATAAAGGATAAATTAGGGTTTCTTGGAGTGTTAGAAAGAAGCCTTGCATGCACAAGCCACTTCGCACAAACTCTTTACATCTCCCAAAATTCAAATGCTCACATAAAGGGAGTTATATTTGGTTGGAGGGAGTTAATATTTATTGGAGGTTACCACCAACCTCATCATTACCAAAGGAATGTCTATCACTAAAGAATAAATACTCATTATTGAAGAAATGTTTATTACTTCTGAAGGAACACTCATCATTGTTGAAGGAATATTAAGAAGTTGTCTTGTAACGCTTCATGTGATACTTGTCGCAAAGCCCATCCTTCTTAATATGCCAATCTTGGAGAGTGAAGACACAACAGTGTAAGAAGCAAAACGAAGCCAAGAAAAGCAATAGTAGTCAAACTGAGTTAATGAATCGAGGTGAAATTTCCATACACCATTAAATAGTGTAAGAAATATATTAAATATTCTATCATAAAGGCAGCATTTGGAGAAGCCCTACAAATGATATCCAAAGCTTCTAAACTATAGAAGTAAAAGATCGTCAATTGAGGGTAAAGTTTACGTTGGTCAAAGAGGGCTCTGAATTTCCCATAAACGCTATGCAGCACATATCCACATATTTTTCGACATACAGTAATAAGGAGCGATTGAGGTAAAAATATTTATGCTTGTTTTAACAAAAGGTTTTTGGAGTTATAAGGGAACATAGTATCTATTGCAATATTAGATATTCATTAAACAAGCATACTTTAGATTTGTTAATATTTGCAAAAGTTATCGAGGGATAAGAGATACTATTATTGTTATTAAAATTACTTGCAAATATTATTTTCTATTTTTTTCAAAATTGGGAGTTATAAGGAATACAACATCAACTTAGGAATTGGAAAGAAGAAAACATTAAATGAACCAAAAAGGAAGAGGTTTATTAAAGTTTTCAAAAGTTGGGTTTTATAGTGTTGTCTCAAAAACACTTAAAAGAAGGAAAATAAATACCAAATTTAAAAAATCTTCAAATAATTGAAAATAATGCTTAGTTCAATATGAGTAATAAGGATATAGAGAAGTTGTTTTTTGTATTTAATTTTTTTACAAAATCAACTTAAAATTGAACTATAATTTACAAAAGCACTATATTGATAATACATCCTATCCAAAACATCCTAGGGAGTCATAAGGTATTCTAAAAAACTTGGTAATATTATCATCAATAAAAATTATCAAGTTCTAAATTCATTGGATAGATGTAATCTTGCTACAAAACCTGAAACTTACTAGGTATGTAAACTCTCATTATTAGGGAGACATAAGGAAGTCCACAAAATCTAAAGAGTTGATAAAGGGAATACAATGAATTCCAGCAAATTCTTCCTAGATGAATCTCAACTACTCAAAGGTCTAACTTCTCATGGAAGAATAAAGTAAAATCAATCCTAGTGTATGAAAAACTTTGGGATATTGTCCAAGGGAAAACAAAGAAACCTATCACAGGAGATATTGAGATTAAAAAATTTGAGGAAAATGATTCAAAACCCCTAATGATCATAATATTTGCTATCACTGATGAAATACAACCTTATATCAATCCAGCAAAAACATCTTTTAAAGCTTGGACAAGCTTAGAAAAAATATTTGAAGGGAAGAATAAAGCCACCATTCTTCATCTATAAACTCAACTACATTGCTTAAAAATTATCAGTGGAGAAAGAACATAAATTTTTCTAAGGAAGGTAGTAGATATTAAAGGAGAATTGCTAACTCTTAGGTAGGAGCCTAAAGATGAACTTCTTACTCAAGTAACCATAAGAGCATTTCTAGACAACTATAAGCATTTAGTCACATCTCTACAAATCTTAAGTAAAGATACTTCTTTTGATGACTTAGTCAATATCTAGGAATATGAAGTGGAACACGCTATGAAAGATGAAATGACTAACACTACATTGACATCAAAAGATAATCCTATAGGGAAATATTGCTTCATTAGCAAAAGGATGAAGAACATGGTATTATCAAATATGTAAAAAGAAAGGTCATAGCACCGATTATTGTAGGTACAATCCCAAAAACCAAAATCAAGGAAATTAGATAAATAATAAGAACCAATTTCAATCAAGACAATATCAAAGGAATTCTCGTCAGTAGCAATTTCAGTGACCAATCAATTATCCTCAATTGGAGTACAAAAATGAAAATCAGAAAGGACACCTGGTTCAGAAGATAGAAGAAATTGAAGAACTAGATGAACACTCAAAAAATTATGAGGAGAAATATCTATCAGCAAATGTAACATTTTTGCTTAAATAGGTTACCAAGAATCCATATAAAGGATACAAAGTTCAATATGAAGAAGAATATCCATATTGAAGACCAAAAGTCTTCAGTACCCAAATAAGGTAAAACATGACGGTGTTAGAGTTAGAGTCTATTACATCATTTGGATAATGTAAATGTACCTTCCTAGGTACATACTTAGAAAATTAGATTACTTTAGGGGGAAGTTATCTAGTTACTTCATGAAATGTTAGAAATGCACAAGTGTCAATGTGCAAGTTGTAAATGTGCAAGATATCCCTTGCACAACTAGGTAGAGTGTTGGCCAGTGAATCTATCTTCCATTATAAGAGGGCCTCATTGTAATAATTTGTTAAGCAAGTCAGTACATAGTAGTAGGAGTAGTGGGTGACTCCATTAGTGATGAAGCACATTAAGGTTCTGTAACATCTTGCATGGAGTGTCCATTTCATCCATAGCAATATTGTAATCATTCTATCATTTCTATTTATAGCATATTTCTAAAATCTCATGAATTTACTTTCTTTTATATTTGTGCATCGTGTGATTTCCATATCCCGTTATGATCTATCTCAAAATCTAACATGTTATTGAGTTATTTTATGATTATGGAGATTGTGTAAATTGTGAGCATAAAATTATTTTGCTAGCAATGGTATTAGAGCCTCATTGGTGAGAGCCACATTAAACATCTAAAAAAGAGGAGAAAAAATTTGGAAATGAAGGATAATAGCATTGAGATAACGGTGAAGAATGATTGAAAACAAGAGCAAAAAAGAGTAGATAATTGGTGGATTGAAAGGGAGCTATGTTGAATGATATGTGTAGGTTTTGAGGTGATAGTAGGCACCTTTGAAGGAATGTCATAATGGTGAACAATATTAGAGGAGGAAGACAATAGGAGTAAGAAGGAAGAATTATTGAAGATAAAAATTATTGTCGTGGTAACAAGAAAATGCATGAGTTGAAGTCTAATGATAGATAGCATCTACATCAAAGCACTACAAGCAACATTATTGGATAGGAAATGCCCACTAGAGATGTCCCACATAGGAAAAATCTATAGAGAATATCAAGTTAATAAAGGAGACAAACATAAGAAAAGCATATTATCTAGAATTAATAAGTCTTGTTATTATTTATATGAGTTACAAATGTGAAGAGTCCATGCTCCAAAGACTATTGTAGAACATTCCCTAGAAGAGAATATGAATGCATGTGCTTGTTACGGACTATTGAAAAAATAAGAAGAATAAAGAATGCAATTGGTCAACGTGGTTTGGAATGTAGTAATGCTTAGAGTGATGCAATATTAATTCATGCAAACGTAACAACCTAATGCAAAGGATAAAGCACTATTACAGGTAAACTTTGATCTTTATATTATTTAAGCAAGTCGGGCACACATTTTATTTAAAAGGAATTAAAGTGAATTGATTTAATTTTGGGAGATATAAGAAGGTGAAGAATAAAGAAATTGAAGTAGTGAATAATGAAATGAATGGGATTTATAAAAAGGAGAAATTAATTATTTGAAAATAAATAATTAATTAATTGAAATAAGAAATCGAATTGATGGTTGAAGAAAATGAATTAAATTATAATTTTAAAGAATTGAAGAATTGAATACTTGAAGAGGAAATTGAATTAAAGGGAGATATAATATGATTATGAAAAATTGAAATTGAAAACTTGAAGATTGAAGAACATTGAACTTGAAGATTAAAAAATTATTGGAGTCAAAATTTGTAAACATCTATTATGTCAAAAACAAAAAAAAAAAAATCCTTTTAGAATCTCAACTTCTAAAATGACATAATTTTACTCCATGGAAAAAACAAGATTAAATCCATACTCATTTTTGAAAAGCTTTAGGATGTGGTAAATGGAATAAAAACTATTCTCAAAGATACAATTGGAATACAAAAATTTAAATATGGTGATGCAAAGGCTCTTATGTTAATGATATTTGGTATATCAAATAAAATTTAGGCACATATGAATGAAGCAAAAACTTCAAAAAATGCCTAGGAAAATTTATTCATAATATTTGAAGGAAGAAATAAAGTAACCATTTTACACTAGTAATAACATTTATATTCTCTAAAGGTTCATGATGAAGAGAGTATAAAACATTTTCTTCATAGGGTAGCAAAATTAAAAGCTAAATTACAAACTATGGGAGAAAGAGTGGAAGAAAAGTTATTGTTCAAGTTACAATAAGAGGACTCCCAGAAATATTTAAAACTTTAGTCACCTCCCTTCAAGTACTAAAAAGAAACACATCCTTTGATTAATTGGTCAACATACTCCAACAATATGAAATAAAAAATCTATCTAGAGATGAAATGACAAATAATGCTCTTATATAAAAGAAAAATGTGTCAAATAATTCTACTACATCATCTTAATATCAACCTAAATGAGGGAAAAAATTGTCATATATGTAATAAATAAGGTTATACCACAAGTTATTGTAGATACAATTCTCTGAAAAAATGGAATCAAATGATTATACCTTTTCAAAGATACCAACCAAGATAATATCAGTCTTGATACCCATCAGTGCAAAAACAATATCCAAATTAGGAAAATAAAAAAGGAAACTAGGTCCAAGAAGTACAAGAAACAAAAAATATCAATGATTAAGAGAATGAAATAATTCATAGATCCCTTATGGGAAGAATTATAGAATTCTCCATAGAAAATGAAGGTATGGACCAAATTGAGATACAATGTAATAAAGATGATAATACAAACCATTTAGAAATTTTTCATTAGTAATTGTATTGATAGTATTTATAACAAAATAATTTTTGAAAAAGGAACAAGAAAAAGAATAAACATAAACCAAAACAAAAATGAAGGATGCTTCAGAATTGCAAAATTTATGAAAATAACAAACCAAAGACTTGTAAGGAAATTGAAAAACATTATTGAAGGATAAATAAATAATATTGGATTAGAATTATGGAAATATTAAAATGTTTTTACAAGAAGAAAATAAATATAACAAGCATAGAAGAAGAAAATTTAAGTGACAGGTTAATGGGATAGATACAGTGCAAAAATATAAAGTAGTACCAAAGCCAAAGCTAAACAATCAAGATAGGAATGAAATACTAAAAATACATGAAGGTCTTCATACAAAATAATGTAATATAGGGGAGGTGTTGGAGGTATTACATTATTTGGTACCTTTGTAAATATTTAGATTAGGGAGTGTGTTTGATATTTGAGTCTATAGTATGTGTCAAGTTATTAAGTGTGAGTATGTGTCATGTAAATAAGTGTGGAGTTATATGTGAGGTGTCTTGTTAGTAAGTGTGAGTTATATGAGTGAGGTGTCATGTTTAGAAGTAGGAAGTTATGAGAAATCATGAGAGACTTTGTTTTTATGTAAATATATGAGATTTATTATGTAAGGAAAATATGAAAATTTGGTTCTCCTTTGAGTTTGAGGAGAGAAAAGGTTAAGAGCCATGTAATATGAAGATTCTCATGTATGTATATATTAAAGACAAAACCATGTAAAATGTAACTCAAATAAACTTTGCATTTATGCATTGCTTTAGTAGCTTCACTAAAGCTTTTAGTAAGTTTATTTTTCATTATTGGGAATTTGATATATGCATGTTATTGAGTTATTTTATGATCCTTGAGATATTTTAAGCTGTGAGCATAACAATATTTTGCTAACTATATTGAAAATTCACTACACTAGGTAAATTAACAAAAAAGGTAATTTTGAGTAGAGTACCAACTTGAAGCCAAAATAAAGAGGCCTAAAGCTCCTACAAATCATAAAGTAGTTGATGCCAAAATACCACCCAAGTTGCAATCAAGTAGGACAATTTACCACTAACTAATGCTAAGTTTGAAGCTTCCCATGCCACATATCCTAGTTGACCCATCCGACTAGAATAACAATCATTCATCAAGCCTTTCCAATGGTAGCTAAGGAGAGTTTTGCCACAAAATGGAGTCCTAAATCTCTTTTGCTAAAAATAACTAGATTTTGCTCATGGAAAGACTCTACTCCATCTAGATCTCATGCACTTATATCCTCCCTAGGTAGGAAGTATCACTTACCTAGATTCCCACCATGTACGTTGCTTTTTTTAGTCTTATGGCGAAGTCACAAGTCATCATAAATTGGAGACCTCCAAGGACTAGATCCATTTATGTGGAGGAATAAAGTGGGGTGGATCAAGGTAACTGAGAAAAAAGGTAGCCATGAAAGCCTCCTCTCCCTCGAGAGGGGCTTGAAGCTCATAGTATTATAGGTTCCAAGTTGTGAAGCTCCTACTATGCTTTGATATTTCTTGGCCCCTATAAGGTCCACCTCAAAACCCATTATAGGAGAAAAAAAGCACAAGAGGAGAACACCCAAAGGCATGTCCACTTAATCCAAAGATTTTAAAACCTTGATCATTAGGATGTTGGTTAAATAGCAATAAATAGACCTCTAATGAAGGGCATATTTCTTAACGATACCAAAAATGTGACCACAACCTCTAAGGAGTGCATTGAAGAAAATATTCACTAGGGGAACCTATTAAAGGCATAGATGGATCCAATTCATGGTTATCACCAGAACCACCAGAAAAAATCATAGTGACTAGATGTGAGGGAAGGGATGATGATCTAGTTCCAGTCTTGGCAACCCACTACAACTGGATGTAGTTTCCCATGCAACAACTGGTGCATTCAAAGCGATAACACAATAAGCAAACCCAAGAGCAACATAAAAATCATGATATTGATGATAAAGGATCCCAAAGGTCTATTCATAGAGATATCTAGCATAATATGACTCTATAAAATGGCTAAAAAAACCATCTTGCTAGCAACATTTAAGGTTTTAGATCCCCAAGACCTTAAATATAATTTATTATTGATGTTGTTGACTAGCCCAGGTATTTTTGAACTAAACAATTTTTGAAATCCTACCCAATTTTGGGGGGAAAATTTTCCCTAATTATTCTTATAAATATCTCTCTTTCTCATTGTAAAGGATTGAAATATAGCCATACCCATGCCTAATATATAGCCTTGTGAAGGTTTTTCTTCATTCTCTTTTGTATCATGGCCTAGCTCAAGCCTCATATTATTCTAGCTTATTAGTTTTCAAACCTCTTTCTTTGACATGTATGTAATTCAAAATTCATGTATATAATAAGTTATGACAATTCTAGTATTTTTTTCTTGGTTATTATGTGGGTATTTTGTATGTTGTATGTTTTGAAAAATAGTGTTCCTTGTGTGCTATCAACTATAATTCATGTGTCCACTCAACCCATCGTGGTATAGAGAGTCTCTAGATATTTCACACATCACCACCCTTAGAATAGGATAGCTATATTAGTTAGATTTATTTCATTTCATTTGCTATTAGTCATTTAATTCTTTACTCCTAACCCTTTTCCCTAACAAGGACCTGCTAGATTAGGCTAGCTTAGAAAATTAGTGAAGCATCAAAGATCATATTCAAATGAGTTAGCATTAGTAAAAAACTTGGAGGTCATCCAAAGAAGTCATGTCCCATGCTACTCAAACTTCCTATGAATTGTATCCCAAGTGAGGCACGAGCATCAGATGCACTAGAAAAATACCACATTCATGGATGGTCATGGTGACTAGGGCAAAGGGACCAGATTTAGTCCTCAACTTTTCAAACTGACATGCTTGGTGATACCAATACAAAATAGTAAGCTAAGATTTTGATGAAGGCCTTACATATTTGCTTTTTGAAGCACCATAATCATTCACTTGGTGACTCCCTTGTTCAACGAATCATTTAGATTCAATAACTCCACTAAAATATGACCTCAAAATCTACCATAGAAGAATTTTATAATAGAGATCCTGGTGGAAATATCTATCTATATACTTGTTAATGCAGTGGAAAAACATCACCACTCATATAGTGACCTTGTGCAAATAAAAATATGGCCATGTAGCTAAATCTCAGGGGGATCCCAACATGTAACAACCAAGGTCCCTTGGCTTCCCCAATTCCACCTGATACATGGGACCTAATTCCTACTACCACTCTAAAGTCCTTACCCAATTTCATGGGAGAACATGTAATCATCTCATTAGAACAACTACATCATATGGTTACCATTTATGTAGTGCATAATATGGTTGAACTACATGTGGCATTGAGGCTCTTATTTCCATATTTCAAAGGTAAATCATGGGAATGGTACATACCTCTTCCCACACATTCGATCAGATATTGGGACTAGTTGTCCATACAACTAGTTGATATATTTGAGGAGAAGGTAGGCATAGCTTACAACTAGAACACTTGATGAATACCAAAAGAGGTCCCATGGAGGTAATGGAATATTTTAATACTTAGTTCCACAAAAATTGGTATAGAATCTCATATGATATCAAACCTCTCCCAAGCATGGCACTTATTTTCTACTTAAATATTTCCATGATGGTAAAAATTTGAGGAGGAAAATCCTTCCTAGTAGCCTATTAGATAGTTATCCAAGAAAAAAAAATCTAATGTAGATAGGTAGGTTACCTTCAAGAATCCCAATACCTTTATTTTCCCAACCTATGCATCCATCACCTCTATCCAAGTAGACTTCTACCTTCTACATTGCACCCCCCAAAAATCTAGTTTCCCTTCCTTCTTCCCTCCATCTAGCCCCAAATTTCCTACCTAAAGCGAAAATGGACAAAATGAGAAGGAACATATAGTATCGTTTTGATAAATTACTCATTCTAAGAAAGCAATAGAGTAGCCTGAGTCTTCCCTATTTTTAGTCATAAAGCAACCCTCCTCAAGGGTATTCAATCAAGAACCATTAGCATACCCTAGAGGCTTACCCTAATCATCAACCCCATCAAATTTTTTGACCTCCAATAGGGATGCAAAAGAGAGCAATATCCATAGATCCAATCCAATTCTGATTAGCATTCCACCATACCACCTACACCCTATAAATTATCCCCTAGATACAAGTTATGTTCACATAATAAGAGAGCAGAACTCATGCAACAAACAACTAGACCAATCAAACATCGCTCAACAGAACTAGAGATAACTAGATTTCAAAAAAAAAACTAGACCTAAAGTTATCAAGATTTTCCAAAGAAGTGGACTAACCAGATCAAAATAATTTTCCATAACAACCAACACTCTAGAATAGTAGCCATTAGATCCATTTATAGACATTGGTTTTAACACTTAGTTCCCCTAGAAGGCTATACATCAATAGAGAAGAAATTGGGGCCTCGACCACAACCAAAATTACTTTTGATAGAGGACCTACAAGAGACCTACATTGATAAAAATGAGGATGAGGTAGATCCACCCACACAAATTAGAGCATATCCTTTCTACCTAAACTTGATGTGTGGGGGTAAACTTGTCTAGAGCCGCCCAATTGATACTATGCTTATCTCTTCTACCTCACCAAAAGTGGTGGGGGATGTATTAAAACTATCTTGGTTCATGACCAAAAAATAAATAGGATAGCCACATGAAGGGATTAACTTGGTGATTTACCTCCTAGTACCACTCAAAAACTATATTTTTGGGGGCCTAGACCTATATCCATAAATATGTCAAAGTACTAGGCAAACACAAAAGGCCTAGAAAATAAAAGTCAACCAAAACCATCATAGAGAGAAAAAACCTAAAACAAATACAAATAAGAGATACCCATAGAATACCTAGTAAAGGAAGACAAGAAGACCTAACTCTAGGGTGAAACGCACCCATCCCATAGAATGAAGTGATAAGTTATGGAAGTTTGGGAGGCTGGTCCTAGCAGGACATTCAACCACACTAGTATGGGGTAGATCTCCTATGTAAAATATAACCTATCAAACCCCTAGGCCCTTGTAAATATATAATAATTATTATATATGTCATTCATGAAGTATCTATTATTTATAAAACATGAATGATTTCAAACTCATAGTAGAAGGATTAATAACGCATGCACCTAAAGGACAAGATCATTAAGTTCAAGGTATGTATATCAACCCTCTTGAGATTAGTATCAGAGGTCTTTTGATGAAGGAGGACAAACACCATATTTAGGCATGGGAAAATAAGAAATATGATGACATCCCCCACTACCTTGGCATAATGGAATGAGACCTTCCATATTCATATTTCATTAGTAAATGAACAGGATGGTAAATAAACCTCACAAGTTGTCCAAGGAGCAAGGCCTATAAAATGTGACACAACTCCATTCTAATCCTCATGAAGTCTTGAGCATATTTGCCTCTAAAACCATCCTTCACCAACATACTTCACCATTGTAAGAGCCTTATTATTTCCCCCCATTCAGACTCTTCATCCAATGGATAAGGCCCTTTTTATTTGGGTTATTTGACTCCTACTAATAGGAGTTTCCATATGAGTTGCCAAAATTGTAGTGAAAATTCATTATAGCAAGTAAATCCTTTTACAAAAGGTAATTTTGAATAAAGCACCAACCTAAAGCTAAAATGAAGGGGCCCAAATCTCCTACTACCCATGAAGTAGCTAATACTAGAAGATAATTTAAGGTGTAATCAAGGAGAAAACTCTTCTACTAGACAATGATAAGTCTAAAGCTCCCCATGCCACATAGCCTAGCTAACCCATAAAAACATAATAACAATCGTTAATCAAGCCTTTTTAGTGGTAGCTATGGATATGTTTTTCATAAAATAAAGTTTTTAAGCCCTTCCAGTGATATCTAACCAAATTTTGCTCATGGTAAGACTCTATCCTATCCAAATCTCATGGAATTCTTCCCTCCTTGGGTAGGAAGGATCACTTGTCTAGATTTATTCAACATCCCCTAGTGTTCATAGTCCTCTAGTGAGGTCACAAGTCATCATCAGTTAATGATATCCAATAACCAAACTTAGTTATATGGAAGAATAAAGTGAAGTGACTTGAGGTAACCATGTCAAAAGGAAATCATGAAAGACTCCTCTCCTTGAGAGTGCTTGAAGCTTAGAGGACTACCAAAAGCCTAACATCTTGGAGGTTCTAGGTTGTAAATATCTTGCTATATTTTGAGGTTTATTGGCCTATGTAAGGTCCACCCTAAAACCCATGGTAAGAGAGCAACAGAGAGCATAAGAGGAGAACACCTAGAGGCATGTCCATCTAAGCCAAATATTTGACAACCCGTTTATCATTAGGATGCCAATGAAATAGAAAGGTATGGACCTTTAATGAAGGTTATATTTCCTAATAATGCCAAATATGATAACCATAATCTCCAAGGAGTGCACTAAAAAACATCTTAACCAAAAGGACATGTTAAAGGTATAATAATCCAAGTGCTAGTTATCAATATAACCACCAAACCATAGTGACTAGACATGAGATCTAATTATGGTCTTGGGAATTGACTACAACTATAGATGCTTCCCCATGTGATAGTTGGTGCATTCAAAGTGGCAACATGGAAAGCAACCCCAAGTACAATACCAAACCCAAGACATTGATGATGAAGGATACCAAAGATCTAATAATTAATATCTCTAGTATAAGATAACTCTATAAAATGGAAAATCAAATTAGCCCACCACCAACATTTATGGATGTAAATCCTTAAGATATCAAAGATCATTTATTATTGATGTTGACCAGTCAGGGTATTTTTGAACTGGACAATTTTTAAATTATGACACAAGTTTTGGGGGGGAATTTCCCCCACTTCTTAAAAATAGCTCTCTTTCTAATTGTAAACTATTGAAGTCTAGCCATGCTTATGCCTAATATCTACCCTTGTATAGTCTTTGCCTCCATTATATTTTGCATCATGGTCTACTCAAGCCTCATATTATTCTAGTTTATTAGTTTTTGAGCCACTTTATTTGATATGTATGTAATATAACATTCATGTATATAAGAATCTATGACTATTCTAGTATTTCTATCTTGGTTATTGTATGGGTGTTCTATATGATGCATGTTCTAGGAAATCATGTTCATTATGCTTTTCAACTATGATGCATGTATTAACTAAACCCATCATGATGTAGAGAGTCTATAGACCTTTAGTGCATAGCCATCCTTAGTCTAGGCTAGCTAGATTACACTACACCAAAAAAGGGCTTTAATTATGCTTATAAACTACCCTTAAAGACCTTTAAAGGTGATTATTCAGCCACTATCTATGAGGGCATTGTAAAACATTTATGACATATAACTACAACTAAAAATTGCCTCAAATAACCACCCTCTTAGGACTACGAGGGTAGTTGTGAACCACCATTTTAGGACTAAGAGGATGGTTATTAACCACCCTCTTAGGGTTAAAATATCTTAGGCCTAAGAGGGTGATTCATAACCGCCCTCTTAGAGCCTAAAAGGGTGGTTGTAAACCACCCTCTTAGGGCTAAGAGGGTGATTTAAAACAACCCTCTTATGGTCCCACCCAATTATATATATATATATATATATATATATATATATATATATATATATATATATATATATATATAGATATAGATATATAAAGGAGATGATCCATGTTGGAGGGACTAGAAGTTAGGCCAAACGGTTAGGCTCATGAACAAATTGTAGTGATAATGGGTATTTTAATTGTCCTTACCTATAGCCTAGCTATTGAAATTAGAATTGATGTTCAATTTTTTCTACTTACTAAGACAATAGAAAATTTATAGGTAGTGTTGTAGACTGTTGTGTACTTACTCAAGAAATCATAATTTAGTAATTATTATATACAAAATTTGGTGAATCTACTATTTTTATCCATATATTATGTAAAAAAATGTTAAATATCTCTTGAAAATTTTGTTCATTGGTGAATAAAAAATTCAATTTTTTTATGAAAAATTAGCCAATTGGCAAAAAATAACCCCAAAAATAGATACCGAGTAGAAGTCCAATAACTAGTAAATTTGCAATGGTTGTCAGATATTTTTGCACTGTAACTGTCTTTGACTATAAGTCCATGGCAATGGGAGTAGTTGAGTGTAGTGGAGGAATATTTTTAGCAATGACTGAGAAAAGGTTCAGACCAAACCAAACTGGTTTAGTTCATATTTGAGTAGGTTCACCCAAACTTGGTAACTATGGTACAAATAATTAGCAGTACCTAACCAGACATAGATCTCCATGGGTTTTATAGGCAATCTGACAAAGGTAAGAAAAGGGAATGACTACTTATTTGTGATGGTGTATTATTTTAGTAAAATGTGTGTGGAGGGCATCAAATATTTATAACTAAAAGCACAAATTATAACTGAAAGCACACAACCAGCTCATGAAGTCATAATAAAAATGTAGATCTAGATATGAATGGTATCAAAAGATGTTATTTTTTTTTTTTGAGATCTAGTATGGTTGTATTTAAGGGAATATGTGCTTCAAAAACAAGGTAAGAAGTATGGTATCTTTGAGATATTACACTTTATAAGACCAAATGAGTTCAAGTTAGATTTTTTTGCATATGCGCATGCACTCATTTGTCAATATGGAGAATCTAAGGTTTGCATGAGCCATTTGTAAAGCTCTAAAAAGCATATATCTAGGCTAATTGAAACATGATAATAAATTTAAAGAAATGAAACATGTATAACCAAATAAATTGATAGAAATAAATGCCTCCTTTGTATTAACCAGTTTCAAAGCTCGGTTACATATTCGTCCTTCTTAGGGATACCAAATTTGATACATGATTACAATAGTTCTGAGCCCTAAAATAGGGGTGATGTATTCTAAAAGCTCTTTAGGTCTCCACCACTTTTCTTATAAGAGGGATTATTAGATGCCTCCTTTTATGCCAAGGAATATTATCTCGATGATGCTCTTGGTAGGGTTATGCATAAGGGGTTGGACTCAAAATGTACTTGTAAAAAAATGACGAATCCTAATCCAAATCAATGCGAATCATGGAGAATACTAAGAAAATCAAATAGAGCATCTTCATACAAAATTTGGGGTATTTTAAGCCCTAAAATTTAATGTCATATTTGGGTCCACTTTTGACCTATTAAATAATCTTATAAATTCATAAAAACACCACAATTAGACTAGGCTTGAAAATATCTTTCCAACGAGTACAAATATGCCTATGTTTGGATATATATTATGGTGAATTGACCCTAAGAAACAATTGGTCCTAAAAATTTTAGGTGAATGGGCCAACATCGAGGGTCCTCATATTCACAAATTTTCAATTTTGGAAATCCTAATATTCACCCAATTTGTGAATATTTTCCACTATGCATAACCTTGGCTCTTGGATCCTTGATTGTTCCTATCACCTACACACAAAGAAACTAGAAGATACATCAATAGCACATGATGCCTCTCAAGATGAGGCTAGTTTCAAGATGAATGCAAGAAAGAAAGCAAATGCATAAAGATAAGATGAAATGCTTGAAATACTATAAATGAAGCATAAATACTGAATGAAAATAGCTAATCTATGTCAGATAAAGTGAATTAAATGCAAGGAAATAGAAATCGGGACTAAGTGCATAAAATACTGAACCAGACCCTAGCCGCTATCAACTAGAGCAGTTGGCTCTGTTAGCCACTATCAAATTTGGTGGCTAAGCCTATGGGCCACTGTCAAAAATAGTGGTCACGGGGCAAAGGATCTGCTCTCTAAATATTAGTCTGATATCACTTGATTTGCTACGTAATTGATGTTCAAGGGTTGCTTGCATCTTGGCACATGATTTTGTGATTGAATTTGGCGTCAATCTATCTCAATTTGACTCTTGAACAGCTAGGTTACTCTCAAGCTAGGGCATCCACCATTTCTAGGCAAACATGTGTCATTCTCCAATTGGATAGGGCTTCGTTGCACCTCAAAGGGATGTTGATTCGCTTCTCGATCCGATAGAGCTCCACTATGTGATCAACACATGAATTGAATAGGGTTTACAATCAAAATTTGGGGTCTCTTATAGACACTCAATCCCCTTGCCTTGGCTTCATAAGGAAGCCAATATCAAGAAGTAGTTACATCTAGGCAGTTGAGAAGATGCATCCAGAAGCTTTGACCTCCCAACCATTCAAGAATCTATTAGGTGCAATAGATTTCACTCAGCTTTGGTAGCCCGAGTTAGTTACAGGGTTAGCCGCTATCGACACAATGTAGCTATGGGTAAGTTTTCCTTAGCCTTTATCATCATCAGTAGCTAGCCCATAGCCACTCTGATCATCAGTGGCTATAGAGGTAGCCACCGATTTCATCAGTGGCTAGGGCTGCATAGGACTAGACTACCCTATATGAGTGGTTAAAACCACTACTTAGTCTTGGTAAAGTCCAAGATCATTCATATGGTCTGCAAAGGTGCCCATATGAGTAGTCTCCTAAACATGACGTGTTTTAGGTGTCTACAGATGCCCCTTTTGGGATGCATTATGGGAAAACATGATGTTGAGCAAAAATAGATAACCTAAAGCCATATTATAGGTTAATTGATGTTCATTGATCTGGTCAATGTTAGATGCCCTAATCATGAAAAGGGCATGCATCTCGGATTCATTACCTCCAACAAGTTAGGAACTTGATTCAAGTACAACCTTTCACTTCAGGCTTACTTGATCTTGGATATTATTCAGTTCATGAAGAGGCAAGTACCTTCCTTCATGCTTCAAAAATACCAAGCGGTTGTGTAATTAATTTTACTTGTTTTCTACCCCAAGCAGGGGCATGATTATCTTTGGCAATGATTCATAAGATGAACGCAACTTACATGATTAAGTTTCAAGTGTTGATTTTGATTATAAATTTTGTTATTATGACTACCCCCTCAAGCGATGAGTCGATGAGGAAAAGGACAAGTGATGAAAGCGATGAGTCGCTTGACCAAGATGATTGATTTGGATAATTCAAGATGATTGCATTTGTTGTAAGGTAGGTCCTATTACAGCTATGATTTCAACTATTAATAGTAATTATACATATCTATCTCGAGGAGCAGTCCAATCGTAATGGCCTTCTTAGGGAATCAAGATGATAGCAATTCAATTTAAGCATGTTATGAATCACTATGTTTCGATGATCTAATGAAACTTCATAGGAGAAATGAAATGAATACCTCATTCCCGTGGAGCAGTCCGACCTCCATGGCCTTATTTGGGATTGAAGTGAAGATATTTCAATTCAATGATGAATAATTTGGTTCAAATAGCCTTATGGTAATTTACTCATCCTACTAGATTGCATGGAGTGCAAGTCACTGCAACCACCAAGTGTAGAGAGTAAATAATTGGATACAAGGCACACTTGAAATTTTGTTGTTATTTGATTTTTTTGTTAGTTTTGAAATTTTTGATGAGATTTCATAGAAGAAAGGAAATGAATACCTCATTCCCATGGAGCAGTCCTAGTCGCCATGGCCTTCTTCGAGAGTGAAGTGAAGATATTTCAATTCATCAATGAATAATTTGGTTCAAATAGCCTTATGGTAATTTACTCATCCTGCCGGAGTGCATGGAGCGCAAGTCGCTGCAACCACCAAGTGTAGAGAGTAAATAACTGGATACGAGGCATATTTGAAATTTTGTTTTATTTGATTTTTTTTGTTAATTTTGAAATTTTTGATGAGATTTCATAGAAGAAAGGAAATGAATACCTCATTCCCATGGAGCAGTCCGGCCGCCATGGCCTTCTTTGAGAGTGAAGTGAAGACATTTCAATTCGTAAATGAATAATTTGGTTCAAATAGCCTTATGGTAATTTACTCATCTTGTCGGAGTGCATGGAGTGCAAGTCGCTGCAACCACCAAGTGTATAGAGTAAATAATTGGATACGAGGACTATTTAAAATTTTTTATTTATTTGATTTTTTTGTTAATTTTGATTTATTTTCATGTATGCATTAATGGATGTAATGCCTAAATGATGATGTGATTACGCTAGATGTATGCAATGTATTGATGACAAGCACTAGCTAGATGATAGATGTATGCTTAGATGTTATGATATAAATGTGTAGGTGCACTACTATGTATGCATATATATGGATGCAATGATGTATGGTAAATGCATTAATTATATGAGGATAGATTGAATGCAAATGAACCTGTATGCTTTAATCACATAAAACATAGAGAATGATTCTAATATGTGTTTAACAAACTACTGGATGACACCACAAAATGTATGAAAATCATGAATGAAAATGGTAATTCTTATCATAAGAATTAATCATTTAGGCATCCATATGTGAAATGAGATGATGTGAGATGTATGGGATTTCCTTATAAGCTTCTATAAATTAAAATATATGCACAAAATAGTCAGTGGCCGTCTAAATATCATTGCTGATATCCATCTGGTATCTATCCTATTTCATGAACACCCTTTAATAAACAAAATTTCACAAGGAAAATTGTGTATGATTGATGAGATGATTTGTTGCTATAAGGGATTTTTGAGGTTTTCCAAGAGACTCAAACACCCTAGTTGACTAATCAAAATATGTATAATGACTACACAAGACTTCTGAAAGATAAAAGCTTTTGTTGTGAAGACCAAGATATTCATTATCCCTATGTGTGCAAATGAATATATTAGATGAAGCATAAGACTACCTCATTGCCAAGCAGGATTCATTCAACCCATTACTGTAATGAGGATCACCAAATGTTCATCATGATCCTAGGTTTGGATGTAGTTGGACTAGACTACTAGGTAATACAAGCCACCTAAAGCTAGCTCATTTGTAAATTGCTTAGAACTACCCCATTGTCAGGAGGGATTCATTCAGCCCATTACTGTAATGGGGATCACTCAATGGATTTGAATACTAACCATTCTAGGGATTCAAGCTCTTCACCCCCTTCTTTTATTTTCATTTATTGGGATACTTGCTCATGCTTAGTGATGAAAATCACTATTTATTTTGTAATTTTTTTTAGCAAGGGATTTGCTTTGATTTTGGGATTTTGCTTATTTTGTATGAAAGCAAGGGATTTATTTGGGTAGGGGGGAGCTTGTCCTTTTTCCAATGATCAGCATTCTAGACCATGTGCATCACAATATGAGCAAGTAAAAACCTTTCACTTAAGGTGACTAGGACCACTTTGTAGTGTTCATCCTTCCTTGTTCAAACTAGGATTGTTAATGTTTAAATTGTGATAGGATTTTGATATATGCAAGGTACTATCAAAACTAGACCTCATCTTCTAAAAGTGAAGATAGCTTTCTACAAAATCTGAGAATATCACTAGGTATGGCTGAATGACCAGAAAACCCTAGTATATTCCTCATAGCAACTGATGGGGTTATGTTGAAAAACACAATTACTCACAGGGGTGATGGATGATGATGATGTAAGGATGCATGATTAGCATACAAATGTGGTGTCGTTTGTAGTATTGTAAACACAACCTAACCTGATGTGAGTGCAATGGATGAAAATGCCTAATGCAATGCAATTAAATGAATGTATATGCAAAATGTAAATGCAAAAAAAATTCTCATATTTTTGATGTTTTGAATTGTTTTTTAATTTTTGATTTTTTAATTGTTTTTGGATTTTAATTTTTTTTAATGTTTTTTAAATTTTTAATTTTTTAATTTTATGTATGAAATACCTTTAGGTGAAGGATTTTGAGAGGTTCAGGCTCTTCAACACCTTCTAGCGATGTTAGGCGATAGGTCCTAGGTCCAATATTTTCTAAAATAATGAATGGACCTAACCAGTTGGCCATAAATTTATCTCATAGATGCGGCGGTAGGTTTGAGTTCTGTTGGTTCTCTTTAAGTACAAGATCCCCAACCTTAAAGTCCCTTAGGTGGACTTTGTTGTTATAAGCTCATTTTAACTGATCTTGGTAAACATGGAGATGCTCAAGGGCATTCACACGATGTTCATCAAGAAGCATCAATTGATCCAGGTGAGCTTGTCGCGTAGTGTCATCATCGATGAACTCTTTCAATGTAATGCGTAATGATGGAATTTCTAATTCCAAGGGTATGATGGCCTCAGTGCCATATACTAGTGAGAACGGGGTTGCCCCAGTGGGTGTTCGTATACTAGTTCGATAAGCCCATAATGCAAGAGGTAGTTGAAGGTGCCAATCCTTATGATTTTCTTATACAGTTTTCTTTAAAATGGCTACCACTATTTTGTTCGAGGCCTCTACTTGCCCATTTGCTTGTGGATAATAAGGAGTTGCAAAACTATGTTGAATATTATACTTGGACGTTAAAGCCCTTACAATTTTATTTTTGAATGAAGTTCCATTATCCAAAATTATTTTGGATGGTATCCCAAAATGACATATTATATTATGGAGTATGAACTCCACAATACGTGCTCCTATCATTGTAGTTAAAGGGATTGCCTCCACCCACTTGGTGAAATACTCAGTGGCCATTATTATAAATGTGTGTTAGCTCAATTATTGGAGAGAGATCTTACCAATTAGATCCAAACCCCACTAAGAAAATGGCCAAGCCGCTTGAATGGGTTGTAAGGCCTATGATGGCAGGTGCATAAGATTAGCATGGTGCTGGCATTTAATGCATTTCCTGACATATGCTATGCAATAATTCTCCATGGTCGGCCAATAGTAACCCATTCTAAGGATGCGCTTAATGATGGCCATGCCACTGAAATGGCCACCGCATGTACCATCATGAGCTTGTGAAATCACCCAAGCTGATTCTTGGAGTTCAAGGTAATGAAGGAGAATTCCATCATAGCTACAATGATACAAGATGTCTCCTATCAAGACATATCTGGTTACTTTTTGTTTGAATGCTCTTTTTGTGGCATGAGATAATCCCTATGGGATTATTCTAAGCTTAAGGAAATCATGTAATGGGGCTAACCATTCCTGATAAGCAATAACTTCATTCAAATGAACGACTTGTTAATCATTGCAATTCGAGCTACATGAATGCATATTGGGAGATAACCTTATGGAGAATAGTAGTATTATTCTCCATAGGACCTTACGAGATCAAGGATCCCTAGGGCACCTTCATCAGAAAGTCTCTAGCTTTATAGAACCACTCATGGTTTGGTTCTATATGAATCATGTGGACTGATTCATGGTTATATTTAGCCTCATACAACATCATGGATTGTGAGAGCATCTTCACGTGGATGGTAGTAAAGTCAGCAGATGGATTATGAGGGATTAAGGATCCCAAAGATGCCATGGTGTCTACAAATCTGTTTGATGTTCAAGGGATTACCTCGATGTCATACCACTCTAGTTGGGCTAGGTAAGTGTCCATAAGTTCCTTATATGCTTTTAGGATGGGACACCTACACTGATAAATTCCCTTAACTTGATTAACTATGAGAAGGGAGTCACCAAAGATATTCAACTTTTTGATCTTCATGGTGAGTGTTTGTTTGGAGACCCAGGATTAGGGCCTCGTATTCAATATTGTTATTGGTGCAAGGGAAGTTGATTTTAAATGACAAGGGCATTGGAGCACCTTGTGGCATGAAAAACATAATCCCTGTGCCACCCCCTTGCTCACATTTCAAACCATCAAAGAACAAAGTCATGTCAACTTTATTGTCTGGTTCTTTGGGTTTTGGTGACTCTAACAATGCAAAGACTACATCATCGGGTAACTCTATGATGAGAGGCTTGTGATCCTGAAGAGGTGCCTCTACTAGTTGATCAGCTATGACCTATCCTTTGATTGACTTTTGACTAATGAATTCTAGGTCAAATTCTATCAATAGCATGATCCACTTTGCAGTACGTGTATTATGATATGTCCTGCTCATCATGTACTGCAAAGGATTTTGTTTTGATATTACATACGTTGTATGACTCAACATGTAGTGGTGAAACTTCTTAGTTGCAAAGACCACTACTAAACATAGTTTCTCTATGTATGCATATCCTAGCTCATAACTCACCAAGGTGTGGCTTATGTAGTATATCGCCTGCTCTTTGTCTTGCTTGTTTTTTTGGGCTAACATGGTTCCCAGTGCAAAGTTAGTGGTGGATATATACAATAGAAATGGCACATCCGGTCTTGGTGGAGCTAGTACTGGTGGTGATGCTAGGTATTGCTTGATTTTAGTGAAGGCTTTTTGGTAGTCTTCATCCCAGTTGAATGGGACCCCCTTGTGTAGCAGTCAATTCATGGGTCAATATTTATCCGATAACTATGCGATGAAGCACTTTATGGATGCTACTTTTCCTTGTAGGCTTCTTAGCTCCTTGATGTTTGTGGGGGACACATTTCTAGTATAGCTTTGACCTTCGTTGGGTCTACTTCGATCCCTCATTTAGAAATTATGAATCCCAAGAGTTTTCCTGAAGTTACACCAAAGATGCATTTCTTGGGATTCAACCTGACATTGTGCTCAATCAGGTGATCGAAGACTTTCCTAAGGACCTCGGTGTGCTCTTCACATAGTAATGACTTGGCCAGTAAGTCATCAATATAATCCTCTAATATTTTGTGCATATAGTCATGAAAGATGTATGTCATAGCCCACTGATATGTGGCACCAACATTTTTAAGGCCAAATGGCATAACTTTATAGCAAAATGTTCCCCATGGAGTGGTAAAAGTAGTTTTGTGTTGATCTTCGGGTTTAATCTGAATCTAGTTGTAACCAAAAAAACCATCCATGAGTGAGAGCATTTCATGACCTGTAGTTGCATCTACAAGAGCATCAATATTAGGCAATGAAAATGAATCCTTGGGTGTTACCTTATTGAGGTCCCTAAAATCTGTGTAGATGTGGATTCTTCCATCAGGTTTTCCTACGGGTACCATATTTGATACCCATTCTGGATAGTCGATGGGAATAATGAACTCTACATCCAACATCTTTTGTAACTCATATTTTACCATCAAGGCGATGGTTGGATGTATTTTCCTGAGTTTTTTCTTGATTGGCTTTTTAGTGGGGTCCAACGAAAGGTTGTGGACAACCAATTTTGGATCTAGACCCGACATGTCCTTATAAGTCCAAGCAAAGATAGTAGGTCTCTCTTTCAATAGAGGAATGAGGATGGCTCATTCCTTAGGAGATAAGCTTTCTCTAAATTTAACTTTCTTTGGATGGGTGGGATCTTCGCTGATATCCACTTTGAAAGTTTCCTCTATTGACATGTGTGATCCCTCCTCAAGCTGGTGAGGCATAGGGATCAAATGGATGTCATCAGCTGGGTTTATAGGTTCTACCAAATCAGGGTCAACCTCAGCATGATAAACATCATGTGCACAGCCTAGTACAAAATGGAATGGTTGTAACATTTCTTCATTAGGGAAGAAATATTCAAGCTCTAGGGGTGAATTGACATGATCAAAATCAATGGCCTCAAGATTGAGGTGCAATGGATTTGAAGGGTCAGATGGATTTTGGAGTGGAGTGGTCAGATTGATGGAGATCATGTTGATGGATGGAAAGAAATCTCTAGGACCACATGGATGAAATTCACTACTTCTAGGTTGTCCCCCATGCTCTAGATGTGGCTCAGGTGGTATGGGGATAACCGAGTCTACTCTGGGAATAGATAAGACAATTGGATCTTCCAGAGGAAGCAATTATCTTAAATTAGGTGGACCAAGGAAGGCTATGTGATATATCTCCTCTAAATTTACTGGTCACCTTAGTTTGAGAGGACCTGGGAAGATTGTATGATACACTTCCTCCATATCCATAGGTTCCCTAAGATGACATAGATGTAGAGGCCCTAGGTAGGCCATCTCTGTCTCATCCTCATATTCATCATCATCTGAGAAGTACTCACCATCATCTTCTTTAGAATTTTGCCCTAATTGGTCTTCTTTAGAAATGGATTCTGAATCAGACTCTTCATTTATGCTAGACCTCTAAGGTTCAATGCCAACGTCATCGGCATACTCATTATTTTTTATAACCCAATCGATCCTTGGGATGCTTTCTAAGGTAGCCTCCATAGAAATGTTTTCATGATAGACCAAGGGTGGCTCTATAGCTACCATCATAACTAGGTGATGGTCCCTCCATAAGTGTGAGGGATTAGGATAGGTGTATGGATTCTAGTCAATATCCTCCCTGAAACCCAGGCTTAGGCATTGCAAGGAATCCACTAAAAGCTCATCTGGAATGTGAATAGAATAGCCTAATCCAAACCTATCGATAGGCAACTAATATTATGGTTGGTAAGGCATTCTATGGCCCTACTCGTAGATACCTAGACCATTGCCCTAGCTAGTGACAATGGTCAAAGTAACGTAGAGCATACTCAGGGTTCGACAAGTAGTAGATATTACTTATGAATGGGTTGTCATCCTAATGATATTTCGAAGAATGATTGGAGGTATGATCGAAGCCTCCATAAATAAAGTTTATCTGATTGGGAGGTATACCTAAAGGCACCACCATCCCAATAGGAAAATAGGGGATGCGAGGTCTCCCTAAATCCTATGCAAACTCTAATATGGGCATGAAGGTCACGTTCTACACTAAATACTCTACAAGTCCTGGGTTGGCTAAATGTATCATCACCTGAGGAGCAGATGATCCTAATGATGAGGTAGGGGATGCACATTGAGGTAATTCCTTCATTAAGTTAAGCGACTCTTCTTCCTCTGTAGGAGTAGGAATCTCTATCATAGAGACATGGGGGATGACTTTAGGGTCATCAACCATGGGTGCCTTTAACTTCTATTCTTGCTTTGAATTTATCGATGAGGATGGTTTGTCAGAAGCTAGAGTTGGTTTAGGCTCTGATGGTGGTGCTGATATAGAAGGATCAGCTTGCACTGCTTTGGCCTTCAGATCTAGATGTTTAGTAGGTGATGTCAACATTATGTCTAGATGGGTTGAGGGTAAGATGAATTCTCTAGGATTTTCAACTTGGTTGACATACTTGAAGGGCTCTTCATTTGAAGGGATGACATGAACGTTTCCCTCATGAGCATACTTAATGCATTGATGAAGGATTGAAGGAACGCATTTCATGTCTCTAATATAGGGTCTACCAAGGAGGATGTTATATTGTATACTACCTTCTAGCACATGACATGAGACTGATATAGTCCAAAAAAAAAAAAAAAAAAAAAAAAAAAAAAAAAAAAAAAAAAAATTCAATCCTACTTGGATAGGAAGCACAATGGTACCGACAATAAAACATAATGCATCATTGAATGCTCACAAAGTGAACATGGATGCTACAATGTGTGACTGAGGGATGCTAAGGTGTCCTAATGCACTCATTGTTATAATATTTATTTATGACCCTATATCAATCAATACTCACTTGAACAAGATCTAATTTATACAAGCGATTATGTGTAATGGTGGATCTGCTATGTTAGCTGATACTTTATTTATTTTATGATCATGGAAAGTAATCACTGGCTCTCTACACTGTTGAACATGCCCCATAAAATTTGTGAATGCATTGGGATCCTAGGGCTAGAGCTCTATGGATCTCAAAATTTCCATTAACGTCTCCCTGTGCCTAGGGGACTATTGTATGAGCTCGTATATTGATAACTTTGTCGAGGTTGTTTGTAGACTCTGAGTGAGTCTATTCCTGATTGTAACCACTAGTCTTGACTGGTTAACTTGGAAATGGATTTTGCATTGGCCTTTACTGAGGTGCAGTTAGGATATGAATGGGAGCTATAGGTGGCTTTGGTTGATTATATCTCCTATTCCTAGTAACCACATTAATCATGCAGACAAATCCCTCTATAGGAGGATCTATCCAAATTTGGTTGACTTGACCCCCATGATTTGGTGGGGGATCTTTTAGGATTTCTAGGTTTTGATTATCGGGTGCTAGAGGGTTGTCAATTCGTAGCTCATCCCGATCAATCATGTTTTGTACCACATGTTTGAACCCATGGCACACTTCGATGTCATACCCTTTTTGTCTATGGTAGGGGCAATAGTGATCTTCCCTATACCCTTTTGACTTAGGATGATTAGGGTCTAGAAACTGAACTTCTAGTAATTTTAGGGCCTTAGCCTCTCATAATTGGTGAAATATAGATGCCAAAGATTCAAACAATGGTGTAAACTAGTGAGGTGGACAATGTTGTTTGTCCTTGCCCTAATTTCTATTGCATTGATTATATTGTGCTAGGGGGTGGTTTAATGTGATAGTTCTACTGTTGTTGGCTTTTATTACACTTAGGAACATTCAACATGACTTGATTGATAGGCATCAACTTGGCCTAATATTGTTAATTACATGTGTTCTTATTGTTCCATTCTTTCTTGGTTCAGAGATTTAGATCTCCTTCTTGCAATTTGATATCTTCAATTACTTTGGCTTGCACCAAAGCCTCCTCGAATGTCATATATTGTTGTAGTTGAAGTAGCAATGATATGTGCTTTGCACAACTTTTCGTGAACATTCGGGTGAGTTCTATGGTGGGAATGGAGAATGGTAATTTTACCATTAGTTTTCTCCATATTTTTTCCCATAATCTGTGATCGGCTCATCATCATACTATCGTAAGGTAGCCAGATTAGACATATTAGTTTTCTTCTTGGCACCAAATGAAAAGTGCTCAAGGAAAGCATTCACCAACTATTCAAAGTTGGTGATGTTGTGCCTAGGTAATTGATTATACCATTTGATGGCTACACTCAAGAGGGTAATGATGAAAGTTCTCAATAACAAGGTGTCATCATTCTACAGTTGAAAACATAAATTCATGAAGCATGTCATGTGCTCCTATGCATCTTCATCTCCCTTGAACTTATCCAATCTAGGCATTTCAAATTTTTTTGGATAAGCAAGGCTTGGCACTGATGGACATAAGGGTTGATTATGTATCTTTCTTAAAGTGGGATTTTACAAGCCATATCTTATTTCTTGAGAGTGTTGACTCTCTCTATAAGAACTTTGTAGGCTTGAGAAGAGATGATTTATTCATTTTTAAGGTATCTTCGATGCACAAGAAGGGGTAGATTCTTTTAATCTTGAGGTGGTCGATTGTAATCATCGACCACATCTACTGAGGATGGTTCAGGATACTACTGATCTTGATCCTCTAACTTTGATATTTGGTACTGATCATGGTTAGGTGAATTTAGCACTTGACGTTGTTGTTGCCTAGATGCATGATGCAAAGTATGATGAGAGTGGTGCTCTACTTGTCTAGTGTGGAGCTCAGGGTGTGATGTGGCATGCCTTACATTATGTTGCTCTCTATATTCACTCATTGGAAGCAAGTCGACTCGAGCCAATCTATTTGATTTCTCTTCATGCTCCTTTTGATCAAGGATGTGTTGCTCTCTTAAAAAGTGTTCATACACACGTTGATGAAGTAGCCTTTGTCATTCTACCTCTTCTCATTCTAAGTTATCTAAATGCTCACCTTTAGTGCACAAATCCTCCAATTGATCTTGAAGCATTTGTTCTCTTTGATCAGCACAAAGCCTATGTATCTGATCTTCTTGATCTATCATATTAGGTCTTTGGCTTCTTAACTCCATATAAGGAGTCTTGGTAGTATGAGTTCTGATAGAATAATCCACTACACTCTTTCCTCTATCTATCGAGGTTGCATTGGTATTATGATTGACTCTTTATTCTATGCCCGCATATGTGGATGGGATATTTGTGCTACATGGGAATTTGGAAAATTCACCCTAGGCATAAGTATGTTACACTATGTCTTCACTACATGCACTCTCAGATCGAGAATGAGTAGTAGAGGTAGCCTTATGTGTTGATATATCATGATCCTATTCTAGGTGATCAGGTTGGTGCATTCTCCATGATTGACCAAGATACGTACCATTTGCTCCGATACTATGGAGGTCTATTAAATCTCCTTCATGTTTAGAGTGATTTGGTACTCTTTTGGGTATGCGATTAGATGCACCCCTTTTGTGTTACCCCTCATTGGGTGGGTTTGATCTATGACCATCATGTGAATATTGGGGTCTTGAAACCCCCTTGTTTGGGTCATGAGAAGAACCTGGATTTGGTCTTCTAGTTGGGATTTCTCGATGAGAACCCCCATGTGTGGATTTATCCCCTCTAAGGCTACCTAAAGTTTGTTCAGGTATGTTAGGGGCATGTGTGTTGCCTCTAGGGTGATCTGGGCCCTCTGGTGCATTGGGTACCACCTCGATCGTGGACCGAGGGTGGCCCCATGTAGTGACCATAATGCTTATGAAATTATCTCTTGTGTAAGTTTTAAGAAACCTACAAAGTATACAGGGTGATTATCTCTTTTAAGTTTTCTTTGTGTTCCTAAAACTTGTTTTGTGTATTTTGGTTTGTTGTGAATACAATATGAAATCTTATCATGTTTGAAATAGTTGATGTAATTATTAGATTGTTTAAAGCTTTCACCTATACACTCATAGTGACAAACCCAGTAATGACATCCAGGTTGTCTACCCACCAAAATATGGAGATGAAATCCATACCCAGTTAGGGAGCATAGGTACTATTGATTCTCACCCAACACATTGTGGTCAATGATACACCCCTTCAAAGAGGAATGCGTGCAATTTTCCATGGATAGGATAGTTCTTTAATCAGCCTTGGCTATGGATGGGTAACGATGATACAATGTCAAACAAGCCAACCGAGTGGTAATGACTTCCACCGTTGGTCTTGATCGATGGGTTGGATGTGAAATCCAAATTCCACTGATGTTTATCCTTAGATCGTGGTGTGTGATTGGTTCATTTTAATTTGCATAAAAATAAATGCATCAATCAACATACAATTATCTTTTCATCTACATGCATATAATTTACATTTTATATTCAAAAAATATGGAATAAAGATATGTTTCAAAAAATGTAAATTAAAATATGAAACAACCTTTGCACAGGCTTCAAGCAATTACACCTATAAATTAGGCTAAACAATAGTTGTTATTATAAATAGCAATGCATAGTCTCAACCGCTATAGACAGTAGCAACTAAAATCCTAGCCATTGTTTTCTAGGGCATCTAGCAGAACTAGTTGTTGTTCCCAGCAACAGTTAGCAAAAACATAGCAAAAAAATTGGTTTTACCTTGTTTAATATTTCTCTATGTGATTTATTTAACCCTACTTGATTTTCTAAAAACATAACAAAAGCAAGAAATAGAAAAATAATATGGGATCACTTACAAGAAAATCCTCATCTGATGAAGAAACAGGCTACTGAATGTGTTTGCTAATTTTCTTCGTAGCCACTGTCGATCAAGGCAGCTACAATGCTAACCACTGACACAAATGGTGGCTGGGACTAATAGCCACTATCAATCAGAGTGGTTGTACCTGCATGAAGGAAAAAGATAAAATCATTAGTAAACAGTGCAAAAATAGGGCCGATATGATCGTGATCACCACTTGCAAAGCTCTAAAAAGCATACATCTAGGCTAATTGCAACATGATAACAAATTTAAAGCAATGAAACATGTATAACCAAATAAATTGAAAAAAATAAATGCCTCCTTTGTATTAATCAATTTCAAATCTTGGTTACATATTCATCCCTCTTAGGGATACCAAATTTGATACATGATTACAATAGTTTTGAGCCCCAAAATAGGGGTGATGTATTCTAAAAGCTCTTTAGATCTCCACCACTTTGCTTATAAGAGGGATTATTAGCTGCATCCTTCTTTGATATCAAGGAATATGATCTCGATGATGCTCTTGGATCCTTGATTATTCCTATCACCTACACACAAAGAAACTAGAAGACACATAAATAGCACATGATGCCTCTCAAAATGAGGCTAGTTTCAATATGAATGCAATAAAGAAATAAAATGCATAAAGATAAGATGAAGTTCTTGAAATACTATAAATAAATAACAAATACCAAATGAAAATAGCTAATCTATATCAGATAAATCAAATTAATGCAAGGAAATAGAAATCTAATGACTAAATGCAGAAAATACTGAATTAGACCCTAGTCGTTGTTGACCAAAGCAACTAGCTCTATTAGCTGCAATAAAATTTGGTGGATAAACCTAGGGGCCACTATTGAAAATAGAAACCATAGGATGAAGGATCCAATATCTAAATATTAGTCTGATATCACTCATGTAATTGATGTTCAAAGGTTGCTTACATCTCAACACATGATTTTACGATTGAATTTTACGTTAATCTATCTCGATTTGAATCTTGAACAACTAGGTGTCTCTCAATATAGGTTATCTACCATTGCTAGGCAAACATGTGTCATTATCCAATTGTATAGGATTTTGCTACACCTCAAAGGGATGTTGATTCACTCATCGATCCGATAGAGCTCTGCTATGTGATCAACACATGAATTGAACAGGGTTTGCAATCAAAATTTGGGGTCTCTTATAGAAACTCAATCCCCTTGCCTTGGCTTCCCAGGGAAGCCAAGATCAAGAAGCAATTATATCCAGATAGATTATATCTAGATGTATCCAAAATATTTGACCTCCAAATTGTTCAAGAATCCATTAAGTGCACAAATTTCACTCAGCTTTGGTAGCTCAAGTCAGTTACAGGGTTAGCCGCTATCAACCAATGTGACTATGGGCAAGTTTCCCATAGCCTCTATCACTATAGTGGCTAGCCCATAGCCGCTTTGATCATCAGTGGCTACGGATTCAGTCATTGGTTTCATCAGTGGCTAGGGCTGCATAGGACTAGACTGCCCTATATGAGTGGTTAAAACCACTACTTAGTCTTGGAAAGGTCCAAGATCATTCATATGGTCTAAATGGTGCCCATATGAGTAGTCTCCTAAAAATGACGTGTTTTAGGTGTCTACACCATCCATGTTGGATTAAGAGGATGGTACCTAGAAAGTTTTACCATCAATTTAGGGCTTAGCCCTAATTTTCAAGAGAATATGGTTAAGTATCCAGTACCATAGAGAAAGATAAATCCAACTCAAATAGAAGAGCATAAGTAATTAATATTTACTTTACATGGTAACAAATGAGCATGAAAATATGATATCAATTAAGCATTAAAGGAAAAAATCCCCTCACCTAGTTAGAAATCAATTCTTGTAGGGACAAAACTCCCTCCCATTAGGGAGATGATCTAAGAAGGATCAATTAAGGAAGACAAATACAATGATGCCTTCTATATGTTTCCACTTGACCATACTTTACTCAATGCCCAAATGAGCAACCAGATGCATAGATCTATGACAATCAAGTCGAATTAGCCAATTGAAAGGAGGAATAAATTGTAGGAAGTATTTAAAATTGCTCATAATTAGTTCCACTTGCTATTTGCAATTGATATCATCACTTTGTAAAATCATGATTTGTGTTATAATTATAACTTGTAACATAATGAACAATAATTTCAATGTAGAGATAAACAAGAAGCTAAAAAGTAGGGATCCAAAACAAATAACTTTTAAGAGTCCTAGCCATTTCGTTTACCACACCTTTACCTATTGTTCAAAGAAGCGACCTCTATATAACCAATGGATTAACCTTAAAGGGGGTTTGGTAACAACATATTAAGTTTGTAAAATAAATTAAAGTAGAAGTGAGATACCATTGTAGATGTAGTAAATATAGTCCTAAGAAATCAATAATAATTCTATAATAAAGCCCAAATAAATCATGATTAAGTTATTTCCATAGTTTTCAAAAGGAATTGCCTTCATCACAAGAGCTTCCAATATAAATTTGTTTGTAAATCTTATCGATGCTTGATTTTATTCTAATTATGTGTGAGGAAATAATGACAAATAAATAGCATGTTAAATGACAACAAAAGGAGTTGTAGATGCTCTAAGACTGAATCTAACCACCACCCAATACTTAGATTGATGTGTGTTTTATCACTATCATTTGTAGTTTAAAGTTGTATCACTTACAATATTAATTTTGGATTTGTCTAATGTTAATTATGATATGCATGAAAAAAAACTCTAATGAAAATTTACATTTTCTTCCATTTTCATATTTGGCCAAGTACCATGGACCGTTGTTTGATTTCTTTGCATCAATTAATGTTATCATAAACTCTTTCAATACAAAAGGTAGAGCCCCAACAATGTACAAACTCATTCGACCATCATAAGTAGGTAGTCTCTTACCCAAAAGGGTATCTCTATAAATGGAACATAGACATTAGTTCTTCAAAAAATTAGAATACAACACATGCAACATACTATCCTATTCTAGGATAGAAGCAACTTGACGAACATCAGTTTATCAAGCCTTTGATTCCCATGGGCCACAACAGTATTACAAGATCTTGCAATTCTAAATAAGTAGTAAGCAACCATTGTTCATGTTGCCTCAAAGTATATTGACCAGTAGATAGCACAACATTATAAATAAAACAACACATGCTTGCAATTGGAAAAATATAAAGGAGACGATCCATGTTGGAGGGATTAGAAGTTAGGCCAAACAATAATATAATTTACAATTATACCACAAACGAGAACATAATAACAAGTCCACAGTAAATTTTAACAAAAATATAAAAGATAAAAAATACACACTTACAGGGTTTGTTCAATCCATCTAACATAGAACATGAAATTTTTTTCTTATGCAAATGCAAAAACATGTCAAAGTTCATCAATTCTAAAAACAAATATCTAAAATTCTAAAAAAATTTACAAAATTAGATTCTTCTTTCTTATCATCATTCCATCACCTTGAATGTAGTAGTAAATACATTTCCATACCACAAGGCATCCCTATAAAATAATCTCTAGGACTAATACCTTGTAGTAAGGACATAATGTATTAAGAATGAAATAAATATGAAGTTCCATACAAAATGTAAGAATATGCAACCGAATGATCGTGATAATTAGTATCATATATCAAGACTACCTATGATTTTCTCACAATCTAACCATCTTTTCCTTACAGTGATCAAGACACTCAGTCTCAAATTATTTATCAATGTTAAAGTTCCTTTTCTGTGTCAATTCTAGAATTACAGATAGTAGTGCCAATATTTTATCATCACCACTAATAACACCACACTTAATATTGAAGCCAACATCAATCCTAAATTACAGATTACAGAAGTAAATATTAGGGTATTTTAAATACTTTATTATATAGAACTAATATTCATCAACTATTGTCAATAAAAAATTACAAATAGTTCATCTTTCTAAACATAAAAGGATATATTGTAATAAGCTCTATCATTGAAAGTCAATAAAAAACAAACAATATTTACATTGGAGAACTACCTTAGTGCTATATACTCTAAGTTTCACTAGCTAACTAACATCCATTAGATAGAACATAAACTATCAGAGAGCTAGATCAAAATATAATTTTTTTGGGGGGCATGTTTAATTTAGTCAGTCATTTGTTGCAAGTCAAAATGAATGAAGAAATAACAGTTTTTGAGATATGGATTTTGAAACAATGACATCCCTGGGTGTTCCATTATTTGGTTAAATTTATGCCCAAAATATCTTCCCTAAAAAAAAAATAAACATTCTCAACTTCATATCCAAAATTTCTTCCTAGGACAAGTAGGCACATTTGTAAAACATTCTCATCATTATTATGTGAAAATACTACCATTGTTTTATAATCTAAAACTTTTTTTAGTAGCATTTTAAGCCAAAATTGAATGAATGAGTTCAGCTCTAGAACCATTTTGTCACAGACTCTATTAGAAAAAGTTCCATCATCTTCAAGAAACATAACAGAACACAAGGGCTATGAATGAGTCACTCATAGAGATAAATATCAACAGATAAAAGAGGTAACGTTAAATATAGAGTAGAAGTGACTTTATCCATAAATAGAATATAAACCCTTTTGAAAAGGAAGAACAAAACACTAATAAACAACTACAAAAACACTCAGTTCAATGCAAGCTTAAATGGACAACCTGAGCCCTTTATATAATGGGCAGATGTATAAGCACCCCTACCCACCCAAACCATTATAGATGAGGTGATAGGGTATCCTGAGACTTCCATAAAATACATAAATATCCATCCATACAAATCAAGTATTGTTTCTAATCAAGTACTAGGACTAAGAGTCAAGCATGAAACATCAATTTCATAATGAACACATATTAAACCTTCATTTCAACACATTACAACATGCATGCATGATCATAATCTTAATCCTATGCCCTAGCAACACTTGTATTCCCTCTCTCTCTCTTTTGTTTACCAAATTACCTTCTTGTATCTAACTGGCCAACCTCATGCTCGAGATAACTTCTCACCTCACTCCTAGCTTGGATGCCCATTAATTATCTACTAGCATTTTCTAAAAATAGAAAAAAAAAATTCTAACAGTACTCGTTAATTATTTTCATTAATTATAACTACTTTTAAAGTACAGTAATTAGACTTCCAACCATGTACCCTCACATTATTCATGAACATATTGAATTTTGTCATCATTTGCATTTTCATCTTGTGTAGTTTTAGGTCCAACAAAATGTGTTGCTCCAAAGACACTGATATATTCTACCTCTTATTCTTCAATGTCTTTGATCCTTCTTGGAGGTAATATCAAAACCAAATACTTGCTGGTATCAAGTGGATCATTTACATAAAATAGTAGCATCGACACACACACTATTGTTTTGAATTATTCTTTGGTCTTCTTTGTCTTTGATATAAAATCTATAATCATTGATCAAATAGCCTGAATGTTTGGTTGCAACTTTCCTCAGACCACGTGCCAACCATTTTATTGTGTTGGAGTCATCATTATGTTGTATTTCATCTCCATGAAACTAAAAAAAAGCATAATTGTTTAAATATGATTGCAAAACATTACATGATGTTAAATACATGATAATCAATTTAAATATAGAAGATCATATTCAAGAGAGCATATAATAACCTGATCTTGTAGCCAAGTGATGAATGTCTAATTATGGATTTTTTGCAACATCCCTTCATATTTTACTACATAGGTATTGGATTCCTTGATACTCTTCAGGTGCTTCCTGATTTGACCCAATTTTTTTCCAGCTTTTTTGGATCTAATTAGTATTCTACCATATATAACAACGACAAATAAACATCTACTTACTCTACCAAAGGTTGAACTTCATCCATGTTAAAGAGAACACATCGATGGGCTTACTCATAAGAAGTTTCATCTAAATCAAAGTCTTCACCACTAGACAAAGGCCTCCCATTTATTATAGTTTATTTTTTCTCATCACTTCATACCTCATTGTGACCAAGGTGATCACAAATTGCTTTTGTACCTCTCATGTAGTCCGCACATAATGAAATAGATTTCTCTACAAGATAATGTTTAACAATACAACCTTCAGGTCTAGCTCAATTCTTTACATACCCCTTAAAAATATTCATAGTTATAAGAAAGGACACAAAAAAATTGGATTAGATGAGACACTACAATAATTAGAAAATTGGTGGTTTATGAAACTTATGAATGCATACAAACCTCTCAAAAAGTTACATCCATTGATATTGTATAGGTCCACATAGACGTACATCTCGTACCAAGTGAATAGTCAAGTGCACCATGATATCAAAAAAATAAGGGAGGGAGTACTTTTTAAGCAAACAAAATGTCTCCATGAACTCTATCGATAATTTCTCTATTTTTACAGGATCTACGACTTTAGCACATATATCCCTGTAGAACATGCACAACCGGTAAATTATTTGTGACACTATCTTATCAAGCAAATATCATAGTGCTACTAGAAGAAGTTGTTGCATGAGAACATGGTAGTCATGTGATTTTATGCCCTAGATCTTAAGTTCTTTTATAGATACACTTGTTCTAATATTCAAACTATATCCATATGGTACTTTCATATTATGTAGTGTATGATAGAACCTTTCTTTCTCAACCTTTGATATATTGTAGGGAGTTGGTGGAAGATATGTCTAGTTTCCATCTATTACTAGCCATAATGTATTCTTGATATCCATATTTTTTAAATCCTCATGGGAGTTTTTTCCGTCCTTTGAATTTTTGTCGATATATAGCAGTGTTTTGAATAGGCTTTCAAAAATATTTTTCTCCACATGCATCACATCCAAGTTGTGACAACTGAGAAGATGTTGTTCATATATAGCAACATCAAACATAAATTAATCAACATTGAGAGACATAAAAATAGATACAGAAATAAATTTGCATGTCATACCACCCAATATGATAGATTGAATAATATAGATTTCTTCTTCCATCATGCTACAAGAACAAACATGTTATCCTCATCAATGTTGCATTTCATTTTATTTTATTTGATCTCTCCCCAATTTGGTGGGATTCCCTGTAATATTTTTAGTGTTTCCATCCCATTTAAAGTTTTGGGTGTTTTATCGAGCTCTTTGCTACCATTGAAATATGCCCTCTGATGATGAAATAAATGATCTAGAGGAAGGAATCTCCTGTAGCCCATGTAAGCCATCTTTCTACTACATTTAAAATATTTTACACAAGTATTCTCCCTATATATTAGGCATGCTACCTTTCCCTTTGTCATACATCCTAATATATTTCCATAAGTAGGAAAGTCATGGATGACCCACATCATTATTGCTCTTATATTGAACTTAGTATTGTAAAATGCATCATACATTTCTGCTCCTTTAGTCCATAGTTCATGCAAGTCATCAACCAATGATTGTAGATAAACATCAATTTCATTACCTAGTTTCTTGGGGCTAGGTATTAACAAGGTGAGCATTGAATATTTCCTCTTCATACAAATCCATGGTGGGAGGTTGTAAGTGATCAACACAATAGGCCAGCAATTGTAAGCATTACAAAAGTCAGCAAAAGAGTTGAACCCATCAGTTGCCATTGCAAGCCATACACTATGTGGATCCTTGGAGAAATATTTACACCTAACATCTATAGTTTTCCATGTTTAGGATTCAATTGAATTTCACATATTACCATCTAAACTCTTGTGTTGGGAATGACACCTCATATTTTTTACAACCTTTATAGATCTACAAGAAGAAATCAACTCACTTTAGATGCATCTAACAATATTGAAAGTCAAAACAAACACAACAAATCTAATGATATAATAAAATATCTTACCTATACATTCTATTCACCCTTGGTATAATGGGGAAATACCTCAATACCTTCGCAGGAAAATTAGTGCATACATTTTGTGAAGGAGGATCAACTTTCTAATGATATAATAAAATATCTTACTTATTTTTTATGATCTTTACAATATAAATTACATTCATTGATGCATACAAGTATATTTACATAATATAATCCTATTGGTCTCATCATTTTATTCTCTACATATGTGGACTCTAGAATTGTATTGTCGATTGGGAGCATATATTTCAGCAACTCTAGTAAGTCACCAAATATTTTGACTGACCAGCCATGTTTTGCTTTAATATTATATAATTTAGTGATCGCCAATAGATTTGTGTACTTTGTATAACCTAGGTATAGTGGTCTTTTAGCATATTTGAGGAAGCTACAATATTCATCAATAGGAATTTCTCCATAAGATGAGTGGAACTCAACATCATTATCTAGAAGTTCTAATCCACTTTCTAGGCAATTGACATTGAACAATCCATATGCATCATTGACCATTCCAATGATATAATCTTATATATCTTTGATAATTGTACCCTCATCAGTGGAAGAGCATGTGTTTGATGTATATTTGTTAAAACTATAGGGTTTTTCTCCATGCAAAAAAAACTTGGTATATGTCTTGTCAATCCTGTGACAAATTAGGTGGTCACAAACCTTCAAAAAACTAAGATTTTCCATATTTGAGCACTTTTAACATAGAAATATAGTTCTTTTAGGGTCCATTGAATTATTTCTAATGAAATACAGGAATTGGTGAACCCCAAGATAATATTCCTCGCTATTTATACAAATAAACCCCCCCCAAAAATAAGAAAGTATAGTTATACAAGTCAATCACATCGAAAGCACAACTTTTATTCATTAATGGAGATAATATACTTGACATGCCTGGATAATCCTAGCAAATATTTGTCCACGATACTTGATGGACAAAAAATATTGACCCAATTGACCTGGCTAGAGTTGGCGCTCTAAGTCTTCAGGATGATCCAACTATTAAAATTAAAGATAATAATCGTTCTACTCAAGCACAACCTACACAAGGTAAGTGGAGTTTCTTGTGTAGATTATTACTACACAGTATACTCCAGGGAAAGCTTTCCACCTTTACTAAATCTAATGATGTAATAGAAATATTTAATGTGATTTAAAAGAGTAAAATTCAAATAATTTTTCAATCACGTTGTGCATGGGATCCAAACAAGAGGCCAACCACAACTGAAGCACTCAAGCATCCAATGAGTCTCAAAACACATGTAATTGTAATATTAAAGAAAATAATGGTGTAATTATGTTGAAGGTGGTGTACATGTTACTTTGCTAATGCTAAATAGCAAATACAAGAAAATGATATGTATGCTACTTTAAAGCTAGCTATAATTCCTACTACAGATAAATGATGATAGTAAAGTTGATGAAGTGTTTAATGGATTCAAAGATACAAACTTTGTTGTAGTCTGGATTTAGTTAGGCTGTCCTTTAAAGAGCTCTATGTTTTTTATACAACTTTATGCATGTAAATAATGATAATAAGCATGACAAAGATAATTGTTATAGTATGCAAAATTGGTCTTGAATAATAATACTTTGAAGTTGATATATTACTAATCAAAGCCCCTGTTTTGTCATAAATAAGATTTATTTTTTGTAGTTGATATATTACTTGTATATCCAAAGAGGATTACCAAACATGCATAAGCCTCAAAAAAACAAATTGGTACCTTATTATGAAAAAGTCATTTCAAATAATGGTGTATACCTACCCCACATGTTGTAGGTGAGTTAGATAGGGTAGGGAAATCCTCCAAGGAAGGTCCTTGGTTCGAATATCTACCCTACGAAAAACACATTGGGTACCCAAAATCTAGATGATTTTGCTAGTGCGATCAGGGCCGAGCATGACTCCTGGGTGATTTTGACGATGTAGAACCCCCTGGTCATGGTTTCTTAGACCAAGGCGGCCCTGCAAGGGGTTTTTCACTAAATTAAAAAGAAACAACGGTGTATACCCAACCTTGATCAAATTCAAATATTAGGTGTCTATATGTTAAACCTCAACTTTATCCATATTTTACAAAATTGCCTCAACACTTCTTATCACCAACCAAGTTCACAACATATTAAATAACAATATTTATAAATAAAATTGCATCTAAAAAGCAAAGTGGATGATGAAAATAATATATATATATATATATATATATATATATATATATATATATATATATATATATATATATATATATATATATGAAATTAATTGCTTAAACTAATCCTGGAACAAAGGCTTTTAATTAAGAAAAGAATTTCATATAAATTTATCTAATGGACAACATTCGGTAGTAATCAAAGCCCTTGGTTTATCAGATTTAGTAGGAGAAAAAATGAGAATGAATTGAATGCACTCAGAAAAGCATAGGAAGTGATAAACACCTTGAAAATTATTATTATTATTTACTTTGCAATGTGACTTCATCGGGCACTATCATAATATTCTCTCTTTGCTCATCCTTTGCCAGTCTTTTCACCTATGCTAGACTATGGAAACGAGGCTATGCGTTAAGCCTCCAATCCTTATGAATATGATCAAATGACATTTTGATAAAATTTTGCAAACAAATAGCAGAGGATTGATTGTGAAAAAGTACTATTTCTTGTCACACTAGGGTAAGGTAGCCTTAAAAAAATCACCATGCACCATCATATACATAAGCCCCATCTAGGGTAAAGAATGCTCTGAAAAAATAAATGACAAATCAAATCTATGGAAATAATTTGATTCTCGAGGGATGAAAATGGTTATGATGAAAGGCAATTTTGTAAGTCATCTTTATCCATGGACTTCTAGATGATAGCTAGATGTAAGGGTATGTAAAATATCTCGTAATTGTTCTAAATCTACATAAATCGTAGACCTAGAACTTAAACTAACAAAATGAATTTTACAGACAATTGAGATACGTGTTATATTGGTAGACCTAGAACTTAAACTAACAAGTTGTTGCCCCTTCATAATAGCTCATCAAAACTAATAATAAATATTTTAAACATCTGAAAAATATGTTACAATGTAAAAAATCATGCAAAGTCTTATAGTTTATTTTTCAAGACTCCATTGCATGCTTTACTTAAATAATTATTATTTATAGCTTATTATCATAAATAATATTTTTTTGTAGTTGATATATTACTTGTATAAATTGTATAAATTACTTGTACATCTGAACTCAATTAAAAATAGGTGTAAATTCTATCAAATATATTTATTCTCAAAAGGGATTACAAGGGGTCCTCCTTTTTACAAATCTAAATTAGAAGGATACAAAGTGAGGTTTAGCATGGTGAATGTCCCTTTTATTTCAATTAACTAGTTGAATACACCCTAGATCGGTATTCCAAGGATCCTCAAATTTGTGTGGGCTTAATGCAAGGAAGCCACCAATGATCAAACCTATCCTCCAAACCTGTATGACCTGTAAAATAGGGTTAGTGCATTTGAGAACTTTCCATGGATCATACCCCGTAGTTATGAAGATACAAGACACTAAATAAAGCTGTAAAATGCAGAATAAAAGTTTTTATAAATGACTAAGAATGCTAAAAAATGGTAAATATTACCTGCCATAAGGGTTTTGCAGCTTTCTATTGCCTAAAAATGGACTTTGGATAGAGTCACACCCTAGGGTATGATCTATTTGGGTTGTTGGGTACCTAGTGACTTTGCCTGTAACTGTGTTTTTATGAATTTGATAAAAGATAATGTTATCCTATGATTGTAGCAACTCCTAGTCAATGTTAGATATGCTCATGTACCTATCAAAACCTATCAACAAAATAGATAATAGGGTACGAAAGGGTTGATGGTCATGTTTATATTATGGCTAATCTATAAACACGTAGATGCTCAAGAGCATCTACGTGTTGTTCATCAAGCAATGTTAATTGATCTAAATGAGCTTGCCTAGCGGTATCATCATCGATGAATTCTTGCATGGAAATGCATATCGATGGAATCTCTAACTCTAAAGGCATGATACCTTTAGCACCATACACTAGTGAAAATAGATTTTCCCCAATGGGTGTCTAAATGCTAGTGTGATAAGCCCAAAGGGCAAGAGGTAATTGCTTATGCCAATCTTTACGATTTTCCTTAACGGTTTTCTTCAAGATAGCTACTACTATCTAATTGGATGCCTCTACTTTACCATTGGCTTGCGGATAATATGGCATGGAAAAGATATGATTTATGTTATACTTTGTAGTTAACACATGCACATCCTTATTTTAAATGGGTTTGCCATTATCCGATATTATTTTGGATGGAATACCAAAATGACATATGATGTTATGTAGCATAAACTCCATGATGCAAGGTCTAGTTGTAGTGGTAAGGGGATTTTATTCCACCCATTTTGTGAAGTACTCAGTTGTTTTTATGATAAATGTGTGATGGCTTAAGGAGGTAGGTGAGTTTTTTCCAATTAAATACAAACCCCCATTGTGCAAATGGCTAAATCGATTGAATCGATTGTAAGGCCTATGAAGGTATGTGTGTAAAATTTGCATGATGTTGATACTTCATGTACTTATCTACATAAGCGCAAAAATATTACTCCAAATTTTTCCAATAATAGCCCATGCGAATAATGCACTTAGCAATGGCCATACCGCTAAAGTGGCCACCACATGTACCATCGTGTGCTTGGGAAATGACCCAAGCATTTTGGCCATTTTATTAATGGGTTTTGGATCTAATTGGTAAGATATCTCCCCCATCATCAAGTTGACACACATTTATAATAATGGTCACTGAGTATTTCACCAATTGGGTGGAAGCAATCCCTTTAACTACAATGATAGGGGCACGTATTGTGGAGTTCATAATCCATAATATAATATGTTATTTTGGGATACCATTGAACTTCATTCAAAAATAAAATTGTAAGGGATTTAACGTCTAAATATAATATTAAAAAAAAAATTGCAACTCCATATTATCCGTAGGAAAATGGGCAAGCAGAGGCCTTGAAAAAAATAATGGTAGCTATTTTGAAGAAAATGGTACAAGAAAATTATAAATATTGGAATCTTTAGCTGCCTCTTGCATTATGGACTTACAGGACAAGTATACAAACACCCACTAGGGCAACCCCATTCTCACTAGTATATGGCACTAAGGCCATCATGCCCTTGGAATTGGAAATTTCATTATTGCACATTACATTGAACGAGTTCATCGATGATGACACTACACTACAAGCTCACCTAGATCAACTGACGCTTCTTGATGAACGTCTCATGAGTGCCCTTGAGCATCTCCATGTTTACCAAGATTGATTAAAATGATCTTATAACAAAAAATTCCACCTAAGGGACTTTAATTTTGGGGATCTTCTTCTTAAAGAGTACCAACATAACTCAAACCTATTGCTGCATCTACGAGATAAATATTTGGCCAACTAGTTAGGTCCATTCATTATGTTTGAAAATATTTGACCTAGTACTTATTGCCTAAAATCACTAGAAGGTGTTGAAGAGCCTCAAACTCTCAAAATCCTTCACCTAAAGGCATTTCATACATAAAATAAAAAATTCAAAAACATTCAAAAAAATTTCAAAATCCAAAAACAATTGAAAAATAAAAAATTAAAAAATAATTTAAAATACCAAAAATATAATAATTGTTTTTGCATTTACATTTTTCATATACATTCATTTAATTTCATTGCATTAGGTATTTTCATCCATTGCACTCACATCAGGTTAAGTTTTACAATTCTACTAACAACACCATATTTGTATTCTAATCATGCATCCTGACATCATCATCATCCATCACCCTTGTGAGTAATTATGTTTTTCAACACAACCCCATTAGTTGCTATGAGGTATATACTAGGGTTTTTCAGTCATTCAACCATACCTAGTGATCTTCTCAGATTTTGCAAAAAGCTATCTTTACTTTTGGAGATGAGGTCTAGTTTTTATAGTACCTTGCATATTTCAAAATCCTATCACAATTTAAACATTAACAATCCTAGTTTGAACAAGGAAATATGAACACTACAAAGTTGTCCTATTCACCTTAATTAAAATGTTTTTACTTTCTCATTTTGTTATGCGCATGTTCTAGGATGTTGATAATTGGTAAAAGGACAAGCTCTTCCCTACCCAAATAAATCCCTTGCTTTCATAAAAAATAAGAAAAATCTCAAAATCAAAGCAAATCCCTTGCTAAAAATAAAATACAAAATAAATAGTTATTTTCATCACTAAGCATGAGAAAGTATCCCAATAAATGAAAATAAAATAATGGGGTGAAGAGCTTGAATACCTAGAATGGTTAGTATTCGAAGCCATTGAGTGATCCCCATTACAGCAATGGGCTAAACCTCTTGACAATGGGGTAGTTCTAAGCAATTTACAAATAAGCTAGCTTTAGGTGGCCTGTATTACCTAGTAGTCTAGTCCAATTACATTCAAACCTAGGATTATGATGAACATTTGGTGATCCTCATTACATTAATGGGCTAAATAAATCCTACTTGGTAATGAGGTAGTCTTATGCTTCATATAATATATTCATTTACACACACAAGGATAACGAATATCTTAGTATTCACAACAAAAGCGTTTATATTTTAGAAGTTTTGTATAGTCATTATACATATTTTGATTTATCAACTAGGGTGTTTGACTCTCCTGGAAAACCTTAAAAATCCCTTATAGAAACATATCACCTCATCAATCATACACAATTTTTCTTGTGAAATTTTATTTATTAAGGGGTGTTCATGAAATATGATGGATATCAAATGGATATCAACAATGATATTTAGATGGCCACTAACTATTTTGTGTATATATTTTAATCTGTAGATGTAAACACCTAAAACATGTCATGTTTAGGAGAACTACTCATATGGGCACATTCATAGACCATGTGACTAAACCTTGGGACCCTCCAAGTGCCAAAAGTGGTTTTCACCACTCATTTGGGGTAGTCTTAGCCCATCCAAGCCTAGCTGTTATGAGCCTGAGCAGCTATATTTTGGTTGCTTAAGCTCAGAGCGGTTAGCCCTAGCTACTGTAGATGATAGTGGCTAAGCCCTAAATAGCAACTTTCCACAAAACTAGCCTAATATTGGGCAGAAGTGGCAGTTTGCATGCAATAAGGTCGAGCAGGGATAACTTTACATTCCTCCTCATATCCAGTCTACATGAGAGACTCATGTCTAGATTTAGACATCATTTAAATAGCCCTCAAGGGTAGAATAAGACATAAATTCTCATGCTAACAAATAGTTTGTATGCAGGATTAAGTCCTAGGGTTTTTAGACCTAAATCTAAGCCCTCAATACATTATAAGGTGCAAACCTAAGAGCACCAAAAGAGAGAGACTTTTCGTAGAGATACGATCGAGGAGAGATTTTTGATACTTGGAGAGCTTTCCTTGTAGCGAAGCCCTATCGGATCATAGAGAAAATTAGAGCACATTTTAGGAGCAACAAAGTGCTATCCAACTGAGAGGTTATCATTTGCAGGATATTCAACATATAAGGTATAAACGACAACCATTTCAACTTTAGTAACAATCCTAGATCCATGGCCTTGGAGCAATAGAGACAGGTTTTCATTTTAGTGGTTGTTATCTTGTACAACAGCCCACAAACCTAGCCTAGGATTTTTAGCATCAGTTTCCTTTATTTAGCTTTTTACACATTTTCACACCATTAGCATAGATATGATTTCTCACATTTACTTGCATTCATAGCATTAGTTCTTATTGTCATTGAGCATATTTCCATTTATCATTAGGGTTATTGCTAAAAACCTAATCTGAGGAGGCAATCTTAGATAGTTGAGTGTTTGCTATTATTTTCATACTTATAGGACTACAGGTTCACTCGATAGGTTATCAACATACGAAAGAAAAAGGATCCCTCTAGGAACCATACCCAGAGAAGGAGGTATTTGTAAGCCCTCATACAGTTCTGTGTGCATCACCGGGAAGCCTACAAGAGCGTATCACCCCTTGCAAGGGGATACCATACATATGCTGCCCTATTTTGTAAAATATGTAACAAATGAAGGGAATCCCTTAGAGGGATCTATATGTAACCAAACTTGAAAAAAAGCAATAAAGAAAATTATTCATACATTTCTTTGTATTTCGGTTGCATCTATTTTCACATATTTCATTTAATGCATGATTAAGTATAAATAAATCAAATAATATTCGTAAATAGAGTAGTGGATGGTGTTTTGATTCCTCGGAGACACTACAGATGGCAATCATGATGGTATCCCCACCAAGTTTTTATTTTCTACCAAATGACTAACTTGGGTTTTTGTGTACAGATTTAGCCACTCTGGTCTACATCAGCCCAAAGTATTAGCCGCTTCTACTAACAGCAGTCAAAAATTAGCCACTCTGGTCAACAACGGCTAGAAATGGAGTGCAAAAGAGGATATAATATCTATTATCTGAGCTGGATTAGAGGTTGGTATATTTTTTTGATGTTTCTAATTTTTTTTCTACTTCTATTTTCCTAAAAAAATAAAAATTAAGACACATTCTGATTTGGCAACTAAGGAATGGAAAGGGAAGAACTTGCATCTTGCATATTTTGGGTTTTTTCTTAGATTTCCACTAGGTGTTGCTAGGAACAATGACTTATGCTTGTAAATTCCACCCTAGAATCCACCGTGCTAGAAATAATGTGTTGGTTTGCTTGCTTTGAGGCCCTGATAAAGGCCATATTTGCACAAAATAGAGTGCATCCATGAAACTCATATTATTTTATGCATCTTTTGGAAAATTGAAACGTCATTTGTATTAGGTATATAATAAAGCTGCATTTCTATTGTATGATGCATTTTATTTTACGCAAATTTAAAATGAAACCCACACACGCACACATATTTTAAACATTGGGGAGTTGAATTTCATCACCAAACCTCAATTCAATCTGGTGACATTGGCATTCATCTCCTTCCATCGAATTGCCCCCTAGATTATCCTAGAATGGAACAAGACACTTATTTATAGTGGTACTAGTTACTCATGTTCAAGTTGTCTCCCACTATTGGAACAATCATTGGTTCAGAGTGGAAGAGCTAGGTGAACCCCCCATTGGGATTTAAGTGGTGTACCCTAGTCTCTTTTTGGGAAGATCACATTTGGCATGAGTGTTCTTGGTTTCCACTATGGATGAGTCTCCTCATTCTAAATCTAAAACAAGAACAACAACACACCAAAACATAGCAAACAGTTTAGGATACACATAAATCAGTAATCAAGATAAACACTTGCTTGATATTGTTTGGCTATCTTCAATTACAACACAAAATACTAATTCATAAACACAATGGTCAAAACCAGAAGTAAAAATCCTTGGTCCAATACTGAGGCAGAATCTAAAACAACACACACCCATAGGAAAATTCATAGTAACATTGAACCACCTACTCATAAGATCATGGGATGTAGTTATGTGAGCCTAAGAGGTGATAAATCAACCTATGGGGGTTCTCCTCGAGAAACCCTAGTCAAGGAGACATGTCATGGAAACAAATCACCTAGACACAATGAGGCTTCAATGCCTCCTTCATCATGGAGATATGATGAGGCCTCAAGGCCCTCCTCTAGACACACAAAAACTTCTCAAAGACATGAGGAGGCTTCAAGGGCCTCCTCTCCACATGGACATAATATGGGCTCTAGACCCCATTCTTCACATAGGGATGATGGAGTATACCCACCTCCATCCTCATGAAGGAATGGTGGGGCCACAAAGCCTTACTCACCAAAAATACACACAAGAGTCACAACATCTCAAACTTCACATGAGACAATTAGAACGGATCTGCCCACTAAGGGGTAGGAAACTATAGTTACATCTAGTCATAGGCACAAAATAGAATATACCCTTCACACAAGAGGAGGGATTCCAATATATTATGACTTCATTGGATTAAATGGCACCCCATAGGATTAGCTGTAGAAAAAAATATAGTTAGATGAGTTGGATCAGTTTCATTCAAGGCCAACTCCTAGAACCATAGCTACAAAAAATTATGCATCTGGAAGTTCACAAAGTGTTACTTATAAACGCACCACCCAACCTAGGGAATATTCAAAGTGACCCCATAGTACACATAAAAAGTCTAATCATAGAGGCACTTATCAACACACTAAACAAGTTACCTTGTCTAGCAAGAGCAAAGAGATAATGGAAACCTCTTTGAGGAATCTATGAATCAGAACCACAAGGATAGAATCAGACAAACATGAGTCTTCTTTAATAGCACAATATAATCATGTGCGATGGTTAGAAAATGTATTGCACAAAGAGAGAGAGCCAGTGGAAGCTCTCGAGCATGACAAACAAAGAGAAAGGTTCTTGTGCCAACATGAGCAGCGTTTAAGAGAACAAGCTGAGCAACTAGCTCGTATCAATTTACAAGCAGATGGTGATGATCACCAAAGAGATAAACATGTTGACTCACCAAAAGAAGTGTGCATTAGGTAAGAAGAAAATCCATAATGAAACCACCACTCAAATCATGGAAAAAATAAAACTAGTGGGAAAAGGGTAAGCATGCTAAATCAGGATTAGACACATCTTGAATCCCCTTATAGGAGGGAAGATAATAGAACAAGTGAAGTGGATAAAGGGTTATCTCCATTACCATTGTGAGTGGGCCTGCAAGAAGAGAATATCCTCACCTCAAAGGCATTCCAAGCACTCACTTAAAATATAAAGTCCTTTGAGAAGCAATATACGACTACGAACCAGCCAACGTTGTGTAAAATACACAACCAACCATTATGCCCATCAATTCCTAGCCTTGTGTATCCTAAGCACTTTAATGTGCCTAGGTTAGAAATATTCAAGGGTGAAGAGTATGCACAATAGCATGTTACCAATTTCATCAATGCATGTTTTCATCTTGAAGACAATGATGCTCTAATGCTGAGAAATTTCATTATGATATTTTCAGGGGCTTCCACCCAATTGTTCAACCAGCTTCCCAAGCACAACATATTCACTTTTGAACAACTAGTAAACACTTTCCTAAAATATTTCTCCTTTGGTGCTAAGAAGAAGGTGAAACTTTTAGACCTGGTAAACTTAAAACGTTATGATGATGAGCCGGTAATGGATTATGGGGATAGATGGATAAAAGTCATGGCAAAGTTATCATTCTCCATCCCCATAGAATAAATCGTCTGCATGTTCACCAATAGTTGTTCTAAACACATCTCCCTCTTATTACAAATTCAACAATATCCTTTGTTTGAGGAAGCCTTGGCATGGGCTAAACTCATTGAGGACATAAAAGTAGATGAGGGAACCATCAAGCTATGAACCAAGAAGGAGTGGAACAAAAATGGCAAGAATGACAAATATAAGCAGAAGCAGGCAAACCCTGCTCTAGTTAATCAAGTAGTATTGGCTGCACCTAAGGATGGGGCTGCGCAAAAACACCAAAACTATCAAGCACAACCTCCACCAACCAATTATGATCAAAGGAACAATCAAGGGAAAAATAAAGAATGTAAGCCACCTCACTATTTTACACCTCTATTAGAGTCAATGCAATCAATTTTGAACCAGTTGAGCGAGGCTAGGAAGATCAAATTTCTTGATGTACCTCTTTTAGATCCCAATCATCCTAAGACAAAAGGATATAGGGAATATCATTTTTACCCTTATCATAGAATACCGGGCTATGACATTGAAGTGTGCATTGGTTTCAATAACCATGTGTAAAATATGATTGAAGTGGGAGAACTTAAATTTGACAACCCATTGGCTCTCGATAATAGAGATATGGGCATATACAAGAACCCACTACCAAACCATGAGGTCCCTAGAGAGCAAGGTTCCCAAGTCAATCAGGTCTGAATTAATACACCTACCCATGGATACATTGGGATGGTTGAAATTTTCAACATAGCAACCAAGAGTAGATGATATGGTCAACCACAGCCTCCTGCGGCTACCATTAATGTCCCAGCTGCACCTAGGAAGAGGTAGGGGAAAAATAATCTTCCAGGTCCACCAATCTGACCTATGGTAACTATTCAGAGTAGACTAGAACAAAAATTACAAACAACTTCAGCCAAGTTATCTATCTATGAGCTCATACAACAGTCCCCAAAGAACAGGGAGAATTTGATGGAGATTTTGAGATCAATTGAGCTTCAACCACAAGATTCAAATGCATTCACTCATTTTGTGGGACAAGTACAACAATACCAAGAACATATAATTCAATTTTATGATCTTGAGATTAAGAAAATACCTACTGCCTTACCAGATCCTCTATTGCACATTGTTGCATCAATAAATTATTTACCTTTTATGCGGGTCTTGATCGATACAGGTTCATCAATCAACATCATCACAACAATAGCAATAGGGCACCTTAAGATCCCCAGATCCAATATCATTTTAGGAGCCTACACTTAATAGATTTCAATGATGATTTATGATCTATTGTGGGAATGATAGTCCTACCCATTAAGGTGGGGCATAATACCATCCCTATGATGTGTCATGTCTTAGAAGGGTCCATGCAATACAACATCCTCCTAGGATGTCCTTGGATAAAATATATGAAGTGTGTGCCTTAGATTTTACACCAATATATCAAGTATGTGCATGATGGCAAAGTCTATGTAATTCTGACTGATGAAGAGCCATTAAAATATGTCCATCGGGTGGATCTTCTAGGATATTTTGTGATTCCTTCCACCCACATATATTTTAGACCTTCATATCCAACTATGCAACTAAATGATAGAGATAAAGGAATACAAGAAGACCCATCCACATCGACACCTCCTCTTGCGCCCAAAACAACTGAAGCTTCTAAGGGACCATCAATGTCTAAATCTAAAGATAATTAGAAGCTAAAGGTGCCCTTAATAGAGAAATAAAATACAAAGGAATTACTACCTATATCCATTATGAAAACTCTAGGTCCTATGGAAAAATAATATCTCCAGGATCAAGCCAAGAAAATGCTAGAACCCGCTTCACCAGTGTCGTCTGTAGGGTCATCCACACCACATGTGACAATACACTTGGCAAGTATAGGGATAGAAGAGTACCTTGTGTAGAACATAATATTAACACCCATAATTTAGTCTACACAAGATATGGTAATGCCAAAAGACCTAAGACCACCAATGGGAATAGTGGTTTCACTTGGAATCCCTCCCAACTAGACCAACTTTATTTATGTTGGCCTGGACTATGCCCATGAGTCTTCAAATGTAGAAGAGGACAATGATGAACTATTCACTGTTAATTTGTTTTATCTCTCTAATCCTGAGTTTGATCTAAGCTACTTTGAACATTACCATTGGCATGGCTATGATCTTGGTATATATGAGCAGGGGCGTAGGCGGCCATGTGAGCCGCAATACCAACTTCTCGCTGACAAGTTTGGGTTAGGCTACCACATCAGAGGTCAAGATGAATCTCTAGTAGAATCCTTGGATATATTAAGCTTGGGGTTAGGAGAAGACATCAATTTTATTCCTTATCACCCACCAAGTACAAGATATTTGATCAACAAACAAGTTGTTGTGGTAAAGCCACCACCACCAGATATTTTTCATCCAAACATCTCAATTAATGCCACCCCTATAGGTTGTAGATTGTGGTATAAATAGTGGGAATAAAATGGATATGTGGCAAGAGATGATGAAGTACAAGCAAGCTTAGACTATCATGGGCCTCACTATTTACAAAACCTTGCCTGGTCCAGCCATAATGAGAGTGGATATATATTGGATGAAAGTGGCTATAAGTCAGAGGACTCAATAGAAAGAGCCTACTTAGGGCCAAGTTAGTGGTCCCATAGCTTGGGGTAAGAAAATAATGCAAATAGCATCTTCATAAGTGAAAAATAATATGAGGGTGAGATAGAGATGGCCTACTTGGGGCCAAGACACGTGCCCCTTGTCTTAGGGCCACATACCAATGTCAATGGTTTTTTGATAAGTGATGATGGCTACAAAGATGAGACTGGGATGGCTTACCTTGGGCGTCGCCACTTGCGATAAGTCAACATGCTGGTAGAAAGAGAAGTGGCACTTCATGCCATAGACCCTAGCTTGAAGTTTTTGGGAAGACCTATCGACTTAGATGCCATTTACCGTGCAATAAATTCCACTTCGCCTATATTCAGAGAGCTCTTAGAACCCAAATATCCTATTATACAACCTAATCATGGGCCAGATCCAAAGATTCCTTTTCCACCAAAGCCTCATCGTGAGTATGGAGGGAAAACCTCTAAGAAAATATTTCACCCATGTGACCCTAGAGATTTCATTCCATCCATCAACACAATCTCCATTGATTTGACCGCTCCACTTTGTAACCCAGTAGATCCTAATAAACCATTGTATCTTGATATAGATGCTATTGATTGGGATCATGTTGATTCGCCTGTAGATCCTGAGGATCTTTTCCATAACTAAGATATGTTACAATAATTTCATTTTACATTAGGCTATGCATATGACGTGTTCCATGCTGGTTTGGATCCTACGTTAGTAGGACCTATAAATCTTTTTGATGACATTCATTTAATACCCACGCCTCACCAGCTATAGGATGGGTTGAATATGGCTGTAGAAGCAACTTTTGAGGTGGACATCAAGGATGATCCTATTCAACCAAAGAAATTCAAGTTAGAAGAAATTCTATCTCCAGAGAAAAAAGCCATCATAATCCCTCTAGTTAAGGAGAGGCCTAATATTTTTTCTTGGACCTACAAAGATATGCTAGGGCTTGATCCAAATTTAGTTGTACATAACCTTTCATTGGATCCCACGAAGAAGTCATTCAAGCAAAAATTAAGGAAAATACATCCAACCATCACTTTGATGATGAAGAACGATTTAAAAAAACTATTGGATGTGATTTTTATCATGCCTATTGACTATCCTGAATGGGTATCGAACATGGTACCCGTGGAAAAGCTAGATGGAAGAATTTATATTTGTACGGAATTCAAAGACTTGAATAGGGCAAATCCAAAGGATTCATTCCCGTTGCCTAACATAGATGCTCTTGTGGATGCCACCGTAGGTCATGATATGCTCTCCCTAATGGATGGTTTTTTTGGTTACAATAAAATTAGAATTAAACCCAAAGACTAGCATAAAACCGCTTTTATTGCTCCATGGGGAATGTTATGTTACAAGGTGATGTCATTCGGCCTTAAAAATATATTGGCAATTTTGGGTACCTTGTGTATATTGCCTTTGCTCAAGTGTATAAGTTGTCATTGATGTCAAGAAGCTTTTAAAGGAATTTTATTTGATGTAAAAGAATTTGTTTTGATGAAGGTTTTGGCAGTAAAGGTTCGAAAGAAAGTAAGTTTGAAAAATGTCGCGATATCGCGACATATCGTAGTTTCGCGACTTAAACAGGAGAGAGAAATATTTTTGAAAAAGTGTCGCGATATCGTGACATGTTACATTTTCGCAACTTAGGCAGGAGAGAGAAAGATTTTTAGAAAAGTGTCGTGATATTGCGATATGTCACAGTTTCGTGACTCAAAGAGGAGAGAGAATGTTCGAGTCAGAAATGTCGTGATTTCACGACATATTGCAAGGAAGGTTGGTCGGACGAAAAAGTGTCATGATTTCATGACATGTTGCAGGAGAGAGAGTCCAAAAGAAAAAGTGTCATGATTTCGCGACATAATGCAGGAGAGAGAGTCCGAGAGAAAAAGTGTCGCGATATCACGACATGTCGAGTTTTCATGACCTGAAGAAAAGAAAAGTGCTAAGGAGAAAAAGTGTCACGATTTCATGACATGATACAGAAGTCAAAATGAGAACTGTCGCGATTTCACGACAGGTTGCAAAGAAGACGTACAAAAGCTGAAAATGTCGCGATTTTGCGATAGGCTAAAAAGAAGTCGTACGGATGCAGAAAGTGTCATGATTTTGTGATAGGTTGAAGAGAAAGATTATGGATGCAGAAAGTGTCATGATTTCATGACAGAGACAGTAAGCAAGTCTTCAACGGAAGAAGCATCATGATTTTGCAACAAATTCAAGAAGGAAGAGCTCAAAGGCAAAAGCGTCGCGATTTCGCGACATGTTCCAGTTTTGTGGGCGTAAGGCAGAGAAAAACACAAGGCAACGAAAGTGTTGCAATTTCATGACATGTTTCATTTTCACTAGTGCAAGTAGACAAGAGTGCAAGGAAGAGAAAGTGTCATGATTTTGTGACAGATTGAGATGGCAACGTTTGTTTGGATAAAGTGTCACGATTTTGTGATAGAAACACAAAGCAGGTCTTCAACAGGAGAAGTGTCATGATTTCACGACAGAAGCCAAGTTGTGAACTATGAAGACAGAAGTGTCACGATTTCATGACAAAAGTGAAGTCGGAGTCTGTAGAGGCAGAAGTGTCATGATTTCATGACAAAAGCAAAGTTGATGCTGACAAAGACAAAAGTGTCGCGATATCGCGACAAGAGCTTAGATGAAGTCGTTAAAGGCTAAAGTGTCGCATTTTCATGACAAAAGGCAAAAGAAAGTGTACGGTTGCAAAGGTGTCATGATATCGTGACATGTTGTAGTTTCACGACAAAAGCTACAGAATATTTGTAGAGGCAGTAAGGCCGACAAAGTTAATTTTGGGGCGACGAAGATTAGGGTTTGTAGTCGACATAGTTTAGGGTTGTGCAGCTAACTAAGATCAAGGTTTTGATCTTGAATGTATTAGTATAAAAGGAGGGCTATTCAAAGAGTTAAAGGATCAATTTTGTGTGTGCGTTTGAAGTGCAACATTCATAGATAGAGTGCAGGGGAGAAGTCCGATCACTGAGAGCAGAGTGCAAAATTTGATAGTAGTGTACAGAGTGCATTTTATCAAATCGTCTAAGTGAGAGAGATCGTAAAGAATTAGAGTACGTGAAAATGGTGTTGTTGTGTTTGCACACAGAGAGTAGGGAGGACAAAGATTGGTGTAGATTCAAGGACATTTGTGCCAGATCGAAGGACTGTGTTTGGTGTAGATCAAATAAAGAGATCGAGGACATTTGTGCTAAACCAAAGGACTGTGTTTAGTGCAAATTTGAGGACCAGCTTTGGAGGTGATAGAGTTGAGGGCAGAGGTCTCCAGCCAGAGTAGGGAGGACAGGTGTCTTCTATGGATAGAGTTCCATTTTCTAAGGGCAATGGAGGCAGAGGTCTTCAAGAGGATCACCAGTCAGAGCAGAGCTAGGGGATTTGTGTCTCCTTTGGGTTGGTGCCCATAAACATTGTAATCGAGAAAGGTATTCCTAGAATTTGATTTGATAAAATTTAGTGAAAGATTTTATCCGTGGAGTAGCCCACTTTGGGTGAACCACGTAAATTATTGTGTCTCTATTGTGGATAGTATTTTGTGCATTGTTTTGATTACGGCTATTAATACTGCTATCTATACACTGCATAATTTTGAATTGAAGCATAAAGGAAAAAGGAAAAAGAGGTCTTATACTGTTCACCCCCCCCTCTCAGTATAAGCTTGTGTTCTTCAATTGGTATCAAAGCGGGTGCCTTCAAAAAGTTTAACAGCTTGAAGGAAAAGCCAGTAAAGAACACAATGGATTATTCAAGTGGCAATGTAGCACCTATTCTTGATGGATCATATTTTGGTCTTTGGAGTGCAAGGATGAAGGTTCATCTAATGGCACTTGGGAATGAGGTTTGGGAAGTGATTGAAGATGGGTAGACTATTCCTAAACATGGTTCGTATACTAAATAAGATAGGCTCCTACATCACAGCAATTCAAAAGCAATGAATGCAATCTTGAAAGGTTTACAGAAGGCAGATCTTACCAAGGTGATTCACTGCAAGACAGCTAGTGAAATGTGGAAACAGTTGCAAGTGGTTCACATAGGTGATGTAAATGTCTAAAAGGCTAAGTTGAGACACTTCAAAGGTATGTTTTAACAACTCAATATGAATGATGATGAAAATATTAGTGCTTACATGCTTCGTATGGATGAGGTTGTTAACTCCATGAAAGACTTAGGTCTTGAGCTTCCTAAAAATGATGTTTGTGATAAGATTTTAAGATCTCTTCCTAATAGATTTAGTGAAAATATTTCTGCTATTGAGGAAGCTAAATATTTGGATAAGTTGAAAAAGGATGAGCTCCATAGTATACTTGCAGAATTTGAGTTGAGAACTCAAGTGAAGGTTGATGTCAAGAAAGAGGCGACTTTCAAGGCTACCAAGAAATCCAAGGGTAAATAGCTTCAAGAGAGTGATGAGTCTTCCAGTGATGAAGAGGCATATTACAGCAAGAAAGGCAAGTTCTCTAGAAAGCACAAAAGCACAAAAAATATAAGATGTTTCAATTATGAAAAGTTTGGTCATTATGCTACTGACTATACTGTTACCAAGAACGAAAGTGATGAATATATACAGGATTCTAAAAGCAAGGATTCTAAAAAGCACAAGCATCATAGGAAAAACAAAGATGAGTGCAACAATCAAGGAAAGAGGTATTCTCACAAGCACAAGAAGAGTTTATACCTAGACAAAGCAAGTAAGTGTTCTAGTAGTGATAGTGAAAGTTCTTCAAGTGATACTAAAAATGAGATGTTCATATCAAAAAAAGAGGAAGAACCAAAACATAGATTCATTATCATGAAATGTCTTAGATGTGGAAATTTTGGTCACCTTGAGGATGATTGCACAAATAATGATTTGGTTTCTAGTATGTATGAGGATGCTTCATAAAACTATAAGGAAGATGTGTGTATGGTTTTTGAAAAAGGTAGCACCTCTAGTGATAGGTAATCTGAAAAAGGGTTTGATGATTCAGAAAGCAAACAAATAAAGGATCTAGAAAGTGAACTTACTAACGCTCTTAGTGTTTTGAAAAAGGAAAGAAAGAAGAATGCTAGACTCAAGGATAAGTAAGATGAATGTTGTATGGAGAGAGATGATCTTATAGAAAGTCTCGACGTCTCTATGGCTAAAACACAAGAACTCAAGGATGAGTTAGAGTCTAAGGTTCTTGAGTATAGTGAGTTAGAATAGAAAATGGCTTCTTTGAAAGAGGAAACTAAAGAGTACAAGGATAAGCTTTACAAGTTTCAAGATAGCTCCGAAAAGGTTAAGTCACTCATCAAAGGTCAAAGAAAGACAACGGATAAAACATGCCTTGGTTTTGTCAAGGAACAAGCTGGAGAGTCTAGTAAGAGACTCCAAAAGGAAGAGAGTTCTAATGAGGAAAGTATTTCAGATTATGAGTCCTTGGATGATAGATGCGTAGAAACAAAAAACAAAATTTAGAATGAAAAGAAGTTTTCAGGACCCAAGAGGTCGAATAAAGGTAAATTTCATGACAGATGTTTTGCGTGTTACAGGTTTGGTCACATGGCTGCACATTGCATGGCTCAAGTGAAGAAGGTGAACGACAATTTTAGAAGCGCTAGTTTCTTTCGAGGGTATTGCTACTCTTGTCAATAGTTCGGGCACAAGGTAGTTTATTACGAGGTAAATAATAGGAACAAGTTTTATTAGAACAGGTTTAGGCAGAACTGGCAGATTCAAAGAATAGGTATGATTAAAAGAAATAACATTATTACTTGTTATAAGTGCAACAATGAAGGTCACACAGCTAGACAGTGTAGAGCTAAAATTTCAAGGTACAAGAACAAGAACAATGGTATAAATAGGTCCAAGGATCAAGGCATGAACAAAAACAGGGATGAGAACAAGAACAAGAACAGTGACAAGAACAGGAATACGGGCAAAGAGTTCAAGAGAAGGCCCGGCAAGGAAACTATAGATGCTGATGATGATCAGTTCCTAATGGGAGTTTTACTCCCACCCCAGAATTAATCACCTCATCATGAGGTGGGGGAGGGACTAATCTAAGAGGCTCATTCTTAGTCCCAAGCCCTAAAGGTGACCCTTTGCCATTGATGACAAAGAGGGAGAAATATGTGTAAGGGGGAGAGCTTCAAGTGAAGAGGAAAGCTTCAAGTCAGGGGGAGAAAAACCTCAAAGGTAGTTTCTCAGTTTTTAGCATAGTTGTTTTTAGTTTTGGCTCCTAAGACGTGTTTTCAGTAAAGGTTTGCCATCAATGACAAAGGGGGAGATTGTTGGAAATTTTGGGTACCTTGGGTATATTGCCTTTGCTCAAGTGTATAAGTTGTCATTGATGTCAAGAAGTTTTTAAAGGAATTTGATTTGATGTAAAAGAATTTGTTTTGATGAAGGTTTCGGCATGAAAGGTTCAAAAGAAAGTAAGTTTGAAAAATGTCACGATATTGTGACATGTCGCAGTTTCGCAACTTAAACAGGAGAGAGAAAGCTTTTTGAAAAAGTGTTGTGATATCGTGACATGTCACATTTTCGCGACTTAGGTAGGAGAGAGAAATATTTTTAGAAAAGTGTCACGATATCATGACATGTCATAGTTTCATGACTCAAAGAGGAGAGAGAATGTTCAAGTTAGAAATGTCACGATTTCGTGACATATTGCAAGGAAGGTTGGTCAAACGAAAAAGTGTCACGATTTTGTGACATGTTGCAGGAGAGAGAGTCCAAAATAAAAAGTGTCATGATTTCATGACATAATGTAGGAGAGAGTTTCTGAGAGAAAAAGTGTCGTGATATCACGAAATGTCAAGTTTTCATGACCCGAAGAAAAGAAAATCACTAAGGAGAAAAAGTGTCACAATTTCACGACATGATACAAAAGTCGAAATGAGAACTGTCGCGATTTCACGACAGGTTGCAAAGAAGATGTACGAAAGCTGAAAGCATCGCGATTTTATGACAGGATGAAAAGAAGTGGTATAGATGCAGAAAGTGTCATGATTTCATGACAGGTTGTAGAGAAAGCTTATGGATGTAGAAAGTGTCATGATTTCGTGACAGAGACAGTAAGCAAGTCTTCAATAGAAGAAGCGTCACAATTTTGCGACGAATTCAAGAAGGAAGAGCTCGAAGGTGAAAGCATCATGATTTTGCGACATGTTCCAGTTTCATGGGCGTAAGGCAGAGAAAAACACAAGGCAGCAAAAGTGTTGCAATTTCGTGACATGTTTCGTTTTTGCTAGTGCAAGCAGAAAAGAGTGCAAGGAAGAGAAAGTGTCACGATTTCGCGATAGATTGAGATGGCAACATTCGGTTGGAGAAAGTGTCACGATTTCACGACAGAAACACAAAGCAGGTCTTCAATAGGAGAAGTGTCGTGATTTCGTGATAGAAGCCAAGTTGTGAACTATGAAGACAAAAGTGTCATGATTTCATGACAGAAGTGAAGTCGGAGTCTACAGAGGCAGAAGTGTCATGATTTCATGACAAAAGCAAAGTTGATGCTGACAAAGACAAAAGTGTCGCGATATCATGACAAGAGCTTAGATGAAGTCGTTAAAGGCTAAAGTGTCACGTTTTTGTGACAAAAGGCAAAAGAAAGTGTACGGTTGCAAAGGTGTCACGATATTGTGACATGTTGTAGTTTTGCGACAGAAGCTATAGAATATTTGCAAAGGCAGTGAGGTTGACAAAGTTAATTTTGGGCCGACAAAGATTAGGGTTTGTAGCCAACGTAGTTTAGGGTTGTGCAGTCGACTAAGATCAAGGTTTTGATCTTGAAAGTATTAGTATAAAAGGAGGGCTATTTGAAGAATTAAAGGATTAATTTTGTGTGTGTGTTCGAAGTGTGACATTCGTAGATAGAGTGCAAGGGAGAAGTCCGATAGCTGAGAGCAGAGTGCAAAATTTGATAGTAGTGTACAGAGTGCATTTTGTCAAATCGTCTAAGTGAGAGAGATCGTAAGGAATCAGAGTACGCAAAAATGGTGCTGCTGTGTTTGCACACAGAGAGCAGGGAGGACAGAGATTGGTGCAGATTCAAGGACATTTGCGCTAGATCGAAGGACTATGTTTGGTGCAGATCAGAGAAAGAGATCAAGGACATTTTTGCTAAACCGAAGGACTGTGTTTAGTGCAAATTCGAGGACCAACTTTGGAAGTGATATAGTTGAGGGCAGAGGTCTCCAGACAAAGTAGGGAGGACAGGTGTCTTCTGTGGATAGAGTTCCATTTGCTAAGGGTAGCAGAGGCAGAGGTCTTCAAGAGGATCACCAGTCAAAGCAGAGCTAGGGGATTTGTGTCTCCTTTGGGTTGGTGCCTATAAACATTGTAATCGAGAAAGGTATTCCCAGAATTTGATTTGATAAAATTTAGTGAAATATTTTATTCGTGGAGTAGCCCACTTTGGGTGAACCACGTAAATTGTTGTGTCTCTATTGTGGATGGTATTTTGTGCATTGTTTTGATTACGGCTATTGATACTGCTATTTATACACTGCATAATTTTGAATTGAAGTATAAAGGAAAAAGGAAAAAGAGGTCTTATACTGTTCACACCCTCCTCTCAGTATAAGCTTATGTTCTTCAAAATGCTAGTGCCACATATCAGCGGGTCATGAGATACATCTTTCATGACTATATGCATAAAATATTAGAGGACTACATTGACGACTTATTGGCTAAGTCTATATTGCAACAAGAGCACACTAAAATCCTTAAGAAAGTCTTCGATCCCCTCATTGAGCACAATGTCAGATTGAATCCTAAGAAGTGCATGTTTGGCATAACTTTTGGTAAGCTCTTAGGGTTAATCGTTTCTAAGCGAGGCATTGAAGTCGATTCTGCAAAGGTAAATACCATATTGGAAATGACTGCCCCTACCAACATTAGGGAGTTAAGAAGCCTACAAGGCAATGTAGCATCCATTAAATGATTCATTGTGAAATTATCAAACAAATGTCAACCCATGAATCGACCACTATGAAAAGGATTCCCTTTTCATTGGGATGAAGAGTTCCAACAAGCCTTTGTGGAGATCAAAACTTACCTAGCAACATTGCCAGTATTAGATCCACCAAGGCCAGATGTACCATTTTTACCATACATATCGGCTACTGATTTTGCTTTGGGCACCATGTTGGCCCAAAATAATGCACAAGACAAAGAGCAAGCCATATATTACATCAGTCACACCTTGGTGAGTTACGAGCTAGGATATGTGTATGTAGAAAAGTTATGTTTGGCAGTGGTATTTACAACCAAAAATTTATGACACTACATGTTGAGCCATACGACGTACGTTATATCCAAACAAAATCCTTTGTAGTACATGATGAACAAGACCTATCACAATACACGTACTGCAAAATAGATAATGTTGTTGACATAATTTGACTTGGAGTTTATAAGCCAAAATTCCATCAAGGGACAAGTCATAGAGGATCAATTAGTAGAGGCACCTCTTTAGGATAGCAATCCTCTCACCATAAAATTGCCTGATGATGCAGTCTTTGCATTATCAGATCTATCGAAACTTGAAGAACCTAAGAAAGAAAGAGATATGGCATTGTTCTTTGATGGTTTGAAGTGCGAGCAAGGGGGTAGAGTAGGTATTATGTTTATCACACCACAGGGTGCTCCATTGCCCTTATCATTCAAACTAGACTTCCCTTACACAAATAATAACATCGAGTATGAGACCATGATATTAGGACTTTAAAAAGCCACCACAATGGGCATTAAAATATTGAATATCTTTGATGAATTCTTGCTTATAGTTAATCAAGTCAAGGGTTTGTTCCAATGTTGATTGCCTATCCTAAAATCATACAAGGAACTTGTCGACACCTACCTAGACCAGCTAGAATGGTATAACATCGAGGAAATCCCTCGTACACAAAATATATTTAAAGACACCATGGAATACTTGGGATCTTTAATCCCTCAAAATCCATCCATGTATTTCACAATCATTCACGTTAAAGTGCTCTCACACTCTACGATACAACGTGAGGCTTTTAATAATTAAAAATCAATCAACATGGTCAATATCAAACAAAATCTAGATTGGTCCTTCAAAGCTAGATATTTATTGCAAACGATACCTTGGGGGTCATTGATCTCTCAAGGTCCTAAGGAGTGTGGCACAACCATTCACCACAGGGTTGCTTCTCAATATATATTCACAAGCTTCAAAATGCAAGAGGAATAGGTCATCTTTTCTATAGAAGTTGTGGCTTATCAGGATTGGCTTTCCCAGTTACGGGACTTCCTAAAGCTTGGAATGGTACCACAAGGCTTATCACATGCTATTGGGAGAGATCATTTATAGAAGAGGTTATGATGAAATGCTCCTCCATTGCCTTGAGCCGCAGGAAGCATCCTGGGCAATTTCATAGGCTTCTGATAGTACATGTGGTGGTCACTTTAGTGGCATGACTATCATTAAGCGCATCTTGAGAATGGGTTACTATTATCCCATTATGGAAAAATATTATTGCAAGTATGTCAAGAAATGCGTTAAATTCCAACATCACGCAAATCTCACACACTTGCCATCCCAAGCCTTGCAACCCATCCAGGCAGCATGGTCCTTCTTGTAGTGGGAGCTAGAATTAGTTGGGAAGATCTCACCCCCATCCTTAGGCCAACACATGTTCATCATTACGACAACTAAGTATTTCACTAAATGGATCGAAGTGATCCCCTTGACATCGACAACTAGACAAAGGATTGCGGAGTTTATACTCCATAATATCATAAGTCATTTTGGGATCCCTTAGAAAAAAATATTGGATAATGGGCCATATTTTAAGAAAAAAATTGTGTGTGCTTTTATGAAAAAATATCATATCCAACACAATTTTTCAACACCCCATTATCCACAAGTAAATGGGCAAGAAAAAGCCTTAAACAAAACACTAGTCTCCATCTTGAGAAAGAAAGTGAAAGATAATCATAAGGATTGGCATCTGCAATTACCTCTTGCATTATGGGTATATAGGACCAGTGTGTGGACGCCCACTAGGGCAACACTATTTTTACTTGTATATGGCACTAAGGACATCATGCCCCTAGAGTTGGAAATTCCAACCCTGTGCATAGCATTGAAGGACTTCATAGATGATGACACCGTGAGGCAAGGCCACCTTGATAAATTAACGCTTCTTGGTGAACTTCGAGTCATTGCCTTGGAGCATCTCTACGTTTATTAATATCGCCTTGCATGAGCTTACAATAGTAAAGTCCACTTAAGAGAATTCAAAGTTGGGGATCTTGTGCTCAAAGAAAACCAATAAAACTCAAATCTATCACTACACCTATGAGATAAATTTGTGGTAAATTGGATAGGCCCATACAATAATCTCGAAAAGGGTTGGTATTGGAGCATATCACCTCACATCATTGGGTGATGTTGAAGAGCCTGAGCCTCTCAATATCATTCACTTGAAGGCATTTTATATATAGAAAAAAAAACATGCAAATAACCAAAAATACAAAAACAATACAAAGCATTAAAATTACAAATAAATCATAAAAATATAAAAGAGTCAAAAACAAAAAAATGGTCCAAGGGTATATTTATGCCGCTTGGTCAATATTCTGCATCAAAATGCTCCAAGGGTATCTTTATGCTGCTTGGTCAAGATTCTAATTCAAAAATGCTCCAAGGGTATATTTATACCGCTTGGTCAAGATTCTAATTCAAAAATGCTCCAAGGGTATCTTTATGCTACTTGGTCAAAATTTTGAATCAAAATGCTCCAAGGGTATCTAAGTCGCTTGGTCAAAATCAATCAAAAATGCTCTAGGGGTATCTTCATGCCACTTGGTCACCTCAATCAAAAATGCTCCAAGGGTATCCAAGCCGCTTGGTCAAAACCTAAAATCCCCAAAGGCACAATAAGCCCTTGGTCAAAATAATCAAAGATACAAAAATAATACAAAACAATCAAAAGCACACAAATAATGCAAAGATAAAAAATACAAAAACATTTACATCTTACACCTGCATCCATGTAGCATAAGGCATAACAAATGGTTATTTTCTTGCTTAGTCATTTTAATACATATAGTGTTACATTAATCTGGAACGTGCAATCAAAATTTTATCACAGAATTATTGTTGCAGTTTCCTTACCCGTTCTACAGTTTTCTTTTAGCAATATTCGTGTTTATCATAACAAAGAGGTAGGTTGACCAGATCCTGTAATAGCTCGTTGGCTTCAAATAGATTTTTACAGCATGACAATCAAATCCTATGGATGCAATAATTAGTTCCAATATTTTTTTGGTGTCGTTGTCGGGGATAGATTCTTCACAAGTTTAGACCTGGATTTCATGACACATATTAATCAAATGAGTGGCCAATTAGAATAAAGAACCTATGTTTTTCACATCTTTCATGTTCTTTATTTTCTTTCTTGCCCATGTTTTTCAATTGCTTTTAAAGTGAGTTTATGCGTTTCTTGATTTTATTGAATTATCCCAAGAATCGACTCTTGTGAGGATGAGTGTTAATATCAAGTATTCTTGATAAAGTATACGTTTTTCTTTTTGCACCTCGATGCTGGTGACTCTATCTGAATGAACCCAAAAGATAAAATAAAAAAGAAAATATTAGAACATGTTGGTGAACACTACGAGAAGCGATAAGGAGCTATTCTTGGAACTCGAGAATCCATAGGTATTTAAACATAATAAGAAAACTCCACTTTTAAAGAGTACTGCTTATAATAGTCGATCGAATTCTAGTGGTAAAAAGTACGTAAAGAAAAATAACATCATAATACTTTTACTGTTGATATCACTATAAATGAAAATTTAAATTCTGTTATAGAAGATACATGTGATTATTCTCATTGTCCAATTAATAGTAATACTAAGGTAGACAATCCTTTAGATTATATTAAGGCTACCTAGACCCATATTATTGTAGGTACTACTACTGTGAATTTAAATTATATAGTAACAATGGCCCAGGCTAATGTTCATTTGTGGAGAACTAATATATATAGGCCTTTTATGTTACCAGCAAATCTTAATACCTTACCTAATAAAACTCACAAATACCTTCCAAATTTCTTAGGAAATAGTGCGGTAACTGGAGAAGATCATATCAAGAGTTTTTTGTATGCTATGGATAGTCTAGAGGTTGAACATGAAGATGTAGTATTGAGATTGTTTTTACAAACTTTAGAAAAGATGCTAGAGAGTGGTTTAATTACCTTCCTAACAATGATATCCCAAACTTCACCAAAATGGAAGTTGTGTTTCTAAAGAAATATGGTGAAAGAAAAAATGAACAATCTCTGTTAACTGAATTAGCCACCATGAAGAAAAAGAGAATGAGGCTATTAGTGACTTTAAAAAAATATTTTCAAATACCAAAAACAAAATCCTTGCCAACCTTAGGCCTAGTGATATTCAGTCTATTTATTTTTACAAAAATACCTTTCAAGGAGAGTTTAACTATGAGCTGAGACAAGAACAAGGCACTACCATTGATGGTTGTATGGAAAAGGCAATGGATATAGAAAGAGGCATGCTTGAAAATGGTAATATGAAGCCTTATTCTCTGTAAGTCAACCTACCTGATAGAAAACCTAAAAGAGTAACATTTGATATACAAAGAAGAACTGAAATTGATCCAATGGAGAAATTGACTAGTCAAATGATTGAGATGTTCAATAGACTGAGATGTTCAATAACATGAACAATAGAATAGCAATAATTGAAATAAATAATGGAAATAATTGTGAATATTAACAAACAAAGTGACCACATGTTGACAACCATCCTCATTTAAATAAAAAGTTCAATAGGAATGGGGAAACAACAATGGTTCTGAAGAAGAAAATAGGAGTAGGAATAATGGTAATAATAGCTGGAAAAAAGAGATTCTAAAAAATATCAAAAGAATGTTCCTAACCCCATATCATCTACCAATGTAGCATAAGGATTTCCCTATTTATGCTCTACATGTGATGCACCTCATAACCCTGATGCATGTGGAATTCACCTAAGTGACCAACGCAATGTAGATTTACATGTTGAATCAGAAGAGGATATAAGAATCAATGCTTGTTGGTCTGTTGAAGATGAATCTAGAGAAATGTTGTTTGAAGAAAATATGGATAAATATGCTTCAAATAATCATCCTCAAATCTTAGTAACTGAAGGAACTAAAATCTTGCATAAATCACATGAGTCAAGATATGACAAGATGAAGCAAGGGAAATTAATCCCCACTACTCAAGAAGTTGAAGAATTAGAGGCTATCCACACTTTGAATTTAATAAATAGGATTGTCCCAAATAGGATAGAGAAGGCCTCTACAAGTGAAACAAGAAAACAATCTTTCACAAATAAGAATATCAGTAAAGAGAAAACTGATAGAATCCTCAAAAATATCACTCCTAAAGTAATAGAAATAGAGGAAGAGATTCCCAAAGAAGAAAGTAATAAACCATTGGATATAAATAAGATATAATTTGATGTTGGGTTAGAACTCGATAATCAAAAGGTTAACATCACATTTGGAGAACTTATAAAAGTTCAACAATACAGATAACAAGTCTGCAGAGCATTTAGATTAGTAGAACAAAAATAAGACCTAACTTGCCATGTTACTAGACAAAATCAACATGATACAAGATCACCATCCTCTATCAGACACTTTTATGTATCATTAAGGTACAACTCACATGAAGGAAAAATATATGTCATTCATAATTGCATGCTAGATAATGGAGCCTCACATAATATCATGCCCAAACTAATAGCTGATCAAATGGGATTAATATGCACAAGAGATTATGCCACCATTTTTGTAATGGATAGCATACAAATTCCTTGTGTAGGGGTAATAATTGGATTGTTGGTTTTATTAGATCAACACCCCAAAAAGGGCATAGTCATGGATGTTACAATAGTTGATGTTGACCCATTCTTCTCATTATTACTTAGTAGACATTGGGCAGAACAACTAGGAGGTTCAATTCAACTAGACTAGTCCTATGCTACAATTTCCATATCAAATAAGGAGAACATAATATTATGAAGAGAACCATTTAAAAAGCACTTCGTAGAGTTAATTCAAACTTATGAAACAATGATAAACTTAGTAAAATATATGGAAGAAAAAGGTATGGGAGTATACTCCATATGGCACAACCCATTCCTGGTGAACGTACCAGAAGAAAAGAACATGGATCTAGAAGTTATGAAAATGATAGATGCTAAATCAGATAGAGTATTAACCCAAGAAACGTGGACCATGTTTTTTGATGGAGCTAAATCCCAATATGGAGCAGGTGTAGGTGTTAATTTAACTGATATAAAAGGAAATTACCTTGGTATTCCTTACAGACTAGAATTCCCTTGCACAAACAATGTAGCTGAGTACGAGGCTTTATTGTTAGGGTAAAGGAAAGTGAAATAATTAGACATTAACTACTTGACTGTAATAGGGGATGCATATATTATTATACAGTAGATCAAAGTAAATATTAGACCAAGCACCCTAGGCTTAAGCAATATAAAAATGTAGTATTGGAAGAAATAGATAAATTCTTAGCTTTCAATATCTCATATATTCCAAGAGAACAAAATCATGTTGCATATATTTTATCTGTAAATACCTCAGGTTTAGATCACCCAGAGATAACTACATAATATATGGACATATTCCCAACTATTTCAGTCTATAAGCCTTATGTTCTAGATAACATAGTCTATCTATAGGTCTTTCAAGATGATATAGATATTAAGGATTTTATAACTCTACAAAATCAGTATGCAGATGTAATCTGTGATGAAAAGGATGAAGACAAGCTAAAAGACCAAATATGAGAGCCAGTAGAAGTAATTCAGTTAAAAACAAATAGGATACCTAAAGGATTAATTTCTCTGGAAAGTCTATTTGATGATTTTGATAAAGCTTATAAACCTTTACACAGATAAGTAATATCTAAAGATATTAACTTTAGTACAATTAAAGAACCTAGAATAGTGAAAGTAGACATGGCCTTACCTGCTAAATAAAAAGCTATATATATTAGTTTCTTAAAAAATAAAAATAACATTTTTCTTGGACTTATGAAGACCTTAAAAATTTCAAAATAGATGTAATGACACATATAATACCCCTGAAAGAAGATTTCAAACCATTTAGACAGAAATAGAGGAAGTACAATCCAAATCTATACCCAATAATGCAAAAGGAGGTACAAAAATTGTTGTATTCCAAAATAATAAGAAAAGTAAGATTTTCTTCCTGGATATCCAATTTAGTGCCAATCAAAAAAAAGAATGGAGATATTAGACTCTGTGTAGATTTTAGAAATTTAAACAAGAGTTCATTAAAAGACAATTACCCATTACCCAACATGGGATAATTATTGCAAGCAGTAGTTGGCTCAACTAGATTGTCTCTATTAGATGGATTTTCAGGGTACAATTAAATTTAGATAAATCCAAAAGATAGACATAAGATAACATTCACTTCACCTTGGGGCACATTTGAATATTTAAGAATACCTTTTGGATTAATGAATGCAGGTGCTACTTTTCAGAGGGCAATGGATTTTGTCTTCAAAGGATTAATGTTCAAAATTGTAGTTGTATACCTAGATGATATCACAATATTTTCTAAAAATCTAGAAGATCATCTAGAACACTGAAATTTAGTTTTTGCTCAGTGCAAGGAATTTGGAATTTCTTTATATCCTAAGAAATGCATTTTTGGGACTACACAAGGAAATTTTTTAGGATATATAATTTCAGAAAAAGGAATAAGAATTGATCTAGATAGAATTGAAGCTATTTCCAAAATTCCCCCTCCCATAAATTTAAAATGAGTTAGGTCATTCTTTGACAAGATAAATTTTATTAGAAGATTTATCCCAAATTTTTCAAATATGACTAAACCCATAAATGACATTTAACCAGATCAAAGAAGCCATACCAACCACTCCAGCCCTAATCTACCCTGATTATGCAAAAGATTTTAATATCTTCTCTTATACATCTGAACACTCCATTGTTGTAGTTATTTCATAGAAAGATGATAAAATAATGAAAGGCCAATAGCCTTCATGAGTTCATGCCTGAAAGGAACACATCTTAAATACACCTTGCTAGAAAAACATGCTTATGCAGTCATTCAATCTTTAGAACATTTCAAAGGTATATTTGGCTCAAATAATATTTACTGTTTCATCCCTTTTATAGCAATAAAAGATATTTTTTCTCAATTAAAGCCATTAGGAAGACCAGTAAGATGGATGGTAAAGCTTCTGTAGTATGATGTTGAATTCAAAATAATTAAAACTGTCAAAGGGCAAGGTTTGGCAAAATTGTTGGCTAACAAAGAAGAAGAATGATTTGAAAATGTTCTCATAATAGATGAGGCATATGATGTCAGAAGAATTAATAATACCGAATGCAAATGGTATGAATAAATTTTGTCATACCTACAAAACCTTTCATTCCCTAAAGATATGTCAACAAACAGAATGAGGTCAGTCAAGCTTCAAGCCCAGAAATATTATATACAATATGGTGTGTTGTATTGGAAACACCTTGACGGAGTACTATTAGTATTTTTATATGAAAGTGAAATCCCAAAAATAATTAATGAATTTCATGATGGTTTCTATGGAGGACATTTTTCTCCAAGAGCTATAGCTAATAAAATTATGAGAGCATGATATTATTGGCCTTCCATTTTAAGTATGTATATAAATATGTTAGGAACTATCATAACTGTCAGGTTTTTGCAGGAAAAAAATATCTAGCAGCCATGCCCCTCAAGCCAGTAATAATTGAAGCACCATTCACCCAATGGGGTATTTATTTAATTGGAGAGATCAAGCCTAATTCATCGAGCCAACACAAGTGGATCGTAACTACAATAGATTACTTTACAAAGTGGGTAGAAGCTGCACCTATGAAAACATACACAACCGCAACTATCATCAAATTCTTGGAAGAAAAAATTCTAACCATGTTTAGGGTTCCTCAAAAATTGGTTACAAATAATGCACAGTATTTTGTTTCATATGAAATGGTAGAGTTTTGTGCTGAATATAGAATTGAACTATCACATTCCGCTAATTATTACCCCCAAGGAAATGGTCTAGCTGAGTCATCAAATAAGAATGTAATAACAAGAATAAAAAATTCAATAGGTAAGAACAAAAGAGGGTGGGATAGTGAACTTAAATTTGCTTTATGGGCTGATAGGTTGTCTATTAAAAGAAACACAGGAAGAACCCCCTATGAGATGGTATATGGAGAGAAAGCCTTATTACCTTCAAGAATAGAAAAATTGACTCTTTTCCTCTTGTTGCAATACCATGAAGACCCCAATACCTTATAGAGAAGGCTTGACCAAATTGTCTTGTTAGAAGAGCCAAGAAGAGAGACCCTTACTAGAATGATGGAACAAACCCAGAAAACCATGAAATTGTTTAATAATAAAGACAAGGGTACTCCTTTTTCTCAAGGAGATATAGTCATCTATTGGGATCCTAAAAATGATAAGCATGGTCGAAGGGGAAAATTTGAACCAAAATGGATTGGCCCATACCAGATAGCCCATGTTATAGGGTAGAATACGTACAAGTTGCAAAATTTGCAGGGAGAAATAATGGGTATCCCTATTAATTTCCAACACCTCAAAATGTACAATCCTTGTTGAAGGTGAAAAATAAATAAAAAATATAAAAAAAGTGGAAAAACAAAAACCCCAAAAACAGTAAGAAAAAAGAAGATTTATTTTACACCCTGATGAGATTTACAATTTTTCAAATATGAGTGTTTATGTAATGGTTATCTGATATGAAATAAAACAAAATGAAAGTAGAGCTGATTAAAACATCATGTCAAAGCCTCATGTTACAAATGATACTTAAGGTGACGTCAAAGGTCTAAAGAATCAAGTTATCTTTGAGAGAATGGTTGAGCCAAAAATCATTACACTCATCCTTTAAGCCAAAAACTAATCTTCAACTCAGGCATACTCTTTGTAAAATTTTCTTATATATCCAAATACTTCTAAAACGAGAAAGAAAAATCAAAACCAAATTAAATTGAGTCATTGCCTGAGATATCTTGGAAAACCTCTACCAGGGCTATAGACGCCTGATTTGTAGTAGGGTAAAACCGTATGGGATTAGAAGAAACTTCATCGAGGCTATAGACGCTTTACTAGTAGTGGAGCCCTACAAAATGGTGAAAATTTTTAAGAGTGAAATCACATATGTCTTAACTACTTTTCTCATATATGGAAAAGTTTATAAAGACTTAGAAATCAAAATGAATGCACAAACACACACATAGGCCAAAGCATGATAGAATGAATAGCTTTGAAAAATTTTATGTAATCATATCCAATGACTTAGCTAAAACAAACATTACAATATATCTAAAAAACTCATCTGTTTCTAAAATTCTGACCCTAATTTCCAAATTGAATAAAAGGGATCATAGTTTTTAATGCTCTATTACTTTGGTACTATGTTGTTTGTACAGTTTTTCAGTTGGAAAATTGTTATGTTTTGTTTTTCAAAGTTTTGTTTAATAGTATTGATGATTTGAATTTTTTTCCAAATTGAAATAAAACCAAGATATTTCGTGGTTCTCAAGTGCCTCATGTTTTCAACACATTGTCCCAGTCAGAGCCTATGTTGGAGCCAAATTTGACTCAAACTTTGAAACCCCCAAATTTAAATTTTTGGTTTCATAAAAATAAGAAAGCATTCTTTGGTCTCTTTGCATCTTGTTAGAAAAGTTGGTTTTCCATAAGTTTAACCTTAAACATTGCTATTATGTGCACATTTAAAAATTTGTTATATCTTAAAAAGGTTGCCAAAGAAAATCCTTTTTAATAAAACCCGACCATTAAAAATACAAGGTTTTTAGATCAATAATCATACTTGGACCTAAGTCAAATTTTAAATCATTAAAGTCCTAAGGTATTAAGAGGATTTAATCAAGGGCCATGGTCTTAAAACCAAAAAATTTAAGCACAATATTAAAATCTGAAACATAAGGTTTAAAAAGGGGGTATTAATTAAAACCATGAGGGTATGCACCCTGTTGGGTTAAAAATTGAGCACCTTAAAATAGATCTAAGGGTAGCGCTTCATAAAAGAAGAATTCAATGGACACACTTGATTTAACTAAATCACTCTTTAAAATAATGTGGTCAAAGGCATTAAGGGTATGCGTCCCCTTAAACTAAACATTGAGCTAATTGGACAAATATGACGATAACGCTCGATCAAAATTTGATCCGATGACGATGCTCTCATAAAAGGTGCATCAAAGAGGTAAAGGACCACAAAATTAATTAAAAATTTTAAATGAGATTAGTGAGGGTCTAACGCATCAGTTAATCATTCCCCCTAAATCATAGGTCCCTTTTGGTAACTAACCCTGCAGGTTGAAAGAATTCAATGGTCGTATCGACATTGATCGAAATCCAACGGTTGCACCATAGTCAAAACCCAAACAACGAAATGGTAAGGTTATCGGGTAAACATGAAGGTAAAAGCTAATATTAATCATGCATTAGTAAGGGTATAACACATTACTAATTACCCCATTTCAGCTTAAACTGAGATTAATCAAATATAATAATGCACCCCTTTCAGCTATCGAGTGTGCAGATTGCAAGAGATCTAACGACAATGTCTCATCAAAGAAAATTTGGAAAAATGTGCCTGATGCAATAAAGCACCCCGATGTAAGCTCAAATAAATTGGACAGTTGTGCTTGATAGAACATGTGATCCGATGATGCACATTCATCACTAGTTACCAAGGATAAATGAATGAATGACATGATAAATCATGTACCAAATTAGAGGAAATTGACCAATGCGCTTTATCCATTGAGCACATCAATCTAAATCTAAGGGTAGCGCTCCATTCTTACTTAATTAGATGGTGGCACTTAAATGAGCCAATCATAAGATAAGCCAACCAAAACAAAGCAAATCCAACAGTAGCACTCCATTAATATTAAAAGGATGACAACGATAAAGTCAAAGTCAAAATGATAAGATACAAGCAGGGATAATCCAACGGACATCTTCTGACGAATCCAAAGGGTGCCCTCCCTCTCAAAATAATCCAACGACGACACAAGATTCAAAGGTAAATATAATGGTAAGCCTAAATTAGCATTCAATTAATCAAATTTTAATCACATTGGCAAGGGTCCTAACGCATTATTAATCGCCCCTATTTTTATTGATTAATCAATATTAAACAAAATTGAGGGTTTGAAGCATGTTTCTTTCGATTATCTAACCCATAGGTTATAAAATACCTGAGGCAACGATAGAACAAAGGTTGATCCAACGGTAGTGTTATAACCATGAGACGTAAAGGTTTGAATAAAAATATTAATTGTATCCTTTAATCTAAAGCATTTACAAGTTTTATCATGTCGACGGATGTGACATCCTCAGAAGACCAATAAATGGTACCATGATCCACAAGAGGGATGACCAATAAAGGATTCCCACATGATTTCCCAATTCAAAGTGATCAAACGGCTATGCTTGGTCAAACCTTTGGTCCAATAGTTAGGAAAATGTCAATAAGAACAAAATCACTACAGGACCATATATTCATAATCTTGGAAGCTAGCATCCTCATAGTAAAATCAACATATTCAAGTTTCGAAGGGAATATTTAACAGTCCAACTCTTGATAAAAGGTTGATCCCTGCACAAAATTCTTGAAAACTAATTTCAAGGTAGAAAGCAGGGAGGTGACTCATTCACAATAAGGTACATTGAAAGACACTATGAAGATAAATAGATGAGATGAAGCCAAATAATTAGTATGCATAGGCACTATAAATCCATATATTACCCAGGGAAGGAAATATTTGATCAATAAAAATAAATCTCGTGAATAGTACCCAGATAAAGGCGGTGTAGACTGATCAGAAGACAAATCCTAATGCTCAAGCATGCAATTAGATCATACATATCCACTAAAAATGATAGCATACTATGTGAAAGACTAAAATAATCTTACCAAAAATGCTCATGCCCGAAGCTCATGGCTTATAAATAGAGACAGTAAACGAGAGCTGAAAGGTATCAGTGAGAAAGACAATGGAGTACAAGAAGTATGAATGTATTCATTTTTTGTTCTACAAATACTTAAGGTGAAGAAAGTGCATGAAGAATAAAACATGGTTTTGAATTGCAAAAATTCATTCAATTCCTGCTTCGATGAAATATAGTTACAAGTGGAACACTCTGATGAAATATAGTTATGGTAGCAGATTATAGATGCTTCCAGATCTTGTTTTCCATTTACACCTTTATCCTACTTATCACTGCCTCCCTCTTCCTAGGCATTCTTTCTTGACCATCCTGGCATTTTTCCCAACATTACGCCATCTCACCTCCATCTATCATGTGACGCCATCACCTTTCCTCTCTTCTCCCATCACTTTATTGCATGATTAGTGTCATTCCATCTGATTGCAATTGGCACTCCACCCCTTGTCTTCACCATCATGTCGGGTCCCCCTCTGTCTTTTGTCAAGATTTTATGACATTATTCCGGTCAATCCCCAATAGTTTATCATAGTGACCAGGACAAGCAGAAGAAAATAATTTACGTATAAGTATAAATCCTTTGTTAAATGAGCAGAAGAAGAGAAACAAGTATGCCAACTCATTTCAGTGGAAGAACTCCCTTTAGACTAAGAGTGCACTACAACAGTAAATTCAGAGTCGTACTAGTTGTACCAATTTTGAAAATCAACTCAAAAGAGGATAAGTGTAAGGCTAGGAACTGGCCAAGAATAATAGATTCAAGAACCAGAGGCTATAAAAGGAAGCAGTTGTGTTCAGAATCATCATCAAGCAATTAGGGAATAGCATTTTTTCTAAGAGGTATACTTGAGTGCCCTTTAGAGTTGTGTTGTTGTATCTCCTTTTTGTGTCTATTTTTCTCATTCATTCTTCTTTCTTCCCTTTACTGTGTAGGATTTTTATAGGAAAGTGCTCAAGAAGCTAAGATTATTTCTTGTCCTATTGAGCCTGAGATTTAGAGACTCTACTATTACCATATTGGAACAAGGAGAGTAGGAGAGACCTATTACATTATTTGAATAGAGTCTTCTTCATTGTATTGATGTATTTCTTTGAGAAAAACAGAGTTAAAAGGCATCCTACCCACTCTGCATGTAATATTTTATGAAATCAATACAATTTTGAGTTTCATTTCTATTATATCTTTATCTTGGTACTGTGTGTCACTGTGTAATGGATTACATTATTTGAATGCATTATATACGTTTCTTTTGTTGGTCAAATTTTAGTTTTATTACGATATTCGAATAAGTCTAAGAGCACCAATTTTATTTTCCCCCTTCTCTCTGTTCATATCAAAATTGTTGTTAAATTGCTATAACATCCCAATGAATCTAGGCACCGGTATACATAAGGTATAACAAATGGTTATTTTCTTGCTTGGTCATTTTAATACATATAGTGTTACATTAATCTGGAGTGTGTAATCAACATTTTATCATAGAATTACCATTGGGGTTTCCTTACCCGTTCTGCAATTTTCTTTTAGCAATATTCGTGTTTATCAGAACAAAGAGGCAAGTTGAACAGAGCCTATAATAGCTCGTTGGTTTCAAACAGATTTTTGGAGCATGACAATTGAATTCTATGTATGCAAGAATCGGTTCCAACACACTCCAAAAATTCATGTCTAGAAAACAATATTAGAGTATGTGTTGTTTGTTAGAAAGACCATAAGAAAACGTTGTTCCCATAATTACCAAAAACTAGAGAAGATCCTAAAGTAATGGAAGCATATTTCATGGGAAACGGGAGAAACTAACAATAGTCTCCTATGGGAAACAACATGCTATTTGGAATGCCACCCTATGGGGGAGGTAAATACATGAATCAAGGTCAATATCAACCACCCAATATGGGTTGTGGGGACAACCACCTTGGACAAACACCCCCCAAGGAACCACTCCTTATAATCCATACCCATGGATGCCATATCAGTAGCCTAGACCTCAATGGAGAAACTATAATGCATGGAATCCAACTCCACTAAATGCAACACAAGTCCCACTATAACAGATTTTGCCAGATTCCCCTGCTTTGAGACCTACTCAACTTCCTACATAACCCACATCAAATCCCAATAAAAACAAGTTAAATCAAACAACATACCAAGTGGAAAATGAGGTGTTTCCAATGTATAATATTAGAGTAGGTTGTAATCCTATATAGTTAAGATAAAGAAAACAAGTAGGAGTAGAAATAGCTCCTTTGGTAGAAGAGGGAGAAAATATAAAAGTAGAAAATGAGGAATCACCTCTTGTAGAAGAAGTAGAGGAAGAACCAATTACTAAAAATGATAAAGAAGAGGTTCCACCTTTTCCTAAAAGGTTACAAGAACCAAGAAAGCTAGTACAACCAAAGTTTGAAATTTTATCCAGTATAAAAAATTCAACAATCATAATTCCTCTTTCTAAGCTAAAAGAGACATTCCAATTTACACAAAATCCATAGAGGAATTATGTCTAAGAAAACCAGATTAAAAGCCAACAAAAACAATTGGTGTGGGGGGTTAGCTAGATGATTTCATGCTGGGAAACACCTACCACTAGAAATATTATGACCCAGGAAGCCATGTTTTACTTATCAAAATTAAAGGCTATCTATTACCCAACACACTAGTATATTTAGGGGCAGCCATTAATGTCATACCCAAGGGTACTATGCTGAAACTTAAACTCACAAATCTGAAGCCAACTAAAACTATTCTTCAATTGGCTAATAGATCTATAGTTCTCCCTGAAGGAATATTGGAGGACATTATAGTTATACTAGATGTATCATAATATCCAATAGATTTCCTGATGTTGCAATCAAAGTTTGGATTGGGTGATTATTCACTCATCTTAGGTAGACCCTGGCTAGCAATAGCTAACACCTACATAAGTTATAGGAATGGAAAAATGACCATTTCTAATGGTCGTAATGTTAAAAATCTTATTATTCATCCACCTACACAATCCATTGATTTGTTGGGAGAACCTAATATGAAAATCAGAATACTGGTGATTTATCAATGATTCAACCCATAATGGCATTAGACGAGCTTAAGGATGAAAATTATGAGGAAAGAGTTATAACAAAAATTTTCCATAGAGAATCCTCTTGTCCTCCTCTAACATCACCACTTGTTTGAAGTAAATATCATCACATTAAAAAAATTGAGGTTACACCTAGGAGAATATTGAATTTAAATAACAAGTTGACACTCATTTAATAGGATACCCTAAAAGAGATATTGGTCAAACATAAAAATGCTTTTGCTTGTGATTATTCAAACATGAGGGGAATTACTCCTAAAGTTTGTACTCATCACATATATCTGGAATAATAAATAATATCGGTAAGACAACCACATCGGATGAAACCATTCATGAAGGAAATTGTTAAAACTAAATTACAAAAACTCCTAACAGTTGGATTTATCTACCCTATATTTGATAGTGAATGGATATCACCTTTGGTGGTGGTGTCCAAGAAAAATTAAAAGGGACATATTCGTGTTGATTATAGAATTCTCAATAAGGCAACAAAGAAATACCACTTTTCCTTACCTTTTGTGGATCATGTCCTCGACACCTTAGAAGGAAGAAAGTGTTTTTCTTTCTTAGATGAGTTTAGTGGATAAAACCATATCCATATTGGGGAAGGGGATCAAGATAAAATAATGTTCACTTGTCCATGGGGAACCTTCACTTATCGAGTCTTACCCTTTGGTTTGTGTAATGCACCTACCATTTTTCAAAGGGTAGTATTGAGTATCTTCTCTGATATGATTGGAGAAATTATGGAAGTATACATTGATGACTTCATAGTTTATGGTGAGACTTTTGAGGAAGCCACTACAAATTTGGAAAGAGTGCTTCAGTGGTGTGAGGAAACTAATATGTTCCTAAGTCATGAAAAATATTTTATGTTAATAAAGGATGGGATAGTATTAGGACATCATATTTCAAGAGATGATATAAAGGTAGATAAAAATAAAATTGAGGTAATAAAAAATCTTCTCACTTCCAAAACTCAAAAATATGTCCAAAGTTTCTTTGGCTCTACTAGATACTATAGAGGATTTTTATCATATTTTAGTAAAATTGCTAAACCCTTGACCACATTGTTGTCAAAATATGTAGAGTTTGTTTGGACAGATAAACGTGAACAGGTATTTCAAAATTTGAAAAGAGACTGAGCACTGCTCTAGTACTGAGAGGTCCAAATTGGACCGTTCCCTTTCACATATATGTGAATGCATCCAATAATATGATAGGGATAGTTTTGGGATAGAAATATGGTGAAGAATTTTATGCCATTTATTATGTCAATAAAAATCTTATAGGTGTTGAATTTAATTACACTATCATAGAAAAATAATTTATTGCAGTCATTCATGTTATTAACAAATTTTACCATTATATTACAGGTTATAAGGTCTTTGTACATACTGATCATTCAGCCATTAGATATCTAATGAATAAACCTACAATTAGTGGTAAAATTATTAGATGGCTTTTACTTTTGCAAGAATTTGATGTTACAATTATTGACAAACCATGTAAAGACCATGTGGTTGCAGATTTTCTTTCCAGGTTAACACCTGCAGGTCATACAAACATAGAAGATCAATTTCTAGATGTGCATATCTTTGCTCTTGATGAACAAATACTGTGGTATGCAGATATAGCTAATTACTTAGCCACAGGTAAAGTACCCCCTACACTCTCACCACATGAAAAACAAATATTAATAGAGAAAAGTGTGGCCTTTTCATGGATTGATGGGTTACCTTTTTAAAACTGGACCTGATCAAATCATGAGAAGGTGTGCTGTTGAAAAGAACATTACAATAATTCTTAAAGCTTACCATGATGAACCCTGTGGTGGCTATTTTTTAGGTAAAAGGACTACATTTAAACTATTGTAGGTTGGATATTTTTGGCCTTCATTATTTAAGGATGCAACCAAATATGTAAGTCAATGTGATTAGTTCCAGAGGATGGGTAGACCAACTCTTCGATATGAAATTTTGCTCCAACCACATGTGCACATTAATCCATTTGAAAAATGGAGATTGGATTTTTCAAGGCCCATTAATCCACAATTAGTAGGTAAGAGATATATTTTAGTTTGTACTGACTATGTGACTACATGGGTTGAAGTTCAAGCATTACGCGATTCCAAGGAAAGGACTGTAGTAGATTTCATATTTGCATTCATCTTCACACGATTTAGCATTCCAAGAGAAATCACTACTAATGAGGGATCCCAATTCACTTTGATATTACCAACAACACAAGAAATATTGGGCTATGAGATTACCAGAAGTAGTCTGGACTTACAAAACCGCCTAGGAAACTACCATTGGTTTTACACCATTTCAGTTGGTATATGGAAAATATATTATGATGCCTATAGAATTTGAAATAAAAACTCTCAAAACCATAGTAGAACTAAATTTGAATCTGGATGAAGCACATAAAGAATGGATTTAGTAGCTTAACCAGCTAGATGAATATCAATGTGATGCTTTGAATTGAATAAAAGTCATTCAGAAATAAAGAACCCAATGGCATGATTGTCATATCTAACCAAAATAATTCAATGTGGGATAATGGGTATTGTTGTATGATTCCCAGTTCTATGAGAGAAAGGTAAAACTCATGCAGTTCTAGATGGGGCTATATGATGTGATTGAAATGATCAACATTGGTGTTGTGTGAGTTAGAACTATTGATAGAAGCAACACTATATTGACAATCAATGGTCATCGATTGTGGCCATATCATGTGCTTGAGAATTACATGATTGAGTCTAGAATAGGCATGGGGGAGACCCAACTCAATTGAAATTTAAATTTTTAATAATATGTGGACACATGTTTGTCCACATAAACCAAAAATAATTTATTCTTTTTAAGTCCCACATTTTCTTTCTTTAGTTATGATAGGGAATGAGGTGTGTAAATTAATAAATGTAAGGATTAAGGTGTCGCTATCATTAAATGCACCCTTATCTAAAATATGTCATGTAATACCTATTTATAGGCATATGTTATCAATGGAATACAACTAAGTTTTTGGGTTTGTCATATTTTCCTCATGCTTGCGATTGTTATTCCATATCATTTGGTATCAGAGTCGGTTGCGGAATCAAGGCTAGTATCCTCTTCCCTTAGGCTAAGATGGATTCATACGGGGAACAAGAAATCCTTTGTAGTCAGATATGTGGAGTAGCTCTCTCTGTTTCAAGCACTTTTATTGGTTAAATAGTTTGTTTCCAATCTGTTTGCAATTTCACTTCGCCTTGGTCGTGCACCTTTGGCAAATCCAAAACCTCCAATTTTTGGGTATTCATTTGTCCTTCATTCATTTTGTGCTCATTCAAATCACATCATTTGTTTCCATATTTGATAGAATGATGTCGAGTACAACTCTCTCACATGATGAGGTCTCTGCCCAACTTGCCATCCTCATCGTAAAACTACAAGATGTTCTTGCAGTCATGAATCAGCTACCTACCAAATGTCTCACTAAAGATCTCATTGTTGCACCTCATGAGATCACTGCCAAACTCCAAGTAATTCAAATAGAAATGCTTGTTATCACTACTATTGAATATCTCACTGCTATCAAAGATCTTATTGAAGGAAATTAGGATTCCATTCCTGATCTAGACATTGAAGAAGCTACAACCACACCTGGATTCGAACCAGGATCTCTGGGTCAAATTTCCAACATATTTCCATTAGACCATGTGGCTTATGTTGCTCTTGAATTCAATTCAAGCTTTGAAGCTCCTAATGCAGAACAGGCCTTCCCAGCCATTGTAGATCTTGGCTCACTCAAAGCCAATGCAGTTGAAGATAAAGTTGTCATATCTATCATTGTCATCATGCTTGATACACTTTGTGGTCTTCCAGTGCATCCTCAGCCTCTCTGTTATACCTTGATCAATCGACGGTTCCTCTCTTGAACACTGGTATCCAGTTTTCAACCACCATTCATGCAATTTCCAATGCTTCTGTACCTTTCACACCTTAATCTGGTATCTCTATATTTGAGGAGTTTTGATCTCTTATTATCAAATGTTGATTAACTACCTATGAATTTATCACTGTCATCCTTGGTGGCTTCGTAGCTCATTTTCAATGGCCTTGATTTACCATTCTTTGGCATCATTTTGTTGCTTCCTATTTTTGATGGCCCTCTACAACTTTTTGGCCATTTTTTGATCGAATTGTAATTTTTAGGGAGCATTTAGCCTGATCTGATGTTTACGATGTTTTCAAGCAGTCTTCAGCCTGATTTTATGTCTTCTAGCATCTCTCCTAATTTTGGTCATTTCCATCGTAGTTTCTACCATGACCTTCACCTATCGTATGATGCCCCGTTATTGTTCCATCGCTACGGTCTTCTCTTTCACGGGGTTCCTGATTTATGCAATTTTGGCTGCCACCACTTCCATTGGCCACTAACACCTCCATGGCTGCCACCACTTCCATTGGTCGTTACCACCTCCATGTCCACTACAATGCTAGATCTATCTTTTTTGGTGATTTATGCACGTTTACTACCTTTCTCGACTGTTTTCAGCTTATTTTCGACCGTTGGTCATTACAAAGATCATTACCGCCACATTTCCATAAATTAAAATTAATTTTTTTCCATCATTAAAACACATTATTAATGCATGCCCATTTTCATTAATGCATTCATTACCCATTTTTAATTTTACCCACATCCACCTTTCATTAATGCGGCCCAACCATCAAAACAACCATTAAATAAATTAAATTAAATTAAATTAGTTTTAATTTAATTTAATTTATTCCACTACAATTTAATCCATTTAATGCATTCATTAGACCACATTCATTAATGCATTCATTAAATGCATTTCAATGCCAATTTTATAAATGCATTTCCATATCATTGCCTTTCATTAAATGCATTTCAATGCCGCTTTCATTAAATGCATTTCCATGTCGTTGCCTTTCATTAAATGCATTTTTGTGGTCATTTTTATTCAATGCATTTCATTAATGCATGTGGCCCAACATTCAAAACCAAAAATTTAATGCATCCACCATTTCCAGCATGACATATTTTGGCATGTAGTTCGAGACCTTTTTCTTCGACTTCTTTCCTGTACTAGTTGTTGTTATCTTCTGTTGTTTCAAGGGACCAAATTTTAGCTATTCATTAGCATAGCAGTGTTTACAGTTAATGGAGAGAATTTTCTGAGCTTGACTCAGATACAGTGCCAGTTTTTGGTTTCATGCAACCATGTAAAAAGTTGTCATTTTGCTTTGTAACAAGAGTACATTTTTTATTGTACCCGATACTCTTGGTTGTTTTCCTTCTTTCTCTTCCACATTTGTACACATTGGGGACCAATGCTTCTTCAATGGGGAGGAATGATAGGGAATTAGGTGTGTGAATTAATAAATATAAGGATTAAGATGTCATTATCATTAAATGCACCCTTATCCAAAATATGTCATGTAATGCCTATTTATAGGCATATGTTATCAATGGAATACAACTAAGTTTTTGGGTTTGTCATATTCTCCTCGTGCTTGCAATTGTTATTCTATATCAAGTTATATTCTTGTTTTGTAGGAATGATGTCCTGAATGCAATCTATAAGCAACATGGGAAACCTAGGCCTATCAGGAACATGATCCATGAACCTACATATATCTAGCTTTCCAAGAAGTTTAATTTTAGTAGAGTATGCTCATCCCCATCTAAAGGTAGATAACCATGCTTGGAAGCATGTGCAAGTGTTTACATCTTCATGGAGAAAAATTTCCAAATGCTAGTTCAGATAGCAGATGTTGATTATGTCATTAAAAAGAATGTTGAAAGTTTGATCAACTAGAAGTGCTCAACTGTGGGAAAATCAGTCGATGTTGACTTTTCAATAATGGGGAGGCGCTTGAATCCCACATATCATAAAGGTGCCTGACTCCCATTATTGGAGAGTCCATAAAAAAATGTGTGTATGTATATATGCCCTATTTAGGCAAGCATGTGACTTTCGTTCTAATGGATACCCGATTTCCAGCAAAAATATGCCTAACTTCTATTATAATGAGCACCTGATTTCTAGAGAAAAGGTACTTTAATTCTTTTTTTATGATCAGTTGTATCCAGTATAAGAAAGAAATCTTTGGTATTGGGAAGTGACTGAAGCCACATCAACATATCTTCCACATGATCAAAGTTAAATTTATCAAGGATAAAAATATTTTTATGTTGGAGATTTATGCACTTTCCAAGACAATCAATGAATAAATTCCAAGAAGGGATGTCTGTCATCCCATAGAAAAATATTAATTTAATATTTTTCTTGCATTATTTATTGGCAGGAAATCTCAAATGAAAATAAAATTGTAGCACCCAAGAATAATTTTTTTGGAGAATAATTTATTCATATGGGAAATATGCATGCCATTATTTATTTTGGTAAACACCATCATCATAAGACAACCAATTTGTATGCACCACAAGTGTCTACACATAATGATTTCACAAAACACTATTTAGGTATGTACTCAGTTTTCTATTTTATATATAATTTTCATAGAACTACATTTTTGTAAATAGTGTTGTCATGTTATTTGTAGAATGTCCATCCAATAACCATACCCAACTCTACATTCTTCCACATGTTATAAATCAGTTGGGTGAACAGTTATAATGGTCATCCATTAGAAATACAACATACGATTTTATGATATTTTGAACATATCATTATAATTATTTCTAATTACGATCAAGAAGCACCTGATTGCACGGATACAGTTGAGTTAAAATGGTATGTTAGAATGAACCTAGGGAGCAATAGAAAGTTGTATAGAAATCCAGCCCAATAGAGACTGAAATTTTTTAAAAATGTGTGGACTGGAAATTTCAATCACAGAGACTCATATTTAAGAAAATGAGTGTACTAGGTCCCATGCAACCTACATTTCAAATGACAACAAGACACCTCTGATAGATGTGAAAGTAGAAAAATTTAATTCTATCAATATTGTACTTAAGCTAGATGTGGCCAAAGTTAAGGTTGTTAATGTATCATGTTTTCCACCCTAGGATAAACCAGATGTCCTAGAAGCAGAATGTTTACCTCCACACCATCAATTTTGGAAGCAAATCAAGCCAACATTTTATAAATATACCTCAAATTTCATAGGGTTTTATTTAAAGGAGGTAGCAGGGAGAAAAGTATGGAGTCAGGAACAACCAAATTTAGGAGTTGGACCTAGTTAATCAGTTCGATGCAGTCCATGCCTATGTATGCTGCAAAAAGGAACCAACACTCCTTAAAAATAGAGTGGTCAAAAGCCAAGGAAAAGAGAGAGGGACAAGACCACAACCAAAGAGAGGAAAGGGAGAAACAAATCCTAATGGAAAGTTATTATTAAAACTATAAATTAGCAGCACTAGGTATCACGAGGACTTGCCAATCCTTAGGCATGGGGGGATGATGAGCACCAAAAATGCTCATACTTTTGTATGGATTCGTAACATGTTGTGTAGAATTATTTTGATAGAATGTACTTTTTATAAAGTTTTGATATATATTCAATAGGAAATTGTGCATATTCTCTAATATACATTTTAAGTGTGATTTGTGTGTAGATTCAATGATTTTATTACTTTTTTTTCATATTTACATCAAGGTCCCATTTGGACCTGGCACTTCATGTTTTATGGTGGAGGACTAGAGACAAATATGACCATAACAAGAAATTACGTACGCTAAGTTAGATGCCTAATTTCTGGCTAAAGTTTGGAAGGTGCCTGACTCCCATTAAAGCAGAGTACAATAAGGACCCTATTCTCAGACAAAATAATGTAATTGTTTTCAACGACATATGAAAATGAATGACAACGTAATGAATTGGAAAATTATCCATTTCTCATCAATGGCTAAGTAAACATGCAAATCAAGTAAACACCTATACAAAATTGTTGATATCGATTGAGGTGTAATTTTAGACATATTATGTTTAGATAAATAAAACACACCTAATTTATTTTTGGAAGGATAAATTTAGTGCGTGTTCATTCTGATCAACCATCTATGACTGTTTTTCACGTATTTGTTATAACTACAATTCTGAAATAGACTTACTTAAATTTGTAATAGAGGATAGTTGTACATTATAAATACAAAAGCCACAACTAAGAAAAGGATCTCAAACATTTTTTTAAATCATTTCTGAAGTTATAATTAAAATTAATTTGAGTGTTCACATATATAGTTTTAAGAGTCTACTGGAGCCTGGGCCCACTTTCAACAGTATTCCTCAACTTTTTCTATTTTTCTCTAATTAGATAATTTACTGTTTATTTTCCTATTTTATTTCTTTTCTACAGTTTATTTAATTTCTATAATTTTTCTATTTTTCTGTATTTTCCAGCAAGTGTGTGTTTTTACTTTTCATAGTTATTTTTAGTTATGTATTTGATAATGTAGGCTAGATTAATGGTTTGGACAAGAAATAGAACTACACCACAAACCACCCCCCAAAATCTTAAGACATAGTGGACTCATCTCATTGGTTTTATAGGCATAAACTGTGCATGGTACTTCACAAGTTTACGAGCTTTCCTAGGTTTGACAATTTAAATGGAGATAATAAATTAGTTGTAGTTGTAACCAATATTTTTCCCAACACTCACATGGAGTAACACAATAGTTTTAATTTTGAGAGCATAGTATTTGGCTCGATCATATAGCCTCTGAAGACTAATTTCTATATGAGCATCTCTTTGCTCTTGATGAACAAATACTATGGTATGCAGATATGGCTAATTACTTAGCCACATATAAAGTATCCCCTACACTCTCACCATTTGAAAAACCAATATTAATAGAGAAGAGTGTGGCATTTTTATGGATTTATGGTCGCTTGTTTAAAATTGGGCCTGATCAAATAATGAGAAGGTGTGTTGCTAAAAATAACAATGTAGCAATTCTTAAAGCTTGCCATGATAAACCCTATGGTGGAAATTTTTTAGGTAAAAGGATTGCATTTAAAGTATTACAGGCTTTATATTTTTAGCCTTCATTATTTAAGTATGCAACCAAATATGTAAGTCAATGTGACCAATGTTAGAGGATGGGCAGAACAACTCTATGAGATAAAATTTTGCTCCAACCACATGTGCACATTGAGCCCTTTGACAAATGGGGAATGGATTTTTTAGGGTCCATTAATCCACAGTTAGTAGGTAAGAGATATATTTTAATTTATACTGACTATGTGACTAAATGGATTGAAGTGTAAGCATTGCATGATTCCAAGAAAAGGACTATAGCAAATTTCCTGTTTGCATTCATCTTCACACAATTTGGCATTCTAAGAGAAATCACTAATGATCAGGAACCCCAATTCACTTTGAATCTGATCCAAAAAATAATGTAGCAATACAAAATCAAGCATAATAAGACCACTCATTACCATCCACAAGTAAATGGATATATAGAAGTCACTAATCATGAATTGAAAAATATTCTCACAAAAATGGTGCAACAACACAAGAAATGCTAGGCTATGATATTACTAGAAGCAATCTAGGCTTACAAAACCACCTGGAAAACTACCATTGGTTTTACACCATTCAGTTGGTATATAAAAAAAATGCTATAATGCCTATAGAATTTGAAATTAGTGTAGGCAACAAATCCACCTCCCAGAAGAAGAGAAAGTGACAAAAGGGATTTGCTCAATTTTGACAATTTTGATAGTTTGTACAAGTTTTGCAAATCGTACAGGTAGGAGTAAACCATACAACCAGGAGGGAAAACCATACAAGGCAAAGACAAACCATACAAGGCGCACTGAAATGCAGTGAAATGCATGGGAAATGTAATTTCAGGTTGAAATGGTGCATAGGTTTGATAATTAAGGTGTTAGACTTAGTAAAAGTCTTAATTAATGCATTATGTTATGCATGGGTGGTTGTAAATAACTAATTGCCTTAGGAACCACTTTGGAATGGCCTAGGCAATGTTATATAAGGCCCCATTTTCAATTTTGTAGGTCTGGATAATTGTTGGTTGTAATCTGACTGAGTTATGCTATTATGTTCTGAGTTCTAGCTATAATTGTTGTAGATCAGCCATGTTGTAAGTGAAATCATGATAGAATAATATACAAATGAGTACATTGTTATTTTCGTTGTGTATGATTCTGGCATGGATGAATGACAATTGATGGCTTAATGATGTTGTATGTACTTTCTGGTGAATGTTTTGGCTAGTTTATGTCTTGTTGTGATAGAATGGATTAATCCGGCACTGGTGAAGCTTTTAGAATGATCTATGATGATGGAAGCATTATTGAGGATGTAGTGAACCCTACTGTATGATTTTTGGATGTAGCCATTGGATTTGCATCTCTCTCAAGCCCCGTTGATATGTTTTGCATGTTACAAGAAAAGGATTAATTGGCATATTAAACCCTTACAAAACCTATCTGAGAGAGATTGGCCCATTAGAGTATCCAATTTAGCACTTGGATGTACTTTCATTCCATACATATCGTACACCAGAGTTCGTACAAATCGTACAAAGACAACTTACCCGATTTGGCAATTCAGGTGATTGAAGGAAACTTACCCGATTTGGCAGTTTTGGGAAATCGACTTGTTGGTTACAAAACTGTGTATGACAGCCTACAAAACTGAATCTGAAGGATTGGTTGAGTGTATAATCATACAATCCATGTCACTATATGATTTTGGATCATACAATGTGTCAAATTGACTTTCGTACAAGTTGTTCATTGGGCATAAAATGGTAGTTTTAGGGACCGTACGGTTGTACGATTTGGTAGACAAGTTAGAGATAGTACATTGATCATTCTAAGCACTAGAAATCACCTCCCCACTAGGAATACTACACCCCTATGCTACATTTGGTACCATTGCCTTATCGAATCTGGCATTTTTGTTAAAATGGGTCAAATTGACAAAGAAAGAATACTACAAAACTGGAGGTGAATGACAGACACCAGTGTACAAAGGCATAGGAGATGGGAAGTATGAGAGAAAATTCTAGTAAGAAGGAGCATGAGGATTTCTCGAAGAGAGAATGCAAGTAACTCAGACCATAGTACACATGAACAAAAAATAGAGCAAGTTTGGACATCTGAAGGAGACTTTGAGGTATTGTTGATAGAGATAGAAGATGAGGAAGTAGAACCACCTAGCGTAGAGGCAAGAGTTGATAGAGAGGTAGTGCAGGAGGATAGAAAGTGGATGGTGACACCTAAGAAAGTGATGGAAGGGTTGCAAGGGAGTGCAGAGGATGGGAGTCAGGCACCAGAGCAACAAGGCATGAGGTCTCAGGAGGAAAGGCCAAGACCATCTCCCTCACATCAACGAAGGAGGTCATAGAGTGAAGATGCATGAGATTTTGGTCAATGAGTGGTGGGATAGAACAAGATACCTTGGATAGAAACTTTTGATGATGATTGTAGTAAGACACCCCCAAGGAGGAATCAGATAGAGATTCCATGGGAGACCTCAAGTGATAGTGATGATTCTCCGAAGATGGCTAACAAGGCAGCCAAACAGAGATGTCCACCATTTTTAGGTGAGGGTAAGGAAGACCCCACAAGACACATCAGAACTTGTATAACCATTTGGAGAGAAAATGGTGTAGATAGACCAGATGACTGGGTAACTTTATTTCCTACTACTTTGAGAGGATTGGTGATTGATTGGTATTTGAAGAGAGAAAATACCATAGATTTTTAGACTTGGAATCAGATAAAGGAGAAGTTCATTGAAGAATTTTGACCTTTGAAGGATGATGGAGATATTGTTACTAAACTTTGCATGACAAAGCAAAAATCTGATGAAGATGTGAAATCATACAACCATAGACTAAAGTAATTAGTCGATAAGATGCAGATGCCTCTGGTAGATGTACTAGTAAAGTGGTGGTTTGTAGATGGATTACTACCAAAATATAAGAAAAATATGAAGGTAGTACCATCAGAAATGTATGAAGAAGTTGTAAAGCATGCAAAGAATTTTGAAAGTGAATCGAAATAGATATATACAGGAATTTTATCTCACCCCAAGTCTAATGATTCAGATAGTGGAGAAGATGATACTATATAGAGGATAGTAGCATCATTTCATCAGGAGTTTGACAAGATAATGAAAGAACAAAGGAGCAAACCTGACAAGAATGACATTTGGTGCATAAAATGCAAGATGGAAGGTCATACAAATGTGAAGTATCCATGAAATGATTATTTCCATATCTATAATGTGATGGGACATGAGGTAATGCTATGTCCATATAATGCGAGAGTACATCCACAGGTCCTATCAATCCAAGAGTAGGAAGAGAAACCGAAGGCCCAAGGGAGTGGGCAACAAGCAACAAGTGGTGGTTATAGAAATAGTAAGTGAGGTGGAAGGCCGAACTAGGGCAATCGATAAGGAGGACAGAGTTATTTGTAGTATGACTCGGAAGGGAGGTCGATCATACAGTGTCATAATTTCTAAGAATGGGGGCATTTTGTGAAAAATTATCCTTCACCTCAGAGGTAGGAAACACCGCAAGCAAGCACTACACATATGTGTAGATGGTGTGGTCCGAGGAACCACAAAGAAGTGAATTTCCCAAAGTAGGCGAGTTCAAGTAACCCATAGAATGTCAATTATTTAGACATTGAGGTTCCTCAAGTTAAGGAGGAAACCCAAGAAGTTTTAGCCATGATGAGGAATCAGGCTAAAAAGGATAAGTACCCAGAGCTAGCAAAGGAAAAGCAATGCTAGCAAGTAGCAAAGAAAATACTACAAGATGAAGCACAAAAAGCTAAACAAGTGAAGTTAGCTAAAGGAAAGGAACTGGAAAAGCCATCAGAAGAGAAGGTGATTGTGCAAAGTCTGGAAGCACAAGTTTTGGACACCACAATAGAGATTAAAGTGTCGAACCTATTGGAAGCTATTCCAGCATTGCAGAAAGCAATGGTGGAAGAAATACAACCGCATAAGGTGATGGAAGTGCAGAGCCAACCAATTCAGGAGAAGGAAAGGAAATATCAATTCATGGATCCGACTATATTGATGATTGATGTGGGAAAGAAACCCGCATTAGTTCATATGGAGATCCTAGGGCACAAATTGACACAAGTGATTGTGGATGGAGGATCCAACATCAATGTGCTACCTGAAAGAACCTGGCTAGAACTAGGTGCTCCATCTCTATGGGCACCGAGCTTCTGATTATATGGTGCTGACCAATATGGTATCGAGACAAAGGGAGTCTTGACAGCACAACAAGTGGTGATAGCTGACCAAGAGTTTGTCTTGGATTTCATTGTGATTACAATGCAAAAGCCTGCATACGATGCTCTCTTGGGGAGAGGATGGCTACGAGTAGCCAAAGTTAATCACAATTGGGGAAAGAATCAGATCACTTTCAAGAAGGGACAACATAAATATATGATTAATCTAGCTAATCAAAAAGTCAGTGAGGATGTAGCTACGATGGATGAATCAAAAAATTCCTCAGGAGATGAAGGGTATGAACCTGATGGAGAAGGAATGTTGTACCTAGATGAATGTAGTGAAGATGAAGCTAGATCTGATAGTGGACTACTTCATTGGAAAATGGAGGAGTACAAAATTTTTCAGCCCAACTACCTCTCGTATTGAGTCAGAGGAGATCAAGGAAAAACAAGATGAACCAAAAGTCAGTCAAGAACCTAAGAAGGAGGTAGAAGAGAAATGGACATTCCCAAAAAGTTTTGCAGAGTATACAGTAGGAGATGCGGAGATTGATACAAGACCGACACACCCAAAGAATGTAGAGAAAGCAGTGAGTGAGCTAGAGAATATCAAATATGAAGGACCTCGGATAGTGGACATCAATCTAGGAATGGAGGAGGAACCTAGGATGATTCACTACGGTGATGATTGGAACCCTGTACTGAAAGCGATGACTTTTAAGATATTCTTGGAATATAAGGATGTCTTTGCATGGACATATAAGGATCTGAAGGGAGTACCACCAGAGTTATGTGTCCACAAGATTACGCTAATGCCTGGAGCTCAACCCGTAAGGAGGAGACCATATAGAATGAATCCAAAGTATGTTGCATTAGTGAATGCAGAGATAGAAAAGATGTTGGAGGCAGGAATCATCTTCAGGGTGACAACCAATGAATGGGTATCACCCATAGTGATCACCTTGAAGAAGGAAGTGGACAAGATCAGAATATGCGTGGACTTTAGGAGTCTGAATGCAGTAACTATTAAGGACCCCTTCCCTATTCCCTTCATAGATTCTATCCTGGAAGAAGTCGTAGGACACGAGATCTATTCATTCTTGGATGGGTTTTTGAGGTACAATAAAATAAGTATAGCCGAGGAGGATAAGCTGAAGACCATATTTATTATGGATAATGGCATCTATACATACAATCGAATGCCATTCGAGCTTTATAATGCCCCAACTACATTTCAATGCATCATACTATATATATTTGATCAATTGGCAATAAGGAACTTTAAAGCATTTTTGGATGATTGGTCCATTTATGGGAAGATCAAGGAGCATCTTCCTACCCTCAGTGAATGTATGAGTAGGTGCAAAAATGCACAGATATCATTAAATCCTGGGAAATGCTACCTGATGGTACCATATGGGAAATTTTTAGGACACATAGTGTGCAGTGAAGGATTAAAAATAGATCCTGATAAGATCCATGTGATATTGCACATGGAAGAACCATATGATGTGAGTTCACTTAAAACCTTCTTGGGATCGATGAGATATTATCGAAGGTTTATCAAGAATTATGCACATGTATCCTACCCATTGGATTCATTGATGAAGAAGAATATTCCTTTTAGATGGATAGAGGAGCACCAAGGAGCCTTTGAGGAGTTGAAGGCTAAGCTTGTGAGTAGTCCGATTTTGGTGTTCCCGAACTGGGATAAGGAATTCCATGTCCATATTGATGCTTCAAATTTTGCAATTGGATGTGCTTTGGCACAAGAAGGATAGTTCAGGCTAGATCAACCTATTTTCTTTGCTAGTCACCTATTGTCAAGGCCAGAGAGAAATTATAGTACAATAGAAAGAGAAGCTTTGGGAATGGTATATGCAGTCCAGAAGTTTAGGCATTACCTATTGGAAAATCCCTTTGCCTTCTATGTAGATCACCAAGCTCTATTGTACTTGATAAATAAGTCGATGATACAAGGATGGGTCAGTAGGTGGCTCATCACCCTACAAGAGTTCGTATTCTGAGTAGTAGTGAGACCTGGTAAGAAGCATGTCATTGCAGACCAGTTATCTCGGATACGATCAGGAGAGCCTATAGGAACAGGAGTTTCAGATGAATTCCTGGATGCATAATTATTCACCATCAATATTGTTCCATCATGGTACAAGTTGATTGGCCAGTACCTATCCATAGGTGAGTTGCCACAAGAAATGATGGCAACCGAGAAAAAGAAAGTGATCATGAAGTCAGCACCCTTCCAGTTGATAGCAGGATTGTTGTATAATATGGGAAGTGATGGTATCCTACGAAGATGTGTGATGGAAGAAGAAGTCAAAGTGGCATTGAAAGAAGCTCATGAAGGCTTAGTAGGAGGGCACATGGGACCAGATGCGATAGCTAGAAAAATATTACTAGTTGGACTATGGTGGCCCACATTATATAATGATGTGAAAGAGTATGTGAAAGCATGTGATACTTGCCAAAGGGTAGGAAAGTCGATAAAGAGGGACTTTATGCCTTTGCATCCATCACAACCCCAAGAATTATTTGAGTGATGGGGATTAGACTTTGTTGGACCATTGAAGACATCTCGATGAAGGAAGTGTAGATACATCATAGTAGCAATAGAATACTTAACAAAATGGGTCGAAGCAAGAGCATTACCTGATAACTCGAAAAAAAGTACAACAAGATTTTTGTATGAGTAGGTAATCACAAGATTTGGTATTCCGCTATAGATAATGAGTGATCGAGGAGGACACTTTGTCAATGAAATCATCAAAATATTGATGATAGAGTTCAAGATTTTACACTCATTGTCTAGTCTGTATTATCCCAGAGCTAATGGGTAGGCGGAAGCAACGAATAAAGTCATGGTATCTACTCTATATAAAACCTATGGAATAGAGGGAGAAGATTGGGAGGAAAGGCTACCATCTATTTTGTGGGTATATAGAACAAATTTTAAACCTACAATAGAACATACACCTTTCCAATTAATGTATGGATAGGAAGTAGTGGTGCCAGTTGAATTCTTGATACCAAGTTTGAGAGTCATAGTAGAGCATCGCTTGGGTGATCAAGAAAGTTTGGAAGAGTGACTGACAACACTGATCAAATTAGATGAAATAAGAGTCATGGCACAATGGGTGATTGAGGTAGCTCAAAAAATATGGAAGGTATGGCATGAAAAACATTTGAGGAAGTTAGAACTTAGTCCGGGTGACTTGGTTCTAAAGTTTAACGGGAAGTGGGAAATCAAGCCCGGTAAGTTGAAGATGTTATGGCTTGGTCCCTATAAAGTAGTTGAAGTAATGAATAATGGAGTAGTCAAGTTATAGAACTTGAATGGGATGGAGGTACCCGACACTGTAAATGGCTCAAATTTGAAGCCTTACAAGGTACAATGCTTATTCATTTCTTCAGAAGAGATTGAATGAAGAAGATGAGCAGAAGCTCAATGGAGAGCTCAGAGTGAGCCAGGTCCATCATAGGAGGAGCCTGACATAGGACTCACACACTTATTTATAGAAGGGGAGGAGACATGACCAACCATAGAACAGCAAGAGTTGGCACCTCGACCCAGAGAAAGAAGAATATTGTGAGTACATGTCAGATTTGTGGATGGGACCGAACGAGTAGAGGAAGAAGATGAAGATTGGATTCCTCCAAATGAAAGAGGACATCAAGAGATAGTACTATTACCCAAGAATAGGGGAAGGCAAGAAGAAGCACCCCTAGTAAGTAGAAATATGATGTATCCTCAGGTAGAATGGAGGGAACTACCCCAACAAGTGGAAGGATGAAGAAGGATACGGTTAATAGTACGATACGAGGATAGAGTGGACACCTTTGAAATGGAAGTTTCGGAAGAAGATAGGAATGAGACCATCGATCAAGAATTGGTTGGACTTACTCCATTGGCTCAGATAGGGCTATTACAATAGAGAATGTGGTTACAGACTCAACAACTGCAAGAAGAATACCAGACGTTGCGAGGTCATAATGCAAGGTTGAGAGAACAAATCATCCAAGAATTGGATAGTACAATATGAAGGTTGGATGAGCAAAGAATAACTAGGCTACAAGAGCTAGAAGGAGAACCTGAGGATGATGAGGGGATAACTCCAAGGAGTAGTGTAAGAAATGATGGAGTGAGCACAAGTTTGCAAGTACCACCAAGTGATCCACCAATGATGAATGAAGATGCAAAAATGTTGTGGTGAGACATTGAGGAAGCAACCACATCACCTGAATCACAAGGTAATGTACGACTAGATTTGAGTGACTCCAGTAATGAAGGAATGCCTTGGCTAGTAATGGAACCTAGTACAAAAAGTAGTGATGAGGATGATTTCCCAGAGAACCCCCAGAATCCTCGAGATAATCGTGATCCCCCAACATGTACAACAACACAACGACAACTAGGGAGATCACAGGGACGTCAAACCAACCTTGACCCACAAGCATACATAATAGCCTATCGAAAGTTGAGAAGACAAAGGAGAGAAGTACGGATATTGGAGAGATTGATGAATTTACCAACAGATTGGGTGGAACAGAGAGAAGAGAATCAGAATAACTCAAGTTCTGAGATAGACTTTTCTGATGCATATAGAGAGGTCTTGGCAACTTCATCTCCACAAAGAAGCTTTGAGGAGAGAATATGGAGATATCACCTAGCACATGTGGATCATAGAATCAGAGCACTACGACAATTATCACCAAGCACAAGAAGTAGAAGTCCACTAGCCAACATTGAGTTGGTAGAGATAACTCCTGATAACCGAGCAATGGGAGGAAGGAATAGAGAAGGACCCCTAAGGCTTCAGCCAGGAAGGGGAGGAGGTATTCGACTATGAAGTGAGCAAGGACAAGGTGATGTTACAATCAGAGGAGGAAGAGGACGAGGAAGGTTCTGACCTCCTACTCCTAGATGGCCAGGAGATACACCTTTAGCTTGTATGAACTGGACAAGGAATCTGTGAGGGTTACCATGGATGAGAGGAATCTTACCTAGCCCTGCAAGGTAGTATCCATTAGGATGACCACCACTAATCCGAAGAGGACCTCAAAGAGTGGTAGGTGGTAGAGGATTACTCCAAGAAAGGGAGGAATCACCATTGGCATAGAGAAACCCGATGTCAAGAGGAATAGGATGGGGAAGACACTCGCATGGGAGAGGCCTTGCTGGTAGAGGAAGAGTGCATTTTGTAGATGAAAGAAACCAGGGACAACTAAGGATCCGATCGCCAAGTCTGGAGCTAGAATTGATCCGAGGGGATAGGTAGAGAAGTCACTCGAATGATAGTAGAGTAGTAAGGACACCGCTACCAAGGGATCAATCACCTGTGTGACAAGAGGAAAGGACACCAGGTGAAGATACTCCAGCTTGCAATTGTACAATTCCAAATTGTACACATGGTAGGGGAAGGCCAAGAAATTTAGTAACATCACAAGTGGAGATGAATCAGCCTAGGGAGCAAGTACCGATAGGTGACACAACCACTCAAAATATCACAGTCAAACCTCCAAGAGAAGAATCTGATGGGATCATACAAGTGAATGTCACTATACAATTTCCATGATGGTAAGTGTAAATAGGCTAGGAATGAAAAAAAAAAGAAAAATAAAATGCCTTAATTGTGAAAATCCCTCGAGATGCAATTAGGAAGGAAGTGGGTTGAAAACTGAAAATGATGACCTCTTCAAGAGAGAAAATAGACAAAAGTTTCTCTAAGTGATAGATTGTACAAATCAAAGATGAAAAAGCACAAGTACTAGATCGTACAAAGCAATTTTTGAAGTCAAAAAGCATAAAAGAGAGATTGTACAAGTGAAATTGGAAAAAGTACATTGGAAATCATACAAGAAGGCATGTTGTATGATTTAGGTCATACAATGTACGATTTTAGGCATAGTGTATGATTTTCAACTATCACATTAAATGTCGCATGTGTGGATCGATGAGTTGTCGAAAAAGAGGGAAAAAGTTAAAAATCGCATGAAAAGTGATGAGTTGTCAATCATCCAAGAAAGGAAGATGAAAAGACATGTAAAATGGTGCAATTTCAAATTTGGAGTGGTTAGGGTTTGGAGATAGTTTAAATAGAAGGCTTACCTTGCAAATTTTTAAATCGTACAAAAGGAGAATTCAAAATTTTTAGGAGGACGAAGGTGAAAAGCATGCAACTAAATGGAGAGGACTACATGGGCATTAAAACTCATCAATAACCTACAAATAAATTATGACCCATTTTTAATTCACACCAAGGAGAACTTTTCACATTCGAAGAAATCGAACCGAAGAAGAAAAGGGAGAAAAAGCAAGGGTTTGACTCCATCGAAGGGAGAATTCAAAGTTCAACCAAAAATAAAGGAGGGTTAGTAGTAGAAGGCATCCAAGCAAGAACCAAGTGGTGGAGAAATACACATTAGGGTTCGAAGAAGTGGCAACTTGGAGCCAGAGTGGAAAAATTACAAAGAAAAGGAAGTACAAACCCTAAATCAGACAAAATGACCAAAAATGAAAGGGAGAAGATGGAGGAAAGGAAGGAGCAGTCCATACAACCATATTTGATAGCCAAATTTTTTATTTTTGGGGATAAATTGTACCAAGGGTGGAAGAATTGAGAAATTACTCCCAAAAAGCATTGAAAAGGTAGATCGGGGCATTTCAACAACTGGGTCAGAGAGAAATCATAGAAGGAAAATGCAAAACATGATTTTTAGGTAGATAAGGGTTTGAAAAGATGTACTGTATGATTTTGTGGTGGAGTGTACAGTCTCAGGAAAAAATTTGTGCAATTTTGGGTACTTTTGGGCTATTTTTAGCCATTTTTGAGCAAATCATACGAATCGTATGGATTCAATGAAGGGGAGCAATTGGAGAGGAATATTATATGGAGTAGTATGGGCCTATATGATTTCATGCTATAGTTGTATGATTTGAGGGAGATGGAGTAGTTTTAAGACCAAACAATGATAGTTTGAACGATTGTACGATCTAGAAGGGTTGCTCCTAAGGAAACCATACAAGAGTGAGAAGAAGAGCATATTGTATGATTTACAATATATTGTATGATTTGTAGTAGTTTGTATGATTTCCAACACACTTCCAATTATAAAATTGGTGATGTTCAAGTAGCAAGACAACTAGAGGTATGGCAAGAAAATGATCTCAATAGAAGAGTTTGGATACCGATTAAGGAGGATTGTAGCCAATAGGGTGGAATGATCACCAAGACCTCTACACGAGAGAGTCATGACCATAGTAGTACCAAGGGTGATAGTCTTAGTCCCATGATTGGTATGGTACTCATCCTTGGAGAAGAGGAGGATACAGGTCATGGAGAGGTCAGAGGTACTAGAGGGCTGATAAAAGAAGAACACCACCAAGATATCGAGAGGAGAGAATGGCACAAGAAAGGGTCCCAAGAAGGGAATTGAGGAGTGAGGTACATATTCTAGATCTGGAAGAGGATCTGAGTAGTGGACCTGAGGAAGGTCAAGTGGAGATAATAAATATTTCATTCATACAACATGGAGGAGAAACATGTAGGTGATGGTGGAATGATGAATGGAATAAGAACCATCCCTGGAGGAAATAATTTGAGGAGGCTAGTGTAGCTATAATAGTGCAAGTGCCACCACACCAGAAAACCTTCTTCTACAACTATCTATTGTAGATGGTTTAGGCGTATAATCCTGCAACCAGAACTACCTTTGTCAATGTGGACAAGAGGTCGATGAGAATAGAAGTTATGATGGATGCATTCAGGAAGACATTCAGATTGCTAGCATACGACACAGAGATAGTTAAGAAGTTGGTTGATCCGATTGAGTCATATCGTATCATCACTTCATTAACTGATGTGAAGTCATCGACTACTACAAAGATCTTGGGTGTAAGGACTCGAGGAATTAAATAGAGCTAGCTGAAAGGGGATGATTGGCCATGTGCTATGAATATAGTAATGGCTCGACTATCAAGGGATACATGAGCTATGGAGATGCCAATATAGATGGCTCAATATGTAGAAGGTATCACCAAGGGAATCAAGTATGATTGGGGTACCTATCTAGAAATAAAAATGCATGAAGTACTGATGAAAAGATCAAAGAATTTTGGAATGACTTTCCATGCCATTGGACTATTATTAAATGTTGTTACGGAGTTGGGAATCTACTTTCCAGGTTTGATAGAACCTAGGAATGTGAGGGTAGGACAGCCAACCATTTTGAGGTGGGAAAAGTTAGTACCTATTAAGAAGGAGACTCCAGAGAAGTCTCGAACAAAGAAGGAGCAGTAGGCCATAGAGGTACCAGAGGATACTCCTTCAGATGATGAGGATGTACATCCCTAGAGGAAAAGGCCAAGGAGATTAGAACCTAAACTAGAACAACAAGCAATGCAACAATGGTAGTAGGAGCAGCCATAAATTCAAGAAAGGGAGGAAAATATGGAGAGACAAGTAAGCCCAATACAAATAAGAATGAGATGACAATGGGAAATAATGGCAAAGAATCCCATCCCAGAAAAACAAGATGAGCCTGCACAGAAGGATCAATAGGAGGAAGAACAATCAGATTCAGAGAAGATGGATCTAGATGACTGGAGTTGGGTAGAAGCAGAGAAGATAGTGGTATCTCCACAAATTTTCCAACATAATGAATTTGAAATCTTGGACTCTTCAAAATTTTTAAAGGATATAGAGATGGGGTAGATAGCACAAGAAGTGGTAGCCACCACTCAAGAGGAAAAAGAGGAAACCGAAGTGAGAGTGGAAGCCTCAGAGGAAGAGTCTAGGAAAAGAAGAAGCCCCATTTCAAATTCATGATGGGAGGAAGTTCAAAACAAAATAACCCAAGTGATGCACAAGAAGAGGTGAAAGCATCACAAGAACAAGAAGAACCTATTGTTGAAAAAGTCACAGCAATGGAGACACAATAGAATCAAGAGGAAGAATAGGTGACTGAAGAGCAACAGGTGGGCTCCACTAAACAGAAAGAAGCCCAAGAATAGATAGAGCAACAACAATCTCAATAGGATATTGTGAATATACAAGATAATGTGGAGGAAGAGAATATTATAGAATAGACTCCACCTCAAGAAAATATAGACACAGAGAGAGCACTTCGAGAGCTTGGAGGAAGCTCTAGCCACCACATGGAGGAAGAGGAAGAACGAACTCCTACAGAAGAGGAACGATGGAGAATGAGAACAAGCTACCTTTTGAAGGTACCATAGTTCGGCAAGATCAAAACTAAAGAGGAGGTGAAAGGAGTAGAAGATGATGTGGAACATTTCTTCTCATAGATAAGTGATGCCATAGCTAGCACCAAATTACAATTTTGTATTGGATGCATGGGAGAATTGAAGTTATGGGAGGAACAAGTGTCTCTCGAATTGGAGAAGATAATAGAATGGGTGAGCAATGAGGAGCGTACAAGGAGAATTGTAGACATTCATGTACAACACCCATGGAAGTTACCTAGGGAAGAGGTAACAACAATGTTGGGAAGAGATGACTTGCCAGAAGGAGTGAGAACCAACTATAGGCAATATCCGAGGTTGTACTTGGATACAACCAATCATCCAACTTGTCCCATGAACATAGGGAGTTGGAGTACAAGAGAGTCACTACAGATTTGGCTATCACTCTGAGGAAGTTTAACTTTCTAACACATTGGATAGAGTGGTTGAGCATCAGATTGGAGCAAATTTATCAGCTCAAGGAATCTCAGAAGGAGGAGACAGAAGCCACTCAAAAGGAAATTATTGCAATGGAGGAAGAATTGTAAAAGTGTAAGGCTATAGTAGAGGAGAAAATAAAGAAACTAGAGGAATATCTGACAAGCATAAAGGTTGAGTCTAAAACTAGACTTAATTTGCTTGAAGAGGAGAAGTGACAGATCTCACAGATAGTAGAAGACAGGATTAAGGAGTTGGAGGTACAACTCAAGGCAAAGGATGAACAGATGATAGCACAGTTGGCTGAGAAAAATGAGCAAGTGGTGACATAGGCCAAGAAGATAGAAGAACTTCAAAAGGACAACAAAAGATATAATGATTTGGTCCTGGAGAAACAAGTGCAATTGAAGGCCAGGGAAGATATTGTTCATGCCTTGGAGGCTGATATTAATCACCACCTAAAGACCATTACTAAGAAGAATGAAGAGCTTCAGGTGGTGACTCAAATAGAAGCTCACTTGTAGGAGAGGTTGAAGAGGAGTGCCACTGATCGAGAAAAGCAAATGATGGAATTCCTGAAGACTGTTGAAGAGAAGGCTAATTTCCATGGGGTGAAAGTAGTGGAAATGGGAAGCTATGCAGCCAAGTTGAAGAATGAACGTGCAATTCTTCAAACCAAAGTGACTGACTTGGAAGAGTTAGTTGTAGACTATGAGGTACAATTGAAGTAGAAAGGTGAGTCGATGAGGACACCGACCAAAGTAAAGGGGAGGGCAGATGTAGGCAACAAATCCACCTCCTAGAAGAAGAGAAAGTGACAAAAGGGATTTGCTCAATTTTGACAATTTTGATAGTTTGTACAAGTTTTGCAAATCGTACAGGTAGGAGTAAACCATACAACTAGGAGGGCAAACCATACAAGGCAAAGACAAACCATACAAGGTGCACTAAAATGCAATGAAATGCATGGGAAATGTAATTTCAGGTTGAAATGGTGCATAGGTTTGATAATTAAGGTGTTAGACTTAGTAAAAGTCTTAATTAATGCATTCCATTATGCATGGGTGGTTGTAAATAACTAATTGCCTTAGGAACCACTTTGGAATGGCCTGGGCAATGTTATATAAGGCCCCATTTTCAATTTTGTAGGTCTGGATAATTGTTGGTTGTAATCTGATTGAGTTATGCTATTATGTTCTGAGTTCTAGCTATAATTGTTGTAGATCAGCCATGTTGTAAGTGAAATTATGATAGAATAATATACAAATGAGCACAATTATGTTTTCTAGGTTGTGTACGATTCTGGCATGGATGAATGACAATTGATGGCTTAATGATGTTGTATGTACTTTCTGGTGAATGTTTTGGCTAGTTTATGCCTTGTGGTGATAGAATGGATTAATCCAGCATTGGTGAAGCTTTGTAGAATGATCTATGATGATGGAAGCATTATTGAGGATGTAGTGAACCCTGTTGTATGATTTTTGGATGTAGCCATTGGATTTGCATCTCTCTCAAGCCCCGTTGATATGTTTTGCATGTTATAGGAAAAGGATTAATTGGCATATTAAACCCTTACAAAACCTATCTGAGAGAGATTGGCCCATTAGAGTATCCAATTTAGCACTTGGATGTACTTTATTTCTGTACATATCGTACACCAGAGTTCGTACAAATCGTACAAAGACAACTTACCCGATTTGGCAATTCAGGCGATTGAAGGAAACTTACCCGATTTGGCAGTTTTGGGAAATCGACTTGTTGGTTACAAAACTGTGTACGATAGCCTGCAAAACTAAATCTGAAGGATTGGTTGAGTGTAGAATCATACAAGCCATGTCACTATATGATTTTGGATCGTACAGTGTGTCGAATTGACTTTCGTACAAGTTGTTCATTGGGCATAAAATGGTAGTTTTAGGGACTCTATACGATTGTACGATTTGGTAGACAAGTTAGAGATAGTACATTGATCATTCTAAGCACTAGAAATCACCTCCCCACTAGGAATACTGCACCCCTATGCTACAACTAGAAATCTTAGAACCGTAGTAGAACTGAATTTGAAACTGGATGAAGCACATACGGAATAGATTCAGTAGCTTAACTAGTTGGATGAATACTGATGTGATGGATGACAACCTACTCAAGGAATAGAAGCAACATAAATAGAGAATAATTGTTCATATCCATTACATCTAGGGAAGAAGAAATAATTTGCATGATCGAGGATGAATTTGTTGCCCAGATGTTGCAAGACATGACTAGCGATGAACCTTCTCGCCCAAAAATCATAGGAGAAGATCTACAAATACAATTGCATACATTAAAGGAGTAAGACTTAATTTGGGAAGGCAAGTAAAAATAGAATAGATTCTTTTTCAAGAGTCTAGGAAGGCTACTACAAAAAATATATAGGAGATGTACAAAAATATACGCCAACTACAAGACATAGTGCAGCAATTGAAGTTACAGATTCAACAAACATAGACTGGTTAGCCAACCAAAGTTGAAATTGTAGTACAGAAAGACTAGGTGATGGATGTGCCTACAAATTCTCTAGAATCTAAGGATAGAATTACTTCTTCTGGTCATATTAGGTCAGATTCTAGAAAAGAGGCTAGCTTAGAAGCTGAGGTAGGGGACCTCTCTAAGGCCTTTGCTAAAAAAATTTGTGAAGAACATGGGAGCTCAATTCTACAAACAGGTCCCCCTATAGTAGATATTGAGGAGATTGAGCCTAAAAATTCACCTCTAGTTGCTCAAACAAAAGGAATGTAAGAACCAAAAATTGAGATGGAGGTAGAACACTCTACAGAAAATGAATAGTTAGTAGGACAACCACCTACTAACCAACATGTGACTAACTAGTCACCTAAGAAGATGCCTATTGAGCTAGTACAAGAAGTTTCTATGGACAAGAAGTCAAAATATTTTGATGATCGTGAGGTGACACCATCACTAGTAATAAAAAATAGGAATCCCTCTATTTTCATTGCTCACACATCCATATAGGTACAACCAGTGATGTTAAGGCCTAAGAGAAAAGTTGCAAGGGAATAAAAAAGAAGACCAGGAACTAGGGCAAGGACTGCAATACCTAAGGCTCAACCAACCCTAAATTATATTATGAATGGGCTAAATCTATGAAGGTTTTTTCCAAGAAGAATGAGCAGTTTGCAAAGCTCCAAGAAAATCTTAAAGGATAAAAAAATCAAGGAAGGCCTTTGAATGAATGGCCAAGGAGCCAACGATTTTTGTCAATATTTCCTGAGAAAATTAATTCTAGGATTTCTATGGATCGATTGATGATAAGCCATCCAATATGAAAGAATAATTTAAAAAATGAGTGTACTAGATACCATGCAACCTACAGTTCAAACGAAAACAAGACACCTCTAACAGAGGTGAAAGCAAAAAAAGTTGATTATGTCGATATTGCACTTAAGCCAGAGGTGGCCAAAGTTAAGGTTGTTAATGAATCTGAAACCAACAAAAAGACCCTATAACTATCATTCACAATTATAGAATCACACTACTTTTGTATTGATTTGATAAAAGGATTACAAATTGATATCCTTTTACAAATTTGCCCTGGAGGCTACAATGGGATCTTCCCTAAGAAAGCCCTTTTGGATGTGTACAAAGCTAGCAGGATCAGTCTTCTTTATTCTCCTTAGTTGTAGGTGTGCTTATTGCTTGTGGGACACCACTGGTTGGATGTGTTCTTTGTACCTATTGAACCTGCAAAATCTTGTTAGAGAGTTAGGAGGTCTGCCTCAGTAAAACCCCATGGTTATGAAGAAAAAAACCTCTTAAAACTAAATTAAAACATGAAATAACTTGATAACAGTAATATGAAAGACTAAACTAGGCCATATTTACATATCTGGATAATTTTGGTGTTTGTAGCAGAGGTTTGCATGGGGTCATCCAAATATGGTGTGAACCCAAAGGTTCATACGAGGTCGTGTGAACCTGTCCTTTAGTGATCGAACCCGCAAGTTGGATTTTTGGAATCACCTGGAGCAACTGTAACTTTGGTCTTTTGGCAAGTCACATTCAAAATCTGCACTTTTGGGGTCGTTTTCCTGTCACACTCACAAGGAATGTCACAAAAGGTAGCTGAATATGCTATAGCGATGTGTATACGATATATGGGTGATGGTCTATTGATGAGTGTTGGCTATAGTGATTTCGGCAGAGTTTCGATATGCAAATGTTGGGATCCTTTGAATAGTGGAAATGGCCTTCTATTTATAGACTTGGCCAAGATGAGGGGGAGGGGATGAGGTGTCCCCTGTGAGGTGTCAATGGTGAGGTGTCCACCTGGGAGGTGTCCTGGGTGATTAATGAAGTTGGGTAAGAGAATATCTCACCCATCCATAAATCATAATGACATGCTAAAATATTCATTTGGCATTTATGAAGACCATTTAGAAATATCTTTTAATTAAAAATACTTCTTTTGTGCAAAAGTCTTCATCTTTCATTTATGACCCAAGGGAGTGTGAGGTTGAGAAATATTTGTATGAGAGGTGGCTAGGCTAGGACAGGTGAGGTGGAAGGCTAGGCTAGTCAAAGTAGACTAGATGAGGTGGCAAGCTTAGACCAAACTAGGATTAGATCTAATTAAGCATGTGATTAGCCATAAAGCTTAGACCCAATTTGGAGCATAAAGTGCTTTTTGACCATGGTGTAGAATTCAACCTTGGTTGAGTTAGGAATGAGGTTGCATGAGGACCCATGATTTGGTGTAGGAAAGGGCTTAGCTAGCCCAAGGGGGCTAAGGAGGATGAATAGTTATTTTGATAAATGAATAGTATTTTTAGCCAATTTATGCAATTTTCAAGGGTTTTGCAAATTGATTGACCATGAAGATGAGGATATGGACAATGTGTGACTTTGGATGTTTACATTTTACCCCCTTTTGTACTAGATTGTGTGAAACATGGTTTAGTACAAAAACTGATGATATGAATTGATGGGATGATTTGGAAGGCAAATAATTTGCAATTGATGATTTTGGATGATTGTGAGAGAGACGCATTGATAAAAAGATGTTATTGGGTACAACACTTTGGAGTGTTGTAAGAATTATTGTTGTAGGAAGGCATAAGGTCACCTTATATTGTGATCAACTTAGGATGTTTCAATTTATGGAATGGACAAATACCTTTGTCAATTTTTGCTTTTGATTGATTGATGAGCTCATTTGGTAATGTTTAACAAACTGTTGGAGCCATAGGGTAGAACTTTTAGGAGCTTCATTCACAAGTGGTCTTACGACTACCACTATGAATATTGGAATCCATGAGGTGTCTACTAGCAGATGTGTTTTGAATTCTATCAAACATTGATTTGTTTTTGGATTGGAATTTTGGTTGAGAAGAGAAATTTTGTTGTATCTGTCCTATCATAAGGATTTGAGATGATCTTGAGCAAAATTTTTCTTAGGTATTTTTTGTATCCATGGTTGGAAATTTTGGTTGTTTGATCATGTGGAAGGCAACTTGTGATGTATCGAATGATTACCCTCTCAAGCAATGAATTGGCAATGGAGGTGACGAAAATTGGTGATGAAGCGATTATTAATGATACTGGTGGAAATAGAAAAATGTTGCATAAAACTCACCAAAATGGAGCATTTGGGAGATTGTCCAGGATGTGTGGATGCTGATGTGAAAATTTAAGGGAATAATTATAGGGTCTCATAGGGTCATGCAAACCAGGGTGATTCGCACGAGGTTGTGTGAACATGTCGGTTTGCATGGGTGGAGTGCCAATTAGGGATTATGGAGGGTTTAAATTGGAATTCGATGGATTTGATGGCATTACTTACACGAGGGAATGGAGGAGAGATTGGTGAGTAGAAAGAAATAAAATGGAGTGATGTCATATGGTGAATCAAGTGAGACAAGACGATGAGTGGTTCAACGAACACGATCACTAGGACGACAACATCGAAGGTAGGTTTTTTATCCTTTCTTGGTTAATGTGTAACCTAAGTAGGATAACAGGAATGTTGTTTTTGCTTTTTTACACTATAGAGTGTGCATGCATGCATGGAATGAGTAAAACATGGACACTATGTGTAAAACAAGGAAAATGTGTATCTCGGGGTAGGGTCAGTTTTTGTCTGTGATGCTTTCCTATTGAAAAGTGTGTAATTGGTGTGATGCATGGGATGGGGTAGGAAAGCACTCACATGTCGAAAGTGACCAGTCGGGTCACTTAGGAAGCCAAATGGGTAGCAAGATTTACTTTTTGTTTTTAATTTTGACTTTTTTTTACTACCTCGGAATGCATGAACATGTCTTTACAAGACTTTGTTCGATTTTTCTTGTTTTGAGTTTTCGCACATGGGAAATGCATGTTTTCAAAATTTGGACCTCGAGATGAAATTGCACCCATGAATTTCATCAGCATCGAGATGTTTACATGGGGTCATACAAACCTGGAAGTTCACACAGGGTCGTGTGAATGGGTCGATTCGCACGGGGTCATGCGAACCTACCTTGAGATATGTAATTTGGATGTTTCGAGTCTATTTTGACTTGTATTTTCTTTTTGGTTTTTTGACATGTTTACATGTAAAAATAAGAATAACTAGATTGATTTTATATACATGATTTCTAACTCAAGGCATTTGTGAATTGGCAAGTGAAGAAGATATATGTGTGTTATTGACTGTGCAAATTCTAAAAGGAGTTGGAGGATGCATGGTAGCTAGAGGATGGCCAGTGGTTATGAAAGGTTGTCCTATATGGTGTGTGTATTATGTGTGAGGTTCATGTGAACCATGTGTATATATCAAAATTATGTGAAAGGTGGTATCTTGATTGCAACACCTTTTATTTATTGATGGGAGAGATGATTGTGATGTTGGAGGACATCTATCAGATTTATTGGCTACTGATAGACGGTATTACAGTCATGACAGTGGAAAAGGACCTGAGAGATGGTATTTTGGAGAGGGTATTTGGATAGCAGTGGCAGCGAGTAGATGCTAAGGGTGGGGTGGACTACGTCAAGTATTAATGTAAGCATTTCTTATCCAACTATCATATCATGGTGATGTTTTTGATAGCAATTCATGCACTGCTTGACACTTTAGGGATGAGATTCCCTAGGAATATTATGGGCATCATGTGTTATATGGTGAAAAGGAGCATCGTGTATGCATGGGTACCTACATTTTTGGCACATGTGTATAGGGAGCTTCAAGGAGTCATGAGGATAGAGAGGATAGGCATTAGTGTGAGCCCACTGCTTCAGATTTGGGTGTGGGAGAATATCCTAATTTTGTAGTTGGAATACTTGTCATATGATGCACACACCTCAAATGTTATGGATGTACCATATGCCATGTAGTGGAGGACAGACATGGAGGGTCAAAGGAGGAGGGTGTGGGAGAGAGACCTGATGTTTCACTGAGAGGAGTTGGGTAGCTTGAGGGTAGACTTAGTGAGGTGGAGGCCATGGAGAGGGGCACCTAAGTGGACAAAGGATGTGGAGCATATGATTTGGGTGAATCAAGGGTGATGGATTATAGGGAAGTACGATTCTTAGATCGAGTACTTCCCATTCTCATAGGTACAATGGTAGTTTGGGTTGCGACAAGGTAGACCAGAGCCACAGGTTATTATTTATAGAGTGTAGGGTGACACAGGGCCACTGCCAATGGTGCCTCCACTAAATTTGATGCATGATGAGTCCATGGTGATCCCAGATGTGGATGACACTAGGATGATGCTCGATTTTGATATGTGGTGGATGAGTTAGGTATGGGAGCCAATGCTCGAGGTGGTCAATGGATGGGTAAAGGTAGTAGGGGTGTTCCCTGATAGGGGTCTACCAAGTTGGGTGAGGGTAGCATCATCAAGATATAGGGGAGTACAATAGGAGGAGAGGCCACCTAAGTTGGGGGAGGAGGATGATAGGCTAATTTGACATGTGAGGCCATGTCATGATGAGCATGATCATTTGGTGAGTGATGGAGGCACAGGGCCATCGATGGAATGATGTGGAGAGATTAGGGAGGGCACAGTCGTGATGGAGGAGACACCCAGGATGGATGTCACATATGACTCATCGGATGAGTCACCGATGATGGACGAGGAGGGGTTTGATGTTTATTTTGATGGTGATCTGAGTGTGGAGTATGAGGTACACCAACTACAGGAGGAGGTCAAGAGGCTTAGGGATAAGCTTCTTGACACGAATATGGATTGGGTGAGTGATCACTCATTTTTGGATGAGGAGGTGTAGGAGCTAGAGGCTAACTTGCAGGCCATCCTAGAGGAGAGAGATGAGTCTAGGGTAAGAGCACAACTAGTAGTGGAGGAGTTGGAGGTGCTAAGGGTGGAGAAGGATAGGATCATAGGTGAGTGAGATAGGATGAGGGATGAATGGGATGATTCCTGAGGGGAGGTGGACATCTTGAGGGACGAGCAGGATGCTGCTTGAGGAGAGGCTATGATTTTGATGAGAGAGCAGGATGCGGCCCATAGGGAGCAAAACAAGATGATTGATTCTATGGAGTAGCTCCAAGGACTATTAGATGTGGCTAGATCTGATACTAAGACCATGATGATGAGTCATATAGTTAGGGTGGTGGAGCTCGAGTGAGCCATATGGGAGATGCAGCTTACTAAGGAGTGAGTTGAGTAGGAGATTATTGTCCTGGGTGAGGTAATGTTGTAGACACCTAAAAAATGTCATGTTTAGGAGACTACCCATATGGACACATACACAGACCATATGAACCCTCTTGCATCTATCCAAGAGTAAGCAATGGTCCTAACCACTAAAATAGAGTAGTTCTAGCCCATCCAATCCTGGCTACTCTCAAGAGGAGTGGCCACCACACCTGGCCGTCGAAGACTATACCGGCAACACCTAGCCGCTAAACCTAATAGCGGCCAAAATCACACACAGTCTAGCCATGATTTTGGGCCCATATCACATAGTCCGACTGCACCTATGCATGATTTTAGGTGGATTTTGGTGAGGAACTCCCCGAGTCCCTCCTAAATACCCCTTCAATGCAAATTTGTGACTGATGCTTCCCACCCAGAATGGTCAGTCGCATGCAATTTGTATGTAGGCTTCTCTAGGAAGCCAAGTTCTAGATATGAGAGGGAATTCTACATATAGACTCTCCCACAAAAAGCAAAGGATTCGAGAAGTTTCAGAGTTAAGCATCGAAACCCTATCAAAATGAAGAACCAATCTTTAGCACTTTGAGGAGCATTGGAGCATCGTTCAGCTGAGCTATGACAATGCATTAGTTATCATATTAACCATTCCCAACCACCAATCAGTGTAGGAGACACACTCGATGACCCTTGAACATCAATTTTGGCAAAGAGGATAGTGCAAAAATCCTTGAACCATAAGGAGGAGAGCTTCGCATCGTAGCCACTATCTCGAAAAGTGACCCATAGGCATATCTTAGGGCATAAGTGTTATTTCCTCTTACTTTTAGCTTAGCTTTATTACTACTTAATTTATGGCTCGATCATAGTTTATATTTGGTTTCATTTATGCTTGTATTTCATATTTCCTTAGCTTATCACGTATTTCTTATTTTTTTCATGTTTATATTTCATTATCAATATCATGAGTATTTAGATCCGCTAATAAAGGCCTCATCCGGAGAGGTGGACCATACTACTATGTGTACTTTGTTGTTTTCATGAGCACAAGTACAGATCCTTAGGACCTGATTGACGCAGCAGGAGCACATAGATCCCTCTAGGACCAAATTTGGATAAGGGGGCATCTATAAGCCCCCATACAATTTTTTGTGCGAGACCAGGAGGCCTTCGTAGATGCACCATTCCCTTGCAGGGGTCATATCTGATTGCTACTCTATATTGTATAATTCTTTATATCAAAATTATGGGTATCCCTCAGAGGGACAAAATTGTAACTGAGGATTCGGGATATCAATAAATAAAACATATTTATTTATTTTCTTATTTACCATGTTGCATGTGCTTTTAGTGTTTTCATTTTGTGCAAGTGATAGCATACATAATAAATCAATATAGCAAGTAGGGTAGTTGGGGTGCACGCTTCCTGAGGTTGTTGGGAAGTCTACATATAGACTCTCCCATAAAAAGCAAATAATATAAGAAGTTTCATAGTTAAGTAGTGAAGCCATATCAAAATAGAAGACCGATCTTCAACACTTTGAGGAGCATTGGAGCACCATTCGACTGAGCTAAACCATGAATTAGTTGTCAAATTCACCATTCCCAACCGCCAATTAGTTTAGGAGACACACTCGATGACCCTTGAACATCAATATCGATAAATATGATAGTGCACAAATCCTTGAACCACAAGGACGAGAGTTTTGCATCACAGTTGTTGTCTCGGATAGTGGCTCATAGGCATATATTAGGGCATAAGCATTATTTCCTCTTGCTTTTAGCTTAGCTTTATTATTGCTTAATTTATGGCTTGATCATAGTTTAGATCTGGTTTCATTTATGCTTGTATTTCATATTTCCTTAGCTTATCATGCATTTCTTATTATGTTCATGTTTATATTTCATTATCAGTATCATGAGTATTCATATCCGCTAACAAAGGCCTCATCTAGAGAGGCGGCCCATCCTACTAAGCATACTTTATTGTTTTCATGAGCATAGGTATAGATCCTCATGACCAAATTGAAGTAGCGGGAGCATAGAGATCCCTCTAGGACCAGATCTAGAGAAGGGGGCATCTATAAGCCCCCATATAGTTTCATGTGTGGGACCAGAGGCTTGTATAGACACATTGTTCCCTTACGAGGAACATATCTGATCACTGCTCTATATTGTGTAATTATTTGTATCAAAATGATGGGTATCCCTTAGAAATATGGACTTGTAACTGAGGATTTAGGATATCAATAAATAAATCATCTTTATTTGTTTTCTTATGTCTCGTGTTGCATGTGCTTTTAGTGTTTTCATTTTGTGCAAGTGGTAGCATACATAATAAATCAATATAGCAAGTAGGGTAGTTGGGTTACGCTTCCTAGGGTCACACAAATGGCGATCATGGTGGGACTCCCACCAGGTTTTTATTTTTCAGCCAATTTACTAATGTTTCAAATGTTTTTATCTATGCAGGTCTAGCCACTTTTGTTAACAGTGGCCAATAGATCTTAGCTACTATAGCTATCAACAGTGAAAATCAGCCACTCTGGTCAATAATGACTAGCAGGAAAATAGAGACAGAGGTCATCTAGGTCATCATCAGGTGACGAATTAAGGTTGGTATACATTTCTACTTCTCTGTGACTTTTTGTCTACATTTATTTTCTAGAAATAGTAAGAAAAAACATAGCTAAGAAGGGGAAAATGAGGAAAATGAAATGAAAGTTGCATTATAAGTTTCTTGATTTTCTTTAGTTTCCTCTAGGAGCTACTAGGAACAATGGGCCTCTGCTTGTAAGGTCTACCCTAGTCTCCAGCATGCTAGGCTTCTATCTGTAAGTTTTCTTGCATGTGGCCCAACTAGTGGCCTAGTAGGAATTGCATCGTATGAATATCATATAGATTACATTAGATATGCATCTTTCTAAAAGAAAAATATTTCTTTTTATGCATATAGCGATGTAAAGCATGAATTCTGGTTGATGCATCATTTTTTATTTCAAGAATCTAAAAAGAACACCACACACTTACTCGTTCTAACATAACATTGGGAAGGTTGGATTTCATCACCAACCCCCAATTCAAACCGGTGATGTTGGAATTCATCTCCTTCTATCGACTTGTCCCCTAAATGTACTTAGACAAAATAGAGAATTCTTTTGAAGTTGGTACAAGTCACTTGTACTCAAACTATCTTCCACTATGGCATAGTGGAAGAACTAGGCAAATCGCCACTGGGATTTAAGATGTATACACTAGACTCTTTTGAGAAATCATGTTCGACACTAGTGTTCTTAGTCTCCACTTTGATTGAGTTCCCTCATTCCAAGTCCAAAGCATAAACAAGAAATCAAGGTCATCAACAAATCTGAACACACTAGATAGTTTAGGGAACACATTAAAATCCTTAAACAAGATAAATATATGCTCACTTTGTTTGTGTGATTTAGAAATTAATCAAGAAAATAACACAAATTAAAATGGTGAACACACAGAGCAACCACCCCCAGTCCATTACCAAGGGGGAAACTAGTGCTCCTCACACTCACAAATACACTAGTGTTGAGCCGCCCACCCATAGTGTTTCTAGACGAAGTTTAGAAAGTCTTAGGGATGACAAATCAACCCTTGGGGGGACTCCACAAGAAACCCCAGTGAGAGATCCACTTCCTGGGTCCCAATCACATAGACATGAGGAGGCCTCAAAGACCCCCTCATCACACAAGAATGAGGAGTCCTCATGGTGCCTCTCATCATATAGACACATAGAGGCATCACGACCTCCTTCATCACATAAATAAGAGGAGGCGTCATTACCTCCCTCTTTACATCGACATGCAGAGGCATCACGACCTCACTCGTTGCATAGACATGTGGAGGTTGTGAAGTCTCCATCATCATGCTAGCATGAGGAGGCATCAAGACCTCCATCATCATGTAGGCAAAAAAGGGAGGTAAGATCCCAAACATCATATGACACACATAGAACAAATCCACCCAATGAGGGTAAAGACCATAGGTTTGCACCCAATCATAGACCTAGGACATCCTATAGCCTCCCTACGGATGGGAGAGTACCCCTAGACCATGAGCTCATTGGTGCAAATGGGACTCCATGAGATCAACCATGGAGAACTAGACAACTAGATGAGCTAGATTGGTTTCCCCTATGACTAGCTTCAATAAGCATCACTATTGCACGTTCTACTTTAGGTAGTTCACATAGTGTAGCCACTAGACATACCAATGAACCAAGGGAAGCTTCAAAGTGATCCCACAACACATACACTACTTCATATCATGAGCATACTCAACCCTTAACATAGTACATAGAGCAAGTCACCCTAGCAGACAGGGGTAGACACACAACAAGAATCTCCTTGAGAGATCTCAACATTAGAACTCCTTGCATAAAGGTAGAAAGACATGAACCCTAATAGCAAGTTTCTTAGACTACCTATGTAGATTGGAAGAAGAGATATGCATTGAGCAGGAATGCATGGAAGATCTTGAGAAAGAGGATCATAGAAAAAGGTGCATGTGCTTACAAGAAAAACTCTCAAGAGAAGAAAGGGCAGAGCGTGAGGAGCTAGTAGAGAGGCTAGCTCAAATAGATGCACACATAGCCGATGAGAGGTATCAACACGGAGAGTGTGCCAATTCTCCATGGGATAATGGCACTAGATATTAGCATATTTGCCATGCTCCACATCATCAACACCTAGATCCCAAGAAAACACAACTCAACAGGGACCAGACAAGGATAGGAGATCAAGAACAAACCCATCTAGAACCTCCAAGCATGGTCATGGGGGATGAGCATAGAGGCCTGATTAGGACAAATATTGGAAAACCTCCATTACCACTATGGTAAAACCTTCAAGAACATGATATTATCTCCTCGAAGGTATACAAAACACTCATTGATAGAGTCAAGTCTCTCAAAAAGGACATAAATGGACAAAATCCAACATTAGACAAGATACACAACCAACCTTTGTGACCATTAGTCCTGAGTCTCGCATATCCTACATATTTTGAGATGCCTAGGTTGGATAAGTTTAAAGGGGAGGGAGATGCACAAGAACACGTGACCAAATTCATGAATGTGTTATTCCACCTAGTAGAGATGATGCCCTGATGTTGATAATATTTATCATGACTTTCTCGGGTGCAGCAACCCAATGGTTCAATCAGTTTCCTAAGCACAACATCACCAGTTTTGAGCAACTGGTAAATACATTCCTAGAACATTTCTCCTTCGATACTAATAATAAGGTGAACTTGTCTGACCTAGCTAACTTGAATTAATATGATGATGAGCCAATGATGGAATATGGGGATAGGTGGAGAAAAATGATGGCAAAGATCATTCTTTGTCCCCATATAAGAACTCGTTTAAATGTTCACAAAGAGTTACGTAAAGAATATCTCTCTATTGTTATAGTTACAAAAGTACGATTCATTTGAAGAAGCCTTGGCTCAAGCTAAGCTTATTGAAGACATTAAGGTCGATGAAGGAGACCTCAAGCTCTGCAACAAGAAAGAATGGAGCAAGAACAATAAGGATGATAAGAACAAGAAGAAGTAGGCCAAACTTGCTCAAGTTAATCAGGTTGTGTTAGCCATGCCACAAGGGGGGAATGGAAAACAACCCTAGAATTATCAAGCACAACCCCCTACGGCTAACTATGATCCCAAAAAAAACTAGGGCCAAAATAGAGAATGTCGGTTGCCTCATTATTTCATGCCTCTAAATGAATCAATGTAGTCAATATTCAACCAATTAAACGAGGCACAGAGGATAAGATTGCTTGAAATAAAACTATTTGACCCTAATTTTCCCAATACAAGGGGATATAGGGATGATCACTACTGCCCATACCACCAGTTCCTGGCATATGACATCGAGAACTATATCAAATTTAAGAATGTTGTGCAAAACATGATTGAAAAGGGAGAACTAAAAGTTGATAACCTGCTAGCTCTCGATAATAGGGATATGGGTATATTCAGGAACCCTTTACCTAACCATGAATCCCCTAGGGATTAGGGCACGCAGGTCAACTAGGTTCGAGTTGAGCCACCTATTCAAGGATGCATTGGAATGGTTGAGTTTGTCAACATGGTAACTAGGATTCGAATATATGGGCAACCACAGCCATTGATAGCTCCCATAAATATCCTAGCTGCACCTCGATAGAGACAGATGCAAAACAATCTGCTAGGTCCACCAACGACACCTATAGTAACGGTTCAGAGTAGATTAAATAAAAACCTATAAATGACTCTGACAAAATTATCCATTTATGAGCTCATACAATAGTATCCTAGGCACAGGGAGATGTTAATGGAGATTTTGAGATCAATTGAGCTCTAGCCCTAGAACCCATATGCGTTCACATATTTTATGGGGTAAGTTCAACAGTGCCAAGAGCTCGTGATACGTTTTTATGATCATGAAATCAAAGAAGTGTCAGCTACTATAGTAGATCCTCCTTTGCACATCATTGCATCTATCAATGACATACCATTCAAACGGGTTCTGATTGATACAGGCTCATCAATAAACATCATTACTACCAAGGCTATAGGGCACTTGAAGATACCCAAGTTCAACATTGTCCTTACTTCGGACATCCTTAGGAATTTTAATGATGCAATGTGCACCACTGTGGGCACAATAATTTTACCTATAAAAGTAGGACACAATACCATCATCGTGATGTGCCATGTGTTAGAAGGGGAAATTCAATATAACAACCTCCTAGGGTGTCCCTAGATTAGGGACATGAAGTACGTACCCTCGATCATTCACCAATGCATCAAGTATGTGCATGAGGAACAAGTGCATGTAGTTACGTATAATGAAGAACCATTCAAGTATGTGCATCAAGTTGATTTTTTGGGGGGCTTAGACCTACCATCAAAACACTTGTACATTTGACCTTCTTCTCCAACCACGTAGCCAGGAAGCAAAAGAAAATTAGTATGAGGTGACCCATCGATGTTGGTACCACCTCCCATATCCAAAGCCCCTAGCACTTCTGAAAAACATTCTACAGATAAGGTTAAGGATAAACAAAATTTGAAGACACCCATGGTAGAGGAAGGACCCAAGAGTTTTTGACCAAGCTAGCTATAGGTATCCCTACTTAAATGGACAGGAACATTACCAATAAATATTTGATGATGTACCTCATCTTGCCTCGCCTGCATCATTGACAACATCATCTACACGCTATGTGACATTGCACCTAGCCAACACATTGCTATGGGAATATCTTGTGCAAAATATGAATTTCATGTCAATAATTGAGTCTATGCAAGACATGGGACGACCAAGAGTCCCAAATTTACTAGTAGAAATGGTGGTTCCCTTAGGGATTATGCCTAACTAGACTAATTTCATATACACTGGTTTAGATTATGCCCACACTGCTCTTGACATAGAAAAGGATGAGGATAAGCCATTCACCATGAGTGTCCACTACTTGTCAAACCCTGAGTTCATGCTAATATACTTTGAATAGTGTCATTGGCATGGACATGGTTTAGATCTATATGAATAGGGATGTAGACTACCATTTCAACTATAGTACCAATTACCTACTAATGGGTGTGGTCTAGGCTATCAAATGTAGGATCGTGATGACTCCTTAGAAACAACCCTAGACATGTTAAATATTGGGTTTAAAGAGGGCATTTATTGGAACCCATATCGACCCCCTGCTAGAAACCTTTGGGATGACGAATGGGTGTTGACAGTCAATATCGCATCCCCTAAGACATATCACATTGAATCCTCCCTAGAAGTACCCCCCTCAGGAGCCAACCTATAGGAAGAAATCCACTACATGGATGTGGGTAAGAGGAGTACAACTATGTCCCAAGCAAGGATAAAAATGAAGCTGGATTGGCCTACCATGGGCCACGGTATGTTCATAACTGTGTTTAGATAGGCTAGACAAAGAGTGGATACATCTCATATGAAAGTGATTCCATTCCAAGTGATGGAGAATACAGGTTAGATGAAAGTGACTATGAGTCAGAGGACTCAACAGAGATGGCCTACTTACAACCAAGACATGCAGGTTACAGCATTGGGCCAAACACAAATACCAATGAGTTTTTCAAAAGTGATGATGACTATGAAGATGATACTGATATGGCTTATCTGGGGCATTAGCAAGCCACCCACTAACCCATCCTAGGACTAGAAACCAATGCTAATGGCTTTTGGATAAGTGATGATGACTTTGAGGATGAGACCAAGATGGCTTATCTTGGATGTCGATACTTGCTTGTGGAGAGAGAAGCAGTACTCCGTGCCACAATCCTAATATTCGCTTCCTAGGAAGTCCAGTAAACCTATATGCCATTCATCACATGGTCAACCCAAGTTCATCCACATTTAGAGAGTTGTTATTGCTAGACGATCCCATCATCCCATCTATTCATAGACTAAATCCTAATATCCCCATGCCCCCAGAGCTACATCATGAGTATGGAAGGCACACCCAGGATATAGATTTCCACCCGCAAGGTCGTGGATATCCTCAGAAGGGTCTTCGATCGCCTAATTGAGCACAATGTTAGGTTTAACCCTAAGAAATGCATCTTTGGTGTAACTTCTAGAAAACTCTTGGGATTCATCATTTCTAAATGAGGCATCGAAGTAGACCCAACAAAGGTAAAGGCTATCCTGGAAATGGCCCCACCCATGAATATCAAAGAGCTAAGAAGCCTACAAGGCAAAGTAGCATCCATAAAATGATTTATCACACAACTTTCGGATAAATATTGACCCATGAATTGACTACTACACAAGGGGGTCCCTTTCCAATGGGACGAAGAATGTCAGCAAGCCTTTGTTGAAATCAAAAAGTACCTGGAAATACTGCCAATCCTAGCTCCACCAAGGCTAGACGTGCCATTCCTACTATACATATCAGCTACAAATTTTTCTTTGGGCACCATGTTAGCTCAAAAGAACATGCAAGATAAAGAGCAAGTGATATATTACATTAGCTACACCCTAGTGAGCTACAAAATTGGATATGCATACGTAGAAAAGTTGTGCTTAGTAGTGGTCTTTGCAACCAAGAAATTGTACCACTACATATTGAGCCATACCACATATGTAATATCCAAATAAAATCCTTTGCATTATATGATGAGCAAGACATATCATAACACACGTACTGCAAAGTGGATCATGCTACTGATAGAATTTGATTTGGAATTCATAAGCCAAAAGTCCATCAAGGGACAAGTCATAGTTGATCATTTAGTTGAGGTGCCTCTCCAGAATAGTAGACCCCTTACCATAGAGCTTCTTGATGATGTGGTCTTTGCATTATCAAAAGCACCCAAACCCAAATAACTAGAAAATGAAGCAGACATGACTTTGTTCTTTGATGGTTCAAAGTGTGAGCAAGGAGATGGTGCAAGAATTATCTTTTTCATGCCACAAGGTGCTCCAATTCCCTTGTCATTCAAACTAGACTTCCCTTGCACCAATAAAAACACCGAATACAAGGCCCTAATCTTGGGTATCCAAATATCCATCGCAATGAAAATCAAGAGGTTAAATATCTTTGGTGACTCCCTCCTCATAGTCAACCAAGTCAAAGGACTATTTCAATACCGGGATCCAATCTTGAAAACTTACAAAGATCTTGTTGACACATATCTAGCAAAATTAGAGTGGTACGACATCAAGGTAATCCCTCATTCATCAAATAAATTTGTAGACACCATGGCGTCTTTGGGATCCTTAATCCCTCAGAACCCCTCTATCGATTTCACTACCATTCATGTCAAAATGCTCTCACATTCAGTGATCCAACATGAGGCTTTGGATAACAAGGAATCAATCAACATGATTCATATAGAGCCAGACCATGACTGGTTCTTTAAGGCCAAAGACTACTTAAATAAGGTGCCTTGGGGGTCCTTGATCTCTCAAGGTCCTATGGGGAATGGTACCATTATTCGCCACAAGGTTGTGTCTCAATATGTATTTGCGCAAGTCAAATTGTAGGAGGCACAAGTCATCTTATCTATCAAGGTTGTAGCCTATCAGGATTGGCTATCCCAATTACAAGACTTCCTTAGGCTTGGAAGTGTCCCATAGGGACTGTCGCATGCTGAAATATGAGCATTCAAGCAAAAATTGACTAGATATGTCTTGATAGGAGGTATATTGTATCATCGAAGCTATGATGGAGTTCTCCTACATTGCTTAGAGCCCTAAGAATCATCTTGGGTGATCTCGCAAGCTCATGATGGTACGTGCAATGGCCACTTTAGTGACATGGTCATCATCAAATGCATTCTTCCAATGGGCTATTACTGGCCCACCATGGAGAAGGATTGTTATGAGTATGTCAAGAAATGTATTAAATGTCAACATCATGCAAACCTGATGCACTTGCCATCTCAAGCCTTACAACCCATTCAAGCGGCTTGGCCATTTTCTCAGTGGGGTTTCGATCTGATTGGAAATATTTCTCCCCCATATTTGGGTCGGCACACATTCATCTTAATGGCCACTGAGTACTTCACCAAGTGGGTGGAAGCGGTCCCCTTAACCTCAAAAATTGGTCCTCGGATTGTGGAGTTCATACTTCATAATATCATTTGTCATTTTGGGGTACCCTTTAAGATAATCTCGGATAATGGACCATCATTCAAAAACAAAAATATGTGAGCTCTGACAACCAAATACAACATTCAGCATAGTTTTGTGACACCATACTATCCATAGGAAAACAAGAAAGCAGAGGCCTCAAATAAGACAATAGTAGCCATCTTAAAGAATACGATGAAATAAAACCATAGGGATTGGCATCTACAATTACCCTTAGCATTATGGGCTTACAGGACTAGCGTACGGACGCCCACTGGGGCAACACCATTTTTACTTGTATATGGCGCTAAGGCCATTATGCCCTTAGAGTTGGAAATTCCAATGTTGTGCGTCGCATTGAAAGAGTTCATCAATGACAACACTGTGTGGCAAGCTCACCTAGATCAGTTGACCCTTCTGGATGAATGATGCATCAATGCTCTAGAGCATCTTCACGTCTACCAAGATCGTCTAACACGAGCTTACAATACTAGATTCCACCTAAGAGACTTTAAAGTTGGTGATCTTGTGCTCAAAGAGAACTAGCATAACTCAAATTTATTGCCACATATACGAGATAAATTTACGGCCAACTGGATAGGGCCCTACATCATCTCTAAGAAGATTGGGCCTGGGGCATATCACCTAACAATTTTGGAAGGTGTTGAGGAGCCGAAGCCTCTCAACATCATTCATTTAAAGGTATTCCACACATAAAATAGAAAAATATCAAAAACATTCAAATAACTTCAAAAGTTTCAAAAACAATAAAAATCATAAAAATCCAAACAAATCAAAAAACATTAAAATAAAAAACAATCACAAAAATGCTCCAAAGGCATCTTAAAGCCCTTTGGTCAAATCACAAAAAGGCTCCAAAGGCATATTAAATCCCTTTGGTCAAATCACAAAAAGGCTCCAAAGGCATCTTAAAGCCCTTTGGTCACAAGCAAATCAAGGAAAAACACAAAAACAATTTAAAATCAAAAAGTTCCAAAAACATTCATAATAATCAAAAGATCAAAAACAATTGAAAGCATCAAAATTACAAAAACATTTGCATTACTCATTTGCATTTGCATTCATGTACTTGCATTGCATTAGGCACATTGCATCCACTGCATTTGCACTAGGATAGGTTGTGTTTGCAATCTTACAAACAACACCACGTTTGTACCTCAATCATGTATCTTCAAAATCCACCATCATTCATCCCCCATTGTGTGTAACTATGTTTTTCAACACAACCCCTCCTAATGCTATGAGGAATATACTAGGGTTTTTCGATCACTCAGCCATACCTAGTGGTTTTATCAAACTTTGTAGAAAGTTATCTTTGCTTTTGATAGGTGAGGTTTAGTTTTGATAACACCTAGTATATTTCAAAATCCTATCACTAATCAAAACACTAAAATCCTAGTTGAAACAAGGGAAATATGAACACTACAAAGTGGTATTAGGTATCCTAAGGTGAAAATTTTATCTTGCTCATCCCCCTGTGCAACCGGATCAAAAATACTGAGAATTGGAAAAAGGACAAGTTCAGCCCTACCCAAAGAAATCCCTTGCTTTAATCAAAACAAGCAAAATCCTAAACAAAGCAAAATTTAAAACACAAAATAAATAGTGATAATCATCACTACATAAATCCCTTGCTCAAAATAAAGACAAAAACTCAAAATAAACAATGGTTTTCATCACTAAATCATGAGCAAGTATCCCAGAAAAGTGTGAAGAAAAGAAGGGAATAGAACTTGAATCCCTGGAATTCTCAGCATGAACGAGCCTTATGCACGATGATATGTCTATCACATTAGCACTTCACTTTTGTACAGACCAATGTTTGCATGTGGAAGAGCTAGTCTTAGGTGTCCTATACCATCTAATCCAACTGAGTCCAACTTAGGATCGAGATAAATATTTGAGGATCCCAAATACAATAATGGGCTTAATGAATCTTGCCTGGAACTGGGGTATGCTTATGTTCTATCTAATACATTCATTTGCACACATAGGGATAATGAGTATCTAGGTCTTCATGATAGAACTTTATCCTTCAGGAGCTCTGTATGGTCAGTATACAACTTTTGACAAAGTAACTAGGGTGTTTGAGTCTCATGGAAAACCTCAAAAATCCCCTCATAGCATCAAATCATTCCATCGGGTAAACCATCAACTTTCTTTATGAAGTCTTGTTCATTAAAGGATGTTCATGAAATAGGATAGATACTAGATGAATGTTATCAATGACATTTAGATGGCCACTGACTATTTTGTGAATATATTTTACTTTATAGAAGTTCATAAAGAAAGTACATATCACATCATCTCATCTCACATTTGGATGCGTAAATGATTAATTCTTATTTTAAGAGTTATTATTTAAATTCATGATTGCTATACATCCTGTGGTGTCACCTATTAGATTTTCAAACTCATGTCACATCATACCATATGTTTTAAGTGATTAAAGCATACAGGTTCATTCACATTAGATCATCAACATAACATCACATATTTACCATAGCATAGAAACATAAGGTTAGATACATATCAATACATCAAAGTTAGACATGCACATAACAATAAGCATTCCATCCATATGGGCATCCATGCCATCATCTACATCATACCATCTAGTCACTCACACAACATAAAGCATAAGTCATGTAATCCATACCATATAGCATAAGATCATAAAGTGTTCATCCAAACATGAACATCATGAAACATAAGTCATATAAAACTAAACCATCTGCATACATCATAAATAGTACACCTACACGTATAGGTAAAAGCATCATCTGAGCATACATCTATCACATCGCATCACATCATGAAACATTAAATCACATCACATCATAAAATCATAATACTGCATCACATAAACATAAAAGCATAAGCATAAATAAATACACATGATGAGTCTCAAAGTCTAGATATCATATAATCATGTGTCAAATAAGTACATGTAAGTACAAAAATAACCAATAAGGCTATAACCATGTAGGTCAGGTGACCTTACACCCAAAAATAGGTACAAAGTATCAAATGAGCCATAACAAATTAGGAGTGGCCTACACCACTAGTCTCACCACCACCCTCACCACCCCATTTGGGAGGTGGTATAGAACTGGCACCTCCCATACACTCTATCAAAGACCTGGTCCTATGACTCAACCGATCTTAAGATTGTTTGGAAGTGCTCTATGTGTTGCATTGGGAATACCCTACTATGGGCCTCTCTCGAGGAGTAGCACCTAGGAACCATATCTGTGACTTAAGGGAAACAATGTATGTGGCATATGATGTCATATGAGCATCATCCTCCTCTATAATTGCTTGTAGTCATCTCACCTTAGCCCCAGAATATACACTTGCAACTGGGGAAACCTGAATCTGAGCATCATCTCACTCAGCAGTAACTTGGACAAGCTATCTCTAAAGCTCTACAATGGTGGCATCCCTCTACTAGACCTAAATCTAGGATGTTTGAAGCTCAGCCTCGACCTGGTGTAGCTGAGCCCGAAGGGGATAATCCTACTCCTCAGGAGCTAACTCCTCCTCCTCCTTGGGGGCAACCTACTCCTCTACAACCTGCTCCGCTACCACATGCTCCTACTACCCTACCTACCCCCACTCATCTATTCGAGCCCGCACTCGATGCCCATTAGGATCCTCTAGCCTCAACCTCCTCTAGAGACCACCCCAGATGACCACCTTCATACCATAGTCATGTACCCCACCAGAGGGTGTACACCTCTATCACTCCAGCATCAGCCACACTAGGATCAACTGCGGGAGGGTCATCCTCCTCAAGCACTACTATAACTCGGGGTGGTGGAAGGTTCTTCTCGATGGTAATACGATGATAGACAACCGGCTTGAGAGGAACATCCTGCTGGATCCCAAACTATCAAAGCACCCTGGAATAATAGAACTCCCTAATACCGACCTTGTGGCCAATCAACCATCAATCATGGTGAGTCCTTGCTATAAAACTGGTAGGATCATCCCAAGTGGGACACTCATGATATGGTCTCCATATGATATCATCAGCCCGTAAACCTATCAGAGATGCCCTGTAGTGGGAAATATCCCCTGCATGACATTAGCTCTTGCACTCCTCGAGTGCCCTGGGCCACCTAGATCCGTAACACTGTACATCCTTGTCCAAATCAGCAATCTCCACTAGAAGTCCTCCGAGGTAGTCAATCTTGATGTGCTCCCATCCCCAGACCTGAAGGAGCAAGCTATAGGTAAAATTGTCCCGTCTACATGGTGTTGAATGCGGTACAACTCATCATAGCACTACACCAGTAGTGCACTCCCTAGGCATATATAATGGGTTACTCACTATCAATCAAGTCCTGTACCATCGCTAAGAGGTTCCATGGGAACCTCAATCCAGAGTAGTCAGGTATAAGGTTGTTGTAGATAACCATCAACAACATGACATGCAGTCGGGAAAATACATCCACCTCATACCAATGGGAAATGGAGATTCCCCCCAAGTGAGTATCCTTGGAGGTAGCAATGGCATGCTCCCCAAAGACCCTCACAAATACAACACCCCGTGTAGTAGTGGGGGAAGAAACAATGGGCACTCCATCAAAAGGCACCCTAAGAATCTTGTAGACATCCTCCGATGTGATGGTCATCTCACCGATAGGAAGATGGAAGGTGTTGGTACTGGGGTCCCACCGATGGGCCAGGGCCATCAAGTAGGCCTGATATGACATGATCATGGGTAGGCCAGTGACATACTGGAGCCCACGAGCCTTGAGCTAGACCCACTCCATGTCAGGCATCTCGCATAAGAGATCATAGAGCAGATTCGGGTCTCGAGCCCGAGCAGACAAGATCTAAAAGTGCAAAATAAAGCTTAAATCAATGCACTACAACTAAATAAATGCAATAAACATGTCGAACAATGCAAATACAATCAAACTACTCTAAGGCTACATGAGCAACAAATAAAATGCACCTAATCATGCAAAAATTTTCATAAAAGCAACTCAAAATTTCAAAAAAATCAATTAACTTGCCTAAAAATTCAAAAATCTAAAATAAAGTCTAAATTTTCTTGGTCGCTCGTGCCAGGAGTGGCCACAACTTGGTTGCTAAAGCTTACAAAAACCAGATCCCAATGGTCAAAAATTTGACTGTTGGGGTTTCAAACTGGCCATTGACAGTAGTAGCCGCCAGCGTCATTACAAGCTAGTCGCATTGAACAATAGTGACCAATGGGCAGTACGCCCAAAACATTCCTCTCGGGCCCAAAAACCATAAAAAAATGCAAAAATACAAAACTAAAAGAAACCCATCTATCTAAAGCCTAAATGAAGCCTAACTACTGGTGAAATTCATTGCCAACATGGTTAATGAGGTTCATTTACCAAAATTTCTTAATTAGGTTCATTTTACCATAATAACAAAGGATGTTAGGGTTTAGAGAGGTACCCGCAAAGCTCGGATCCTCCACTGGTCGAGGCTTCTCCCTGACCGGCCATAGTGTCTACTCCATAGCAAGTCGACAGCGCTCCGTGTCACAGTCACCCAAGCACACTCCAGAGCTCCAAAAGCACGAATTGAAAACTAAAAAAAGTGACAGCTCAAAACCCTAATTTTCCTTTTGATTTTTCCAAATTGCACCCTGGCCGCTGCCAACGTTAATGGACCAAAATTCTTGGATATTATACCGAAAAATGACAACACATGGCAATTGGGGGCCGCTGGTCCTAATAGCGGCCAATAAATGAAGAGAATTTTCACCAAATTGTCACCACAAAGCACTTCAAAATAGGCCATAAAAAGCACTTATTGGTTCAAAGCATGTAAAATCTAAAGCAAGATACCCAAAAATATCCAAAAACATCATAAAAATCAAAACTAAAAATCAAATAATCAACAAAAATCCAAATGAGCCTCGTACCCAATCATTTTCTCTATACACTTGGCGATTGCAGTGACAAGCACTCCATGCAACTCGGCAAGATGAACAAGTAACCATAAGGCCACTTGGGGTAAACTAGTTATAGTAGAATTGAGATGCTTCACCTCAAACCCGAAGAAGGCTATACATGGCTGGACCGCCCCATGGGAGTAAGGACGCATCTCAGTTATCCTATAGCAAAATAGTGAGTCAACACAAGTTAAATTAGAAGTGCTATCACCTTGATTCCCTAAGAAGGCCATTATGGCCGGACCGCCCCACGGGATAAAGGTGTGCAATTACAAAATAGGGTTGAAATCACACCTGGATGGGAACTACTCTATAACAACAAAGTAATCCTCTAAAGAGATCCAGATATTTCATTTTGGTCAAGCGACTCGTCACTTCATTAATGGTCCTTTTCTCATCAACTTGTCGCTTGAGGGGGTAGTCAAAATTTTTCAACAATCATACTCAAAGTCAACAAAATATCTCTCGATCATGTCAATATTGTGTTCATCCTACGAATCATTGCCAACAACTATCATAAGCTTACCCTTTGCTGGGACAAAAAGCAAATATGACAGTTAAGTGTGTAGCTCCCCTCCCTTCGGACCTATAGTAGTACTAAAGCTACCCAATTTCTTGATGAGCGAGTGCAAACTTCCACAAATTTAAGCCTTCCATTCTGTTGGAAGCAATGATTCTAGGATTCATGCCCTCCTACATGACTGGGGCATCCTATGTTGATCAGATCAATGATCATCATCCAACCTACAATATGGCCCTAGGTGGTCTACTTTTTTTGCTCTATGCTATGTTTTGATCATAGCACATCCCAAAAAGGGGTATCTATAGACACCTAAAATACGTCATGTTTAGGATACTACCCATATGGACACATCCGTAGACCATATGAACCCTCTTGGATCTCTCCAAGAGTAAGTAGTGGTCCTAACCACTCAAATAGGGCAGTTCTAGCCCATCCAAGCCTGGCCGCTCTCAAGAGGAGTGGCCACCACACCTGGCCATTGAATACTATAGTGACCACACCTGGCCACTGAACCTGATAGTGGCTAGCATCACACATAGTCTAGCCATGATTACGGGCCCAGATCACGTAGTTCGACTGCACCTGTGCATGGATTTTAGGCAGATTTTGGTGAGGAACTCCTTGAGTCCCTCCTAACTACCCCTTCAATGCAAATTTAGACACCAAATCCTAGCCATTAATCCTTCATCCTAATCATCCTACCACCCACTTGTCCACCATACACCTTTCCTACCATCCATTTAACCATTTTATACCTTTTCCATCTTCAAAAGGCCCACTTTAGCCCTTTCTCGCCACTTTCCAACTCCTTTGGACTTAATTTATATTTATTTATATTTAATATAATATTTTATTATTATTATATTTTAATATATTTATTATAAAATATATATATTTAAACCCAATTAACCTCAACCATTAGATTTAATCTAATATCAGCCATCCATTTTCATTAATCCATGCCACACTTAAAGTATAATCTCAGCCTTAGGATTTTATTTAATTTTAGCCTAACACTTTTAATCATGTGGCTAAGATTAAATCAAATCCTAAGGCTGAGATTATACTTTAAGTGTGGCATGGATTAATGAAAATGGATGGTTGATATTAGATTAAATATAATGGCTGAGGTTAATTGGGTTTAAATATATATTTTTTATAATAAATATATTAAAATATAATAATAATAAAATATTATATTAAATATAAATAATATAAAATAAATATAAATTAAGTCCAAAGGGGTCGAAAAGTGGCAAGAAAGGGCTAAAGTGGGCCTTTTGAATGCAAGAAAGGTATGAAATGGTTAAATGGGTGGTGGGAAAGGTATATGGTGGACAAGTGGATGGTAGGATGGTTAGGATGAAGGATTAATGACTAGGATTTTGTGTCTATAGATGCCCATTTTTGTACCATGTTGCGTGAAGCACAATATGGTGCAAAAATACAAGACACCTGCTTGGGCTATGGGCGCAGAAGTAGCTTCTCTCTATTGTTGGATTTGAGCACTAATGTTGAAGACAAGAATAAAGAATTTTGTAATTTGCGTAGCTTACCCCCTCAATTAGCAAATGAGTTGTGGATGAATCTCAAGAGCCAATTGAAAAATTTGTGCAAATGATGAATGATGTACATTGTTTTTGCCCCAACGGTGGGAAGGGGGTGGTGAGAAATGCAATGTGATTGTAGATGATATGAATGATGTAAAATGTGATACCGTTTTTTCCCCAATGGTGGGAAGGGGGTTTTTCAAGTGTAGATGTCATGATCATGTAAGATGTACCCCATTGTGGGAGGATCAAAATCAAAATGTTGTTGCCCTAAATTTCGGGATGATTCGATGTTGTTAAATAGTGTGCTCTCTGATGCCATTGATATGCAAGTATGATGATGTAGATAAAAATAAAAAGAACCATGGATGGCCTGATCGTGAATGTTCTAATAATTCCCAAAATTGGAACCAATCATCCTAGCCAATGCTTATCATTAGGTTTTTGACGAAAATGATGAAATTTGAGTTTTTGTTCATGTGTTAAGCCTCACGAACTAGGCCATCAATGACAACAGTTATAAAAATTATTCTTGGAAAGGTTTCACTTACAATGTGAGGTACCCAATATTATTGTGATCTTGATGAAGGATATAAGTGATGATGATCATGGTCAAGTGTCCTTATGGTAAGCTCTTCATATTACCGAACTGCATGGATTCTCATCGTTGCAATTGCCAAGTTTGTAGAATAACCCACTAGGTACAATATTCACTTGCATGCTACTTGAACTTGACAAATATTGTAATTGTTGATGAATTTTATGGTGATGAAAAATGTATTAATGGATGCAATGTATGTAAATTCAAGTGATTGAATTTGTTTTTTCCCCAATAGATGAAGGTATTTTTACAATTTGAAAGATGTGATGAGTGCATATGTTTTTGCCCTAACAGATGAAGGGGTTTTTGAAATTTGGAAATGTGATGAATGTATCTGTTTTTGCCCTAACATATGAAGGGGTTTTTGATGATGAAATATGAAATGATTGTGTCTATTCTTTGCCCTTAATAGATAAAGGGGTTTTTGATGATGAAAAATGAAATGATTTGTGTTTGTTCTTTGCCCTTAACAGATAAAGGGATTTTTGATTATGTGAAATAAAATGATTTGTGTATGTTATTTACCCTTAATAGATAAAGGGGTTTTTGATGATGTAAGTCTCCTTATGGTAATCTATCCATCCTGCCCAGTTGTATGGATAACTAGTCACTGCAACCGCTAGGTTAAATAGGATAAACCACCAAATACAAGGTTCACTTGTACTTGTGTCTGTTCTTTACCCTTAACAGATAAAGGGTTTTTTGATGATGTAAAATAAAATTATTTGTGTCTGTTCTTTGCCCTTAAAGGATAAAGGGATTTTTGATGATGAAAAATGAAATGATTGTGTCTATTATTTTTCCTTAACAGATAAAGGGGTTTTTGATGATGTAAGTGTCCTTATGGTGATCTATCCATCCTACCAGATTGTATGGATAACCAATCACTACAACCGCTAGGTTAAATAGGGTAAACCACTAAATACAAGGCTCACTTATATTTGTGTCTGTTCTTTGTCCTTAATAGATAAAGGGGTTTTTGATGATGAAAAATAAAATGATTGTGTCTATTATTTTCCCTTAACAAATAAAGGGATTTTTAATGATGAAAAATGAAGTGATTGTGTCTATTCTTTGCCCTTAAAAGATAAAGGGGTTTTTGATGATGAAAAATAAAATGATTGTGTCTGTTCTTTACCCTTAAAAGATAAAGGGATTTTTGATGATGAAAAATTAAATGATTGTGTCTTTTCTTTACCCTTAACAGATAAAGAGGTTTTTGATGATGTAAGTGTCCTTATGGTGATCTACCCATCCTATCAGATTGTATTGATAACCAGTCGCTGCACTTGCTAGGTGAAATAGGGTAAACCACTAGATACAAGGCTAACTTGTATTTGTGTTTGTTTTTTACCCTTAACAGAGAAAGGGGTTTTTTATGATGAAAGATGAAATGATTGTATTTGTTCTTTTCCCTTAACAAATAAAGGGATTTTTGATGATAAAAAATAAAATTATTGTGTCTATTCTTTACCCTTAACAGATAAAGGTATATTTAATGATGTAAGTGTCCTTATGGTGATCTACCCATCTTACCATATTGCATGGATAACAAGTCACTACAACCACTAGGTGAAATAGGGAAAACCACTAGATACAAGGCTCACTTGTATTTGTAGCATAATGATAAATGAATGGATGATGTTGAATGTAAATGTGATTTGTTTTTACCCCAGCATATAAAAAGGTTTTTTCCATGTGGAAGATATGATGAGTGTATCTATTTTTTCCCTAACATATAAAGGGGTTTTTGAAATGTGAAAATGTGATGAATGTTTCTGTTCTTTGCCCTAACAGATGAAGGGGTTTTTTATGATGTATGATGGTGTGAATGCAAGGTAAAGAGCACAACCTTTGACAAAATGATGCAACCTTTTGAACCTAGAAGTTGATGTGGATGATGTGAATGCAAGGCAAATGGCACAACCTTTGACAAAAGGATGCAACCTTTTGAACCTAGCAATTGATTTGTTGATGATGTGATTTAATTGTGACCAAAGGAGTTTTAGTTCCTTTGGAGCCTTTTGAATTTGATGTATGCAAGGCAAAGGGCTCAACCTTTGATAAAAGGATGCAACATTTTGAACCTGGTAATTGAATTGTTGATGATGTGATTTAATTGTGACCAAAGGAGTTTTTGGTTCCTTTGGAGCATTTTGAATTTGATGTATGTGAGGCAAAGGGATCAACCTTTGACAAAAGGACACAAACTTTTGAACCTAGCAATTGAATTGTTGATGATGTGATTTAATTGTGACCAAAGGAGTTTTGGTTTCTTTGGAGCCTTTTGAATTTGATGTATGCGAGGCAAAGGGCTCAACCTTTGACAAAAGGACACAACCTTTTGAACCTAGCAATTGAATTGTTGATGATGTAATGTGATTGAATGATTGAATTGTTTATTGAATTGGTGTGGAAGTGTGATACCTTGAACACCCCCAAGTTGTGAAGATGTTTGCTTTATTGGGGGGAAAGGTGTGAAACCTTGAACACCCCCCAAGTTGTGATGATGTTCTCACTTTCTAGCAATATTTGCATATGTGAGTTATATATATATACATACATGGCTTTTTATTTTTGTGCTTTTAAGTGAATGCGTTTGTGGAATGCATGTTTATGAAAATGTTTTTATGCATGTATTATTGATGATTAATGTAAGCTAATCATGATGTGTATGTGTAATTCTTATGGATGATTAATGCAAGTGAAATGGCATGTATATGAATGCAAACTATATGAGAGGAATGTATGATGTTCAAATGATTATTTTTAGTTCAGAATTTTTTTGGCAATTTTTGTTCATTATTTTGCAATCGGGGGCACCGATCTTGGTGGCTTTATGCGGGTTGATCCATGATGAAGACATGGATGTTGATATGGAATAAGATATGGATGATGATATGGAAGAAGATATAGATGTTGATATGGAAGAATGGAGGATTTTAAAAGACTCAAACAGACTAGTGCTATCAACTAAACTCACTAAAGGTTTTCTAGCTTTCTTTTGGATAAATGTGTGTGCAAGTGAATTTCATGTACAAAATCTTGAGCATGACAATGACCCTAGACAATCAAGCACCAATGTGTGTGCATGTGAAGTTTACTACCTCATTATGAGTAAATTAGGCATGACCTATTATGGAGATGACCAAGAAGTTATCTTATCTGTATGTGCGGTCAAAGGTCTCCCTTTTTGGAAGAGAGACATGTTGCCCCACATGAGCTTACTCCACTACCAGTCAAGCATCTATAGCCCCGATGGAGATTCACTCCATAGTCTAATGATTTGATCTTTTAGGCCTTTGGGATGACTACTTATCCTTTTGAGGGGACATGTGGTATGATCCTTACAGCTTTAGGGATCGGAAGTGTGTATGAGGAATTTGTTAAGTATTTGAATAGAGCTTTGGGGATGACTACTTATCCTTCTGAGGGGACATGTAGTACGATCCTTACAGCTCCAATGATCTGTTGTGGGTAAATAGAAGTTGGTAATTTTTGTATAGATCTTTGGAAAATCAGATTCTCCACCAAAGTGTGAGGAGAATGTGACCCTATCCTTACTACTCTATGTGTGTATATTTGGAGAGAAATTGTGATAGTGGTGAAAACCACTATTTTTGATTTTGGACTATGTTGCATGATAGGACAAGCGAAGAATATTCTTTTCACTTCAAGGTGCTACCCAAGTATGGTGTTATCCCTCTTTTACTCAAAATATTTTTAAGATGTGAAATAGTGTGGTTGGTGCAAGATTGCTTTTTGGAATCAATTGACCATACTCAAGACTTTCTTAATGTGTAAAAAGTGTTTTTGGTCCTAAAGAAAATTAGACATCTTTCTGGAGGCTGCTAGACACACTAGTAGTGGCTGAGTAAGGGAAAAATTTAGGTTTTTTGTGACTTTGGAAAAATGGGATTGTTGGAGGGGATTGCATAAATGCTCCCAAATAGGTACCCCCAGTTGTGGAAATTTGAATTTTTTATTTTTGGCCATATCATCACTACTATAAAATATCATTGAATGTGGGATAGGATGAATGCAATTTTTAAAATGCTGGGATGTAGTGGAATGCATGTGGAATAAATGCAAATGAAATTGTGAAAATGTAGTATGTATGAACGCAATTTGAAAAATGCATGTAAAAATACCTATATGTAAATGCAATATGTATGCAATGGGAATATGCCTATGTGAATGATTTGTTTTTATTTGTTTTGTTTGTTGTTGTTTTTTTTTAGCCATGTATACATATACATATATAGTAAGCATGGAATGCTTTCAAGTGTATGATGTTCATTGGCTCGGGGTTTTTTGTTTTCTACTCCCCCTATCTTGGGAAGCTTATGGCCAAAGGGCTTAGGTACCCTTTGGAGCTTTTTGAAAATTGATATGTGACCAAAGGGATTAGGTGCCTTTCGAGCTTTTTTTTAAATTGGAATGATATGTGACCAAAGGGATAAGTGCCTTTGATATTTTTTGAAATTGAGATGTGACCAAAGGGATTAGGACCTTTGGGGATTTTTGAAATTGAAATGATATGTGACCAAAGGGCTTAAGTGCCTTTGGGGCTTTTTGAAATTGAAATGATATGTGACCAAAGGGCTTAAGTGCCTTTGGGGCCTTTTGAAATTGGAATGATATGTGACCAAAGGGCTTAAGTACCTTTGGGGCTTTTTGAAATTGAAATGATATGTGACCAAAGGGCTTAAGACCTTTGGGGCTTTTTGAAAAATTAAATGATATGTGACCAAAGGGCTTAAGTCCTTTGGAGCTTTTTAAAAATTGAAATGATATGTGACAAAAGGGCTTAAGTGCCTTTGGGGCTTTTTGAAATTGAAATGATATGTGACCAAAGGGCTTAAGTGCCTTTGGGGCTTTTTTAAATTGAAATGATATGTGACCAAAGGGCTTAAGTGCCTTTGGGGCCTTTTGAAATTGAATGTGACCAAAGGGATTAAGAACATTTGGGGCTTTTTGAAATTGAATGTGACCAAAGGGATTAAGTACCTTTGGGGCTTTTTGAATGTGATAAAAGGGATTAAGAACCTTTGGGGCTTTTTGAAATTGAATGTGACCAAAGGGATTAAGTACCTTTGGGTATTTTTGAAATTGAATGTGACCAAAGGGATTAGGAATATTTGGGGCTTTTGAAATTGGATGTGACCAAAGGGATTAGGACCTTTGGGGTTTTTTGAAATTGAATGTGACCAAAGGGATTAAGTACCTTTGGGGATTTTTGAAATTGGATGTGACCAAAGGGATTAGGACCTTTGGGGCTTTTTGAAATTGAATGCGACCAAAGGGATTAAGTACCTTTAAGGCTTTTTATGAAATTGAATTATGACCAAAGGGATTAAGTCCCTTTGGGGATTTTTTTTTAATTGAATTAATACCAAAGAGATTAAGTACCTTTGGGGATTTTTGAAATTGAAATATGAAAAAAGGGACTAAGTACCTTTGGGGATTTTGATTTAGAGAATGAAATGATTATGGATGAAAGTGAATGTGATTGTGATCAAGCCATGTTAATGGTTAAATGGCTGTGATGAAGCCATGTTAATGATGGAATGGATGTTGAAGCCATGTTAATGATGAATGGCTAAGATGAAGCTATGTTAATGATGGAATGGCTATTATGGATCCATGTTAATGATGAAATGGCTAAGGTTGAGCCATGTTAATGATAAATGGTTGTTGGTCAGGCCATGTGAATGATGAAATGGTTGTCAGTTAGCCATGTTAATTATGGAATGGTTGTTTCTAAGCCATGTTAATGATGGAATATCTGTTGCTAAGCCATGTTAATGATGAAATAGCTAAAGTTAAGCCCTTTTAATGGTGAAATGGCTAAGGTTAAGCCATGTTAATAACAAAATGGCTAAGGTTGAGCCATGTTAATGATGAAATGACTAAGTTTAAGCCATGTTAATGATGGAATGGCTAAGGTTGAACCATGTTAATGATGAAATGGCTAAGGTTAAGACATGTTAATGATGAAATGGCTAAGGTTAAGCCATTTTAATGATGAAATGGCTAAGGTTGAGCCATGTTAATGATGAAATGGTGAAGGTTGAGCCATAGTAATGATGAAATGGCTAATTTTGAGCCATGTTAATGATGAAATGGCTAAGTTTGAGCCATGCTAATGATGAAATGGCTAAGGTTGAGCCATGTTAATGATGAAATGGATATTGGTTGAGCCATGTTAATGATTAAATGACTACGGTTGAACCATGTTAATGATGAAATGACTAAGGTTGAGTTATATTAATGATGAAATGGCTAAGGTTGAGCCATGTAAATGATGAAATGGATGTTGGTTAAGCCATGTTAATGATTAAATGGCTAAGGTTAAACCATGTTAATGATGAAATGGCTAAGGTTAAGCCATGTTAATGATGAAATGACTAAGGTTAAGCCATGTTAATTATGGGAATGGTTGATGTGGAGCCATGTTAAAATGTGACCAAAGGTATTAGGTACCTTTGGAGCTTTTTTATTGGTGATGTATCCTACTTGTGGTAGGGATGGATAAGGGTTTGCCACTAAAGTAGTAGGTGAATTGGATGTATTTTTCATTAATTTATTTTGTTCTATTACTTTCTTTTGATTTCTTGTTAATACCAGAAGTAAATAAACCAACAATTTAGAACTATCAAAATGAACACAAAACTAAAATTTGTACATAATTAAAAATGAAAGAAACAATCAATGCTAAATTTTTACCTTGTGTGGCTTACCTTCATACATTAATTATTTTATTATTTAATGTGTATTCTTTTTAGATTGACAGGTTTGTGTATTTTGATGTTCTAATATTACTTAATAAAAACAAAGGTAAAAACTAAGGCTGGCAAGGACAGCGATATTCTTGTTGGCAATGGCCTCCAACAAGTTTTCTCGAGGGTAATCCTATGGTGTCTAGGGCAAATATTGGTGGATGGAAATGATGGCCACTATCACCAAATCTCAAGAAATGGCTGATGATGAAATCCAACCACTACTATTTTAGAGTGAAACGTGCAGTGTGTGATTAATTTTTTTAAATTTCCTGTTCTTTATTGCATTCAAAAAATACTAAAGATCACCAATTTTACTCATCTAAATCAGAATCCAATATCAAAACATAAATTTCACCTAAAGAGCATGAAGTACACCGCTCAAGACCCCCTACCTAAATAGCAACCGGAGGGTTCATCCACCTCTCTGCCAAAGGAGTCACCCTAGGGCAGGATTACTTTTTACATCTGAATACTATTACTATTTAGATATGAAAAATAAATAAGTATTTAACTCCTAAAAATGTATATTCTAATAATGTTCTTTAGTTTCAATTGCAAACAAAATATGCAAGCAATCACTCGAATTTGCAGATTTTAAAATAGGAAATTTCAAGATGTGTGATGAATGCACGAAAAACCTTAAATGCAATATACTAAGATTTATTTTTCCAAATTACTTAGTGTATATTCCTTTTATATCCATAATCTAAAACACACAGCAGAAAACTCAAAAAAAAATGTAAAGCAAAAAAATGAGCAGAAGTAGATGGACTTACAAAAAATCCTATATTTTGGTATGGTTTTTATAAGATCTCTATTGCTCCAATTGATCTAAAAAATTTTAGAGACATGCTAGGTTGTATCATAGATCTACCCTCAAAATTTTAGCTCAATATGACTCTGTATGAGTGATATATGGCCAAAACAATCGAGGTAATTTATGTAGGAAACACAATAGGACACCTCTGATCCATACCAGGCACAGCAGGGATCCTGCCAGGCACAGCAGGGCATTTTTGTAGGCACATAAAGGTTCCTATGATGATCAAAAAGTGCTACAAATAACCTACGCACCTTATACAACTATTATAGAATCTTCCAAAAACCCTAATTGGTGGATTCGATTGATTTTTTTCTTCTGAAAAACCTCTAACAAAAACAAAAATGAATTCAGAAAAGTAAATCATATTAATAAATGAAACCCTTTTGGGGTTCCACCATGATTGCCATTTATAGAGCTAAAAATGTGACACTATGAAAGCAATAAAAAAATCAACTCAAAGAGACAAATAACTACATAAAATAGAATATATTTCAATAGATGGGGGGGAGCTGAAAACTCCTTGTTACAATTATTTTGCCTTAACAGAGTTTATTTGATACAATAGATATAATTTCTAGGGTTATCTAAAACCCTAGCTATATAAAAATAAATGTCTTCAACTATGCTTCGCTCTCAACAAAATTATTGGGCTTTGTTGATATCTGATTCTGAGCCACTTTAGCTTCAACAACTATCTAATGATGATGAATCTATAGATCTGCATACATACAAGCAAGAAAGAAATTAGTAATACCTGTAAGGGCTCCACAACATGAGACCCTCAGTTATCAATAAACCCTAGCTATTGACAAATTATGTAGCATATAAAATCTATAGATAATGAAATGAAGTAATAACAAAAAGTGATTTACCTTGTTATTGGTGATGTTGATCTATTGCTTTGTTGCAGATTTTGTGGTAGGGTGCCTTAAAGGCACCTGATGATTTGATATGGTAAGCTCTGGTTCACGTTTATGATGATGGTAGGATTTGGTGGGTGCTTGGAAGGCTCTAGTGCGAGCTTGATAGGCTCTAGAATGAGCCTGCGAGATATGGCAGGCTCTTGCGGATGCTTGGTAGGCTTTACAGTGACTTTTGCAAGCTCTGGAATGCACTTGGTAGGCTCTACTATGAGCTTACAGGTTAGGGTTTGATCTGAGATAGCTGATCATGAGGATGTGAAGAATGCGGTGGTGGAAATGTATGAAATACAATAGAATGATAAGGATTAGGGCACATAAGGTTGTGTGGCAGCCTTAGGGTACTTAGGATGGCTAGGGTTTGGAATTAGGGATTCCAAAGACTTGGGAAAATCTTGGGAACTCAATAAACTCAGTGGTTGAGCATTGAGGATGCTCCTATTTATAATCAAGCCTAGGGTTTTCTTAAGGTTTTAGCCTAACACTTTTAATCATGTGGCTAAGATTAAATCAAATCCTAAGGCTAAGATTATACTTAAAGTCTGACATGGATTGATGAAGATGGATGGTTGAGATTAAATTAAATCTAATGGTTGAGGTTAATTGGGATTAAATAATGCTCAATCGCTGAGTTTCCTGAGTCCCTAAGATTTCCCCAAGTCTTTGGAATCTCTGATTCCAAACCCTAGCCATCCTAAGTACCCTGAGGCTACAACACAAACTTCCATACCCTAATCCCCATTATTCTATTGCATTTTGTACATTTTTTCCATCACCATCATCTCCCATCCACCGCATTCTTTGCATCCCTGTGATCTACTGTCTCAGATCAAACTCTAACCTACAGGCTCGTAGTAAAGTCTACCAAGCACATTCCATATCTTGCCAAACTCATTACAGAGCCTACCAAGCACCCGCTAGAGCCTTCCATATCCTGTAGGCTCATTCCAAATCCTATCAAGCTTGAGCCAGAGTCTACCAAGCACCCACTAGAGCCTGTCATCATCATCAACGTGAACCAGATCTTATTGCATCAAATCATAAGGTGCCTTTAGGGCATCCTGCCACCAAATCTGCAATGAAGCAACAAATCAACATCACCAATAGCAAGGTAAATCACTTTTTGTTATTACTTTATTTCATTATCTATAAATTTGATATGCTACATAATTTGTTAATAGCTAGGGTTTATTGATAACTTAGGGTCTCATGTTTTGGAGCCCTCACAGGTATTACTAATTTCTTACTTGCTTGTATGTATGCAAATCTATAGATTCATCATCATTAGATAGTTGTTGAAGCTAGAGTAGCCCAGAGTCAGATATCAACAAAGCCCACTCATTCTGTTGGGAGCGAAGCACAGTTGAAGATACTCATTTTTGTATAGCTAGGGTTTTGGAGAACCCTATAAATTGTATCTATTGTATCAAATAAACTCTATTAAGGCAAAATAATTATAACAAGGAGTTTTTTAGCTCCCCCCATCTATTGAAATATATTCTATTTTGTGTAGTTATTTGTCTCTTTGAGTTGATTTCTTTATTTCTTTCATAGTGTCATATTTTTAGCTCTACAAGAAATTTATGACTGATGCTTCCCACCTAGAATAGTCAATCACACACAATTTGGATGGAGGCTTCTCCAGGAAGACAAGTTCTAGATATGAGAGGGAATCCTACATATAGACTCTCCCACAAAAAGCAAATGATACAAGAAATTTTAGAGTTAAGTAGTGAAGCCTTGTCAAAATGGAGGACCGATCTTCAACACTTTAAGGAGCATTGTAGCATCGTTTTGCTGAGCTATGCCCACACATTAATTGTCAGATTCACCATTTCTAACCACCAATCAGTGTAGGAGACACACTCAATGATCCTTGAACATCAATTTTTGCAAAGAGGATAGTGCAAAAATTCTTGAACCACAAGGAGGAGAGCTTTGCATCGTGGCCACTGTCTTGGACAATGGCCCATAGGCATATCTTAGGGCATAAGCATTATTTCCTCTTGATTTTAGCTTAGCTTTATTACTACTTAATTTATGGCTCAATCATAGTTTAGATCTAGTTACATTTACACTTGTATTTCTTATTTCCTTAGCTTATAATACATTTCTTATTATGTTCATGTTTATATTTCATTATCAGTATCATGAGTATTCATATCTGCTAACAAATGACTCATTTGGAGAGGTGGCCCATCCTACTAAGCATACTTTGTTGTTTTCATGAGTGCAGGTATATATCCTCAGGACCATATTGAAGCAATTGGAGCATAAATATCCCTCTAGGACTAGCTCTGGAGAAGGGGGCATTTGTAATCCCCCATACAGTTTTGTGTGTAGGACCAAGAGGCCTGCATAGACACACTATTCCCTTACAGGGAATATATCTGATTTTTGCTCTATATTATGTAATTATACGTATCAAAATGATGGGTATCCCTCAGAGGGATGGACTTGTAACTGAGGATTCAGGATATCAGTAAATAAAATATATTTATTTGTTTTCTTATTTCACGTGTTGCATGTGCTTTCAGTATTTTCATTTTATGCAAGTGATAGCATACATAATAAATCAATATAGCAAGTAGGGTAGTTGGGGTGCATGCTTCTCAGGATTGCACAAGTGCCACATTTGGAGGTGGAACGGAGGGAGGTGAGGTATTTTCAAGAGGGGAATGATAGGTTTATGGCAACCAACAATGAAGGAGGCTTCTAAGAGGATGATATGCGAAGGTGAGCTTATGGTGAGAGGGATAGTTATCCTGACATACTTTGGATCTCTCTCCTTTTCATAGCCTCAGCCACATATGAGCCAGTGGAGCACACCATCAATTGGCAAGATGGGTCAGTAGGTGGTGGTACCTACGATGTTATTTACACTAGTGAGGAAGGCACCACCAACGTGGGTGGAGGTACCACTGGTGGTAGGGACTAGAGGGGCAAATTCATCATAGGTAGAAGCCTAACAGGTGGAGGTATTGTAGGTGATAGTTGTATGGGATCCAGTGGATGAGGGGAGGTGAGAAACTTGTAGGATAGCAGTCATGATGGGGCTGCAAGGGCATAGTGGTTTGCAATTTTGCTATTTTTGTAGGTGCTCAGGATGAGCGGATTCTTTTTATGGTGATGTACTTATAAGGGTACACTCCTTATTGTAGTTGTATGGCAATTTTTATGGTGGTGTATGTACATGGACATGTGATGATAGGCCCGTAAGGGCACACAAATTTTATTGTAGCTTGATGGTATTGTTTTTGATATATACAGATATACATATGATATTATGTGACACTTGTGTCTACTTGCATTTATGTGTTTGATTTATGTCTGCTTTTGATTTGGTAATTATTGTGGTTGGGTGGTAACATTAGAATATAATGGTATATATTTATAGAATGTGTGAATGCATAGGTATAACTCATTATTTGGAAAAGAATGGAAAATGAATATGCATGGGATGATAGCTTGAAATTGGAACATTATTTCTAGGAGAAAGCATGTGGTATCTTTGTAGAGGCCAGATGGTGTGATCCATATATTTTTTCGAGGAAGTTGGATATGAATTGTTTTAGAGAGATTTCAAAATTATAGTTTTTAGGAATCAAACCCATTGAATAACTGAGCAAAATTTTGGCAATTCTAGGCTTTCTTGGTAAACAAGACCTCAAACATGGATTAGTGTGTGTAATGTGATTGTTCATTTGACCACTTTGAAAAAGGGATGGGTGTGACTACATGGTAACTTAGCATGTAAGTTAGCTCATCAAGAGGGACCTAAGGATTGCAGGGATTCAAACGGTTTGGGTAATACTCTCAAGGCTTTTCCTTTTGTTTTCTACCCCTGTATGATGAATCTCTTTTCTTCTTCTTCTTTTACTTTTCTCTTTTTTTTTTTTTATGGGTGTTGGATCTTGTTTTCTGCCCTTTGAATTTGTAGTGGATCTTGTCCTTTTGTCAATCCTCAGGTTTGGGATAAATTATATAAATGATATTATGAGCATAAGAATTTTGACTGGGTTATCAGTATACATACAGTATAACCATCCCCTTTCCAAAAAAAATTTAATGTGTAGGATGTGAAATTTAATCCATGAATGAGATCAAGGCAACCAAGGGAAGTCTGGAGGTGCGTTTGAAAATTCCAACTTTGTATGGAGGTTGATTAAATAACTATAGTTGGGCAAAGCACTTAGAACATTTCAATAATCATATCTCCTAAAAATGGGTTTGGACACCAAAACTTTTGTGCTAGCATGTGCAATTTTAATTCTCCAAGTATGGTATTCACAATGATTATGTACAAGTGAATGCAAAAAAGAATGTAGTCATGAATGGTGATATGTAGAGTGTGGGATGAATTATATACATATTTACCCCAGTGTGAAGTACTAGAGCATTGGGATGAATGGAAGGGAGTGGAATAGCAGAGAAATTAGAAAAAGAAGTAGAAAGAAGATGAAAAGAGGGGAAAGAGGAAAAGAAAAGAAGAAAATAAGAGAAGAAGGGGAACCCATCAAAGGTATGTAGCCACTCGAAGAATGACCATACAAAATTGAAAAGTAACACCAAGAGAGAGAAGAAAAGAAAGAAAATAGAAGGAATAGAGAAAAATAAATGAATCAAAGGTATGTAGCCACTCGAAGTGTGACCATACAACATTGAAAGGTTACCTCAAAAAGAGAGGAAGAAAAGAAAGAGGAGAAGGGAGGAGAAAGATGAGAAATGAAAGGTATGTAGCCACTCAAATCGTGACCATAAAACATTCATTATAGAAGAACCGTAATAAAATGAAAGGGAGATGTTTGGAAAAGTAGTTTTGTAAATTAAATGCAAAGTTTAGCTAATGTCGCAGAACATAAAAAGGAAATGTTGTTGTTTTTTGTTGTTTTTTATTGTTTTGTTTTGTTTTTTTTTTTTGGTTTTTGATTTTGCTAATGTAAAATGGTATATACAAAGAATTATGAGTGGTGGAGCCTACGCTTAGGCATTGAGTGCTCATAGATGAATAATGTTAATGGGCTCAAGTTCGGTAACACCTTCCCACATGGCAAGGCGATTACCCCTAGATCCAAATTTTTGAGTCACCATGTAAGGACCTAGCCAATTTGGTGTAAATTTATCATGGATATGGTGTGGTTGGATAGTAATTTTTTTATTGTCTTTGAGAACTAAGTCTCCAACTTGAAATTCTTGTCAATGTATCTTAGAATTGTAGGCACATCAAAGATGGTCTTGGTAGACACGGGTATGTTCAATGGCATGAATGTGACGTTCATCCAAGAGGGTTAATTGATCTAGCCTGGCTTGACATGCCATATCATAATCAATGAATTCTTGTATGGAAACCTGCAAGGATGGCATTTCAATTTCTAAGGGCATGATGGCTTCATTGCCATATACTAGGGAAAATTGGATTGCCATGGTTGGAGTGCAAATACTTGTGTGGTATACCCATAATGCTAATGGTATTTGATTGTGCCAATCACAATGTGATTCTACAATGGTTTTGTGGATAATGGCATAAATGGTTTTGTTTGTAGCTTCTACTTGACCATTACCTTGTGGGTAGTATGGAGTAGAGAAGCTATGTTGGATGTTTAATTTCTCACATAAAGAATGAATATTATTGTTCTTGAAAGGTGTGTCATTGTCAGATATGATTTTGTATGGGATGCCAAAATGACAAATGATGTTTTGAGTTATGAAATCAACAATTTTGGGATAGGTCATTTGCACTAATGGGATGGCCTCAACCCATTTCATAAAGTATTCGTTTGCAATGATGATGAACTTATGATTGGTAGATGAGACAGGTGTGATTTTGCCAATGAGATCCAGGCCCCATTATGAAAAGGGCCATATTAATTGAATAATTTGTAGAGCCTGAGAAGGCAAATGCATAATATTGGTATGATGTTAGAATTTAATACACTTTTTGATGTAATCACAATAGTCATGTTCTATTGTGGTCCAGTAATAGCCCATTCATAGAATGTGTTTGATAATGGCCATACCACTGAAGTGGCTACCACAAGTACTATCATGAGCTTCTTGAGTGATGTGTTGGGCTTCGTATGGTTTAATTCAACACAATAATATGCCATCATAATTGTGTTTATAGAGGATATCACCTAGAAATGTATAGCATATGACATGCAGTTTGAAAGCCTATTTGTGAGTATAATTTAGGTCAGGTGGTAGAATACTGATCTTAATGTAATATTTGACTTGAGAGAACCATGGATCATGCAATTCAGCTTCGATGATATTGATGACATCATCACGATAAGATGGATTGTGGGAAATGGTAGAATGGAAAAGGGTGTGAATGGACACATGAGTTATGTTGGAAAGTGGGTTTAGTGAAATGAGTGAGCCTAGAGAAGCCATGGTATCGACGAAATAGTTTGTATATCGAGGAGTGTTAGTGATGTCATACTGCTCAAATTGGGCCAACAAAGTTTTAGCTATCTATTTGTATTGTTGTAAGACTAGGAAACTACATTGTCATTCTCCCTTAATTTTATTGATAATGAGGAGGAAGTCTTCGTATATGTCTAGGCATCGGATGTGTATTGAGATTGCTTACTTTAGACCTACGATAAGAGCTTCATACTCAACATTGTTATTGGTACATGGAAAGCCTAATTTGAAGGAAAAAGGGAGTGGCTCCCATTGTGATGTGAAAAATACAATTCCTACATCCCCAGCATGCATACAAAAGGAACCATCAAAAAAAGAGTGTTAAATCAATGGGTGATTCAGGTTCCACGGGTTCTTCTGATTCACTGGTGTGAAAGATAGAGTCGTCTGGAAGCTGGACAAGCAATGGAGCATCACTTGATAATGGGATCTTAGCCAATTGATCAACAATGACTTGGTATTTGATGGATTTTTGACTAATGAATTTGAGATTGAATTCTATAAGGAGCATGATCCATTTGGTCGTTCAACTATTGTGATAGCTCTTACCCATCATGTAGCAGAGTGCGTTATCATTGGAAACTACGTAGGTAGTATGGTTAATCATGTAATGTCATAGCTTTTGTATGGCAAAGACAACAACAAGGTAAAGTTTTTCCATGTAAGCATATCATGTCTTGTAATCAATCAATGTGTGACTAATATAGTATATGTCTTGTTCTTGGTCCATTTCATTCTTTTGAGCGAGGAGAGTGCCCAATGCAACATTAGTGGTAAAAATGTATAAATGGAACAAGTGATCTGGATGGGGTGGGATGATTATTGGTGGAGATGTGAGGTATGATTTAATGGTAGCAAAGGCATTTTGATATTTATCATCCCATTTGAATGGGACCCCCTTTTGGATAAAATGATTGAATAATTGACACTTGTTTGAAAGTTGGGCGATGAATCGTCGTATGGATTAAATTCTTCCTTGTAGGCTACGTAATTGCTTGAGATTCATAGGGGGAGGTATGTCAATGATAGCTTGGAATTTTGTAGTATCAACTTCGATACCTCTTTGTGAAACGATAAAATCTAAAATTTTGTCAATGGTGACACCGAAGACACATTTCTTCGAATTTAATCGGACATCACGTTCCAAGAGGTGATCAAATATTTGATGTATATCTTCAAGATGTTGACCATAGGTTTTGTATTTTGTGATAATGTCATCAACGTAGTCCTCGACAATTTTATGCATCATGTCATGGAAAATGTAGGTCATGGTGCATTGGTAAGTTTCCCCAGTGTTCTTGAGGCCAAAAGGCATGACCTTGTAACAAAAATTTCCCCAGGGGGTTGTGAAAGAGGTCTTATGTTGACCGTCATGATTGACACAAATTTTATTATAACCTAAATAACCATCCATAAGTGATAGTATTTTGTGTTCGTTTGTGGCATCGACCAATGTGTCAATAATAGGGAGTGGAAAATTGTCCTTGGGATAAGCTTTGTTAAGATACCTAAAATCAGTGCAAATGCAGATACCCCCTTGGGTTTTTTGATGGGAACCATGTTTTAAAGCTACTCAGGGTAATCAATAGGTTGTATGAAATCCACATCAATGATTTTCTATAACTCTTATTTGACCATAAGAGCAATGATGGGGTGCATGTTGTGAAACTTTTGTATGATAGGTTTGGCAGTATCATCCAGGATAAGGTTGTGTACAACTAACGATGGATCAAGGCCAAACATATCTATGTAGGACCATGCAAAGACCTTAATATAGTGCTTGAGGAAATTAGTAAAGAGGACACGTTCTTCTTTGGATAGACTAGTGGCGAGGTAGACGATATGAAGGTGTTCTAGATCATTACCAATGTCAACTTCAATATTTTCCTCAAAAAGCATGTGAGAACCATCATAAATTTGGGCAGGTGTGGGGATGAGGTGAAGGTCATCTATGGACTCAGGAAGATGGAATTCATCATCAAGATAAATATTTGTATTATTAATACATGGTAGATGAGGTGGAATGGAAGGTAATGGTGAATTTGTAGATTGCAACATGTGTGGTTTTGGAAGTAATTTAGCAGTTGAGAGGGTGGAGGAGATATCATTGAAATAAACAAAGTCAGTGATGGGATGTGGAATTTAATTGGGATGGTTTGGATATTATAGCAGAGCATATAAGTCAATAGATATCATGATTATTAAGGCACTAGATAAGGTGGAGGTAGGTGATGAAGGTGGTGATGAATCATATCAGGATAGCAATGAATCCAAAATAGGTTTGTGACCACCTAGGTTTAATACCATAGGTGGAGAAGAAGAATGATAATGTGGGCCATGAGGTAGCACCATCTCTCGAATAGGGAATAATGGAATTGTAGGCAGGGATGAGGAAGGTAAATCGAGTGATAAGGCAGTGAAGTGGTGAGCAAGAATTTTGACTTTGTGAGGAGAGAAGGGCTCATGTTGTGGGGATGGCAAAAAGAATGTGGATGGAATATTGATTTTATAATAATGGAAAGTACTATTTATCATCATATTAAGCTCAAATTACTCATCAAAAATAAGGTTGATAGGATCAAGATCCAGATTTTATAACTCATGCTCGAGGGTACTAATTTTCTAAGGATGGAAAACGATGCCTAATCATTCGGTAGGTTTACGTGAGGGAGGATTGATATAGGTGTGATACCCCTATTCATATATCCCTAGACCATAACCATACCAGTTATACATACATAGATAATGTGAGGAAAAATTAGGTTTGGATATGTGGTCAAGGTTACCACAAAATCAAGTTTGTGGCGGTGGAGGTGCTAGAGGTTCTATGGATGAGTCAAGGCACCCATATACAAATTTCATGCAATTATCAAGAGGATCAAGAGGAACCACTACCCCAATAGTCAAGGGCACATCATGAGGCCAACCAAAGTCATGGGTGGACTGTATGTTTGAGGGAATAACCCAAGCATTGCTTATGTTATACTCACCAGGACCTGGTGTAGTCATGAGTATAGAAACATGAGGAGGGGTTTTATGCTTAGGTGGAGGGGAGGATCCTCTAGGTGGTAGAAAGGATGGTGGAACAAATGGAGGTGGATTGGTGGGTGATAGGGATGAAGTAGGAGGATCTGATTGAGCTAATTGGTCATCAAGTCGAGTGGTGCGCTGTGTACACTCGTAGCACTCAATAGGTGTTCCAGTGATGGGATGATTGGTATGGGTGAATTGAGAAGTGGGGATAGATGCTATGGTAGGTGAAATAGAGATTACTCGTGTCCATGTTGAATGGGATACAAAGTGGTGGGAAGATAGAGGAGGTGTGGGAATAATAGGTGGGTTATTGGATGAAGGTGAGATGGAGCATGTAGCGAAAAAGGTAAATAGGGGAAGTGGTGTGAAAGGTGAAGAAGGATGATGATAAAATATGGGAATGGATAGGGCATTTGGAGGCTAAGGTGGATTTGAAGAGTTGGATATGATGTTACTTAGATCAGGTGTAGTATGTGGTTGTGAATATTATGGATAGGTGTTATCGAGAGAACAGTGTGGGGTAGGGATAAATTGCATGGATGATAAGGGTGGACATAGTGGAAGGGCGATAATGTTACAAAATTTGAATGGGTCACCATCGATAGGGATGCAATGGACCAAGTCATTATGGATATTTTGATACAATGATGGAGTGTGGAAGGGATGCATTGCATGTCCTAAATCCAAGGGTATCCCAAAAGGATGTTGTACTACATCTCACCTTTGATAACATGGAAGAGAGTGGAAATGGTTTTGGTACCAGCCTTGATGGGAAGGACAATGGTACCAATGGTAGGATGCATGGAGCCATCAAAATCTCAAATATCTATGGATGGAGTGGCTATATAGGAAGTACAAAGGTGAATATTGCCAAGGACAAAAGTAAAAATGATGCTGATGGATGAGCCAGTGTTGATGAGAACATGCTTATAGGTGACGGTGTTGATGGAGGCTTGAATATGTAATGGGGTATCCACTCCATAACCTACAACTTCTATGATTTCATGGTCATGGAAGCTGATAGAAGGTTGTAGGCATCTCTAAACATTGCCAACAAAGTTGGCAAATGCATCTATATCATGAGTCTCAATATCAAGAGAGCAAAGGATAGAATCGAGGGCTTTATGGTGAGGTTGGGACTACTGCAGGAGGTCATAGATGGATAACCTTGCAGGGATGGTGTGGAGCTGATGGGAAATACTACCATGGATGGTGATGATATTTCATGGTAGGGATGGAGGAATTGGTAGATTTGAATAAGGCAGTAAAGAAGTGGGTGGCTACGAAGCTGCATCGGGAGGTGGATAGCATTGGTTACGGGTAGTAATGTTGACCATACCAAAAAAACCTTATTGAGAAGGACCTCTATTAACATTATTAAACTAGCGTGGGTTAGTTTGGGGTTGGGTACCCCAATGCTTAGGTAGTGGATTTTGATATATCCTCAAATTTTGATTTTTGCAAGGGGATTAGAAACTTGGATAGTTCCACAGTCAATGAGGTCTTGCACATAATGGCAAAAGATACAACAAGTGTCCATAGTATGGCCATGTTGGTGATAGAAATCACAAAATTCCTAAGGATTATGGTTGAGTGGAAGTGGGCACTATAGATCCAAATGCTGAATATTAGGGAGGGTAAGAAGACCCCCATCATACAATTAGTGGAATAAGGCAGGAAGAGGTTTATACTGTGGGGTTCAATTTCATGGTGGATGAGGTGGGCAAGGGTTGCAGCCTTGGTATGGATTTAAAGAAGGTGGTGGGGTGGCTTGATATGAATTTTGAGGTGGTCGAGGTGGTGCAAGTTGTGGGGATTGAGGTGATGGGGCTTGCAATTATGGATAGGGTGATGAAGCCATAAGAACTTGATTGGTTTGAGGTGGTTTGGAGGTAGGTGGTATGTATGGAGGATGGTTATGGTGGTAATTGTATGGGTGTGATTGCTTTTACCAAAGCTTGATCTTACCCGTGTGGACCTTGATGTCCTTGATAACCTTGGCTTGGGCAATGGCTTCCTCAAATGTATGGTTTTGGTGAATTTGTTAATGGCAACTCTTGGTGAATAAAATGACAAGCTCAAAAGGTGGGAGAGTAAAATCAAGGTCATGAAGAACCACTCTCCAATGAGCAACAAAATTGGTAATTGGCTCATCATCAAATTGGCATAGAGCATAGACATCAAAGAAGGTAGCCTTGGTTTTGATATTGATTGAGAAGTGCTATGTGAATAGGCTATGGCGAGGTGAATGATTGTACCAATCTAAGGCTTGTCCCCCAAGAGATAATGTAAAGGTGTGGAGCATGAGTGTTACAATACAAATATTATGAGCAGTCGGCCATAATATTTGTTAAAATTTAAATTCATTTTTTTCATATTTAGATAGTTCCAAGTGTAGGATTTGAGGATCACTTTTTATATTCTCAATTTATCCTTTACGTTCCTCGCACAGGGTGAGCCCACCTTAAGTGGCGATCCGTTCACTTATTTCCAATCTCAATTCTGCTGCATATTTCTTGTTATTTAATTCTTGTTAATTGATTATTATCGTGTACATTGCTGGATCTGAATTCATTGTTACGGTTATAGAGTAACCCGAAAGATATTTCCTTCCAAGTGGTATCAGTCTCCATATTCGATCTTGTAGAAACCGCATCCGCAGGCGTCCTTTGCATCTCCGTTCGGCGTTCCTCCATCTCAAACACAGTTCGTGGTCACAACACTGCCTATTTTTTTTTTGTTGGCCACAACACTGCAGGCTTGAGGCGTTCACCGGCAGCCGCGGTTCCACCGCGGAAATTAAAACGCTCGTCCGAAATCGTTCCATCACCCAATCCCTCGACAATCCGATGAAAACAACTTTGCACTCCCTCCCGACGTCGTCAACCAATCAAAAAATCATGATTTATTTAAAATTACCGGCAACTCTAAGGTTTTTTCTTTAAATTGCAGCGCTGACGTCAGCTAAATTAAATTTTGCGCGCGTCGGTCTTCTGGTTTATCCCACATTTACAGTGCTTGGAGTATAGTAGGGTTTAAATAACTTACGCCCTCCTTCTACGTTGTGACTTCGGTCACACGTCGGGAGTGCCTCCGCGCGTAGCCGTCCTCCGTTCATCCATTTCGATTCTCGGTCCAGCTGTCGTCGCGTCCTGTCCTGTCCGCTCCTCGTCGTCCATCCGATTTCTTCGAGTCCCGGTCCATCCGATTTCCTAGCGTCTCGGTCTAGCTGTCGCGTCCGTGTGATTGCTTCGCTGTCCTTTCCATGGTTCGGTCTCCGTAGTGTCAGTCCTGCGTCAGCCGACTTCGATCCTCGTTGTTTCTGTCGTGTCAGTCCGACTTCGATCCTCGCTGTCACGTCAGTCCCTATGTCAGCCGACTTCGATCCTCATTGTCGTGTCAGTCCCTCTGTCATGTCAGTCCGACTTTGATCCTCGCTGTCGCATCAGTTCCTGCATCAACCGACTTCGATCCTCGCTGTCGTGTTAGTCCCTACATCAGTTGACTTTGATCCTCACTGTCGTGTCTGTCCCTGCATCAGTCGACTTCGATCCTCGCTGTCTCTGTCGTATCAGTCCGGTCAGCCTTAGTCCTCGGTTGTGTTAGTCTCAGTTCAGTTGGAAAAGTTGCTAGAAACTTGCTCTCCAAATTGCTGAAATTATCCAAATTGAAAAAATTGTTGAAAGTTGCTATCAAAGAGGCCGCCCAAAATCAAATCCGCGTCGCAGTTGGAGCGACAGTTGAAGCGGAATACAAATTTTTTGTAGAACTCGAAACTCAAGTACTTTTATACAGGAGATTTTGGTTAGTGCATGCCCAAACAGTGGACCAAAGGACCTGACGGTCGACTAACAAGCTCGGAGACCCCCAATAAAAATGCAAGAAGACCTCATCGAAGCCAAGGTACAAAAAATTCTCCTTCTCCTTTCAAAATTGGAAGTTATAATCCGAATCATCCACTGGTCGACCCCATGGCTACTAACCCTCCCCCAACTCACGAAAACGTCACACAAGGAGAATCAAGCAACTCGGCCATTACCACGGATGAAACTCTTTGACACTTACTAGATGGTATGCGCCAAATTAATGTCAACCTAACTAAACTGTTGAGCACACAAAACCGACCTAATCCCAATACTAATTCCCAAAATCACTCCCATGAACAAAGGAATGAAGAACATGACGACCAAGATGAAGATTGGGAGCAGCAAAGAGGCAATCAAGATAATTACGGGAATCGCTCTCATAGACAGAGATATAACCAAGATCAGGATAGGGATATGGGTTATCACCAACCGAGAGGCCCTAATAATTTTCCATGCATTGATATGCCCACTTTTGAGGGTCATGATCCTCGTGGTTGGATAGCCAAAATGGAAGGCATTCTAGACTTGTACCAAATTAGGGATTTTGATAAAGTCCCTTTCGTTGCATCAAAATTAGGCACTGAGGCCTACCAATGGTTCGTATGGCTTAAGCGCGAGAAAGGAGCTACTATTAACTCGGAAAAAATTCACTACCTATTTTTTAGAAAGATTTGATGAAGGAGCTACATCGTCATACACAGTAAGACTGTTATCTCTTAAACAAGAAGGGTCGGTTAGTGAGTTCGTCTCGGAATTCACCAGTTTACTACCGTATACATTAGACCTCAGCCCCGACACAGTGGTAGGAGCTTTTCGCAATGGATTGAAAGAAAATATTAGGGTTGAGGTGGACATTCAAAATCCAACCTCGCTGAACGATTGCATAAGAATAGCCAAGCTGGCTGAGAAGAGAATTCAGTTATATGCACGACGTGAAACTTACAGTCGTCCTTCGTATCGCAACAATTCCTTTCGCAGAAATGATCAACCATCAAGATACTTTTGCTATAAATGTCGCAATCATCATCCCAGGGAACAAGCATGTGCCCAAAAACAAAACTTTCATATTGAATGCGATCAATATGAAGGAGAAGAGGAAGAAGCTTACCACCAAGATGAACCTATGCAAGAAGAACTACCAAGTACTCTAGAAGAGAAGGAAGAGGATACAATGGCTATCTCCGTGCATGCCCTCATGGGGTTAACAACCCACCATACCATCAAGGTCCCGGGATTTCTCCGTCAGAAAAAGGTGAATGTGCTAATTGATTTCGGTAGTACCCACAATTTTATCGACATCAAAACAACAAAAGCTTTGAACTTATTCATTAACTCTTCCAACAAGGACAAATTCCAGGTTCTAGTAGCCAACGGGGTGAACGCTCAATGTGTTGGGAGAACATCTAAAGTTTCCATTCAAATGGGAACTTATACCGGGTATGGATCTCTTTTCGTAATGAATTTAGGGAACTCTAATGTCATTTTGGGAGTTGAATGGTTGGAAACACTAGACACGGTTAGCTTCAATTTCAAAAAATTATTTGTGGAATGGAAGGAAAACGGACGTGTCATTCGCTTACAAGGCATTACTACTCCTCCATCACAGATGGTGAGCTCGCATAGTATGGAGAAGATGTTAAAAAAGGGTGGATATGGATTCATAGCTCAAATTAATTGTTTGGAAAAACAATCTCGAGCAACTTCGGATATTATCGCTCCAGATTTACGAGGCATCGTCGCAAATTACGACGAGGTTTTCCAAGAACCTAAAGGATTACCACCTAAACGATCTCATGACCATGCCATCCATTTGATTCCAGGGAGTGTTCCACCTAACAGTCGTCCTTATCGCTATCCTCAACCACAAAAGACAGAAATCGAGCAGATTGTTCAGGATTTGCTAGATCATGGAGTCATTCGTCACAACACTAGCCCTTATTCCTCACCTGTAGTTTTGGCCAGACGAAAAGATAACTCGTGGCGTATGTGTCCTGATTTTCGTTCCCTCAATAAACTCACTATCAAGGACAAATTTCCTATCCCTGTCATAGATGACCTACTAGACGAGTTGCATGGTGCAAATTTTTTACAAAATTAGACCTTCGCTCAGGATTTCACCAGATTCGTGTCAGAGAGGAAGATATCCCCAAAACTGCTTTTCGTACTCATGAAGGTCATTACGAATTTTTGGTCATGTCGTTTGGTCTCACCAATGCACCATCCACATTCCAAAGTCTCATGAACCAAGTGTTTCGTCCACTCCTCCGTAAGTTTGTGTTAGTTTTCTTTGATGACATTCTCATCTATAGCAAAACATGGAAGGATCATTTACATCATGTGGATAAGGCCCTTCACATTTTACACAGAGAAAAGTTATTTGTCAAACGTTCCAAATGTTCATTTGGTGTCCAAGAAGTTGAGTATCTTGGTCATATAGTTTCACACGAGGGCGTCAAAGTTGATCCCAATAAGATTAAGGCAATTCAAGAATGGCCTTTACCTAAAACCATCAAGAAACTCCATGGTTTTTTGGGTCTCACAGGCTACTATCGCAAGTTTGTACGAAATTATGGTAAGATTGCAGCACCTCTCACAACACTCACAAAGAAAGATGCTTTTCATTGGTCAGAAGAGGCCACTCAAGCCTTCAATACTCTTAAGGAGGCCATGTGTACAACTCCAGTTTTAGCAACTCCAAATTTTCACAAACCATTTATTATCGAATGTGATGCGTCAAGCACAGGAATTGGGGCTATATTAATGCAGGAAGGTCATCCATTGGCATTCGAAAGTAAACAACTATCGGGAAAAAATTTGGGAAGATCAACATACGAAAAAGAAATGTTGGCAATTCTTCACGCGATAGAAAAATGGAGACACTACCTAATCAATAGCCGCTTCATCATAAGAACAGATCATAGTAGTCTCAAACATTTTCTTGAGCAAAGGTTTTCCTATCCGAAACAAAATAAGTGGTTAACCAAACTATTGGGTTATGATTTTGTTATCGAATATAAGAAAGGGAAGGAAAATGTAGCCACTGATGTGTTATCCAGGAAATATGAAGATGAAGTAGTCATCAACGCTATTTCGGGTCCTTGCTCCCAATGGGTGAATCAATTACAAGATGAATGGTTATCCAATAGCGAAACTGCTCAGATAATTCAGGAATTATCTATAGGGTCCTCTAAAAACCCTTTATTCTCTTATGAAGATAAAATCCTCCGGAAGAAGAACCGCATTTACATTCCACAAAATTCAGAACTCAAATCAAAGATCCTCGATGAATCACACGCTTCTCCATCAACGGGACATTCAAGATTTTTGAAGACATATTTAAGGGTCAAACAATCATTTTGTTGGAAAGGATTAAAAGCAGAAGTCAAACAATGGGTAGCAGAATGCAAAATTTGCCAGCGCAATAAAGGAGAAACAGTCAAATCACCAGGGTTGTTACAACCATTACCCATCCCTGAGCGTCAGTGGGAACATATATCCATGGATTTTATTGAAGGTCTTCCTAAATCAGAAGGCAGGACAGTAATCTTTGTAGTAGTAGATCGGTTATCCAAATATGCTCATTTTCAGGCTTTACAACATCCATTTTCCGCAAGCAAAGTGGCAAAAGTATTTATGGATTCAATCTTCAAACTACATGGTATGCCAAAAAATATTGTAAGTGATAGAGACCCCATCTTCACTAGTAACTTTTTGCGGGAGTTATTTCGACTTAGTGGTACCAAATTGAACATGTCTTCAGCTTACCATCCACAAACAGATGGTCAAACAGAAGTAGTTAACAAATGTTTGGGTACGTACTTACGATGTTTCGTTCAAGATAAACAATATCAATGGAGCAAATGGCTAGCATTGGCAGAATGGTGGTACAACACTTCCTACCATTACTCAATTAAGATGTCCCCCTTTGAAGCATTATATGGAACCAAGCCTCCAATAGTAGCGGATTACGTACCTGGATCATCCAAAGTAGCCAAAGTGGATGATTGGTTTCAACAAAGGCAGTCTACACTCACCATCCTCAAAGAGAATTTATTCCAAGCACAAAATCGCATGAAACAACAACAAGACTTGCACCGATCCGAGCAAACTTTTAATGTAGGTGACAAGGTTTTCCTAAGGTTGCAACCCTACAAACAATCATCGTTAAAGATAAAGACCAGTCAAAAGTTGGCTCCGTGATTCTATGGTCCTTACGAAATTGTGCGCCGCATTGGAGAAGTAGCCTATCAGTTAGAGCTACCCTCATCATCCCGAATACACCCGGTATTTCATGTTTCGTGTCTCAAAAAAGTAATTGGTCAGAAAGTGCAGAGTCAATCAGAATTACCAGTACTTGATGAGGAAGGACGCATACATCTCCAACCTGAGGAAATCTTACAACATAGAACACGAAGACTAAGGTCGCGCCAGATTCAAGAATTTCTCATCAAATGGCAAGACCTACCAGAGGAGGATGCCACATGGGAACCTGAAAGTATTTTCTAGACATTTCCAGCTTTGAGGACAAAGCTTTCCGAGGAGGGGAGTCATGTTACAATACAAATATTATGAGCAGTCGACCATAATATTTGTTAAAATTTAAATTCATTTTTTTCATATTTAGATAGTTCCAAGTGTAGGATTTGAGGATCACTTTTTATATTCTCAATTTATCCTTTACGTTCCTCGCACAGGGTGAGCCCACCTTAAGTGGCGATCCGTTCACTTATTTCCAATCTCAATTCTGCTGCATATTTCTTGTTATTTAATTCTTGTTAATTGATTATTATCGTGTACATTGCTGGATCTGAATTCATTGTTACGGTTATAGAGTAACCCGAAAGATATTTCCTTCCAATGAGGGTATCACTACCATGAATATGATAATTGGAAAAATGGTAATTATTGAGGTGCTCTATATGATATTCCTTACTTTTAAATTTATCAAATTTGGGAATCTCAAATCGGTAAGGATATCGATGAATAGGAACAGAAGGGTGAATTGGCTCATTGTACAACTCATCATATGTGGGTTTTTGAGGCCCATAACTAGTTGTGCATAAGTCCAACATATGAATCTGCTCTTGCATGGCTTGAAATTCACTAGAGATCATAGTAGTGGTATTTGATGGGGTGGGAAATGGAGGTGCCAATGAGGATGGTGGAAGTGGTTGTGATGATGTATGCGAATAAACCAAATATGGTGGGTATTGCAACTTTTGTTCCTCCTAATGATTATATTAAGTAGCCTATTGTGGGTCAGGTGACGACTGAACTTGATATTGCGGGAGAGGAACCTGAGATGGAGGTGGTGAAATGTATGAATATTGGAATGTGGGTGATGGCTACTACTGATCATAATAGTTGGGAATCTATTGGGTAGGCATACAGATCTGTTGCTGCTATGCATATTGAAAGGTGGGTGGCACCTAAGTAGTAATGGTAGAGGACCAAGTGGGTGGTGATGTGAAGAAGGTAGGTGGGGTAGAATATGATGGTGGGAGAGATGAGGTTGTGGCAAAGGAAAATTGTTTTGAATATGGAGGGATAAATGAGAATTGGGATGGTGGGGATGGGATGGCAAGCAAGATTTTGTGCTAGAAAAAATAGCAAGGTGGATTGGCCAAATATGCAAGGTTCAATGGTGGAGGTCAGAAATATGGTGGTGGAGGTAGACGAAATGGTGCAGAAGATGCCATTGGAGGTCCATAAGATGAAGATGGTTGATAGCAAGTGGGGCAATGGATGGCAAACTATGGAATAAGTGGATGTGGATGTGGGGATGAGGATACCTACTAGGGGTAAATTTGGATAGAGGGATGGGATAACTGCTATGAGATCAGTTGATAATACTGATATGGGTGTGTAAAATACTAGGGTGGGAGTGATGATGGTGGCTGATATGAAGGCTGGAAACTCGATGAGACCTGCTACAAAGGCAGGATTTTGGATGAGGATGTGGTAGGATGTGGTGTGGAAGTAGGAGGTGTGGAGATAATTCTGATGATCTGGATAGTAGTAATCATCATGCATTATCTAGAAAACTATGACACTATAGTATTCTCCCAAAAGGATGGGATAAATGCTATAGGAAAGGATGGGTGGAAAATGGTGATGGAGGTGGTGTGAACTCATCATAAACCATGATGGGTATAGGATGACTAGGAGGGGTGTAAATGACATACTGGAAATAGGTGGATGGGGGATTGGGAGAGGAGAAATATTCTAGAGGAGATGTCTCCTCAAATGCCTCGTCCAAGATATGGGATGGCGTGGATGATGTGGCATGCAAAGTGAGGCTAGGATGCGAGGCAAAAGACATAGTCAATAGATCAGTTGGAAGTATGGATGAAACCTTCTCAAACTCAGAAGGTGGATCAGGGGTTTGAGAAGAAGAGGCACCTACAATCATAATAGTCCTCTAGGTAGCCTCGGTGGCATAGAGAAGGCCTTCATGCATTTGGCTACATGTAACTGACATGGTGATGTGTGCAAAAGGATAGTAATAGCCAAGGGATGTGTGATCTAGACTATAAATATGTCTGTGGTTGAATCTAGAACTTTTTTCTCTAAAAAATAGGTTCACAATGGGTCATGTGAACTACTCTTGAAGTTGAATATTCACACAGGGTCATGTGAACTGCTGAAAATTAGCATAGATGGTGGATAAGTGCTATGTGAATGATTTGTGTGCTATGGAATGTGATCTATGACCTAAAAAATAGGTTTGCATGGGGTCATGTGAACCACTCTTACAACCAGATATTCATACAGGGTCATGCGAACCATGAGAAATAAAGACAGAAGATGGATTTGTGTAGTGGATATCCTCTGTGTGTTGTGTAAACCTATAGTGTGCAGTTTTGTAGCCTAGAAGCTAATTTTTGCAAAGAATCATGTGAATATATTTGATTGTAGGAAGGTCACACTGGGGGATGTAAACTACCTAAAAATATACTATGCAATGTATAGCATGGAAGTGAAACTGTGGAACAACTGAAGAGTGAGTTATAGCAAGTTTGATATGTTGTTGTAACCACTTTCACGAGACTCAACAATAAGCAAATATGCTTTCTTTTTTGTTTTCATGTGTTTTGATAAAAGTATGTATCCGCCCTAGTAAGAAATCGCAAGAATGGGTGAACTCTACTTTGAATCAGGTATGTCATAGCATAGAACCTTATGCAACACCCAAAAGCGCATAGAATAGAACTATGTTTCCAACAAGTGAGTGGCAACCTAGATGGATTTTTGGTACAGTAAAAGGTATTCAAAGGGGGGAGACTCAAAATGCTTTGATGAGTCACTATACTCTCATGAAGAGAGGTCATGTTGTCAATGTGGTACTACCGATATACCCATGCTTTCGCTTAACCCTCATATTTAAGGCATCCACAGTAATGATCAGCTGCACCCACTAATTATTTGAAAAACCCTATGGTAAAGGGAATTTCTAAAACTACCCACTTCGAAGGTACCTTCCAGTGATGAATTTTGGATAACCAACACTCAAAGTGGGAAGGACCGATCGGGTATTAATGTTAGAATGATCCACCTGGGGGGATACTATGGTGACTAAAATCGAAGGTGATCCAGTGGAGAGTGAAGCCCAAACCTCACTAAACTCTGGTGGTGAATTGGTGATGAAATCCAATTCAGGCTGGAGATGAAAACCAAATATTTACCTATTTATATGGGACATGAGTGTGTGGTGTGGTTGTGCCAAACTGTTTTAGAATCAAAGTAGACTAAGTGCCTTTTCAAAAAAAACTATGCTAAATGTATTTGAGGGAAATTTAACTAAATGGGCTTTCTGAAGCAAAAGCTATGGAGCCATGTCCTCACAAAACCAAATCTAGATTAATGTACTTTTGAAATAGAATTTTAGCTAGATGCTTTTGAAAGGGAAGTTTAACTATGTGTGTACTCATGAAATCAAATATTTGCTAGTGCTTTTGAATAAAAATATAGTTAACTACTTGGAAAGGAAAGGACTAGAAGAGAAATGACACGAAAAGAAAAGACAAAAATGGAAATTAAACTAGAAAACAAGTTGAAACCTATCTAAAGCAAACAAGAAAATGTGAGTGATTGATTGGAATCCCTATGGATGGGATGAACCTTGAAATAGAGGAAAAATAGTGATTTCACACAATACCTACGTCTAGGGGTGTGTAAAATAGCCTGCTTACCCTTGTACTCAGAATCTATTATGGTTTTGGGAGGTTCGTATGAGGTTGTGTGAACCTATCCTTTGGAAAGAGGTTCGCATGGGGTCATGTGAATCTGGTCTTGATGATTGGGCAAACTGGATTTGGAGCCTTGATTATAGTTTTGAATCTCCTGGAGGGTTCTAGGACAACTAGCTTCATAGAAAAAGTCTAAAAGTCAATTTAAACATGACAAGATAGCATGAACCTTGGATAACTCGTAAATACTTGATAAAAACAAATTACAAGAAAGGAAATTAACTACTGCCACACAAAATACAAGGATGCTTTAACCTTGCATACATTGTGGTGAGAGATGATTGGTGGTCTAGGTATGGGTGAACGCTATCCCTGAGAACATAGGCTCTTAATCTCCCCTGACTTACCATACCGTTGGTTGTGGTTTCTAAACCAATACCTGTGGTTCAAAAACTGATTTTGAGATAGATTGGGGAATCCACATGCCCAAGTGTGTACTCTCTATCCTCTTTTGGGGAGCTCACTGGTGCACCAATGAACCCTTTGTGGTTTGGCCTAAGCTAAATTTTAGGGCATTTTTGTTTCTTTCGTGGGTTCCTTCAAAGACAACAACTACTTGCCATATAGAAACAAGCCAAAAAATTTGTTAGAAAGTGATTGATCTAATGCTTGGTGGAGTCCCATTGGGTTTGCCAGAATGAAACCAACAAAAATATTCTATACCTATAATTCACAATTATAGAATCACATTGCTTTTGTATTGATTTGATAAAAGGGTTACACATTGATATCCTTTTATAAATTTTCCCTGGAGGCTACAATGGGATCTTACCTAAGGAAGCCCTTTCGGATGTGTACAAAGATAGCAGGATCAATATTGTTGATGCTCCTTAGTTGTACGTGGGCTTCTTGCTCATGGGCCACCATTGGTTGGATGTGTTATTTGTACCTATTGAACCTGCAAAATCTTGTTAGAGCATTAGGGGGTTTGCCTTAGTCAAACCCCATGGTTATGAATATAAAAGACTCTTAAAACCAAATTAAAACATGAAATAACTTGATAACAGTAACATGAAGCACTAAATTATGCCATATTTACCTATCTAGATAATTTTAGTATTTGTAAAAAAGGTTCACATGGGGTTGTGTGAATCTGGTGTGAACCCAAAGGTTCACACGGGGTCGTGTGAACCTATCCTTTAGTGATCGGATCTACAAGTTAGATTTTTGGAATCACCTGGAGCAGCTATAACTTTGGTTTTTCGATTGGTCACCTTTATAATCTGCACTTTTGGGGTCATTTTCCTGTCACACTCACAAGGAATGTCACAAAAGGTAACTAAATATGTTATAGCGATGTGTATGCGATAGATGGGTGATGGTCAATTGATGAGTGTTGGCTGTAGTGATTTTGATAGAGTTTGGGTATGCAAATGTTGAGATCCTTTGAATAGTGGAAATGGCCTTCTATTTATAGACTTGGCCAAAATGAGGGGGAGGGGATGAGGTGTCCCTTATGAGGTTTTAATGGTGAGGTGTCCACCTGGGAGGTGTCCCCTGAGGTGTCTTGGGTGATTAATGAAGTTGGGTGAGAGAATCCCTCACCCATCCATAAGTCATAATGACCTGCTAAAAATATCCATTTGGTATTTATGAAGACCTTTTTAGAAATATCTTTTAATTAAAAATTACTTCTTTTGTGCAAAAGTCTCCATATTTCATTTATGACCCAGGGGAGTATGAGGTGGAGAAATATCTAGATGAGAGGTGGCTAGGCTAGGATAGGTGAGGTGGAAGGCTAGGCTAGTCAAAGTAGACTAGGTGAGGTGGTAAGCTTAGACCAAATTAGGATTAGATCTAATTAAGCATGTGATTAGCCATAAAGCAAGTTTTGACCAAAATTGTTGACTTTGGAGCATAAAGTGCTTTTTGACCATGGTGGAGAATTCAACCTTGGTTGAGTTAGGAATGAGGTCGCATGAGGACCCAGGATTTGGCATAGGAAAGTGTTGAACAAGGTGCAGCAACAGTATTGTCATTGTTGTCAACACAGTCAGATAGATCTGTTGATGCAGTGGACAGGAAGTTCAAAAGCTATTCGGATGCAGAAGACAGGAGTTCAAAGGTTATTCAAAGTATGTACAGTGATTTTCCAAGAAGACCGAAGTGGCCCATATGCAAAAGATCAAAGAAAAAGACAAGTAAGAAAAGTGTCGCGATATCGCGACATATACAGCAGGCAAGAAAAACTGTCACGATTTCGCGACATGTTGGAAGAGAGAGAAAAAGCAGGAAAAACTGTCACGATTTCGTGACATGTTGGAAGAGAGAGAAGAAGCAGGAAAAACTGTCACGATTTTGCGACATGTTGGAAGAGAAAAAGACAAGTGGAAAAACTGTCACGATTTCATGACATGTTGGAAGAGAGAGAAAGAGCAAGAAAAACTGTCACGATTTCGTGACATGTTGGAAGAGAAAAAGGCAAGTGGAAAAACTGTCATGATTTCGCGACATGTTGGAAGAGCAAGAAAAGTGTCACGATTTCGTGACAAATTCGAAGAAAGAGAACAAGTAAGAAAAGTGTCACGATTTCATGACATGTCGCATTTTCACGACTAAAATAGGAGAGAGAAAGTAAGTTGGAAAAGTGTCACGATTTTGCGACATGTCACATTTTCGTGACTAAAATAGGAGAGAGAAAGCAAGAAGGAAAAAGTGTCGCGATATCGCGACATGTAGCATTTTCGCGGGCCAAAGCTAAGAGAAAGAGCAAGGAGAAAAAGTGTCACGATATCGTGACATGTTGTATTTTCAGGGGCCGAAGCAAAGAGAAAGCGTAAGGAGAAAAAGTGTCACGATATCATGACATGTATTTTCGGGGGCCAAAGCAAAGAAAAAGCGTAAGGAGAAAAAGTGTCACGATATCGTGACATGTTGTATTTTCGGGGCCCGAAGCAAAGAGAAAGCGTAAGGAGAAAAAGTGTCACGATATCGTGACATGTAGCATTTTCGGGGCCGAAGCAAAGAGAAAGAGGAGAGAGAAAAAGTGTCGCGATATCGCGACATTTGTATTTTTGAGGCCAAAGCAAAGAGAAAGAGAGAGAAAGAAAAAGTGTCACGATATCGTGACATGTTGCATTTTCATGATTAAGTTGAAGCCGACGAAGACCGATGACAACGACCAAATTTAGGGTTTACAAGTGTTCTGAAAGCCGACTAAGATTAGGGTTTACAATCGACTAAGATTATGGTTTTCATCATGAAAATGTTGTTATAAAAGGAGGGTTGTTTGGAGAATTAAAAGATATGGAATGTGTGCAAAGTTCGGTCATAGTGCGTAGAGAGCAAGTTGTGTCGAATCATGCTAAGTGCAAAATTCATAGAGAAAGCAGAGTGCGAAGAAGGGAGAAGACGGTCATGAAGTTCGACTATAATGAAGCAGAGTGTGCGAAGTGATTGCACAGAGAAAGCAGAGTGCACAGAGAATGCAAAGGTGAAAAAGACCAGTCAGGGTCTTACAAAAGCAAAGGTATCTTACTATCAAACTTATAGATTCAGAATTGAAGTCCAAGTTGATGCTTGGCATCAGGGGTTGGTGCTCCTTCCAGTAGGGTGCTGGTAAATTGATTGTAAAGTTGGTGCTTTGAAAAGGCTAGATTTGGATGGTAGTCCAAGCAATCAATTTTTGAGGAGTAGCCACATTGGTGAACCTCGTTAAATCTTGTGTTGTGTGATGCTCTTTTGTTATACTACCTGTATCTAGTAATAAGTTTTAATTACTACGGTTTTAAGAGCTAGAAATTCAAGTTTAAAGAGCTACACTGATTCACCCCCCCTCTCAGTGTCATTGTAAGACTAACAATTGGTATCAGAGCTAAGTTCCTGTACAAGCTTAACCAGCTAGGGTGATCTTGGAAGTAACACAATGGCAGGTGGAGAAGGCTTCTCATCAAACAAAGCACCATTGTTTGATGGATCTAATTACGCATTCTAGAGAATCAGGATGCAGACATATCTCTATGCTTTGGGATACGACATCTGGGATTCAGTAGTTAGTGGATACACAATACCCATCAATCCTCCAAAAGAGGCTGACGAAAAGAAACTATTTGAAAATAACTCAAAAGCAAAGAATGCTCTCATGTGCGGATTAGCAGACAGTGAACTGGTAAAGATCATGAGCTATAAAATGGCAAAAGAAATATGGGACAAACTAAGGAGTATTCATGAAGGAGATGATAAGATCAAAGAGGCCAAGCTACAGACACATCGAGCTCAGTTCGAAGGATTAAAGATGAATGACGATGAAAACATTGAGGCATTTATGCTGAGAGTTAATGGAATCATTAATGCGATCAGAGGACTCGATGAGGATATTGAAGACTCTACCGTCGTGAAAAAGGTATTAAGATCTCTTCCTCAAAGGTTTGATTCTAAAGTCTCAACGATAGAAGAAGCTAAAAATCTAAATTATTTTAGTATAGATGAGATGTATGGTTCCTTGACTGCATATGAGATGAGGATAGGAAGATCTAAACCCACAGACAGAGAAGCGGCTTTTAAAGCCCTTAAAAATAAAAATGCAAAACAAGAGTCCGAGGAAGAAGAGACATCAGATGAAATGGAAGTAAACTTTGTTAAAAAACTAAAAATGGGAAACAAAAAATACAGAGGAAAGCTACCGTTTAAATGTTTCAACTGTGGAGACGTTGGGCATTTTGCGTCTAAATGTCCACTTAATAAGAAGAACAAAAATGATGAAGGATCGCACCAAGAAAGAAGTGACTGGAAGAAGAAAATGAATTTCAGAAAAAGCAACTTCAAGAAGAGAAGTTTCATCTCCAGGAATGCCAGTTCATCAGAAGACAGCTCCGGTGAGGATTCTGAAGAGGAAACAGGTGAAGCTCTTTTCATGGCTTTTGAAGAAGTAAAATCAGAAAAGGAAGAAGGAGTGAACTCTGAAGTATGTGGTGAAAACCCTGAGGCTGAAGTAGATCTAGAAGGTGAGTTGATCTCTGCACTTGAAGAGTTGAAAACAGAGAGGAAAAAGAATAAGAAAATTTCAAAAAGGCTTGAGGATGCAAACGAAATCATAACCAGTCTAAAAGTACAGACAGAAGAATACAAGAAAATATCTGAAGATCTCGAAGTACAAATTACCATGAAAATAGATTATTGCTGCAAACTAGAAGAAGAGAATATTGGTTTACGGATGCAGATAGAAGGGATGAATCACAAAATTAGTTGCTATCACAAACGTGAAGAAAGTTCTATGAAGCTGGATAAGATTATAAATGACCAAAGGCCTGCAAGCATCAAATTTGGTCTGGGTTTCGTCAAAGGAGAATCATCAAATGGATCAAAGGCCAGAAATGTAGAATCCATAAAGAATGAAGATAAGAAACAGGTTGATCAAGGAAAAACGTCTCATGCAAAAGAAAGCAATAATGCCAGGCACGAAAGGAGAATTGACAATGATGGATTCACCAATGTCACATATCAAAGGAGAAGAAGACCTATGGCTCCTACGGCAACATGGCAAAGACCATCACCCAGGTTCAATTATCCCTTTTCTGGTTTCTATTTTAAATGCAATGGCTATGGACATAAAATCTCAGACTGCAAATATAATGTAAAACCAAGGAATTTCACCAGTAGAAATGCTTTTTCTCCTCTGATGAATTATACAGTAGAATGCTATATCTGTCATAATTTTGGGCACATTGCAAGAAACTGTAGAAGTACATTTGCATCAAATCAGTTTCAGGGAAGAAAATTTCAACCAAATAGGATGAGACAAAATATAAAACTTCCTGGAAAACATGCACAAGCTATTGATAAGGGAAAGGCAAAACAAGAGCCCAAAACTACTATCAAAATGGAGTTGAAAGAAAAAGAGCGACTTAAGGAAGAAAAGGAATCCTTAATCGTACAAACAACATTTAAAGCACAGAATAAATGTGTACCATGGATACTTGATAGTGGATGCTCCAGTCATATGACAGGTGACAAACAAAAATTTGAGAAGTTACAGAAATATGAAGGTGGTTCAGTAAAATTTGGAAATAATGATGGAGCTAAGATAGTTGGCAAAGGTTCAGTTAAACTTAGTAACGGAAAAATTAAGTCAGAAGAAGTCTTGTTTGTGGATGGTTTGAAACATAACTTGTTGAGCGTAAGTCAGATTTGTGATAAAGGTCATGAAGTAGTTTTTAAGAAGCAGGGTTGTGAAGTCAAAAAAACAAACAGTGGAAAATTGATAGCAACTGGATCAAGGACATCTGGCAACCTGTACATGCTCTCAGAGACTTCAGAAGGAGCTTGTTTTATTGGACAGGAAGAAGAAAATTGGTTGTGGCACAAGAGACTCGGTCATATCAATTTTGATAATCTAGTAAAAATCATCTCAAAAAGGGCAGTGAGAGATATTCCCACCATCAAAAAACCTGCAAACAACATTTGTGCTTCATGCCAAAAGGGGAAGCAAACTAGAGTCACATTCAAAACAAAAGAGTACTACACAAGCAAACCTTTGGAACTAATACACACTGATTTATGTGGACCCATGAGAACACAAAGCATAAATGGTGACAAATATTTTATGTTGTGCATTGATGACTATTCTAGAATGACATGGATATTTTTCTTGAAGCATAAATCAGAAGCTTTTCAAATGTTCAAGATTTTCAAAAACCAGAGTTGAGAATGAAACAGGAAAGAGGATCAAATGTTTAAGATCGGATAGAGGAGGAGAATTCATTTCAGAGGAGTTTACAGAGTACTATGAAAAATACGGTATTAGGAGACAGTTTTCAGCAGCCAGGACACCTCAGCAGAATGGAGTGGTAGAAAGAAAGAACAGGACAATGCAGGAAATGGCACGGACTATGTTGGCTGAAAGTAGAGTAGCAGACAGATTTTGGAAAGAAGCAGTCCATACTATGGTATATATCCAAAATAGGTACATGCTGAGAACACATGAAAGCAAAACTCCTTATGAGTTGTGGTTCGGTAAAAGGGCAACAACAAAATACCTCAAAATTTTTGGCAGCAAGTGCTACATCAAAAGAACTGAAGATAATCTTGGTAAGTTTGAAGATAGAGCGGATGAAGGTATTTTTGTTGGTTATTCATCAAAAAGCAAAGCTTACAAATGCTACAACAAGAGGCTAAAGAAAATTGTGGACAAGTGTCGATGTTAAATTTGATGAAGGTAGAGAACGAGTAATTAGCTATGAAATGAACTACCCAATTTATGAAGAGGTTATTGAAGGAGATGAGGAAAATAAAACGGAAAAGATACAGAAAATTGACTCAGATGATTTAAGTTGTGATTCAGAAGTGGAAGAAAATAAGAAATTCAAAACAGGAAAGCTGGCAGAAAAATCATCCTAGAGAGCAAATAATTGGAGACCCCAATGTTGGTGTTCAGACAAGAAGAAGAGTAGTAAGTAACTACTCTCTATTATCCAACATTGAGCCCAAAAATGTTGTTGACGCAAGTAAAGATGAAAGTTGGATGAAGGCAATAAATGAAGAATTAGATCAGATCGAGAAAAATGAAACTTGGGAGTTAGTACCTAGACCTGCAAATAAAAATATAATCGGGACTAAATGGATTTTTTGAAACAAATTGAATGAAGATGGATAGGTAGTTAGAAATAAAGCAAGATTGGTATGTAAGGGTTATGCACAAGTTGAAGGCATTGAATTTGAGGAAACTTTTGCACCAGTAGCTAGACTAGAGGCAATTAGAATGTTTCTGGCTTTAGCAGTCTACAAGAACTTCAAAGTTTATCAAATGGATGTGAAATCAGCATTTTTGAATGGGAAACTTGAAGAAGAGGTTTATATTGAGCAACCAGATGGTTTCGAACTTGGTGATGATCCCAACTTGGTTTGCAAGTTGAAGAAGGCATTATATGGCTTAAAACAGGCACCCCGAGCATGGTATGCAAGGCTAGACAACTATCTCACTCAACAAGGGTTTAAGAAAGGCATGGTGGATAGTAATTTGTATGTCAAAATAGAAAATGGGCAGCTTATTGTTCTTGTTGTATACGTAGATGATATCATATTTGGCAGCAACAAAGATGAGTCATGTAAAGATTTAGCAAATAAGATGCAGAAAGAATTTGAAATGTCAATGATTGGTGAACTTTCGTATTTCCTCGGGTTGCAAGTTAATCAAAATAAGAAGGGCATATTTATTTCTCAAGTTAAATATGTGAAAGAGATGTTAAAAAGTTCACAATGGAGGATTGTAAGCCAGTTAGCACTCCCATGATGACAGGTTGCAAGTTGAGCAAGGATGACAAATCTCCACCTATTGATCAAACCATGTACAGATCTATGATTGGGAGCTTATTGTACCTGACAGCTACCAGACCAGATATTTTGTAGGCAGTATGCATGGTAGCATGATTTCAGGCTAATCCCAAGGAGACTCATGTGACAGCAGTGAAGAGGATTCTTCGGTACCTCAAGGGTACTATGGAGTATGGGTTATGGTATCCGAAAGGTAAAGACTTCACCCTTATTTCGTATTCAGATGCAGATTGGGCAGGATGTGTAGATGACAGAAAGAGTACCAGTGGAGGTGCATTCTATCTTGGAGACAGATTGGTCGCGTGGCACAGTAAGAAACAAGAGTCAGTTTCTTTATCGACAGTAGAGGCAGAATATATTGCAGCGACAACATGTTGTACGTAGGTATTGTGGATGAAACAAACCCTGAAAGATCTTGGTATTAGCTTCAGTGAGCCAATATCAGTTAAGTGTGATAACACCAAGGCCATTAACATCTCCAAGAATCCGATTATGCATTCATGCAAAAAACACATTGCTATTAGGTATCACTTTTTGAAGAAGAAAGTTGCGAAAGGTGAGGTTAAGTTGGATTTTGTTCCAACTACAGAGCAAGTAGCGAGATATCTTCACAAAACCATTGCCCAAGGAAGTTTTTGAGTACCTTCGCAATAAATTGGGAGTGGTCACACTTCCCAAGAATTGACTAGCTACAGGGATCACATTCTCAGGGGGAGCATTTAAGTATTTGATTATCTTTTTGCTCATGTTCATGATTGTTGCTAAGTGTAATAAATTTTGCCTGAGAATGTTGTGCATGGACTCAAGGGGAGTCTGCAGTAGCCCTTTGGTATTATTGTCAAAGGGGGAGAAGAGTTACAGGAAATTGCACATGTGTTGCCAACAATTCCAAAGGGGGAGATTGTTGAGCAAGGTGCAGCAACAGTATTGTCATTGTTGTCAACACAGTCAGATAGATCTATTGATGCAGTGGACAGGAAGTTCAAAAGCTATTCAGATGCAGAAGACAGGAGTTCAAAGGTTATTCAGAGTATGTACAGTGATTTTCCAAGAAGACCGAAGTGGCCCATATGCAAAAGATCAAAGAAAAAGACAAGTAAGAAAAGTGTCGCGATATCGCGACATATACAACAAGAAAGAAAAACTATCACGATTTCATGACATGTTGGAAGAGAGAAAAGAAGAAAAACTATCATGATTTCATGACATGTTGGAAGAGAGAGAAGAAGAGAAAAACTGTCACGATTTCATGACATGTTTGAAGAAAAAAAGACAAGTGAAAAAACTGTCACGATTTCATGACATGTTGGAAGAGAGAGAAAGAGCAGGAAAAACTATCACGATTTCGTGACATGTTGGAAGAGAAAAAGGCAAGTGGAAAAACTGTCACGATTTCGCGACATGTTGGAAGAGCAAGAAAAAGTGTCACGATTTCGCGACAAATTCGAAGAAAGAGAACAAGTAAGAAAAGTGTCACGATTTCACGACATGTCGCATTTTCACGACTAAAATAGGAGAGAGAAAGTAAGTTGGAAAAGTGTCACGATTTCATGACATGTCGCATTTTCGTGACTAAAATAGGAGAGAGAAAGCAAGAAGGAAAAAGTGTCGCGATATCGCGACATGTAGCATTTTCAGGCCAAAGCTAAGAGAAAGAGCAAGGAGAAAAAGTGTCACGATATCGCGACATGTATTTTGCCGAAGCAAAGAGAAAGCGTAAGGAGAAAAGTGTCGCGATATCGCGACATGTTGTATTTTGGGGCAAAGCAAAGAGAAAGCGTAAGGAGAAAAAGTGTCGCGATATCGCGACATGTATTTTTGGGGGCCGAAGCAAAGAAAAAGCGTAAGGAGAAAAAGTGTCGCGATATCGCGACATGTTGTATTTTTGGGGGCCAAAGCAAAGAGAAAGCGTAAGGAGAAAAAGTGTCGCGATATCGCGACATGTAGCATTTTCGTGGTCCGATGCAAAGAGAAAGAGAGAGAAAGAAAAAGTGTCGCGATATCGCGACATGTATTTTTGGGGGCCAAAGCAAGGAAAAAGAGAGAAATAAAAAGTGTCACGATATCGTGACATGTTGCATTTTTACGGTTAAGTTGAAGCCGACGAAGTCCGATGACAACCGACTAAAATTAGGGTTTACAGGTGTTATGAAAGCCGACTAAGATTAGGGTTTATAGTCGACTAAGATTAGGGTTTTCATCATGAAAATGTTGTTATAAAAGGAGGGTTGTTTGGAGAATTAATGATATGGAATGTGTGCGAAGTTCGGTCATAGTGCGTAGAGAGCAAGTCGTGTCGAATCGTGCTAAGTGCAAAATTTACAGAGAAAGCAGAGTACGAAGAAGGGAGAAGACGATCATGAAGTTCGACTGTAATGAAGCAGAGTGTGCGAAGTGATTGCACAGAGAAAGCAGAGTGCGCAGAGAACGCAAAGGTGAAAAAGATCAGTCAGGGTCTTACAAAAGCAAAGGTATCTTACTGTCAAACTTATAGATACAGAATTGAAGTCCAAGTTGATGCTTGGCATCAGGGGTTGGTGCTCCTTCCAGTAGGGTGCTGGTAAATTGATTGTAAAGTTGGTGCTTTGAAAAGGCTGGATTTGGATGGTAGTCCAAGCAGTCAATTTTTGAGGAGTAGCCACATTGGTGAACCTCGTTAAATCTTGTGTTGTGTGATGCTCTTTTGTTATACTACCTGTATCTAGTAATAAGTTTTAATTACTACGGTTTTAAGAGCTGGAAATTCAAGTTAAAAGAGCTACACTGATTCACCCCCCTCTCAGTGTCATTGTAAGACTAACAGAAAGGACTTAGCTAGCCCAAGGGGGCTAAGGAGTATGAATAGTAATTTTGATAAATGAATAGTGATTTTGATAAATGAATAGTGTTTTTAGCCAATTTATGCAATTTTCAAGGGTTTTGCAAATTGATTGACCGTGAAGATGAGGATATGGACAATGTGCAACTTTTGGGTGTCTACAGAATTCCGTTTTCCACCATGGGATAAACTAGATGTCCCTAAAGTAGAATGTCTACCTCCACACCATCAATTCTGGAAGCAAGTCAAGCCAATAATTTATAAAGATGCCTCAACTTTCATAGGGTTTTATTTAAAGGAGGTAGTAGGGAGGAAAATATGGAGTCAAGAATAGACAAATTTAGGATTTGGTCCTATTCAATCAGTTTGGTGTAGTCCATGCCTATGCATGCCGCAACAAGGAACCAACACTCCTCAGAAATAAGGTAAGGAACAGAGAAAGGGACAAGGCCACAACCAAAGAGAGAAAAGGGAGAAAAAAATTCTACTAGAAAGTTATTATTGAAACTAGAAATTATCAATGCCAGGTGTCACGAGGACGTGCCAATCCTTAGGTATGGTGGGATGATGAACACCAAAAATACTCATACTTTTGTATGGATTCATAACATGTTGTGCGACATTATTTTGATAGAATGAACTTTTTATAAAGGTTTTATATATATTGAATGGTAAATTGTGTATATTCTCTAATATGCATTTTAAGTGTGATTTATGTGTAGATTCAATTATTTGACTACTTTTTTGTATATTTACATCAAGATATCATTTGGACCTGGCACTTCATGTTTTATGGTGGAGGACTAAAGACAAATATGACTGCAACAAGGAGTTACGTATGCTAAGTTAGGCACCTAATTTTTGGCTAAAGTTTGGAAGGTGCCTGACTCTCATCGAAGTCGAGTACAATAAAGACCCTATTTTTAGACGAAAGAATGTAGTAGTTTCCAGCAACATATGCAGATGAAGGACAACGTAATGAATCAGAAAAATATCCATTTCTCATCAATGGCTAAGCAAACATGTAAATCGAGAAAACACCTATATGAAACTATTGATATCGATTGAGGTGTAATTTTAGACATATTATGTCTAGATAAATAGAACATGCCTAATTTATTTTTTGAAGGATAAATTTAGCGCATGTTCATTTTGATCAACCGTCTATGATTATTTTTCGTGTATTTGTTATAACTACAATTCTAAAATAGACCTGCCTAAATTTTAAATAGGGGATAGTTGTACATTATAAATACATAGGCCACCCCTAAGAAAAGAATCTCGGATATTTTTTGTAAATCATTTCTAAAGATGCGATTAAAATTCATTCAAGTGTTCATATATATAGTTTTAAGCATCAGGTGTGCGTGAATTGATCTGGATGGAGTCTGCTGGATCCTAGGTCCACTCTCAAAATTATTCCTCCCCTTTTCCTATTTTTATTTAATTAGTATATTCACTATTTATTTTCCTATTTTCTTTCCTTTCTACAGTTTATTTAATTTCTATAATTTTCTTATTTTTCTGTATTTTCCATCAAGTGTGTTTTTAGTTTCCATAGTTATTTTCAGTCATGTTTTTTATAATGTAGGCTTGATTAATGGTTTGGACAATAAATAGAACTACACCACAACCCCCCCCCCCAAACCTTAAGATATAGTGGACTCATCTCGTTGGTTTTATAGGCATGAACTATGCATGGTATTTCACAAGTTTACGAGATTTCCCAGGTTTTAAAATTTAAATGGAGACAATAAATTAACTGTAGTTGTAACTAATATTTTTTCGAACACTTATATGGAGTGACACAATAGTGTTAGTCGTGAGAGAATAAGATTTGGCTTGATCATACAACTATTGAAGATTAATTTCTAGATGAGCATCTTTTTACTCTTGATGAACAAATATTGTGGTATACAAATATGGCTAATTACTTAACCACGGGTAAAGTATCCCCTGCACTCTCACCACATGAAAAACCAACATTAATAGATAAGAGTATGGCATTTTCATGGATTGATGGTTTCCTGTTTAAAATCAGGCTCGATCAAATAATGAGAATTTGTGTAGCAACAATTCTTAAATATTTGCCATGATGAACCCTATGGTGGCCATTTTGCAGGTAAAAGGATTGTGTTTAAAGTATTGTAGGCTGGATATTTTTGGCCTTCATTATTTAAGGATGCAACCAAATATGTAAGTCAATGTGACTAGTGCTAGAGGATGGGCAAACCAACTCTCTGAGATGAAATATTGCTCCAACCACATGTGCACATTGAGCCATTTGACAAATGGAGAATGAATTTTGTAGGGCCCATTAATCCATAGTTAGCAGGTAAGAGATATATTTTATTTTGTACAATGTGACTAAATGGGTTGAGGTGCAAGCATTACATGATTCTAAGGAAAGGACTATAGCATATTTCTTGTTTAAATTCATCTTCACATGATTTGGTATTCCAATAGAAATCACTACTGATTAGGGATCCCAATTAACTTTGAAGAAGATATAGAAAATAATGCAGCAATACAAAATTAGGCACAATAAGACCACTCATTACCATCCACAAGCAAATGGACAAGTAGAATTCACTAATCATGAATTGAAAAATATTCTCACAAATATGGTGCAGCAACACAGGAAAGACTAGGCTATGATATTACCAGAAGCAACCTGGGCTTACAGAACCACCTGGAAAACTACCACTGGTTTTACACCATTTTAGTTGGTATATGGGAAAAATGTTATGATGCCTATAGAATTTGAAATCAATCTTCTCAAAACCATAGTAGAACTAAATTTAAATCTAGATGAAGCACATAAATAATGGATTCAATAGCTTACCCAGCTGGATGAATACCGATCCGATGTTTTTCATTGAATAAAAGTCATTCAAAAATAGATAACCCAATGGCAGGATCATCACATCCAGCCAAAATAGTTCAAGGTGGGAGAATGGAAATTGTTGTACGATTCCCAGTTCTAGGAGATAAATGGAAAACTCATGCAACGCTGGATGGGGACATATGAGGTGATTGAATTGATCAACAATTATGTTGTGCGAGTTAGAACTATTGATGGAAGAAACACTATATTGACAGTCAATGGTCATCGATTGTGGCCATATCATGTGCCTTATAATTACATGATTGAGTCCATAATAGGCATGGGGGAGACCCCACTCAATTGAAATTAAAAAAAAAAAATGAATAATATGTGGACACATGTTTGTCCACATAAATCAAAAATAATTTATTCTTTTTAAGTCCCACATTTTCTTTCTTTAGTTGTGTTTTTGTTTTATAGGAATGATGCCCTGAATGCAATATGTAGGCAACCTAGGAAACCTAGTCCTATCAAGCATAGGATCCATGAATATGTGCATTTATACCTTTCTAGGAAGTTTAATTTCAATAGATTACACTCATCCCCATACGAAGGGGGATAACCATGCTTGGACACGTGTGCAATTTTTTACGTCTTCATGGAGAAAAATGCTCGAATGCTAGTTTAGACAATGGATGTTGATTATGTCCTTGAAAAGAAGAACACTGAAAGTCTAATAAACTAGAAACACTCAACTATGGACACATCAATTGATGTTGACTTTTCAATAATGGGGAGGTTCTTCACTCCCACATATCATAAAGGAATCTAACTCCCATTATTGGAGAGTCCATAGAAAAATATTTGTATGTATATATGCCCTAGTTAGGTGGGCATATAACTTCCATTCTAATGGGCACCTGATTTCTAGCAAAAAGGTGCTTGACTTCTATTCTAATGAGCACCTAATTTCTAAAGAAAAGGCACCTGACTTCTATTCTCATGAGCACCTGTATCTAATATAATAAATAAATCTTCGGCATTGGGAAGCGATCGAAGCCACATCAGCATATCATCCACGTGATCAAAATTAAATTTATCATAGATAAAAATATTTTTTTTGTTGGATATTTATGCAAGTTCCAAGACAATCAGTGAACAACTTCCAAGGAGGGATGTGTGTCATCCCATGAAAAATATTAATTTAATATTTTTCTTGCATTATTTTTTGGCAAGGAATCTTGAATGAAAATAAAATTGTAGCACCCGAGAATAATTTATTTGAAGAAGAATTTCTTCACATGGGAAATATGCATGCCATTATTTATTTTGGTAAACACCATCATCATGAGACAACCAATATGTATGCACCACAAGCGTCTATACATCATACATTCATGAAACATTATTTAGGTATGTACTCAGTTTTCTGTTTTATATATATAATTTTCATAGAAATACATTTATGTAAATAGTGTTGTCACGTTATCCATAGAATTTCCATCCAATCACCATACCCAACTCTACATTCTTCCACGTGTTAGTAATCAGTTAGGTGAAAAGTTATAACAATCCTCCATTAGAAATCTAGCACATGATTTTACGATATTTTGCATAGATCACAATAATTATTTCTAATTACGATGATTGTATGGATACAATTGAGTTAAAATAGTATGTTAGAATGAACCTGTGGAGCAATAGTAAGTTGCAAAGAAATCCAGGAAGTTAGAAAAAATTATAGATGAAAACCAAAGAGAAATTCACCATGGGAGGGAAATCCACAAATCATCTGCTTAAAAATAATGAGCCCATAAATATTTTGAGGATCAATGAGGATGTTTAAATCTAGTTTGAAGCTTCTAGATGGATGGAATACTACCACCTGGTTAGTTAGAACCATGATGCCGAAGCAATCAAAGAATTTACGGTATCCTTGAGAGACAATGTGGTCAAAATGCGTGGACTAGAAATTTCATTAACAGAGACCCATATGGTTGTAGTTGTTGATTTTCCTCAAAGAGGGGATCATACATTTAAATATGATAACCTTGCATAATATGCACAAAGGTTCTTTAGGCATCGTATGACACATCTGAAGCACTCTAGACTACTAAGACAGTACCTCCCAGACCTCTAGAGTCAAGTATTTGAGCAAGTAGCCTGATTCTTCACCTACACGAGTAGGTTTTCATGGGTCAATGCAAATTATTTTAATTTTTTGAATCATCTGCAACATGGGTACAATATCAATGTCCTATATTATTTAGCATGTGTCCTAAAATACGATGCTAGTCGGTATCAGGTGGGGACAACTACTACCATGGCTCACCATGGGTTGATTTTAGCCCTAATTAGACATGTAGAGGCACATAGGGAAGCATCGATTGACAAATCTAAAGAAGACAACCATTCCATAACAGTAGGAGGTGATAGAGGTGTTTGACTCCTATAGTCAATTGGTTGTAGGGACATCAAGTCCAATAGAGTTGATTCTTGCCTCCTCTTATGATCAATCAAAAAATAAGGTAGGGCAAATTTCATCTCCTATTTCTTAATATTTTAATGAGGAAGCTACATAGAGCATGTCAAGCTCTGTTTGGATGAAAACCTACCCAAGGAACATAAGCAAGACAAAGAGAGCATTCTTGATCATCACCATTTCATCTAGTGAAGAAGAAATCATTGGCATGATCGAGGATGAACTTGTTGCACATATGCTATAGGACATGGCCAGTGGTGAACCTTCTCACCCAAAAATCAAAGGATAAGATCTACAAATACAATTACAAACATTAAAGGAGTAAGCCTTCATTTGGGAAGGCAAGTAAAAAATAGAGCATATTCTTTTTGAGGAGTCTAGGAAGACTACTGCAAAAAATATGTAGGAGATGTACAAAAATATATGCTAGATGCAGGACACGATGCAATGACTGAAGTTATAGATTCAGCAAACAAAGACTGGTTAGCTAGCCAAAGTTGACATTGTAGTCCAGACAGACTAGGTGATGGATGTACCTACAACTTCTTCAAACTTTGAGGAGAGGATTACTTCTTCTGGTTAGATTAGGTTAGATTAGGTTATATTCTAGGAAAGAGGCTAGCTTAGAAGCTAAGGTAGGTGACCTCTCTGAGACGTCTACTAAAACAATTTGTGAAGAATAGGGGAGTCCAATTCTACAAATAGAGCCCCCTATAGTAGAGATTGAGGAGAGTGAGCCTGAACAGTCACCTCCAGCTACCCAAACAGAAGGAAGGCAAGAACCAGATGCTAATATGGAGGTAGAACAACATTAAGCATCAACACACTCTACAAAAAAGGAACAGTCAGTAGGACAACCACCTGCTGACCAACCTATGACTTACTAGTCACCTAAGTGAATGCCTATTAATCCAATACAAGAAGTTTCTATAGACCAAAATTCAAGCTCTTCTAATTACCATGAGGTGAAACCATCACTAGCAGCAAAAAATAAGAATCCCTCTATTTCTACTACTCATACATCCATACAGGTACAACCAGTGATGTTAAGGCCTTAGATAAAATTTGCAAGGGAATCACAAAGAAGGCCAAGAACCATGGCAAGGACTACAAGACCTAAGGCTCAACCAACCCTAAATTTAGATGATGAATGGGTTGAATCTATGAAATATTTTGCCAAGAAAAAGGAGCAGTTTGTAAAGATCCAAGAAAGCCTTAAAGGAGAAAAAAAAGTCAAGGAAGGCATTTGAAAGAATGGTCATGGAGCCAACGATTTCTATCAATCTTGCTCGAGAAAATTAATTATGGGATATCTATGGATTGATTGATGACAAGCCATCCAAGATGAAATAATACTTTCATAAAATGGGTGTACTAGGTCCCATGCAACCTATAGTTCAAATAATAACAAGACATCTCTGATAGAGATGAAAGTAGAAAAAGTTGATTATGTTGATATTGCACTTAAGCTATAGGTGGCCAAAGTTAAGGTTGTTAATGAATCTTATTTTCCACCCTAGGATAAACCAGATGTCCCAGAAGTAGAACGTCTACCTCCACACCATCAATTCTAGAAGCAGGTCGAGCCAAAATTCTAGAAAGATACCTCAAATTTAATAGGGTTTTATTTAAATAAGGTATTAGGGAGGAAAATATGGATTCAAGAATAGCCAAATTTAGGAGTTAGGCCTAGTCAATTAGTTCAGTGCAGTCCATGCATGTGCATGTTGCAACAAGGAACCAACACTTCTCAAAAATAGAGTTATCGAAAGCCAAGGAATAGACAGAGGTACAAGGCCACAACCAAAGAGAGGAAACGGATAAAAAAATCCTACAAGAAAGCTATTATTGAAATTGGAAATTATCAGCACCAAGTGTCATGAGGATGTACAAATCCTTAGGCATGGGGGGATGATGAGCACAAAAAATGCTCATACTTTTGTATGGATTCATAACATGTTGTACGAAATTATTTTGATAAAATGAACTTTTTATAAAGGTTTTATATATATTCAATAGGAAATTGTGTATATTCTCTAATATGCATTTTAAGTGTGATTTGTGTGTAGATTCAATGATTTTACTACTTTTTTGCATATTTACGTCAAGGTCCCATTTGGACCTAGCACTTCATGTTTTATGGTGGAGGACTAAAGACAAATATGACCACAACAAGGAGTTATGTACGCTAAGTTAGGCGGATGATTTTTGGCTAAAGGTTGGAAGGTGCCTGACTCCCATCGAAGCAGAGTACTATCAGGACCCTATTTTTAGATGAAATAATGTAGCAGTTTCCAACAACATATGTAGATGAAGGACAACGTAACGAATTGAAAAAATATCCATTTCTCAACAATGGCTAAGCAAACACATAAATCACGCAAACACCTGTATGAAACTATTGATATCGATTGATGTGTAATTTTAGACATATTATATTTAGATAAATAGAACGCTCCTAATTTATTTTATGAAGGATAAATTTAGCGCATGTTCATTCTGATCAACCGTCTATGATTATTTTTCACGTATTTGTTATAACTACAAGTCTGAAATAGACTTGCCTAAATTTGTAATAGGGGATGGTTGTACATTATAAATACATAGGCCACCCCTAATAAAAGGATCTCAGACATTTTTTGTAAATCATTTCTGAAGATGCAATTAAAATTCATTCGAGTGTTCATATATATAGTTTTAAGCGTTTGGTGTGCGTAAATTGATCTGTGTGGAGTCTACTGGAGCCTAGGCCCACTCTCAACAGTATTCCTCCCCTTTTCTTATTTTTCTCTAATTATTTTATTCACTATTTATTTTCTTATTTTATTTCCTTTCTATAGTTTATTTAATTTTTGTAATTTCATTGTTTTTTAGTATTTTCCAGCAAGTGTGTGTTTTTAGTTTCCATAGTTATTTTCAGTCATGTGTTTGATAATGTAGGCTTGATTAATGGTTTGGAAAAGAAATAGAACTACACCACAAAACACCCCCCCAAAACTTAAGATATAGTGGACTCATCTTATTGGTTTTATAGGCATAAACTATGCATGGTACTTCACAATTTTACAAGCTTTCCCAGGTTTGACAATTTAAATGGAGACAATAAATTAGCTATAGTTGTAACCAATGTTTTGCCCAACACTCACATGGAGTGTTTTCCCTGAGAGCAAACTGAAGATCAATTTCTAGATGAGCATCTCTTTTCTCTTGATGAACAAATATTGTGGTATGCAGATATGGCTAATTACTTAGCCATGGATAAAATATCCCATGCACTCTCACCACATGAAAAAAAAACATTAATAGAGAAGAGTGTGGCCTTTTCATGGATTGTTGGTCACCTGTTTAAAATTGGGCCTGATCAAATCACGAGAATGTGTGTTGTTGAAAAGGATATTGCATTAATTTTTAAAGCTTGTCATGATTAACCCTGTGGTGGCCATTTTGCAAGTAAAAATACTGCATTTAAAGTATTATAGGCTATATATTTTTGGTCTTTATTATTTAAGAATGCAATAAAATATGTAAGTCAATGTGACCAGTGCCAGAGGATGGGTAAACCAACTCTTCAAGATGAAATACCACTCCAACCACATGTACACATTGAGCCATTTGATAAATGGAGAATGGATTTTGTAGGGCCCATTAATCCACGGTTAGCAGGTAAGAGATATATTTTAGTTTGTACTGACTATGTGACTAAATGGGTTGAGGTACAAGCATTGCACGATTCCAAGGAAAGTACTGTAACGGATTTTCTATTTGCATTCATATTCACATGATTTGGCATTCCAAGAGAAATCACTACTGATCAGGGACCCCAATTCACTTTGAAGCTGATCCAAAAAATAATGTAGCAATAAAAAATTAGGCACAATAAGACCACTCCTTACCATCCATAATCAAATGAACAAGTAGAAGTCACTAATCATGAATTATAAAATATTCTCATAAAAATGGTGCAACAACATAGGAGATATTGGGCTATGAGATCACCAGAAGCAATTTGGGCTTACAAAACCACCTAGAAAACTACCATTGGTTTTATAGCATTTCAGTTGGTATATGGAAAAAATGTTATGATACCTATAGAATTTGAAATCAAAACTCTTAGAATCATAGTAGAACTAATTTTGAATCTGGATGAAGCACATAAAGAACATATTCAGTAGCTTAATCAGCTAGATGAATACCAGTGTGATGCTTTGTATTGAATAAAAGTCATTTAGAAACAGAGAACCGAATGGCATGATCGTCACATCTTACCAAAATAGTTCAAGGTGGGAGAATGGGTATTGTTGTATGATTTCCAATTCTAGGAGAGAAAGGAAAAACTCATGCAGTATTGAATGGGGCCATATGAGGTGATTGAACTGATCAACAATAGTGTTTTGTGAGTTAGAACTATTGAAGGAAACAACATTATATTTACAGTCAATGATCATTGATTGTGGCCATATCATAGCTTGAGAATTACATTATTGAGTCCATAATAGGCATGGGGGAGACCCCACTTGATTAAAATTTTAAATTTTTTTATTAATATGTGGACACTTGTTTGTATACATAAACCAAAAATAATTTATTCTTTTTAAGTCCCGCATTTTATTTCTTTAGTTGTATTTTTATTTTGCAGAAACGATGCCTTGAATGAAATCTGTAGGTAGCCTGGGAAACCTAGGCCTATCAGGTACAAGATCCATGAACCTGTGCATTTATACCTTTCTAGGAAGTTTAATTTCAATAGAGTATGCTCATCCCCATCTAGATAGGGATAACCATGCTTGGATGCATGTGCGAGTTTTTACGTCTTCATGGAGAAAAATGCCTGAATGCTAGTTCAAACAATAGATGTTGATTATGTCCTTAAAAGAAGAACACTGAAAGTATGATCAACTAGAACCGCTCAACTGTAAACACATCAGTCAATGTTGACTTTTCAATAATGGGGAGGTTCTTGAATCCCACATATCATAAAGGTGTCTGACTCCCATTATTGGAGAGTCCATAAAAAAATGTGTATATGTATATATGCCCTATTTATGCGGGCACCTGACTTTCATTATAATGGGCACCCGATTTCTAGAAAAAAATGTACTTGACTTCTATTCTAATGAGCACCTGACTTCTAAAGAAAAAACACCTTACTTCTGTTTTCATGAGTACCTATATCCAGTATAAGAAATAAATCTTCAGCATTGGGAAGCAGTTGAAGCCACATCACCATATCATCCACGTGATCAAAGTCAAATTTATCATGAATAAAAACATTTTTTCTATTGTATATTTATGCACATTCCAAGACAATCAACGAACAACTTCCAAGGAGGGATGTGTGTCATTCCATGGAAAAAATATTAATTTAATATTTTCTTGCATTATTTTTTGACAGGGAATCTCAAATTAAAATAAAATTGTAGCACCTAAGAATAATTTGTTCGAAGAAGAATTTCTTCACATGGTAAATATGCACACCATTATTTATTTTGGTAAACATTGTCATCATGAGACAACCAATCTATATGCACCACAAGCATCTACATATCATGCATTCAAAAAACATTATTTAGATATATACTCAATTTTCTATTTTATATATATAATTCTTATAGAAATACATTTCTATAAATAGTGCTATCACGTTATCCATAGAATATCCATCCAATCACCATATCCAAATCTATATTATTCCACGTGTTAGTAATCATTTGGGCGATCAGTTATAAAAAACATCCATTATAAATCTAGCACAAAATTTTATGATATTTTGCATAGATCACTATAATTATTTCTAATTATGATGAGGAAGCGCTTGATTTCATGGATACAGTTGAGTTAAAACAATATGTTAGAATGAACCTAGGGAATAGTAAGTTGTAGAGAAATCCAGGAAGTTAGAAAAATTACATATGAAAACTAAAGAGAAATTAACCATGGGAGGTAAATCCACGAATCATCTGCTTAAAAAGAATGAGCCCATAGATCTTTTGGGGATCAATGAGGATGTTCAAAACCAATTTGAATCTTCTATATGGATGGACTATTGCCACCTAGTTAGTTAGAACCATGACACTGAAGCAGTCAAAGAATTTTTGGCATCCTTGAGAGACGATGTTTTCATAATGCGTGGACTAGAAATTTTAGTCACATAGACCCATATTGTTGCAATTACTGATTTTCCTCAAACAGGATATCGTACATATAAAGATAATAACCCTATGCAATGTGCACAGAGGTTCTTTGGACATCCAACAACACATATGAAGTACTCTAGACTATTGAAACAATACCTCGTAGACCTCTGGAATCAAGTCTTTGAGCAAGTAGCTTGATTCTTCACCTACACGAGCAGGTTTTCATGGGTCAATGCAAATAATTTTCATTTTTTGAATCATCTACTACATGGGTATAAGATAAACATCCCATATTATTTAGCATGTGTCCTAAAATATGAGGCTAATCGGTATTATGCAGGGATAACTACTACCATGGCTCACCATGGGTTGATTTTAGTCCTAATTAGACATGCAAAGGCACATAAGGAAGCATCAGTTGGAGAAGTTGAATAAGATATAGCTATTCCAGAACAACATGAGGTGATAGATGTGCTTGAATTTCGTATTCAGTCAGTTGTAGGGGCATCAAGTCCAATAGAGTTGTTTCTTGCCTCCTCTCATGATCAATTAACAAGGGAGGTAGGGCAAATTCCATCTCCTCTTTCTCAATATTCTAATAAGGAAGCTACATAAAGCATGTCAAGATTTGTTTGGATGACAACATACCCAAGGACCAGAAGCAAGACAAAGAGACCATCCTTGGTCATCTTCAGTTCATCTAGTGAAGAATAAATAATTGGCATAACTGAGGATGAACTTGTTGCCCAGACTGCAGGACATGGCTAGCGGTGAACCTTCTCACCCAAAAATCCAAGGATAAGATCTACAAATATAGTTGTAGATATTAAAGGAGTAAGTATTCCTTTGGGAAGGCAAGTACAAAATAGAGAATATTATTTATCATGATTCTAGGAATGCTGCTACAAAAAAGGTGCAAGATATGTACAACAATATATGCCAGCTACAGGACATAGTGCAGCCATTGAAGTTACAGATTCAGTAAAGAAAGACTGGTTAGCCAACCAAATTTAACATTGTAGTCTAGACATACTAGGTAATGGATATGCCTACAAGTTCTTTAGAATGCAGAGAGGATTGCTTCTTCTGGTCAAAATAGGTCAGATTCTAGAAAAGAGCCTCGCTTAGAATCTAAGGTAGGGGACCTCTCTGAGGCCTCTACTAAAATAATTTATGAAGAATAGGGGATCCTAATTCTATAAAAATATCCCCCTATAGTAGATATTGAGAAGAGTGAGCCTAAAAAAATACCTTCAACTACCCAAATAGAAGGAAGGCAAGAACCAAAAACTAATCTGGAGGTAGAACAACCTCAAGCAACAACACACTCTACATAAAAGGAATAGTCATTAGGACAACAACCTGTTGACCAACCTGTGACTAACTAGTCACCTAAACAGATGCCTACTGAGCCAGTACAAGAAGTTTCTATGGACCAGAAGTCAAGATATTAATATGACCATGAGGTGACACCATCATTAGAAACAAAAAATAAGAATCCCTCTATTTCCACTGCTCACACATCCATATAGGTACAACTAGTGACGTTAAGGCCTAAGAGAAAAGCTGCAAGGGAATCACAAATAAGGTCAAGAACGAGGGCAAGGAATACAAGACCTAAGACTCAACCAACCCTAAATTTATATGATGAATGGGCTTAATCTATGAAAGCTTTTTCCAAGCAAAAGGAGTAGTTTGCAAAGATCCAAGAAAGCCTTAAAAAAGAAAAAAAGTCAAGGCCTTTGAAGGAATGGATAGGGAGCCAATGATTTCTATCAATCTTGCTTGAGAAAATTAATTTTGGGATATCTATGGATCGATTGGCGATAATCCTGAAAGAATACTTTCAAAAAATGAGTGTACTAGGTCCCATGCAACCTACAGTTCAAATGAAAATAAGACACCTCTAACAGAGGTGAAAGCAGAAAAAGTTGATTCTATAAATATTGCACTTAAGCCAGAGGTGGCCAAAGTTAAGGTTGTTAATGAATCCTATTTTCCACCCTAGGATAAACCAGATGTTCTAGAAGTCAAACCTCTACATCCACACCATCAATTTTGGAAGCAGGTCGAGCCATCATTTTAGAAATATGCCTCAACTTTCATAAGGTTTTATTTAACGGAGGTAGCAGTGAGGAAAATATGGAGTCGAGAATAGCCAAATTTAGGAGTCGGACCTAGTCAATCAGTTTGGTGCAATCCATGCCTACACATGTCGTAACAAGAAACCATCACTCCTCAGAAATAAAGTGGTCGAAAGCCAAGGAACAGAGAGAGGGACAAGGCCACAACCAAAGAGAGGAAAGGAAGAAACAAATCCTACTGGAAATCTATTATTGAAACTAGAAATTATCAGTGCTATGTGTCATGAGGACGTGCCAATCCTTAGGTATGGGGGGATGATGAGCACCAAAAATGCTCATACTTTTGTATGCATTCATAACATGTTGTGCAACATTATTTTGATAGAATGTACTTTTTATGAAGGTTATATATATATATATATTCAATAGGAAATTGTGTATAACCTCTAATATGTGTTTTAAATGTGATTTATGTGTAGATTCAATGGTTTTACTACTTTTGGACCTAGCACTTCATGTTTTATTGTGGAGGACTAAATACAAATATGACAGCAACAAGGAGTTACGTATGCTAATTAATACACCTAATTTTTGGTTAAAGGTTGGAAGGTGCCTGACTCTTGTCTTTCGAAAGAGCAATGCCTAACTTCTAACTTTGAGGTCAATGATGCTTGACTTCTAGTGATAGGCTGAGTGGCGCTTGACTCCTAATTTTGAGGTTAAATGTACTCAATTTCCAACAACAAGCTGGATAGTGCCTGACTCCCATCGAAGCAAAGTACAATAAGGACCCTATTTTTAGATGAAATAATGTAGCGATTTCTAGCAATAGATGTAAACAAAGGACAACGTAATGAACCATAAAATTATCCATTTCTCATCAATGGCTAAGCAAACATGTAAATCGAGTAAATACCTATATGAAATTGTTGATATCGATTGAGGTGTAATTTTAGACATTTTGTTCAGATAAATAGAACATGCCTAATTTATTCTGTGAAGGGTAAATTTAGCGCGTGTTCATTCTGATCAACCATCTATGATTATTTTTTGTGTATTTGTTATAACTACAAGTCTGAAATAGACTTGCCTAAATTTGTAATAGGGGAATGGTTGTACATTGTAAATACACAGGCCACCCCTAAGAATTTAATCTCGAACATTGTTTGTAAATCATTTCTAAATTTGTAATTAGAATCCATTCGAGTGTTCATATATATAGTTTTAAGTATTCAATGTGCGTGAATTGATCTAGGTGGAGTCTACTGGATTTGGGGCCCACTCTCAACAATATTCCTCCACTTTTCCTATTTTTTTGTAATTAGTTTATTCACTTTTTATTTTCCTATTTTCTTTCCTTTCTACAGTTTGTTTAATTTATGTAATTTTCCTATTTTTTCTGTATTTTCCATCAAGTGTGTGTTTTTACTTTCCATAGTTATTTTCAGTCATGTGTTTGATAATTTAGGCTATATTAATGTTTTGGACAAGAAATAGGACTACACCATAAACCACCCCCCAAATATTAGGACATAGTAAACTCATATCATTGGTTTTATAGGCATAAATTGTGCATGGTATTTCACAAGTTTACAAGCTTTCCCAAGTTTACGAGTTTTCCCAAGTATGACAATTTAAATGGAGACAATAAATTAGTTATAGTTGTAACCAATGTTTTTCCCAACACTCACATGGAGTGACACAATAGTGTTAGTCCTGAGAGCATAAGATTTGGCTCGATCAAGGGTCTCTAATATTTTTTACAAGGCTGACTTCTTTTAAGATATGACCTTGAGCATATTTTTCCTACTCTAGCCTAATCTACTAGATTTAGGGGGTAAGAGTTAGAGAATACAAAAAATAAATATAGTGAAAAGAAAAAAACTAAGCTAACAAGTGATACACCAAGATTAAGATAAGATCCTCCTACACAATCCTGGATGTAATGCACTAACAACTAGGATTTTGAACACTTCCTCCTATAAACATATATAAGCATATATAAATACACATACATAAAGGATACGAGATAGGTAGAACTAAATAATTGGAACCAAATACTCACAAGCCTCCAGTATGTATATTTGAATATAAAAACAATACAAGATTTTGCCAGAATTGGAGGTTCAAACTATTCATAAGACTACCCAAGAATATGATTACTGCTATAAAAAATAAATAAAGGGAAATTTATATGACTTGCAAATAACTTAACGATGCTTTACAATGCTAAAATTACAAGTATTTATAGATTAAAAATGGGAGATTTTCCCTCCAAAACATGTGCAAAGATTTCAAAATGACTATTCTTCTATGTGTTGGATCATGTTTTCATTTAAGTCATCGGTTCCTTCAAGATCTATGGATTTGTACTTATTAATGTAAATGGTTCTAGGCCTTTGGATGTGTCATTATTGCTTTCATTGTTGTCTACCCTTTTTGGGATTCCCAAAGACTAGATGTAGGTGATCTTTTGAAATTTATGTGCTAGATCTAAAGTTATCCTCATTGTGGCTCCCATGCTATGGCCTTTAATGTGCCAACCACTTATGTCATGTAGGTAGGTAATACTAAGACTTTTTTTCCATTGTTGCTTTTATAAGCTTCAACTATCACCTTTGGGAGACATGCTCAAAAGTTGTAGATATTTATTGATTTTTAGAACCTTTCTTGTTTCTTTTGCTTTAAAACTTTCAAAAAATTTGATCTTTCGGTATTTGTTCCCTTTTTATGTCTTTTGGGACTTTTTCCAAATTTTATATTGCGGGGCTTTAGATATTGCAAGTTGTTAGAACTTTTATTTTCCTCTTCTTGCTAAAATATTCAAAAAGTTGGTGCCAATATCTAATCATAGGTTTTCCTAATCTGATAATATTCGTTCCTCAAAACTTTTCTTTGCCTTTCACTTTTCAAAAAAAAATATCAGAACCCCTTTTTCCTACATTTATTTGCTAATTTATTTCTTGCTTCTCATCCACTTCTCCTTCGTTTAGACCACCTCTCAAGATTTTATCAAGGTAATATTTGAATGTAGTGATAATTCACTATAATTCTGGTGACTCAAAGGGGATCTTCAAATTGATGAAGATAAAGAAACTAGAATTAGTTGCCTTGTCCATTGGGTATAGATTCAAAGAAGGCCAAAATATGGAAGGGAAACAAAGGTGCAAAGTTGAGTAGTTTATCTTCAACTTCTGATATCTGCAACTTTTGAAACCCTAAGGGTCTCACAAAATTATATTACTCTCCAAACACTAGCTTCTAGAACCTATTACAAAACTTAAACATATATTACATACAATATATATATACAAGGGTTATGAGTGGCCTTTATACATTGGATATAGAGTCAAAATCCCCCTTAGTTATTTGAGCCATTTGTTTCTTCCTCTTTTTATAGTTCCTTGGGTAAAATAATTTTACCCTTAAGGAAATGGGAATCTTAAGCAACTCTTTTATTGTAGGCATATTGGCACCAAGAATATTTAATTTTCTTGGTAAAATTAAACCAGTACTAGTGCTAACTCCCCTTCTACTTTTATCTTGTTAGAGTACTCTTGGTTCTAAAATATGCTTAGGTAAGTGAATGAGTGAAATACACCCTCAAGACCTTGACCAAGAGATTGGATGGCTCAAAAATAGAGGTTTCTAAGTCAACCTTCAGAGAAGGTCTGTTCCTATGCCTAGCTAATCTAACTAAATGGGGGTTGCATACTAGAGTAAGAAATGCAAATGGTTAGAAAGATGAGCTAAAAGTGGTATGAAACTGGCAACATCAAGATATAACTATATAGAGTCACAATTCAAACTTATGTTGAACCAGCTAACATAACAATTTATGTCCCTTATGCTATTAGAAAATTTAACATGAAGAACTCTAAGTATTTGCTAAATCATTCCAAAACTATAATGATAAATCTAGGGAGAAATCTATAATGTAGAATAACTATAACAAAATTATCCATTCCTAGCTTTAACAAAAAATCATTAGCACTCAGTAAGGCATACATACATGTTTAGCAAATAGATGAGAAAAATCCTAGACAAAAATCCAATATTCATTCAAAAGATGTATAGTCCTCAATCAATATAATTATACCAATTATAAACACCAAAGAGTTGACCCTTGGAATGACTTGCATTCTAGTATATATAGATATTTTACAATGTATTCAGTTATTCTAAAATGATTACTATCAGATCATATTGCAATTTTTAGGGTAGGTGCAGAGAGTGGTCATCATATTTAGCTTAGTTGTGCTTAATCGCCTCAGGCATGCTCTGCTGATGTGGACAATATAGATTTTATCTTGAGACTGGCTTGTGTGTTGCATTGTTGGATTGTAACCATAAAATGATAGTCCACTCCTTTATGTTATGAATAGTCAACTAAGTGGGGGTAGGTGTACAATTTGTAGAGCTTCAACCATTAATATCTTTTGATAGTGATGATTCTTGGTGATTGATCAACACACACATACTTTTTGATGTGAATACTTCTATATTGTGAAGGTATATTGCTTATCATCGAGCATCTGTCCCAACTAAAAATTACTTCTTTCTCCTTATCCGAACTATACTTCTCCTTGTTGAGTGTTATATGATGACTTTACTCTTAATGATAATTGTATAAAGAGTCCAACCATAATGCTTACTCATGTATGATGTCGAATGTTGGGAGTCTTTAATCCTTGCTTACTTTGTTGTCAAGTTACTATGCTTAGAGTTATTTTGCATCTAGGAGTACATTTGGCTTGCCAATATTTTAATATCTTGATGTTGGCATCATTACCTTTTGAATTCTTACACCTTTATAAGTTTTGCAAGTTATAGTGCTAGATGTCAAGTGTCAGGCTCAATGCCTTAAGATAATCTTTGCCATTGTTCTATATTGTGTTGGATATTTTATGCCCTCTTATTGACATTAGCATTATGGTCCATCTAGTTGGCCTTGCCTTCATTGCTTAACTATTGAATGTCAAGTGACAAATATCGAGTCTTGTGCCTTTGCTTTTGCTCCTTAAAGAATGTTGGATATCAGATTTTTGTTGTCTTATAGCTAACATCGACCTCTCATGAATCCGATAAGCTTTCCATAATTAGCTAAATTTTGTTTTGCTTTTATTGGATGTTGGTTTTAATGTATTAGCGCAAAATATTATATGATAATCATCTACTTGGTTCCCTTTTATCCATCCTACATGTTTTCACATCTAGCCATACTTATTTGCACTCTGCATCTTTTGACAATATTTCAGCTTACTTTTTCTGCTTCAATAGCCTCTTATGTTGCTCTTATGGAGTGTTACATACTTGTCTTAGCACAAGAACTACATAATTTAATTATACTACATAAAGGATGTATATGAGAAAATTCACCTCCATTATTGGCAACTTCCAAGGATTTTTGCTTGTAAAATTGAGAACCTAGAATGCCTTATTAGCTTAGGAAGGAAATTAAGCTAGAATATAAATTGACTAAAGCATAGGTTATGAAATAAGAATGAAGGCTATGAGTGGAAATGGAAGCACAATAAGTGATAAATGCAATTATGGCAAATAATATGAATGTTGGAGCATGGTGGAGAGGTACACAGGTAGACTGGGTGAGAAAATGACTATGGGGGTGATATATGCAAAGTTATGAAATACAATGATGGAAAGAGGAGGGAAATGGTGGTAATGGAAGAGAAAGCAAAGAAAATAGAGATACTTGAGAGTAGGCACCTCCTACAAAACTACAATTCCATGAGAAAATTCTGCTACAACTGCATATTATCTCAAGTCCAAGTTTATAGCTCTAGGTGAATGTTTATTCACACGAACTACCTTAGGTGAATATTGCAAACCTCTAAGAGTTTACCTTCTTTCATTATCCTTTGTGTTATAGGGATGAAGAGATAGTATCGCTTTGGGTTATAGTGTTTTGTAGAATTAGGTATTGCTTTGGTTTCTTGCATGCCTACCTCTAAGATTTGCATACATTAAATAGCCCTATATTCCTTTTTATAGCCTTTTTTTGAAGTTGGTGACAACTAGATTTTTAATTGAACTAGCTTTTATTCATGTTGGCACTGGTTTTTTGGATGAGTCTAGTTTGTCCTTTACTTAAGCCAAATATAACTTCAATACATGACACCCTCATCAATGCAACATGTGTTTACTTTTACCACCCTTTATGATTGTAACATACATGTTATTACTCTAGAAATATCTTCCTTTACAATCCTTTTTTTTAGGGCTATATATGTATAGGTTACGTATGTCAATATTGCTTGGTGATATGATCATGGTGGCCACTGGAATTTTTTTATATCATGAACGTTACATTAAACAATTGTAGTTATTTGTAATAGGTGATTCAGTTAATCTTCTCCATTGGGCTATGGATTCAAAAAAGTGATTGAAAAGGGAAAGGGATGTAGAGCAAAATGAAGGAGATGTGAGGGGAAGCTAGATGAAAAGGATAATAGATGAGTGAATGCTTCATCAGATCTCAACTTTATTTGAAAGCACATACTTTTGATATTTAGCAACCCTATTTTAGTTTGTGGTCAATTTTTTGTTGATCAACCTCTGAGTCCCTTTAGGTTACCCCTTGATTTATACTTCTAATACCTCTTAACTACTTTGAGCAATAAGAAGTAGGAAAATATAAGGGGATTGAATAGAAGAGAGATTATATCATCACCATCCTTTATTATCTACTACACAATTGATTGAGATCCAAAGGTGGTGGGGCATTATAAGCAAGGAATGCTTCTTATAGGCTTCATGGGTTGCAAAGCTTTCTTTTCATTGGTTGTTGTAATTTTAAAACTCACATATGTAACTTTGCTTAATTTTCTTCAAAAAAATTCCTTACATGGTTTTGTAGAGTTATTGTTACACCAAAACCTTGAGGTGTTAGTGTTTGATACAATATCTATATTTAAACACCTCACAAGGTGGTTAATCCTAGGGCATAGGGTGGTATTTAGTCTGCTAATTCAAATCCCTAAGCTATGGTGGTTAGTCCTAAACCCCCTCTTCAACATGACTCAGGAGAATTTTATCCTGGGGTGATACTCTAATACCAAATGTTAAAATTAAACATGACATTGATACCAATGCAGAAAGGTAAACATAACAAAGAGCAATAACATAAATATGCAAACATAAAACCATTTTTAAAATAAGAGAATAACAAGGTAAACCCCCCTTGGGGGATGTCTCGACATTCCACTTTTTTCCATTAGCAATATCAAATAAATACTACATTACATCTTCTACAAGGCAAACCCTGTTACCTTATTGATACATGGTTGAGTGTAACAAGTGAAGCTAACGTGTTAAGAAGGTTGGAGGTAGCTTGTAGGGTGGTTATGTCTTGGAACAATTGGATATAGCTAGTGGAAGTTATAGGTCTAGAATCTGGTAGTAACTGGGTTAAGGCTACTTGTTTTTGGAAGGATTGGTTTTAGCTTGTGCCCATGAAGGGTTATGCCAAAAATCATCGTTTGTACTATAAAATTACAAATATGTCATTAAGGGTTAATGTTGGAATTAAACTCCTATGTAATCATACATTTGTATTATGGGTCAAATTTCAAGGATGAGGTGTCAATGTGTAAGGATGAGGTGTCATATTGCATGCACATGTGAGTTGGTAGTGGTAGATGCTAGGGTTTGCCTTGTAGAAGATGTGATGTAGTATTTATTTGAGATTGCTAATGGAAAAAAGTGGAATGTGAAGACATACCCCAAGGGGGGTCTTCCCTTGTTATTCTCTTGTTTTGAAAATGGTTTTGTGTTTATATTTTTATTTTGTTGCTCCTTGTTATGTTTAGATCTCTTCATTGGTATCAATATCATGTTCAATTTTATTAATTTTGCCACCTTTATTCATCCTTGCTTGCATATTATAGGTTTTATTCATGTACCAACTATTTACACAGAAATGTGGCATAATATTTCATATCATTGGAGGAATTATTCTTATTCATTAAAATCTATAGTAACCTGACCATATTATATCATATTTGAGCTTTCTTCTCCAGTACATCTTCTTAGGCATGAAAATAGTATGAGGTTTCTTCTAGTACTAACATGATCCTGAGGTGATCATACTTTTGAGCATCATCTGACATGATGTATGAGAAAATAGTGTGGCCAACTACCGTTTTCCTGATGCTTTTTCCTTTTAAATCATATTGGTATGTAGCTAAAGGATTCCCAAACATACCCTTGTCACCCATCTAAAGTTCAATGTGTCAAGATGTTCTACTTTATCGATGCCTTCTAACAATGATTCTTGACTTGCCTACCATATCTATTAATTTTTATGAGCATGTAGAGCCTAAATTAAGATACACCTGGTTTCTAATTTTGGCTAGTCTGACTAGTTTGACCATTTCTATATTTTGGGATAATGAATACTCAAGAGATTAGTAGTTTTATCTCTTTGCCTAACAGTAGCGAATATGTTTTTTTTTATAAATATACAGAAGAGAAGCGAGAAGAGCGAAGAAGGTAGGAAACCTAATTTTCAAACTTCTGGTGCAAGTAAGGATGGAAGCAAGGCAGGATTGCAGGATGGCAGTAAGGACCAGGATGGCAGCAAATAGGATAGTGGTGATGTAGAGGATGAGTGGCCAAAAATGGCCAAATATTGTGAATAGTCTAAACTTTTTAGGGTGGAAGAACCACCTGGCACTGAGCCCCTTCCCAAACACTCAAATGGACCCATTACTGATCCTACCAAGGGAATATCCTATGTAAATGTTTTATCCAAGGAAGGAAGTTGTACTCATGAGCTTCCCTCAACAATCCTTATTATTGATAGGTAAAATATTTTCATCCTTGACAGCATAGATGATAACTATCTCTCAATGGAAAATTTTTCCCTTGTGGGCAAGTTTGTTGGAGGTAGGCCTGACATGGAAACCATCTATAGATGGACCTTCTCCAAATGGAAGACCCTGGGATACATGGAGATTGTAGCTCTCTCTAGGGGTTTCTTTGTAATAATACTGAGAAACCATAATGATACAAGCCACATCATCATCGGAAGACCTTGGTTCCTCGAACATAAGATCATGTTCCTGCAAAAATGGGACCTAGAATTCAATCTTGAAACCTAGGATATCAACTATGCCAACATTTGGGTTTGTATTCCAAACCTTCCCTTCCACATCTAGCATGATGATGTCCTCCTAGCCATTGCAAAAGTCATGGGGTATCTACTTACTATTGACCCTATCACTTGAGCTCGCAAGCACATGAATATCACCAAGATCTGTGTCAACGCCAACCTAGCATCGAAGCTTCCTACCTATGTCAATATAAAACACAAATCCTACTACAAGAAGCAACCCCTAGAATATGAAAATAAACTAGCCTTTTATATCAAATGTCAGACCCAAGGGCATCTTAGGATTCAGTGCCCTAACCTCAAGGCTCAGCTCATTAAGGAAAATGAACAACGACAAGAAGAAGGTGCTCCTCGTGTCCATGGGGCCCCTATATATCATAAAAAATGCAACAAAAACCCACCAAATAGTGGCTACTCCAAAAAACCAAAGAGATGGTAGAATCAAATCCATATAGGAAAAGGACCCTACTAGCAGCAAAGGATGTAAAAACCCCAAGGCAGACCTCACTCTTACAAAGGCAAGGAAATGGCCATCGATCCAGATCAATAAAAAGTAAGTTCCCCTCTTGCCATATCCAATAGATTTAATATCTTAGGTGACTCTAAAAAGATATTAAAGGAAAATGTGAATTCCTTTATTTCAAATCCTCCCCCTGAGGAACCTCAAAAAGGTACTCCAAAATTGGCTCAAGAAGGTATTAAGAAGTTTCCTGTCCCAATTCCCCTTTCTGAAGAGATTCCCCCCTCAAAACTAGGACAATCCTTTCCCCTTGAAGATCTGAAAATTGACCTAAGTTTTTTTTATTCCCCCTCCAAGTCAAGACCCTCTTACAACCCTCATGATGAAAGCCTTGGAAATATCCCTAAAAATCTAGTGATCGATATGTTATATCCCCACCTAAATTAGAGCAGTGGCAAACCTCCAAGCCCCATCCTTGAGTAAATAATTCTATACAAATTCAGCCCCAAGCAAACCTGAAGCACTACCAAATCACCCATTGAATTTGGAAATGATAAAAAAAGAGGAAGGATTTCCACATATGAGCACTGAAAGAGAGGACTTGTAGACGACATTGCCAATGGTATTTAGAAGATCCTTTTCCCCATCACTACCACTCATCCTAGAGTTGAGAACAGAAGCTCCAAACCCCCCAACCTCAAGGAAGGAGAGGTAGAAAGGCATCCAAATATTCTAAATGAATATTCTCTCATGGAATGTGAGAGGTCTAAATGGGCCCGCTAAACAAAGACTTATTAAGTCAATTAGAAGAGAACTAAAACCCTCAATTTTCATCACGTAGGAAGCTAAAATAGATCTTAATAGCTCCTTGACTATAGCCAATATGATCTGGAAAAAACTAGGTGTAGTGTTCAGTCATGCCAGAGGATCCTCTGGAGGCCTCGTGTGCCTTTGGGATAAGAAAAAAGTAGATGGTAGATTACTACATTCTAGTGAAAGACTCTTAAGTATACTTTTTCATGATAACAATAACAATTTGTCCTGGATCCTCACTAACATCTATGCTCCTAATACCATATCTAAAAGAGCTCAGCTTTGGGATGCCCTGAGTAGAATAAAATACTCTTTCCAAAATATCCCTTGGATCGTAGCAAGGGATTTCAATACTCCCCTCTATCCCTCATATAAAAAGGAGGGACTAAGGCTCTGATTAGAAGTATGGAGGACTTCAATGAATTTGTTAACTCTAACAATCTTATGGACATAAAAATCAAAAATACAAAATTTCACCTAGAGCAACAAAAGAATAGAAAATAAACACATCCAAGTCAAGCTAGACAAAGTTTTTCTATCCCAGGAAGCAGTTCAAGTATTTGTATATGCTTGCCTTCATCCTTTACCTAAAATAGGGTCGGATCATAATCCTCTCATGCTTGAAATTGATAAATCTAACCCTTACAGAAGATCCTTCATATTTGAGGCTATGTGGACACATCATCTATATTTGAGGTAAAGGGTTTCACATTGCTGGCAAGAATATGTTCAGGTATGTCCATCCTAAAAAATTACCCAAAAGTTCAAGATTCTCAAAGAAGAGCTAACATTTGGAATAAATAAGTCTTCAACAATATTTTTTACAATAAGCAACTACTCAAAGATAGACTTGAAAAGATAGAAAATACAATTCAAAATGGACTGATTGATGATCAGACTAGAATAGAGGAAAAACTAATCCTTGCTGAATTCCACAACATCATTTCCTACGAAGAATCCTTTTGGAAAAAATATCTAGAGCTTTTTGGCTCAAATAAGGAGACTCAAACACAAATTTATTCCATTTTTTCACTCTCAGGAATAGGAGCAATAACAAAATCAAAGAATTGGTGAAAAGTTATGGCATTTGTACTACAGATTTAGAGGAAATCAGAGATGAGGCAGTTTCATATTTTAGATCTCTCCTTGAAGATGACAACTCCTGTTTTACCTTTGCTCAAGCTTCCATGCTCCATCATATCCCCCATTCCATTCTAGAAAATGTCAACTCCATCTTAATTACCCCATTTCAAGATGAAGATATCAAGTCTGCCCTTTTTTCCATGCACCCTGATAAAGCTCCTACACCTGATGGCTTCCCCCAAACTTCTTCCAAACCTTCTAGGATATTATTGGGCCTGATGTATGCTTAGCCATAAGAGAATTTCAATCCTCTAAAACAATCTCATGAGGTTTCAATTCTACTTTTATTGCCCTTATTCCTAAATACCCCACTGCAAAATATTTGTCTGACTTCAGACCCATTAGCCTATGTAATGCTACCTACAAGGTTCTGATCAAAATCATGGCTAATAGGATGAAAATTATCATGCCTAACATCATTGATCCTTGCCAAGGAAGCTCTATCCAAGGCAGATCAATCTTAGATGGCATAATATCTATCCATGAGGCTCTACATTCTACCTTGAAAACCAAAAAAATTGCCTTTGTTCTCAAACTCAACATGAATAAGGCTTACAACAGAGTCAATTGGGACTTCCTTCTGGCCATCTTGTTGAAATTCAGCTTCCATCCTAAGTGGATTAAGCTAATAAAAGCGTGCATATCTTCATCTTGGTTTTTTTTCCTCATCAACGGATACACAACAGGGTACTTTCAAAGCAACAAATGCCTAAGGTAAGGGGATCCTATTTCACCTCTCTTATTCATCATTATTTTTGAAGCCCTAGGAAGGACCATCCAAGCAACTTGTATAACATGGCTCCTATTAGAAATTAAAGCTTCATCCCAAACCAATCATATTCTACACTAGCAATTCATGGATGACACTATTTTGTCTACTAATGCTTCTATTTTTGAGGCGCAGGTGATCAAATTCATTCTTAAAATCTATGAAGCAACTACCGGTCAAAAGGTGAACTTCAACAAGAGAAAATTGTATTTTATAAATACACCTATTCAAATATAGAATAAGATTTCCAGAATTATTGAATGCTCTATGGCTGACCTCCCAACCACATACCTAGGTATTCCTATTTTTTATGGTCAACCCACAACCTCTATGTGGAACAATGTTATAGAAAGGATTCAAAAGAAACTTGCAGGGTCAAAGGGTAACCTACTATCCCAAGTTGCCAAAATCACCCTTACATCAGCCTCCCTCAAAAGCATTCCTGTGTATTTCCTCTTTGTTTTTAAAGCCCCTATTACAATTTACCATAGAATTGAACATATTCAAAAAAAATCTTGTGGTCAGGAACTGAAAATAAGCATTGGTTGCACCTTGTTGCCTGGTAAAAAGTGTGTATTTTAAGGATAGAGAAGGCATTAGGCTCAGAAGGATTCAATCCCTCAATACAACTTTGATATCCAAATAAGCATGGTGATTGGTATCTGATACCAAGGATGAGTGGACTTCCATTGTTAGAAGGAAATATTTACAAGGTGCCATTTTTCCAGTGATGTTGTCCCTACTAGAGGATCCGCCTTCTGGAACTCTATCATAAGCACTAGGTCCCTTTTGAAGAAAGGTATAATATGGAAAATAGGGGATGGAAGCAAGATAGAATTTTGGAATGACAAATGGATTACCAAAAATCCTCTTATTGAAGATCCTATCCTGTCCAGACTTAAAGCCTACATAGATTCCAAGATAGGACACAAAGTATTCGACTTCCTCAACATCCAGAACAACACTACCAGAAGGAAAACCATTTGGTGTGCTGCCCATCCCACTAAATCCTCTAGTTTGAATTATCTTATGCATTCCACTATCATCCCCTCCATTAATTCTAATGATAATTTCATTTGGGAGCCTTTAAAGAGTGGGAAATTTACTGTTAATTCTTCTTATCTTCTCCTCCTTGATACTGAGGACACTTTGTTGCCTTTTAACCTTACCTAGATTAAATCCCTTATTCCTAAGGTGTCTTTATTTTTTTGGCTCACTATCCAAGAAATGATCCTGACTATTGACAATTTGATCAAGAAAGACATTATCATCCCCAACAGGTTCTCTCTTTGCCTTGCTACTTGGGAATTCATCTCTCACATCTTCCTCCACTGCCCCTTCTCCTCATCCATCCTTGACTCCATATTCCAATACTTCCACATCCTGTGGACCATACCTTGCTCCATCATTGATCTTTTTCTCCAATGGTCCTCCCATTTTTTATCCTCACCTCAAATTATTTTAGAAAATAAGCCTCCACCATTTCCTTTGGCAAGTTTGGATTGAAAGAAACCGTAGAGTCTTTTCTCAATGCCCAACTATCCCGAAGCTAAATTTTAGCAAAATCCTAGTCAATGTCAAAGAAAATACCTCCCTTATTCCTCCTCCCCCAAACTCGCCTCTATTTTTGAGCTTACTTTAGGCAGATCCCTTGGCCTAACCTTAGAGGATTTTTGTCCTCCTGTTAACCAAATAATTGATTCCAAGTGGAAAATCCACTGATACGTTGGTTCAAACTAAATTTTGGCAGAGTTGCAAAAGGAAACCCAAGGAAAGTAGGAGAAAGAGGTATCCTCAAAAACCATAAAGAATTCATCCTCACCTTTGCACAAGGATTGTGAGACCAGACTAATCATGTTGTAGAGGCAAAAATCATGTGAAGGGGTCTCTTCCTTGCCAAGAAATTTTCCAATAGGCTAATTGTTGAAGGAGACTCCCTCAACATCATTAGCTACCTTAAGAATAACAATAAAATTCCCTCTTGGAGAATCAAGGACTACTTTGAAGGCGTCAGGAATTTGATCCTTGACATGCAGGAAGTCATAGTCCAACATGTTTACTGAGAAGCAAATAGAGATGAGGATAGGTTGGCCAACATTGGAGTCCACATGCCCAATATATTGACTTGGAATGAAGACATTACTAATGAAATTCACACCATTTTTTACCAGAAAAAATCTCAAGGGGATAATCCCATTGATCTTTCTCACAAGGACATGGTCCTCTAGGATCCTCACCTGTATCTCATGCTTAATAACAATTCTAGAAGTTGGATGTCCACGTGGAGAGTGGACATTCCAACTAAGCACCAAAAAAGTGGGCTCCATAAAATCTTCATGATAAGTGGGAAAAAACTGTCAACTCAGACCATCCACTGCCAAAAGATCATGCTTGTTTGGTCTATTATCTTGAGAATGTACACTAACATTTTTTTCAATTTATGGCATTTTATGTCAACCATGTGTAGGTACCTAGGCAAAATTTTGAATCCCAACAAGAGAATGCTCCATGAAGGCATCCACCTTAATTAATCCAATTTTCATCTTATTTGGCATCAGCACCATGATAACATTGGACCAAGTAATTTCCACTCCCAAAATAGAAACACAACCTTAGAAAGGTAGATCACCAAAAGCATCATGAGGAGGACATGGCATCTCAGCAAAAAAGGAAAGGGTATTTTGAATCCCAATAAGAGAACATTCCACTAAGGCATCCACCCTAATTACTCCAAGTATCATCTGCTTTGGCATCAACACCATGACAATATTGGACCAACTAATTTCCACTCCAAAATAAAAATGTAACCCTAGAAAGGCATATCACCAAAAGCATCGTGAGGAGGACATGGTATCTCAATAGAAAAGGAAAGGGTGGCAACGGTCATAATTCTAATATCGTGTCCTAGAACCTAAAGCACACATTTTTCGAAGATCACGGTGGCAAAGGCGATCATTCCAGAATCACCACTTTGCTCGATTCTAAATCCAATCATTGTTAGGATCCAAATATTATCATTTCCAACCTTCCTTACCTCCTCGAGCAACGTCCTCATCTAAGAAATCATTTCTAAAGCAATATTGAGTGTTCCAATCCCCTAGTTACTAATTCGAATTGCTTCAATTTTTCATTAATGGTAACCTCCAGTTTTGGGGCTTTTTCCTCAAGCATCCGTCCATAAATTCACAAATGTTCCTCCTATCAAAGCCATCATTTTACCTCTACTATGTGTCCTACTTCCTTGTTGGTGTAGAAATATTCATGACCTTCTAGTCTTAGATTTTCCCTCCCATCCTACCATGGACTTCATTAAGCCCAACAAAGTCATTTGTGACACCCTTGCCGAGAGAATCCTCACAGAATGAAACTTTTTTCCTTTCTCCCACCTATTTTATGGTGAGGACCTCGACATCACCTTGGCCTTTTTATAATCCTAGTATAATGGCTTTGTGATAGTTCAAGGAAGAAGCTTTAGCGTGGATGTCCACCTCCTATCTCAAATTATTGGCCAGGCTTCGAAAGGATGCTCAATCCATAGACGAAAGCATAATTGGGAGGTATAACTAAAGGAGTTCAAGGACAATAAAAATATTTACAAAGGAGCTAAGCAAGGCATATACAGGAGAGACCTAAACACCCCTTGGAATGATTTGATGAAGCTAGTCATGGATTTCATCACTATCGATGACCCTAAAAATGTACTCTATAGTTTACATCTGGCCTTTTTCAATCACTTTTGTGATATAAATCACATTCCTCAATTTGATGAACTATTCAATCACGTCTTGTCAAAATAAAAAAAGCCATGATCTACCATTCCATCAATGTATGTTTAAGGTCATCTTCACCCACATCCTAGCTTACAGCCACAAGCCCAATCCGAGTATACCCAACCCAACTACCAAATCAGTTGGTCCCTCTACCAAATTAGTTGGACCCTCTATTCACCTTTACCTCATCGAAAGAAAGAGAAAATCCATAGAGGTGGTCTGGGAGTTTAATGTGAGAAAAAACATCAACTTTGAAAATACGAAAGGACCTGTAAGGAATTTTACCCGCATTCAAAACTAGGTAGCCAAAGGAAGCAAGAAAGTCTTTGACATTAATATTGATGATGAGGAGGAAAATGACAAGGTCAAGAAGCTGAAAGAGTTCGTTATTGTCACCACAATAGGAATGATGAATGCCATGGTCAATTCAATCATAGATATCATGGAAGGCCTCCAGAAGCTGTTCTTTGGAGTTCAAAGTGGTCAAGAGGTCAATGGTGGATCTAGACCTGAGCATGTGGATAATAATAAGGAGTAGCATAAGGACCAGGCCAAACGAGACACCAAAGTTGAGGAAGAAGACTCCACCAAGGAATGATATCCTCATGCTCTTATTGTTTTGTTTCCTATGACTATCCTGCGTGGAGCCTGGTTCTTTTTATCAAAAATATAATGTGTCCCTAAGGCTACCCTGCATGGAGCCTGGTTCTTTTTGTCAAAATGTTATGATGTGTCCCTACATCTACCCTGCATGGAGCCTGTTCCTTTTTGCATTTCCTAGGAATCATCCTATGGCCTCATCTATCCTTATGCTTGAGGTTGCATCATCATTTATTTTCCTTTTTGTTTCAGGTTCAGGGCTACGTCCCTTGTTTAAAATCTTCTATGTTAACATCAATTATGGATGCTTTTGTATCAAGGTTTTGGGGCCCTTAAAATCCATTCAGTAATAAAATCCATTAACTTACCAAAAAAAAATAGTAGTGAATATGTTCACTTGTATATTTTTAGGACTTTTTTGTACAGGACGTGTCTTTTGCTCCTCTTATATTTTGATAAGATATATCTTGATCTTCTTATTGAGAATTCTAATTGTCCCTTTGATCCATGGTATTTCAATGCAAGTGTGATCCAAATCCAAGTAGCCCCCTAACGGATCCAAAAATTCATAAGATAAACATCTTTTGAATATTGGTGGGAGGCTAGCAATCGATACATCCAACATGACTATAAATTCTAAATATTTGTGCAGTAGGATGGGAACATTTTTCATGATGCCAATTCTATAAATCTTAATACCTTTGTAGGGCAAGATTCTAGAGTCTATTTAAGAATAGTTCAAGCCCATAGCCTCAAATATCGCCTAGGGAATTATTGTGATAGTGTTGTTTGTATTATACACTTGTGTATAATCCAACCTTCTATGCACAAGGAAGTGTAGAATGATGGGGACTAAACATCATGCCATCTAAGCAATGGTTTCCTGATTATCAATTGACTGTCTTGGTGAGGATTCCATTTATTTTATATCCTAAGGGTAACGTCCACCAAGATTATTTGTTCCTTAGACAACAAATCTTTTCTTATCCCTTGAGAAGTTTCTTTGAACAATCCTCTGTATCATTGGACCATTTCCATCCTCTATATTTTAGTGATTGCTAGATAATACAATGTTTTGTAAGCTTTGCGCCTCTATTAGTTGATATTCCATGGCTTTGAACTTAACTTGCATTATCCTAAAGTTTTATCCAATTGTTGCTTCTCTTGCAGGTTCTACACCACTCCTGGCCTCTCATATTTTCTTTCTTTAGTTCTTTGCTATTTATCTTGGTTGCTAATAGCATATGCTAGGGAGAAATCATGTTCGAATTTTGGTTTTTTGATAGAATATAGATGTATTTTTTGTTGCTACACATAAGTCCTAATTTTTTATACAAACCTTGAAAGCTTCTTAATTAAGGTCTGAAATTATTTTTTCATTATCCTCAAGACTTGCTTCATTTATCCATTCTATATTTTCCTCTTGATTTTCTTCCAAGATATCATTATGATGATATGTACTATCTTTTACCTCACTATTCTATTGTTCAAGCCACTTGGAAAGACATTGGATTATAGCCTTCAATTATTTAATTGTTTCAGGCTCATTGATTATGGCAGTGAGCCTATTTTTATCTCTACTTGACCCCTTGAGAGGAGTTGTCTCTAGGGGAATAGGTCATTGTGGAAAAAACGTGGACAATATTACTTCTTGTGGATTCCTCTAATGGTTCCTAGAGGTGGGTGAAAGTTTTCCTACTGAGATAAGCATATTCTCAGCCAAGATAGCTAGATCAAAAACCTGTGGAAATCCCTTTTCCTTATATTACAGGATTTAGAGGATTAATTCTAGATTTAAAGCTTGGAGGTAATACATATAAATATGTGCTTTTAATGGTTGTATTTTATAAGGAATCCTGCTCCAAAGCTTTTTGAACCAGATATTGAAGTCTAGGAGGCTTTCCTAGTCTTGTCTTTGGATAGTGGATATTTGAGTGAGTAACAGGGATGGGTCTCCTGGAACATCAAAAACTAATATTAAGGGTTTAGCTAAATTTACCCAAAATTTAATACTATTATCTGGTAAAGACCTATATCATTCTAATGCCTTACCTAAAAAATATTGAGCCAACAGTCTCACCATTATATCTTTGTAGATAATGTTCCAAAAGGTGGCCATGGCTGATACACCTTGACAATGCTCATAAGTAGTTTTTTCATTATCATCATAGATGGGAACTATTTTTAATGCAATCTAGGAAATCTCATAAATATTTGGGAGGTTGAGTGGTTCAACACTATTCTAGGCTAGACAATTTTATCCCACCATGACTTTAAGGATTTTATCTTTGTAGAGTCATAGTGCTTGGTATAATATATAGGCTTTTTGGTACCTTTACCATTTGATTCTGAGTATTCTTCTTAGTGGAAAAACTATTTCTTCTATATATTTAATTCAACAAAGTCACTAGGTGAACATGCAATCTCTACAAATGATGTCAATACTATTCACCAAAATCTTGAGTCCTCCAAGTGATTGAAATAGGATTAATAAAATCTCATCCCATCGAGCATCCCAAAAATACTCATGGTTATAAAATCCACCTAGGTAAGTGAATGGGTGAAATGCACCCTCAAGACCTCAACCAAGATATTAGGTGGCTCAAAAATAGGGGTTCCTCAGTCAACCTCTAGAGAATATCGGTTCTTATACCTAGCTAATATAACTAAATGGGAGTTGCAAATTAGAGTAAGAAATACAAAGGGTTATAAAGATAAGCTAAAAGTGGTATGGAATTGGCAACATTAAGAGACATATTATAGAGAGCCTCACAATTCAAACTTATATTGAACCACCTAACAGAACACTTTACATCCCTTATTCTATTAGAAAATTTAACATGAACTCTAAGCATTCGCTAAATCATTCCAAAATTATAATAGTAAATCTAGGGAGAAATCTAGAATGTAGAATACTTGTAACAAAATTATTCATTCCTAACTTTAAAAAAAAGTCATTAGCACTCAGTAAAGCATACATACATGTTCAACAAAGAGAGCTGAGCAAAATTCCAAAAAATAATTAAATATTCATTCAAAATATGTATAGTCCTTAATCAATACAATTATACCAATTGTAAATACCAAAGAGTTGACCCTTACATTGACATGCGCTCTAGTATATATAAATACTTTACAGTGTATTCAATTATTCTAAAATGATTGTTATTAGATAATATTATGGGTTTTAAGGTAGGTGCAAAAGTGGTCATCACATTCTACGTAGTTGTACTTAAATACCTCAGACATGCTCTACTAATATGGACAATGTAGATTTTATCTTGAGACTGGATTGCATATTGCATCGTTGGATTATAACCATCAAATGATATTCCACTCCTTTTTGTTATGCATAATCAGGTAAGTAGGGGTAGGTATACAATTTGGAGGGCTTCTACCATTGAGATATTTTGACAATGATTTTTTGTGGTTGATCAACATGCACACACTTGTTGATATGAATAATTCTAGATTATGAAGGTATACTTCTTATCATCGAGAATCTATCCCAACTGAGCATCACTTCTTCTTATGCCAAACTAGACTTCTTATTGGGTGTCGAATGATGACTTTAATATTGATGATCATTGTCTAAAGAGTCCAACCATCATGCGTGCTCATGTATGATGCCAAATGTTAAGAGCCTTTGGTCCTTTCTTACTTTGTTGTCGGGATGTCATGCTTAGAGCTCTTTTGCATCTAGAAGAGCATTTGGCTTTCCAGGATTTTAAGCACTTGATGATGATGTCATTACCTTCTAAAGTCTAACAACTTTAGAAGTTTTACAAGTTATAATGTCGAATTTTGGGTGCCAAGATCAATGCCTTAAGATATTCTTTGCTTAGCATTGTTCTACACCATATTGGACATTTTGTGCCCTTTTGTTGATATCAATATTATAGTCTGTCTATATGGCCTTGTCTTCATTGCTTAATTATCAAATATTGGGTGACTAATATCGAGTCTTGTACCTTTCCTTTTTCTCCTCCTTAAAGAATGTCGAGCATCAAAATTTTATTGTCTTGTTGCTGACATCATCCTCTCATATATTTCATAGGCTTTCCATAATTACCCATTTTCTATTTTGCTTTCCTTGGGTGTCAATTTTAATGTCTTAGCACAAAATATTATCTGACAACCATTTGTCTAGTGCTCTTTTATTTGCCCTAGCTTATTTTCACATATAACCATACTTATCTACACTTGACATATTTTGACAATCTTTCAGCTTACTTCATCTGCTTTAGTAGCCTCTTCTATTGCTCTTTTGGACTACTACATGTTTTTCTTAGCACAAGAACTACATAATATAATTATCCCGTATAGTGGATGTAGGTGATAAAATTCACCTATACTTCTTCCACCCCTAGGTCAAATTCTCTTTTGATTTTATATCTCTAGATGTAAAGGGTCTCTTCTTTTGGATCAAAAGAGTGTTCATGCTCATTTTCTTAAGCACTTCGAAGGGATCTAACTCCACTACCTCCTCTAGAAATAAATATAGTCCATATGTTTTAATATAATCCCACATAGTGTTCAAAATATATATTCATTCATAAACCATAATAGATTCAAATATGTTCATATTCATTCAAAAAGAAAAGGAAATTGTTTTTTCATGTCAACCACATTCTCCCATGTGGTATTCTTAACCAAATATTAGCTCCATTGGACCTTACATTACTCAATATTTATTTTTCTTAAATTCTTAGTTTTGAAACCTAGTATCCTGATAGGAAAAATCTCAATCTGTAGGGGATTTGACATCTGCAAGTTATAAACATTCCAAATGTGAGAAGGATCAACAACATATTTTCTAAGGAGGGACACATGGAAGGTATCATGGATTTTTGATAAACTTGATAGCAAGGTAAGCCTATAGGCAACATGACTAATCTTACCTACAATATCAAAAGGCCCTACAAATATAGGGTTAATCTTGGAAGATTTAATGAAGCTTCTGGAAGGTTTCACCCTTAAGAAGACTCTATATCCTACAGAGAATTCCCTTGATGTCCTCTTGAGATCCACATAGCTCTTTTAGCAATTTTATGTCTCTTTGAGCCTTTGGAAAATTTTATTTAGCTATTCCTCCGTCTCCTTTACCATATCCATATTGATCACTGCTCAATCCTATAGATTATCCTAAGATAGAGGAGTCCTACACCTTCTCCTATACATGGCCTCGAATGGAGCCATACCTAATGAAGCATGATGGTTGTTATTGTAAGCAAACTCAACCAGGTATAGGTAATATTTCCACTTGGTCTGATAGTTCATACAATACATACACAACATATCTTCAAGGATATGATTGAACCATTTGGTTTGACCATATATTTCAAGATGGTATGTAGAATTGATGTTGAGCTTAATACCCAAGGCTTGATATAATGCTTTCTAGAATTTTGATTTAAAATGAGAATACCTATCTGAGATAATAAACTTTGAAAACCCATGCAATTGAACTACTTCTCTAGAAAAATTATTCACGATGGTGGGTGCATCATCTTATAAATTTCTAGGTATGAAGTGTGCAACTTTGATTAGTTTTTCTACCACAAAAAGTATTGCATCATATTGAAATATGATCTTGGGTAAACCAACCACAAAGTCCATGGAGACAACCTACCATTTTTGTGCAAGAATATCATGAGGGTATAGTCGATCTACTGGATGCAAATGCTCTACTTTGAAATTTTGGTATTCCAAACACCTAATCACAGAGTTATTAATATCCTCCATACCTAACCAATAAAAGGTTTTTCTTATATTTTCATGCATTTTTACCCCTCTTGGGTGTGCAGAGTAAGGAGTGCAATGTGCTTCCTTCATAATAGTGTCCCTTAATCCACCTTCAAAAATGACTAATCTATGTCTGAAATATAAAAAATCATACCTGATCATAAATTCTTTATCCTTGTCAGATTCTTACTCAACCTAAGCTCAAAATTTATTGCAAAAATTATCCCTCTATTGCAAATCTTTATCTTGGTTAATTAAATCATACTAACACTAGGATATAGCGGATATACGCCCTCTTTTTCTCAATGTATCTGCTATTTTTTTTCTTTACCCTTGATATATTCTATACCAAAGTCATACTCTTTTAGGAATTCCATCCATTAGCATTTTCTAGAATTTAACAAAGGTTGTGTAAAGATATACCTTAGACTTTGATGGTTAGTTTCAAGTTCAAAGGGTTTTCCAAGTAATACCTCCAAATCCTGAGTGGATGTACAACTGCCACAAATCCTAGGTCATGAGTAGCATAATTCACTTCATGCTTCTTAAGCTTTCATGATTCATAGGCTATAACTACTTCATCTTGAGTAAGGACTCCCCCTAACCCTTCAATAGAAACATCTGTGCAAACTATGAATTTATTAAGCTTTTGTGATTCATAGTAACCTACCATTCCCATAAAACTATGTACTTCAATGATATTTGTGGGTGTAGACCAATCTATGATGGTTTTAATTTTCTTGGGATCCACAACAATCCCATAAACAAAGATTATATGCCCCAAATATTGGACTTGAGGAGTGTAGAACTCATACTTAGATAAATTTTCAAATAATTGATTTTTCTTGAGTATTTCAAGTACAATCTTTATGTGTTTATCATGTTCTTCCTTGGTTTGGGAGTAAATTAATATGTCATCAAGAAATATAAGTACAAAGTGATCTAGTTGCTCCCAAAATACACTATTCATGAGGTTCATAAAGGTAGCTAGGCCATTTGTTAAACCAAAAGGTAGAACTGTGAACTCATAGTATCCATACCTAGTTCTAAATGCAATTTTATGGATATCCTCTTCATGAATTCTCAGGTGATGATATCTAGATTTGAGATCAATTTGGAAAAGATAGTGCCTCCTTTCAATTAATAAAAAATATCATCAATTCTAAGTAGTGAATACATGTTCTTAACGATAACCTTGTTGAGCATTCTGTAATCTATGCACAACCTTAAATATCCATCATTTTTTAACAAAGAGGACAGGGGTACCCCATGGTGACACATTGGGTTTGATGAGCCCCTTTTCTAGTAAGTCTTGAAGTTGTGTCTTGAGCTCTTGTAATTCAATGGGGGTCATTCTATAAGGTAACTTGGCAATTAGTACCACTCCAAGCACAAGTTCTATAGTGAAATAAAATTCTCTTTGAGGTGAAAGACTTGGCAAGTCTTCAGGGAAGACATCCCTAAACTTATTCAATGTGGAGTACTTTTGGAAAAAACAAAAGTTGGCCTCAATTTCTTCCTTTTTGTTCAACTTGACCAAATAAATTATACCACCCTTCCTTATTGCTTTCTTAACTTGCATGACTAACAATAAATGTGGTCTAAAGGAGCCATGATCATAATGGACCCTAATTCATTGATTAGATTCATCCATGAAATCTAACCACCTTTCTTCAAAATTAAGGAGGGCTTTATGGGCTCTAAGTCAATCTACACTAATAATGATATCGAAGGTATGTAGGGGAGCTACATATAAGTGTCAACTAGTCTTTCCTTGTGGTAGGGTAATATGTGATTTAAATAGACATTGGTTAACTAAATAAGTTTATCTCGACCCATATTCCACCTTTCATCCATTCATCAAAAATCTAGGCCTTTTCGATATGTCCCTCATTATGCTAGTATAAATAAAATTATCTATAGCTTCACTATCAATTAAAATATGCACATTATTATCATGGATTTTACCATTTTAAAAGAAAGGTGTATCTTGCCCATCAAGTGTAAAATTACCTATAGTAGCAAATATACGATGAGTTGATTTCTCTGGTGCCTTATTTTGATCTACCCTTTGAGGGCATTTGTTTGCAAAGTGAGGACCACCATAAACATAACATCCAATTGGGAGAGCTCTATTGTATTTCCTACTATACTCATTCCTGTCCTATGGTACTGATTCCTGACCTTTTTTGTAGAATGAAGTCCTCTGTTCATTTCTTCTTGAGTAACCCTTTCTATCCCTTTTGTCTTGAAATTTATTTCTATTTCTGTTCTTATCCTTGGTTCAATCCTCTTTCTTAATCCTCTTTTTTTTATCTTTTTCCCATCTTGTAAAGCCTACACTTTTTTGTTTCCTAAGGTATTTTTTTTCTCTTTCAAACATTTGTTGATAGTTGAATTACATTTTCTTAGGGCTACACCTACAATGTGAAGGACAACCCATGTAGTTCTAGACTCATATGATAAGAGTTTCATGGAGAAATATCTTTCAAATTTATTTAACCAATTTTTTATCATGTCACCATCCTCCCTTCCATCAAATTTTGTAATCTTAATATACTTCATATATTTTCTAATTCAGTCCCAACTCATGTTCTGCTAGTTCCTTAAACTCCAATGGATGCTTCTTCATGTCTGACCTCAAGTTCTTTTCCCTTGGTTAAGTTTTCTATCAACATTTGTTTTTGAACAATCATTTCATGTTGTTGAGCTATTTGGGCTTTTTGTTGTTCCATTTGCTCTTTTTGTTATTCCATTTGCTCTTTTTGTTGTTCCATTTGACCCTGAAGTAATTGGACTATTTTAGAAAAATTTCATCCTCTCTTGTACTTGAGGCTCATTGATCTCTTTCATCAACCTTTCTCTTTGGGATCTAACGATTATATCCTCTTTTCTAACTTCCTTTATTACTTCCTTACGAAGTCTTTTTTGAGATCTAATAATGGCCTCTTCCTACCTAGTTATTGTGGTATTCTTTGAAGACCCTCCCCATTGCATTGGTGCCATTTTACCTGGATGCAAAATGTTGGAATATGTAATGCAACATTGTGTAAATTATTCTTAGACTAAAATATAAAGTCTAAGGAATAATATTTAGAAAATAATTCTATGTAAAAATATTCTCACCCAATTAATAAATAAAATAAGAGTGCTAGGAATATTTAATTTATGAAAAAAAAGTTATTCCCTCTTTTCTAGCAAATATTAGAAAGTAACTAATAAATTTTTAATATCTGATAAATGCCACTTATCACATATCTCAAAGATTAGATTGTGATAAAATTAGAAAGTAACTAAAGCACTTTCTAATATTTGATTAGATTGTGATAAGATTTAGGGTTGTAGTAGAAAAGCTTCTCTTTAAATATGGGTGTTTTCTACTACATATTATCATATCTTATCAGATCTTATATATCTTATCATATCTTGTCGTATTGACTTGTGTTGTAGGTTATGTTGATGCATATTGTTGCATAGCATTGAAGCATTCTTGTACTATTGAATCATTGAGTAATATAGTGAGCTTCATAGTGGATGTTTCTCTTTTTCATTTGAAGTAGGGTTTTACCACTTAATATTGGTGTTGTAGTTTTTTCTTTTTTTTTGTGTGATTGATCTTGTGGACCATTCTTCGATCTTGGGGAGACTTTGCTTGTCTCACATTTGGTATCAGAGTGGTTGGGATCTCCATCAAATGTCTTTAATCCTTTGAGGTGAAAAACCATTAAGGTATTTTTTTTTTTGCATGCATTCGATATTTGGGTATTTTATGTAAACTCATTTTGCAAATTTGCCATTAGGGTTTATAGATTTATTATGTTTTTAGATCTAGTTGTTAGATCTTTTGCAAACAGTATTTTCATTTTAAATCTATAAATGTTTTTTGGCATTAAGCTTTTTCTGGAAGGGTTTTGGAGCTAAACGGACCCCATGGTTGCGTCCGGAAGACCCAAAAACCCCTATTTCCATATATAGTCATTTTTTAAAATTTATTTATTTAAAAAAAAAATAGTCGGCTATATATATATATATATAAATTTAAAAAAACAGTTTTGCTTTATAAAACAGTTTTGTTTAAAAAAAAAAAATAGTTTTGTTTTAAAAAAAAAAAACAGTTTTGCTTTATAAAAAAAAAAAAAAACAGTTTTGTTTTTTTAAAACAAAAAAAAAAAAAAACAATTTTGCTTTATAAAAAAAATTAGTTTTGTTTTTTTAAAAAAAAAAAAAACAGTTTTGCTTTATAAAAAAAAATAGTTTTGTTTTTTTGAAAAAGTTTTGCTTTATAAAAATCTTTAAACTTTTTCATACCATTTTTTTTTATTAATAAAATAAATTTTATTAATTTAATTGCATTTTTTAAAGCAATTTTTTGTATTAAAAATTATTATTATTCTCCTTAAAATGCAATATTTTTTTGTCTCACATTAACAATGGTTGTTTGTGAGTTTGCTTGTTTTGCAAGGTTATCCAAGTATGTTTTGAAGTATACAAGGCAATTTTGGATCAATTTTTTCACTCTCTTCCCCTATTTTTATTAATTTTTTCTAATCTCTCTCCAGTATTTGCTTAAAGCATACTGTAAATTAATATGACTTGTATCTCTCATTATGAAAGTAAAAGAGAATGAAAGTGAGAGTGAGAGAGAGAGAGAGTGTGTGTGTGTATTTGTGTCTCCACTATCTACTAACCAACTAACTTGCAATTTACTAATTTTCATAATAATCAAGAAGGTTAAAAATGAATCAACTTCCTAACCACAACTTTAGTATTTGATTAAAATTTGCTTAATCTTGCAACACAGTTTATATTTGCTAAACACCTATTGAATCCAAAAGAATATGCTCTATCGGTAACAAGTCCTTTTTAGGTCCTCGTACCTGTACCCTTTTGGGTAGCTTGGTTGAACTTGGGTGAGATGAATTGGCAATTCATTAGGCTATAGCAAAACCTTAAAATGAACACTAACTTACTAACTTATTGACTATCTAACATTTAACAAATGTTTTATGGTTCAATTCAAGTTAGTTTATTTTGTTGCAAGATGATTGTTATGGTTAGTTACCTTCTTATTGCAAGTTAATCTATTGCAAGTTGATCTTGGTTTATTCAATTGCAATATGGTTATAGTAGTTCATGATTATCTTTCATGATGATCAATCAGCTATTGCCTTGGCTAAAAATCCTGTAATGCATCAAAGGACAAAACATGTTGAAATCCAAGCCCATTTTATTATAGAGAAGGTATTGGATGGGACTATTCAGTTGGAGTATTGTCCATCATCTTCTAATTCTATTGATTTGTTCACCAAACATCTTCCCAAGGAGCAATTTTGTAAGTTGAGGGACTCACTTGGTTTGATGAAGTTGTCCTCAAGGGGGAATGAAGTGTAGTTACATTTTTGTGATGACAACTTCATCCTTATGAGGTGTTTTGTGCTATATATATGAGTTGATATTTAGTGGTATAATTGCTTTTTGCATCTCTTTTAAACATGGTACTTTCTTGTTTGCCTTGTTCAACTTTTGTACATGTTACTTTGTAGATGGCATTGTGCAATTATGGTATATGATGCAATTGCTTTATGCAACTCTTTTACATGGTACTTTATTGTTGCCTTGTGCAACTTTGTACATGTTTTTTTTATGTAGTTGGCATTATGCAATTGGTTTATCGTAGTACTTTCTTGTTAGCATTTATGCTACTTTTGTACATGATATTTTATGGTTGGCTTTATGCAACCGGTGTGCACACTTTATTATTTTCATATACCTTATGCAACTCTTGTACATGGTACTTTTTTGTTAGCCTTGTGCTACTTTTGTACATGGTACTTTAGAGTTTGCATTATCATGGTACTTCTTGTTTGCTTTATGCAACTTTGTACATGATATTTTTTGATCAACTATATAGCACGTGACTATAAGTATGGCTTGGCATCTTTTTGTGATGACTTATAGTTCACTATTTGTTAGATCAATTTTGTTATCATCTTTGGATATTCATATATGCTATGGTGAATATATTTATGATGATATATCTAACTGATCTTATGTTGAGCTGCTTGTATCTTGTAGGTACTTTCGTTTGGGGTTTTGCAGGCTTACTGAAGACACCCTTGTGATGTTTTCTTCTTGTCATTTGCAACCACTTGTGGTTGATGGATGGCTTTGTAAGCTGCTTGTATCTGAAGCTACTATGTTGGGGGCTTGTAGTCTCATTTTGGCCCATTTTGTATTGGTGCCTTATTATAGACCATTCTTGGTCATAGAAGCTCATTGTAACTATATTACTCATTTGATTCTCATCTTCATTTGTATATTTAGGGGGAGAATGTTTCTTTGTCTCATAATTCCTTTCCCTAATATTACATTAAGGGGGAGTGTTGGAATATGTAATGCAACATTGTGTAAATTATTCTTAGACTAAAATATAAAGTATAAATAATAATATTTAGAAAATAATTCTATGTAAAAATATTCCCACCCAATTAATAAATAAAATAAGGGTGCTGGGAATATTTAATTTATGAAAAAAAGTTATTCTCTCTTTTCTAGCAAATATTAGAAAGTAACTAATAACTTTCTAATATCTGATAGATGCCACTTATCACATATCTCAAAGATTATATTGTGATAAAATTAGAAAGTAACTAAAGCACTTTCTAATATTTGATTAGATTGTGATAATATTTAGGGTTTTAGAAAAGCTTCTCTTTGAATAGGGGTGTTTTCTACTACATATTATCATATCTTATCAGATCTTATCATATATTATCATATCTTGTCATATTGACTTGTGTTGTAAGTTATGTTGATACATATTGTTGCAAAACATTGAAGCATTCTTGTACTGTTGAATCATTGAGTAATATAGTGAGATTCATAGTGGATGTTTCCCTTCTTCATTTGAAGTAGGGTTTTACCACTTATATTGATATTGTGGTTTTTTTATTTTTTGTGTGTGATTGATCTTGTGGAGCATTCTTCGATCTTGGGGAGACTTTGCTTGTCTCACACAAAAGAGCTATGTTAATTATATTGATTTAGATTTACCAAGCTTACACTTAGAATCCTACAACCTAAGAATATTGTAACCTATAGCTCTAATACCAACTTAACAACATGGGTCTAACCCACCTAATTGTATAACCCTAGTCTAGATCAACGATTCAACCAGGTAAAAATTTTATCAGTTTTAACTAACTAGGCACAATCTAAGGTAAACATTTTGAGTCAAAATATTTTTTATATTCACCCAATGTTTAATTAGTATGAGGTATAATCAACCACCTTGGGGTTTTTAGTCACTACAGATGACTCCCAAGTGGATGAGATTGGCCAAATCCTATAGAAGGTGCTATTTTATGGAACTATCTTCTCATCCTCTTATTTTGGCATGAGAGCATAGATCTACGGTTGGGTTATCCTCTAGGGCCCATAACACCTAGAGGGTAGATGCATACTCTCCCCATCCCTTAACATGAGGAATTTGGGTTAAACTTAGCCCTATTGTTCCTATTAATTGTGCAAGGGTGTAGCATATATATGCCTAGTACCTAATTTATTGTCCACTTTCTTGGGATTCAACTAGGGCCATGCCATTACTTTGGATTTGGGCTTGGTATCACTTGCCAACTTATTACTAACGATGAATTATCCTATTCCAATCATCATGGTCTAGACTAGCTCCTTGGTCATGCTAGTCCTCTCCTAGTCATAAATTTTTCAAGAACCCATCACCGTACTACTCACATAATTATCTAGAGGAGACGTCCCATACCGCCCCTCATAAACTTCTTTTCCTAACCTATCTCATCAAAAAATGGTTTTTATCACATCGTAGTGGTTACCAACTTGTAACTACTAGTATTGGGTATTTTTAAGGTTAGTCATCCTCCTCGATGAATAAAAGGTCTAGAAAGTTTTTAGGGAACACTTAAATACTAGTTTTCATGGTTGAATCACAAATATTAAGGGTTTAGGATTTATCTTCCATATCAACGATGCTCTTAAACTTCTCTTTAATAAATGTCCAACTTTCTATAATAAAAGGTAATGTATTTATCTCATGCTCACAAAAAATAACTCATCATAGTAGGTTTAATGTTATTAATTTAACTTATTAGCAAAAACCTCTAAAAATTGTTCATCATTTATGAACAAAAAAATAAATAAATAAAAGGTAACTTGATACTTTTAAAGGAAATAATAAATACATTTACTTTCCTAATGCTCTATCATAAAGTAATCTAAAATCATGTGCCCGAAAAATCTAAAATCGAACTCTGTTGAATCGTGTAATCTTTAAGAAATTAAAGAAAATCATAACTATATTTTACCTAATACCTATTTATTTCAAATGAACTATTACATCATTATTAAATAAAGTGTATTTAATAGAAAGGATGATGCGAATTGAACTCCCTTATTTTAGAGCTATCTAACATAAACGTCTCATTCAAAATCTATGAACTACGTGCAATTATTTAACACAATACCCTTTTTCAACTATATAGTTTAATTGAAACAAGATAACCCAATATATAATTTGGTATTTATGAAATCCTTTTAATAAAGTTACAATCCTAAGCTATTCTAATCAAGCCATATTCATTGAAAAAGAACATAAAATAATCTTTGATTCTTTTCATTCCTTTTTTAAGAAAAAGGCGAATGCACTACAAATTTTTATTTAACTACTCATGTAAAGGGTTTATAGGAAAAACAATAGTTTGGGCAGCCTTACGTTGATATGAAGAAAAACCACAAATTCAACCAAATTTAAAACTTCCAACCATATTGCCTCATTGAAAATATATTGGGTTTAATGAAGCAAATTCTAAATCTTTTAAAAGTTTAAAATAGGTTCTAAAATTATTTCTATCAGTTTAAATAGGTTAGTTATTACCCTTTTAATTATTGAATCAATCTATACGAGCAAATATTAGCTTGAAGCATGATTAAACTGAAGCAAAGTTGCATTAAACAAGCACATACAATCCATAGAAAGTAGAGAAAATGCATAAAGAGCCAACGTTTTTCTTGTATTACTGTTCTAAAAATAGAGCTTACAGAGACCAACTGATTACAAATTCGAAATTCTCCCCTTTTGACCTTGTTTTCTCTTTTCTGCCTAAAACCATCTGTTTCAAATTTAAATTTTGGGCGTAAACTTCCCAAAGTCATAACTCATCGCTCATTGCTCGAAACGACTATTGGCACATGTTTTTGGAAAGCTTTTGAAGGGACTTACTTCTTGGAATTATGTTGACACAGATATCGCCATATTTTAGCCCTTAAAAAGGCCTCTAAGGCCTTCAAAATTGACCTCCAAGTTTTACTAGCTTTACTAGTTTACTAGTTTTGATAGGGTAGAAGACCTTAAAATTTACATATCTCCCAAACCGCTCAGGATATTGGGACAATTCTTTCAGCATTGGGTCTATTTCTCCCTACTCTAAACAACTAAACAAACTTAAGAACAAAATGAAAAAAATGTAAATTTTGGTGATGCAAGATCACTCTTACATTGTTGGATGCTCCTGCGTCATAAACATTTGCATATTCGAAGTTATTCAATAGATGTTAAATTAAATATAATAACTCTACTTTTTAGAAGGTGAAGGGAATGCATAATAAATTTTAACTTAATCTCTTACTTGGTTTCTAAAAATATATATCATTAAATGTTCAATAAATATTATTCTTCCTTCTTATATAGCTACAACTCACAAACAAAAGATATTTTCTAATTTATCATAGATTTAATCCTGGTATAAGCTACTTCATAAGCTGAATGATTACCAGGAGTTATAATAATAGGAATTTACTTTCCTATGATTAATAAATGATAACAACAACACATATCCGAAATAAAAACAGAATTCTTTAAATATGATATTGTTGAAAACTTGGGCAGCCAATACTTGTAATGCAGATAAAGTTTACTAAAAGAGCAGTTGAGACTGACATTTATATTTTCTATATTTTTTAGAAAACTACTGATAATATAAATGCACTCCCTCAATGTTATAGTGATATGATAAGTAAGAGGTGTAGTCCTCAACATAATGAAGGTAATGTGTGTTCCATTTTATTCCTGGACGTATTCAACTATGATTACCACTTCTCCATCGACAAATTAAGCTTCCTAGCTCATTGGGTGACTTATCAACTGTAGATTGATCTCTTCTCAAAATATTTAATTTCGAGAAGTTTTTAGAGGGATTAGATGGCCTTAAAATTTTATGTAATGCATGCTACTATGTATGCAGTCACATTCACCGAATATTTTATTTATTAAAATGTAAAGGACATAGATTAAGGTATATAAAATAAAGAAAAACTTAAAACATTTCTTTCCAGATGAGCAACACAAGAGAAAGAAGAATAAAACAAGATACTGCACTACAACATCAATGCCTACACAGATGGCAACAATCATTAGATTCAAGCAATTCATTGTACACAGACGTAGTGTTGAAGTAATTCAGCAATCAATTAACGACTAAAAGAAAAGGTCCTTTACACCGGTAGGCAAGAGCAGTTTGAAACACGGTTAGGCCAATGAGTTATGTGGGTACAAATAATGCAACACAATGATAAATTACCATCTTCCTATCGACATCTTACAAGTAATAAGGCAATGCGGTAAACACATAAATTTTTAAGATATTGCAACAATCAATACTTCCATATAGAAAAACAATTCTGAAATATATTTTTAAAACTATAATTTATAAAGTGTTCTCATTCAAAATAACCACACAATTCATTCATACATACATAGAATTTTTAGCAAGGACTATTCTACCACCAGTTCAGTATAAGAGAATCCAACCTAAAGACTTCTATTTGGTGATTCAAATTCTTCCCTCCTTTTTCCAATCCAACTCCCTTCCTGGTGGATGCAATACAAAATTCAAGATAAAATGCAAGACACTCCCATTGCAAAGAGCACCGATGAAATTTATAGAGCAAGGAGAAGATTAAAACCAAACATGTGGAATTTCATGCAGTCGTCTACTTGGCCCATCTGCCAACTAGTAATCCATTCCAATTTTATAAAATGAAAAGTATTAAAACATTATACATGCTAATAAAATTTTACTTTTATTTATTAATTATTATTTTATTTATTTATTTAATCGTATATTATAATTCAAAATAAGCATTAAATGATTATTTAAATCACCACAATGGTTTATACCTCCAATTCTTCTTGCCTACTAGCAACTTGATGTCTCCATATCCTAGAAAGGAATAGATCCCATGCCTTGGAACTTTCCTTATCATCAGAGGTTTATATATTCTTTATCCAGAGAAATCTAAAGTATGCATTCCAAAAATAAAACATACACACACAATGCAAGTCATTCATTCATGATGTACCTATATAAATGCAATTGTGTGTGAGCTTCCATGTACTCACAAGCCGTTAGCAAGTGTATCATAGGTAGGGATTTTTATTTCATTCCTACCAATGTGAATACCCATTGCAGTGATATTTCACACCGCCATCATATCCCATTTAACTCCTCGAGGACCTATACCTGCAAAACAAGGATCATCAGTAGTATCTCATCCTAGAGGTATAAAATGATAATTAAATAATAATTATATTTAAAAGATGCATTTTGGGGTGGTCATTACACTTCATCCTAGATTATCATCATCTGGTCAAATGTAGTGGGTTTCTATGTAGAAGGCTAGGAAATGATAGGATGGACGACTATAGTCGAACACTCTTTCTCTAAATCCATCCATAAATAGGGCATCAAGTTGATCCTATTCAAAAATGGAGTGCAAAGAAAGAGAGTTTTATCCCTTGCGATCTTTACCTCTAAACGATACCATGAGCAATCTCAAGGCTATGTTCTACTTTGTGATATTATGCAATTGATACCAACAAATCATATCCTATAGATGCTTTAGTGGGGTTGTCATATCTTCTTTGGTTTAGTATGGTATAACTTAAAGTGTTGACATTAGAATGTCATCCCATACTTTTAGTGGTATTGGAGGTCACAAGGGACTTCTATTGTTCCATATTATGAAACTCCTGGGTGGTGAAGTGGCCATTAAAGGATCTGGTGGTAGATATTTTGCTCATAATCTTTTAGATCCTTTGGTTAGAGTGGAGTCACCAAGTGAATGCAACATTTTCTCTAGGAGTAGATAGATTGATATCTTCACTATAATCCCAATCTAATATCTTCAATGAGGCTTCTTCTAGATATTCAATCTAAAACAAAATCACCAGGTGAGTTATGAGGTGCTTTAACAAGCATATATGCAGAGACCTTCACTACAGTAAGAGCCTAACTTGTTCTTTTACAGGACCAATGATAAATCAGTAGGGTCCCATTAGGCATGCCATTAAACTATTGTCCTCTCTAATTTTATCGATCATCAAATGGGTTAAACTAGATGATAAAGACTATTGCACCTCATGTAGAGCAACACAATAGGGCTAGTCCTAAGAGGATGGAATTTGGCTCGATCGGGGGCCTCTGAGATTTTTTACAAGGTCAACTCCTTTTAAGATGTGACCTTGAGCACATTTTTTCTACTCTAACCTAATCTACTAGTTTTAGTGGAAAAGGATTAGAGAAATAAAAATAAATAAAGATAGAAAAAAAGAAAAAACCTAAGCTAATAGGTGATGCACCAAGATCAAGATAAGATCCTCTTTCATAATAGCCCTGGATGTAATGTGTTGACAAATAAGAGTTTGAACACTTTATCCTCTAAACATATATAACCATAGATAAACATACATCCATAAATAAAATAGAATAGGGAGAACCAAACAATTGGAACCAAATAGTCATAGATATCTAATATGTAAATATTAATACAAAAAAATTATAAGATTATGCTAGAAGTGGGGGTTCATATTTCTTGTAATAACACCTAATAATATGAGTATTACTATACAAAAAATGAAGGGAAAACTATATGACTTGCAAATAACTTGTTGATGCTTTACTATGCCAAAATTACAACTATTTATTACAAAGGGAAGATTTTCCCTTCAAAACTTGCACAAAGATTTCAAAATAATTATTCTTCTGTGTGTCAGGTCATGTCTTCATTTAAGTCACTAGTTCCTTTAGGATCTATGAATATATGCTCATTAACATTAAATGGTTTTGGGCCTTTGGATGTGCCATTGTTGTTATTAATATCTACTCCTTTTAGGATTCTCAAAGACTACATGTAGGTGATCTTCTGTAATTGATATTATAGATTTGAATTTATCCTTGTTGTGGATCCCATGCTATGAACCAGATACTTATGTAATGCAGGTAGGTGAGATTGAATATTTTTTACCATTGTTGCTTTTATAAGCTTCAACTATCGTCTTCAGGAGACATGCTCAAAACTTTTAGATATTTCATGATCGTCAAAACATTTCTTCTTTATTTTGCTTTGGAACTTTCAAAAAATTTGATCTTTGGGCATTTGTTCCTTTTTTGCACCTTTCAAGACTTTTTCCAACTTTTGACTTTTGGGGCTTCAAATATTGCAAGTTGTTAAAAAAATTTCCCCCTCTTTTTAGAACCTTTGGAAAGTTGATGCCAATCTCTTATCAAATTATTTCTTTATCTAAGAAGATTTGTTCTTAGAAAATTTTCTTCACTTTCCACTTTTTAGAAGTTTTTATCAAAACCCCCATTGTCTGCATTTGTTTGCTAATTCATTTCTTGCTTTTCATATGCTTCTCCTTCGCTTAGACCGCCTCTCAATATTTTCTCAAGGTAAGATTTGAATGTAGTGAGAATTCACTATAGGGTCTATTAATACTTTCTCTTCCAATTTATTCTCCTCTTATTTTTTCCCTACACGATTTGAATCCTCATCCTCTCCTTTAGAGTTTCCTAGGATCATCCGTGTCTCTTCTATTCTCTCCAAATTATTTTATTTCTCTATGATTTTAGATTCTAGTTTTTGCAGTATCCATGTGATTTCTCCATCCTTTCTTTGTCCTTCATCTCATTGGGGTCTACAACCTTCTTCTTTTCTCCCTTTCCTTTGAGAGTAGCTAGTTGCCAAATGACCCGTAGCATGACAAATTCTACAACTCTTTGATTTGGAAAGGGATAAGTGTAAGTCCTCCTCATTTTCTTTACTATCTCTATAAAAGTGGTAGGGACTAATTTGGAGAGAAGCCTTGGGCTTCCTAGTTATTTTTTTTCTAAATTCTCTTTGCTCTTAGGTGATTTCAAGTCACTGTGAGGTTCCTTACTCTTAGTTTTCTCCTTGGAAACCATTGGTTGGGAGGGTTAGGGTGATGTTATAATTTTTTTGTTGTTATCTTCATTTGACTTCTAATTCTTTATCTTTGTATCTAGTAAGTGGGTCCTTGGTTGAATTTTGCACTGGAATTCTAAGTGGCCTATGGAATGGTATATATGGCATCTAAAGGGAAGATGTTCATAATCTATATCTTATACATGCTTTCCTAGTCTATATTCTAGAGAAATTGCTTTAACTTTTGGAGATCTAGTATTACACAAATTTTGGTGCATATAGCATTTAATCTTTTTTCAAATTAGAATCTAATGCAATAAGTTCTCCCTAAACATCTTCAATCTATTCCATGAGCTTAAAATTCTAGAATTCATTAATAAGTTAGAAAGTCTGACCCAAACTGAGACTTTGTCTATCGTCTCTTTATCTAGTTTGAATCCTATTGACCATATTATCATGTAGAGACCAACATTCCCCATGAACCAAGGGCCTCCCATGAGGACACTGACATACTCCACTATCACCAAGAAGGAAGCTATAAATAAACCTTTAGAGAGCATGGTGATATCTAGATGGCATTTCAACACCCATTTGTTTCTAGCCCATGCTCTTATTTTTGCATTACCAAGCCAACTTCCCATGATCTTACAAATTAGATTGTTATTCATCATATGAAGCTCTTCTAAAATTTTATCTTTTACTTTTAAGAGTAAATTGTTTGAAACCGCTTGGATAATAGTTAATGGTTTCTTTGGGGGTTGAAAAATGGGTCCCTTTCTCTTGACTTTGTCCACCATGAGGTTCCATTTAACCTTGATTTTTTTGCTTTGACAAAGATCAATTATCCTCCATTAAATGTATTTTTGTCTTGGAAAACTAATTCTATGCCTAGACCTACACATTTACCTAAGTCGTTGCCTTTCTCCTTAGATCCTCCTAGACTATAAACTCGGTTTTCTACTCTTATGATGTTTAAATATCCATGAGGTGCCTAGACCATACATAGGCTAATATTTGACTAATTTTATTCCTATCCATTGTATTCCTCATATTTTCTAATCAAACCATAAATGATTCTATTTGAACAAACATATCAAACAAACCTATTAGATTCTGAGTACCTTACCTTATCACTATCATCATCTCTAGTCTTCTTGATTATAAATGGAGGACATCAATTACCCCGCGTACGATCCTTTAAAGTTTTTGTCCATCATTTTTTTTAAATTGTAGGAGAAAAATATCCTTGGCCAATAATGGGTAAGTATTTGTAGAAAAACTCTTTCAGCACAATATTTGCTTCATTGCAACTTCAGATTCTTCAACACATCTTTATCTTCTTGCAATGCAACTTATATCTCCTTTTTCTAAATTTCATTCTCTATCTCTTCTCAAACTTATAATATATATTTATATATATATATATATATATATATATATATATATATATATATATATATATATATATATATATTTAAAAACTTTAAAGTTCAAACATAGGTCTACCCCAAACACAAATTTACCTCAACGATAGATCTATCCTAAAAATAGATATGTATAGGTTCAGTCATAGTAATTATATTTATCTTTCTTCCCCTTATATATCTATAAACATAGATCTATCCCAAACACAAATTTGTATAATTTCAACCACTCTTTTGACACAATATAGGCTTCTTCACAACTTTGGATTCTTCAACACATCTTTGTCTTCTCATTGAAGATAGCTCGACTTCCTATCTCTTTGGCCATCAATGAGGAGGGATTTGTAAAAAAATAGCTTTGGCTAGTAATGGAGAGGGATTTATAGAAAAAACCTTCTCTAACACAATATTTGCAAAATAAAAACAATTATGGCCAGCAATGGGGAGGAATTTGTATAAAGAACCTCTTTCGGCATAATATTTGCTTCTTCATTACAACTTTGAATTCTTCAACACATCTTTGTATTCTATCAATGTAGCTTCCTTCTCCTTTAGGGTAATATTATTCTCTATCTCTTCTCAAACTTATATATTTTTAAAACTTTACATAAAGATCTATCCCAAACACAAATCTACCCCAACCACATATCTATCCTAAACATAGCTCTATATAGCTTCAACCACAACCATTTTTATCTTTATTACCCTTACAAATCTACAAACATAGATCAAAAATCATTCTATAACATGTTATCTTAGAGGAACAAGGTGGTAGTGTTCATGGTAAACTAATTAGTGATGATGTAATCATCACACAAGAGGTCATACATTCTCTTCATTCCATGAAAAATTCAAGTATGCTTATAAAATTAGACATGAACAAAGCTTATGATAGGGGTTGGATTTTTCTAAATTATATTCTCTAAAGAAATTGTTTTGATCAAGGTTGGTGTGAATTAATTAGATGTTATAACACTACAAATAATATTTTGATTGATGGATCCTTTGTTAGATAATTTGAATTATGTCATGGATTTTGTTAGGGTGATTGAATATCTACTTATCTATTTATTATTCTTATAGAGGCACTGGGGAGAGCTTTCTCAAAGCCAAAAATGGTACAACAAATCAAAGGTATTTATTATTGATGTTACTTTTATTTTAGGTCATCCATTTTGTTGATGTTACTTTTATTTTAGGCCATCCCTTATTCAATGAGATGATGGAATTTAAGTCAATATTATCATTCTATGAGAAGGCTACCAGACCATTGGATAGGACTACAACATCTAGGATTTTTCACTAACATTTCCCTAGATTTACAATGGATTATTAACGATATTTTAGGGTTAAAGATAAAAAATTTCTATTAACATATTTGGATATTCCTTTATCTAATAATATAAAGAAGTTTTGGGACTCAATTTTAGATAGAATGAAATTGTGTTTAATAATTTAGAAAGGTAAGTTCTTAACGATGCATAGAAGGCTACATATAAAGACTACATTGTAATAAATCCACATACACACACACACGAAAATATATATATATATATATATATATATATATATATATATATATATATATATATATATATATATAAGATGTTGCTTTTAAGAGTGCTAGTAAGTATAGCATCTAAGTCTGGTAAAATTTAAAAAAAAAATCTTTGGAAATGATGTGAAGAAAATTTATGTTTCCTCTTTGCAAGTTATATCGATTTCACAAAGGAAAGAATAATGGGAGGGACAAGCCCGTGGAATTGTCAACCTATGAGTTTGGAAATTGAGACAAAATTTAATTAGATATTATTCAAATATAAAGGAAAGAGTTGGGAAAAAGTACTACTTCAAAAACATGTAAGTTCTCTTGATGTAACAAAATTGTTTAAGAAATGAATCCCATGTAGATCACCAACATAGAACTTTATAAAAATATTAAATGTTCATTCAATATGGGGGATTCTATTTGGTAATATGCCTGGTTAAAACCTTATTATCTTATTTCTTATCCAACATGGTAACCATTGGCTTGGGCATATCTAGCTTGTGAAGGTCCAAGGTCAAATTTTATACTAATGTGAGCAAAAATTCTAGATCATGGATTTCTATTAGTAACTTGGTTAAAGTTAAATAACTCAAAATAATGGATGAGATTAAACAGAGGCGTAAGAGTTTCATTTGTCTATTTTTATGTCAAAGGATGAGTTGGATTGAAATCTATCAAAAGATGATGGATACTTTGTCAAATTCGAGTATAAGGATTTAGATCAATTGATATTTCCTACTCCTAATGGTCTCTCTTGGGATAATGTTTGATCATTAAATGCCCTCCCTAAAGCCTCCAAATTCCTTTGGATAACAATCCAAAGTAATTTGCTTAGAGAAGAGATTCTACAAAGAATATGATATCTGTTAGAAATAGCTTATATTACATTATTTGGATCATGTACATATACCTTTCTTGGTTCATACTTAGGACATTAGATTACTTTAGGGGGAAGTTATCTAGTTACTTTATGCAATGTAATAAATGCACAAGTGTTAATGTGCAAGTTGTAATGTACAAGGTGTCCACCTATACAACTAGATAGAGTGTTGACCCAGGTGTTGTAGGTGAGTTGGAGAGAAGAAGGTAATCCTCCAAGGGAGGTCCCAGGTTTGAATCTCCACCCTACCAAAAAGTTGAATTGGGTACCCAAAATCCAATTGATAATATTAGTGCGGGCAAGGCTGGGTGTGACTCCCGGGTAACTTTGATGGTGTAGAACCCTTTGTTCGTGGTTGCTCAGACCAAGGCGGCCCCACAAGGGGTTTTTCGCTTAAAAAAAAACTAGATAGAGTGTTGGCCAAGGAACTTATCTTCCTATATAAAGGGCCATAGATATAGAAGAGATAACACAGTAGTGTAGGATTACAGTAGGGTGGGATAGATAGTAGTGTAATTTATGTGATCTATAAGCTCAGAGCTCATTAATTGAGTAGTAGCTTGTATCATGGAGTGTTCATTTCCTCCATAGCTATTATTATACTCATTTTCATCATTTCTATTTACAACATATTTCTATCATCTCGCATATTTACTTTATTTATTATTATTCTGCATCTTGTGAATTCTATCTCCTATTGCATGTTGCATCAAAAGCTAACAATATCATGGGTCTTTCAGGTGTACTTGATTAAGAAGGATATAGAAATTTCAAATCATTTACTTATTTATTGTCTCTTTTCTTACATAATTTAAGGTTACTTTTTCAAAAATATGAGAATACATTGGGTAGCTCCATCAACATTCAAAGAGTTGATGAAATGTTGGACTTATTGGTTAAAAGTTAAAGCAATATGCATTTTATGGAGGATTGGTCTTTGATACTATATATTGGAATTTATGGCTTCAAACTATGTTATTGCCTCTCTTGTAGAATGTTTACAAATATGGTGTTCATCATAAGAAGTCTCAAGGGTAAAAAAAGAGGTGCCAACTTCTTGGTTACAAGATTTATATACATGCAAGAAGAGTCATCTATGATAATGGAGTTAACAAAGGGTCTTATTTCAATCTATAATAAAATAGAAATGTCCAAAAATTAGGTTTATCAAAAGTAATTTTGATGGTGCTCTGAAAATGAATCCAAGAAAATCTAATGGAGGTGGTGTTTTGAAAATAATTAAGGTAAAATTCTTCTCACTTAATCATAATTATAAGGAACCACAACTAACAAATCTGCATAGGCTAGGGCACTTCTCATAGGGATTAAAATTGCAATTAAAAAATGATGGAAATATATTTCAATTGAGGGGATTTCAAAAATTATCATCAATATTATCAACAAAATGGATGTGGGGATTGGATAAAAAATAACATTATTATTTATTTTCATTAACTATTGTTGAAGATAGTAGTAACTAATTTAGTCAATAGTAGTGTTGATATCCATATTGATGAAATTCAAATTTTAGAATACAATTGGTTGAGTGATATTTTATCTCTTTATGAAAATGATGTCAAAGAGTTGAAGAATATATTTGATAAAAAGATAATATAGGTATAATTTAATTGACTTGACAACAAATATAATGTTTTGTTATTTTGATGAGAGTGGCCCCAATAAAAGCCACACAACTTATTTAAACAATTATATATATTCAATATTATAAATTTACTAATTATATATGAATTTTATATAATTAAAATGAATATTTAATTAATTATAATATTTAGTAATTATAATGTCAAATATATTTATTAAATGTGATTAATAATTTTTATTTTTTAATTTTTTTAATTTTTTAAATACTAAATTTTAAAAATTCAAAAAAAAAATTGAGTAAAAATTCAAATTTTAACTTATATAATGTTAATATTTAAAATGATCTAATGTTGAGTTGACAATATGATTTGTTAAAGTGCTTCCCTAAAATTAGGTAAAATTAGTGTTTACATCATAGTTTCAAAACTTTCAACTTTACACCTTAATTTGAATTTTTTTTTTCATAATTCGAAAAAAATAATTTAACTTGAAAAATACATCTAAAACAAAAAATTAAAGAGTCATAAAACTAATTTTCTATTAAATTTTCATAAAAAATAATTCAATTACAATTCTTCATCATTAAAACTTACAAAATACAACATACAAAATATCGTTGAGTTTTATATTTTCTACATTTTGTGGTTTGTGTGTTTTCCCTTATATGGCTAGGTTTCTGAGTAATTTCTCAATGATTTTTTCTCACAAAAAAATATTGTACAAAATATTAAAGTGAGTTTTATATTTTCTATATTTTCCCATGTGGCTAAGTTTCTTAGTAATTTCTTAGCGTATAAATTTTTTCTCGCAAGAAAATTTAGAACTCATAAGAAATTCAAGAGATTTCTATCACTAAACTTTACATATTATTTAATATTTGAATTTGAATTTGTATTAATTTCCATCGATGACCAAAAGAGGTCAATAGGACTATAAAGTAAGACATAATATTCAACATTATTTAACCTTCAAAATTAATATTACTTATTTTTAACATAAAAATATTTAAAAATAATAATTAATCAATAAATAAGAATAAATTTATCTATTCAAAAGTAAGTTTGATTTAAGAGTGAGCCTCACCTTTTTTTGTTCAAGATCATTGAAAATTTTCAAAAAATAAAGGATTCATGTGAGGAAAAGCTAGGTAGAATAGAAGGAAATTTATATTTGAAATCCCTAATTTGAAGTAAGGAAGTCCTAGTTAGAAGTATGGATGCCCAATTTGAGGACAATAGGAAGCTAGAATATATGGCAATCAAATATTACACCAAAACTAATTATCAAGGATAGGATAATTGAACATGATATAATGGTTCTTAAAAATAGAGGGCTACTATGTAAATTCCATGGATACTAGTCAAAAATTTTAGAGATTCAAAATTAGATCAAGTGGAAGTGGAAATTGAATTCAAATTTATCCATGACTTTCCTTCCTAAATATTTTTTCTTTATCATCTTTTTTAGTTTTGAAACTAAAGATAAAATAATGGATGGTGATCCATGGTTTGGGAGAGAGATGTCTTATATTTAAGACCATATAGAAACTATTAGAAAGTGTGGATTAGGCTTTTTAGACTTCCATATCTTATTAATAATAATTCTTTAAAGATAACCAATACCTTACGAAAATTCATTTGGGAGGGACTAACTACTAAGGAATAAAAGTATGTTGTATATACTTAGATATGTGTAGCTATGGATATTTCAAAACCTTTGTCATATTCCAATAAGATTAAATTTGAATCTAGAGAATGAGATCAATAAGTGGATTATGAAAATATTGTATTCCAATGTCATAAATATTGATCCTAAACACATGGGAATAAATTATAAAAATAAATAGACCAAAAAAATTGCCATGAGAAAAACTTTGAGATGAAACAAAGAGGTCATACTCTAAGGATATTCCACTCCCAATAAAAGGTAAAGAAATCCTACTTGTAGCATCATATGACAAAGGCCATCACATTTCACTCCAAATATTCTTTAGAAGAAACAAAGAAAGATACAAGGGATTAAAAAGTATAATGTGAAAGTTCAAATTCAAAAGGAATTAAAGATACAAAGGAAGACGTGGAGAAAAATGCTAAAACAAAGGAAGTAGAAGAGGTCAAGTTTGTTTCAGGTAAATCATCTTCATTTTTCTAATATGTATAAAATTATATCCTTGCAATAGAAATGAAAGAAGTCTAGAGGTTATCCATTCCACTTTAGGTTTCAAGAATGATATAAGAAGGTAATTACTATGGAGGAATGTGCTTGTGCTTTAGGGTTTCTAGGGTAACATAAAGAAGAAAGTAATTTTAAGGTTATTCCTTGCACTTCAGATCCTTCACATAAAGACAATCCTATAGATGATAAGTCTTCCTATAAACAATTTAAAAAAATCAAATAGACTAATGAAGATGTAGTGTTGGTACAGATGAAAAAAGAAGAGGAAGACTAGTAAGCAAAACAAAGAGAAAATAAAACTCGATGGATATTGATATGGGAAAATAAAAGCAATGTTGCAAGTGTTAATAGAAGTGATAAAAATGATTACTTTATACATCAAGGTTATGAATAAGACCTCTAAAGAAAACATGTATTAAGAAATTGATAGGTTGTTATAGCCAACATAATTATAGAGAAGGAAACATAGTACAAAATATTTTAGCCATTAGTAATTTTGATATTTATCTTGGTAAAATTTAAATTTTACAAAATATTTTAGTCATTAGTAATGTTGATTTTTATCTTGGAAAAAATCAAATTTTAGAAGGCAACTAGTTTAAGCAAAGACTTTATCTCTTAATGAAAATAATATCAAGGAGTTGAAACATAACACTTTGAAGAAGATGGATATCTTTAATAAAAAGATAAATTGGATATGGTCTAATTTGTTTGACATCAATATAATATAATGAGAGCAATGCAGTATTTTGTTATTTTGATGAAAGCCACCCCAATAAAAGCCACACGCATAACTTATTAGAAAATAAACAAATTTATTTATTTAATAAAGAAATTTACACAACTTAAATAAAATTATAATATGGTTATCAATAAAAGAAAACTAATAATAAAATATTTAATAATAATTAATATGCATGATATCTAAATATTATTTACTTTTATATAAAATTTAATTAATAGATATAAATATTTTTATTTGTAAGACAATTGTAGATAAATTATTATTATTATTATTTTTGATGAGGAACCGTTTATATACAACATATCCGCTCATGTAGAGGAGTTGGAGAGCAATTGGGTAGTTAAAACTCTCCAGTTATCGAGAGGAATGACCCTTGTCAAAAGTTTCTTTAATACAAGACTGTTATTAGTGTGGATTATTATGCAAGTTTTAATAATTAAAGTAGTAGTAATATTACTTAATATATATAAAACATGCTTCTTTTTTTTAACCAATAAAGGAAGGAATTATTGTATTTATTTTGTTTTATTACCTTCCTATAATGAACTGTCTACCTCATTCTATAAGTAACATTAAAATATTTCTATTGATAGTTGTATAAGATTCTTTCAAGAATTTTTTAAGATAATAATAATATGCATGAAAGTTACAATTATATTTGCCTTGAGGCATAAATGAAAGATAATTTTGATAGCAATGAGACTTTTTTACCATTAGATTCTACTAAATCTTCATGAAGATTAATATGAAGTTAACCACCGACATATAACTTTGGTAATAAACCAACCCATGCCTATGATCTTGAAAATGATTTATGTTAGGTGAAATCATAAGTATGTTGGATGATGTCAGGTGCAATCCCCACGTCCAAGTTCATTGATACCCTTTGATTGAGGTGACAAATGCAATAGGTGTTGTGACAACTCTTTTTCAAAGAAAAATATAATAATAGTACTTTTGTGTTGTTTTATATTCATTTGAGTACCTTTTGGTAAAATTTTTACTCACAACTAACCATCTATTTTGTTTTAAAATATATAAAGTTCAACAACATTAGTTGGCATGAAGATTGCATTTTGATTTTCAAATGCACTACACATATTATGTTTTCAATAAGTACAAAACATAGTCCTACATAGTAATGAGTTTTTTTTTTTTTTCAAATAGCAGGCATTTAATCTTTGAAGCAACATACAAGACAATACTAACATATTTCATTCTGGTAATGTATACTAAAAGTATAAATAGCTTTTGTGTTTGGCATAAACAATAAAACAATTGTACATGTTTGTACTTCAAAAACACATCTCCTTTATTTAGTCTTTTAACTAATAATCATAATAAATATACTATAGACATTACATCATATTAACTCTACAAATGTATCACCATCCCACACCAAAATAAAATATGAATATGTAGAAGAAAGTTGTTGTCTCCAACTAGCATAGCATAGCATGCAATGAAAATGTGGTAGTAGCCTTTGATCATACTTTTAAGAAACAATACATTTGAAAACATGTATGTAGTGTAGTCCTCATATTCTACTTTGAATTATGAAAAAACGAGAGGCAAAATTTGAAAGCTAGACCAGTCCTTTCATTTTGTGGTCCAATAACAATGATTGAGGTATTCTTATTTTTTACAATCTAAGCCTACACAATCGACCAGTACAAATTTCACCTCCAATAAACTTTACAAAAGCTCACCCAATGATGAACCGAATTTCTATGGACGTGCACACCTCTCCACGTTTTAACGGTCCCAAATCCGTGGCCGAAACGTGGTCGGAAATCTAGACGGTTGACGTGGCTCAAGTTGCATGGCACATACCCAAGAAAAAAACATAAAATTCCAAATAATAATAATAATAATCACGTTGATACGAAGAGACAAACATTAGCCGTTGGAGACAAGGCGGTCAAAGTCGTTGGACCAAATAAAGATTAGCACGTGAAAAAGCAAAGTAAAAAGGGAAGTTTATGTGAAAAATAGAGTGGATTTAAACTTTTTAGGGTTAAAAAATTTTAAACCCTGTTGTAAAACTTGTGTTTCCGTGGAAATAGGAAGCGAGTCCACCGGAGTCAAGAGTTTGGCCGGCCGGCCGACGACTAGGGGGGAGACACGGCATCGAATGTTCGGAGCGTTGCCGACCGCGAAAGCTGGGCAGAGATCACCGCAAGAGTCAACATGGCACTAGCATTAGATGCTGTGTTGGCATGCGTATGCATGTGACACCTGCGCCGTCCATGGCGGATGGATGATCAATCATGGAATGGATGGAGTCGGATATTGGACATTGGACAATCATGGTGGATGATATTTACCTTTTTTTTCCTCCTGACGGCCGTACTTGGGCGGGTGGATACTATTTCTCTCTCTTGTTTTTTTTTTTTTTTCTCGGAAGAAGCCCGCAGGCGCTTACCGGGCAAAAAGTTGTAATAAACAATATTATTGAATAATTTCGATAATTATGGTTCTGCAGCAGAATATTATATGGAATGGTAGATGCTGCTCACACGAAACATTCACATTTACAGAAAGACAGAATTTCCTTATGTAGTAGGCGGCTGCAGCAACAACAAGAAAAAAATACCCACACCCAGTTCATCGATTTCTCCCTAGAAATAAATCCATGTTGGAGTAGTGGACTGAGTTTGCTGTTCTTTACTTAATAAGCAAATAGACCCAGAAGCAGCAGAAGGCCTGCCAGGCTTATAGCTTTGAGAGTTGGCATTATCGATTTGTGTTTGTGGATTACTTGCAGCAGCGAAAAGGAGTAATAGTACATGGATTTGATTTGGGTGTTGTGTTTTAGAGAAGTGTGAACAGGATAGAGCTGCACAAATGCGGGTTGAGAAAGGCAGGACCAGTTTCTGGTGATAATCTGAGGTTGGCATCGAATTTTTTGGATATGAACACCTCCGGGAACGGAACGGCTCAGCAATGTACCGGGCCAAGTTCGTGGGCTACGGAGAGTAACTGGGACCAGAATAACAGTGGCGTCACTGCACTGCAGGCGCGGGTACATTATCATCATAATAACAGTAGCAACAACAACAATAGTAGCAGTAGTAGTAGTACTAGTAGTAGTAGTCATACAGCAAATCGTGTTGGGTGGGAGTGGGATCAAAGCGCAATGTTGATGTCTCACGAGCGTAATCATGGACAAGGTATTGGCACCGATCCGGGGAAGGAAGCTGCAACTCTGATTAATTCGGGAATCCGTTCCAGCTACCTTGATGGGCTGTTTCCTTACGGGCATCCTCATATGGCTCCCTTGTTTCCGCCCAATAGCTCTCTGCGGAGCTGTTTTCCGAGCGTGCAAAGCCATGGGATTCATTTGCTGGGAGGAATGGGGGACGTGGTGAAGCAGGAGAGCGTTCATGGCGGGTTCAGCAGAATAGGGCTCAGTCTGGGCGGGACTTACTTTTCGTCGGAGGATGGGGGTGTGGGGTTGGGGAGGCTGGTGAAGCGAGCGAGGGGTAATACGCCTGGATCCCAAGTAGCGATGTGCCAAGCAGAGGGATGTCGAGCAGATCTCAGCTCTGCAAAACATTACCATCGTCGCCATAAAGTGTGTGAACAGCACTCGAAGGCTGCAATCGTGCAGACGGGGGGGCAAAACCAGCGATTCTGCCAACAATGTAGCAGGTCCGTGGTCTCAATACTTTGCAGCCTCACAGAAAAAAAAGTTTGGCAAATCCACTAGTTTAGTTTTTTTTTGTAGAACATGGTTTTGTTGTCATTCATTCCTGTACAATAATTCTTGTTTGTGACGACGGCGATGGTGATGAGTTTTTAGATCTATCAGACCACCTATGCTTTTTAGGGCGGTTTCTTTCTTTGATGTAGATAGGTGCAAGACATTGGAAGAAAGGGAGGCGTATTGTATACTGTGTTTTTCAATGGTTTGATAACACTTGTAAGACTAGCCTTTGGTACAAGGCAAGCTTGTAGGTTGCTGTCTGTCCGTAAGTGAGATTTAATTTCGTTTTTGATTTTACATGATTCTTCGTGCAGATTCCACATGCTGTCTGAGTTTGATGATGGTAAGAGAAGCTGCAGGAAACGGCTGGCAGATCACAATAGAAGACGACGCAAACCTCAATCCAACGTTAACAATGATGTTCCTCGAAGTGCTAACGGCGAACCCACGTCGTCGTCGAAGGAAGATCTGCAGGATTCCTCTGCAAATAATCAGTCCACTGGTAAGAACATACTGCTGCTTTTTCCTCTTTCAGGATGCAAAATAACTTGGCCTGCTCAAATGTTTTGATTTAAACGCTTGCCTTGCATTTGATGATATAGGTAGCTAACAATTTAGGTTTTTGCGGCATTCAATCTGGCACCGGTGAACTCTTTTTTATCCGGCTTCAAATAGGGCCTAAGGCTTTAAAAGTATGGGCTACTTTGCTTCATATATTATACTGTGTTCTTGGTCTTTTGATCTTGAGACGCTCCTGTCTGCGAGTTTTGTGAAAGGTGGCTCCCTCCCAATTCGGATTGTGCACTAGGGTGCGATGGTTCTCTTACTATGTTAATAATCCCTGATGAAAGTTTTTCATCTGAATTAACGATGAAACCTGTAGAGTGAGACTATTATAGTGAGGAATTTTTTGTATAATAGAAATAGTTCTTTTTGGAATGTGTAAGCACATTATGCTTCTCCAGTGCTGTGACTATAGATAATCATATGCAATATGAGTCAATACAGTGTTACGCTTGTGTTTGTGTCATTGAGAAAGCAACAATATGATAAGTACTTGTTTCTTCCGTTTGATGACACCGTGTGCCTTGGACACTAACTATTTCTATGGCTAACGTATCTCCAAAGCTTGAAGGACAAGTTTTGTGGAAAACTGTTGTGCAAACGAACATTCATCTGCTCAACAAAATGACTTTGTCAATAGCAACATATTTTGAAATATTAGAGTGTTGCAGCTGCCATTAAGGGCATTTAACAGGGACCTAATTTTGTATAGACATTAGAATTAAGAATGGTTAAAATAAGAATTAAAAAGTGTGCAGTCAATCCTAGGGCATATTATTATGGCACTGATAGAAAAAATATAGATTCGTTACTAAACATCGGAAACTGATGCAATTGCAGGTACCCAGGCAAATTCAATGTCGGGCTCGGATTCTCAAGCTCCGACTCCAGCAATCTCTCTAGCGCCACCGGTTTCGCTGATGATTCAAAACACAATCACCACCAACAACAATGACAAGAACCACCATAGCCGCAGACAAATGCCAATGGTTTCTGGATCTACCCAAGATCCAATCTACCACTATATACACGTTACCAATCCTCAAACTGGCCCAAATCTTTCCTTATCCTCGTCTCTGGTGGGCATACCCATTGAGGAATACCAATGGCGGCAGCAAGTGCCACAAGGCAGCAAAAAGTATGAGTCCAATGAACAGTCATCTGTACCATGGCTGAGGCACCAAGGCAGCGAATTAGTATCACCATCACCCTTAAATCTGCAACCTCCGAGTGTACTGCGCACCAGAAGCAGCGAGAATTCTGCATCCTCCAATGGTTCCAGCTCCCAAATTTTTTCTTCCATTCAGTCGTCAAGATCAGGGCTCTCTAGCTCGGCAAATTGGGTAATGAGCACTGACACTACTCAGAGAAACCGCGGCGGTAAAGATCACGGGCATTGCAACACCAACTTTGGGGTAGTTTCGGGCATCAATGTCGACGGGAATTTGGAAGGGCAACAGGTTCTGTCATTGCTTGAATGCTCATCAACTTTCAGAGATGACGAAGGTACGGCAAGGCAGCAACAGACAAGTAGCAGTGAGACAGAAAGCACCAGTACTGGAACTGGAACTGGGAGTGGGACTGGTCAGCAACAAGGTGGAGATCATGTAAAGTTCCAGCTCCCGGATTTGCACGCCCTCAGGCCATTTGCCGCTTCTCCCTCCATATACGATGCCAACACGTCTCTTCTATGACTGCTTTCCAGATCTACCTTTAAAGCATTCGGGTACTATCCTTGTCTCCACTTTTACGAGAAACCATCATTAAAAAAAATTGAATTGAGATTTTGTTTCAATGAATGTTTCTCGAAATTCTCTGCGCTTTATTTACTCATCGATACACGCTTCAATGACATATGGATTCAAGTTTTGTTTTTCAGTGTGCATTAATATGAATGTTAGTGTTTTAGTATTTTGAGATTTAGATTACCAAAATTCTCTGCACCCTCAGTTCTCATCGATTACATCAAACATGCAAATCATTCGATTTCCTTCCTTTTCCTTTGGCTTACGTCATCTCTCAAACAAAACCTTCAGCGAATCCTACGGACTTCATACTGTCAGCCGGCAGAAACTTAAGTTGAGAATTACAGCAGCTAAGCTCAGGCTCAGAACCCAGAGCCTTCGTAATGCGTGCCTGATTTCCTCTAACATAGAACTTTGTGTAGAAGAGGTGCAAATAGTAGCCCAAAGTCGGAGTATACTGCAGCAGGCTAAATAAATATTATATGCTTGCCAAAGCGAGAGTCCCCGGCTTCAAAGTAATTAACTTACAGAAATTATAATACTAGGATTTGTACTTGTTACCCACCATTATTTCATTCATTGTACAGGGCAGGCAAAGTGGATTTCCTTTCTTGTGGGTAGATTTTAAGGATTAAAATATGGTAGACATATCTATTCAAAGGGAACCTGAGAAGAGTCTGATAAGTCCCAAGTACGGACACCAGTGGAAATCATGGTTTTGTTTTGCGTAAGTTTACACCTTTAATTTGCAGCATTGGGTTTTATTTCCAAGCATAAAATTGTAACTATGATCAGCTTTCTGATATGTAGCATCATAGGCTTAACTTTGCGCATCATATCATCAAATTCCTGTGCTGTGAAACCAAATAGTACAGAATCATAAAAATTTATTTAATCATTATTAATTTTAATCTTCACAGTACAATTTATATGTTAAATTTAGGTGCAAGTACAATGTTTAACTATTCCGATAAAATTGTTGTCAGTATTTTTCACAATATTACATAAACTTTGCTCCGATTTTATTCCACTCCATACAATCTAATTCAAACTTTAAATAATGAAAAGGTTGAATAATCTACCTAAATGAAAGCATTGCTCCGATTTTATTCCACTCCATACAATCTAATTCAACTTTAAATAATAAAAAGGTTGAATAATCTACCTAAATGAAAGCCGCTAATTAATTAACTGGTAGTGAATACATGAATATGTATAATTATTGTAACACTAATTGTAGCTTATCTTAGATTTTCAGTCATCATTTTTTGAATGAAAAAAACTATTATATTAAGTATAATCCACTTTATCATACAAATGGATGGGTGGCATGAGATCATATCCCTAACAACCCTGATTGCTGCAATCAGTGAAAACAAACAAGTGTCCTTACACATACTGCATACCGCCTAAACAAAGTGGGATTTAAAAAAAATTCCAAAAATTAAAATAACAGAATTAAAGCTCCATAGTGTCCTTACACATACTGCATACCGCCTAAAAAAGTGGGATTTAAAAAAAAGTCCAAAAATTAAAATAACAGAATTAAAGCTCCATAGTGTCCTTACACATACTGCATACCGCCTAAAAAAGTGGGATTTAAAAAAAAGTCCAAAAATTAAAACAACAGAATTAAAGCTCCATCATTATGCATTTTTGGGTAGGTCTGCTGGCACCTCTCCCTGCTCCTCGTCCTCCACAACATTCTGCCAGTAACTGGCAGGATAGTGGTGGGTTGGTCGGTCAATGAGCCATTCCAACTTTCAGTCATTATTTTTATTTTTATTATAATTTTTTAAATTATTTTTTTTTTTAAATTTATTCATTTATTTTTTATATTAAAAATTATTAACTTAAAACCGTCATAAAAGAAAAAAATAAAATATAATTTAATTAAATTAAATTTATTAAAATGAAACAAAATTTTATTATAAAAATATGTTATTATAACCGTAACTAAAAGATATCACACTAAACCATTTAAAAGATGATAGCAAGTCGCAAAGGAACCCACTGTACGGTGCATTCTGATTTTCTTAGGCAATGAAACAAAGTGATTTGTTTGTGCCTCCCAAACTTGTGTTGTTGGTACTATTAGTCAAAGCAGCATATTCTAGCAGTGGTAGATTTCCTTTGCACCTGATTAAAAAATTATAGTTATATACTGAACAGAATTTATTGCTTTAGGAAACAATTGAAAAATCATCTCACTAGCCAAAACAAGATTAAATCTAGTGCAAGGGACCAGGGAAGGGATATATTTTCCTACGCTTTATCATAGGACGGAGAGATAGGGAGGCAGCGTCCGTTAGCTTAGTTTGACATATATATATATATAGATATACAATGCATTTAAAATGGTTTCTTTTGCTTGAGGAGATATTATGAGGATTAATGTAGAAAGCTTCCACTCTCAGAATTCAGATTTATTTTTAAATTTGAGTGTGACATTGTAAATAATCAGTCATCCCTCTCAGTGCCTAAAAACCAGAGACGACCTTTTATTATAAAGGTTATGATTAAGCAATTTAATCATTTTCAAAAACATAGTTTTGACCCCATTTCAATCATTTAGGAAGAGCTTAAAGTTGTACCATATCATTTCCTGCCTGACTTCTAGCTCTTAATTAGATTTATTCATGTATAACCAATTTTTAAAATAATTTCTATTTAATTCATGGAAAATGAAATATGTTAAGTAGATTTTTTTGTTGTGGGCTATTCATAGATACTATTATCATATGATATTAGATTCTTAGAACATTTTTAGAGTAGTTCAAGGATTGTTTTACTTTATTACGCATAGCATTGAAATCTTTACTGCCTAGTGAAAGTTGTTCAAGGTCATATGATTGTGTTTTTGTTTAAGTTGATATTTATTATATTTAGAGTTTGATGGTTTATATTTTTTTAATTGATTATATAGGATTGAAATTATTTCATTTATATTATTTTGTAATAGTATTTTAATAACTTGGTAATTATGTTTGAATCTAGATTTTCTTTGAAAAAATTGACTGATTGAATTAACACCATTTAATTATTATTTACTGATAATTTTTTCTAACCAATATTTATCTTTAATTAAACTAATACTATTTATCTTTGATTGAGCATATACTATTTAATCATCCTTAATTAAACCAATACCTTTCAATCATTTAAGCTAATACTATTTAATCATCTTTATTATTGGTGATTTTTTTACCAGTATTTATTATTTATCCTAGACCTAACGTAACCAATATTAAGATGTACTCAATAATATCTATATAAAATATGGATTTATCTTATTCAAGAAAAAATTTATTTAGGGAAAAACTTTGTTGAATGTTAGCTTTCAAACCTTTGGAAAATACAGGTCAGCCTCCTATTAACATCATCTCCTGTGGGTTCTTGCATACAACGACACTTTGCTTTTTCCTCTAAAAGAACTATTAATGAAAATTGAAAAATAACAATCCCTGAATTAGTAATAAAGATGTTAAACATAGTCTTACACTTACCCTGTTAATTTAAAAATGAGTTTTGACATAGGTTGATTTCCTAGAATCATTTAAAATATTTTAATCCTTTAAATATCTTTGTTACAGGTTTCATTACAACTTAATATCTATATGGTCTATACTTGACCAAAACATTTTGAGGAATGCAATGGACTTGGTTCAAACCCCGACTGCAATCACATTGTCGGAGGATACTAAGATAAATAACGATACCTATTATGTGTCAAGTCTCAAATGCAATCACGTGACCCGAGGATACTGAGATGGATAACCATACCTACTATGTGAGCTGATTAGTCAACGGGCAACTAGCTCCTCAAATCTACACAATGCCTGATTGAGCCGAGGATATTAAGATGGATAACCATCTACTATGTGAGTTGATTAGTCAATGGGAAACTGGCTTCCCAAATTACACAATGCCTAGTTGTATAGAAATTCCTTTCTTACCTTTATTCAACTTGGTGGCCTGCTTCCTAGCAGCTTCCAGGTTTACCACCATTCCTCACCAAATTTGGTTACCATAATAAGGAGGTGAGATTAATTTAGAAAAGGCAAATAAAATTCAGGTAACCAACACAACAACTACAGATTATATAGTTCCTTCAAATTTAGAGTAACCCATTTTTAATGTGATTTTTTAAATTTTTTATTTAGGAACTTATATAAGCTCAGCCCAGCAAGATATGATTAGATAAATTGGGATTTAGAAATCCATTGAAAATTAAACTTTTAGAAGTTATCTTATGTATTTATTGTAAAGAGGGAATGGTCAGACCTATAGTTGAAAAAATCGGAATCAGTATTCTGGAGCATTTTTGAAATCGGCAAAAACAAAAATTCAAAACAAATAAATTTTTTTATTGAAAAAAAGTTTTTTTTCCATGCATATTACAATGAATTAACATTATTCAAATCAAATATTGTAATAAAAAAAACAATTCATGTCAAGACATCATACAAGGCATGAAAGTGACAAAACACATTTGTATTGCCTATAATAGAAAATGTACAAATTAGAAAATGTGTCAAAATGTCTTATTAAGCCCGTTATCTAATGTCTTCCTTTGTCCCTTGTCCTAGCATAAGCCCTAGTCTCTCTTTGTTGATGTGTGCTTGTAGTTGCTTGTACCGCTTCTTGTGTTAAGGTCTCTTGTTGGTCCCTTGCTGCCATCTCCTCTGCTAGGTTCTCATAGTTTTGTAAATATTCCATCGTGAATAGAGGCTTTTGTTGTTCCTGCTGCTCATGTGCTGCATTTGTAATCCATTCAGATGATAGATCAATGTCACTTAGGTCAATGGGCTCAGTATTTGTTTTTTCAAAAGTTTTTTGGTGGAGACGAAGGTTGTAATACACAAACATAAGATCATTTAACTTTTTTTGTGTAAGTTTGTTGCGCTTCTTGGTGTGTATGTACTCAAACATACTCCAATTGCGCTCACAACCTTAATAGCTACATGGTTAAGATAAGATTTTAATGACCATGTGCTGTAAATTGGATGTAAAATCACCAAAGTCCTTCCACCATAAATCTAGAAACAACAACAAAAAAAATTAATATTTCACATGTAACAACTTAAAAGTTTAAAACAAAATCAAAAGACAATAAATAATAATTCGATGAGGGTTACTTGACCTTAATATCTTAATAGCATTTATGCATTGCTCAAATGGGAATTGACGACCACGACGTGTCTTATAATCTTATATCTCTGCATGCGTTTTATTGCGTAATTGTTTACTCGCTGAGAACACGCGGTCAATTCAATCTTGAAGGTCAAGCTTCGCCTCATAGTCATCACGAAATGTAGTAGTATAAAATATTTTGGGGTTCAAATAGTAACTCGCTACATTAAGAGGGCTATGAAGTTGTGATGTCCATCGGTTATCAATGATAGTCCAGATGGCATCATATTTGGTGTCGGCATGTCTATAAAATGCAACAATTGCATCTTTTGCCTTGTCCATAGCCTCATATACAGATCCCATTGGAAATTCTTCTCCATCAACAAGACAAAGAACCTTCACCAATGGCTCTGAGACTTGAAAAAAATAATTGAAAGAAAAATATTTTTTTTTCAATGAGTGTACACATATTTTTATGAGGGGTCATGGTCCCCTCATAATGAGTGGGGTTTGAACCTTGAACCTCTCAAAGAGAAGCCAAAGCCCTTACCACTACAGTAAGCTTGCAACTATTTTTGAAATAAAAATATTTTACAACATAAATAAAATAAAATAAATTAATAAGCGTAGTCTTTTACCTTTATGGCCTCATCCATGGCCATCTAGAAATCCTTCTCAAACAAATAAGTATAGACATTATGCCCCTTAGGTGATGTTCGGTATCTTGGAGTTGGTTCAAAATTTCAATCATCACTCACAAACATTTTCTTTAGTGACCCTCTTGCATCATAAATGCTCTGCAATGTCACAAATTTTATGGTAAAGCGTGTAATGTTAGGCCGCACTAGCTCCCTCCCATTAGTAAATCGCCTTATGAGGCTAAGGACCCATGAACAGTGGTAAATGAATTTTGTGATGGCCTTAGCCTTCCTTACAATCTCTGCTACCCAAGGTAATTTCTCAATGTCCTCGAGGAGCAAATCAAGATAATGGGCTGCACATGGGGTCAAAAAAATAGTGGGGAATCTCTCCTCCAAAATCCTCCTGGCTACCTTATATGTTGTTGCATTATCCATGATGGTTTGGACAACATTCTCCTCCCCAACCTCCAACACAACCTCCAACAACCCTGCAAGCATTTTGGCATTCTTAATATGTGGGGATGCACCTACTGGCTTGAGGAATGCAGTTCCTTCTACAAATGCAACCAAAAATTTAATCAGGGTTCTTCCCCTTCCATCTGTCCAACTATCAGACATTATAGTGCAACCCTTGCTCCTCCACACCCTACACTAGTTGTTAAGCACAACCTAAAGTATAAAAAAGAATTTAGTCATGCACATTGCATATTGATATTATCATATATATATATATATATATATAGTCAAGCACAATGACACAACTTGAAGGGAATGTCAAAACAGTACCAAAAGGTGACAATGACTGTCCTCGTTGCATTGTGCTTCTCTTAATTTGGCATGGTCATACCCTCGAGCATGGATTGTGCCCCTAGCATGAAACAATCTACAAAATAGGACTCTCTCGTTCCACTAATTGCTTGTGCGCTTGAAGGACTCGAACTACTCTGTTGAAACCGGCTAAAGCTGCCACTAGTACGAGGAACTCAGGAGAGGGGGATGAAATGGCATCGCTATGACTTCTTTTGAGACTAGTGTTTTCATCTACCGTAGTGATTATGGCGTTTACTTTATTTTTAATTTCTTTTGGCACCTTATCGCATACCTTGACATTATTTTTATATATCTGTGCGATAAACACCTCAAATAGAATTAAAGCCAAAAAAATTGCATTTATAATCCCATTTTCTTGGTCTTGGCATTCCATACGCCCATGCTGGATCCAATGGTTTAATTTTTTATATGTTTGCACATGGAAACAAGTAAGTTAGTAACAACAAAGTTACAATCACTTAAAAAAAACAACCTTATACCAAAAGGCTAGGGTTTAGGGCTTAAAATTGAAACATTGACAGCTGAAAATGGCGTTTGCATACATAGTTATTAGGCAGCAATATTTACTGAAAAGGAGGAAAAAAAACTAAACCCAAAATATGACCTAGACTAGGATTTAGGGTTTAAACTTCAAGTTCAAAGTTCAAAGTTTCAAATTAATGTTAATAGTTGAAAAATGGGCTTGCATACATAGTTACCAAGCAACAATATTTACTTAAAAAGAGGAGGAAAAAAAAAACCCAAAACCCAAAACCCTAGGGCCTAGGGTTTAAACTTCAAACTTCAAAGTTTCAAACATTAACAACTGAAAAATATGTTTGCATACATAGTTATCAGGCAACAATATTTACTTAAAAAGAGAAGAAAAAAATCATAAAACTTGAAACCTTAGACTAGGGTTTAGGGTTTAAACTTTAAAATTTGAAGTTCAAACATTAATAGCTGAAAAATGATCTTACATACATAGTTATCAAGCAGGTTTAGACAATATTTAGGTATTTACTTGAAGGGAGTAAAACAAAACCCTAAACCCTAGACTAGGTTTTAAGGTTTAATGTTTAACAATTATTGCTAGGTAATAATTTGGCTTGCATATATCATTTTAGTATCTACTTAAAAGGAGGAAAAAAAAACCTTAAACCCTAGGGTTTTGGGTTTTAAAGTTAAGAAAATCAACAAACAACCCTAATCACAAAACTAATTGCAAACAACCCTAATCTAATTTCAAACTTTATTTTAAGTTGGAGGAAAAAAAAAGAGTTTTCAAAGAATTTCTTACCTTGACCGAATCTTCTGGACGGTTGTTGTTGGCTGCCAGATTCCTTCACACCACAATTGCTCATGCTCCTAGGATGTCTTGGCGTATTTGGTCGGGGTAGTAGCAAGGTGGAAGAGTGTTTTTTTTGTTTGTAAGAGGTCAGCTAAAAAATAAGAAAGAAAAGTTTTTGTTTATATCGACTGCAACCTCTACCCGTGCGGCTGCGGCCAATTTTTTGAAAAAATAGGTAAAAAATTGTCGATGCCGATTTTTTCAAAAAAAACGTCAAAGTATCGATGCATCGCTGATACTTTGCCAATTGCATCGCCGAATCACCGATTTTTTATCGATTTTCTCAACTAGGATCAGACCATTAGGTGGCTAAAGTGATAATAAGACTGGTTGTAATAGCTCCATATGTTAGAGATTTTTAAAAAGTTTCTTATACATTCATTTTAATTAAAGAGTTAAGAGTTGAGTTGGATATGTTGGAAAAAGTAATGCTTAATATGGAAAAGCACATGCAAAGAGTTGAAGAAAATAAGAAAAACAATTCTAAAGTTAGAAAGGTAATTGAAAAATAGAAAAGTGTATACAAAAGTAAAAATTTGGGAAGTCATTATTAGCATTATCATGATTCTATATATTCATGTATCCCTCATCACTTGAATGAAGAGAGAGTTTTGTTCAAGTTGTTGCTGTAGGTTAATCTTTATTGTTTTGCCGACATGTTAACATATCTTAGAACTTCTTGCATAATTATTTATTCATATTTCATTGTCGAATAATTTTTTTGATTATGCATATGATTGCCAACTTTTTTTCTTCTTCAACATGGGTGTGATACCATGACTCAACCAAATGTAACTTGGTGGTAACCTTTCCATCCTATTGGACTGCATGGATAACCAGATGTTGCAATCATGAGGTGTAAGAGAGTAGATTACTGCTGATGAGGTTTGCTTCACTTCTTCATTTCTTTAAATAGATTTGATAATTTCTCTTCTCTCTATGTAGGTATTCTTACTCTTCTAATTCTTCATCTTTTCATGATAAAAAAGTGAAAGCTCTGAAAATAGAAAAGAATAACATGAGAAAGTTATTATTAGCATTTTCTTGATTCTATATATTCATTTATCCCCCATCATTTGATTTATCCATCCATCCTCACTTGGATGGATCAACCAAGCTAAAGCCTCTCATGTAGTAAAGAATGTTGTATAGAAGTAAAGATGACAACAAATCTACCACAATGATTATTGATTCAGTAAAATAACTGAATAATGCAATTACAGCCAAATTGAGCATATGAATTGTACTGTGAAATATCTTGTATGTTGTGTGAATGAATTTACATACTTTTGCAGTTATGAGATAATTTATATGCTTCCACAATATTTGATATAAGAGGAAGTTGAATGTCAAAGTATTTTGATCATGACAATTGGTATCAAAACATTTGATCCTGAATTGTGGTATCAGAGCCAGTTTTCAGACTAGTGTTGAAGCTAAGAATGTGGATTAAGAGGGAGTGTTGAAGTAGTGAGTCACAGCCAAAAGTTGAAAAAGAGGTCAGAAATTCAATGGTATAGTAATCACAATGTAGGTGTTGAAGCTAGAAGCCAGTGCAAGCTAAGAGCCACAATTGAAGGTGAGAGCCAATGTTGGAGCTATGAGCCCTGAGCACCCATAGAGTGGCTTAGGGGGGATGTTGGAGCAATAAGTGGCAGAAATCCTACATATAAATCGCAGGGCGGTTCAAGGAGGAGCCAGAAGCTCTTTAGTAGATTAACCTCAATGTCCTCGATTCGAGTCCTAGTTGGTACATACCTTTAACATGGTGTGGAAGTTTAAGTAATAAAGTTAAAGAACATCGCAACAACAAGAGAATCCCCAAAAGAGAAAGCACAACAATAGGAGTATCCCCAAAAAAGAAAGCACAACAATAGGAGTATCCCCAAAAGAGAAAGGGGAGTAATGAGAACCGTTGGATGAATGTTATGTGTGATAGAAGCAAGACCCCACACATGAGAGAAGAAAGATGAACATGTGAAGCAACAAAGAATATGATGCAAAATACAATATTGTGAACCTCGTAAGCAGTACTCTATTCTATTACATTGAGTGTTTGTAGCAACATGGTTATCCATGTAGTCCCGTAGGATGAAGGTTACCATAAGGACACTTTTGGTTGAGTCATGGGATCACGTCTATGTTGAAGAAGAAAAGAAGTTGACAATTAGATGTGTGATCAAGCAAGTTATTCAATAACAAAAGTTGGATGAATAGTCAAGCAGGAAGTTTTAAGATATGTAAACATATATGCAAAAAAGTAAAGGTGAACGTGCAACAACAAGATGAAGAGAGAGTTTTGTTCAAAAATTTGAAAAATAGAACATTAAGCATTGATGGGGAGAATGTTGGAAAAAGTAATGCTTATTGTGAAAAAGCATAGTTAGAGAAAATAAAAAAAACAATTTGAAAAATAAAAATGTGTATGCGCAGAAAAATTTCTAAAAATAGAAAAAAATAACTCACAAAATTTATTATTAGCATTATCATGATTTTATATATTGTAGTTACTGTATTGCCTAATGCTTGAATTTTTCTCTCGCAAGTTCAATTTCAACCACCACAAAAAGGTTTCTTTCCACTCCGTAATATTTGAAACTTTAGAGAACTTTTAACAGGATTGTCTCTCGAGAGTACGAGTCGAAATATTTCATCGGTGATATTAAAAGAGATCTTCTAAAGCTTCAAACTTTCAAAATCTCAAGCAATTTATGCCTATGAATTTAGTAATTTTGGAATAAAATTAGTAGGCAAAAGTTTTTTTTTTTTTTTGGTTATATAGGAGAGTTGGTCACAATCACATTATTTTTAGTAAGGGGTAAGTGTAGGGTTCAAATTACATGGGCTACTCTCACTAAACTTATTCTACCATGGGTTACTCTCGTCAAACTTATTCTACCTGGTTATTGTTGACTTTACGTGAAGGGGACCACTTGTTTTGTAACTGATAAGTGTAGGGTTCAAACCACATGAGCTGCTCTCATCAAACCTATTCTGCCTCGTTATTGTTGACTCTTCATGAAGGGACCACCGGTTTTAGTAACTAATAAGTGTAGGGTTCAAACCACATGGGCTGCTCCCACCAAACCTATTCCACCTTGTTATTGTTGACTTTACGTGAAGGGGACCACAGGTTTTAGTAACTAATAAGTGTAGGGTTCAAACTACATGGGCTGCTCCCATCAAACCTATTCCGCTTTGTTATTGTTGACTCCACGTGACCGGTTTTAGTAACTGATAAGTGTAGGGTTCAAACCACATGGACTGCTCCCACCAAACCTATTCCACCTCGTTATTGTTGACTCTGCATGAAGGGGATCATCTGTAGCTTGGGATTCGTACTTTCGATTTGACACGTACTACGAAGATTCAGATCATACTGCTAGCTTTGTAAACACATGCCCCTAGGTTTACACTTAAGTATCTTCTTCATAAGTACCTGACTGAACAAATACTTACCAACCAATCCAAATATCTGAATTTAGTAATTTTGGAATGAAATTAGCTGGACAAAAGTTACCATCCTTTCATTACACGTGGTCTTTGAGTAGCAGAATCTTCGCATTGGGTTCTAGTAAAAGAGAGCTTCTTATGTTCGTAACATAATTGGTTATCCATGTTTAGAAGGGGCATTGGGAAGAAATATGTTTTTGGTAAACTGAGCAAAAGTTGTCTTCAATTATTCTGGATTAAAAATTACACAAGATTTTTTTAGGTTAAAAAAAATAACAACTAGTCTTCACACCGTGAAACTGGATAAACACCATGGTTCTCTTTTGTTCTATTTTATTGGGGTGGGGCTAGAAAGCCTTCACTCTACCTCCAACTGGGAGGACTTAATAATGAAGAAATATGTTTTGGTAAACTGAGTAAAAGTTGTCTTCAACTATTCTGGATTAAAAATTACTTAAGATTTTTTAGGTTAAAAAAATATCAACTAGTCTTCACACTGTCAAACTGGTTAAACACCATGGTTCTCTTTTGTTTTATTTTATTGGGGTGGGGCTATAAAGCCTTCACTCTACCTCCAACCGGGAGGACTTAATAATGGGTAAATTTCTTTGTTCCTGTACTTCTCATTAGTAATTATTTTAAGGTAAAATACAACGACAATGTAATTATTTTAAGGGAATTTACAGTGACAATGTAAATATGTGGTACGAATTTTCAACTACAGTAGAAAGAGCACAATAAGAGCCTAATAAACCATGTCCAATTTAATGGCATCTGGCGTTTGCTTTTAGTTTCATCCGGGGTGCCTATATACTAAAAGCTGTTATGTTTTTTAATTGATTATAAATAATTTGTTTTTATTATATTATAATATTATTATAATTTATATATAAATATTTTTAAATTTTAAATTGATTATATAAAATTGAAATGGTTCCACCTGCATTGTTATTATTCATACATTTTTTAAGAATTTGAAAAAATTATATTAAAATAAGATTATTTACGGGTTGGAGGAAACTCCTTCCAACCCTAGCCAAGTATCTTCCTTTTAACTTTCCAATAAATTTTCCTCTAAAATTCAAGATTTTAAAAACTAAAAACTAGCCCTTTTAATTACAACACTAAAAATAAAAAAATTTAACCAGTACCATTTGATTCTTAATAATTAATTTATTAGGATCACCCTACACATAATCTTTGTTCAACGGATATGATTTATCAATATTCCACTTTATTTTTAAGTATTTAAACTAATACAATTTGATTCTTAATAATCAATTTATTAAGATCACCGTCCAAATTGTTGGACAATCTTTGTTAGTATTCCACACCGTCCAATTTGTTGGACAATCTTTGTTAGTATTCCACACCGTCCAATTTGTTGGATCTTTGTTCAAAGGATGTGATGGATCACTATTCCACTCTCTGGTGTCTCAACAGGCCTAACTTCGATCATCTCATCTAGGACTTTCGTTGGAAAAGCTTTAAGTTTGGACCAGGATATTTCAATCCAATTATTATGTCACAAACATGGCAATGCCATAACTCATTGAAACTATAAAGTGCTTGTTATAATTAATTCCTGAAATTTTTTATGACCATCAGCAGTGGAAAACAACTCTAGATACAATGTAGCAATGACTTCATTGGATCGTAAAATATTTATAACCTTATTCTGTGGGAGAAGATTGCATGAGGCAAAAAGCAACTGTAGAGGGCCTTTGTGATATCTGTCACTGATATATGTTTTCTTTTGGTGGAACATCTTTGTACGTGCTGAAAAAGATGTTTAGGTAATGCCATGCAATTTTGTTTTTGGTGGTGTTTTATTATGCACCCACAGCAACACATTCTGACAGTGGTCGATTTCCCTTGTACGTGAATTCAACAGTTTCCTCTTTTTCATCATGAAAAACTATTGAAAATTTGTTAGATTAGATTTATTGCAGTGAACCAATGACGCTTTTATCTTGTCTCAAGATGTACGATGTAACGAAGAGGAAGAGAGGGAGCGACAATTATCTTCGGAGAAGTTTGAGGAGTCAAGACATGCAACCTCGTTTAAGCACATCTTGAGAATGGGAGCAATGATTTACGAGGTTTGGTATCTAATCCTCAAGCATTATTAATCAAGATGGTTCTCAGATATAAGAGATGAATGTTTGGATTTCCTCAATTAAAAGAAGTCTAGTGATATTGTTGAAAGTTGGGTATAAATATGACACCTTAAACATATAAGGATGAACGCGTGCAACAAAGTTATGTACGTGCATGGTAACATGTGTGTTGAAAAAAAAAAATTATCTTGAGATGTAAATTTTCCAAGGTGCAGTGTCCAACATGGAGAGACATCCCTACAATATTTAAAGAAAAAATGGAGGGACCTCAAATATAAAGCGAGCACAAGCATAGCTCTCTATGGATAGCACATGGAAATAAACTATTGCCCAGACAACTTCAATAAAGACGACAGTTGGACCCCAAACAAATATTGCTATTTAGGAGTTAGCACACTAGTAATGAACTGACCCATAAAACAATGAGCGCAGGAGCCATTGCCCTTACAACTTTTGTAGACACATAATCACAGGAAGCAATTTCCTTTGTTATTTTAAATTTATTTGTTTTTTCGAGGTTAAGTAAATATATGAGATTTGAATCTTTAATTTTTTTATAAATAACATTTTTTTATCATAGATATTGTAATTTTGATTAATATTTTAAAACTAAAATTTATAATATATATATTTTAAATAATACTTTTTATACACATCTATCTTAAAAATTGAATTTGGATCGCATCTCATAATATTATTTTATTAATATAAATTTAAAAAATCATACTATTAACTACCATTTTCATTACGCAGTGTTTTATAACTAAAATCTTCAAAATGAAAAACTATCGAAGTTAGTTTTTGGATATTATACATAGTATAGCGAAGGACAAGTAACTCTTTGGAAGGAACAAGTAAATTTGTTTTCTTTTAAAAACAAATCATGAACATCGATGGATATACATAGTATAGCGAAGGGCAAGTAACTCTTTGGAAGGAAAAGTAACTTTGTTTTCTTTTCAAAAAAAATCATGAACATCGATGGATATACATAGTATAGCGAAGGGCAAGTAACTCTTTGGAAGGAAAAGTAACTTTGTTTTCTTTTCAAAAAAAATCATGAACATTGAATATAGTGGTACTTTTAAAAAAAATATCATAAACATTGAATATTGTGTTTAGTTATAATTTGAATAATAGGAGTTTATCCTATTTTTTCTTTTTTAAGTAATTTTTTTTAAATTAAATATTTATATATTTTGTTAATTAATTAACATGAAATTTATCAATTTGATATCATATCTTACATATCAACAAATATCAAATTGATCAATTTGATATCATATTTGTCTCACATATCAACAAAGATCATCATTTATCAATTTGATATCATAGTTGTCTTACATACCAACAAAGATCATTATATATCATTTTCTTTTTAATAGGTTGAAAAAAATAAAATAAAAAACATTTAAAGTTATAAACAAGTTTTAATTTTTTTTAACTTATGGAGGCATTAGATATAGTGGCCTTTTTAAGGTTTTACATGAGAATTATGTTTAGCTACAACTTATATATTGAGAGTCTATCACCTATTTTTGAGGAGGTTTTAATAGTTTTTTCCCCTTCTTTTTCCTTAGTAATTTTTTTCTTGAGATTAATAATTTGTATATGTATTTAATTAGTTGGGTTTAAATTTTTCAAGGAAAACAAATGTCATAATAAATAACGTGTTATGATAATATACTAAAAATGCTATCATAAATTTATATAACAATTATTTATGTATATGGATGGTTAAGTGGTCAAACAATTGTGATAATTATTAATGAAATGAAATCAAATTTGTGAATGTTTTTCAATCATCATTTAAAAGAAAAATATTGATTAATTATTTAGAAAGGAATGCTAATTATGCATTTTAATATGTTATTGTAAAAATGTCTTTTGTATGAAAATATCTTAGGTTTCACTTTTTTATATCCCACTTTTATTTGTAGTTGCCTTTGGGTGCCAACATAGAGCTGTATAGAGTTATACAACTTCTAATATAAAGAATATAATTATTAAGGAAGACTTGTCAAATAGGGTCCAACCATATTTTATATGCATAATTTTATTTTTTTGGATACATAGGGGAGTTGGTTACATCCATACTATTTTTAGTAACTGCCAAGTGCAGGGTTCAAACCAGAGGGGTTGCCTCCAAAAAGGTTATACCACCTCATTATTTTATAACCCAACGTGAAGAGGACCATTGGTTTGGTGTGGACTCGGAGAATTCGGAACAGACTACTACCTCTGCAAACAAGCATGCCCCATGGTTTGAACCTAGGTCTCTTCTGGATAAGTGCCTGGCCAGACAATTACCAATCCACCTAGCCCTTGGGGGCTATTTTATATCCATTATTGACATTCTTCAAGAAAATCGATTTGAATAGTCATCTAACATAACATAGTGATAAGTCACTCTTTTAAGGGTATGATCTAATATCCTCTATTCTTTAATCATTTTATCCATGTTAACATGTCCAACTACGTCCTCTTTTCCTTACTAGTTGCCTTCTTCATAAGTGTGACTGAAAATCTTGTCCATCTTGGTTGGTTCTCTTAATATATTGGAAATAATCTTTCTAAATAATAAATTCTTTGAATTTGATATTTCTTGCCTTTTAACCCATCGATCATTTACATGATTTTCTTCTTTTAAATATAGGAATGTTATTCATTAGGTATATATAAAGGTACATAGAGAAAGAAAGAATACTTGGATGAAAAAGCCATTATATTAATAAAATAATGTTTAATCATACAAAAAAGGGTGAGTATGAAAAAGACTTTGTAAATTATTTTAAATTTACTTGTAGTTTTGTATTCAATTGATAAATGAAAAATGTTCAAGGACCAAGCTTAATTATTGGTTCCATGAAGGAGAACGAAAGATGTTTGAATAGTATTTTTCAAGGCTCTTTATTTAAGAGGTGTCCTTTTCTTCTAAATTATTTTGTCTTTGCTACTTTATATACATATTTAATGTTATGGAAGTAAATTGAGTTTTATCCATTCTTATCGACATCCATCCTTGCATGAACAATATGGTTATGTCCATCGACCTAATCATGCAACTGTTGAAATTATAATTTGATTCATGGTCAAGGCTAATATTGCATGATGTAATATTGATAGGTCTAAGGGCATTCATTGTACAATGTATTAATTTATTGTAATATTTTATTTGTAAGCCCTATGGATCGCGGTTAACCTTGTTATGGTTAAATTCGCTTTGTAACTTATAATTAACCTTAAGCCCTCTTGTTATGTCGGATTAGGTTAAACTTTATTATGTAATTGGGGTTTTGGTATTGGTATAAATACCCTCCTCCCACTTCTTTTTTTTATCATCAGAATGTTTTGAATGTAATCTACGGATTGTACAGTGATTATTTATGGTGCCTACAAGTGCCTCCAAATCTCTCTATCTCTTTTTCTTTCTTTTGTCCTTTTACACTTTCTATATGATATTTGAGTGGGCAGGTTGCTTTTGTTCGTTTATGGAAAACATTGTGAATTCCAACATGGTATTAGAGTGGGTATGGAGTGGCATTGCTTGGTTATGTAAAAAGTTTCTATGGAGACTCCAATCCTTCCAAATTTTAGGATATATTTCTTCTCTTCAGTTTTTTCTAGTAATTTTGATTTTTTCTTGCTAGATCCTCTTACTTTGTTGTTATCGAGGTCTTTTTGGCTCTTCGACCAAGGATTTACATTAGATTTTGTATTGTTGTTTTTTTTCCTCCTTTCAAATTTGTAGTAAAATGGAGAGAAAATAGAAATTTGAATTTGAATTTGAAAATCCTTGTCACTTGTTGCAATTTGCATGCGTTCACGCATTTGCGTGTCTCACAATTGGTACCGCTATATTTGGTGACTTTTGGCGGGCTCCTCACGAGGGGCTATGTCTTTCTCGATAGCACCAAAAGTGTTGCCTTAGTTATGCGATGGTATGCTATGGGTTTGGAGTGTTAGGGGTTCGATTCCCTACATGACACAATTTTGGATGCACTTAGGAGTGTAGCAGGGTTCAAAAGCTTTTATGAGAGTCTTTGTTACCAGCAAATGACATGGCACAATGGCCAACAAGACGACTATAAAGGAGTGGAAAGGGGGAGGCTCTAGGTTTGAGTCTTTATGGTGACCTTTTTGCTATGGCATCATTGATGGAGATCTCATTGTGGACGATTGTGATCTACTGGTAAATCCCCTCTTTGTAGTGCGTTTGAGACCTTATGGTTGTAGGATTGAGTCTTTGCACAAGCGTCCTTTTGCTAAAGTGATCAGGGAGTCAGGCATATTAGTGATATCTTGGTCCTTGCTCCCTAAAGGGAGCCTTGCCATCTTGGTTACACCAAGGCTCTTAGCAAGTAGAATGCTTGAGTTTGAATCTCACAGAGAATGATTTGGGCTTACTAAAAATAAATCGGGTCCCTCGTCGAAGTTACAACCGACATGGACTTCTCTCGCACCATGTCAAACCAAATTTTTAAAACTTATACCTGTTTGGCCAAGTGGAAGGAGGTAAGCGTCAAGAGTGCATTGGTAGAGAGGAGCTGGCGTGGCAAAAAATAAATGGACTGCATCAGTGAATCAAAGGCTGACAAGTGGTAGCTTGGTATTTATCTCTTTCCTAAGGTTTGAGCATTTAATTTTAAATTTTTAACCCATCAGGGCAAAATTATTGGAGGCCATAACTTTTGCATACGAAAGCATTTGGACCCATTTTTAATTAATCGCATTATTTTTTGAGTTCTATGCACTAGAGGCATCAGTTCACAAATCTACTACGATCTTAGGGGTGAGATTGTGTAAGATGGATCACAAAGCCCTAGTTACTCGTCTTAATGGGAAAAATCATAGTATTTGGTCAACTCAAATGATTGGCTTGTTATGTAGTAAGAACCTATGGTGCATCTTTCAAGAGGATAAAGTAGTTATTCTTGATGATGAAACTCATCATCAAAGAGAAGAAGAGGCTCTTGGCCTATTTTCTTTGCTGATTGAAATAGAGCTACTTTTCCACATCAAAGAGGAGAGTGGCCCTATCAAGGTATAGTCAAAATTGCATTAACGTTTTAGGAATTTAAATACTATTGAAGTAAGTCATTTGGAATTGGAGCTTTCCTCTCTTAAACTAGTTGAGTTTGATAACTTTGAGGACTATATTGCGATAGTCAAGGCATTGAGGGTAGTTATTACATTTTCTTGAGACAAAATGAAAGATGATGCAAAATGCATAAAGATTGTCCTTGCTAATCTCTCCCCCTCTTTTTAGATATTGAACCTAATGGTTCATATGATTCCTATGTTCTTGGAATCTTAAAAGACTCTTACTTTTAGTCATATTTTTTCTCTCCTAGTTCATTTTTAGATGGTAATGCAGAATTGTGGTGAGGCTCAAAAAATCGTGGTTCATGTAAAGGAATACAAACCTAAGGAGGCTAAGACCCATGGGCCTTAAATGCCAGCTTAAGTCTCCAAAAAAGTTGAAGACCACTTATAAATATTGTAAGAGGGAGGGACATCCAACAAAGAATTGCTTGCTAAAATTGCAAATGATTGAATCTGAGTTTCTAAAGATCGGTAGACATCTTCCAGATGATGAGGGAGATTCTAAAGGATCTGCCTCAACTATAGAGGCCCACTAGAGCATCCATTATGGGAGGGAAGATATTATTGTCACTAATGTCTTCTCTCCTTGGCTCCTTAGTTCAAATTATGGGGGGTGTTGAAATTGTAATCCGATTCATGACCAAGGCCAACATTGTACGATGTAATATTGATAGACATAAGCACATTTATTGTACAATATATTGATTTATTATAATATTTTATTATGTAAACCCTATGGGTCACAATTAACCTTGTTATGGTTAAACCCACTTTATAACTTATAATTAATCTTAAGCCCTCTTATTTTTTTTAATAAGCTATGCATGGCTTCTATTGGGGGTCACTTTTATTATGAAAACAAAACATTAAATTGATCTCATTATATTTCTAACAAGTTAATTAAAGCATATCCAACTTTGTCTTTCTATCGGAGATATTCTTCATTTACCCTTCTATCAAAGATATTCTTCATCTTCCTCAAACTGCTAATTTTCCACAATCAACTCCTTTTATATCAAATACCTTCAAAAATTTAAATTCTATCAAGATAAAATTCAACACTGTGAATGGCTAAAATATTTGCTGCCCAACTTCTATATCTAAAAATATCTTGTCTATAACAACCTCACAATTTCTTAATACCTTTTTTTAGGGTTCTTATTCATTCCCCTAATATTCCAAGATATTATTTTTATTGTTATTTTTTTATTTTATTTGTGGGTTTAGCTCCACTTCTTGTTAACACTTGTGATATTTGCTTTTGCAATCTTAAGCCCTCTTGTTATGTTGGCTTAGGTTAAACTTTATTATGTAATAGGGGTTTTGGTATTGGTATAACTATAAATACCCCCTTTAACTTCTCTTTTGATCATCGGATTATTGTGAATGTAATCTACAGGTTGTACAGTGATTATTTATGGTGCCTACAAGCACTCCCAAATATTTATCTCTTTTCCTTTCTTTCTATATAAGATTTGAGTGGGAAGATTGCTTTTGTTCATTTTTGGAAAATATTGTAAATTCCAATAGTAACAATATATGAAAAAAATCCAATGGTTATAGAAGCTTGATTATTATATTATAATATTATTATCTTTATTATGATAAATTAGTATTAATTTCTTGTATAAAAAAAACAAATGCATTATCGTATATAGTATTTTGTTTATAATGACTTAATTTTCTATTGTTTAGTTTTTTTTAGTTGGTTATATAAGATTGGAATACCCCTATCTATAGTACATTATGGCCACATTATTATTGTATTCAAACAAATTACAACAAATTATATGATTATGACACCCATAAAAATCAAACCCTATTAGGATCCTTTTGAGTTAAACATTTTCACCAATTAGACTTCAACCTCATGGGCTAAATGGATTGGAATCTTGCCTTATGATGTGAAACTTCTCTCTTCTCACCACTTGCCCTAAATCCCATGGGTGGTTAAGGGTTATCTATATCATTGGAACCTTTGTTTATGGTATAAAACTCCTCGCTTATCATTGCTTGCTCCCAACCCATTGGGCCTAAATTGTTAAGGTTCGCTGATTGGATTAAAATGCTAGTTTATGGTGTGAAACTCCTCTCTTCCAACTACTTGTCTTAAATTCATTGAGCAAATGTTAAGGTTCACTCATGGGATTGGAACATTGGCTTTGGTGTGAAACTTCTTTCTTCTAACCTCTTGTTCCAAACTCATTAGACCTTTAAATGTTAAGGTTTACCCATAGAATTGGAACATTGGATTACGATGTGAAACTCCTTGCACTCCATTGTTTTGCACTAAACATATTAAAATAAAATGTTTATTTATTTTTAAATTTATATAATTTTTAAAATATTTATAGGAAATAAATAATTTGTAAGTACTTATTGTATTTTTCTCTTTAAGTAAGTTGATTTAAATCTCTCTCACACTATATATATAAAATTATTAAAAACATTTGATTGTAAACATGCAAGATATTTGACTATTCAGTAACAACAAAGAATAATTTCTAAATTATTAAATACATAACCATTTTCTTTTTGAAGAGTTTTTAAACACCATACTTTTTTTTATTTTTTCGTTGTAATACAAGAAACTTCATTCTTTTGCAAAATCATATATGCTTTTTCATGTATATGTAAAATTTTTACTTTGTTAAACAATCAATATATTTCTCACAAATCAAAAGATTTTTTAATTATTTTTTTATACATGCTTTTTTTGCTTAGGTGGTTTCATGTGACAAACTCTTACTATACAACCAATTGGTATTATCATTCAGAAGTAAAATTTCCTTCATAAATATACTTTTGAATAGCATGTAGGTGGTGATCATCTTACATTCTACATAGAAACTATAGAGCAATTGCTCTCATACTATGTAAGAAATAATGCTAAAAATTAAAGAATCATGAAAAACCAAAATATATAATTTGATATCTTATTTTGCTTTATTATTTTTTTAAGTATAAAAATTATATATTATAGGATATTTAATTTAAGTTTTATCCATTCTTTAATTTGTTGGAATTATTTTGTATCTAATTCATTTTCAATCTTATTATAAATTTAAAAAAATGGTGCATTGTGATCGATAATATATAAATTTATGCCTAATTTTCCATATGTTTAACATATTTTTATTTCTAGTCAAATTATCCATGTATATTTTTTTAATTTATGTTTTAATAATATGCCAACTTCTATATTTATAGTATATCCTCATTTTTTTTTTAAAGAATAATGTTTTTTAAATATTTCATCTTTTTATGACATGCCAAATTAAGGATATTAAAAAACATATTTGAATACCAATTTAGAACAGCTTAGAAGAGTTTAAAATTTGATCATTTATTGGTTGCATAGCCTTCAAACCAATCACTCTTTAGGTCCTAGTCCTTGCTTGAACAATAGCAACTAAAAACTTTTGTCAACATTAGCGAATGCCTTGGTTAATTAGCTGGAAAATGTGGGTTTTAATTAGATAACAATAGTATTTTTTGTAGGAACCTCCACCTTGGATATAATTTATAAGAAAAAGCATTATTAGACAAGTAAGATAATACCTTCTCTTTGAGTATCTATAAAGTTGAAAATATATCATGTTAAAATATGAATAACATTGTGGATGGAACATATGCTGTGATAACAAATTTTACTTAAGTGGATGAACAACCATCTTGTAAGGAGGTGCACTCTAAAGCTTTATAATGTTTGGATTGAGGATCCTTGTAGATAACACATTTTTAACCAATTAAAAAGATGACACCAACTTATTGATGTGAAACCTCTTCTATCTAGAGCATACCATACTATTTGTTATGAACCCCCTTGCTTATCAACAAAAATTAGTACTAATTTATATTTTTATTAAAAAACTCGTACTCTCAATGAATATAAGAACATTCACATCAACATGTATACTGGAAAATCATTAAATTAATTCATTAAACAACTCCTATAATATAAAACATGTAAATTCTCTAATTTATTTAATTAACAATCAAACCCTTTAGGTAGGACAACACTTGACAATGATCATTATTGGAAGGAAGTAACTCCTTAATATATCTCAATTTGAGATGCCCCCTCTATGAGTCTTTGCCCACATTTATAATGCCCAACTACCTACCACTCTCACTTATCCATACATGTGGGATAATTATATATATTATAATATTAATACAATATTATAATATTAAATACTTATCTTGGGTACCTAACATTCCATCCCCCTTACAAAATGTTTCATCCTCAAAACATAAGAAGAGACTAAACAATATGATCTTTTGAGCCTTGATGTGAAGTGGTACCGATATCGATCATCCATCCATACCAGTGAAACTCTTACTGGTGGTGGTCTTCGCTGATGCTAATATGCTCTTCTACCATTTTAATTTTTGGAAGTAGTCCCTTGGTTCAATGTGTTGGAGGTATCTTTATGATGGCAATAAATATAACCCTCTTTCATCCATACTTGTTTGCGTATGCTACTTGAGTATCCAAGACTGCTTTGTTGGCTTCACACTTCTGTTGCTCTACTTTGGTAACTCAAATGATGGGTTTATTTGTTCCTTGATGTTGTTGCACCACTCTAGAAACTAGAGTCACTATGCTTTCTTTGTCAAACATTGCCATAGTTGATGTCCTTATGATTCTATATAGAACCATAATATTATTTTCTTAAGCCATGCCTCCAATATTATTGTTGCTCCTGGTCGTGTGGGTGGCAATATGTTGGAACCCTTAACCGGATGTTCTGTTAGCTTTAATTTTTTAATATTTTATTCTTTTCTTTTATGCTCCTCTATCATGCTCTCATATTTTGGTTTGTCCTTGGACTTTGCTTTTACTTCTTTGATTTCTACTACTGCCTCCTCCTTCACCTCTATTTCAGGTTCTTTCGCTTCTTTAATTTGTTTCAGAGTTTCCTAATCTTTGACATAGTTTCTTGGATCTCTGTTGTTATTACTTTCCAAGTTGTTTTGATAGATTCAACTTTTTATTCTTCTATTGGCTTCTCAACTTGTTCGCCTACTATAATTGCTTCTTATTTTTTTGGATTCTTGCTTCTTACACTGGGAAATATCTTGTACTGTTATTTTCTTTTTCCTATACCAAAACTTCATAAACTTCCTTTTTATATTAATATTGACAGCACCCAAAGAATTTAACCAAGTATAACCAAGAACAATGTCCGCATCATCCATCTCAATAGCATAAAAATCTGAATGTAAAATATATTTGTCCATGGTGATCTTTAGATCTTTAAAAATTTGAACATTTATATCCTCAACATGTATGTCTTTGATTTTCTTTATTTGAACCTGCAACCTCTTAGCCAAAGACATATTAATGACATTGTATCTATTGCAAGGGTTTTTAGAAATAATAATATTTTCCTTCTGGACGCAACCATGAACCTACAAAATAGAATTTTTCAAATTGAACAAATCTATTTGACCACTCTTTGGCTTAACTGATACCAAGATGTGCTTCTTTCAACTTGTACGTTGTCTATCATGTCCTCTTTAGTCATTGTGTTTATTCTTCTTAAAGCTTGTTTATCTCTTCTGTCAACTTCTTCATAATTTCAAAATTTTCTACATAGCCTCTAGTGCTTCCTTTAGTCTGTACACTATCATCCTTCTTTTTTTCTTTTTCTATTTTTTTGTAAATTATCTGTCTGTTTATTTCTTCTACACATTTTGGTAGACACAAACCTTTTTAAACACTGTTTGACTTATCTAATGCCCAAGTTATTCTTCCTTCAATCTGCATATTATCACCCTTATCTTTTTCTTCTACTAACTTCTTGAAAATTTTCAACTCTCTTTAGTTCCATTTGTTCAACCTGGGTCTTAACTACCATTTTCTTGAATACCCATTTGATTAAGAATGCATCTTCAAATTCCTCTTGTGTGAATGTATGTTGATGGGTCCACTTAAAGTTTATAAACCATGATGCAACTTCCCCATCGAGAGAATTATAATTATTGAAAGATTTAAAAATTCTCCATGAACCCCTAGCATCATCATTCCTTCTAGTGAATATTGGCAAATCCATGACCTCAAATCCAAAAAAAAATTAAAACTTGATTTTTTTTTAAATTCAAGTATGCTCTATTCCTTTCAATAAACAATTAATTTTACACTCCAAACTAGCAACTGTTAATGGCTTGTGGACTATGTACTTTCAACAATTGATAACAACTTGTTTAAAAACCCTTTTTTACACAGAGATTAACAATTGTTAATGGCTTGTACTTCCGACAACTAATAATGACCTAACCTGCTTACTACAGACTTTTCTTTCTCTGAATTTTTTAACAACTGTTACTTTTGGATTGCTACCAAACGTCAATTATTTTTCCAAATTGTTACCACACTACAAACCTTTTTTAAACAAACTACCACTTCTAGACTGCTACCAAACTATGATTTTTCTAGAACTTTTACCAAATTGTAGACCTTTTATTTTCTTTTTGAACTGCTACCAAATTATGACTGCTACTTTACGGATTGCTACCAAATTACAAGCTACTACTCTACAAACGTTTTTTGGACTATTAGGTAGATTGCAAACTGTCTGCTCTCTTGAAGCTATGGAACTATTTTAGACTGTGAAAATTATACAAAGATTCTTGTTGAAGCTATTGCTGACGACTGTATGGCGTTTCTATGGAAATCCTAGCAATGAATTGGGCCCCAGACTTTGGCTTTATAGTGGATTAAGATAAATCTCACCGGTCACAAAGGTTGTCCAACAACCACTTTTGGATTGCTACCAAACTGTTACCAAACTATAATTTTTTTAAACGAACTACCACTTCTAGATTGCTACCAAACTGTGGGCTGTTTTTTTTGAACTGTTACCAAACTGTAGACTTTTTTTTTAACTACTACCAAATTACTACTGCTACTTTGTGGACTATTTATTACCAAATTACAAGCTGCTACTCTACAACCTTTTTTTTTGGGAATTTATGGTAGATTGCAAACTGTCTGCTCTACTAAAGCTATGAAATTGTTGTAGACTGTGAAAATTGTGCAAATATTGTTGTTGAAGCTAATGCTGACGACTAGATGACGCTTCTGTGGAAATCCTTGCAATGAACTAGGCCCCAAACTTTGGCTTTCTAATGGCATAAGGTAAATCTTATTGACCACAAAGGTTGTCTAAGCGAGTAACACTCTTTAATTACCAACAATGTTTTCCTAGAGAATAATTGATGAGAAACCATCCACGGTTTTACTTCTAAATGACAACTCTTTGTATACTCTCATAGGGTAAAATAATATTAACAAGATGTGAGGCCATTGACCCTTTTCATTGACAACACACTCAAAACAGTTACTCTGGGGTTCTTGGGATACTCCTCAAAATGAGTTTTAGGGCAAGTAATAGCCTAAGTACTTTTCCTAGTTAGGCGGTCAAGACTTACACCTAATATTGCAAGAGGTTATTAGCCTTATGCAAGCGCTTATTAAGCACCAAAATTTAAATCCAATAGTGAATAGACGGTTGAAACTTTTACAATGGAACATGGCCCTGGAAAATACCTTTGGTACTGAAGCTTTTGCAACGAAATATGACCCTAGAAAGTGGTTTGATACCACTTGTTATGAAATTCCTTGCTTATCCATAGAAATTAGTACCAATTTATACAAGTATTAAAAAACTCGTACTCTCAATGAATATATGAACATTCACATATATGCTAGAAAATCATTAAATTAATTCATGAACAAGTCATATGAAATAAAACTTGTTAATTCTCCAATTTATTCAATTAACAAGTAAACCCTTAAGGTAGGGTAACACCATACAATGCTCCTTATTGAAAGGAAGCCACTCTTTAATATATCTCAACTTGAGATAAATACAATATTCTTCTCTTCATGCCCTCTATGAGTCTTTGCCCACATTTATAATGCCCAACTACCTACCACTCCCACTTATCCATACATGTGGGATAATTACATCTATTATAATATTAATACAATATTATAATATTAAATACTTATCTTGGATACCTAACAAGCATCTTAACTATAAGTTTTATATTGTTTGTAATAAAAATCTTAAAGTAAATGGTATTTAAGCTTCCATATATATAATCTTTCATATGAATAAAATTAAACAATGTTTCATTGGCTTCACTATGGATTTTATATATATATATAGTTTAGTTCTCTTATGCGAGTCGCCATTATGTTAAAATTCTTTTGAAACAGGGTAGAGGATTTCATAGTTAGTTGAGAGACAATGAGATGGTAGTTATGATAGGATAAAGGCAATAAGGCTTCCTATTTGAAAACTTTTAACCATCACTTGTACCAAAAATAAAGAACACAGAATAATGGAGAGGTACATGAGTTGCATCCATGATCTTTAAGAAATCGTTTATATGTTGTAAGGTACATATATAAAAGAAGATTCAAAACAACAATATAAGATGATCACTTTTCAACCAAACGAAGTGTATATGGTGTTATAGGTTCTTTAACAAAGTGCACAACTATAAGATGTACAACCATATTTGATACTCAATATCAATATGCTAAAAACAATTTTGGTTGGAAAGATATTTATTATGATTCAATAATAATAAAACAATTTTTATATAATGGCACCAGAGCAATTTCATCCTAATATAGATTTGTCATGCAATGAGATATATTAAAAGACATAAGGATATTAATTTCAATTTTACCTCAATACACATCAGATCCACGTGTATATGGGTTTGTGCTAGTGGTAGTTAAGGGAACTAAAATCTAGATAGTCTTCATTCATCATTAGTATATATATAAAATTTTATATATCATTAGTATATATAAAAAAATTTATATCATAAATTAATTTTATTAAAATGCATTATTTAATTTCAAATATTTAGATGAAAAGTCATATATAATTGATAAAAGTATATAATTGACATCTCTTATAATCAAATCTTTTAACCATCCTTTTCAGTGCAATCAACCACCATTATAATTAAGTATTTGAGCCACCTTTATGTGCTTTCTTTGTGTTATTTTTTCTCTTCATTTGTTCATTAACTCTTTTTTATTCTTTTTGATGTAAAAAATATTATATTAAAGAATTAACAAAATACATTTTTACAAACAAAAAAAAAGAGGCGGATAAACACATCACGTGGCTAACACCATCAACCAAAAAAAACCGTACCTATCAAAATAGATTGGGAATCCAAGAGAATAATCTACAGTTTACAGAACTGATGGACAACTGAATAAACTGATAAGGTTCATCCAATCTTGATTCCCACCTAGAGAATTTGAAATGAGTCCCTCCCCTGTCTAGAAGTGCCCAGAACATAAACCTAGCCATAAAATTTTAAGTTTCCCCAAGTATCAAGTCGAGGAGTTGAGGGAGAGAGGAGCAGTCACATAGCCACAACCATCTCGATAAGCACCTTGAACTGGGATAGGAGTGCAGTTTGAGAGCGAGTGACACTGTTGTGTGGACCAGGATCTGCTACGAGGAGTATCCTGAATTACTGAGCACGATGCATTCCCCCACTGTTTAATAAGCTCTTGAATATGAGTGAGCTCCATGGCCACCTTATTGGCCTGAACTGTAATTTGAAAGTATACAGAAGAAATAATATTAGACTTCTCAAAAGCAGAGATGTGCAAAGAGGAAGTACACTTACCAAAGATACAATCAATTCTATCTCTCCATAAACTGAACATGGTCTCCATACGAAATAAGTGCCACACTTGGAATAAAATTGACCTTTTTTTTAGGGAGAAGGTCTTGATAGGGAGCGATGAAATTAGGGTTTCTTGGGAGGGTGGGGATGACGGTGGGCGGGAAGGCTGTTTTGGGAGAGCACGGGAGCGTCGGCAGGTCGAACCAGGGGCTCGGCAGGGTGGAGGGAGGGCAAACAGAGTTTGGGGACGCCGAGGAGTCATTGCCAAGTCGCGGCAAGGATCCGCCAGACAAACGGGGAGATGGACCTCGAAAGTCATATGCTTTGGTAGCGGCCTCTGAAACCCTAAGCGGGCTCTTCTCCAAGGAGTTATTTTCGTCCGGGGACGAGTTGGACATCCCGGCGGAAATTCTCTCAAGCTTTGTGGATTTCAAAAAATTTACCCTCATCGGTAAGTTTATTGGTGGTCGTCCCGACATGGAGACCATTCGCAAGTGGGCGTTTGGCAAATGGTGGACCTCTGGTCACTTAGAGCTGACTGCCCTAACCCGAGGTTTTTTCGCGATTAGGGCTGAGCAACAAGGAGGACTACTGTAAAATCTCGGGCCGGAGGGCCTTGGTTCTTGGGCCGTAGGAGTCTCTTTCTATGGAAGTGGGGTTTGGACTTTAACCCCAATACCCAGAATATCAACATTGCTCTAATATGGGTTAGGCTCCCGAGTCTTCCCCTTTTTTGCTAGCATGAAAATGTAATCAGAGGTATTGCTCGGTCCATCGGGGAGCTGATCACTTTAGACCCTCCCACCAGAGCTCGAACTAGATTTGTCCAAGCCCGGTTCTGTGTTTTGGCGGACTTGGAGACGAACCTCCCATCCTCCATTACTCTGCGGTCTGGGGGTACTTTTCTACACAAGCAAGCTATTGTTTATGAGAACAGGCCAGCTTTCTACCCTCAGTGTAGTTCTCAAGGGCATCTTCAGTCCAATTGTCCTCTCCAAAATCCGAGGAAGGAGCGGGATCCCTACAACCCTCTGGAGCACGGTGAAGGTCAGACGAAGCACCCTTTTGCGAAAGGCCATGAATCTCCAGGTCCATCCAGGGACCATCTCGAATCCTCCTTACCAGAAGAGGAAATCACCACCCATCCGGACTCCGAGCAGTGTGGTGGGCGCCCCCAACTAGGACCATAGGAGGAAAAGGAACAGGCCCCCCCCTTATCACCACACAGGCATATTCACCCAAAATTTATTTTCGAAACTCTCCCGAGGCACAAAAGATATTGGAAGACTACCTGCTGGGAAGAAGAGGTTACCAGCCTGGTAATATTAGCCCTCGAATTACGAGGAGTCAAAAGCGAGGGGTGGATTTTGGTAGTGAAAGGAAGCAGGGCCATCCCCCCAACAAGGAAAAGAGAGACAAAGAAACTGCGACTGATTTTGCAAATGGAACCCAACGGTTGTTGTTTCAGGATGACTCCGATATGGGTGACGCGCTTATCCCAAAACCTCCCTTCCAGCAGGGAAAGGGAAGTAAGAAGAACCTCAAACCGTACGGATGAAATCCTGGATGTGAGAAGACTAAACGGAGTGGCCATTTGGGCCAGGGCAAAATTTTCCAGCAGGATTTTCAACGATTTGTTTCAGTCCAGTCATTTTTCTTGGATCCTATCCAACATGTATGCTTCGAATTCTGCCTCCGAGAAAGCAGAAATGTGGAAAGTTATTTCCCAGGTATGGGAGAACTTTTTGTAGTTTTCTTGGCTATCTTCTTCTGCTTTCCGATGGTCCAGCTTCTCCGACTAGTTTTGTTTTCCCAGTTATAATGGCCATGGTTTCCAGGATAATCAGGCAAAAATGCCTTACTTGTAGCCCTCGGGCAATTAGCAACTTTTTGTTTTTTTTTTTGCATACAGGTTTATTCTTCCAGCTAAGAGGCATGAAGCACTATTTAGCAAGGCTGATTTTGTATATAAGGTTTTGGGATCCTCTATAAAAACCCACTGTTAATCTATTATAATAATTACCAAAAAAAAAAACAAGTGCCACACTTCAAAAAAAAATAACCGGTAATGGCAGGGGATCTCCCAAAATGATATGCTTCCACTCAAACATGGCAAAGGAATAGGGTCTAAAAATAGAAAAAAGCCACTCCCAAGGGAATGAGCACGAGCACAAATCCAACTTTTCTTTTATTCTTAGATCATTATTCCTTGTCTTCTTTCTATTTTCTCATTTTTCTCTATCTTCTACTTATTGATCTTCTTCCTCTTCCTTCTCTTCTTTTCTTCCTTCCAGTCTTCTTTTTCTTTCTTTTGCTTTTGTTCTTTTTTCATTCTTCATTTTTTTTCTCATCCTTCTCTTGTTTCTTGTATTCTTCATTTTCTTGTTTTGTCTTTTTAATATTATTTACATCATACATGTATTGTGTAATTATTATTGATAAAAATATAAAACTTTAACAAGGATTATCAATATTTCTTATTCCTATTTGCAGATCCATAATCTTATTGTTAAGCCCACTCAAGTTGTACACCATACTTTGGTAAGCGAAGTTTGGTTGGATAATATGTATTGGGTAAATAACATCTACGAAGGTCATCTCATATGACCTCTGGTCTTGTGGATGTTAAAAACTACTTTACTTTATGTTATGATCTATTTATATAAAATATAAATTAAATAAATGACACATAATATAGTAAATAATTTACCCTTAAGTTTGTTTAAGTTGATGTGACATTCTCTTGATTTAACATGTACATATTAACTTGTACTCAACTCCTTATCCTTCTTCCTTATTTTATGTATTATTAAATGACTTTTTAGCAATTCTAGGATGTTTTGGTAACCTATTAAAACTTGGTCAGAAATATCATGCTTGATATATTTTCAAAAATTATTTTCAATTGACTTAAAGTTTTAATAGTCTTCAAATAATTTTCTTTCCATTTAAAGTATTAAAAGTTTTATTTTTCTTTTACACTCGATAAAATCAAAAAGATAAAGCAATATGCAACAATAGTCAAGATATGAAAGGTAATATCATTATATTTTATAAGTATTTTATACATGGTCTTAGCAACCCATTTAAAGTTTATCTTAAGTTTCAAATATGCCTTCATATTATACAACCCCTAAGCTATAATTAAAAAATATATATAAAGTAATTACTATATTATAAAATATTTATGATACACTCATTTTTATTGGAAAAATCAAATCATAATAATACTCTAGATTGTTGAACATTACTTTAGGGGATCAAAAGTGAGAACATGAACATAATCCAAGTGGGATAAAGTGTTAAAACGAAGTGATATTTGAAAATCCTTAATTCATAATAATACGAAATAGCAAGATAATGATTATTTAGGTGGTAGATTTTTGCCTAAGAAGAGAGTGTTATATTTTCTTAACATTATCTTTTTTTATTATATTGGGAACAAGGGGTTGTATTCAGGTCCCCCATCCTTTACAAATCAGAACTCTCCTTTAGAGCTTAAGAGTTTACAAACAGATTCAATTCTCATCTCAATTGAGTTGCTATAGCTAGATACCTACATTATTTTTCATAAAATCATTTTTTGGATATTCTTCAATTTTTTGTGTGAATACAAATATTCCAAAACTCACCATCCTTCTTGACATTTTCTTGCAGCAGCCTTCACAATACTAAAACTCCACCTCTATTGTCTATGCATTACATCTTAGTAGAGTAATATTTCTAAAACTTCATGCTATCATAGTCCGCTTTACCAGATATGGATTGCTAGTTTCCTTCTTGAAGCATAAGTGCAACCACAAGAATTGTAATAAATAGTTTATATGAAAACACATTAATGTTATAAAATAAAGAAAATATTACAAATAAAAATATTAAAGTAAATCTTAGTCATTATTTAATTCACTCAGTCAACATTTTGTTGTCAACTTCAGCTAAACTTACTATTTTCTTTAACATTATCTTTTATTAGTTTTGTGTTAGAGTTTATTTTTTTCATGGTTATTGCTTGGTTGATGATAGTTATTTTAGGTCTTATCACTTTATCTATTCAAGTTTATATTAACTTTTAGGTTTTTCTTATTTTTGATGATTTATATTATTTAGTGATGTAAGATTATCATTTTTAAAATAGGTAAATGTTATTTGTTTATTGAGATTAATTGGAGACTTGAGGATATTAGTATAACTTTTAAAACTCTTTTTGTATACATATTTACTTGTGATCCATTATTTTTCTTTAGTTTCCTTCTATGTAAAGAGGGATTTAGAAGAAGACAACTTGAACTTTGTTGTCAAAAATCTTACACATTTTAATCTTGAATGCAATCACAATACACATCACATCTTCTAATGATAATTATGATGGCCTTTGCAAATGTGATTTTCAAGGTAATATTTAAAGAAATTTTTATGATGATGTTAAGAACATGTTTTAAAGTAGGAATAACTTGTTCAATTGCACAATTTTACACCAAATCTCAACAGTACTGACTTTCTATTTGATCTTCAAGTTACTACATAGAGTGATTTTTGCTATTTGATCTTCAAGTTACCTCATAGAGTGATTTTTGCTATTTTATCTTCAAGTTACTACATAACCTGGATTTTTAAATGCTTTTCATTTAAAGTGGCTTTATTTTCTACTTTCATGGAAGGAAATGCATCACAAACTTGTATTTTGATTTCTCAAAAAATATTACCTAAACCGAGATAGAATGCACAACTAGAAATAGATCTTTGTAACATCTAAACTTCTCATTTTATTTTAATTAGTGAAGCATATCAATTAAGATCATCACTCTTCTTCAACTCAAACCTAATTGTCAAGGTCCTTTCTATTAAAAGGAAAAGGAACAACATCATAAAAATTGATTTATAGAGAGATAACGCTTATGTACTCGACCTATCGGATGAATTCAATCATTAATGTGTATCTAACATAAGCATGGATGCTTTACCCTCTAACTATGGTGAGTGAGGCAATGGTAAAGTATGAGTGGATTGTGCCAAGATTTATGTGGACACAATGATTCTAATACCACTCTTTTATGTAGCAGTCAAGACCATATCAACCATGAATGGGTTAGAAAGATAGTGACATCAATGCTTGTTAGAGGGATTTCTAGGTGGTTGAGCCATTTAGGCACCAAATGGGCTTCGGATACAATCTTCTTTGTAGACATTGATTGCTACACTTAGGAATTTGAACCCAGAAGATCCAAGGTTAACACAGGCAGAAGCATATCACAACGAAGAGGTGTTTTTACAAAGGGAAACTAGATATTTTAGATCAAGGTCATATAAAACCAAGGAGAGCATTTTAGACGGGCATTATACATTTTTTACTATTCATAATTAGTTATGCTAGTTTGAAGCTTAAACGTATACTTGATCATCATTGTTTATTTATTGCTAAAAAGCATTCTTGTATGCCCTCATGTCAAAGTATCGTATGGTATTGATGCTTTCATGTTAGGTTATTAGTAATTTATGTTGAGATGTCTGCAAACAATAGAAGTAAACATCAAGTTAATAGCGACCATTAGATTAATATTGGATGTAGTTTTTCAGTAGCTTTGATGTATTTATTTCTTATATTTTTGGGAACACAAAATGCTATACATTCCAACTACTCAAGTATTTAAAGTTGATGACACAATGTGTGGGGTTGTGAATGAAGAGATTGATAAACCTATTCTAGAGATACTAATGCAAATAAAATTATAAAAGAGAAGGAAAAATAATATGCATACACAATAAACATGAATATTTATCCTAGAAACCCTTGACCGAGAACACCAACAGAAACTCATAGCTACAACTCTTTATTTTTATTATTGTGTGAACTTTAACAAAGCAGTTACAATATATATAAGTATCCTGCAACACCAAATAACCCTAAACCATTGAGTGGTATTAGAATATAATGGATATAAGACCATGGGCTAAAACCACTCATATCCGCTAATTAAGGAGACCACCCCAAAAATAAGACCATGGGTTAAAACCATCCATACCCGCTAATTAAGGAGATTGCCCCAAAAATAAGACGATAGGCTAAAACCACTCATACCCGCTAATTAAAAATATTGCCCCAAAATTAAGACCATGGGCTAAAACCACCCATACCCGCTAATTAAGGAGACTTCCCAAAAAATAAGACCATGCACTTTTTTTCATGCAAAGGATACAACACATCCAACAATCTCCCACTTGTTGAATACTTTGCAATGGGGCCTATACAAATCACAAATTCAGCTACTTGGGGCAACTAAGTCCATTGTCTCCCTACACCAAGAAAACTTCTCAGTACTCACAAGCTTAGTTAATGAATTTACAACATTTTTTAGAGTATCAATTTTCTCCAATGACACATTCTTGTCTTCAACCATATCTCTAATAAAATGGTATTGTATTGCAATATACTTCGTCTTAGAATGATAAACAGGGTTATTTGTCAGATAGATTACACTTTGATTGTCACAATTTATCCTTACAGCTCCCTATAAGAACCCAATATCAACAATAGTCTTTGTAACCATATTACTTCCTTACTTGCATGAGTGGTTGTCATGTACTCAACTTTTGTGGTTGAAAGTGCCACTACAACTTACCTCTTGCTCATCCAATTTACTGCTCCACCAAACAAGCGATATATATAACCACTTTTGGATCTTCAATAATCAAGGTCTCCAACCCAATTTGCATCAGCAAAACCTTGTACATTCAATACTTTGTTTGGTTCAGACCTTCCTTGATAGCAAATTGCATAATCTATTGTTCCATACAAGTATCTGAAAATTTGCTTTACAAGAGTCCAATGTTCTTTTCTTGGTTTTGATATATATTTGATTAGAACTGCTACTGCATGGGCAATGTCTAGTCTAATACATACCATGATATACATCAAACTTCCAATAACACTTGCATAAGAAACATGAGACATTTTCTCTTTCTCTTCTTGTGTCTTTGGACATTGTTCTACAAATAGCTTTACACCCAAAGGAATGAGAGTCTTGACTGATTTACAATCTTTCATACTAAATCTCTTTAATATTATCTCAATATATTTTTTCTTATTCAACCAAAGTATCTTATTTGACTGATCCCTCTTAATCTACATGCCCAAGATGAAATTTGCAAGACCAAGATCCTTCATATCAAACTGAGATGATAATTGAGACTTAAAATTCTAGATGATTTTCCTATCATTTACAATTAACAACATATCATCAACATACAATACCACAATAATAAAGTGATCACCAACTTGTTTGATGTACACACAATGATCAACTTTACTTCGTGAAAAACCAAGTCCCAATACATAAGTATCAAAATTTTGATACCACATCCTAGGTGATTGTTTTAGACCATACAAATATTTCTTCAACCTGCATACCAAGTATTCCTTTCCTTTTATTGTAAAACCTTCCGATTGAAACATATAGATTTCTTCTTCTAGATCGTCATGTAGGAATGTTGTCTTCACATCCATTTGCTCTACTTTTAGGTCAAATGCAACAACAATAGATAAAAGAAATCTAATAGAAGTTAGTTTAGCAACAAGAGAGAAAACCTCACCAAAATTAATTCCCTATACCTGGGAATATCCCTTTGCTACCAAGTGAGCTTTGTACTTCTCGACTTTACCTTCTACATTAAACTTCTTCTTGAATACCCATTTGCTACCAATTGGTTTTCATCTGGCAGAAAACTTCACCAAATCTCATTCTTATTTTTGTCTAAATATTTTATCTCATCAACCATGGCCTTCTTCTAGAATTGCCTCCCTAACAGTTCTATAATCATCATCAACAATAGATAAAGCAAAAGTAGAATGAAAATCAGGTGAACTATACCTTTTTGGTTTCTTTCTTTCTCGAGTTGATCTTCTCAAGATTGGAGTTTAAGGATCTGGTTTATCATCTTTTATTCAATAAAAATTTTCATCCATGAACTCACACTGCACCTTTTTTGGTTCTTCCTTTCCCGGCTATTCTTCCTACTAAGGAGCACTTTTAAATTCTCTAAAGATTACATCTCGACTTAAACAATTGTCCTAGTTTTTTTAGTTCCAAAGTTTTAAGCCTTTTACACCATCTCTATAACCTATAAAAATACATTTCTCTGCTTTATTATCTAACTAACTCCTTTTTCCTTTGGAACATGCACATAAGCATCACAACCAAAAAATCTAAGATGTTCAAGAGAGGATTTCTTACCAATCCATGCCTCATATGAAGTTTTATCAACCAATGCTAATGTAGGTAATCATTTTACCAAGTAACATGCAATGTCCATAGCCTCTTCCCAAAAATTCCTATGCTAACTTTGCACCACTGAGCACACTCCTTGCCTTTTTTATCAATGTCCTATCCAAAAGAACTCTCCTCCATTATCTATCCATAACACCTTTATCTCTTTCTCAGTCTAGTTTTCTACAAGAATTAAACTCTTTGAATTTAGCAAAGACATGAGATTTCTTTCGAAGGAAATATATCCATGCATACCTTGAAAAATCATCTATAAATGAAACATAGTACAATGATTTTCCAAGTGATGAAATAGGCACAGGTCCAAACAAATCACTATGTATCAGCTCCAAAATCCCTTTTGCTCTTGTAGCACCAAATGAAAACTTTACCTGATTTTGTTTACCATATACACAATGTTCAAAAAAATCAAAATCTAAAGAAAAATAAAAAATACCTATACCTTTAGTATGCAAAGCTTGAAGGTATTTTTCTTTGATATGTCCCATTCTTTGATGCCAAAGCATTGTCTTCTCTATAGGAAGAGTAGGAGTTTTATCTGTTTCATTTTCAAGAACAACAAAACTATTACACCCATCAATCACAGTGTTGCCCAATAGCTCTTATAATGTTCCAATCTAAACTCCTCTTGTCAACACCATTGCTTCTTAAACTATTCTATAGGTATCTTTTTCAAATACTATATATACACATGCATCACTCATTCTACTCACAGATATCAAGTTTTTGGCCAACCTTGAAATATGCAGAACATCAACGAGGATTTTAACCTTTCCATCTCTCAACAAGAGTTTGACCCTTCCACGTCTTATGATTCTGGTTGTCGAGTCATCTCCTAGAAAGACATCACCTCCATTATACTTTTCGTATTCACAAAACCATTCTTTGTGAGGAGTCATATGAAAAGAAGCCTTTGAGTCGATCGACCACGTATCACGATCTGAATGTGTACTTGAAGATGCCAAGTATACATCTCCTCCTATAAAGCTCTTTACTTTTGTGGAAGAAGCATCATCAAATCTCTTACTTTTATCAATATTTTTGATCTACTATCTTTCTTTAAAAGCCCAACTTTAGCACATTTTCAGCATTTTTGTATAATTGTTTTAGGATATTTAGACCTCCCTTTTGACTTTGACCTATCCCCAGAGTTATGCTTTTGTTTATCTTGAGAAGGATCCCTTACAAACAAGACATCCTTGGATGAGCCCTCCATTTATTTTCACCTCATTTATTTTGATAACAAGGATGCAACCACATCTTCAAACCTTAAAATAGTTATAATTGTACTCCTAATGGCCACAACCAGATTATCCTATGAATCTGGCAAAGAAAATAATAAAGTAATGCACTTATCTTATTCAATTTTAATATCAACAAAGACTGATAGACTTACCATAGTGTTAAACGAATTGGGATGTTCTACCATAGAATCCCCATCATTCATCTGAAGGAGATACAACTTCTTTCGAATGAACAATTTACCAAGGACTTTGACTGATATAAAACCTATAATTTCTCCCATAGCTCCTGAGCATTGTTTTCTTTGGATACATTGATTAACACCAAATTTGCAAGGCACAACCGGATAGTACTCTTTGCCTTCCTGTCCAATTTCTCCCAATATTCTTATGACATATCCATGGTTTTTTTAAATATAATAACCCATTGATCTTTATCCACAAGCAGATCTTCCATATTTAGATTCCATAACTCAAAGCTCTTGTCGTTAAACTTTTTGATCTTGATCCTTGTATTGCTAACCATTTTCCTTCACACTAGATTCACCTACATAAAAATCCCACTCAAAAATAGGTTTATTGCAGATCCAAGATACCCTTGCTCTTCTTAGATCGAGCTAAACCCTAACAACAAAGGCGTCCCCCTGAAGCCAATAACCACGCTCTGATACCAAATAAAGAGATTGATAAACCTATTCTAGAGATACTAATGCAAACAGAATTGTAAAAGAAAAGGAAAAATAATATGCATACATAATAAACACGAATATTTATCCTGGAAACCTTTGACCAGGAAAACCAACAAATACTCAAAGCTTCACCTCTTTTTTTATTGTTGTATGAACTTTTAACAAATTAGTTACAATATATATATAGGTACCTAGTAACCCTAAACCACTTAGTGGTATTAGAATACAATGGGTATAAAACCATGGGCTCAAACCATTTATACTCGCTAATTAAGGAGACTGCCCCAAAAATAAGACCATAGGCTAAAACCACCCATACTCGCTAATTAAGGAGACTGCCCCAAAAATGACCATGGGTTAAAACCACCCATACCCGCTAATTAAGGAGAATACCCCCAAAATAAGACCATGCATGTTTTTTCATGCAAAGGATACAACACATCCAATAGTGAAAAATGAGAAGCATTGCTACCTTTTGTGGGCATTCAATTACCTTGGGCAAAATATCTATTATCACTATTACTTTCCTCTAATTTATGTTAGTGAATTGGTGGCTACATATTTAGGTTTTGCTCATAGAAAATTTTGGAGTACATTTAAATTATACGTTGAAGGTATTAAAGATGAAAATTTTCTTGTGGCTACGGAGCTTGGGAGAATTGTAATAGAGGGTGAATAAATTATAGCATTTTTACGCCCTTCCAATTTATTTTTCCTTTTGTTTTCATCCTTGAAGGTTGATGCATTATGAGTCTTGAAAGTAGTAGTGTGTTCTACAGGTGCACACATGGAAGACTGGTGCTCATATGTGGTGGGATGGAGCATACAAATTTTACATGCTGAAAAGGAACAACCTTTGCACATTTGAAAAGTTATATGGAGGAAGATTTCTTTGAGAGCCTCAAGGCTTAGAATATTTTGGGTGGTGTTTGAGGATTTTGTTTAGGTAGATTTCTATTCTATCTAAACTACAAAACCTATATTCAATCATAGGGAAGAGATGAAATTATATGGGTTTTAAGTGGAGAACAATGAGGAGCATGTAGTTTAGTGTTGGTGGTAGTGTTTTATTTATCAGTTTGGTATACATTTTGACAATTGAAGAGTTAATGAATGGTGGTTAAATGTCAAGCTCCAAAAGAAAGTGTTAGAGAATGGTCCAATTAGACATCTAACTAGCAACAACTATTATATTAATATTGTATATAGTTTGTCTTATAGTGTTAGACTAGTTATTTTCTTACTTTTTATTTTAAAATATTAATAATGTATATAATTTGTCTTATAGTGTTAGACTAGCTATTTTCTCCCTTGTATTTTGGAAAGTATAAAAAGCTAACCAAAGTACATATACATTTTTTATAATTTTATAAAACAAGTGTTTGTAGTCGTTGGAGCTGTGAAAGTTAATCATTTTTGCTCTTTTTGAGCAATCACTCTTGTCTTGGTGAAGAATATCTTTTATTAGTAGTTATCTTTTTTTGTGTGTACTAAGTATGTGAATTGGTGGCTTTCATTTTAATTTTTGTTTGATGTCCAGAGTACATTTAATATGCATGTTTAAGTATACTTTGGAAACCAATCCTGTAATTTTTTTTTGGCACCTTTCACATGCTTTAGATTTTCTATATCATTCCAATGATGCATTTTGGTGCAAAAAAAAACCTAGCTACTAATTTAATTGCAAAGCTAAATTTAAGTTTGGAAATGGTAAGGTTTGTAACACTTCTCACTAGCTTAGAAAAGATTCTTATTTATTTATTTTAGAGAAATCTTTAGTTATTAATCCCAAACTAAAATCTAAGGGATAAAAGTAGGCTCATAATTGGTCATCTTCAATTTATTCAAAAATCCCTCATTCAAACTACTTTCAAGGGAAGACAACGGTGAAGAAAACCTAATCTACTATTTTAGGTACATTATCCAGTTTTGCTTTTACTCAGCACAACAAATTTGATCTCCATGAGTTCCAATTCATTAATCTTAATATATAAATTTGAGTTTGAAGGTTTGTATTGAAGATGGTTCTTATTAGTATGGGCCTTTTTGTACGCTTATTTCATGTATTTTTCTTTAATATATGAACAATAACTGTTAGTTGGACAAATCCCTTCCTATTGAACCAATGTTAATTGTTATTAACCAAAGCTTCTATACTTGGAACCATGCCAAGTCAGTTGCTCACTTGTCTTGGATAATTCAATGAATTCCCATGCCTTGTTGTGCATGAAGGTATTTTCTTTGTTTTCATCATGTCATTGCATTTACTTCTAGGAAAGAAGTGAGGATTTGGGGATCTCAAAATATAAGTGCAAATTTTCTTACCTTACATATAGATTTGCTTTGACAAAGCCTTTCAAGCTTTGTGTTTTAGACTTCTTCTTGAGTTGCTTTGTTGATTAGAAATGACCATCTGACTTGTCTTCTTCATCTTTCATTTCATTTTTTAAGGTTACTATATGTTTCTTGTTTATTGTCATATACAGAGGAAGCTTAACATTAACTCTTACTAATTTCATCATGTTAACACTATTAAAAGACTTAAAGGAGAAATCCTTGCTTAAAATTAGCTTTCTACCAACATTATAATTTGATACACATCCCTTTGTCTCTTTATTGAAACCTACAAAAAAAGATTTGTATTTTTGCTTCTAATTTATATGTTTTTTTATTTTAGGAACATGAATGTAAGTAAGGATGCCAAAATGAATGGGCTAGCTTTGGTTTTTCCCCCTCCATGCCTCCTTGAGTGGTTTCTCTAACACATGAGTTGGATTTTTACCCACCAAACAAGTACTTTGGACAATTATCATTTTTATTGAAGATTTAAGATGTTTTGTTGCCTTGATATTCCATGCTTTGCAATATTTTAGAATTTATTTAGAGCCAAACCTACCACCACTAATTTTCAGCTTCTCTAACTTCTTAACATACTTATTTTCAGTCAACTATTTAAAGTCAAGATTATAAGTCTAGATTTATTCTAAATAAGCAGAGACAATTTTCTTCTTAGGTTATCAATAAATGTGATATAGTATCTTGAACTACTAAAAAAAATTGTTGTCTTTTAGGTATACTAATGTTATTATAAACCACTTTAAAACTATTTTTTTGAAAGCATATAGTCAATGTCACTGCCACATTAAGCAAACTTCATAAATAGAAAACAATCTTTTTTTTTATTTGATTATAAAGCTATTGTGCTTAAATTTAAAATTGACCTATAGATTATCATATAAATAGCACATATTGCATTATATTTACCTAAATGCTAATGCCACCCCTTTAGGTTTGTACATACATTTCTTGAAGAAAATTGTAAGACTTTACTTTCATGGTCTTTAAATGTGGTAAGAAGTTTTTAGATATTAAAATCTATTCACAAATCTTATGGGATGAAGTTAACTAATATTTTGGCAAATCAAATACATATAAAATTTTGTTCATAGTTTAAAATTTATTATGTGAGAGTTGCAATGAGATAGCTTTGTATGTGCATACAACTAGATGTTGACCATCACTTAAAATCATTGTTTCATTCTCAATTTAGAAGGAGAATCAAACCACTCCTTTTGAGAAGAGATTTATTTTAACTTTTGAGGCCTCTAAAATCCAAGAATTAATAATCCTTTAGATTTATTTGTCTCATTTACAACATAGAGAGAGTTGATCTTTGAAAAATGCCATGGGCTAGCTAAGGTATCTAAACATTGCCTAACACACCAAAAGTGGAAATAATTATTCAAATTAATACCATGGCATGTTAAGCATAACATAATATGTTTAAATGCATGGTCAAAGGTGTAAAAGAGGTTAATAATATTCAATAAAGGCTTATACAATAATACATCAAAGATAAATTAATTCAAATGTAAAAAATACTCATCTTTATAACATGCATTTTCTACCAGAAATTGTGATAAATTTAGATAGTAAAGAGTTGATTATTTTCTTTCCTTTGTTGATATAGGCATTAGAATTGACTTTCTTCAACAATAAAGCTTTCAAAAAACATATTGTTGTATCTTTATGTTTTGTTTACTTCCATATAATTCCTAAGGTAGAGTTTCAACTAAACCTCCAAATGTCAAGATTGTAATTGAAAATATTATATGAGACCAATGAACTCATTTCTCCATAATTTTTTATGATCTAGTGTCAATAGTAACAAGGAAGAAAAAGTTTCCTGTATTTAGGAATGGAAATTTTACATAACAATCCTTGATTAATAGATTCCTTTGCTTTAACATGTATAAACACTAAATTATAAGATTAAATATATAATTTATATGCAGGATGAATATTATATCATATAACATACCTCCATAGTATATTTTTGTAATAGATATGGTTCATTTAATTACCTCTCTTCAATGTATAATGATTAGACTTGTAAAGATACCTCTTTACTGCTACATGTTCATCAATATTACCTTTGATAATTTTGGAAAATATACCTTAGCCTTTACCCTTGTATACCTTGTTTGTGTATGTTCTTGCAAGGGCATATTTTTAGTTGAATATTTAATTACATTTGTTTCTTCCTTGTGCACTCCTATGTATGAAGAGAGTAGTTTATAGTCTTGCATGATATGTCTTATTTGAGTGTTTGATGCATCCAATGAATCTACATTCTTCAACAATGGTTGAACCACTTGGTTAATTGGAATGTAAGGGCTGCATGAAGCCAACATTCTTACACATCCAAAACTTTATTAATTTTACTAAAACATTGTGCTTATAGGCTATGTGGGCCTCTTTTATTATCACTTATTTTTTCCCAAAATGTCTAGTCAACAAGTAGATGAGGTCATCCCTTGAGCCAAATAATAAATATTGATTTTTAATATTTAATTGAATGGAAATTTATTTTCTACTTATCAATACAGGGTCCCAAAATATGTGAAGGTTTTTAATGATTATCTTTGCACTTGAGACTAATTAGTAAGGTGATTTAAGAGCTAATAATTTTTATTACTTACAAAGCAGTTACCAAAAGGATTAAGGACCTCCTTTGAGGGAGGTAATTTTAGTTTAAAATATTTTAAAGGCAAATACTGTTATTCTTTTGATTTAAAACTTGATATAGCTAGATCTTAGTAAAAGAATTTCCATTCTGGGTTCTAATGAAACTTAGCTTGGAATAGCATTATTCATCACCTTTTTGTCTATTAAATTTTGGAATAAACAAATAGAGAATAAAATATAGAGGTTTGATTTCCTTCAGGACATGATGAGTATATCTTTGATACAATAAAATTTATTTCCCCAATTCATTCGATACATTTTACCCCTTTTTCAAGGTTGTGCATAATAATTAAGTAATTGTAAAATAATTATTTTTTAATTCAATCCTCATATATCCATATTCCTTTGCATTTGAGGCATCCAACCTAAATGAGGCTATTGAAAAGCACCTCTCCAACGTAATGGGATAACTTGTGAATGACAAGGGTATAACTCTTCCTTTAGAACGGGATACCTAAGTGACAAAGGTATATCTCTTCCTTTTGAAGGAGATACCAATAGACAGATTTACAAGAACCTATGGGTTAGAGAAACATACTTCCAAGCAACTTTGCAGTGGATATGGTGAAAATATGCATTGCCCAAGACAATAATTTTTTGATTGTAAACTTTTTGCAAGACATTTGTAACTTCCATAACAATGATTACACCATGTACAATCAAGCATATCTATATTTAGACATGGTCTAAATAATTTTTTTATTTATATTTTCTAAGTCCCAAGTGGGTACATGCAATTTGGTTAACTATCCTTCACCATACTGATCAAGTTTGCTGCTCAGTACAAATGGAAACTAAATGGTTTGTGATTTTTAAGAGATTAGAGATTTCTAAGCTTTAGCTTTGAACTATTTAATTACCATGTCTAAGCTTTATTTTTAGATTTAAAGTAAATTAAACAACCCAAATTTTAGATAAGATCAAAATCAAGATTATGAATATGAGAGCCTTCTCCCTCATTATAACCTTTTGATACTCTTTTATGTGACAAACTTGTTAATTAAATAATATTAAATTATATTTATATATATATATAAATAGATGTTATTAACCATTTTATATTAGTTAATATATATACTTCAATTAAAATAATAAAAAATTAAAATTTATATTATTTTATTCTTATATTTATTAATATATTAACTTTTAAAAATATTTTTAAATTTTTTAATAAATATTTTAGATAACAAACTTTTCACTTTAACATAACTAACCATCACCAATCCATTTCAAGGTAACTGCTAGAGTTCCTAAAGGAAAGGTATTGTATTCACTTCATTTCTTACCTTAAAATATTTTAAGGTGGTAATATGGTACATTTATGCTTTTACCTTAACAAAGTCCATATGTATAATTAAACGAGAGTAACTAAAAGTAAAATAGTTTATATTTTTTTTATGCAAGATGTTATAATTATTTAAGTGTTTATAATATGAAATATGTTATATAATCAACCCTTTCAAATTTCAACTTCAAACATTTTATTAAGAATATTTTAAATTTAAAACATTTTCTAAACAAATCGAAAAATATATTTATCCAAGGTATACTGCACCAAAGCTTCTCCTGAATGACCATGGATTTTGCTTAACTTCATTCTTTTGAGCTACCAAAAGTGCTTTATTTTAAAAGGTAGATGCCAATCTCTACTGAATAATAATAGGATGAAACCATCATGCCCATGCTTTTCTGCATGCATTTCTTTCCTCTGACCTAAACGCCTTTGACTATGATATTTGCCTGTATAATAAGTTATTTAAGTTATTTATGTTACTGATGCATGAGACCGGGTATTTTTTCTATATAAAAAAAATATAAAACGAAATTATATTAAAGTAAAGATCAAATTCAAATCTTATGGGAGAATATATAAAAAATATATATAATTAAAATAATAAATAATAGGTTTTTTTATATATTACCCATAAACCTTAAGAGTTATGTTGTCTACCTTATTAAATTTGTACTGTCCAGTTAGGCTTTTGAAAGCATGAATAGAATCTTATTCTCCAAGTCACTCTCCCCGAATATGTTTAAGCCCTTCAGAAAAGAAGCATAATGTTTCTGAGAAAGTCCCCACCAGAGCCAGAGCAGCAGCCACAGTAATGGCTTCCCAAATAGGAATTTATCCTCCTTGCCTATTTTTCAAGCTGGCCTGGTGGCTAAAGATCCATTTGAGGTGTCTCTTATATTCTAGGTTTTCTTTTCCTAGCAACTAATTTTGGTTTATGTTTTTTAAATTAGCAGGTACTTTGAATATTATTGTCTGCATAACTTATGCACTGTAAGGGTAGCAGCTAGTATTATTCTTAAGCTTAGTTAGAAAAATATAATGACATACAATGGATGTTGGTGCAAGTTGCAACCTCGCAACCAATGTTTGAGTGGCAGAATACAGACAGTCAAGATGGTCTTTATCAATATTGTCTGACTTTCCAGATTTGACATTTTTTTCTTCCAGGATTTAATAATGGTCAGTAAAGTTTTTTTTTTTTTTGATTAGTAAAGGGTTTTGAAATGATTTCAAAAGCTTTTACAACTTAAATTGAAAATAGGTAATTTAGTTGGGATTATTTTTCAACCTCAGTTAAAATGGACAAGAATCTAATGGGGCATTCAATGACAAACAGCAGAAGTGGGGACAACACAGCTGCACCATCAAACCAAAAGGAACTTGAATCCCAAACAGAACAGCGTATACTTAAGAAGACATTAATCCTGTAGAACATCAAATATTTAGGGATATATCAAACTAACAGGCTGTTATTTATTTATAGTAAACAAGCTACCAGAGATATGTCAGCATCATTAGTTTCCTTTAAGTCGACTCTTTCTTCACTATAGGTAACTCTAAAAGTTGGATTAGTAGAACTAGGGATGGTAACATAGATAACACATCTACCAACACTAACGCCTTTGATAAACTGAAAAACATAAACGTAATTTAATAAATTTTATTTGACTAACACAATTTGATGAATTTTGACCGACATTACACCTACTTGAAATGACCTTACCAATACACGTTCTAAATCTCAAATTAATCTAAATACAAACTCAAAGAAAAACCACTAACCCCACAACCGCATCCAAACATGAAAGGAAGAGCTTTCCATTGAAATTTATATGGACATCAAAGGAAGAGCTTTCCAGTAGAGATTTGATTTAAAGGAAACCCTAGATTTTCTGAGACTTCGGTATCATCATGCTTACGGAGTTCCACATTTTCACATATTCGTTCTATTAGAATTTTAATGCGAGTTAGATAGATAGATATAGTCTCACTGCTTTGCAAGCTTTTCCCACTCCTAGGGACTCCAATAAAAATTTTGATGGGGTCTAGGTTTAAGGTTTAAATAAGAAAAATAAATTTCACATGAAAATGGTTGAAAAAAAATATTAAATAAAGATGTTTCATGAAAATTGCCCATATAAATTATAACCTTATACAATATACTTTACTTTCTTACAAGCCTTCGAACTGAAAGAGGCAACAAAATATCATGTGTATAAAGAGGAACATGTTGCAAGCTTCAACCTATCTGTGGCAGTCTGAACAAACCCCATCCATTACATGATGCCTGTAATACATCCAGCTAATCAGACGCAATTGCTAAACAGTCTTGAGCATAATGGCTTATAACTGACTAATGGCAATTGAGTGCACGACTTATAAATGTACTAATGCTCCTCTAATTCCTGAATAAACCCTAAACCCTATTGGGGTTGAGAGACAGCTTTCAACTCTATAGTTTTCAGTTGTTTTGTTGGTATATAGTACTTGGGACTATAAGAAATATTGTAAAAGACCCCAAACTCTTAATTTCCTCGTAACCCACTCCTCCATTCAATATAAAAACTAGAACTAACTACCAAGGACCTGTATTTGACAGTAACGAAGACTAATTACAACGGACTGGTGCGACCATACCAGTCCTTGGTAGTTAGTCTTCGTTATTGTATTTCGTGGAGTGTTACATAGTAAAATGGGAAGAATTGAATTCATTTAGCTTATAATCTAACATTTAAATTTAGATTCCTCAGCTCCCCATCTTCAAAAAAAAATATTCACTTGGAAAATGTCCTGCTCTCGTCAATTTATACAGTCGATGTTTCTTTTTAGTTTCTTTTTAGATGAGCTCTATGCGCTGAGTACATCTTCAAACATCCATACTATATCTTCAAACGACAACTTGGATCCACAAGTATCCAAACTCAGTTGTTCATTTCATCTGTTCAAAAAAAATTCAGTTTTATACTGCTGTAAATGACAATATTTCATAACTTCTCTTATCACCACATGGATATTCAATCATAAATTTCTTTAAATAAACATCAAGCCATTATAATAAAATTCCTATGTGAGTTATAGAAATTTCCCTTTTCCATATGTATATATTTGTCTCTCTCTTTTGATAAGTGTGTGGATAAGAACTTTTCAGTGGCCTTTTCAGGCCTCTTTTTTCTCAGATCCTGCTTGCCTAAACTCAATCATTTAAGATATAGACTTCTAATAATTCGTTTTTATGCAATATAGAGAGGATACATTGTGCATGATGATCCTGAACCGACTGATCAGATGCTTTCGTCAGAGAAAAGGCAAACTTTACAATGCCTTGAGGTGAGGGGAACCATAATCGAATGGAAACAATGTGAGGTGGATTAACTTGTGAATTTATCACTTTTCTTTTAGACGTGGGAAGTTGGTCTTCACTGAATGGTCATACCGTCGTTTAAAAGTTTTAAGTGGTGGGTTTACTATGAAGATGTTAAGGATTTTTTTTTTTTTCCTCCGCATTCGAAGTGGATTAACTTGTGACTTCATCACTGTCTTTTGGCCATGGGAAGTTGGTTTCCACTGGATGATCACGTGGTCGTTTAGGAGTGTTAAGTAAGTGGGCTCGCTGTAAAGAGGTTGACTGTTCCTTCTCCCTCCGCACTTGAAGTGGATTAACTTGTGACTTTATCACATGTCTTGTAGACGTGGGAAGTTGCACTTCACTATATGACCACAGGGTGGTTTAGGAATGTTAAGTGGTATTAGACATGTTTTTAGTGGTTTCATGTACCTATGTAAGCATAACATCACAATATATTAATGAAATTATTTGATGGTATTGTTATATTGAACTGTTCAAATTTTTAGATTAATAATTATTATTATTATTTTATAATTTTAAATATATGATAAAATGAAAAATTAAAATGGTTAATATGTAGAACTTGTAAAGAAATAAAGTTATTGGTAGGTTGAATTCTAAAATTTTTGAGATAGAAGATATTTAATATTATTTAAACTTTAAAATATTTAATTTTATGATAGATGGTCACTTTATATGGGTTTAATTTGTTAAGATAAAGTTATTGCAGTATAAACAGTTGTAAGGTTTCTTAAATTGTGGTATTTTTCATTTTTATAATATTATAATAATATTGTAATAATGTTTTTGAATAAGAAATTTGATCTAATTAATTAGCTTATGTTTTGTTGTTATTAGCAACCTAATTATACATGGTTAAATTATATGTAATAGAGTTTATTTTAATAAAAATAATGTCCTTGAAATAATAAATATCTTATGAAAATTTTTAAGTTCTTCGTAATAGAAGGGATGTATTTTTTTAATTTAAAAAATTTCAATTTAAAAGTTTATTTTGGATGTAAAAATTGACATAGATTTATTTTGGAAGGAAGAATTGTAAGGATGATATTATAATGTTGTATGGTTGAATAAAAATTGGTGCATTTGTTATTGTTGTGTAGGGCATTGATATAGTTGAAAACATATTTTTTATGATTAAGCTCTTTGTACTTTGTATTACAAAAGTATACAATTAGATATAACTACCATTTGTTTTAGAGATTTATTTTGGGACTTGCATGTTAAAATAAAACAACAAATCTCACACACAATTGAATCTTGTTGGTAGTTGATGAACTCCAATTTACTAGTGCTCCAAGTAATATATAAAGATTATTTGAAATAATCTATAAAGATTACATAAGAAATCTATAATAAATATTATGTGAGCAGAGGCTTCTCACATAGTAGTGAAGATCAATGATATATATATGAATGAAATATTATCTTTGAATTTTAAGAGTCAAATACTTAATTTTTAATTGATTTATATAAATGTTTAAGTTCATCTCATAATTTATAACATGATAGTGGTTTTGCCTTAAACTTATCTATGAATTTATGATTGGATATCACTTTTTATAATATTTTCTATAATTTTTTTATAAAATACTAAAGTTTTTTTTTTTTTTCATCTTTTTCTTCCTTCATGTTAATGTTAACGAGTGTTAATACCATAGAAATACATTTTTCTTTCCAACTTGACACCTACAAGTTTCAGGGGAGGGAAATGTATAAAAGAGGGTTTATTGGTTTCATTTATTCTCATAATCTAGATTTTCTATTTTTGCTTTTAAATATCTAACAATTGTAACACATCCATTTATAATCTTTTAAATCCCCTTTGACATTATTATTTTAAGGGATCCATGATATTATTATTATTATTATTTTAATTTACATGGTGGAATTCAGAGCCGCCCGAGAAGGTTGTCCGGCTTTTATGGCCGCCACAGTATTCTCCATTGTCCGTTTTGGAAGCTCACATAGATCTTCGTGTAGTCCGCCCCCATAACCACCATGTCACAATCATTTTAAACCTTTTAAGAAAGGGATAAGTGTTCAATCCGATGAAGAGATTTGAACCTTGAACCTTTGCTCGCCCCTTTTAAGGTTTGGTCGAACCAATTTATCTACACCTCAAATCCATGATATTATAAAAAATTAAAAATATGAATTTATCTCTTATATTTATTTAATGGGGTTTCTAAAATTTATTACCTTCCAAAGCAAAGAATAATCCCAAAATGAATATAAACATCCTTGTTTATGCACATTTTAATTATATCTTAGAAGTGCTTGATGGTGTTTATTGTCTTGATTTTTATAAATTAGCAAAATAATCTAACTTTAGGATCTTATGTTTTAAGATAAAATTTGTTTATGTACATTTATCTCCTTTAGACAATCACAATCCAATGAAATATTGGAAAAAAAAATTTCAAGGTTTGGTTTTTTTTTTTTTTTTTTTTTAAGGAGAACGTTTACAAATTACATCAACAACCACTTTCAAGAGGTTTTGAACACAAGATCACTTAAGAAAACAACCACCATCTTAACCACTAGGACAACTGATGTTCGTCAATTAATTAATTTGAAAATATACTACGATATTAGACAAAATTTATTGTTTAATTAAACTTTAAAAAAATATTTAAAAAATATAATATATGACCTCTAGACAAATGAATACTAAGAGAAGAAAGGAGGTACACTAACATTAAACCATGAAATAGCCTTTGAGATAAAGCTTGAGATACTAAAAATGTGGACATGCAAGTTTAACATTATCCACCTAATAGTTGATTCAAATTTAAATAAATGGTCTATGTCAAGACATCCCGTCACATTTCATTTAGTAATCTTAGATCAAATTACAAGAAGGAAGATCTTTGGGGAGTGTGGCCCTCAATTGTATCCTTGTTGTTATACCTTTGGAGAGTGTGGCTCTTAATTGTACCCTCCCTTGTCCTTCACATTATTTTAACAAAATAAATTCAACAAATATAAAGATTTGAAATAAAAATGATATTTTTTATTTTATTTAAATATATTAAAAATTTAAATTTTAGTATTTTAATTATAATTTTTTTTTATTTGGTTATTGTGAAAAACTTCTACCACCAACCCATAGGGCCGAGCAAGCTCTCTCCAACCATGACTTCTCTTAAAGATGAGAGTTATTGTTAGAGTAAATCACTATATAAAAATATATTTATATAGAAAAGCAATTATAGTGTTTCAAACTTTAACGGCAGAATTAAAGAAAAATTAGACAAACACACACAGAAGAAGAGACAACGATTTTAACGTGGTTCACCCAATGTGGGTTACATCCACCGAGAATTTTCAGTCCTTCATTTTCTCAATCCAAGCAATAGAGGGTTACAACCTACAGCAAACATCTGCTGTAATTTCCTCTCTATATTTCCAAGGAAATAACACAGTAATTTTCTTTGTCATAGTCATCTCTGTTTTTCCTCACAACTATATATAAGAAAAAAATAGAAAAACAAACTGCTTTTCTTAATACATTCCAAGATTAACATTGAGTTCCCAACATCTAATTTTGGGATAAAAACAAAAAAACTTTCCTTGGTTGTCCTGTTGTAAATCCGAAAACTTTCTCTGGTAGACTAACAGACTGTAAATCTGGAAACTTTCCCTACCCGTCCTGCAGTAAATCCAGAAACTTTCTCTGTTTAGCCTCCTCATAATTAGGCTCCATTCCTAACAATCTCCCACTTGGAGACTAATTCCATTGCACCATACTGCAACCAAGGACTGAAAAAATTCTCATCATGGCCTCTTATTCCTTAAGGCCAACTGAAGTTGAGCAAAAGCTCAACTTTTCTCTTGACACCACTTTTGTAAGCATATCAGCAGGATTTTGTGATGTGTGAACCTTCCCTAATTTCAAAGATCCATCTTCCACTATTGATCTAATGAAATGATACCTGAGTTTGATGTGTTTAGTTTTTGAATGGAATGCTGAATTCTTTGCAAGGTGTATAGCACTCTGGCTATCACTCCACAACCTATTATCCTCTTGCTTCTTCCGCAGTTCTTCCATTAGTCTTTGCAACCAAACCATCTCTTTGCTTGCTTCGTAGCAGCAACATATTGAGCTTCAGTGGTTGAAAGGGCAACTATGTGTTGGAGTTTAGAAATACAACTAACCGCTCCTCCTCCTATAGTAAATATGTAGCCAGTAGAGCTCCTTCCACCATCAAGATCACCTGCCATATCGAAATCTACAAAACCTTTCAAGCATATATTAGAGCCTCCAAAATTCAAAGAATAATTTGAAGTTCCTCTCAAGTACCCGAGTATCCATTTTACCGCTTGCCAATGTCCTTTTCCCTAGATTACTCATAAATCTACTCACTACTCCCACTGCATGGGCAATATCTGGTCTTGTACAAACCATTGCATACATCAAACTTCCAACCGCTGATGCATAGGGAACCTTAGCCATATGCTCTTGTTCCTTTTGTGTCTTGGGACACAAATCTTTGGTGAGTTTGAAATGCTTTGCCAATGGAGTAGCAACGAACTTTGCATTGTTCATGTTGAATCTCTTAAGCACTTTTTCAATGTATTTTGCTTGTGATAATTTCGAGTGTGACTCTCCTTGTCTCTTGTTATTCTCATACCAAGGATTTGTTTGGCTTCTCCCAAATCCTTCATGGCAAAGGATTTAGCCAACTTCTTCTTGAGCATGTTTATATCTTGCATATTTGTTCCTGCAACTAACATGTCATCCACATACAATAGCAAAATAACATAGTTACCATTTCCAGCTTGCTTAAAATATACACAGTGATCACTTTGACATCTTTCAAACCTTTGATTAGCCATGAACTTATCAAATTTTAAGTACCACTTGTCTAAGAGCTTGTTTTAACCCATACAAGCTCTTTTTCGGTTTACATACCCAATCCTCTTTACCTTTCACCTGAAAGCCTTTTGGTTGGTGCATATAAATTTCCTCCTCCAAATCACCATGAAGAAATGTTTTCTTCACATCCAATTGCTCCAGAAACAAATTTTCTATAGCTACAAGACTCAAAATAGCTCTAATAGAGGTCATTTTTACAACTGGAGAAAAAATCTCATCAAAATCAATACCTTTTTTCTGAGCAAATCCCTTGACCACTAGTCTTGCTTTGTATCTCTTATGCCCTTCATTCTCCTCTTTAATCCTGTACACCCATTTATTGGTCAAAGCTCTTTTACCTTTGGGTAGCTCAACCAAATCCCAAGTTTGGTTGTGAAATAAAGAGTCCATTTCTTCATTCATTGCAAGCTCCCACTTATTCCTGGTATCCATTTGTAATGTTTCCTGAAAACATTCTGGCTCACCAGCATCGGTATACAAAACATAATCGGAGAAACGTTGAGGAATTTTACTTATCCTGGTAGAACGTCTAACAAGACTTTCTGGAGATTGAGGTGCTTGTTGTTGCTGCTGAACATTTTGATCTTCTACCACCTTTGGAGTTACCTTTTCTATGTGTCCATCAAGGTCTATGTATTCAGCATTTTCCTCTTTCTGTTTCTTTCCCTACAACCGATCTTTATACAAGTTTTTTTCATTAAATATGACATCCCTACTTCTAATGACTTTTCGGTTATCACAATCCCATAATCTGTAACCCAAGCCATCAATACCGTAACCAATAAAATAGCACTTTTGGGCCTTAGCATCTAACTTATTTCTCTTCTCTTTGTCTATATGCATAAAAGCCTCACATCCAAATACCTTAAGGAAAGAATAATTCACTGGTTTACCTGTCCAAAGCTCTTCCGGAATTCCTCCATCCAAGGCACTAGACGGTCCTCTATTAATCGGATATACTGCAGTATCAACAGCATGAGCCCATAAAAATAATGGTAAGCCTGCATGTATTCTCATGCTCCTAGCACGCTCCATGATTGTTCTATTCATTCTTTTCGCAACCCCATTTTCTTGAGGTGTTCTTGGAACTACCTTGATTCTTCTAATTCCATTTTTAGAACAAAACACATCAAATTCTCTACTGCAATATTCTCCACCATTATCCGACTTTAGACACTTTAACCTTTTTCTAGTTTCATTTTCAACTAATGCTTTCCAATTCTTAAAGGTATTAAAAACATCACTTTTATTCTTAATGCAATATATCCATGTTTTCCTTGTTGCATCATCAATAAAAAGTACATAGTAAGAGGAACCTCCAAGAGAAGTTACCTGAGCTGGGCCCCAAACATCTGAGTGCACAAGCTCCAATTTCTCTTTCTTCCTTTCCTTGCCATCCTTGAGAAATCTAACTCTCTTTGCTTTACCATAAACACAATCCTCACGGAATTCCAAATCAATCTCTTTTAACTTAGGCAATAACTTTCTTGAATGTAAAATTTCCATACCTTTTCCACTCATATGGCCAAGTCTTTGGTGCCACAAAGATGCACTCTCACCTGTAGAAACTAAATTCATGAAGCAGTGAGAAAAATCAGTAAGTAAATAAAGAGTACCCACCAATTTACCTCTAGCTACTATCAATGAACCTTTAGTAACTTTCCAAGCATTTTCTCCGAATGCAACCGTGTATCCTTCACCATCAAGCTTACTTGCCGATATAAGATTTCTCTTTAAATCTGGTATGTGTCTCACCTCTTTAAGAGCCCATTGACATCCATTTGGGGATTTAATCAAAATCTTTCCAATACCCACGATTTTACATGGTTGGTCATTTCCCAACAGAACTTGTCCATAATCTCCAGAAACATAATCTATGAAGTATTCCCTATGTGAGGTAACATGGAATGAAGCACCACTATCAATTACCCAATAATCACTATTTCTATCAAGAGATAAGATTAAAGCATCTTGTAGAATTTGTCCAGTAATATTGGTTTCTGAAGTGTTACCATTATTATCATTACCTTCATTTCCATCACCCTTTCTTTGCCAACAGTCCTTCTTGAGATGACCCTTTTTGCCATAGTGCCAACACTGTAGCTTTCCTTTTCCACGTGATTTGGATCTGCCTTTGGATTTTCCACGATGTGAACTCTTGCCTCTTTCTCTTCCTCTTCCTCTATTCTCAATAGTTAAGGTGGTGCTAGATGATTCTCCTGTGGTTTTTCTTCTCATGTCCTCACTGAGTATCACACCAACCACATCATCAAATTCTAATTTATTTGAACTCGAAACAGAGTTACTTACCGCCATTACCAAATTGTTCCAACTTTTCGGAAGAGAGCATAAGATTAATAATGCCCTAAGCTCATCATCAAAATCCAATCCTACTGAATGCAATTGATTAGTGACAGTATTAAATTCATTTAAATGATCATGCACAGATCCTCCTTCACTCATTTTTATGTTAAATAACCTTTTCATTAAGAATACCTTATTTGATGTTGATGGTTTCTCATACATCTTGGCCAACTTATCCATGACTCCCTTGGTAGTATTTTCATCAGAGATGTTGAAGGCTACAGTGGCTCCCAAGCACAACCTCATAGTACCCAATGCCTTTCTATCAAGGAGACTCCACTCCTCATCAGACATAGTTGAAGGTCTCTTTGTTTCCCCCTCAAGAGGTAAGTAAAGATCCTTCCGGTACAAGTAATCCTCCATCCGCATCTTCCGTAATTGAAAGTTTTGGCCATTGAATTTTTGAACTCTAAACCTCCCTTCTTCCGCCATTGCTCCCACTTGATCCAGAAATTCTCCTTCTGTCAAGTGCACCCAACAAAACAACCGCTCTGATACCACTTGTTAGAGTAAATCACTATATAAAAATATATTTATATAGAAAAGCAATTATAGTGTTTCAAACTTTAACGGCAAAATTAAAGAAAAATTAGACAAACACACACAGAAGAAGAGACAACGATTTTAACGTGGTTCACCCAATGTGGGTTACATCCACCGAGAATTTTCAGTCCTTCATTTTCTCAATCCAAGCAATAGAGGGTTACAACCTACAGCAAACATCTGCTGTAATTTCCTCTCTATATTTCCAAGGAATTAACACAGTAATTTTCTTTGTCATAGTCATCTCTGTTTTTCCTCACAACTATATATAAAAAAAAAACAGAAAAACAAATTGCTTTTCTTAATACATTCCAAGATTAACATTGAGTTCCCAATATCTAATTTTGGGATAAAAACAAAAAAACTTTCCTTGGTTGTCCTGTTGTAAATCCGAAAACTTTCTCTGGTAGACTAACAGACTGTAAATCTGGAAACTTTCCCTGCCCGTCCTGCAGTAAATCCAGAAACTTTCTCTGTTTAGCCTCCTCATAATTAGGCTCCATTCCTAACAGTTATGCTTATCAATAGGGAATTTAACACAACCACCACACACACTCCTTTACACACTCGCCCATGTTGCGGTTTGAACCTTGGACCTCTCGAAGAAAATTCAAAGCCCAAATCGTTGCACTTTTTTTTTTTTTTAAACGAAAAACCCTTTGTGGGGCTGCCTTGGTCTGAGAGACCACGAACATGAACAGGGGGTTCTACACCATCAAAGTCACCCGGGAGTCGCACCCAGCCCTGCTCGCACCAACATTATCAATTGGATTTTGGGTATCCAATTCAGCTTTTTGGTAGGGTGGAGATTCGAACCTGGGACCTCCCTTGGAGGATTGCCTTCTCCTCTTCAACTCACCTACAACACCTGGGTTATTTTTTTTCTATATAGCAAAAAATCCCTTGCGAGGCCGCCTTGGTCTGAGAGACCACGAACAGGGGGTTCTACACCGTCAAAGTCACCGAGAGTCGCACCCGACCCTACCCGCACCAACATTATCAATTGGATTTTGGATACCCAGTTCAGCTTTTTGGTAGGGTGAAGATTTGAACTTGGGACCTCCCTTGGAGGATTGTCTTCTCCTCTCCAACTCACCTACAACACCTGGATCAAATCGTTACGCTTTAACTTATACTTTTTATTATTAAAATTTATCAAAAGATAATAAAACCTCAAAATAAATTAATTTGTACTCACAAATGATAAAAATCAAATTTTCATTATTTGATGGTAATGTAAGTCCCATCAAGCACCTGCTAGAGGCTATAGCCCGATGGAGAACTTAGTGAAAGACGAACTAAATAACATGCATAGTATATAAGGATAAATGGAAGTCATTTGAGATTTTTTAGATCTTTTATCACATAAGTATTATTAGTATAAAAATATATATTTTAGTTTTTTGTGATAAAATTTTATTGACTTCATTTTTACTCATAATACTAAGATTTATACAGGTTTCCTAAAAAAAAATTGAATAAATATATATATTTTCAATGTTTCCTAGTATTTCAAGTGCTAAAGTAAATCTTAATTTAAATGAAGCTTAAGCACATTTCATTTAAGACCAATGGAGACCTAAGAGATAACCAGTTAATAAATCCATGTAAATGAGAAAAGTGATATGTAGAGTCACAGTAGGGTGGTGTATGTGTTTTAAAAAAACTTGTCAGAGGCTATGGGCTCTATGGAAAACTTATTGAAACTTGAACTAAATAACACGTATAATAAATAAGAATAGATGGAAGCCATTTCATATTTATTAAATCTTTTATAAAACTTATTCAATGGTTTTTTAGTATTCCAACTGCTAAAGTAAATTCTAAGTTAAATAGGCTTACACCTATTTCATTTAAGACCAATGAGTCTCTAAGAGATAAACTATTAATAAATCCATGTAAATGAACGAGTGATATATTTAATGGTATGAATTTAATTGGTTAAATTTTTTTATTTTTAATGAGAATTGTAAGTTACTAAATAAATTTTTCACAATATATAAGTCTAAATATTTATACAATGACAAATATTCAATCCATGATAATAACAAACTCAAAGAAATATTAATGGAAAATATTTTTACTTAAGCAATACAAATATAATTTATTTCAAAGCTTCTTCAATCCTTCATTACAATGTTTTATCTTTAATTTATATAGCTTGGACATGAGACTCTTCACAATCACAAGACTCTTGACCTTTCTACTTTCACTACCTAGCTATTTCGAAGCTTATTCAATCTTTCATTACACTGCTTTGTCTTCAATATATATAACTTGGACATGAGACTTTTCACAATCACAAGACTCTTCATCTTTCTACTTTCACTATCTATCTTCTTAAACTCATAGGAGATATGACTCTTTGTATTTCTCAATGAGAAATATATTTTATTAACTTCTAATAATTAACAAACCTCTAATGATTACACCCTAAAAAATAAATATTTATAAGACTCTTTCACACCACACATTTACAAAGTATTTGCAAATACCAAATAATGTAATAAACTTCAACAACCCCTTGTATTACATTATTTGGTAGAAGATCCATTTGCTTTTAATCTTTCACTTTGGTCTTGGTCTTCCTGCTCTAACTCTAATAGTGACTTTGGCTATTGCGTTCCTTCTAGTTTTGATTTTGCTATTGACTTTGGCTCTTGTCCTATCTTTCATTTTTGGTCTCGAACTTTCTTTTTTATTTAGATAGATCAAGTGAACTTCTTGTTATATTATTTGTGCAATGATAATTACGAAAGAATTCAAATTTATTTTGGTCGAGCGATTTTGTGAAAATATTTGCAAGTTGATCTTCTATAGGAACATATTTTAGTTGAATATGATGGTTTTGAAATGATCATGGATAAAATGACTTGTGCTTCAATATGTTTAGTTCTTTCATGAAAAACTAGATTTTTAGTTAGTTTCAATACTCCTTGATTATCACATTTCAATATTATAGGATTTTCTTTTATCTCCATATTTAAAATAATGTATTGTAACCATAGTGCCTCGCAAATAGTATTTCTTACAGTATGATATTCCTCTTCTATGGAAGAAAGGGCCACTATATATTTTTTACTGTACCATGAAACAAGTCCTAATCTAAGATGAAATACATAACCTAATGTTGATTTTTTGTAAATAGAAATTATTGTTTTTCTGATACTCTAGACCACACTTTGTAGTGTTGCTGATAAAATGTAATATCCTTTTTGTATCTTTCCAGTGTCTTTCTTTAGGATCTTGCATAAATTTAGAGAGAATTTATAACAAAGATAATATCTGGTCTAGTATTTGTTAAGTATAGAAGACTTCCAATTAGTTGACAATACATGATGGTAAATACATATGGTGTTTCATCATACCTTGATAATTGTAGTCCTTGTTCCATGGGTGTCTATTTAGGTTTGCAATCTGTCATTTTGTATCTATTGAGTAATGTTCTTACATATTTAGTTTGAGTGAGTATAATATGGATGTTTTTTCCAAACTTCTAAACCAAGACAATAATGTAGAAGTCCCAAGTTTATCATTTCAAATTCTTTTGACAACCCATTTTTTACATTGTTTATCAATTTTTTTGAATTTATTATAATTACTAAATCATCAACACATACACAAGAATAACTATACCAGTTTCGACTTTTATAACATAAATATTTGAATAAGAGGAACTTATTTTAAAACCATATCGTAAATATGGTTATTGATTTGATATACCATGTTATAGGGGCTTGTTTTTAACCATATAGTGATTTTTTAATTTACAAATCTTTTGTTCTTGTCCCTTAGCAACAAATCCTTCTAGTTGAATCATGTATACTTCCTCTTCAAGATCACCATTAAGAAATGCACTTTTAACATCCATATGATGTATTTTCCATCCAAACTAAGTTGCTAGTGCACAAATTGTACAAATGGTAGTTATTTTTGTTGTGGGTGCAAATGTTTCTTCATAATCAATCCCTTCTATTTGAGCAAAATATTTTACAACCATATGTGTCTTATATTTGTCAATGGAGTCATCTACTTTGTACTTTATCTTGTAAATCCATTTGCATCCTATAGTTTTCTTGCCTTTGGGAAGATCCGATAAATCCTATGTTTTGTTTTTCAATAATGTTGTATGTTTTGTTTCCATTGCTACCTTCCATTCATGTTGACTCATTGCATCTTGTACTAAGGTTGGTTCTTTATTTTCCATTACTAAACTCATTAGTTCTATATTTGCTTCTCCTTTTGTCATACTACGAGTTTGTGGTCTTGTAGTGGTAAGATGAGTAGTCTTTCTAGTTTTGAGTCTTTAAGAGTGTTTGTATACCATTTTTTCTCCTTTTTCTATTTAGGTAACACTGTTATTCGTGAGTATTCAAAAGGTTCATTTATTATTTTTTATTCTTCTTCAAAATATTCTTCATGAATTTCTTTATTTGATGTAATATCTAGAATGTGAATTATAGTATCCTTAGAATGCTCAGTATATGCTTTGTATCTTTCATCAAATACTACATCTTTGCTTATAAAGATGTTTTTGTGATTAAATAAATTATCCTATAATCTTTTGAATCATCATCATATCCAAGGAATATGTCGTATTGTTTTTCATCTAATTTTGTTCTTTTCTGTTTTGGAATATGCATGTATGCTTTATATCAAAAAAATCTTGGATGTATTATTGATGGATTTTGTCTTGACCAAGAGAGTAATATTTTTAAGACTTCTTATAGGAGATATGTTTTGGATGTATACTACAATACTGACAACCTCTACCCAATATTGTTGTTCAAGATTTGCTTCCTTAAGCATGCAACAAGTCATTTCCATAATAGAATGATTTCTTCTTTCAACAATACCATTTTTTTGTGGTGTATAAGTTGTAGTAAGTTGACTTTTTATACTATTTTATATTAGAAATTATTCAAATTCTTTAGACAAATATTCTCCTCTATCTGAGTGAAGTATGTGAATGTTTCTGATTTTAATTTCAAGACGTATATCCATATTTTATATGAATAGTCATCAATAAATAACTGAAAATATTTGTATTCTCTAAGACTAACTAACATTGGTCCACATAAGTCTGTATGTATCACTTCTAATGGTTATATGGCTCTATGTGAACTTAGTTCAAATAGTACTCTATTATTTTCTAGCTAAACATTTTGGACAAATTATAGTTTTCCATGTTAAATTAGGTAAGTTTGCTACCATTTGGTATATATTCAACTCATTTAAGGATGAAACACTTATATGTCTAAATATCTTATGCTAAAGATCTCTTGCTTTAGATGTTTTTATAAATAGAGAAATATTTGATGATGATGAAGTATCAAAGTGCAAATAGATTGTTTATGAAGAATCTAGTGGTTGTAAATTCTCCGTGTTTAGTAATGAGTCATTTTTTCTTATCAATAACTTTGAACTCAACCAATATTTTTTTGGTATAACATCTAAGATACTGATAATAGATTAGTAGATAACCTAGGTATATACAATATATTATCAATTGTGCATTTTCCATCAGGTAGATTGATTGATATATTTCTTGTACCTTTGACCTATAAGTTTGGTCATTTGCAATTGTAACTATTTTTTCTTATATTTCTTGGAGAAAATTAAACCATGTTTATTTCTTGTCATATGTTTACTTGCCTTTAAGTCAATATACCAATAATTATGCTCTTACTTTCGTATGCCTTGTATTATTTCGTATTTTTGTTTCCCATTTTTCTATTAAATTTGGTTTGACTCATTTGACCATATTTTTTATTGTAACAATATTTTCTTTGATTTTAAATAAATATTGATGAAGACATCAAATTTTCTTTACTTGTCAAGTAAAAAAATCCTTCCAAGGTTCTTTTATTTAGGTAAAGTTCCTTCTTTTATTCAAATTCTTTCTATCTCTTTTCTCAATTTATTTCCCTTTCAAATATTTCTCTCTTTTCAATATTTCCAATTTTTTTCTTGTTGAATTTTCCTTCCTTTTTATAAACAACTTTGACTTTTCAATTTTCTTTAAACTACCTTCAAATATTTCCTTTAAACTTTAAACTATCGATAACTTTTGTACCTTTAAATTACCTTCAAATATTTCTTTCACCAACCTTTGTTTTATATTTGAAATCTTTAAAAAAATACCACCTCAAAAATTATTTACCTTGGATGTTTCCAACGACACACTAATTATTTGAGCATTTCAACTTGGAGGTATTTGTTTTGGATTTAAACTCTAATGCAGTATATCCTGCAACATTCTAACAACTTAATATTTGGTGTCGTTGCCTTCTAATGCACTTTCCACCATCCTTCTGTAGACCATAAAGTTTATCTAATGCATGAATTCTCTAGGTTGTTCTAGTCGTTCTCCTTAGGCATTATAAAAAAAAATTCTATTCATCTACTTGTTTTGGTTTGAATATTTACAACGCTCTCCAAAATCTTCTACAAACTTCTTCATGCATTCCCTACTTTCTCCAGTCATTTCCTACATATGTTTCATGGGTTCTTTTCTCCAATCGTCTCCTTGCATATTTATTGCTCAAATGTTTCCTTAGTCTCCTTGGATGTCTCTTCTCCTTAGAGATCTACCATCATCAATCTTGCACACCATGGTGGTTTCACAGACACTGCTCTCTCTCTTTCACAAGATTCTTAGTATTGCAGCTCTCTCTATTTCACGAGATGATTAGTATTGCTACTCTCTCTCTATCTACCAATAATGACTATTCACACAATAGTGGTTCTCCTTTTCCATAGTATCTTTGATACCACTATTAGCTATTAAGTAATTTTCTCACAATATATCAAGTTTAAATATTTATACAATGATATACATTTAATCCATGATAATAACATACTCACTTCAAATATTGTTGGAAAATGTATATACTTAAGTAATGCAAATGCAATGTATTGTAGAGCTTCTTCAAGTCTTCATTACAATGCTTTATCTTCAATATATACAACTTGGACATGAGACTCCACATTCACAGGACTCTTGACCTTTCCACTTTCACTAACTCTCCAACTTCTCAAAATCACAGGTGTTAGGAATCTTCTAACTAAAACAAACACATTCACATAAATATTGCAATAAAAACGACATGAAAGAATAAAATATTACAATACAAAATATAAGTACAGAAATATATATATTAATCTCATAAATCACAATACAGAATCATGGGCCTCTTCGAGGAGGAAACCTCCTTCAATACTTCCATTCAATATGCAAAAAGATACATTCGTTTATGCCCCATTGTATTTTAAAGATACACTTCATGCAACCCTAACCTAACACTCAAGAGTTGGCTTACATGCAAAGTGTCATCGGAGCTAGAATCTTCTACCAAACAAATAATTATAGTATTTATAATGGTTACATGAAATGGTCCCACTTGTGTAGGGACCTCAATTTCCACATGTCATTACAAAATATTATAAAATATTATAAAGTATCATTAAAGTGGGATCCCCATGTTGGAAAGGGGTCAAAATATAATAATATTAGAATTATATAATAATGTTAGGATGGGATCCTAACATGCCCTTCTCTATCCTCAAAGTTGAATATGAAGAAACTGCTACTCTAGCTATTGGAGGTACTCCTATATAGCATCTTCAAGTTGTAACTTGTGCGATTGAACAATAATATATGTGATGATATAGTTACAAAGGGTGTGTGATATCTGGTCCAAAATGTGTTCACGGCTCAAGCATGATAGAACCTTCTTCTAGTTCTAGTAAAGTGGATTGAACCTATACCTTATTGTCCATAAAATTCTTGAGAGAAGAGACGTATAATACTGGATGGATATTTGACATAGCCGAAAGAGCCAATTTGTAGGTCATTGAACTAATCCACTGTAAAACCTAGTAGGGTTCATAGTATTTGGCATCTGTGAAGCTAGAGTGATGATTGTTTATAGGGTTGCAAGTAGAGAAAAAATATATCTCCTACTTCAAAGCTATTCTTAGAATGATATTGATCCACTTGTTGATGCATACGGTTCTAGGCCAATTCAATATTCATCTTAAGTTGTGGAAGGACTACAACATGCTAGATGAGAGTGGTGTCTACAATATGAGCCTTGGAGCTTCCTAAAATGTAAGAGGAGGGTGTTTATGGAGGACAACTGTATACTACTTCAAAGGGGTAACCTTGGTAGTAGTGTGATATAAATTATTATACCACCATTCGGCCAAGGGAAACCACTTTGCCCCCTATGTAAGATGTTTGTAGGTAAAGCAACAAAGGTATATCTTCAAGCATTTGTTAACAATTTATGTTTCGCCATCCATCTATGGATGATAGGCTGAACTCATTTTGAGTTGAATTCCCTACAACTTGAATAGTTCCTGCCAAAAATGACTAGTAAAGGTAGGGTCTTTGTCTAACACAATAGATGCGAGTATGCCATGAAGGTGAAATATGGAATCTAAAAATATTTGGGCTACTACTAAGGTTGTGTAGGGATGAGAGAGGAAGAAAAATGAGCATACTTTATGAGATGATCCACTACCACTAGAATAATTGATCTTCCTCCCAACTTGGATAACCCTTCAATAAAATCCATGAAAATATATGTCCATACTTATTCTGGAATTGGTAAGGGCTGAAGGGTTCTAGAACACACAATTTCTTCTTTCATTCTTTAACACATGTCACATTCAGCCACAAAGGTTTGAATATTCTTCTTCATTCCCTTCCAAAGAAAGTACGCTTGGTCCTTTCATAGGTTTTTAGAAACCCATAATGTCCCATTGTTGGTGAGGCATACATTTCCTTCAAGATGAATTCCCACATTTGTGAAGTTTGGGACCTGACAAGTCAGTCATGATATCTCAAATTTTATCTATCCCAAATGTATCCAAGGTATGATTTAGGCTCTGTTTGGAGTTTAGTGATCAAATTTTGCAAGCCTGAATTCTTGGCCATGTCCTCTCTGAGAGAATTAACCCATTAAGGTATCGAGGAAGAGATAACATGTAACATAATTTGATCCTCAAGCTGCTAGGATAGTGCATCAACCATGATATTCTCCTTTCCTTTTTTATATGTGATTTCATAATCATAGCCTATCAATTTAGAAACCCACTTTTGTTGTTTAGGTGTGGCTACTCATTGTTCCAGAAAGTACTTAAAACTTTGGTGGTCAATTTTGATTAAAAAATGATGCCCAATGAGATATGGCCTCCAATGATTTACAACATGTAAAATAGCTAGCATCTCCTTTTCATAGGTATATTTTTCTAAATTTTGGCATGAAAGTGCTTTATTGTTTATGGCCAGTGGTATTCATTCTTGCATCAACACGACCCCTATGCCATTGCCCAAAACATGTTAGGACCCCATCCTAACACCTTGATGTAATAGTCCTTGTGGAACGTGGGTAGTACCCATGTTAATATTTTGTAATATTTTATTATAGTTTTGGATTAAGAAGCACCTATGCCAAATGGTGCCCTTCTATGTAACCATTTTTCAAGAATGTAACTGATTGTAGGTAGGAGATTCTAGCCTGGGTGGCATTTTGCATGTAAGCCAACCTTGGGAGTTAGGTGCTAGAGGAATTCCTTAAAATTATGAGGGGTAGTATTGTATGTATCTTTTTGCATAATTGAATGAAGTATTGAAGGAGTTTTCCCCCTCGAAGAGGCTTGCGATTCAGTGCTATTGTGAGATTGTTCCTTTTCTACAATTTATTTCCAAAGTGTGCATTTTATTTCCATAGTGTGTTGTGAGCATATATGTTTATTTTTCGTATTTGTGTGAGTGTGTTTATTTTTAATAGTAGGTTCCTAACAAGTGGTATCAGAGCGCTTTCTAGGGTCGTGTTCTGCTGTGACTATGACAGTTTCTACCATTTCGATTGTTAGATATAAGATTTATGTGTTTCAGTTTTTCCTTCCGGTAATTTTTCCTTATTAAAAAAACAAAAAACCAACAAAAAAAATAGTCTTTTATCCATAATAGTTGAGTAGGTTAGAAACCCTATGCTAGGGGTTTTAAAATATCATGAAGGAGTTATCATTATTGGCTAAGCTAGATAGCCCATAAAGCATCTAGTGAAGTGAGGGGTGATCAGGCTCCAATACCCATGCCTCAGACAGCACTTGCACACATATTTGAGCTCCCACGTATCTTCGAGTATATCAGGAGACCATCTAGGATTAAACAAAATTTTATCCCTAGGAAGCTTTTTGACCTTGTATTATCCATAGTGCATAGGACATAACATCCTAGAAGACTACCCTCCTATACTATCAGAGAGGCAGATAGTGTGCTCAAGGGTATGTGGAATCCTCCTTGAGTAGTGGCCTAAAATATTGGTCTGAGCACTATTGTTCATCATTATGGTATAACAAAGGGCCTATGGGTATTACATACACCTTTGCCTAGCGTACCCTAGTTCTATTTAAACCTACAAATAAAGTTTATTCTCCAAGTCTTTTTATTTTGCTTAACCTGCAACCAAAAATTTGAACTTATTACCATATCCTTCACAGAAGTTGAGCATACGAAGAAGACATCCCTATTCCAAAAATCTTACATGCAAAATAGATAATACAAAATCACTAGAAAAATATAACAAGTGGACAAGAAGCTTCAGAGTCTAAAACAGGGGAAATAGGGGGGTCAGAGTCAATTACAATTAGGAAAATTTTGCTAGTAATAATCAATATAGGGTTGTCAGGATATTAGTGTCATAATAGTCACTTGCACAGTCAGAACAATTACCTGTGATAGTCAGAACAAAAATAAATAAAATTTATGTGATAGAGTCAGAATCAAACATGGAACAAAATAGTGTCAAGAATCAGTTAGTGGTCAGATAGTCAGAACAAAGCGTCATAAAAAGGGTGTTCGACATAGAACTCAATTTTTGATCCAAACCTCTAGAGAAAAACCGACCACACCAGTAGACTCGTCAAAACAATAATATAAAAAAAATTGGGGTGCCCAAAATTAATGTTGTGGTAAATAGCTCATTGTATTATCATTTTGATATACCACACCCAAACCATTTTTTGGACCCTTACTAAAAATAGTAACTCCTAAAACCACCTTTCTATTTTTAGTAAGTTCCTCAAAAAGGATACAAACCTTCAAATATGGCTGAGGGTACTCGACAACAAGAATTAGACAGGGATATTCAAGCCAAAGTGGAAGTTGCAGGCACAAAAATATGGGATTCATTTAACAAAAACCTATAGGTGATATAGTCACAACTCCAAACTATCCAAGAAACTATGAGTGGAATTTCCATTGCACAAAAGGAAATGAAGGTTGAGTTGGATAGTCGTACCTCTGTTGGTTTCGTAGGTAACCATGACCAAGAAGAAGTTGGTACAAGCAACCACCAATGAATTATACCAACTCACAATGGAATGAGATTACCAAAATTAGACTTTCCCAAGTTTGATGGAAAGGATCCTGAGGGGTGGATTTGTAAGGTAGAACAATATTTCACTCTTCATAATATTGATCGTTTCCTATGGTTGACCATTGCTTCTTTTAATTTTGAATCAGATGCACTCCATTGGTTTTTATGGCTTAGAAAGCCGAACCTGAACTCTCTTGGTCCAAATTTGGGCAACGCCTACTCACTCATTTTGGTCCTAGCGAGTTTGAAGATTTTACAGGAGCCCTTTTCAAACTTAGACAAACCTCAACCATTCGAGAATACCAAACTCAATTTGAAAAACTTGCCAATCGAACCACTAGTCTAAGTGTTGACTCTTTCCAAAGTTGTTTTGTGAGTGGATTGAAGGATGACATCAGGGTTGAGGTTAAGTTGTTGTGACCTCAATCACTACCACAGGCCATACAATTGGTCAAATTGGCAGAAGATAAATTCAAGGCTCTCGGTCGAACTTCTAAATTTCCTCCATCTAAGCCATATTTTTCAACCAAGCCAATGCCAAGTCCTACTACTAAATCTCCACCTATAAAAATATTGAGTCATGAGGAGATGGAGAATAGAAAGGCACAAGGGTTATGTTACAATTGTGATGAGAAATATACTAGAGGGTACAAGTGTGTGCAACAAAAATTGTACTTGCTCGATATGGATGAAGTTCCCACTACAAAATATTTTGAGGATGAGGAGGATTCTCAAGAAACAGAAACCACAGACCAGTCGATTGATCAAGAGGAAACCCAACCAAAAATTTTTGTACATGCTCTAGCGGGAGTATCCACTCCCCAAACCATGAAGGTGATTGGCCATTTCAAGGGACAAAGGGTCATCATTTTGATTGACTCTAGTAGTACACATAATTTTATTGATCCATGTGTAGCCAAACAAGGAAATTATTACATTACCACATGCAATTCCTTCGAAGTCATGATTGCTAATGGTGGCACCCTACCATGCAAAGGCAAATATCATAATGTTAAACTCAAAATTGGGGACTATAATCTCAAGTTCGACATGTTTGCCTTACCCTTAGGAGGGTGTGATATAGTTTTGGGAGCGCAATGGTTAAGAATGTTAGGACCAGTACTATGGGATTTTGTAGAATTATGGATGAAATTTAGTCAAGATAGGCAAGAATATACTTTTCGTGGCACAAAGGTGGGAGTAGTTTAGTTTATATCTTCTCATAAGATGGAAAATTTGTTAAAGAAATCTTCCCATGGCGTGGTAGCTCAACTTTTTGCTATCACTAGCCCTCAAGCAAGGGGAGTCTAATCACCCACAACAATTACAGGGTATATTAAACAAGTATGCTCATGTCTTTGAGGAACCCAAGGGACTTCCTCCTCAGTGCTCACATGATCATGCAATACAACTTTTTCCTAGCAATCTACCTCCTAATGTTCATCCATACCAGTATGCTTATGCTCAAAAAATTGAAATTGAGAAAATTGTGCAAGAACTTCGAGCTTCTAGAATTATCCATTCTAGTGTTAGTCCATATTCATCACCAATATTTCTAGTCAAAAATAAGGATGGCACTTGGCGTTTGTGTGTGGATTATCGAGATCTTAACAAAATCACTATCAAGGATAAGTTCCCTATTCCTATCATTGATGAACTACTTGATGAGTTGCATGGGGCTCAATATTTCTCCAAGTTGGATTTACGATTGGGCTATCACCAAATTCGCATTAAGAATGAAGATATTCCCAAAATAGCTTTTCAAACTCATGAAGGGCATTATGAATTTTTGGTTATACCTTTTGGTTTGACCAATGCACCTTCCACCTTTTAGAGTTTGATGAATTCTATTTTTCACCCTCATCTTCGCAAATTCATTCTAGTCTTCTTTGATGACATATTGATCTATAGTCACACATGGGAGGATCATCTTCACCACTTAGATGAAACCCTCAAACTTTTGTCTGACCATCAACTTTATGCAAAGCAATCAAAATATTCCTTTGGTCAGCAGGAGGTTGAATATTTGGGACACATAGTCACTAAGGAAGGAGTTCAGGTGGATCCTAAGAAAATCTAGGCAGTTCAAGATTGGCCCAAACCTCATACATTGAAGGGACTTCGTGGATTCTTGGGTCTTACAGGATATTACAAGAAATTTGTGAAAAATTATGGCAAGATCATAGCTCCTTTAACAACCATGTTGAGGAAAAATTATTTTGTGTGGACTGATTTGGTCGAGAAGGCTTTTGTTGATTTGAAGTATGCTATGACCACCACCCCTATTTTGGCAATGCCAGATTTTTCTAAACCATTTGTCATTGAGAGTGATGCATCGGGCATGGGCATTGGGGTAGTTTTAATGTAGGAGGGTCGACCATTGGCTTTCACTAGCAAGGCACTCTCTCCTCAAAATTTGGGCAAGTCCACTTATGAGAAGGAAATGCTTACCATTTTACATGCGGTCACCCATTGGCATCCATATCTCATTGGTCAACATTTTTCCATTAAAACTGATCATCAAAGTCTAAAATATTTTTTAGAACAAAGGGTGGCTACTCTGAAACAACAAAAATGGGTCTCCAAATTGTTGGGGTATGACTATGACATCTCTTATAAGAAAGGTAAAGAGAATGTGGTGGTCGATGCCTTGTCTCATCTCCATGAAGATCAAGCCATGTTACATGCTATCTCTACTCCTCTTCCACAATGGATTCATCAACTTCGTGAGGATCTAGCCAAGGATTCATCATTACAAACTCTCATCCGCACTCTCCAAGAGGATCCTCATTCCCACCCTAGCTATGTTTGGGATGGTCAGGATTTATGATTTCATGACCATTTGGTTATTCCATCTGAGTCTCAAATCAAGGACCTCCTCCTTCAAGAAATGCATGCTTCTCCCACAACTGGTCATTCAGGTTTTCTCAAAACATATACCCAAACCAAGCGTACCTTTTTTTAGAAGGGAATGAAAAAGGACATCAAAATATTTGTGGTCAAATGTGATCGTTGCCAACGCATGAAAGGTGAAACTATGAGTTCTCTAGGGACACTTCAACCTTTGCCCATTCCTGAGTAGGTTTGGATAGATATATCTATGGACTTCATCGAAGGGCTACCAAAATCTGGAGGCAAATTGGTTATTCTAGTGATAGTGGATCATCTTTTAAAGTATGCTCACTTATGTTCCCTATCCCACCCTTATACTGCATCCATTATCGCCCAAATCTTCCTTGACTCCATCTTTCACCTCCATGGGATACCTAAATCCATTATCTCTAATCGGAATCCTACCTTCACCAGTCACTTTTGGTAGGAACTGTTCAAGTTGCAGGGGACACAACTCAAGATGAGTTTGGCCTACCATCCTCAAACCGATGGCCAAACCAAAATTATCAATAAATGCTTGGAAACCTACCTTCGTTGCTTCACTTTTGAACATCCTACTCATTGGGCTAAGTGGATTCCTTTGGTTGAATGGTGGTACAACACCACCTATCACTCTGCCACTAAGGTGACTCCATTTGAAGTAGTCTATGGTCAGCTTCCACCAACTCCAACTTCTTACATTCCAAGTAGCTCCAAGGTTCAAGCGGTGGATTCCACTCTTCGCCAACGTGACTCCATTCTTTGCCAACTCAAGCTCAACTTGGACATGGCTCAAAACCATATGAAACAACAAGAAGATCAACACCGTATCGAATGTAGCTTTGTCATTGGTGACATGGTCTTTCTTTGCCTACAACCATACAAACAATCATCTCTCTAGTTGCGTGGTTGTCAAAAACTTACCACCAAATACTATGGTCCTTATCAGGTATTGCAGAGGCTTGGAGCGACGACATACAAACTAGCCCTTTCGGCTAGTTCCAAACTTCATCCAGTCTTCCATGTGTCATCTCTCAAGAAGGTTATTGGCAACAAGGTGCAGGTGCAGTCTACACTTCTAGAGTTGGATGAGGAAGGGTCCATCATTCTTGAACCTGAATGTATTCTTGACCGTAGATCATGCATCCTTCATCGGCATGTTATCATAGATGTCTTGGTCCAATGGCATGGCTTACAACCAGAATATGTGACATGGGAACCTCTTCACCACATCCAGTAACAATTTCCTCACCTTCAACTTTGAGGACAAAGCTTTTTGAAGGGGAAGGGCATGTTAGGACCCCATCCTAACACCTTGATGTAATAGTCCTTGTGGAACGTGGGTAGTACCCATGTTAATATTTTGTAATATTTTATTATAGTTTTGGATTAAGAAGCATCTATGCCAAATGGCATCCTTTTATGTAACCATTTTTCAAGAATGTAACTGATTGTAGGTAGGAGATTCTAGCCCGGGTGGCATTTTGCATGTAAGCCAACCTTGGGAGTTAGGTGCTAGAAGAATTCCTTAAAACTATGAGGGGCAGTATTGTATGTATCTTTTTGCATAATTGAATGAAGTATTGAAGGAGGTTGCCCCCTCGAAGAGGCTTGCGATTCAGTGCTATTGTGAGATTGTTCCTTTTCTGCAATTTATTTCCATAGTGTGCATTTTATTTCCATAGTGTGTTGTGAGCATATATGTTTATTTTTTGTATTTGTGTGAGTGTGTTTATTTTTAATAGTAGGTTCCTAACAAAACATCACTTTTAATTACAAAGGGTTTAGAAAAATCAGGCATTGCTAACATTGGGGTGGTTTTCATGGCTTATTTTAAGTCATGGAAATCCATCTCGACTAGTTTTGACCAAATAAAATATTTCTTTTTCAACATGGCAGTTAAAGGAGTTGTTATCTTTCCATAAATTTGTATAAATTTACAGTAATACCCCATGAGTCCCAAAAATCCTTGAAGTCCCTTGAGGTTGTGAGGCTTTGGCCACTCTTGAAAAACCTGAATCTTTTTAGGATCAGCTTTAACTCCATCTTCGGTGACAATATGACCCAAATACTCCATTTTAGTCATCCTGAAAGAACACTTAGACCTCTTCGCATAAAGTTTATTCTTAGAAAAAAGTTGTAGAGTTTGATTCAAATGTATGAGATGCTCCTCCCAAGAGTAACTATAAATCAAAATATCATCAAATAAAACTAGAATAAATTTGTGAAGGAATGAGCAAAAGACATTATTCATGAGGCTCTAAAATATGGATGGTACATTAATTAGGCCAAATGGCATGAAAACAATTCACAATAGCCCTCATGAGTTTGAAATGTTGTTTTGGGCTTCCTCCATGAGCCTTATCTGATGATAGCCCAAGCAAAGATCCAACTTGGAGAAAAACTTTGCACCATGTAGCTCATCCAACAATTCATCAATTATTGGGATAGAAATTTTGTCCTTAATGGTGAGCTTATTGAGCTCACAAAAATCTATACACAACTGCCATGACCCATATTTGTTTCTAACCAACAACACTGGAGAAGAATAAGGACTATTACTAGGTCAACTTACCCCTAATTTTAGCAATTCTTGTATCGACTTCTCAATTTATAACTTAAGGGCATAGGGATACCAAGAAGATCTGATGTTAGGTGGCAAGATACCTTGTACCAATGGTATTGCATGAACATGGGAACAACATGGAGGTAATAATATTGGTTCCAAAAATACTGCATCATGCGTAGTTGAAATGAGTTGCAAATCATATTAGGGTTTGTCTTCTTCTCAATTTTGCAGTTGAATTGCAAATATTTGAGCTAGTAACCCATGTGAGAAGTTTTTTAACTTGTCCATATGGCTTGAACTAATAATCTGCAGAGATCCTACTAGTGTACCATTGAGAGTGTAGGACTTTCCATTCTGTGAGAACTACATCCATAATTCAACAAATTTCCAAGCTATTGTTCCTAAGGTACCTATCCATTATGCTCCTAGCAAAACATCACATCCTCCCAGTTGAAGAGCAAACATATCAGTTTTGAATTCATAATCCCCTATCTTCAACTTAACATTATGATATTTACCCTTACAAGGTAATGTTCCACCATACTTCAAAAGAGTTGCAAGCATGTATGCAACAATTTGCTTGCTTGGCTACTCGAGGATCAATAAAATTATGTGTACTACCTAAATCAATGAAAATAGTAAGACGTTGCCCTTTGAATAATCCTACTACCTTCATCGTCTAAGGGATCAAGATTCTTGCAAGTACATGGGAAAATATTTCTAGCTATGATTCTTGTATTTCATCCTCATCTAAGGTTGTTCCTCTGGTGGTTCTACTTCTTCAGGTTATTCATTCCTTTATGATTCCTCTACATCCAACAAAAATAACTTTTTTGGATACATTTATGCCTTAGTGAATACTTCTCATCACAATTATAACATAAGCCTTGTGCTCGATGGACATCCATTTCCTTCGTAGTCAATCGCTTGATTAGGGTAGACTTGTTGCTAGTATTCGATGTGAACTTGTAGGGAAATATGGGTTTGGCTTGTGGGAATTTGGTTGATCTCCTTTAGGTCAATTTTTTTTCTTTCGCTAATATTGCCAATCCTATGGCTTGCATCATAGATCGTGGTTTGAACATGTTTACCTCAACCTTGATATCATCTTTCATTCTAGTGATAAAATAGTTTTGAAAAATCCTTCATTTAACCCCTTTGTCCTATTAGCCAGTTTCTCAAATTGATTCTAATATTCACAGATAGTAGAGGTTTGTTTTAATTTGGTCAAGGCTCTTGTAAAGTCCTCATCCTCACTAGGGCTAAAATGAGTGAGTAATTGGGACTCAAAGTCTTTCCAAAAGGGGTCCAAAATCGTGTTCTATAACCATTGATAACATTGTAGGGTTTCAAAGTCAAATTTAAAATATGCCATGGTGACCCACAAATATCGAAGTACATTATGAAGTTTGAAGAACTCATCTACTTGACACAACCATCCATCAACATCCTTTCCATTTAACTTAGGAAATTCTAATATAGGCATCTTAAACGGGGTATATGTGTTAAAAAGAGAAATATCTCTTTCTCTTTATTGACTCCTTTCTCTTTATTGCTTGAATTGCCACCCAGTTGTTTAGTGTTAATATGCTCAAACACCTTTGGGGCTTCCCTTAATCGATCTTCAACCTCTGAATTTTTTCTTCAAGTTTATTTTTGGATCTAATCTGGTCATTTCTTATAACTTGTATTTGATCTTTCATTTGTTTAACTTCTTGTCTAATGGGGGATATTTGGCCTAGTAGGTTATTGAGTGTGAGATTTAATTGCTCCATATAATGGGTTTTTGATAACTCTGTTTATACTCCTCTGGTCCCTCCAGTCATATATGTATGATTTGAACCACTCCCACTAACCTACTAAAAGAAGTGTTGTTCCAGGAGTTACTATTTTTAGTAATGGGTCAAAAAAAGTATTTGGGTGTTATATATAAAAAATGATCAACTCAAAAAGATAAATACAATGGGCTAGATTTCACAATGATGTTTTTGGCATCCCAAACTTTTTTTTTCTAGGGAAGTGATGTATTCAAGTGTTCATTTTTCTCATGGATTCTTGGTGTACTCAAAAAATTAACTTTTGTTTGACACCCCTTAAGCAAGCTGTGCAATATTCGTTACTGATAATTGTTTTTTCTAACTTTGTCTTAATTATAACTGACTTTGTAACTGGTACCTGCATGGCCAACTCTGTCTGGACTATTGTGACTGATACCTGACTATTACTGATAAATCCTATCTAGACTTTTATTGACTTTGTAATTGATAACTACTCTACCAAACTATATCTAGATTGTTATTGATTGATACCTGACTATTATTGATAGACCCTATTGTGACCATTATTCTCATCACTAGTTTTTGTCATCTATTTTTGTTTATTTAATTATGTGATAGTGTAGTCTCCTTAGTATGCTCAATTTTTATGATGGTGTTTTTGATATTCAAGATAAATAAAATAGGGTACTCGAAGCCAAATTGTGTTTACTGTCCATAGCCATATGTTATACCATAGTGAAGAATGATAGTTCTCGGACCAATATTTTAAGGACACTACTCAAGGAGGATTTCAGGCATACCCTTAAGCACACTACCTGCCTCTCTAACAGTATGAGAGGGTGATCTTCCCAAATTTTGCATTCAATGCACTATGAAAAATACACGATTTAAAATTTTTCTAGGCCTAAAGGTTTCTCCTAATCCTAGGGGGATCCCTCAATACAACCAAAGATACATGGGAGCTCAATTTAATATATGGCTATCGTCTGCGGCCTAGGTATTGGAGCATGATCACCCTCACTTCACTATATGCTTTACATACACTCTAGCTTAGACAATAACGATAACTCCTCCATGATATTTTAAAATTTTCGACATAAGGTTTCTAACCTAATAAAGTAAAACGGAGAAAATAACTTTTTTTTAAATAAGAAAACAAGCGAAAAAAATGAAAACACAAAAGAATTATACCTAATAGTCAAAATGGTAGAGCAAGAACTATTACAGTTGCAGCAAAACACCGCCCTGAAAAGTGCTTTGATACCACTTGTTAGGAACTTTCTAATTAAAATAGACACATTCACATAAATATTGCAATAAAAGCAATAATTCATGAAAGAACAAAAAATTGCAATATGAAATGTATATATATATACTAGCTTAGATATAAAGGATATATATCTAAAAACATCGAGAGTTATCAATCCCGAGGTGCCTATTTATTAAACAGTTGCAATGGTTGGTTAGTCGGTTGTTTTAGTTTAAATATTTTAAATGTTTTTGTTAATGTCGACTTTTTTAATAAAAAGAAAAATGTTTACGGCGTGACATGTATGACCTTTTTGCCTCCCACCCCCCTATCTGCCATTGTAGAAACGCCTCTCGGCGTAATTAATCTCACAAGTCACAATAAAAAATCATAGGCCTTTTCGAGGGGTAGTCTCCTTCAATACTTTAATTCTCTATGCAAAAAGATACATTTGTTTATGCCCCCTTATATTTTAAAGATATATTTCATGCAACCCTAAGCTAATGCTTAAGAGTTGGCTTATATGCAAAGTGTCATCGGAGCTAGAATCTTCTACTAAACAAACAGTTACATTCTTTATAACAATTATATGAAATGTCCCCACTTGTGCAGGTGCTTCAATTGCTACATACCATTACAAAATATTGCAAAATATCATTAAATTGGAATCCTCACATTGGAAAGGGGTCATTAGATAATAATATGAGAATTGCATAATAATGTTAGTATGGAGTCCTAACAAGAAGAGAAATGACTCTTCATTTTCCTCTTAAGATAAATATATTTAATTGACTCCTAATAGTAACAAACCTCTAATAATTACACATTAGAAGATAAACATTTATAAGACTCTTTGACACCACACATTTACAAAGTAATTACAAAAATATTTACAAGTACCAAATAATATAATAAACTTCAACAAAACCAAGTTCAAAGATTATGAAACTATACATATATGATTGCCAAGTTGTTATAATATTATTATGTAGTCACAATACAAGTGTAACCCATTTTAATCCCATATAACCAATTTAAAAATTAACATAGGTGATTTTTTTAATAAAAATAGTAAACAATTATATTATTATTATTTTTTAAATGTTGTTAATACTTTGAACTTCAAATAGAATGTCTAAGGTTTGATTATGGAGGGGATAAGGTTGTATAACATAATCCATTTTGTATTTAAATCTTGTGGTCCCAAATACTATTTTAATCTCGTATAAGTAATTTAAATCATTTTATTAATTAATATTGTTATGGATCAAGGTGCATCATGGAGTCAAAAAAAAATTAATTCAATATTTTATTTTTTCAAAGTTGTGCTTTCAGCGGCGGCGTAAAAGGTTTAAAATTATTATGGCATGGTGGTTATAGGGGCGGACTGCGCGAAGATCTGTATGGCGGCTTCCGGTGTGGACAGTGCAAAATATTGTGACGGCCATAAAAGTTGGACAGCCTGCCCGGATTCGTGGCAGCTACCGATTCCACCATGTAAATTCAAAAATATATATATATATATATATATATATATATATTTATTTATTTATTTCAAAGTTATTGTTGATTAGCTTGAACTAGATTGGTTTCAAGGAGACCTAGTTTAAATTTACCAAGCAATACATGCATGATTCTCAAGTTGTTGTAATACTGCTACGTGATCATGACATGACGTAATATAAATGGGATTCATTATAATTTTATATAATCAATTTAAAAAATTAACAAAAATAACATTAAAAATTATGTTTTTTATTATTTATAGAATTGAATTTAACATTAGGGACTTAAAAATAATTTTTTTCTTGCAACTTGACTAAGAATATATTGAGCAAAAACCTCAAGGGTGACATAACAAAGTAATAATATCTGGCTCTTCTTCAGAAGGTCCAAGGTTCAAACCGTGGCGTGGACGAGTGTGTGAGGGGACAGGTATGTGGTGGCTTTGTGTTAAATTCCCTATTGATAAGTATAGCTATCGGCTTTACAAAGGGTCATGGTTGGGAGGAGATTGCCCATACATCGGTCATAGGGGTTTTATATAATAACCAAATAAATAAATAATCTTTATAATAAAATACTATAACACAAATCTAATACAAGATAAATTAAATTAAATGTTTATAGATAGGTATTAAAGTGAACGAAATTTCAATCATGAAATATGCCACTAGACTAGCATCATTACATTGACCGGTTAGAAAGCAAGAGGGTCATAAAAGTTATTATATATTTAATATAATTAATTATAGCTATTAATAAAATGTTTAAATAATTAAAAATTAAAATATTTTTTTTGTTAGGGTAGTGTGAGAAACCCTTCAACCGACGTTCAAGTCTAGGCATTTTTGTAAGGTCGAGAGTTAAGCTTATCAACAAGGGATAAACACACACCCATACACACACTCACCCCCTCACACACTTGTCCACGTCGCGGTTTGAACCTTGGACCTCTCAAAGAAGAACCAAAGCTCAGACGATTGCCTTATCTTCTTTTTATTTATTTATTATTATTATTATTATATTAATTGAACACACACCCACTCACACACTCAGCCACGCCACATTTGAACCTTGGACCTCCCGAAGAAGAGCCAAAGCTCAAACTGTTGCACTGTCCCTAAGATGATTGTTGTTATTATTATTATATTGGCAAAACATACGACTATACCTTCCATTGTATTGATCAAAACAAACAAATAAGGGACATTCAATTCATCCAAGAATTTTAAATCATCATTGAAAGTAATTGTTTATGAGAGGTAAAAGTAGAATTTATTTATTTTTAATTGTTGAGAGAGTTGAGGGTAAGATGCTAAATATGACTTTCAACATTTTTTTTTGGGTAGTGTGATAAATCTTTACAATTGACATATAGGGTTGGGCAACCCCCTCCTAGTCATGATTTTTTGTAAGGCCGAGAACTACACTTATCAATAGGGGATTAACACATAACCTAGGGTTATGCATAGTGATTAATATTCACAAATTGGGCGAATATTAGGATTTCCAAAATTGGAAATTGGCGAATATGAGGACCCTTGACGTCAGCCCATTCGCCTAAAATTTTTAGGACCAATTTTTTCTTAGGGTCAATTTGCCATAATATATATCCAAACATAGGTATATTTGTACTCGTTGGAAAGCTCTTTTTGAGCCTGATCTAATGGTGGTATTTTTATGAAGTTATAAGGTGATTTAATAGGTCAAAATTTACCCCAAATATGAACTTACTTTTTAGGGCTTTGAATGCCTCAAATTTTTTGTGTGAAGATGATTGATTTGATTTTATCAAGATTTACCTTGATTCACATTGATTTTGATTAGGATTTGCCATTTTTTTACAAGTACATTTTGAGTCTAACCCCTTATGCATAACCCTGACACAACCACACACATGTCGTGTTTTGAATTGTGGACCTTCTGGAAAAGAGTCAAAACCCAAACCATTGCATTGTTCCTCCGAGACCTCTCAACATTTGTTATTCAATGACATCATTTTTATTTACTGAAAATCATATTATAGCCATCAAGGTATGAGTAGAACAAATATGAGTCCTTTACGTAGTAGTAGCACAAGAGACCAAAAGTATTTTGTCATGGATTGCAAGGCCTACATGGACATTAGGCATGCATATAAAATCTCTTTAAAAGTGAACTTGTTGGTAGAACGTTTTTAAGAATGGGAAAGCTTCTCATCAAAATCAATTGTAGAAAAATAAATTCCAAAAGATAATAAAATAATGTTGAAGCTCTTTAAAAGTGAACTCGTTGGTATAACTTTTTTAAGAATGGGAAAGCTTCTCATCAAAATCAATTGTAGAGAAATACATTCTAAAAGATAATAAAATAATGTTGAGCTTTATAACTTTGTTGAACAATTTTTTAATAAAAATTATAGACAATTATAGTGTTGTTTGTTTTGCATGTTGTCAAGCATTTAGAATTCTAAATAGGAGGTCCAAGGTTTGAATATGAAAGGGGGCAAGGTTGTACGCCATACCCCATATTATATTAAATATTTTGGTCCCACAAATTATTTTGGTCTAGTACAAGTAATGAAAATAATTTTATTTTATTAATTAAGGTTGTTATAGATTAAGGTGCATCATTGAGTCAAAATACTTAATACAACATTGTATTTTCAATATTTTAAAATAGTAAATATATATTTATGTTTCATCCTTGAAAAATAAAAAATGTTTGGCCAATAATGAAGCATAAAAAGAATCAAACAACACTATCTCAATTACTTAAATTCCTTTAGCTTTCAAGAAATAAAACAAGGTTTGAATCTTGCCAAGCTATACATGCATAATAGTCAAGTTGTTGTAATACTACTATGTGGTCATGACAAAATATAGGTGAAGTTAATTTCAATTCCATATATATAGAGAGGGGTAAATTTTAACGTTTAGAAAGCCATAGGCCATAAGGGATGATCCTCATGGAGAATGTTGTTTACATAATATATAGTTTTTTATTACATAGGAGAGTTTGTCACAACCACATAAAATTTTAGGTTAGAAAGAAAACCTCGAGAGTTGCTCTTAAGTGGTCGGAAATGTCATCCTATTTGGGTATACCACTATCTAGAGGGAAGCCATAAGAGATTTTTTTGTGTTCCCCTTCACATCGTAGAGTTTTGAACTGTGGACCTCATGTTCAATGGGGCCAGGCTCATCTTCTCCACTTGCGATACAAAGGTGTATTTTTTTTGTCCCCCTTCACATTGTAGAGGTTTGAATCGTGGACCTCCCATTCAATGGGACTAGGTTCACCTTCTCCATTTGTACTACAAAAGCAGACAAAAAAATTTAGGTTAGAAAGAAACCTTGAGAGCTGCTCTTAGGTGGAAAAAAATATCATCCCATCCTGGTATACCACTATCTAGAGGGAAGCCACAAGAGATTTTTGTGTCCCCTTCGCATCCAAAAACTTTTAGGTTAGAAATAGACCTCGAGAGCAGCTCTTAGGTGACCGATAATATCATCCCATATGGGTATACCACTATCTAGAAGGAAGTCACAAGAGATTTTTTTTTGTCCCCCTTCGCATATCCAACCATATTTCGATTACTAAAGCATGGTGTATAACTCTACCCCTTATAGGGTTCGAACCTTAAACCTCCTCTTTAGAGTTCCAAAGTCTTCACCATTAGATCCACTCAGGTTTGTACTTAACATACCTTCCTTCAAGCAATATGTTGGGGATGGGATTCAAACCCATGCCTTAAAGGGGGAATTCTTATTATAGGGCTTTCAAAGAAATTAACCACAAGACACCGTAAGTGGCATGAACTCAAACAATTAAATTTTTTATTTTTCATAAAGGAGCCCTGTTGGTTCGACTTTTATACACACCCTGTGAAGAATGAGCATAAAATCCCGATAACACTTATAAGGGATAAATCCCACTCACTTTAGGATCTTGCTGGATATCCAAGGTGTGAGTTACAGAGTTGGGTCAAATGTCTATTCACTCTTTTCCGCTTTCGAAATAGTTTCAAGTGGACTGTCTGTTTACCTTACAACGGGTTCGACCTAGGTTCAGTATTGTTTTTCGGAGTTGATAGTTATCTTGGTGGGCAATCGGATTTTGCAATTAATTGTTTGATCTGACTCTTTGTGTTTTAGCAGATTAAATGGGAAGACAAATTTTAAAGAAAATAAAAGGGTGGATCATTTAACAAGAAAAACCAGAGAGAGTAAGGTAGGGCAGAAAAGAGAAGCTTATTTAACTTAGTTGCAGAATCAAAACACCAATCTCAGTTACACTGTTTAGCTTCGGAATAAGGCTCAATCAAAGAGGAAGGTATCTAGCTTTCTAAGACCACCTTCTACTAAGAGCATAAGACAGGAAGAAACAGATCTGGAGGAAAATCATAAAACAGAAAGGAAGTCTGTGTCAACTGATATCTCTCACCAGCAGCTTAGCTCGCGCAGTGAGGACAGAGCAATCAGAGACAAACCCTAACCTTAAATCTTCTAATTTTCCCTAGCATACATCAAACGGAATGAAGCCTAGTAATGCATCCGATCTTGGTATCATAAATTTACAACATAAAATAAATAAAACTTTTGCGGGATGAAAAACATGAGAAAATGTACTTATCGCAATTCGAGACAGATTAGGCTCCTGGCCACGCTATCCCAAAAAAAATGTGACATCAACTCCAGGTCCAGAACAAAGCATTCTCACAAGATCTTTTTGCATGAAATTGCTAAAATGGCTCTTATTCCAAGTTTTTCCCCCTCTTGTTTTGAGGTATACATTCATGTTTATAGAGGACTTGCCTCTCTGCAGGATTTTAAATTATAAAACTGACTTTTCTCGGGAGTAATAAAATAAACACTGAAATGGGGGACAACCCGTCGATATTTGCCTCTTTTACAGTATTAAAATATAAAGCCCATAACATAAGTACTGGAAAAGAGGGATAATCCGCCAAAATCTGTCTGTCTACAGCATTTTAAAATATAAAGCGGACTTTCCTGGGAGTAATAAAATAAACACTGAAATGGGAACAACCCGTCGATATTTGCCTCTTTTACAGTATTAAAATATAAAGTCCATAATAAGTACTGCTCCTTTTGCTGCTTTGCGCTTATCCTTGTCTTTCTTGCCATTACTTCCGCTAGTACACGACTGCCAGCTCGCTTCCTGCAAAAAAACAAGCAAGGATTAGTATTTAATATTATTAAATTAAAACCTTAATGTTTATTACATGTCGGCTTTATTTATTTGACACGTGTCGCTGAAACGCAATGCTTCCTCAAGTTGCCCTTCACTCTTTTCCTTCTTGGCTCGAAATCTCGACATGTCACGAATCGCGACATCCCCCGTCCCCGCGTCCCCTTCTCTCGCGCGGTCGGTTTCTCCGCCGTCTGGGGGGCTCCCCCCCGCCGCGCGCCCCCGGCCCGCCGCCGCGCCCCTGCCCCCCCCCCTCGTTTTGATGTGCAAAAAATGACAAACACTCAAAGTGCCTAGAATTTGATGAAACTTTGCAAGGATCTAAACAAGGCTAAAGGGTACCTCGAATCTGCAAACGAAACTTTAGAATTCATCAGGGATTAAGAGAAAATGCATTAACATGAATTAATACATTTACATGCAAACTTTCAAAAGTTTTTAAATTGAAAACAATGCCCTATGCAAGCCTACTTAGATATTTTGATAAATGCAAAACTTGAAGAAGGAGGCAAGCAAAATTTGGAATTTAAAACCCGGAAAACTCAAGAGGGTCCCTACTGTAAAAATGCAAAGTAAAAAAACTTTCAAAGGATGGAACTTCATTTTTTTAGTGGGGGTGTGTTGCTTCTCAACAAATGGCGATATCTACGGGTAAAATAGTAGCACTATTTTAGAATCCAGGACTCTAGTTTCAAAACAACATAGACCATGTACCATGCCTTGCCACAAATATTCTTCAAAATAATTTAACTACTACCTGATAGTTGTTAAAATTTCCCAAGGACATACTAGGTTGAATCACTTAAGGAAGATTTTCGATGTGCAATTATAAGTGTATAAAACTTTCTTCAAGAATGACTGGGCCTTCGAATGTTGCACTCTGGATTGATCAGCTTTTCTAGATTGTGAAAGGGGAAATCGAGTAGAGCTCTGTTTACTAGTTTAGCCTTTTACAGCCCCGACAGAGTTACTCTTTAGATTTACACGACCCTGATTCACAACTGTGAGGTGGCATATATAGCTTGGTGAACCCATTTGAGATGTATCCTCCAGGAGTCTTGGCTGCCTCCATCTATCAAATTTTTTTTTTTTTTGTATGGGAAATAACAGAGTGCCAGTTTATGTTGTCTTGCTCAACTTTCACCTTCTCTCTCTCTCTCCTTTGAAATATATCGAAGTCTGAAAAGCCTTGCTAAAGAACAATTTTTTTTTTATATATTTCATCGATCTGGAACTGCTTCAGCCTGGGTACTGATAGCCTCTATGGATACTCAAACAATTTCACGAGTCAGAGTCCCCTCTTATGATCAACTTTTCTTGGATTCCCTGGGAGTTTCTCCAGCCAAACAGTATAGCAGTTTCTTTATAATTAAAATAATTGTGGCAAGCAAGACACAAAATCCAATCATCTTTCTACTGTTGTTCTGAATAACAAAATAGTTCCACTGTTCAGTTTAAGCAGACTATCTCTTAATTAGAATAAAACAAAATGAACACGGGATTTTGAACTCAGAATAAAAACAATTTTTTTTTTCTTTTTTATTTATTTAAAAGGTAAAAGAAATTTGTACAGACCCCAAAGGATAAACACAAAACTTTAAAAACAAACCAAAATAAAATAAAAACAAATCACTTTGTACAGACCCCAAAGGATAAACAAAATAAAATAAAAACAAACTACTTCAAAGCTAAAATAAAATATAAAACAAACCACTCCAAAGCTTATTTACAATATATACACATGTTACAACGTCTTTGTGATTTATTCAAACGATGTACCGGATGGGACTGCTGAGAAATAATGCTTTAAGTATTGGCCATTAACAGGAAGGTTCAAAAAATTACCCTCAAGGTCCTGTAGACGGAAAGCATTATTACCTAGGATCTCGGCAATCTGGTATGGCCCTATCCATAGCGGCTGCAACTTTGTATGTTTACCTTTCTTTTCATGGGCTTTGTCCCATAGAAGCACCAGGTCTGCGAGTCTGAAGGCCTTCACTTTGGCTCTTTTGTCAAACCAGCGTTTGACTGTTTCTTGGTGCCGACTGAAATGTTCCAGGGCTTGAAGTCGTTCATCCTGCACATTAGTTAAATCCAAAATACGAGCCTCTGCATCTGCTTGATCCTCAAAATAGTCTAAAACAAATTGATAAGTGGGTAATTTCAAAGAAATTGGAACAATGGGCTGAATGCCATACAACAAGGCAAATGGGGAAGTTTTAAGAGCCACTTTATGTCTTATCCTGTCAGCCCAGAGTGCATATTTCAGTAATGTGTGCCACTGTCTAGGTTTGTCTGCAGTAGATTTCTTGATGGCATTCATCAAATTTTTGTTTGTGGACTCAGCTAGTCCATTACCTTGGGGATAATAGTTGGATGAAAATTTGATGACTATCCCTTTCTGGTATGCCCACTCTGCAAACTCAAATGACTGAAAAGCTGGTCCGTTGTCACACACAAAGTTCAAAGGAACTCCAAACCTGGTTATGATATTTGATTCCAGAAAACCGATCACCTCATGGGCTGTACTCCTCATGGTGGCTTCTGCTTCAACCCATCTTGTACAGTAATCAGTGGTTGTTAACACATACTTGTGCCCTGCTGATGAACTCGGGTTTATCACACCTACAAAGTCGAGTCCCCATTGCGTAAACGGTTTGTTTATTATAACAGGTTGCAATGGTAAAGCTCGATTTGCTTGCTTGGATGCAAAAGTCTGACACTGATGGCAAGTTCTTACGTGCTGATGTGCATCTTTAAACAACGTAGGCCAATAATAGCCCGCTCTCAGTATCTTGTGTGCAGTAGCAGAACCTGAAGAATGCCCTACTCCTAATTTCTCATGAAAACTAGACATCACCTCATTCACTTCACTCTGAGAAATGCATCTTAAGAATATGCCAGCATAGTTTTCCCTGTACAAGTTACCTCCTCTGAGTAGAAAATGTGCAGACTTCAGCTTTAGTGCTCTTCTTTGAGTTCTGTTCAGGTGAGGTGGACAAGTCCCAAATCTCAACAAATGAATGACATCTCCATACCAATCATCGGACCCAGAATCCAGTTGATTAATTTCTCCCTCTACAGGTATCTCAGCAATATGTCTGGACAGACCCAGTCCTCTGATTAATTTTGTAGGCCTGATCTCCAAGTCATACTCCTGCAGTCTCGTTACCCAATTACCTCTTAGCTCACCCAATTCGCCTTGGCTTAGTAGATATTTGACCGCTGGATCGGGAACTATAGCATGGACCTTGCTCCTCAGTATGTAATGCCTGAATTGCTTGACTGCTCTCACCAAGGCATAGGCTTGCTTGTCCAGGCGGGAGTATTTTAGCTCAGCACCCTTCAGGTTGGTACTTTTGAATGCAATTGGGTGCTCCCCAGTTTCTCTCCGTTGTGTTAGAACTGCTGCAAGTGTGTGTTCCGAAGCAAAAGAGTATAGGTAAAAATCTGTACTAAAATCTGGGCTTACCAGCACTGGAGCTTGTTGGATGGCAGATTTGATCTCTTGAAATGCTACTTTGGCTTCCGTTGTCCAGGCAATCTTTGCAGTCTCCTTTAGCATGTCATTCAGCGGCTTGACTATTTCTGCAAAACCAGAGATGAATTTCCTGACAAAGTTAATTTTCCCAAAGAATGATCTCAACTCTTTCTTAGAATTGGGAAAGGGTATCCCTGATATGGCTTCAACTCTTTCAGGGTCTACAGAAATGCCATCTTTGGTGATTAGGTGTCCAAGGAGTTTTCCTTCAGTTACACCAAAGACACACTTCTTTGGATTTAAAGAAATGCCAAATTCTCTGCATTTGTTGAAGACAGATTCCAAGTGTTTTACATGGTCAAACCGGGATTTAGAGAAAACTGTCAAGTCATCCATGTAAACAACAATGCACTTGCCCATGAGGCCCTTGAAAGCATGATCCATCGCACGTTGAAAAGTAGCTCCGGCATTGATCAATCCGAACGACATTCTTTTGTAGGCAAAAGTTCCCCACTTAGTTGTGAAGGCAGTTTTCATCCTGTCTTCCTTTTCAACTAATATCTGATTATACCCTGAGAAACCGTCTAAGAAAGACATCATTTCCGAACCATTGACAATCTGTAGTACCTCATCCATGGAAGGCAGAGGGTAATTATCTTTCTCAGATGCCTTGTTCAAATTTCTAAAATCCACACACAAGCGGATCTCTCCATTTTTCTTTCTGACCGGTACCAAATTGGCCACCCAAGTAGAATGCCTAACGGGAAAAATAATGGCGGCACTCAATAATTTTTCTACCTCCTTCTGGATGAGGGGCTCTAGCAGAGCGTTGACATGCCTCTGTTTTTTCCGGAAAGGTTTGCAAAACTCTTTTAAAGGTATAACATGAGTGTAAACTTTTGGGTCAAAAACCTTTAAGTCTTTGTAAGACCAGGCCATAACATCCTGGGACCTGTGAAGAAAATCAATCATATTTCTTTTTATTTCTGGGTCACAAGTTTTAGCCAACTTGAGGTGCCTGGGATCTTCTTCAGTCCCCACGTTCAGGTTCTCAGTCTCACTATTTGTTATACCCATAGAATCCCTAGAACTCACCTTTTGTTTGATTCTGTCAAGATCAAACAGCCGCTCAAGTTCTACCATACCTCTCGGGATTCTATTATCTTTCAACCTCATTATCCCTTTTTCGTCATCGAACTGTTCCAGCATAGCATCCCTTTGACCATCATCCATTATAGCACTTTCGAATGCGTTGGTACTCTGCAAAAAAATTATAATTTGCTGGTCATCAGAAAAAACTTGAAAATTATCTACGTTATCTGGAACTGAGGGACAAGGGATTAATTCAATTGAAAATTTCTTCCATTTGACCTCCTCTAATGGCTTCAGATTTGCGGCTGATGAAGCTAAAACATCTGCAAGGGAATTCTCTTCTCTGGGAATGCGTGTTAGATTAAAAGCATCAAAATTCTCCATGAGATCCCATGCTCGGTATTTATACCTTTTCAGATAAGACGCCTTGCACTCGAAATTTGCCTCTAATTTGATTGGCCACCAACTCGAGTCTGTAAAAACCTGGATATTCTTCACACCCTTATCTAAAGCAAATTTCAAACCCAGCACTAATGCTTCATACTCTGCCAGATTATTCGTGCAAGGAAACTGCAAACGATAAGACACAAAATATGTCTGATCTTTAGGCCCTTTAAGAACTGCCCCTGTACTAGAACCTTGTTTGGACTTGGCTCCATCAAAATGGAGCATCCAAACCTCATTACCATGATCAGGATGAGCTTTAACAGGTTTCTCTCTCTGTGCAGTTGTTAGATTATAAACTTCGATATCCACATCAGAGAAATTAACAGTCTCATTTTTGGCATTATATTCAGTAATCATGAGTTTATATCTAGGTTCTCTTTCTATTCTCAATTGATTCGCAACACCCCTCCAGGGCAACCACATATGTGAAAAATCAGTCGCCAAGTACCCATTCAAATATTTTGACCAATCCCTGCTCAGAAGCATTCCATATCCTACAGGAATATCTACCACCTGAATGTCGATTTTGTGTTGTGCTCTTGGCTCAGATGCTAGCTGGATGTGTATATTTCGGAGTTCACCTACCACTTTAACCTCGGATTTATCTAATTGAATAACTCTTCTCTCAGAGTTTGTAGGGGTTAAACCCAACTGTTGACAGATGGCCGAAGGCATGACATTGGCTGAAGCACCAGAATCTACCAGACAATTGTGTAAGTTTTTCCCAAATATACGGACAGTTAACAGGAAAGGCGAAACTTCAGTCTTTTCTTTATACATGACTAGGTTTGCATTTGCTATCCTTTTCCCTTTTTCCAGAGGTTTGGCAGTGGGCTCAGAGTATGTCTTCATCAAATTATTCCTTTGTTCAGTAATTTGGGCCAGCTCATGAAGAGTAATGTTAGCCTTGATTTTCTTCATATCCTCCACTATATTGTATCCTTTATTGAGTGGAGCAACAAACCTATCTGGTATTCTTGGATCTCCTCCCCTGGGTGGAGGTGGGTCATTACTTGGAGATGGATCTGGGGGCACATTATGGGAGTTGTCTGGAGGTGTAGATGTAGTATTCGGCTCTAAATTTTTGTTTCTAAGATTGTAGTTGTCCCTTCTATATTGTTGAAAAGCCTGTACTTCATCCATAGGCATCTCTGCAACATTTTCTGACTCATCTAGAAAAGTAAATGAATCTAATACCATAGCTGCACTATGTTTGGTGTCGGCTTTTCGGCCCCCTCCCCCCCCCCGCCCCCCCCGGGCCCCCCCCCCCCCCTTTCCGGGGGGTCCCCCCCCCCCTGCCCCCCCCCCCCCCCCCCCCTTTTTTTTTTTTTTTATTTGTTCGGTGTGTGTTATAGCCAATGGATTTCCTACTGGTGGATTTTGGCATTTTGGAGGCATCGTCTGAAGTGGGATGGGGTTCAGAACGGGGGTATTTTGCGTAACAAAAGGGATTTGATGAGCATTCAAAGGTTGAGGTCCCAGTTGTTTCTCAAGAACCAAGGCTTCTTTATAAGCTTCCGTTAGGTTGGTAATATTAGCATCTCTTTTCAAGAAAATAGAGGTCACCGGATCTAGGGAATTCTTGTAAATTTCCAATGCTAGATTTGCAGTGGGCACATAATGACCCATCAATCTACCATAAGCCTTTTGAAATCTAACATTGAAAGATCTAGCAGTCTCATTGATTTCCTTTTTTATGCTAGAGAACTGCTGATATAATATACTGGGGTCAATCACTTCACCAAATTGTGATACAAAAACCCTTTCCAGATCATCCCAACTAGTAATGGAATCATTAGTGAGATTCAAAAACCAGTCATATGCTCCTTCTTGGAGAGTGAAAGGGAATAATCTACAAGCTACATCTTCATGTTGTACATTTAACAACTTCAAAGCATTTTTAAAAGCCACTAAGTGCTCTTCTGCGGTTCTAATTCCATCGTGTTTGTAGGTAGGAAGATACCTTTCGGGGTTTCTGGGTAAATCATGGGCTGCCCCAGGGATGTTCAAAGCAGTGGAACCTAACCAGTTTGCCATTACTACTCGGATCAACAATAATATTTTCAATTGTATCTGGAGCAGTTACAAGTGGTGACGAAGCTATTTCGGTAAAAGACTTTGCCTTTCTGAGGTTGTTTCTCTTTGGGGTTTCTAATTCTGGCACAAGGGGCTCTCCGGCTCTAGAGTGGGACCTTGTTACTCTGTGGGTGGAATCCAGCCTTAGACAATAAACCTACAAAACCTCAACAGATATTGAACAGAGTTCGGCCCTCCTTCTAGCGCCGTTTTTAAATGTTGGTTCGACTTTTATACACACCCTGTGAAGAATGAGCATAAAATCCCGATAACACTTATAAGGGATAAATCCCACTCACTTTAGGATCTTGTTGGATATCCAAGGTGTGAGTTACGGAGTTGGGTCAAATGTCTATTCACTCTTTTCCACTTTCGAAATAGTTTCAAGTGGACTGTCTGTTTACCTTACAACGGGTTCGACCTTGGTTCAGTATTGTTTTTCGGAGTTGATAGTTATCTTGGTGGGCAATCGGATTTTGCAATTAATTGTTTGATCTGACTCTTTGTGTTTCAGCAGATTAAATGGGAAGACAAATTTTAAAGAAAATAAAAGGGTGGATCATTTAACAGGAAAACCAGAGAGAGTAAGGTAGGGCAGAAAAGAGAAGCTTATTTAACTTAGTTGCAGAATCAAAACACCAATCTCAGTTACACTGTTTAGCTTCGCAATAAGGCTCAATCAAAGAGGAAGGTATCTAGCTTTCTAAGACCACCTTCTACTAAGAGCATAAGACAGGAAGAAACATATCTGGAGGAAAATCATAAAACAGAAAGGAAGTTTGTGTCAACTGATATCTCTCACCAGCAGCTTAGCTCGCGTAGTGAGGACAGAGCAATCAGAGACAAACCCTAACCTTAAATCTTCTAATTTTCCCTAGCATACATCAAACGGAATGAAGCCTAGTAATGCATCCGATCTTGGTATCATAGATTTACAACATAAAATAAATAAAACTTTTGTGGGATGAAAAACATGAGAAAATGTACTTATCGCAATTCGAGACAGATTAGGCTCCTGGCCACGCTATCCCAAAAAAAATGTGACATCAACTCCAGGTCCAGAACAAAGCATTCTCACAAGATCTTTTTGCATGAAATTGCTAAAATGGCTCTTATTCCAAGTTTTTCCCCCTCCTTGTTTTGAGGTATACATTCATGTTTATAGAGGACTTGCCTCTCTGTAGGATTTTAAATTATAAAACTGACTTTTCTTGGGAGTAATAAAATAAACACTGAAATGGGGGACAACCCGCCGATATTTGCCTCTTTTACAGTATTAAAATATAAAGCCCATAACATAAGTACTGGAAAAGAGGGATAATCCGCCGAAATCTGTCTGTCTGCAACATTTTAAAATATAAAGCGGACTTTCCTGGGAGTAATAAAATAAACACTGAAATGGGGGACAACCCGTCGATATTTGCCTCTTTTACAGTATTAAAATATAAAGTCCATAATAAGTACTTTCCTTCGCTTGATTTGCGCTTATCCTTGTCTTTCTTGCCATTACTTCCGCTAGTACACGACTGCCAGCTCGCTTCCTCTACAAAAAACAAACAAGGATTAGTATTTTGAAATCATTAAATTAAAACCTTAATGTTCATTACATGTCGGCTTTATTTATTTGACACGTGTCACGAAAACGCGACGCTTCCTCAAGTTGCCCTTCACTTTCCTTCTTGGCCGCAAAACCGTGACATGTCGCGATTTCATGACATGTCGCAAAATCATGACCTTTTCTTTGCACTTGGCTTCTGTTGGCAACCCCGTCGCGAAATCGTGACCTTTTATTTGCTCTGCTTCTGCCCCTCCACCGTGTCACAATTTTGTGACACGTTGGCACCTTGCTCTGCCTTCTCCCCACCGTGTCGCGATTTCGTGACGCGTTGGCGCCTTGCTCTGCCTTCTCCCCATCGTGTCACGATTTTGTGATTTCATGAAATCACGACGTCATGATTTCATGACACATTGGCACCTTGCTCTGCCTTCTCCTCACCGTGTCACGATTTTGCGATGCGTTGGCGCCTTGCTCTGTCTTCTCCCCATTGTGTCGCGATTTCGTGACATCGTGAAATCGCGATTTCGTGACGCTTTGGCACCTTGCTCTGCCTTCTCCCTACTGTGTCATGAAATCATGACGTCACGATTTCATGACACGTTGGCACCTTGCTCTGCCTTCTCCTCACCATGTCACGATTTTGCGACACGTTGGCACCTTGCTTTGCCTTCTCCTCACCGTGTCGCAATTTTGTGACGCGTTGGCGCCTTGCTCTGCCTTCTCCTCACCGTGTCGCGAAATTGCGACGTCGCAATTTCGCGACGCGTTGGCGCCTTGCTCTGCCTTCTCCCCACCGTGTCGCGAAATCGCGACGTCACGATTTCGCGACGCGTTGGCACCTTGCTCATCCTTATTTCCACCGTGTCGCGATTTTGCGACGTCGTGATTTCGCGACACCTTCCATGCCTTTTGCTTTGCTTTGCCTTGCGCTTTTACTTTCCTTCTTTTCCGTGAAACCGTGACTTGTTTCTGCCTTCGACGCATTTTTGCCACCGTGTCGCGATTTCGTGACATGTTCACCCTTGTGCTGCCTTCTTTCCATCGTGTCGCGATTTCGCGACGTCGTGAAATCGCGACGTCACGATTTCGCGACACCTTCCATGCCTTATGCTTTTCTTGCCTTTGTGTCATGATTTCATGATGTCGTGATTTCGCGACATGTTCACCCTTGTGCTGCCTTCTTTCCACCATGTCACTATTTCTCGACGTCGCGATTTCGCGACACCTTCCATGCCTTGCTCTTTTCTTGCCTTTATGTCACGATTTTGTGACGTCATGATTTTGCGACATGTTCACCCTTGCGCTACCTTCTTTCCACCGTGTCACGATTTCGCGACGTCACGAAATCGCGACGTCACGATTTCGTGACACCTTCCATGCCTTAGGCACTTTTCTTGCCTTTGTGTTGCATTTGTGTCATGATTTCGCGACACCTTCGGGACCTTAGCGCTTCCTTGCATTTGTGTCGCGATTTCGCGACACCTTCAGGACCTTGGCACTTTTTGCATTTTCGTGTCGCAATTTCGCAATGTCACGAAATCGCGACGTCGTGATTTCGTGACACCTAACTGTCTTGGGCCCTCTCTTGCCTTTGTGTCACGATTTCGTGACATCGCAAAATTGCAACGTCGCGATTTCGCGACACCTATCTGTCTTGGGCTCTTTGGTGCAGAAAAATGACAAAACTCAAAGTGCCTAGAATTTGATGAAACTTTGCAAGGATCTAAACAAGGCCAAAGGGTACCCGAATCAGGGATTAAGAGAAAATGCATTAACATGAATTAATACATTTACATGCAAACTTTCAAAAGTTTTTTAAATTGAAAACAATGCCCTATGCAAGCCCACTTAGATATTTTGATAAATGCAAAACTTGAAGGAGGCAAGCAAAATTTGGAATTTAAAACCCGGAAAACTCAAGAGGGTCCTTACTGCAAAATGAAAGCCAAAAATTTTCAAAGGATGGAATTTCATTTTTTCAGTGGGGGTGTGTTGCTTCTCAACAAGCCCTAAGTTTGAATATTTCAATCCCATATAACCAATTTAAAAATATTAAGCATGAATAAAATTATATCCACACGTAACTATAAGAAAATGTTTTGTGTATTAATTGTTTGTTTATAAAAATAAATTCAACAATAACCTATATTAGTTGCTTTTCATATTAATGCCATCTAAAATAAGTCTAATTCTCTAAGATCCAATAATTTTCTTTTGATTTCAATCCACCTCTATCTAGTGAAACATGGGATTAAAAAATCCACTTGAGTAACTTACATATACATAAATAAAGTGATGTTATAAAATTTATTGATATCATTCTTTTCAAGAACACTTGATCATATACAACACTTGCATATTGAATCATACTATGTTTTTAAATATGGATTTTTCATATTTATATATTAATTTCATTATAATATATTATACACAAATTTTTTATGGTAAAATTTCTAATTACCTTCTAAATCAAAAGTGGGACTATTCTTAGAAACCCTAGTGAAGCAGTGGCAACGGTAACCCTAGCGGTACAGCAATAGCATAGGTATTTCAAAGCTGTAACTGTGGAGAGATTTTAAAGCTGCAACTATGGAGGTTTATGAACTCAATGAGCGGGAAGGTTGAGCTTGACGTGATGAGTTACATGGAGGTGTGTGGGGTGGTAGTGAGTGGCAAAGAGGCGAGTGTGGATGCAAACAGGGTGGAGTGTTATGAGGATTCAAGCGATGCTATAGACCCTGTGGAACATCTTGGAGATGTGAATCACCTCGAGACCCTCCAGGCATTTTGTTTCCCTTTAACCCAAGTGCTTTGTCCTTTGCGAGTTTGAATTCTTTCAAATTTCATAAACTGAAGTCCCCTGTAGGTTTTTTTAACCTTTTTCTAGAGGATACATGCTGAGGGTTCCATGAGTAAATGTTGGAAACCTCTTTCCTTCCCCGATTTGTTTTAATATGAGGAATCCGCTTGTAAAGCCCTTTTAGAATTGCTAAAATACATTGTTATAGTCTTTGAAGATAAACAAGATAAGCTGGTTTGGGGAGCTGAAAATAATGGATGTTTCCCGATCAAATTGGTGTATGCACTCCTTGATGATCATGAAGAGCCTTGGTTCCCAACTAAGAAAATTTGGTGCAAAGGTCTCACACCCAAAGTGAATATATATTTTTGGTTGGCTATGCAGGGAAAGTGCTTAATGTTGGATAATTTACAGAACAGAGGTCTTAGTTTGCCCAACAGATGTTATCTGTATGGGCTAGTAGAAGAATCTCCTGAGCATTTGTTCTCCCTGTGTTCCTATTCTAAATTTTTTTTTGAGATGTTGCTTCGTCTAATGGGAATGTATTGGGTTCCCTCTAAAGAGCTAAATTTCCATGTGGAGCAATGGAGCACTCCCTATTTATCACCTCAGATTTGATCATTACATCCTTTGTCCTCCCTCATCTATGGTGGTGGATATGGAAGGAAAGAAATTCTAGAGCTTTTAAGAACACTTCTCATTACCTAGAGTCATTTTTTGTTAATATTGTCCTTACCATGGTGGAGAATGTTGATCTCCTATCTCTGGATGCGGGGAACACTGTTACAAAATCTGGGATAGAAAATAATTTAGGTTTTAAATCTTCCCTTTCTTCAGTCCTGAGAATCCATCACCTAATAAGAGCAAATATTATTTTGGAACTGCCCCATCTTGGATGGATAAAATTAAACTTTGATGGTGCGTCTAAGGGTAATCCAGGCTAGGCTAGAGTAGGTGGTGTCATCAGGGATACATAGGGGTGAATTTTATTGGTTTTTACTAAAAATATCAAAATCCAAACTAGCCATGTAGCTAAGACTAGATCTCTCTTTCAAGGAGTCTTGCGGTTAAAATCTTTGGGCTTTAGAAAAGTCATAATAAAATGTGACTCACTCAATATCATTAATATGGTTAGAGGGATGTAGACTCCAACTTGGACAATCTCAAATCTATTGTAAGAAGTGCATAAATTGGCCCAAACATTTGAAATTGTCCAGTACCAACACGTGTTTAGGGAGGATAACAATTTGGTCAATTTTTTGGCTAACCTGAGCACCTCTCAAAACAGTATCACAGTTTGGAATAGGGAGTTTTTGGAAGGCTTAATACAACTAGCTAATGATGTCAGAAGAAGGTAATTTGCTTGTTGTTTATTTGGTGGTTAGAGTTCGGTTCTATTCAAGGGGGGTTTCGTGGTACTTCTTAAATTTCAGGAACTATATTTTTTTAATTCAAAAAATAGGAGATACTGGGCCTGACGGAGTGGGAAGAGTGGAAACCGAAGGATGAAGAGTTGGGAAAGGAAGCTAGATCCAATGGACCCAAGAACTAGATTCCAATTTTGGGTGGTTTTTTGGGAATGTTTTGGTCTTGTCCTTTTTGTTTTGTTAGTCTAGTTATCTTGGCCAGGGTGTTTGCTCTCCCCTACATAGGATTGAGATCTCTTAGGCTGTCTCAAAATTTTAAGAGTATGTATGGAACTATTTTGGTAGATTTGTTTGGGTTTGATCCTATTGGATCTCTAGATCCTAGTTTCTCTTTTGGTGGCCTATGGGCCTCCCTTAATCTCTCAAAGTTGTGTGGATCCATTTTGTAAAAGGTTTGGGGTTCCTTTCAAAACCTCTTCTTCCACCAAATCAAGAAAATAAAATAAATAATCTCAGTCAAGGTTCACTAAAGATGTTTCTATTTTTATTAGAGTAGATAAGGTATTACCACATTCAAGACTTTATCACTAAATACAACTCTCGAGTGGAAAAGAGTGACCAAACTCCCATAGGTTTTGGGGTTCACATTTATATAACTCCATAGTATAAAGGATGCTCAAATGGTCTCCCCATATTTATTACATTCTTCACAAATGTAAGACATCTTGACCATAGCATTGGAATTATCCCTTCTCAATATTTAGAGAAGGGGACACCAATTCCCTTAGTAAACATAAGTCAATCTATGTTGGTGTGTTTAGGCGTAATGCCTTTAAATTTAGTCATAGCATTTCCATAGTGGAATTACTAATACTTTAGGACTTAATTATCCCATCTCCATGATGGGTTAACTGAGGTGACTATCACTCTACATGATAATTTTACATTGACGCCCGAACCTTCCCGTTCAAGGTGTCATCACTTAACTCAATTGCATATGGGTTTCTAACCTCCATGGTAAGAAATAAGATTCAAGCTACACAACTTAGAATCTCATCAAAAAAATATTCGTCTTTGGATAACATCAAATTTCCCCACTCTAGATGTGCCCATTACAAAGAGTCTTGGGTGTTGCCTCCCTACAACTCCCTCAGGTTTGAATTCATCCTAAAGGGTTCTATATGGTTACTTAAAGCATGCTCTTTCCAACCCTTCATGATCCAAAGCATAACATCTAAAAACATATTCACCTTAACTCTATTTCTTCATCAAAAGTAAAATATGCTAATTTTTTTTAGGTAAGAAATGACTTAAAATATTCCTAATGCATATTATCGAAAGCATTAAATATTTTAATAAAGTTTACTCTTTTAGTAAGCAAGAACATTTTTGTAATCAAATTCATAACTACTTTCCATTCATTTTACAAAAATATATTATCACCCCTATAGAGTTTTACATTAAGAATAGTTATAATTTAATTCTTTCAAAATGAATTAGAAGTAACAACAATGAATACTTATTACATCAAAATATTCAAGTCTTCTCATAATAAAGAAACTTATTACAATGTCTTCCTTAACAATGTAACTCAATATACATATCATCAAATCTATGACTAATCATTATGAGCTTTTCCTACATTACAACTCCTTTGAGATTCCAATTACATCATAATCATAATCAATATAAAACCTTAGTAAAAGCATGATAGAATTATTTCTATCCATAACATTAGCCATTGATGTCCTTGAGCTCCATGGAAGAGAAGTTGGAGTAAGGGATCAAGACAACTCCTTGATATGCAAATGCATTCCTAAATGCTCTTTGATAATAAATGCATCCAATAAAATCATATAGAAAAAAATCATTTACTTTTCTACTCCCTTTAACCAATACCAAAATAAATCATATACAAAATAACCTTCCACATTTATACATCCCTACTTTTCTTTATTTTAAAATAAATTAAACATATGAGGAAACCCCATAATTTTCTCATTTCAAATGGACTCCATGCCCATTTGGAAGAATATGTGAGGAACCCACAATACCCTCACAATAAATGGACCCCACGCCCATTACATTTATTTTCAACTTTCACATGAATACAAAAAAGGAATTAAAAACCTTTTTATATAATTCAAATTAATAGATGAATAATACAAATCCAAATTCCTATCTTACAATAAGGCATTCATTTAGCATTCTTATTTTCTTAAAAAAAAACAATAAACATTTAACCCATTTTATTCTATCCAAATAAACAAAGCATCAACTAAATCTTCCACATACCTAAATATTTTCCATAGCACTGTTACAACAACACAATACATAAGAATTCAATACTATTGAACCCTTCCTTCTTTATTAAACAAAAGTTGTTCAAAGATGATTAAAAAACCCACTCACTACAAAACGTAAGGTTTATGACAATAATAATTTATCTTGAAGATTTAATCACAGAGCCAACTAATTTAATAACAATAAGGGAAAGCCTAGTTGCTTTTAAAACATAATTAATAACAATGCATACGTATACCATGCATGTAATTAAACCTTGATAAAATTACATGGTGGTAGTTTCAAGAAACACGGTAATACATTAACCAAATACTAATGCTATTTAAGGGTTTATAAATGAAAAGAATAAATTAATCTGATAATAATACATGACACTTATAGGGATAAAAACACACAACAACAGAATGAAACTTGGAATCAAAATTCTAACGAGAGCAAGTAAACACTCTGGTTTCCATAGAATAAGACACTTCCTAGCCAACACAAGCATCGTAGAAAAGAAGTGAAATACGATAGGCATCATAAAACAGTACTCCAAAAAAACTAGGTTAAGATAGACAATTCCAAGCTAGATAAAAACATAAAACCGATCGACTTTAGCAATAATAAAAAACTAGTTTAAAATTAAAACTCAAACCAGAGCAGGTTTAAATTTCAAGGAGATGATGTTGGACACCTAATCAGGTAATCACCTAAAACTCATTTGATGATGGTCTCATAAGCAAGCAAACATCTACAAGCTTCTTAAAACTATTTGGTTAACATTCCAAAGCTTACATTACTTAGGGAGAATAGAGCATAATAAAACAAGACATTTGAAAACTAGAGCAACAAACTGAAGCAATTGCAGTATTTACCATAAACTTAGCAATACATCATTTAACACCAAGAAAATACCTTTTTCCTCAAAGTTATACAATGGAAATGAACACGGTGAAAATACCCTTCTATTTTTTGATGTCAAACACCACTAGAACCTTCATTATTATCCACACACACTGTGTTTCAATGAAGAGCACATGCTCTATCTGCACATCCTCCCTTTTTCCTCTTTATTCCCCTTTCTTGTATGGCCTTACGAACAAGAAGACGTTTTTTTCCAACCAACTTCCTAACTTCCTAAATATTCGTTCGCTCATAAATAACATTTTATCTACCTTATATTAAAGAATACTTTATTTAAAACTATATTACCTTAATGCTCGTAATATAGTTATTTTGCAACAATTGTTTCATAAAGAATTTCTCTAATGTTAACTTACTAACATTATAAAAATTCAAAGCAACCAATTTAATTATTGCTTCCTAAATAACTTTTATCAACAATTTATTGTAATATGTTATACCATCAAAGAGAATATTAATCTATCAAAGCTTCTAAACATATATGTAAAGAATATAAACATTAATTAAACATAGGTACACCAAAGCAAGTATTTGTCAACCATATAAAAAAAATATTTTATGATAACTTCTAGGTTATCAACTTCTTCTAAAAATGACTCTATTACTTATAACAAGTTCCTTGTCGATGGTATAATTTCAAACACATAAATATGATATACAACTAAATGCAAGTAAATCCTATCCTAGAGTTATCATCAGTTAAACTAGCCATCATTTCCCTTATTTTGGTCTCTTGTTCCCGATGGCCAACTTCCTCGTCCACCTACGAGAGTACTTGGTCTTGAAAACATGCATAATATCAACAGTACCATATCCTCATATAATATAACCAAAAGAACAATTGCAATCAACCATCCATAAAATAATTAATACTAAGCATTGCAAAATTCCATATTTATACATAATTCATATTATGAAAAAGTCTTGCCAAGGTGGGTCATGACATAGTGTAAAAAATGATTTGGAGAGATTTTGAGACGACAAATTTAGAACTTTTACACTATTGTCTTGGTCTAGAAATTTGTTAAAAATAAAATAACATCACAATAACATAGGCAAGGTATGCAAGATCATTATTTGAAAAGTACAAAATGACAAAATTCAAACCTAAAGATACTCCAACAAAACAAGAGCTACAATTATCAAGATATGATGTGTAACAACCCTCCTTGGCAAAACTCTTATGGACAATAAACTATGTATTGATGTGAATGTTTAATGGTATAGTTAGATTTAATGTGCACTTTATCGATCGGTTGCAGTAATGTTGATTTGTTACAGTAATGTCGATCGGTTGCAACAATACCAATCGATTATAGCAATATCGATCAGTTGCAGCAATATCGATGTGTTGCAGCTATGACGATCGGTTGCAACAATGATGATGCGTTGCAGCCATGACGATCAGTTGGATGTAGCAAAGTTGATCGAAAGCAATAATATCAATCGGTTGCAGTAATGTTGATCGATTGCAGTAAAGTCGATTTGTTGCACCAGTGTCCATCGGATGCATCCAAGATGATCGATTGCACCAATATTGATCGGATGCAGTAGAGCTGATCGATTACAGCACACCCAATTGGTTGCATTGAGGATGTGTTGCATCTATACCACGTGTCAACCATCCATTAAATGATTGCATGTAGATGCCACTATCGATTATTTATTCAATGGTTTCATTCAAAAAAGTCTATAGAAAGGCATACACAGTCATTTTTTTGCCTTTTTTAATGTAGTTTTAACCCTTTTCCTTTCGTTTGAACCCTTTTTTGATTATTTTCATCAAGTTTCCAATACCTTTCACCCTACCTCCTGATCCATATTTACTCGTAGTATCATACACAACGAAATAATCCAATGGTGTCTCCTATCACCTTTGTAATTTTAGAATTTAATTTCAAAAACCTTATTTGCCCTCTAATTTTTGAAATATTATCAACACTAGGTTATGATATGTCATGGGTCCAAGACTCTGGTATTTTGGGTCTAGTTTCGATTTTGCAGTTTGATACAGACATTAAACTACTAGAGAAGATTATTGCAGGTTACGACACTGATTTGGGTAAGGTCAATGTTGTCATTGATAACAAAAACATTGTATTTTCTTTCACAGCCTCTAACATCACCAGATTGACAACATTACCTCACATCGGTTGTGATCCAATCACATCAAAATTCATATCAACTAATGATGATAAACTCTACCTGGAGACCACCTTCAATGTGCAGCCAAAATATTTTCAAGGTATAACTGCATAATTTTTTATTTAATTGAATTTAAATTCCAAGGGTCTATAATTACTGATTTGTTTTTTGTAGTTACGGCTACCAAGTCCATAAGGGGTCTGACTGTACCAGCTATTCAGGACAACTTTCTTTGGGTATGTTGTGAATTATTCCTAGCTAGACTTGTTTTGCAAGGAATACCGACATAAATTTTGATGTGGACCTTGGCATATTTGGTCCGTTGTATTGCATACCAACAATTTGAATGGTCCACCTATGTCTCACATCGGATCAGAATGGATATCCAAAATGTGATAACCCACGCTTCACCTTCGCCAAAAATAAGTACATGCAACTATATTCTTGGTTTTTTATGAATCTTATTATAATTTGCAAAACACTCCAGTATCGACTTTTTGGCACTCAATCCTAGTTAATGCAGCCATGACAGAACAACAAGTTCAGGTAATTTTTAGTTCATATTAAAGTAATAATTTTTTTAATTTCTTATGTTTGTCATTTTTATAATTTTAACATTTTATACAAAACACAAAAAAGGGTATCCTCTTCCTTTTCAAAGTGGGATTTTGCTTTTAGAGATTATAATCCATAGGAATCAGGAGACTTTGAAACACCTATGGAGGAAACAACACCGCTACTAAGAAAAATATCAACAAGGAAACATGTAAGATTTAGTTCTTCTAATCCTCTACAATGTCCACTTGTACATCCACTGCCAACGGACATAGTTGCGCAAGAGGTCTCATCTTCGAGAAGTAAGTTTTACAGTCTGCCTTCACAAAATTTGTTACCAAATTTTACTATTTTTTATTAAATTTGATATTGTGTTTTCAAATGTATAGCGCACCCACATTCCATTTGCATCTGTGTTTACGCAAGAGGTCTCTTCTTCTGTCGATAAGTCTTATAACCAATTTTTATAATCTACCTTCACAAATTTTGTAACCAATTTTTATAATCTACCTTCATAAATTTTGTAACCAATTTTTATTTTAATGTTTTAAGTTCCTATACAACAATTGCATCATGGAAATCAAAACTCGATGTTGCCCTCAAATGCAAGGCCAATGCTTTTTGGGTGGAAAACACATTCTTCCATCTAAGCCACAGATAGAAGCAACAAAACAATTTTCAAGATTCAGAGCTTTGTCTTTTGGTAATTTTATAGGTGTATAGGAAGCTTCTGGTTTTGGGTTGGATAATGTTCCACTTGATCAGGATTTCTTTTTACAAGGCGACATACCCATTGTTTTTCAAGTAACAGATCTGCCTCAATATCCTCAAAATGAAGAAGGAGCATAATGTTCAAGCAAATCTCCTCCTAAGGAAACTAGCACCCCTCAGGCTCATCCTCTACCAGAGGATGAAAAAGTAAAATTTTCTGAAAAATAATTAGTTTCTGAAAAAATTGATGCAACCATTAAAGATTCTCTAGTTCCAGATATAACAAAAATTAAAAATGGGAGTATTAGGCCAAATTTTTGATAAAGGAAATAAATGCTTGATTCAAAAAAAATCAAAAAGAGAAAACTATTTTTCTTAAGTTGAAAATGAACCCAAAAAGCTTAAGTTTCTACTACATCAAGCTAAATCTGGCATTGTGCAAGTTACTACTTCTTAAAATAATAAAATTTTAAGGATTATGTTGAACAGATTGGAGAACTTAAACACTGAGGCCCAAGCTTATTATAATGAATGGGTGTTGTTGGGGAAAATTCTTGCACCCTTAATATATTTGTCATGCTGCAAGACTTCCTTGATCCAATCAGCACTATAGATTCTTGTGGATTCACCTCTTTAACTCAATAAAATATTATTCTAAGACTCTATATAGATCGAGTAAGGTAAGGAAACCCTAGAGGTGAGCCTAAAATATTTCTTATATGCTCATGCTCATCTAGATTGCAAAAAAATAAAATAAAACTGTAACATAAAAGTTGACCAAGCTTCAAAGTAACTCCTAGCTAATGCTTCAAAAAGTAGATCGATGCCTTATCCATTGAGTAATTATAGCCAAAATTAAAATATGGTGAAGAGAGGAGGGAGAAGATAAAATTGAGCTAACCACATTCATTCAAATAATGCAACAAAAGTGATTAAGCATGCCAGTGAAATAAGATGCCATTTACACATTCAAATGATGTAACATGTAAATAAGACAAGTAAAATTATACATAGAACTAATGAAATCAGAAAGCAGGATTGTATTATCCAATAAATCATTACAATGAGAGTCTGATCAGTGTAATCAGATATCACTATGCAAATACAAATGAGTTCTCCATTCAAATGATGCAATAGAGAATTGCAACTCTTTGTTCAAATGATGTAACAAAGAGCCTCCTAGCTTCCATTCCCAGCCACTGGAATTGATCTCAGTAAACTGGACACCTCCTTAGCAAAAACCTACACAATAATGAGGAATAAAAAGGGGTAACTAGACAAGACACACAAAGAAAAATACAACCGACAAGGATGGGCACTCTGGTATACCTCTTGCAAAATTATTGTGCAAAAACTTGATGATGTTTCCTATTGTAGCAACTCTCTTAAATAGCTTGATCACTTGGTCCATAATTGTAAAAATGGTAACTGCCTCGATGATGGCCCATAACTGGAAATAATCCATAATAGCCACTATCTCCATCACCTTTAGGTTTTTATTTTTTATTTTTTTTATTTTTTTAGAGTTTTAATTTTAGGGTTTAGGGATTTCAGGTTTAGGGTTTAGGTTTTTGCCCCACTTTTTACAATGCAAGAAACCCTAAAACAAAACCCTACATATTAAAGCCCTAAAGATAAGAAATTACTATATTTGGAAAATTTACCAGTTTCAGCCAAAAACAACCCTATTTTTAGTAAGTCACCAAAAAAGATCGGATGGCCCTAAAAATTAAAACCCATCACCGTATCACCCATATTAAGCCTTCTATAAAATATCAACACCTACCCATGTCTATAAGTAATTATTTTTTTGACTTTTCTAAAAAACCACTAAAATCTACTTTTGGGGCACTAGATGAAGGAATTAAGGCTCGAAAAAATCTTAAAAAGACCTAAAAATGGCAATATAGGCCCATTTGTGGCCTATCCATGTCATTATACTCCTCATTATCTAACTCCCTATAAAATTTCAAGCTGATCCAACAATTAGATCAAAAGTTACGCCCTCCAGAAGATAGGCTCCTATATCAACCTTAGTTAGGCCAAACATTTACTGACAAAAAGACCTTAGGAAAACCAAAACAAAGGCCTGACCTTGGTGACATAAAAACTTTCATTGCTCTTGGAGGGTAAAATAGGACTTCAAAAGAATGAAAAATTTGCAATAATTGGAAAGGACTCAAGTGGGTATTGCAAATTTGAAAAGACCATATGACACCAAAAATTCAAAAATTTAGGGTAAACTCAAGTTGGATTTTGAGGATCCAACAGACGTGTGATAAAAAAAATGGTTGGTGTTGTTGTATCTTCAAAGAATGTTACCAAGGTTTGACTAATGTGTTTTAAAAAATTGTTCTCTTTTTTAAAATGTAAATATCTGGTAACTACTTATTTTTTCTTTTGCAGATAAAGTTTGATAATTTGAAGAAGCGAGTTCAAAACCTGCAAGACTATCTCCATATGGCAAAGGATTTTTTAAATGCTTCTATGGAAATGAAAAAAATATCTTAGGAAGCAGTTCGACAAAACAACACTTTTTCAAAAATCATTATCCGAAACAGATTGGATCCTAATGTTCTGCTTAAGGAGAAGGGTAAAGATATTCTTGCACCAATATCTGAAGATGTTGGAAAAGAGGAAAACACCCTGCTCGAAGGCTTGAAAAGTGTAGAGAACATCCTTGTCAGTTTTGGAGAATTTGATAGTATTGTTAACCAGCCCGAGGGAGGAGCCTTTAAAATACAGAATGTGGAAGTAATGGAAAAGAAAAAATGAGTGGAACAGGAAAAAGGAATGGGAAAGAAAAAATATGCTAAAACTGCCTGAAAAAAATAGTTGGTTCTGTTATTGCTTTTGAAAATTTAATTTTTCAAAAAGATAATTTTATGATATGTTTTCGTTTGAAAACAAGACATTTTCATTTACTACTTTACTATTATACTATTTGCATTTATATTTGTGTGTTATTTTCATCACTTCAGTATTATGGGGTTTCAAATATGCTTGAGTTTACGAAGAATATATGTATGCATGGGTTTAAATTTTCATTTTATTCAAATTCATTTTTGTTGTGATATAAAACTGAGTATTGTCTTGTGTATTATGTTATATTGTTTTTATATTTCAAGTGAGTTTACGAAGGATATATCTATGCATGGGTTAAAATTTTCATTTTATTTTAAGTCAATCTTGTCATGATTTAAAAGTGAGTATTGTTATGTGTATTATGATATATTTTTTTTATATTTCCATATCTAGAGTAATATGTTATTTTCATTTTGCCTTCTAGAGTCAGCATACATATTAATGGCACTAATGATACACACATACATACATATATTCAAATTCAAAGCATAAATCATCATATTTTTTCAACATAGACAATTAATTCAATAACAAAGCATTATTGTATTGTATTGTTGTTTCTATAACTTGAGATTTATGTTAAATGCATTGTGCTTTCTACTACTCTAGACTACATACAACACTTTGTAAAAGAAATTCTTACTATTTATGTATGCATGCATTGTTTTCAAATTTCCAGTTTACTCAAAGCTAAAGTATAAATCATAAAATTTTGTCAACATAGACAGTCAATAACACTTTTAGAGTCAAAGCATACATACTAATGGTACTAATGATACTAATTATACACACATACATACATATATTCAAATTCAAAGCATAAATCATCATATTTTGTCAACATAGATAATTAATTCAATAACAAAGCATTATTGTATTGTATTGTTGTTTCTGTAACTTGAGATTTATGCTAAACACATTGTGGTTTCTACTATTGTAGACTACATACAACACTTTGTAAAAGAAATATTTACTAATTATGTATGCATGCATGGTTTTCAAATTTCCAGTTTACTCAACGCTAAAGCATAAATCATAAAATTTTGACAACATAGACATTCAATAACATTAAAAAGCAAATACATGAAATCATTGATAATAGAATGATTATATGATTTTTTTCAAATCATTGAAATTTTGTAAATGATATCAAATACTGAAAAATATTGATAATATGATTTTTTTCAAATCATTAAAATTTTACAAATGATATCAAATACGAAAAATCATTGATAATATGTTTTTTTTCAAATCATTGAAATTTTACAAATGATTTCAAATCCGTAAAATCATTGATTTTATGAATTTGTTTAACGCATTAAAATTTTACATTGTTGAAAGCTCATACAAATTCTTGTCGACTTCTCCAAAAGAACCGAAAATCATTTGTGAATTTTGTGTTTCCATAATCTCATCATCACTGCAAGCTGACTCATTATCGTCATTATCAATAGTATTAGTGAGACCTCTCCTATCTGCTAGGGACTTCCAATATGTCAAAGCTCTGTCATAGGGAAACTTACCCAACTCATACGATGACACATACATTCTCAAACAATTTTTCAAATTTTTGTCCAACTTGTTATGAACTTTCGATTTAACAAAATATAGTGCACTAAAAACCCTTTCATCTTCAACAGATCCCAAAATCATTGTCTGACATAATTCATATAAAATAAAGTATTCACTCATAGTTTCTTGTAAGACACTACTTTGATACAATTTTTACCAAAAATGCGTGATGAAACTAGTCTCATGTGGGTTTTTGAAATGTGCAATTTGATTATCCATTGTTATTCCAAATTTGGTTGATTGTTGTCTTAGAAGTTCTTTTTTTAGAATACCATTGATTTCAATGCCATCTACTTCCACACATTTAGAGAAATGTGTCATAAGAGTGCCCATATATTTTACAAACAAATCACTTTTACTTCTGTGGTCAAAACAAGGATTCCAGAAGATGGTATTAATAACAACCATGACCTCAAGTGTCTCATCTCTATGAAAACAATATCTTATTTTACTTGTTAATGTTTTTACAATTCTTTTCAATTTATTCTTAGTACTATCCAAAACCTCATTGAACTCGCAATGTGTTATGAGCACTTGTTCAACATCATATGTAAGTGTATCTAACCGCTTTTCATAACGATATAAAGGAATCATCTTTCCATGTATAGCAATATGAAGATTATCGTTGATGTTGAACTATAAAAAGTTGTTAGGATCATTGACTTGAACTAACGTATTCCAACTATCAAACAAAGGATCCTTAAAATTTTGTCCAAATAAGTAAATCTTATTAATAAGCATACATTGTTTTCTCATCTTGATGAAATCGATAATATAAATTATTCTTTCTTGTGTGATTTTAATCAAAGAATTCATTTCTTGCAACAATGGAAGAATACCACATAATGTGAGAAGAGTTTCCAAGTCAGTCATACGAAATAGCAAATATTTTGCCTTGTCAACATCCCTATGATGTGCATACATAAACCCCACCAATGATTGATATTCTGAAAAAACCCTTTTTGTAGGAAGAAACAATGAAATCCACCTGGTGTCCACATATTTTAACAATTTTATGCCTTCAGTTACACCTAGAGAAAACTGTTGAAACTCTATAAACCTTTTTGGACTGCATGAGAAGTAAGAGTGTATTTCATGAACGAGATCTTCCACTCTGGCTACATTATCAAATGTTCTCACAACTTTGTATGTAAGATTCATTCAATGAGTCATGCAATAGAATAAAATATGGGGTAATTGATGTATGAAGTCTAACACAAAGACTTTTCATTTTTCCTTGCATTGTAGTTGCACCATCAACTCCAATATAAATTAACTTTGTGGCAATTTATTTTTCATCCATTCCAGAAATATCCTTTGAACTGGTTACAAAAATATCATAAATATCTTTTGCATTACAATTTTCTATCATATTATGTATCTCAAATGATTTTGAAATGTATAAACATGTATGCAAATCCAATATTTGTTATCAATTGTTGTTACCTCATCAATAGAAAGTGCAATAAATTTAGCTTGTTTTACATTCTCTCTTAGGTCCTCCTCAACCAGTGATAGACATTTTACCATGTTCCAACCACTTTGATCTGACCAATGGGAATTGGTAAGGTTTTGTACATCGGCTAGTTGAAATAGTTGTTAAAATCAGCAAAATCATACATGGGTCGACCCTTTTTTATAATACCAGTGATAGACATTTTAACATTTTCCAACCACTTTTATCTGACCAATGGGAACTGGTAAGGTTTTGTACATCGGCTAGTTGAAATAGTTGCTTAAAATTAGCAAAATCATACATGGGTCAACTCTTTTTTAGAATACTATATACAACAACAAATTGCAAAGATTTTGAGGCTAATACGGTGTTATTAATTTTTTGAAATTGGATCTGGATTGTTCCACCCTTCTCAATGAAATTTTGTTGGTGTTTCATTGCTTTTTCATATTCAAGTACATATCTCACATGCACACATTTTGATGCGTCATTTCACCTATGAGATATCTTAATTGTTCTATCACTTTGTATTTCTTTGATGTAAACTTTCCCATGGTGTTTTTCTATTGTGTCTTTCTTATTTTGCAATAAATGATCATTTCCTAGCTTCCAAGTACAAATAACGTATCTACACATTTTCTCTATCTCATCTCTCTTAGTAAAGGAGTATAAGCGTACCTATTCATTTTTAAAATCCCTTCCAATAGTTCATTCACTTTCTTTTGATGTTTAGATTTTTTACTACAAGATTCCCTAGAGGTATGCATGTTAATTTACTATTATTTTCTTTATCAGTTGATTTGTCTATATTAGGCATCTCGTGAAGTGGTTGTTGAATTTCATTATTAAGAAAATTATCATGTGGTCCCATCTCATCCACTGGAATATCTTCGAATGGATGCATATAAAGGTTGATAGTGTTTACTGCATTCAATGTTTGGTATTTTGTATTATTTTTTGATGTAAAAATACACTATTTTAAAGAATTAACATAATGCAATTTTACAAAGCATTTAAAAAGAGGTATATAAGCAGGAAATCATTTATCTATTAATAAATAAAGACTTTATATTTAAGAATAACAAATAGAAAAAGTAATGATTTAATGGTAAAAGGTGTTTGTACCTGCATGTTGTGTAGATGTGGATGCCTCACTACATTTTGATATTTGTGTAAAATATTTTAGAATTGTATTTTTACCAAAATATTGGCCTCCGTTATTTCCATATTCAGTAGGTGACATTGTATCTATAAAGAAAAAACCTTTTAGATGTTAGGAAAAAAATATGAAATTGAAGAAAAATCGCATACTTCCCTCAATAATAATTTGTGTTTCTAAGTAACCAAGGCTAAATTGTAATTCCATAAATAACACATGAATCTTCATATGAATCTATGCTACCCTATAGAATTACATCTGATAGACAAGAAGCAATATCTGACAAGAAAAATGCTCCTAACACACAACAACATGACATTGATACTTGTCTACCATAGTTGTAGATAGTGCATCTACACTACCTATGGAACATACTCTAATAGACAAGAAGTGGTCTCTGATAAGAAAAATGCTCTTAACACACAACAACATGACATGGATACTTGTCTACCACAGTTGCATATAGTGCATCTACACTGCCTATGAAACATACTCTAACAGACAAGAAGCAATCTCTGATAAGAAAAATGCTCCTAACACACAACAACATGACATGGATACTTGTCTACTACAGTTGCAGATAGTGCATCTATACTGCCTATAAAACTAAAGAAAAAGAGCTTTGGACAATAAAACTGTGGAAGAAGAATACTCTACCTATTGTCACAGTCATCACAAATTTTTGTCATCGATAGTCACTTTAATGTTACTACAACCACTCAATCATAATCGATTGACACTACTCTACAACCACTCAGTCACAACCGATTGACAATCCTCTAACACTAATCGACCTATGTTGATTGATACTCCTCTGCAATCGATCGACTTAAGATGATAGACATACCTTTGCAACCAATTGGCTTATATCGATAGACATGTCTCTACAACCGATCAGCTTATGCCGATTGACACTCCTATTAAAATGATAGGCTTATGCTAATAGTCACTACTCTACAATCGATCAACATATGTTGATTGGCACTCCTTTGCAACCGATCAACTTATGTCGATAGACACTTCTTTGCAACTAATTGATTTATGTTTATTGACACTACTCTACAACAGATCAACTTATGCCAATTGACAATCCTCTGCAACCCAACAACTTATACTGACAAACACTTCTCTACAACCGATCAGCTTATGCCAACAAACACTTATTTGCAATCAATCAACTTATTTTGATTGGAACTCCTCTACAACCAATCGACTTATGTCGATTGACACTCCTCTACAACCAATAAATTTATATCGATTAACACTCCTCTGCTATCGATCAACTTATATCAATAGACACTTCTCTATAATTGATCGGCTTATGCCGATTAACACTCCTCTGCAACTGACCAACTTATGTTGATTGAAACTCCTCTGTAGCCGATCGACATATGTCGATTGACACTCCTCTGTAACCGATCGACATATGTCGATTGACACTTTGCAACCGATCAACTTATGTCAATAGACACTCCTCTACAACCTTATCAATTTTTTTGTTGCTTTAGAGCTATTTTTGAGTTAGAGTGTTTTAGATGTATGTTTATCAGTACCCCCTATAGCATTTATATGGGTAGTATATGAGGCGAATTGGGTGGGAAAAATAAAATTATTTATAATTTGAATGCGAATTATCCATGGAATTAGGTGAAAGTGGTCGATGAATTAAAATAAAAACAGGAAAATTATTATCATCGATGAACAAATTTACCCTAAAAAACTTCCACCTCGTAAATTTCGAGTGAATGGGCCCCAGTGAAAGGATCCAAAATTAGAAAATTTAAAATTTAAAAAATCCTAAATATAGCAAATTTACAATGTTTTGTGCTTATGCATAACGTTTTCTAACACCTCTTACTATATATGTACTCATCTTTCAATAAAAAATTTTTTATCTCTTTTACTTCCAACATTTGGTACTAGAGCAGGTCCCCTTCCTACCTGAAAATCCTTGAGGGGGAAATTTCCTCTTTGGAAATTTTTCCCTCCCTCATTGGTTGTGCATCTCCTTTCTTCTTCCTAGTAGAATCACACTATGCTCTAACCATATGGTTTTATACCATTCATGGTTATCAAAAAATATTCTTGTTGATGGAGAAAAGGAGAGGTGTTGAGGGTATTCCAATGGAGAAAGATTCATGGCTTCCCTTGAAGGTTAAATGATTGGAGTCATGAATATGATCGTTTTATTGGTGGTATTGGTGAGAAGAATATCTCCATCTATTTAAGCCAATAAATGGACTGCAATGATATCTATGATTTGCTCTATGTAAAAATAACCAATGGTGGCCCTCAACCCACTTGTCCATTGTAGTAGAATGACTCATCTAGAAATAATGCACCTTTTGATCAATGGAAAAATAGTGAGTGATAATTATCTACAGGCAATATAATGAGTGGCTCAAGTGAAATATCATAGGATTTTTATTTGCAACACTCTATTTCATGAGCAACCTGATGGGATTGGGTTCATCGCTTTGCTATAGTGATAGGTTTTTTTTACTTGAGCAATGCCATTAATTTTGAGGAGATCCCCTTTCCATGAAACCCTAGGTGCATAGGGCTTGCATGCATTGGGGTTCTCATAGGTGCATGTAGCAGTACGTGATGCCACAAATAACATGTAGGAAATATGCACAAATGTGCACCACCAGTGTGTAGGAGTGCACACAACATGCAGTGCCTAGCGCACAAGCACACAACCAACACGTCATCTAGCATGCAAGCACTAATCCTCACTATGATGATCCTAACCCAGGCATCAAGGCTCTAAATATAATGGCCTCACATGCATTTTTAAACCCCTATGATGATTAGTTACAAATGCAACCCCATGCTCTTCGATGATGTTGAGAAGGCATGTTTGTTAATCATCCACAAGTGCTTGTACAACTCAATTAGCAAAACAGAACGAAGAGGAATCACTCAAGCAAAGAAACAATTTAATGTTGTGGCCCCACAACGATCCCTAAGATACCCATCGAGGCCCCTGGTAGGCCCATAACAGGCCCCAAGTAGGCCCACAAAGGCCCATAAAGACCCCTAATAGGCCCATAGCAAGCTGACAAAGGCCCTCAATAGGCCCACAGAGACCCCCAATAGGCCCATAGAGGCCCACAAAGGCTCATAAAGACCCCCAATAGGCCCATAGAGGCCCCTAGTAGGCCCATAGTAGGCCCTCAGATGCCCCTAATAGGTCCCCAAAGACCCCTTGCAACCCCTAGAGGCCTACAGTGGCACCCTGCAACGCCCAAAGACCCACAACAAGCCCATAGAGGCCCTATTACAGCCCCAAATAGTCCTCCATACAACTTCCACACAATGATTGTAGCATAATGATCTAAGTGGTAGAATACCAGCTTCTCTTAGGGAACTTCACTTGCTCACACAAGGTTGGCCCTAATTTTATTTGCATCTCAGAGTTGTTCAATTACAACCAAAAAAAACTAGTGGCTCGTGAGGCTATGGGCCCATTTGATCCCCTACTACTACTGCAACAACTTTGGTATGACATGTGAAGCTTGTATCCTATAGGTTGGGGCTAGTTTAACACACCCATTTTGGGACACTATTTCCATTAGTTTAATACTCCATTGCAGGCAATTTTTTTCCCTACTCGTAATTGGTAAAAAAAAAAATTTCAAAAAAGCATATGCAATTAATGTGACTGACAAAACATGCGGTATACCAGCCAACAACACCCACCTACAATTAACGGTACAAGTGGCATCACACCACCAATGTAGGCTACTTTTAGCCTTTAATTATTTGTTGTATTGCATGTAATTCAAACATAATGGTGGGAAGGGTAAAATAAAAATACCCATGACAAATGATTTTTAAATCATGTAACTATTTCAAAGAATAACATTCTCAGAATATTTCCCTATGAGGGAAAATTAAAACTTGTGAAATATTGTTAATTTAATTTTGCTTGTAACCTGTAAAGCACCATTTGTGCTTTCTCTTATTTGATAAGAAACTATAGAACTTAGACACTATGAATCAACAAATTCTTCTAGGGACTACAAAATCTAGACACCCTAGACTCTATTTGAAGACTATAGAGTTTTTCGACACTTCGACCACCATCGAATTTTGAAGACTACAAAGATGGTGAAACTTTAGAAGCTTTGTATTTCCCATACTCTATTTCACAATTCTAATTTAAGGCTCAATTTTCCAATTTTATTGTATGGAGTGCATTCTCAGTTGTATCCGACACTCCCAAATGAGATTCAACATTAAGGGGGATATATCTAATGCATTGTTGACTCTTTTTTTGGTATTTAGAAAAGTGCACATTAAAGGGGAATGTTATATTTAATGTGCATTTTACCTCCTTATTAGGGTTAGGGTTAGGGTTTTTCTTTATTCAAACCCTAACGCCTCTTACTATATATGTACTCATCCTTCAATAATAACATCTCTTTATCTCTTTTACTTCCAACAATAGTTTCTTTATTGATGTATATATGATGGAATGATTGCATTCTTTTGATCTTGGAATATGGTATTGCTAACAGAATTATGGATGCAAGACTATGTGCTCTCTGTCTTTTTGGTGGGATTGTAAGGGTGGACCACCTACAAAGAGATATTGGGAGAAATGATGTTGATGACTTGCTCATCGACAGCTCAAGGTAACAAGGAAAATTGCCCTTCATTTAGATGCATATTATTTTTCTTATTTCCATAGTCACACCATTGGGTCGAAATGTTGCTTGCACAATGAGTCTTCTTGATAGGTTGGTGATAGCTTAGACTATCTTAAATATATTGAGCCAACTACTTAAGGATAAAATAATGGTGTGTGTGTTATTATTGTGTTTGAATCGCATGTATGCTTGTGGGTGGTTAGCATAGAAGCAATTAATTGATAATAATTTATGGCATGCTCAGTTTTATTATGCTTGAGAGTAATAATATCAAGAGTAATGAGCAATATTAACCTTTGTTATAAAGTAGAAAATGTTTAAATTAGATTATTAAACATTAGCATGGTAACCCTTCTTGAGTAAGTGTTTTCATGTTTTAATAATGTTCGACCTTTAAGATTACAAGGGTGGCATATTTGTAATGCTTTCTTTGTAATGCTTTCCAAGTGTTATCTTGATAAAGTATGGTGGCCACACTTGGGAATTAGTTTTTAAAAAGATGAACTAAGGGGAAAGTATGGTGGTTTTTACTTGGAAAGAAGGGAACCAAAAGCTTGAAAAAAGGAACAACTTGGCAGTACAACCAGGTGGTAGAAGTCATTGTTAGGAGTAACAAAGGTAGCACTCCTATGGATATTATTGGTTGCTTTGGATGTAGAATGCTCTTTGTTTTGCTTATATTTACTTCTTTGCTTATTATGGTGTTGAACTCTCTCTCTATCTCTTTGCTTTTTTTTGGCTTGCACTGGCTGTATTTTGGTTTAGTAAACTTGTGTTGGCTTATTTTAATGTCTTGTGGGACTTAAGCACATCTATTTCAAGGTTTTATGGTATTTTTGTGGTGGTATTCCTATGTGTAGCCCTGCTTCCTTTCTCAGTCGCCTTATTGTTTTCTTTTAGACATCGTTAGTGCAGTGTTTAATGTATGGTTGGATTGTGCGCCCATCCAAATCCAATCTAGAATGTTTGTCTCGATAGATCCTTTTATTTTTTATTGATATCTCCCTTGTTTTGGTTTGGTTTGACATGTTTTAGTGCATAGTAGGTTCTCTATTGGAACCTATTTTCTTTCTATCTTAGTTTTAACACCTATTATTGAGGTTCACCCATGAGAACAGTCTTTACCTTACTACGTACTTCTTGCTTGCAGACACTAGTTTTTTGGCACCTTCATTATGCCTTACATCTACCCTTTTGTTGTGTTTTCATGTGTATTAATGTCTTGGCTTGAGTTATAGGATATTATTGATGTTTGGTTTGGTTCTTCGCTTTGGTAGAGCGACTAATTCCTCTTATTAAGTTTTATGGATGCTTTAGTTGTATTTGTATAAGGTAGTATCCTTTTGAAAGAAATTAATAATTCATATTTTTTTTAGCTTAATGTAAATTAAATGAAAATTTTCTTTGGAATGAAGAAGATAAATTTGTATTATGATAGCTCTCTTGGGAATGATATCTTTAAGATGTAAAGATATAGTTTAGATTTGTGTTTTGGGTTATGATTAAATTTACTATAGGAAATGGTTTCTATGAAAAAGAAAAGTATGTGAAATTTGCTTTAGATCCTTTAGTTTATATAAGGAAATTACTATTGTTTAAATAAAAAAAGGTGTTTGAATATGGGTTTTGAAAGAGAAACCACAATAATGATTCTTGAGACTTGTATGGGTTAAGGAATCATTATGAAGGAAAGTATGGGATTCTCTTCTAATAGTTACTTTATTGAAGGTCGATTTTGAAAATGAAACCACCATAATGACTCCTGAGACTTGTGTGGGTTAAGGATTCATTATGAAAATAAGTATGGGATTATTTTGAAGGGATTATTGCATGTTGGTTTTGAAATATAAACTATTATAGTGGTTCTTAATAATCTTGTGGGTTAAGAAATCATTATAAAGAGAAGTATAGATTTATCTTTAATAAGGTGTATTAGTATATGTGGGTTAGAAAGAGAAACTATGGGGTTCTCTTATTGGTTGGATTGTTTATTTGTTTAATGCATGGATGTGGTGCACTATGAAAATGGCATGTTAAATTTGCATTGCATTTAGATATATCTTGATCCCTAAGTATTCCTTATAATTTTTGGGTGGATTACCCATCATGAAGAAGCTTTCAGATTTGTATAAGGTATGAAGATCATTGGTGAATGGCTTATTAGTGTTTTGTCTTAGAAATAGAGTAACATCATTGGGGTCATGTAATATGTATCTTCCAAGGTACATACTTAGGATATTAGATCACTTTAGGGGGAAGTTATCTAGTTAATTCATGCAATATAATAAATGCACAAGTGTCAATGTGCAAGTTGTATATGTGCAATTTATCTCTTGCATAGCTAGGTAGAGTGTTGGCCAAGGAACCTATCTTCCTATATAAGAAAGGTCTCATTGTGAGATAGATATGAGAAGGGGGACATAGATAGATAGATCTACTTATAGCATAGTCATAGGTAGTAGTACAATGTTGTGTGGATCACCATATAATGGTGATGGATGCAATGTAGTTCAGTAGCTTCATTAATGGAGTGTTCATTTCCTCCATAGCTATATTGTATTTATTTATGTTATTTCTATTTATAGCATACTTCAGTCATCTCGTAGATTTACTTTCTTTTATATTATTTTGCATCTTGTGATTGCTATCTCCCATTGCTCATTACATCAAAATCTAACAGTGGTATCAGAGCCACGATAGATCTAGTTATAGTAGATCAATAGGAAAACCACCATTATCATTTAGTCTAAGTTTTTTGACAACCTGATGCACTGCTAGACCAACCACTATCAAAAACTCTCAAAATATTCTAGGTGGTAGAATTAGGTAGAGTCACAAAGTTTGGACTAAAATAAATCTTAACTCCAAGAATATTGAGATTACACTTAACTAGAGTCTTTCCATAGAGTTGCAGAAAAAACTCGTGAAGACCAGGTTTTAGCATTCAATTCACTAGATTGATAAATCATCTAGTGAAGATCATTCAAGATATTTGGTTTTTTTTAACTGTTACCTAAATTTTCTTTTGTTGCATAAAATTAACTCTTAGATGATTAGGACTCCTCTACAACAGAAAGCTAGGAGACTCCAAATTCATTTCCTGAAGGTCAACATGCCTTCATAGTGAAAATATTAGTTCCTTGTGCAAGAGAAGAAGACTTCTGGTGAAGAGTTATGGTGAAGTTAGGAGACTAAAGATCTTCATTTCTGGATTGAATAACTTCATAGTTGAAGAATAGGCCATAGAAGCCTTGATATAAAATTTCATATAAGCCTTGAAGAAAGGGTCATAGAAGCCTTTAAGAAGAGTTCATAGAAGTCTTGATACTAAAAAAGCCACATAAGCCTTGATATTGAAAAGGCCATAGAAGCCTTGATACCAAAAAAGGCCACAGAAGCCTTGATACTGAAAAGGCCATAGTAGTCTTGATACTAAAAAGGCCATAGAAGCCTTGAAACTAAAAATACCACATAAGTATTGATTATAAAAATGCCACATAAGCCTTGATATTGAAAAATGCCAAAGGATCCTTGATACTGAAAAGGGCCACATAAGCCTTGGTCCTGAAGAAGAATTCAAAGAGAATATCTTATTCAGAAGCAAATTAAGATTTTAGTACTAATATTTTATTGTAGGGAAAGAATATTTAGTGAGTTGGTAAACTTCCTACAAGAAATTTAGGAAGAGTATCTTCTTCATAATCAATTCAGCACCTTAAGAAAAATTGAAGAGATCATGAGAAGATCTCATTGAATAACTTCTAGTATTGGAAGAAGAAGAAGAAGAAGAACTAGGAGAGTCCTACTAAAATCTAGAAGCAGAAAAAACAAATATCTAGAAGAAGATCTCACCACCAACACTTCCAAGAGCAGAAGGTTGAAACAAAGATATCAAGGAAGACCAAGAGAAGTTGCAAGATCAAAGACCTTGAGAAGATCTCATAGAGCATCCAAAAAAAGGCTAGGAAATCCTTCTTGAAGAAATTCTCAAAGGAGAACTCATTGGAGAAATACACTACCAAGGAGAAGCCCCTGATAGTGAAGGACTTGGGACAATTATCACCATCTTATAAAAAGCCCAAGAGAAGAAGAATTTGGCAAGGAGTGTCAAATCCGTGAAGAAGAATTTGGCAAGGAGTGCCAAATATGTGAAGAAGAATTTGGCAAGGAGTGTCAAATCCATGAAGAAGAATTTGGAAAGGAGTGCCAAATCCATAAAAAATAATTTGGCAAGGAGTGTCAAATCCAAGAAGAATAATTTGGCAAGGAGTACCAAATCCCAGAATAATATCCTGCTTGAAGTCAGAATTTGACAAGAATACTTGAAGACATAAGAAGCTCACCAAATATTGGAGATTTGAAGATTACCTCTCACAGTAAGAAGGCACCACTTCAAATATAAAGACTTCTCCAAATATATAGCAGAATAATAACACAAGAGGAGAAAAAGCCACCAAATCCTAGGCTCCTGAAAGAAAGTTCAAGACCATCTTTTGGTGAAGAAGGAGTTGTTTAAAATAGTTTACAAAAGATCTCCAAGATCCTACTCAAAGCAGCAACTTGGTGATCCTAGACACCAAGATCTACATCCTCTATAGAAATGGCAAAAGAGCTTCAAAAAATTTCAAAAAGGTAAGCAACTTTTGGTGCAAGTAGATTCATTAATTGAATTACTTAACAGATTTGTTAAAGTACCTTAATTTGGAGTAAATTTGCAAGAAGAAAATTGGATTACAGTCTTCAAAAGTGCAAAAAGATAAAAGTCCTTGTTAAGGTTCATTTGCACATTAATTAGGAGTTTATTATATTTCAGAATTACTTCTATCAACTACCTATCATCTACTTTGGAAAAGGAAAAAGAAGACTAAGTCCTACAATATTAATTGTAGTGAAATTACAGAATAAATCTTGAATATTCATTATAGATTATTCTTGATTAGTTGCAATAAATTATTTAAGTGCATTAGTTTGAGAGTTGATTGGAGTGATAAGGTGAAATTTTTAGTGCATTAAAAGAAATTCTATCAGATTCATTTGCACTATTCTATTACTCTCAAAAGGATTATTGTTTGTGTTCTTGAGCACAAAATTAGATATTGTCAAAGTGTCTAAAGATACTATTAGTGCATAAAAATCTGCAATGCATGCTAGCCAAGTGAAGCCACCAAAATAGGTTAGATTCCTCCAAACCTTGGAGAATAAGACACCTAATCAAAGTCATAAATAGAAGCTTCAAATGTTGAGACTTGGTATCCAAAGCATTATAGGGTTACTTGCAAGGATAAAGGTGCATAAAATTACTTCTATCTTATTCTATATAAGCTTGGATTTGTCAACATAATATCCAAGCAAAAAGGGGAAGGTGTCTAAGCAAAGAGACAACCTTAAAACCCCTACACTAAATTTGAAATTCTGCCATATAAATCATAATATTAAACCTGCAAAAAGGAGTGCAAGAAAGGGTTCAAAAGGCATCTTATTTGCAAATATTATTACATTGGGTTGCATTTCTCTAACCCATTATACATAAGAAAAAAATGCAGATTGAAAAGTGTCTCAAAGGTATAATATAAGCAGGTTGAACCAACCAAAGGTGGTTGAATTCTAGCATTAGGTGAATATGCATGTGATAGAATAGTTTTTTTGTTGCTCTTATTCATTCAAAAAGTTGGCTGGTTCTTTTGTGGTATCCATCAGTTAGTCCGATCCCGAAAGACAGACCTTTGATTGACAGTTCTATCCAATGCCACTGAGTGAATAGTTACCCCCCCTTCTCTCTTTTTAAGAGGCCCCTCTCAATTCTAAAGGTGAGTAGAATAGGTTAGAGTTATTCGATCCGACTACCTTAAAATAGAGAGCATTGCGATAGAAATGCCGACCCGAGTATACTGCTACCTATGGATATAACAACCATGCCGAGCGGGACCAGAGGGTTGACACCGATATAGATAGATAGATAATGCTTCCCCTTCGGACCTTTTAAATTGATAAGGTACCCCTTTAAATAATGGGGCCGGTTCAACTACTTAATTATATGCCGCCTGGATTACTGGGAGGGAGCTCAAAAAGCAGCTTTCCATTTTGGGAAGGTTCCTTGAGCGGAGCACTTATCGTTTTCTCAAAACTGTTATCCTATTTGAGAGGGAAATGCCTCCATTCATCCGAGCCTTTAGGGGCTCGTCCTCGCTCTAGCTTATCAGGATTCACCCTCGATTCTTAGGATCGATTTTAAGGAGATACTAGGAGAGCCCATCCTTCTGAACTTCTTGAAACTTCTCTCAAAACCTCTTTCAACCTCTTTTAGAACCGTCAATTTTGAGGGCTCTATCCTCCTTTTCAATGATAAATGGGCACACTCAACCTTTATTTGAGGTTGTTAATACGTATATAAATCGAGATTTTTTTAGAAGGCTTCTTAATATCAATATTTAGAATTTCTAATATCAATTAAATAAAAATGCTTACATCTAATTGTAAGATTTGGGTTGGTCACTTACCTTTTTTTCTTGGCTTGCATCTAATATTAATATTTGGGATCCGACTTTCCCTCACTCGGGGAATTTTTGACTTGCATCTCATTTAAGAGTTGGGTTGGTCACTTGCCTCGGGGGAAAGGCCTCCTTTCGTCGGTTGTAAGGAAGCCCCCTCGATTTTCATAATCTATATTTGGTAAATGATTTTTGTTGGATGTTGGTCTAATTAAAGTGATTCCCTAAAGGTTTGATCAATAAGGAATGCGCCGCCTCCCGGGAAACTAGAAACCCTAAAAGCTCGAAGAAGACCCGATAGAAAAGTTGCCGTCGGTCCCTCCCCCCCCTAGTTGGTATAGACCTCATCCATTCTGGCCCCGGGGAGATAGCAGCGGGGGAACAAACTTGAATTCAATAGCCAGCCGCGCCCCCTCTATTCTAAAAGGCCCAACTATGAGAATAGGATCGAGACGAACAGGGCGACCGCCTCAGGACGTCGAACCTGGCGAAGAAGGGGGAGCAGCTGCAAGACTATGAGGTTGAGTCCTTGTTATTATGTACTACATATGAATTGATGCTTCTCCCAAGCATAGCAAAGAGCCACTCATTTAGGCTCATATTCTACGTATCTTGGATGGCCGAGCCCGCAAAATATAAGGCACAAAGCCAGGGGAAATCAAGTAGTGTATAAGTGAAGGAAATCAAAGCAAGCATATGTTCAATCAACGAGCATTACTACCATAAGTAGAGCATCATAGAGTTTTCATCAAAGTGCTGCCACATCTCCACCAAAGCTCCTCCATATCTCCACCATAAGCTTTGCTTGGTTGGAAACATCTCAGCACCAAAAAAGTACAACAAAGAACATGGTGGAAGAATAGGTTGAAAGGCTTGCAAGAAGGCATTGATAAGACAAGGGTATGCAAAGGAAAGAGGATTCCACTTATCATTATTTTAAATAACCCTAGAAAATTCCGATGAAGGAGACATTACAACATCATCTTGGCAGTAGAGGAGTTACGTACAAGGAACATTATAGCAAGGTATGTGCTGAAGAAGAAACGTCTTTTTTAGATAGTGCATGAAGAGAGAGTGAATAAAAATATCTCAAGTGGATATGACACTTTCCACAAGAGTTGAGACAATATTGGTGTCTCCACAAAACACCTGAAGTACTCTTGAAATATTTGAAAAATAGTTGTGACACTTGTCACTCCGTTGACCACCTATTAAACACGACTTGGATGCAACAATGAAAGGAAGAAATTTGGCAGCAAGGACATCAATCAAGTCTAAATAACCTTAATAGTAACATGGTAGTATCTCAATAGCAACATGGTAGAAGCTCGACAACAACTTCACGAGCAATCTGAGAGCAATTCGGAGCATCCAAAACCAGTGAAGAACATTACTCGAGGTCAAACGGGTCAAGGAAGCATTAAAGTGAGTGCTGAAACAAATAGCAAGTGGAAAAATATTCCATTACTCACAGCTCCCAAGAAGGACAGACTATCACCGATTTCATAAAGGTACAATTTCCATCTAATTTGAAGTATTGAAATAAATCAATATTTATTTGAAAGAAAAACTTAGGGAAATTAAATATCAAAGTTGATTAATATTTGTAAAACACAACCTAGGAGAAATAAGGAATACTACTTGGAATTAATCCATTTAAAGTTTACAAATATTAATGTGTTCTAAATTTCCAAATTTGGGAGTTATAAGGGCTACAACACCAAACTAGATTATTGGAAATTAGAAACACTTAAATAAAATCCTAAGGGATATAAAAAGAGGTTATTAAGTTTTTTACTAAGGTTGGAAAATTATAATATTCTTGTCTCAAAAACTTCTCAAAAGGGACAAAATAAATCCAACATTAAAACCTCTTCAAAAAATTTAAAAGTGCTTAGTTCAATAGGAGTAATAAGGTGTTAAGAAGTTGATTTTTTATCTTTACAAAAATTGTACAAAATCAACCAAAATTGAACTATATTTTACAAAAGCACTGTATCATAATCCAAAAATCTCTAGGGAGACATAAGGAAGTCCACAAAATATAAGGATTGATATTAGGGAAATTCAAATTGCATAAAACAATTTTTTCCTAGAAGAATCTCAACTACTCAAGAGTCCTAATTATTTCTCTTGGAAAAATAAAGTGAAAGTAATCTTAGTATATGAAAAAATTTGGGATGTCATCAAAGGGAAAACATAGAGACCTACCACATGTGAAACTAAAATCCTAAAGTTTGAGGGAAATGACTCAAAGGCTCTAATGATAATAACCTTTGCTATCACTGATGAGATTCAACCTTATATCAGTTCATCCAAAACATCTTCAAATGCATGGACAAGCCTAGACAAAAATTTTGAAGGAAAGAATAAGGTGACTATCCTTCATTTCCAAACTCAAATTCACTCATTAAATATGAATAGTGGAGAAAGCATAGAATTGTTCCTAAGGAAGGTAGCAAATATTAAAGGGAAATTATTGACCTTAGGAGAAATAGTTAAGGATGAACTTCTTACTCAAGTAACCATGAGAGCACTTCTAGACAGCTATAAGCATTTGGTCACATCTTTACAAGTTTTAAGCAAAGATACTTATGTTGATGACCTAGTCAATATAATTCAAGAATATGAATTAGAAAATATTATGAAAGATGATATGACTAACACTGCATTGGCATCAAAAGATAATCCATAGGGAAATATTGCTTCATCAACAAGAGGACAAAAATATGGTATTGTCATATATGCAATAAGAAATGTCATAGTACCAGCTATTGCAGATACAATCCCAAAAATCAAAAGCAATAAAATTAGATGAATGATGGAAATCAATTTCAACCTCGATAATATCAAAGGAACCCTCATCAACAACAATTTCAGTGATCAACCAATTATCCTCAACTGGAATATCCTAAGAGAAATCATAAGGGACACTTGGTTCAGAGGATAGAATAAATTGAATAACTAGAAGAACCCACAAATTCTTATGAGGTGAAAGCTCTATAAGCAAATGTTACATATTACAGAGACACTAATTATTTTCTTAAACATGTTACAAAGAATGTAGAGGAAGAGTACAAAGTTCAAGATGAAGAAGAATATTTATATTGAAGACAAAAGTCTTCAATACCTAAATAATGTAATACAGGTTGGTGTTAGAAATAGAGTATATTACATAATTTAGGTCATGTAATATGTATCTTCCAAGGTACATACTTAGGACATTAGATTACTTTAGGGGAAAGTTATCTAGTTACTTCATGCAATGTAATAAATGCATGTGTCAATGCGCAAGTTGTATATGTGCAAGTTGTCCCTTACACAGCTAGGTAGAGTGTTGGCCAAGGAACCTATCTTCCTATATAAGAAAGGCCTCATTGTTAGATAGATATGAGAAGGGGAACATAGATAGATAGAGCTGCTTATAGCATAGTCATAGGTAGTAGTACAATGTTGTGTGGATCACCATATAATGGTGATGGGTGCAATGTAGTTCAATAGCTTCATTAATGGAGTGTTCATTTCCTCCATAGCTACATTGTATTCATTTATGTTATTTCTATTTATAGCATACTTCAGTCATCTCATATATTTACTTTCTTTTATATTATTCTGCATCTTGTGATTGCTATTTCCCATTGCTCATTACATCAAAAGCTAACATTTTGAACATTTATATGATGTGGAAACAAAAGCTATATAAATGAATATTTTGTTCAATGAGTTTTGTAAACTTGATTATTGTACAAATTTAAATATTATATTATTTTAATGATGCTATGGGTTTTGTACTTTTAGATGTGTTCAACAATCTTTGCCATGGATAGATAAAAATAGGTTCTTCCAATTGCTAGAATACATCATAAGGATAATTGGATCTCTTATGTTAAAGTATGTATGGTAGCAAAAAGGATCCTTGGAGTTTATGATAAGCATTTGTATTATGTGCAATTTGGCTTTGTTTCATGATGAATATTTATTATAAATTGCAACATGTTGGATCATGTAGTTGTTTAATAAATGCTTCATAGTGTAATATGTAATGTTTTATTAGATATTTATGTTTCAATGCAAGTTTTATTACCTTGGGTTGGGGTGGTTAGGAATACTCTTGTAAATCGAATCATAATAAATCTCAATCTTGGGACTCAAATAGAGTGCAATCGAGAGTGAGCATAGTCGAAATAAAATGCAAGTATGAGCCGAGAGTGAGTGCAGTTAGGATCTAGTGCAAGCACAAGCTAAGAGTGAGTGCAGCTAGGAGCAAGTGCAACCAGGAGTGAGTACTATCACAAGATGGAAGTGAGTGCAACTATAACCAAGAGTGTGAGTGCAATCTGAGAGTGAATGCAGTCGAGAGAGAATGCAACCAAAAGGGAGTACAAGTGTAGCTAGGAACAAGTTCAATCGAGAGCAAGTGCAATAAGGAGCAAGTGCAGTTAGAAGTAAGTGCAATCAGGAATGAGCATAGTCGAAATCAAATGCAAGCATAAGCTATGAGCGAGTGCATTTGGGAGTGAGTGTAGTCAAAAGTGAGTGTGATTACAAGCTAGGAGTGAGTGCAATCGAGAGTGAGTGCATCTAGGAGTGAATATAGTTGGAAGTGAGTGCAACCACAAGCTAGGAGTGAGTGTAGCTAGGAGTGAGTGCGAGCATGAGCCAGGAGTGAGTGTAGCTAAAAAAATATTATGATTGCAAGCCACATGTGTCATAAGCAAGTGCAGTCGAGAGTGAGTGTGATCATGAGCTAGGAGTGAGTGCAGCCAAAAAGAAGAGTTTGAGTGCAATCAAAAACAAGAGTGCAAGTGCAAGGTAATACTAAGTACAATTGGTAGTGAGTGCAAGTGCAATCCGAGAGTGAGTGCAACCAAAAATAAGTGCTAGCATAAGCTGAGAGTGAGTGCAACCAAAATAAAGTGTGAGTGCAAGCTACGAGTAAAGAGGAAGTGTGAGCAAGAAAGAAAAAAGTAGAAAGCAAAGTGTGATCAAGTAACAAGTGTCACTTCCTTTTCCAGATATTAGGAAAATTTAAAGGATTCATTTGAAAAAAATGTAGGTAATATGGAAATAAAGTCATTTGTGAAAGTCCTTACTGAAAGTATGAATGCCCAAGTTGGAAGTTTGTATGCCCTAGATAGCAATAAGAGGAAGAGATAATCTATGGCAAACCCAGTCTAGGTAGCATATTCTACACTATAAGTGATTATAAAGGATAAGATTATTGAGAATGATATATGATTCTTAAAACCAAAAGGTAAATTTGTAAGTTTCATTGATATTGGTCAGGTTTTTTTGAGATTCAAAATTTGATTAAGTGGAAGTGGGGATTGAATTCAAATTACTCCATAAATTTTATTCCAAAAGTATTTTTCCTCATTATTTTCTCCAGTTCAAAAATAAGGGATAAAATAATGGATGGAGGCCCATGGTTTAGGGGTAAAGATGCATTATATTTAAGACCTTAGAGTGAGAAATTTTCTATGGACACAAAAACTATTAAAAGGATTCTGATATGGATTAGGCTTTTTGGAATTCCTTATCAACTCATCAATAAGGATATTTTGAAGAATATTGGTAATACTCTAGGTGAATTCATCTAAGAAGGACCAACTACTAAGGAGGGAAGGCATGTTGTATACACTCGAATATGTGTTTCCATGGATATTTCTAAACCTTTAACATAGTCAATTAGGATTAAATATGAATCAAGAGAATGGGATCAATAAGTGGATTATGAAAACATTTCATTCTGATGTCACAAATGTCATGAAACTAAACACGTGGCAAGAGACTGTAAAGTAAATATGGAGGAAGAGATGGAATTTTTTGGGAATGAGGGTAACTTCAATTTGAAACAAAGAGACCATATCATAGGAGAATCTAGGTCAAATAAAGTATTTTCCACTCGTAAGAAAGTGGTTAGAAAAATTCCTCTACATCATCAGATGGTAAAGACCATTACAATTCACTTGAATCAGCCTTTAGAAGAAAAAAATGATATGGGGGATGAGGAAGTACAATGTGCAAGTTCAAATATAGAAGGAGATAAAGGTGCAGAGGAAGAGGGGAAGGTAAATTTGAATACAAAGGAATATGGGAAGACAAATTTTAAAGCAAATGAGGTGAATGAGGTCAAGCTTAATCTAGGTAAATCACCTTTATTATCCTCAAGTAGTTTAAAATCTTCTCCTTACAATAAAAATGAAAGTAGTACGAAGTGTATTTCTTACACATTAGATTTCCAAGAGAAGTATAGTAAAGAAAATATTATGGAGGATATCCAAGGAAATTTAGGGTTTTTAGTCCAACATAAGAAAGTGATGACTATGGAGGATCATATATGCATTTTAGAGTTTTCAGGTCAACATAAATAAGAAAATGCTAATGAAGATATTCCTTGAAATTTTGACTCTTTAGGGCAACATAAATATTTAGAAGTCTCATTTTGAACAATATAAAAAAAATAGAAGAGATTGATGAAGATGAGAGTGTTGGAGGGAATAGAATAATGAGAGGAAGGCTATCAAAGTAGGAACTAAGAGAAAAATAAACTCAAAAGGATATTTATCTCGAAAGCTAAATAAAAATATCATAGGTGTTAACAAGAAGTGGGGCTAAGCCCACCAATAAGAATAGAAAGTATTGATAATGAAAATTATATCATGGCCTTCTTCCATCCCTTGTGGCAAGCACTTGCTTTTTTTGACATGGTCATCAATGCCACCTTGGTTCTCTCTAGTTGAAACTCTTCATGTGCCACCCTGGAATGCAATAATTTCCAAGACAATGTTTTCCCCAATGAAGCCAATGTCAATCTTGCTGCATTGGTTCCTTTCCCATGTGAGCAACATACCTTGCTCTGTGGCACACAATCCAAACATCTCTAAATATCGAAGGTAGCAACGGTCCCTAGGAATAACTCTATCCAAATATTTTGGTATACGGTTCAATCATCCTTATAATCCCACTCATAGTAAGGGCTTGAATCAAATTCATTATCCTCTCCCTATTATCTTCCCTTGCCCCATCCCTTCCATCCCCTGTCCCTACTTAATCATGGTCCCTCTCAAGCTCGAGTCTCTTCAACTTGACCCTATGGTCGAAGAAATTTTAGGAAGCCATGATTTTCTGCCCTTCCTAAAGAAATTTATAGGCAATGACACTGAGGTATCCGAGGAGAATTTTAATTCATGGAATAAAGGATATGTATCAGTGTGGGGAGTGGAATTTCATATCAATGTCAAAATGTTTGCTGAGGTTTTTGGTTTTTCAATTGATGGTCATGTCATCAGGTGAGATAGACATTCCATGGTGTTGAAGATGGATAACATTGTGGACAAAGGTAAAAATATGATTACTAAAAATGGTGAAATTGTTCAAACCTCCCTACCTTCTACCTGGGATCATGTCATGATCCTAGTTATGCATTATCTAATAGTAGATAAAATTGATCTTCCCCTTCGTATTTTTCATTTACCATTTTTAAACCACCTTAGGGACATCAAGAAAGTCAATATCTTGAACTACCTGTATAGGTCCATCAAGCTATCCATTACCAATGTTAGGAAGATGAAGTCCACCTATCCCATCCACCAAGGCCTGCACCTCATCTTGTATAAGCATACCCTTGAGGATTTTACCAATAAATTTGTGGTCTCCAACAATTTACCCCCTTATAATCCTAATTATAGACCCAATCATGAGACCCCTATCCAAGAGGTTCCAAGTGATGATGATGATCCTGAATTTGCATCCTCTACTTCTAAAAATAAAACCCCTAGTTCAAGGTAGCAAGATTCCCCTTACTCTAGATATGATTTCAGTCATTGGTCACCCAAAAGCTCTACGCCTAAGGCCAAACACGATGCTAGTCCTGCATTTATCTGGGCATCTCCACATCTCAAGAAATTGAAGATCGAGGGATACTCCCCAAAGGTTTCCTATGAGGAGAATATCCCTAAGGAAAATACACCTGAGCCCAAAGATATTTCTTCTACAAATGCCCTTCATAACTCTATCCTCAGCCACATCGCCAGAACTATGGTCATACTTTCTACAATAACAAATTCATCCAAGGTATTTTGGACCCTCTACCACCAAGCAGCAAAAGTTATGGATGAGGTTCATGGCCAGCTCAAGCTCCTCTTCAAGAATATCAAAGAGACAACATATGTCAATACTAAATACTAATGGTGCATATTCCTCTGTTGGGTTTTTGAACCTCAGTTAGATTCCTGATATTTTCCAGGATAGTCCCCCTGGGATCATCCTCTTTTTGTCATATGTGTCTGGTTTTGTTAGTTCGATATCTCACTTGCAGGCCCACCTTTTATTTTGATGGTTGTGGTCTATATACCTGTTGCTTCTAGTCTTCTCTTGTAAAAGGTTTTGGGTCCCCTTTCATAACCCACTTATCAATACAATCTATCAAAAAATTGATATCATGGAATATTAGGGGTATGAATAAAATACCTAAAAAATTTAGTTATTAAGGAATTAATATGTTGTTATAGCCCTGTTTTTATTTTAATACAAGAAATAAAATTAAGTAGTGAGGAATGTAAGTATTGCTTTTAAGAATATTTGGAAGACAGGTGATTGTTTAGCAATTTTTTCTACAGGAGCTTCAGGCAGTATTGCAATAATATGAAACAAATGCAAATGGGATGGACAACTATTATAAGAAAAAATCAATTGGGTTGTATTATTTTATAAAAAAAGAAAAACATAAAATTTGGGATTATAAATGTCTATGCTCCAACTATAGTTACTCCTCGTGAAATATGTTGGAAGGACCTTAGTATATTTTTGTCAAATACAATGATGATTCATTGTGATCTATGGATTCTTAGGGGTGATTTGAATACTATTATATCTCCTTTGAAAAATAAGGATGGCATTATAGGATGGTCTAAATCAATACAATATTTTGCTTCATTTGTCAAATCAAATGACCTTTGGGATGCTAGTCCCTCAAGCTTTCAATATACATGGGATAATAGACATAATGGAAAAAATCATATAGTAGAAATATTGGATAGATTCTTGTTATCCAATAAATGGTTGCAAACAAACTATACAATCTCTTCAGATATTTTATTACGAGCAATTTTATATCACAAACCCATTCTTTTGACTTGTGAGTCACCTAACAATGGTTATCCAAAACCATTTCATTTACAGTCTATGTGGATCCAAGACCCTAATTTTTTCCATATGGTTATGTTATGGTAGGATGAATCAAAATTTGAAGGATCATGCATGTACAGGTTTGTTCAAAAGTTAAAATATTTAAAGAAGCAAATGAATATATGGAATGTCAAATTTTTGGTAACATTTTTAAAGAAAAAAAAAAAATTGAATCCAAGCTCAAAAAATTACAAGAGATAGTAGAAATTAATGACATGGTCCAGGAAAAATAATTACATTATGATTATCATAATGTCATAATGCATTGAAAAAGGATGATTCATATTGGTTCCAAAAATCTAAAGAGAAATGGCTCAAGGAAGGAGATAGAAATACAATTTTTTCAATGCTACAACAAAACAATTTTTTTTGTTAGTCATATAAAAAATATTATAACTCCAGATGGAAGAAATATTGAGGACAAAGAAGATATAAGGAAGGAAGCAATAAATTATTTCAAAAATATTTTGTTAGATTCTAGGTAAGATAAGGAGGCACAAGAAAAAATTCTACAAAATATTCCATCAATTATCACTCAAGGACAAAATGAAATATTGATGAAGAAGATATCGATGGAGGAGCTCCATGAAGTAGTTTTCTATTTCCATCCTGAGAAGGCACCTGGCCCCAAAGGATTTCCTACAATTTTCTTCAAAAAAAATGGTATTTATTAAAGAGTGATATGTTAGATGCGGTTGACGAGGCCCAAAAAAGGAAGGCTATAATAAGTGAGATCAATGCTACTTTTATTACCTTGGTTCCTAAGAAAGGCAACACAAAATATTTTTATAATTTTCATCCAATAATCCTTTGTAATATGATTTATAAAATCATTTCAAAAATTATGACTAACAAGTTGAAGGGCATTCTAGGGTGTCTTATCTCAGAGGAACAAGGTGGCTTTGTCCAGGGTAAAAAAATTCTTGATGGTCTAATTATTGAACAAGTGGTCATACATTATCTTCATTACATGAAAAAAACAAGTATGATTTTGATGAACAAAGCATATGATAGGGTCTCTTGGAATTTTCTACATGTTATTCTCAAACATTTTGGCTTTGATTATAGTTGGTGTGAGTGGATTAAATGTTGTTATAGCACTGTAAAATTTTCTATTTTGATAAGTGGTTATCCTGTCGGGTAATTCAAGTCATATTGTGGACTTCGTCAAGGTGATCCTCTTTCTCCTTATATATTCATTATTCTGGTAGAAGCATTAGGGAGAGCCTTTTCAAAGGTAAAAATGGAAGGAAAAATAAAAGGTATTCAAGTTGCAAAAAATGGTCCCTTTGAATCTCATCTCCAATTTGTTGATGATACTTTTCTTTTGGGCCATCCCTCAATTAGTGAGGCCATAGAGTTTAAACCAATATTATCATGTTATGAGAAGGCTATTGGACAGTTGGTAAATACTTCAAAATCCATAATTTTGTTTCATTAATACTGCCCTAGATTTACAATAAATTATTGTGAATATTTTAGGGTTTAAAATTGAAAATTTTCCATCAACCTACTTGGGTATTCCTTTGTTTGATAAAGGAAATAAAAAGGAGCTTTGGATCTCTTTTTTTGATAGAATGAAATCTTGCTTGGCAGGTTGGAAAGGTAAGTTCTTAACCATGGCATGAAGGCTACAACTCATAAAAACTACTTTACAATCCATTCCTATTTATATGATGTCACTTTCAAGATTGCAAATAGGTATTGCATCAAAATTTGATAAAATTCAAAGAGACTTTCTATGGAAAGGTTGTGAGGAAAATTTTAGGCTTCCTCTTTGTAAGTAGGATAGGGTTTGCAAAGGAAAGAATATGGGAGCAGGCTTGTGAGATTGCAAACTTATAAATTTGGCATTAGGAGAAAATCTTGGGTGGAGATTATTCAGAGATCGAGGAAATAATTGGGTAAAAATATTACTTCAAAAATGTATAGGTTATCTTGATGCAATGAAATTTTTTTAGGAAAAAACTCTAGCCAAAGGATCATCAACATGGAACTTCATATTAGAGAGTTTACAATTGATAAAGAAACATATTATATGGTCATTCAATGAGGGGAGTTATACAAAAATTTTGGTTTGATGCTTGGTTGAATCCTTATCCTCTTATCTCTAACTCAAAATTAAAACCATTGGCTCAAGCGTGCCTAGCATGTAAAGATCCAAAGGTCAAATATTATATTATTATGAGCAAAAAATCTATATCATGGATTTCTTTTAGTAACCTGGTTGAAGAAGAGGAACTCAAACAAATTGCAGATGAACTTCAAAATATGCTTCAAGAGTTTTATTTGCCAATTTTTACACAAAAGGATGATTTGGTTTGGAATTTATCAAAGGATGGTGGATACTTGATCAAGTTGGGATATGAGGATTTAGAATAATCAAAATTTCCTTCTCCCAAATATTTTTCTTGGAAGACTATTTGGTCATTAGAGTCTCTCCTTAAGGCCTCAACATTTGTTTGGTTAGTATTTCAAAGTAAGATTCTTATGGGAGAGAGTCTACAAAGAAGAGGATATTATGGACCTATTGGATTTTGAATTGATATCAAGGAAATATTGAATAATGACTATTAAAATCTGAAATAAATATGAGCACCCACTAATCATAGCTCAAACCCCGACATTGGATGAGTTAAAGATTATTTCAGCTCAACCTCCAGAGAAGGCTCGTATACCTTGTCAACTAATTAGGTGTTGACTCACTTAAGCTTGATTAAATGTGTAAAGATAGTGATAGAAATGGAATAAGGATTTAAAAATTAATGATTGAATAGTGGTCGGATAAAGCTAACAACATAGACAACTATAGGGGATCCTCTGATAAATCATATTTCTAGTATACCACACTTGAGACTAACAGCATTCAAAACCAGTAATATTCCTTGTTAAAGCATAGAATATACTTCAAGGACTATTTCAAACATCTAGAGTACTAATAATCCAAATAATATAATTAGATCAATACTCAGACTAATAGAAAAAAATATTTTTCAAGCATATATTTAAACATGAAGTATTCCAAGGTGCTCTAAGTTAGCAATACAATACTAGCAGAATATACTAACTATAGTAGTAGTAGCATAAATGACTTCACAGATCAAATCCTCATAAGTAAATAAGACACGGGCCTAAGGCAAATGTCCAAGTAATGCTCCTTAAATTAATTCTTAGAAAATGTACAACTCTAGGGCAAGCAAACACTATAGAGTCAACCATTTGAAAGGTGGTCAGGACCTTTATTTATAGTTTTAGAATATGTTTCATAAATAATAGAGAACTACAAGGAAGGACAATACCTCAATCAATAGGGTGCTGACACAGTGGCCTCATATTTCATTCAAGAAGAGAGGGTGATCCTTCTTTGTTGATCTTTTGTAACTACCTTTCCAACTTGCTAGCTACCATGGTTCCAGCTAAGCGATATTGCCAATAATACATTTGAGTTGTTCCTCATTTCTTGTAGCCTTCAATATGTCATAGATCTGCAACTACCACCTTATACAACTTTTCAAGATTTTAGATGCTTTAGCTTCTTAGTTTCACACTGTCTTCTTGTGTTATGGTCTCTTTGTCACACTCAGATCTTCATTTTATCTAGATCAAGCTTTAGGTTCATCACTATCCGTTGATCTACCCTTTGATGACTAATATTGTGTTTCAAAGGACTTAGGTATATTTGAAACCTCATATAGCTATGTGGTCACATTTTTTCTTTGACATAGGCTCAAATTTAAAGTAAAGTATGAAGTAGAGAGATCGCATCTTAAATATCTTTGACCATATTGACTACGACCTGAGGTTTAATTAGATAACTCGGGTCGCATTTTCTCATTTATGCTTCATCACTTTACTTAAACCTAAGAGTCACAATTTGGGCCACACTTTACTTTGCTCAAGTAATTGGTCAAAGAATATTGATTGCAACCTAGGGACGTTGATGTGGTTTGCTGCTAAATACGGCCTAGGGTATCCTCAAATTTGGGTTGCGCTTTGGATCATGCAACTAGCATGTTTGACCAAATTGAATGCGGCTTGAGAATTATGCTTGGATCTAGGCCACACTTATTTTTCTTAAGTCATTTAGCCACTAAAATCATTACACTATGAACCTCGACTGCATTTTCACTGAACCTTCATCTAGGTCAAAGAAGGTTGACTACGACCTAGCTTTTTGCTGGTCGAAATGCATCCTGAAGATACTACAAGCTGGGTTGCACTTTCTCTTGCACATTTTGTAAAAATAGTAATTTTGAATGTAGCCTCGCAATAAAGTGTGGCCTCACACCAAAATGTGGCCTTGGTTTATCTTGGCAAAAATGCGACCTTAGAACACCTCCTTAACACTTAGCAAAAAATTTAAAATTTTGCAAAAATTTATGTGGTACCTTTTAGGCCTACATTTTGGAGCCTCTCAAGACTTTCGCTTGTGAAGCTATAGAACCCAGTCTTCTTTATCCATTCAACTAACACTTTATCAAGTAAAATAGAAGTTCAAACGACACTAGGAAGGCATAAGGGACTACATAGAAAAATGGAAATAAAAACAGGGAGAAAATAAGACAAAGCAGGAAATATTATGGTGGTATATGATAGAGTGAGGTAAAAAAACTCTCATAATACACACAAAATGGTAGTGATTGTAAAAGTATAGGGACAAAACACAGTATGGAAATCCATAAAAAAAACAAAGGAAAAATCCAAAAAGGAACCAAATGTAGTATTTTTATAGGTGGGTGAGGAGAAACAACACTAAGGTTTTGGGACCGAGAGAAAAGAGAAAAATAAATAAGAGAATTGGAGGTACACAAAATGAGAAAACTACTAATAACATTGTACCTCCATATGCATACTCCATTAGGGTGCAAGTCTCATATGCATATTCCATTGAGGCGCAAGACCACTTCTAAGGCAGATAGATTACCCAAGTGTTAGGTAATTACCCACTTCTTCTATGTCTTTTCCTTTTTCTCATGCAATCAAACTACATTATCCTCAGCCAACCATACACCTTTTTGTAATTCTTTTCTTGAATCGTCCAAGCCATCTCTCTTATTGACAACTTCATCTTTTAACTCCTAAGTGATGCTTCTCCTTATATAGATCTTAGTCGAGGGCAAACATCACGTCCGCTGATGACTATGAAATCATACCTCCCAGATTTTGAAAATATTTGGCTTATTTGGGCTAGCATTTCATGCATCAATTGAGTCTTTTACTTGTGTGGTTCTACTTTCAACTAAGATCATTTTGCACGAGATATGACATTCTCCACTCGGTTCTACTCATGTTATTTCTAAATTTTTAAGAGTTCTTTTCACCATATCGAGGTCACCTTGGTTTCGTCCATTGGGAAACTGAGTCAAAACCTCTTTATTATGAAGTCTCAATTCTTGAAGTATGATTTACTTGATTTGATTCCCTATGATTCTCTTTATTTACTTGAAATATATGTACAAGATGATGTGAGGTTCACATTTTCACACAAACACACCCTTTCTTTATTCATGATGATTGTAATCAACCATTTTATTTACCCATTAGCTATGTACACAAAAATGTGATGTGATGGTCCACGATAGGCTTAAAACTTAACTTGTGAAACTATCCCATGAATCTGCAATGGTTGGACCAAATAATCCCAAATTTGTACCTCTTCATATCCTTGGGCAGACATTTCATAGAACTCTCCTGTCATCGATGAGGTATGCTCCAATCTCGTACTTTTCTCTGAATAGTCAGTGTGTGGATCCAACAACAATTTCATAAACCTTGAGATTTGAACAATTTCTTCCCAAAAAAATATCATGGCCATCGAATCTTCTTGAATACATTCATATTTTTTATTGTGGAGTGCTTCTTCTCTTTGTCTTACTATCTCCTCATTATAATTTGCATAATTTTTAAGAAAATGGTGCCTCTATGTCTCTTGGCCAGGAGGGAGAGTCACTGTAGCTACCGATTATCATCCTTCATTCAAACTAGAACATTCAGACTGGTTTTCTCAAGGGAAGCTCTCTAATTTTGCTCCAACACCATCATGAATGATCTATGGGAAACTACGATGCTGCTATTTATAGTATTCAATAATGAAAGGACAAAGGCTTTGGCTGGATATTTTGATAATATTCATTTTTTTAAAGGCTTTTATCCGATTTTTTTCTTACTCAAAGCATAACCCAGATTACCTGAGCAATGCTTCAGAAATACATATGCTAAAAAATGGAGGTATATTAGTGACCACTATATATTGTATAATAACCAAATCAGGGTGCCCATATAACAACATAAATGAGTGACTTAAAACACCCACGGATTTTATGGTTCTTCTTTTGAACTTCAAATATTTAGGTTCCATGTAACTGATAGCTAATCCTAAATTCTCACAAACCTTTAGAGGTATTATAGATATTTCATCTCCCAAGATCACTAGGCAATTATGCACTATACCTTCTTGTATAAAGAGCAACAAATAGTATGGACTTGATTGTATTTTGTGAGAGCCCAAAATTATATCCCTAGAAGTTGTATCGCTTCCTTCAGTCATGTCTCCTAGAGAGAGATCAATCAGATTTACTTTTGCATGTACTAACAAATCTTCCCTCAAACTTTTCTCGATATGGGGAGGATCTTCCATCAAATATTTGAATTGATACACCTTTTTCTTCCTTTCTCTTAGAAATATAGCCAGGAAACACATGTTTCTCAATACTTTGAACCTTCTTTTATTCAAACTTTTCTGCTGGAACTATTTCCTATGTCTGCATTTGACTTTCTTTATCTTGATTAAGGGCCTATGGTATTGGGGAATAATTACTGGAATTATGTGCCAGATTATTTATTGTTATGCTACATATCTTTTAATCATATAGATTACTGTGATTAGGATATCCCACCTAAAATGAGTTAGGCAATAAAATCGGGGTTGGAAAGAGCCTGCTATCGTTCCTCTCCTCCTATTTGTCAAAACTGTTATCGATGAATCATTGGCCACCATCCTAATAGGGTTGTAGATAGTGGGTGTCCATACTACTAAACTTTCTCATTTGTTTATTTATAAGGAGCAGTTAATTTTTGTTATCATATTCATAAATATACTACATTGCCATTCTTGGTTCTTGCCTTACATGTTCCTGGCCAATTTGGTGATCTGGTGGAAACTTTGTTAGTCTTACAATGGCACTGAGAGGGGGGGTGAATCAATGTAGCTAATTAAAAACTTAAATCTTCATCTCTTAATTCAGAACTAATGAATGCTTAAAACCAGATGCAGCAAGTGTAACAAGATAGCAACACAAAACACAAGATTTAACGAGGTTCACCAGTTTTGGCTACTCCTCAAAAATAGACTGCTTGGACTCCCATCCAAATCCAGCCTTTGCAAAGCACCAACTTCACAATCAGTTTACCAGCACCCACTGGAAGGAGCACCAACCCCTGATTTATCTGCACCAATAGAAAGGAGCACCAACCCCTGATTCCAAGCACCAACTTGGACTTCTATTTTAAATCTTGATTGACATAAAAATGCCTTCTGTGTTACAAGACCCTCACTGGTCTATCTTAACTCAAATCAATCTCATGGAAGCATAAGGAGAATTGTTAGAGACTCAATCTATTCTATTTCTAACTCTCAATCTCAACTCCCTGTCCACAAAGCATACACTCTTTTACAGCTCTACTTACTGCACACTTACAGCCCTTTCTTATGGCTTACTCTTGCAGCTCTCACAGCTCTATTCTTCTTACAACATTCTTCCAGCTTTATAACAGCCCACAACACTATCCCTCTATTCAGCAACACGCTGCTCTCTATTCTTGCACGGAGCTCAACACTCTCTTACAGCACACTTTTTCCACCTACTTTTCTCAACACATTTATTCTTTCATCAGCGGCACCTTCCCTCTTTATGGCGGCACACTTTTCAATTCTGAGCAACACTTTTTCTTCTGCACGCAACTGCCCTTTTATAACAATATTTTCATCTTGAAACCCTAAGTCTTCTGTAACTGCCATTAACCCGCATGCAACCTATTCATAGCTACTCCTGTGAGTAACTCCTTTCTGACACACTATTCTTATACGCAACCTATTAATGGATTTGTCTCTTGTTTTGGACTGACAGTATAACCGCTGCTCGATGGTTTCACTGCGACACGTGCCCTATAACTGCCGTTCTTCCTTTAATGCTTTGTTCTTATTTTAGCTTGCATGATTTCTATCTATCACTACACCTGTAAATGTCGCACTAACTCCAGTTAACTCTTCTTATTTTGGCTGCATGATTTTCCTCTGCAACTGCCCTTGTAACTGTTGTTCTACTCCAGTTAACTCTTCTTATTTTGGCTACATGAATTCTTTCATAACTACCTCTATTACTATCATCTGTCTGCAATTCATCTGTAGCATTTCTGTAACCGTCGCACTCTTTTTCACATTTCTTATTATAGCTTACATGATCTCACTATAACTCCACCTGTAATAGTTCTTATTTTGTTGCATGAACTTATTCTACAACTGTCCCTGTGTATGCTTCTCGGCTTTTACCCACGAAACTATGACATATCGTGATATCACGACATTTTTGCCCCTTTGACTTTTTCTTGGCAGTTGACTGTGAAAACATAACATGTCGTGATATCGTGACACTTTCGCCTCCTTGTTTCATAGTTCAGCTTGCATCCGTGAAAACACAACATGTCACGATATCGTGACACTTTTTGCCTTCGTACACTCTTCTTGGCTTGCACCAATGAAAACATAACATGTCGCGAAATCGTGACACTTTCGCTGCCTTGAGCTCTTCTCTGTCTCTTGCCCGTGAAAATAGAACATGTCACGAAATCGTGACACTTTCGCTTCCTTGCACTCTTCTCTGCATGCACTAGCAAAAACATGACATGTCGCGAAATCGTGACACCTTTCGCTTTCGTACACTCTTCTCTGCAAGCACTAGCGAAAACATGACATGTCACGAAATCGTGACATCTTTTGCTTCCGTACACTCTTCTCTGCAAGCACTAGCGAAAACATGACATGTCACGAAATCGTGACATCTTTCGCTTTCATACACTCTTCTCTGCAAGCACCAGCGAAAACATGACATGTCACGAAATCATGACACCTTTCCTTCTCTCTCCTCTTACGAAATCGTGACACTTTCGCTGCCTTGTGCCTTTCTTGCCTTGACCCACGAAAAAACATGTCGCGAAATCGTGACACCTTTTTCTCTCTCCTCTTTCTCTTCGCTTTGGACCGCGAAAATGAAACATGTCACGAAATCGTGACACCTTTTTCTTTCAGACTCTCTCTCCTGCATTATGTCACGATATCGTGACACTTTTTCTCCTTAGCGCTTTTCTTCTCATCGGATCACGAAAACCCGACATGTCACGAAATCGTGACACTTTTTCTCCTTAGCGCTTCCTCTTGCAAATTGTCACGAAATCGTGACACTTTTCCTTGCAAGCTCTTTCTCTCAAACATGTCACAAAATCGTGACACATTTTCGTCCGTACTGCCTCTCTTGCAGATTGTCGCGAAATCGTGACACTTTTCTTTGCTTGCGCCTTCTCTCCAAACATGTCACGAAATCGCGATAGTTTTCTTTGCATGCGCTTCTTCTTCGAACATGTCACGAAATCGTGACAGTTTTCTTACTTGCCTTCTTTGCTTCAAACATGTCACGAAATCATGATAGTTTTTCTTGTGCTTTCTCTCTCTTCAAACATGTCACGAAATCGTGACAGTTTTCCTTGCACTTTCTCTCTCTTCGAACATGTCATGAAATCATGACAGTTTTTCTACTTGGCTTCTTTTCTTCCAACATGTCGCGAAATCGTGACATTTTTCTTTTCTGGCCAAACATGTCGCGATATCGCGACAGTTTTTCTATTTGGCTTCTTTGCCTCCAACATGTCGTGATATCATGACAGTTTTTCTTTCCGGCCAAACATGTCGCGATATCGCGACAGTTTTTCTTTTCGGCCAAACATGTCATGATATCGTGACAGTTTTTCTTTCTGCTTTCTTTCTTCTCAACATGTCGCGATATCGTGATAGTTTCTCATGCTTGCTCAACATGTCGCGATATCGTGACACTTTTCTTACTTGTCTTTTTCTTTGAGCTTTTGCATATGGGCCACTACGTTCTTCTTGGAGAATCATTGTACATGCTCTGACTGCTCTGAACTCTTGTTCACTTCATCAACCGATCTATCTAATGACCTCTGCACTCCTGTCCATTGCATCAACCGATCCTCTGTCTATGTTGACAACAATGACAATACTTTGGCTGCACCTTGCTCATCAATGAACTCCTGTCCATTGCATCAACTGATCAACTTGACTGTGTTGACAACAATGACAATACTTTGGTTGCACCTTGCTCATCAATCTCCCCCTTTGGAATTGTTGGCAACACACGTAATTGTGTGCAATTACCGTAATTCTTCTCCCCCTTTGACAATAATACCAAAGGGCAGCTGCAAAACTCCCCCGAGTCCATGCACAACATTCTCAGGCAAAAATTATTACGAGTTAGCAAAAAGCATAAACATGAGCAATATGATAAACAGATGCATAAATGCTCCCCTGAGAATTTGATCCCGATGGCTAGTCAATTCTTAGTCTATTCTTGGGAATATGTGACCACTTCATTTCACTGTTTGACAACATCATGATAAGCATAATAGGCATCAACAATATCAATAATGTGAGTACAAGCAATAACCAGTGAATGACACCATCACCGTCAACTTCACCAATATAACATGTGTAAGAACATGACTGGACCACTGTCTTCTGTGCAACTACCCTCTGTTGCTTTGCAAACTCAAACTTGTCCACTATTAGTGAAGGCATACAATAATATTATATAGCCAACTTTTTGTTCTGCAATGCCAGCAGCATCTACATACATCTCCACCATGCATCTTGGATATTCTCAACAAGCTTGAACCTAATGATAGTTGTTTGTCTCTCTCTGCAGTGAGAATCCAGCAGGCTACCTCAATCCACTTTCACTCCTTTTTATATTTACAACCTGATCTATGTTTTCTATACCCATTCTGCAGGTCACACCTTACTTTCAACTGTGCAAATCAGGAGAAGACATTTTGTCAAACACTTTATGGCCAACCATAGTGCACCTTACTCAACCTCATACTTCTTAACCTCGGATTGGCATTTTATCAACAGTTAAAATGAAACTGTATGTGAATTAAATATATTCACCAAGGCATCATGAAAGATCTAACAATCTTTACATCAAAGTGTAAAACAAATACACGTTGCTTTTATCGAAACACAAATACGCAGCTAGGGCTAGCATTCTTCCACTAATCAAATTATCTAAACTGTTATAATCCATAGCTTTGAACAGTGGCAGTAAGAACCATCAACAGTACAACAATGACATATAGCAATACTACCAATGGTGACAACTCTCAATTTAATCACCACCCTTCATGGCACTTCCACAAACCACTACATAAACTGAAAAACACACTTGACAACTGAAACAACAATATCCCGACTACTTGCCTTTCATCCTCAGATAACCAAACAAATACATAGGAGCATTTAAAATAAGACTTTAATATCGCTCCCCCTGAGGATGTGCCACCTGGAGTGGCTTAGTGCAATAGCGGAGTAGTCTCCTTCAGTCCAAGGAGACACGATTCCCTTTCTTCTGTCTTTCTCCAGACTTTCTTGAACTTGGGCTTGAGTTTTTCAACTACATCCCCATTTTGCACCTTTTCGTGAACTTGAACATTCTTCTTGCGTAGTTGTTTCTTGTGCATCCTTGATGGTTGATTATTTTCCTTTCTTTTATGCACATGATATGTTCTCTTCTGTGTTGCATTCTTTGTGTCTGATGAAATCTATGGTCTTGCCTTAGATTAGATACAGACGTGCTCGGACAAAACCTTGCTATGTGCCCATGACCATTACATTTAAAACATTGCACATGATATGTCCCCTTTTTGTGTTGCACTCTTTGTGTCTGATGAAATCTAGGGTTTTGCCTTAGATTAGATACAAAAGTGCTTGGACAGAACCTTGCAATGTGCCCATGGCCATTACATTTAAAACATTGCACGGGGTGTTCACTCAGGAAAGCAGATGTGTTTTTATCAGCATAACTTTTTGATCTATTGTTCAGTCCACAATAAATTGCCTTGTGACCATAGCAGTTGCATTTAGAACAATAGCCATTAAAAGCATTATTATTAAAAGAGTGAGAGTGAGAGAACCTCTTTTGTTGTGGTTGCTTTGCTGTAGATCTTCTTTGATGCTTTCTTCCTTTTGAAGATTCAGCTTCAACCTTGAACTTCTTCTTCTCTGCATATTTGGAAGATGAGGGTTGTTCAGCTTCAGACTTTTCTCGCTTTGATCCTTCAGCAGTGGACTTCTTCTTTTCTGCACTTTTGGAAGATGAAGGTTGTTCAGCTTCAAATCCAAGACCAAGCTTGGCCGTGGAGCTTCTTTGTTGCTTTATCATTTTATCTAGCAACTCTGTGCTCTTCTCATATTTGAGATTTATATTGGCCTCTTTTAGTTGTTTCTTCAATGAAACAATCTCTTCTTCTTGTTGGCAACAAACAGTCTCTTTCTCATTGATTTGAGACCTGAGAATATCTTCAATCCTTTTGTATTGTTCTACTTGCAGCTTTAGATCAACAATAACTTTGTTAGATTCCTCTTCACTTGTGCTTGCATACATCATCCTCATCATCCAGGTGTGTCTTCAAGGCTTCTTCTGATTTCTTGGCCTTTTGAACTTGTAGGAAGAGATCTTCAATCTCATCCCCATATTCTTCTAACTTCTTGGACATTCTTTTGTTCTTTTTATTTTCTATACTCAACTCTTCAAGTGCAGAGATCAACTCACCTTCTAAATCTACTTCAATCTCAAGATTTTCATCACAAACTTTAGGATTCACTTCTTCTACCTTTTTTGGTTCAATTTTCTCTTCTACAAAAATTGAAACTGACTGGGATGCCTTTTTGAAGGAGGATCTATTCTTTTTAGCCATTGTGTACTAATCCAAGATCAACCCTGACTGATTTAGCCAAAACTGGGAACTTGGCTCTGATACCAATTGTTAGTCTTACAATGGCACTGAGAGGGGGGTGAATCAGTGCAGCTAATTAAAAACTTAAATCTTCATCTCTTAATTCAAAACTAATGAATGCTTAAAACCAGATGCAGCAAGTGTAACAAGATAGCAACACAAAACACAAGATTTAACGAGGTTCACAAGTTTTGGCTACTCCTCAAAAATAGACTGCTTGGACTCCCATCCAAATCCAGCCTTTGCAAAGCACCAACTTCACAATCAGTTTACCAGCACCCACTGGAAGGAGCACCAACCCCTGAATTATCTGCACCAATAGAAAGAGCACCAACCCCCATTCCAAGCACCAACTTGGACTTCTATTTTAAATCTTGATTGACATAAAAATGCCTTCTATGTTACAAGACCCTCACTGGTCTATCTTAACTCAAATCAATCTCATGGAAGCATAAGGAGAATTGTTAGAGACTCAATCTATTCTATTTCTAACTCTCAATCTCAACTCCCTGTCCACAAAGCATACACTCTTTTACAGCTCTACTTACTGCACACTTACAACCCTTTCTTATGGCTTACTCTTGCAGCTCTCACAGCTCTGTTCTTCTTACAACATTCTTCCAGCTTTATAACAGCCCACAACACTATCCCTCTATTCAGCAACACACTGCTCTCTATTCCCGCACGGAGCTCAACACTCTCTTACAACACACTTTTTCCACCTACTTTTCTCAGCACATTTATTCTTTCATCAGTGGCACCTTCCCTCTTTATGGCGGCACACTTTTCAATTCTGAGCAGCACTTTTTCTTCTGCATGCAACTGCCCTTTTATAACAATATTTTCATCTTGAAACCCTAAGTCTTCTATAACTGCCATTAACCCGCATGCAGCCTATTCATAGCTACTCCTATGAGTAACTCCTTTCTGACACACTATTCTTATACGCAACCTATTAATGGATTTGTCTCTTGTTTTGGACTGACAGTATAACCGCTGCTCGATGGTTTCACTGCGACATGTGCCCTGTAACTACCATTCTTCCTTTAATGCTTTGTTCTTATTTTAGCTTGCATGATTTCTATCTGTCACTACACCTGTAACTATCGCACTAACTCCAGTTAACTCTTCTTATTTTGGCTGCATGATTTTCCTCTGCAACTGCCCCTGTAACTGTTGTTCTACTCCAGTTAACTCTTCTTATTCTGGCTGCATGAATTCTTTCTGTAACTGCCTCTGTTACTATCGTACTATCTGTAGTTCACTGTGTAGCATTTATGTAACCACCGCACTCTTTTTCACATTTCTTATTATAGCTTACATGATCTCACTATAACTCCACCTGTAACAGTTCTTATTTTGCTGCATGAACTTATTCGGCAACTATCCCTGTGTATGCTTCTCGGATTTTACCCACGAAACTATGACATATCATGATATCGTGACATTTCTGCCCCTTTGACTTTTTCTTGGCAGTTGACCGCAAAAACATAACATGTCGTGATATCGTGACACTTTCGCCTCCTTGTTTCATAGTTTAGCTTGCATCCGCGAAAACACAACATGTCGCGATATCGCGACACTTTTCGCCTCCGTACACTCTTCTTGGCTTGCACCAGTGAAAACATAACATGTCACGAAATCGTGACACTTTCATTGCCTTGAGCTCTTCTCTGTCTCTTGCCCGTAAAAATGGAACATGTCATGAAATCGTGACACTTTCGCTTCCTTGCACTCTTCTTTGCTTGCACTAGCGAAAACATGACATGTCACGAAATCGTGACACCTTTCGCTTCCGTACACTCTTCTCTGCAAGCACTAGCGAAAACATGACATGTCGCGAAATCGTGACATCTTTCGCTTCCGTACACTCTTCTCTGCAAGCACTAGCGAAAACATGACATGTCATGAAATCGTGACATCTTTCGCTTTCGTACACTCTTCTCTGCAAGCACTAACGAAAACATGACATGTCGTGAAATCGTGACACCTTTCACTTTCGTACACTCTTCTCTGCAAGCACTAGCGAAAAAAGATGTCACGAAATTGTGACACTTTTGCTGCCTTGTGCCTTTCTTGCCTTGACCTCGCAAAAATAGAACATGTCACGAAATCGCGACACCTTTTTCTCTCTCCTCTTTCTCTTCGCTTTGGACCGCAAAAATGAAACATGTCGCGAAATCGTGACACCTTTTTCTTTCGGACTCTCTCTCCTGCATTATGTCACGATATCGCGACACTTTTTCTCCTTAGCGCTTTTCTTCTCATCGGATCGTGAAAACCCGACATGTCGCGAAATCGTGACACTTTTTCTCCTTAGCGCTTCCTCTTGCAAATTGTCGTGAAATCGTGACACTTTTCCTTGCAAGCTCTTTCTCTCAAACATGTCACGAAATCGTGACACATTTTCGTCCGTACTGCCTCTCTTGCAGATTGTCGCGAAATCGTGACAGTTTTCTTTGCTTGCGCCTTCTCTCCAAACATGTCGCGAAATCATGACAGTTTTCTTTGCTTGCGCCTTCTCTCCGAACATGTCACGAAATCACGATAGTTTTCTTTGCTTGCCTTCTTCTTCCAACATGTCGCGAAATCGTGATAGTTTTTCTTGCGCTTTCTCTCTCTTCCAACATGTCACGAAATCATGACAGTTTTCCTTGCGCTTTCTCTCTCTTCTAACATGTCGCGAAATCGCGACAGTTTTTTCTTTTTGGCTTCAAACATGTCGCGAAATCGTGACAGTTTTTCTACTTGGCTTCTTTGCTTCCAACATGTCGCGAAATCGCGACAATTTTTCTTCTTGCCCAACATGTCGCGATATCGCGACAGTTTTTCTTTCTGGCCAAACATGTCGCGATATCGCGACAGTTTTTCTTTCCGGCCAAACATGTCGCGATATCGCGACAGTTTTTCTTTCCGGCCAAACATGTCGCGATATCGCGACAGTTTTTCTTTATGCCTTCTTTCTTCTCAACATGTCGCGATATCGCGACAGTTTCTCATGCTTGCTCAACATGTCGCGATATCGCGACACTTTTCTTACTTGTCTTTTTCTTTGATCTTTTGCATATGGGCCACTACGTTCTTCTTGGAAATTCATTGTACATGCTCTGACTGCTCTGAACTCTTGTTCACTTCATCAACCGATCTATCTAATGACCTCTGCACTCCTATCCATTGCATCAACCGATCCTCTGTCTGTGTTGACAACAATGACAATACTTTGGCTGCACCTTGCTCATCAATGAACTCCTGTCCATTGCATCAACTGATCAACCTGACTGTGTTGACAACAATGACAATACTTTGGTTGCACCTTGCTCATCAAACTTATCCCTGATTCCTTGCCATAGCCATAACACAATATCCTTAAGGTTTTTTTTATAGGAGGGCTTAATAGAAGCCTCAAAGGAAGGTTTAACTTTTATAGGGAGATTTTACCTACCATTATCAACATATTGAATGACCTCTTGGAAGATATGAGAGAATATTTTTTCTTTAGATTGTTGGATAAGGAGGCTTAGATCCAGATGGAGAGCATGAATATAATAGAGGTATACTTGGGATTGATAGAACTGGTATTCTTGGGGGATTCTCTTCCATATTCTTTTGAAATGAACATAAAATTTAGGAATACATTCATGAGTGGACCTTTTCAAGAACAAAATTTGGGTAAGCAACAAAAAAGGATCTTCGAGATCATCAAACTCATCAATGAGGTATTTAGCTAAATCTATCCAACTAGAGATACTCTTATCTTCTAAGGACCTATACCATAACAATATATTCCCTTTGAGAGACAATACCAATAGTCTAACCATAACATCTTCGATCGTTATATTGTAAATTGAGGATAGAGAAGTTATATCTTGACAATTCTCCTTAGCAGAATTTTCTCTTCCTTCATAGATAGGTAAATTTTTTAGAGTGATTCTAGGTATGTCATGTAGAATTGGGATACTCAAGGGTCCTATTTCATACCATGGGGGGTAATTTTGATGAGCCATCTAATAAAACTTATGAGGTTGAGGCTTAAACAGAAGGTGAGCATCTATTGCACCTCTAGATCTTGCAAAAGTTTCAGCATAATCATAATGAAATCATGTATTAGAGTAAAAATATCATGATCATGAAGTATAACTGGGATAGTCATGAAGGGCATCTGGTTTTTCTGGTCATACAAAGTCACCAAGTGAAATTACTTGCACCGCTTAATGAGGTTAAGACAATTCACTAAATCTTGATCCCTCCAAGAAAATGAAAGAAAAATTATCTAGTGGGTGAACATATATTGTGTGAACAGGTCCCATCGAGCGTGCCAAAACTATTGGGGTCTGAATTGACATCAAGGAAATCTTGAACTATGACTATTAAAATCTGAAATAAAGGCAAGCACACACTAATCACAGCTCAAACCCTGACATTGGATGAGTTAAATATTGCTTCAACTCAACCTCTAGAGAAGGCTGGTATACCTTATCAACTAATTAGGTGGTGACTCACTTAATCTCGGTTAAATATGTAAAGATAAATATAGAAATGGAATAAGAGTTAGAAAATTAATGATTGAATAGTGGTCGGATAAAGCTAACAACATATACAACTATAGGGGATCCTCTGATAAATCATATTTCTAGTATTCCACACTTGAGACTAACAACATTCAAAACTAGTAATATTCCTTGTTAAAGCATAAAATATAATTCAAGGACTATTTCAAATATCTAGAGTACTTATAATCCAAATAGTAGAATTAGATAAATACTCATATTAACAGAAAAAGAAATCCTTTTCAAGCATTAATTTAAACATGAAGTATTCCAAGATGCTCTAAGTTAGCAATCCAATATCAGTAAAATAGTCTAACAATAGCAACAGTAGCAAAAATGACTTCACAGATCAAATCCTCATAATTAAAGAAGATAGATGTATGAGGCAAACATCCAAGTAATGCTCCTTCTATTGATTCTCAAAAAATATACAATTGTAGGGCAAGCAAACACTATAGAGCCGACCATTTGAAAGGTGGTCGGGACCTTTATTTATAGTTTTACAATATATTTCATAAATAATAGAGCATTACAAGGAAGGATGGCACATCAATCAATAGGGTGTTGATGCGGTGGCCTCATGTTTCGTTCAAGAAGAGAGGGTGGTCCTACTTTGTCGATATTCTGTAATTGCCTCTACAACTTGCTAGCTACCATGGTTCTAGCTAAGATATCTTGTTAAGAACGTATATGTGTCATTCCTCATTTCTTGCAGTCTTCAATATATCATTGATTTGCAACCGCCATCTTCTGTATCTTGCCAAAAATTTTGTATTTTTTGACTTCTTAGTTTCGCATCGTATTCCTGTATTATGGTCTCTTTGCCACACTCAAATCTTCCTTTAATTCATATCAAGCTTCAGGTTCATTGCTATTCGTTGATCTACCCTTCGACAAATGAGATTGAGTTTTAGAGGACTTAGATATATTTGTGGCCTTAGATAGCTACGTTGCATGCGATTGTATTTCTTTTCTCTAACATAAGCTCAAACTGAAAGTAAAGTGCGAAGTAGAGAGATCGTATCTTGAATGTCTTTGACCATATCGACTATGGTCTAAGGTTCAAATAGACAACACAAGGCCACATTTTCTCCTTTATGCTTCATTAATTTACTTCAGCCTAAGATTCGTAGTCTAAGTCATAGTTTACTTTGCTTGGGTAATTGGTCAAAGAATATTGATTACGATCTAAGGACGTTGACATGGCTCACTGCTAAATGTGACCTGGGGTATCCTCAAATCTGGGTCACACTTTGGATCACGCAACTGTCATGTTTGATTGGATTGACTATGGATTGATAATTGTGCTTGGATCTAAGTTGCACTTATTTTTTTTGAGTCTTTTAGCCACCAAAACGATTACACTGCGAACCTCAGTCATATTTTCATTGAACCTTTAGTTGGATAAAAGAAGGTTGACTGCAGCCTAGCATTTTGCTGGTTGGAATGAATCTTGAAGATACTACGAGTTGGGCCACACTCTCTTACACTTTTTGCAAAAACAACAATTCTTAATGTGACCTCACAATGAAGTATGACCTAGCACCAAAATGCAGCCTTGGTTTATTGCAACCTTGGTTTATCTTGGCAAAATGTGGCCTTGGAACACCTGCTTAATACTTAGCAAAAAAATTCAAAATTTTACATAAATTTATGTGGCACCTATTGGGCCTACAAGACCCTTCAAATATGCCTTGTGTGAGAAGGATTTAGAAATGTCAAACCATTTACTTCTTCATTCTCAATTTGCTCACACCATTTGGGGTTATTTTTTAAAAAATATGAAATTATATTGGGTATCTCTATCAACATTGAAAGAGTTGAAAAAATATTGGATAAATTATTTCAAAGCCAAAGCATTATGTATTCTTTGGAGGATTGGCCTTGCCATTATTTGTTGGAATTTATGGCTTGAAAGGAATAATATAATTTTTAAAAATAAATATTAAAATCATGCCCAAGTTTGGAACTATATTATTACCTCTCTTGCAGAATATCTACAAATATGGTGCTCATCATGGGAAGTATCAATTGCAGAAAAAAGGTGCTAATAACTTGGCTACAAAATTTGAATATACATGGAAGAGTCATCTACAACAACAAAATTAACACAAAGGATCTACTTCGATATATGGTAGAATTGAAATGTCCAGAAATTGGATTTATCAAAATTAATTTTGATGGTGCTTCTAAAGGAAATCCAAGAAAAGTTGGTGGAGGTGGTGTTTTTAGAAATAGTGAAGGCAAAATTCTCCTCACTTATTCATAATTATATGGAACTTCAACTAACAACTATGTAGAGGCTAGGGCACTTCTTACAAGGATTAAAATTACAGTAGAAAAAGGATGGAAATATATTTGAATTAAGGGGGACTTACAAATTATCAACAATGCTATTAACAAAAATCGATGTGGAGACTAGATAAAAAATAATATTATTGTTGATGTTCATCATCTATTACTAGAGACAATCTCCTGGTAGTGTGAGCATATTTATAAAGAAGGAAATCGAGTAGCAGATAAATTAGCAAATTATGGTGTTGATCTTCATCATGATGAAATTCAAATTTTAGAAGGCAATTGGCCAAGTGAGATTTTATGTCTTAATCAAAATGATGTCAAGGAGTTAATTTTGTAAACATAGCACTTCGAGGAAGTTGAAGAATATATTTAAGAGAAAAAAGAAATGAAAAAACTGTGATAAAAATGTATGCTACAACAAATATAATATTTTGATATTTTTATGGGTGTGGCCCCCAATAGAAGCCACATATAAACTTTAAAAAACGAAATCCAAATATTGGAAGGAGTTGCGTGGATGCAATAACCAGTTAAATATGATATTTAGGAGTTGCAAGGATGTAATAGCTAAGATCTCATAAACTTGGAAGGAGTTGTGTGAATACAATAGCCAAGTATCTTGTGAATATTTACACCTTGAATGAGTAGGATCGGGTGTGTCCCAACTGGGAGTTGGGGAACCATTCACAAGCCAATAGTGGTAATCCCTCAATCGTGTAGGATTAGGTGATCATGTTAGTTTTCATCAAAGTGGCAATAACCTTAGTTAGCCCATGAAGGTGTGGTAACCAAGCACCAAGGCTCTACGCTTGATTAACCTACCTAGATGGATTGATTTAGGTTAGGGAATAGGCATCCTCCTTTAATTTTTATGATTCTTAAAGGGTAATTCCTATGTGGTCACATGGTCCTATGCCAATGAGGGTATAGGAAAGGTGGGGGGACCACTTTTGGTATCCTTCTAAACATGTAGGTTTAGTAAGGTGAGACCCACGAAATATGGGAGTTGCCTACTCCTGTCCACTGAGTATCATCTGTAGTGACTTAGAACTCAAATGTGGTAAATCCTTGTATGGTGAGATAAATAAAATAAGGGTGTTTCCCCTTGTGAAATTTTACTTGTAATAATTCTTTAATTGTTTTTTGGGTTGGTAGTTTTGGGTTGTTACATGATGAGTCACCATAAGTTTTTGCTACTATGTATTGACAACTAATTGGAATATTCTATATTTAACTACTAGACCAGATATTATCTTTATTGTAAATTATATCTCTAGATTTATGCAAGATCCTAGAGAAAGTCTTTGGAAATCCACAAAGATAATACTACAATATATCAACAAAACAACATAATATGGTCTAGAGTATAAGAGAAATGATAATTTCTACTAATAGAGATATTCGAGTTCTAATTATGTTGGTTCAATTGATGATAGAAAATCAACATCCGGCTATGTATTCCATCTTGGTTTGAGTTCTATTTCATGGTATAGTAATAAATATGCAATAGCCTTCTCATCAATAAAAGTATAATATCATGCAACAATAGATTTTATATGTGAAGCACTCTGGTTACAATACATTCTATCAGATATGGGAACAAAAAGAACTCCAACAATACTAAACTAGGATAATCAAGAATTTTAAAAACTAATAAAAAATCATGTCATGAAAGAACAAAACACATTGAAGCACAATATCACTTTTTTAGGGAACATGTTTTGGACCATCATATTCAAATAAATTATATTTCTATTGAAGATCAACTTGCAGACATCTTTACAAAAGCACTTGGACCAAAAAATTTAATATATTTCAAAGTCATCTTTGTACAATAAAATCTCATCATACCAAATAATGTAATACGAGGGGTGTTGGAGGTATTGCATTATTTGGTTCTTTGTAGATATTTAGATTATGGTGTGTGTTTATTAGTATGTCTCAAGATGTGAAATATGGATATGTGTCATGTAATCAAGTGTAAGTTATGAGTAAAAGGTGTCTTGTATGTAAGGGAGATATGAGTGTGATGTGTCAAGTTGAGAAGTAAGAAGTTGTGTAATCATGAGACTTTGTAATAATGTAATATGTGAGATTTTTCATGTAAAGAGGTAATATGAAAGGTTGCATATTCCATGAGTTTGAGGAGAGCAAATATCAAGAGTCAGGTGCATGTGAAGAGTCTCATGTATCTATATATTGAAGACAAAGCTCTATGTAATGTAACAAATTTTGGATTGAATCAATAAAGTTATTTTTATGCAATATTGATATTATTATTGAATGATATTATATGTTTAATATTATATGATCCTAAAAATATAGACCTATTATATTTATTTGAGAAATTCTAATTTTGAAAAATTTTAGTTATTTAAAACCCTAGCTACTTTGAAAAATAATATTTTGGGTTGAGGAGAATGATAGTAATAATTGGGAATGGTGGAAAATTTTTAAGTCTTTAAATTCTTCTAAAGTTTTATGGATATGTGAGTTGTATGCTTATTTACAAAGGGAAAGTTTATCTTGGTTTATCGACTTTGATAGTGCCTATAATTTTTCATACACATGGAAAGAATTTGATATTGTATTTTTAATAAATTGGGATTGGAGGAAAAGTATAATAATGTGTAAGCTAAGTAAACCATACCTTTTGTGTCAAATAGGCCAAATAGTGGTAAAAAATATTTGTTTGAATCTAAAAATTTTATTTTACGAGTTCATGGTTGCATCCATTTTTTTTTTTGCCATTAACCCTAGTAGCAAATATAATCTTATCAATATGTATTTGGCTAAAAGGTTACAAGTTTAAAAATGGAAAATGGAAGACACAAAGCTTGAGGGTAAGAATGTTTAAATTTTTGAATATTTGAAGATAATCACATATAAATATGTTTTACACTCAAATTTATATGCTCTTGATATGGATGACATTGATATTGTTCTTGGTTATCCTTGGTTGCATTATTTAGGTACTATTAACATTAATGCGCAAAATAAGTTTATGAAGTTGTGGGACAAAAAAAAGATAAAAATGCAAGATATTTCTCAGCTTAAGGAGCGTATATTAGGGGAAAAACAGGAAGCTATTGCAGGATAATCAAAAGAATCTAGAATAGAGTTTAAAGAGGAGGAAGTGGTAGAGAATGACCCAAAAGAGGGGAGTAATAGAGAAGAGCATAAAATAGAGGCACACAATATGGGAGCATATCACCATTCACATCACTATGAGAGGCAACAATCATAAAAACAAGGTTTAAGGAAATAAAATAAATCTGATGCATATACATAGAACCAGAAGAGCAACAATTATGGGCATTCAAATGGCACAAGGGAAGCTTGGAATCCTCATAAACTATCATTGATCAAAATTTCACTTGGATGCAAGGATAATCAATATTGGTACCAATTAAAAACATTGCTTGGTCTAAAATCCACCTATGTGGATGAGATGCACCCCTGAATATTGACCAAGATTGGAAGACCCATAATTACTTCTAAGTCAGCCTTCGAAGAAGGCTAGTTTCTTGTACAACTTACTAAACTAAATTGGGGTTTAAGACTAAAGATATAAATGAGAAGGGTAAGAAGAGTGTAGGGTTATAAATTAGAAAAAAAGTTGGTCAGGATTTATCTAACAACAATGAGTGATGTTGTTTAAGAGTCTTACACAAACGACACAAACCAATGCCCAATAGACTAACTAACATGCAACTATCACAGAACAATATTTAATTCAACTTGGATATTTTATACATTCCAAAGACCCTATGAACAACACTCCAAATAACAATCCATATCTAATTAGAATTGTTTTAGCATAATACACCATTCAAGAAGCATATAAACAAAAATGCATAAAATTAAACTCACATATCAAAATATATAACACCAATAATAGAGGTCAAGCAATATTGAATTCTATTGATAGGCAATAATCATCATACAATATACACAAATAGTAAATTCTAGATTCAACCCTTTATTAAAGATAAAGTGAGTTATTTATAGATTTGCATTACATTCTATTAGATCTCATTATCATGCCAAAACTATCTATAGGATTTTCAGAGGCGAGTGTAGGACATGGGTGCCACTTTTTGGCTCAACCTGATCTAACTACCTTGATGTGATTATATTGATGTGGCCAGTTCTAATGTCACCCATGAGTGTGGTGTCCACATGTCTCTAATAGATCTTAGGTGTCTTCTGATAGGTTCACTTTTCACCACCTTGATGAATGGGCCAATTGCATGAGGATAAGTGTGAAATGGAAAAGTTCTTAGGCTACTTAGATTCTTTATAGTGATAATTTTGCTTGATAGGGATAGATCCAAGGTTTTTTTGTGCTGCTAGAGTCTTGATATCTTAATAGGATCATTTCCTTAGCCAAAATTTGTCTGGACTAGTTGTGTGTCAGAATTCTTATTTCTAGGTGACATCAATTATTCAACATTCCTCTCTTTATACTTAGCCAATTTTTGACATTATGCAATGTTGGGTACCAAAATTTTGTAGCCCCCTTGATGATGTAATATTTTTGAAAAATTGGCCTGCTTGTGTACCTTAGCCAATTTTCAATTTTGACCTCCCTTTGTGCTAGACTTTTATCTTCCTAAATATGACATCATCATCTTTGAAAGTCTAGCCATACCTTTGTGAAATTTTGGATTTGATAGCACTAGATGCCATACCTTATTCACACCCGATGATGATATCACCTTTATAAAATTCAAGTCTTCTTCTCCATATTTAGTAAAATTTTGAAGTGCAATGTTAGACTTTCTAAGTCTCCAAGGTGATGTCAAATACCACAAAAGTATGACCATATTTGCTTCATCCTTAGCTACATTTTGAGTCCAACATTAGGAAAAAATGCCAGAATCCTATCCTTAGCCAAATTTCAATGCTCAACAAGTTATCTTGTGTATCAAGTTGTCTTTCTACCTTTCATCCTGGCATCCATTGTCTACTTAGAAAAAATTATTGTCTTACAATAATTTTATATATGTGGGTTATTGTATTGACCCATATTATTGGTGCCTCCTGGGGGTTTCTACTTGTAGACATAGAGAACCCAAATATCCTTATCTATTGGGCATGGAGTAAAAAAATAAGAAAATCTAAAATACAAGCAGCCATAGTTGTGGAATCTATCTACTCTTAATATCCATGGTACTAGTTGTTGATGTGTCTACAATTTCATCCTTTCCTTCTTAGGTCTACATCGTTGCCTTGGATGTTTCACCATGTTGCTCTCCACTAGTTCTATGATCATCTAAGGTGGCTCCCGTAAGCTAAAACACTCTAAACATTTATTCCAATATCTTTGGGTAGGGACAAAAATGCCTAGAGCTTATACATATTATCTCTTAGCTCAAAGGATTTCTTATAATATGGATTGTTTTATCTTTGAGCTAACTCCTATGATTTTGAAAGCATTGTAGATAATTTATTCAAAAATTCAACAACTTGATTAAATTTGAAGGGTTGAGGCCATGATACGAACTTACTTTCATTATTGACCATAAGTTCCAACTGCTCTCTGAGCTACTCTTGAGTATATAATTTGTGGGTCTTATCCTAAAATCCTAGAAAATTGAGACCTATACGTTCTTATTAGGGATCCTTGTCTTATTTACTTTCTTACTTAATGCATTGATCACATCACCTTCTTATAGTACTAAATTATTTCCATATATTATTTTTTTAATGGAATTCTACTTCTTCCAGGTACTTATCTAAGAATGTTGCTAGATAAGGGTGTAATTTTCTATTCCTCATAATTGTGACAACTAGTTTTACCTATTCCACCTTGTCAATTGTTGCTTCCCTTGCTTTTTTGAGTTTGACTTGGGCATCTTGGATGATCTTCACATTGTACGACATATTCTCTACAAGTGGATAAGCCTGCATAATTTCATCCTGAATCCTATCCAGTATTCTATTATAATTTGTATCAATGCTTCTCAATAAAATATCGTGTTCTCAATCTTCTTCTTTTCTTCTTCCATTTCCAATTAAACTACTATCAATTTTTCTCCATAATATTAGAGTTTTGATTTCAACTCTTGCAACTCTTTTTCCTATTTCTAAGATTTTGTATTCCCTTTTTTTAGTTGTTCCTCTAGAGCTTGAATATTTTCATCCTTTTGTTGTAGTTGATCTAGATTTGGTGCCTTGCTCAACTACTATTGTAGGTATTTGACCTATTTTTTAAGGTATTCTTTAGTTCTTCTTGATCCAAACTTTAAACAATCAATTTTATATTTTGTAGCTCTATATTTGGACTCTACTTGATTCCCTTAGAAATACAATTTGTTTTCCTTAGTGTAGAGATATCTAACTATGTCTTCTCTTGGAAACTTTGAGATTTCAAATTCCTATGTCTTGATATCATAATTCATTATTGTCATCTTTGAGGGAGGTTTGATGACCTTAGGGATGGCAACTACTTTTATCTACTTGTTGGTCATTGGATCTAGACATCAAACCTATGGGTTGGTGCATTGTTCTTCTCTTTTATGGGTGAAAGTTCTTTTGTCAATTTTTTAACATTCACCTCTACTTCTTGGATCTTCATTAAGGATTTCAACAATGGATAGATCAAAATAGGAGACACTACAATGGTGGAATGGAAAGAGAAGAATTAAACTAGGGGATATTTTAGAGATAATATTCCAATATTTACAATGTTATTAAGGTGTGAGCTTATGGGAGTTTGTTGGCTCTTAGGCATGGGATCAACAACAGTTATGATTTTGGCCAACAAGGAATTTTGCAGAGGTATTATTTCTTGTAAAGGGAAAAGTGGCAGAGATAGTTGTTATGGAGAGGATGATGAAGGCAAATAAGGATTTATGGAGAGAGGAGTATGGATAGATTTCATATCCGATCATTGTGCTTCTAGATGTTGCTATGAGGAGAAGCCCACGAATATCTTAGCAGATTCGTTGGGGCTAAAATCCCTATGAGTTTTATCCTCACTTAAATCGATGTGTTTTGGATTAGAGGGGTTCACTAGGAGAATTTTTAATATTCGCTCCAAGTCTATTTATAGGATTTGATGTATAAATTGGGCAAACACCTAAGTTTAGTTTTGAGAGCTAATCTAAAAATATAAAATGCTTATTGTAACTGTAATGCAAGAAGAAAAATATGCAAAATATAAGATATATCCTAGAATGATTCTTTCTTTTGCATGAAGCTAATCCTAAGTTACAAAAATTAAATCTTTTCCATTTGAGCAAGGGGGAAGAGAATGCTCATATAAAATTACCCTAATACAGAAACTACATGCAATTTCAATCTTTAAATACCTAAATGAAATGGATAAGAGATAAACAAATCAATGATTATGTTCTTTGATTTATCCTTTTGTTTAATGACTTAAAATAAAAGAGACTAAGGTTATTTTTATCCTTTTCTTTTTTGGGGGGCTAACAGAAAGTAAAACAGATACAAAAGACAACAAAAAGCAAAATTAAAGCAAATGCCTAATACAATTACCAAGAAATCTTACCTAAACTAGTGGTTGCCATAATTACTGATCATGAATGTATTTATGCACCTTGTAAACAATGACCATGAATCCACAGAACCTCCAAAATATCAAAATTGAAATATGATGGTCAGTGTTTGGGGACCTACTTTGGTCGTAGAGGAGATAAGGCTTGCAATATGGGCAATTAGGCCCCCTTGGTCTTTTAGTTGACCAAAATACAAGCATGAAAGTAAATGACATTTTGGTTGTAGGGATGACTTCATGCTCCACAAAAATTGAGTGTAAAATTGTTGAAGAGACAGAGGAAGAAAAAATAAAATGTGATATTTATAGTGGTAGACCTATGGTCATAACATTTTTATGGTTGCAAGGTACTGACCATGATTTCATTTTGCTAGAAGAGGGTTGTGATCAGAGAGAAATAATTTAATAAAATAGAGTAGAATATAGGGTACAAAGAGTGGAAAATGAGTAGAGGACTAGATAAAACATGAGAAATAGAACAAATCTACCTCTAAGCCAATTCACACAAATTCATGGCTAATGCATCTCAATCGTAAAATTGATATGTAAGCTTGGAAACCCAAAACGACATATACAATGCTAAGTCAAAATAGTTTTGAGGTAACGAGTAGAGGGTTAAGTACTTAGGAGTAAGTTAAGGGAGACTTTAGGGAACAGTGTAAGTGATTCTTTTTAGCTTGGGATAAATTCATGCCTTACAAGGGTAGATCATGAATTCACTTTGTCAACAAAAAGAGAACCAAAATATCTATGGGGAGCAGTCCTAGGCCAAAGGTTAGGCTTCGTAGGGTATGATAATAAATAAATAAGGTGGGAGGGGTAAAATATAGAGTCAGGTTTTTCCCCTATTCTAACTTGTGATGAATTTGTGATCAATAAGGACTAGCCATAAAATCATCCTATTTGGATAAATGAGGTAAAATCTACTAAACAAGGGTGTCCCAAGAGTAATTAAATGAATGGAGGTCAAGCAAAACCTAGCCTACAGCTGCATAGTGACTTAGTCACAAGAATTAGAGCAAAATATAGAGTTAAAACTAAAGTAAAGGAAAAAAAAGATATATGTAATATGCAATTGATACAAAATGATAAATTACAACAAAAAAAAATAGCCAAATGATCCTTCTAAAAGTCCTCCAAAGTGGCAAATTCAACTTAACACTTTGAGCTATAATTTTACAAGATTTTTATTAGCTTGAGAGTGTGTTCTTGAAATGAAGTCCTATTACCTCTATTTATAGAGTTTTTGGGCATGGAGGGAGAGAGGAAAAGACATTAATAGAGGTGGTTGAATTTTAATTTGAAGAAGGTAAGAGGGTAGGGACCTAGGGAATCGGTAGGAGGGCAAAAATATCCAAGGATGGCACCATAAATGGTCCAAAATCCCAAGGTGGACAAAGAATCTAAGATTTGGAATCCTTGCCTTGGAGACATGATTTTAAAATTGATAATGGTCAACTATGAATTCATAAATATGACCGTTGATGGTCACATAATATGTTCACAAGCAGCACTAGATGACCTCTTTAAAAACTATGTGGGAAACACTGATGAAAGATTTTACGATCCACTAAGCGAGACCATGAATTCATTGAGGGTGGGCAAGACCTAAAGAAAGGAGAACACAATTTTGTGGTCCATTAAGGATGACCACAAATTTCCTAAAATTAAGAAAGATCTCAAAAATCAAGGTTTGATGGGCATAAAATTGTATTTGGTAACTTTGAAGGGTTACTTAGGCTTCTAGGAGAAAATTGACTCATTTGGCTAGGTCAATTTTTTGTGTCTACATTTTATCCCCTCCTTGATTCATTTATGGTGCAATAAATGCATCAAATAAAGCTATATAAACCTTCATATTCAAAAAGGTAGGTACTAAAAAGGGTAGAAAGTTTAGGCAGAGGGATTTTGTAAAAATAGTACGATTTTGAACACTTTGAATATTTTGCACACATTACAGGACAATGATGATACCAATTCCCCAAGACCGAGGTGCATCCTCGAGTTTTAGAGATAAGACAAGCTTATTAAAGAAACTTGAAATGGAAGTGGAAGGAGAGGAGAAAAAAATGTGTTGGAAAGGAGAAAAAATAAAAAGAGAAGGGGATAGGAGAAAGGAGGGGAGGGTGAAAAATAAAATCATTTTCACCATGCAAGAAAGAAGGAAAGATCTTTGGAGAGAAAATGGCACTACTAGCACACGTTCAACAATCACAAGGGGTAAGGCAATTATATACTTAGAAATAATTTTATACTTTCACCATTATTAACTTTTAGAGAATGCAGTTGGGTTTGAAGATTCAAGATAGTAGTTTTATTCTTTCCTTTAAATATCTTGGCTAAAGTATTCCAAGATTCTATAGAAGTTACTATTGAACTAATGTATGGTTGTATATCATCTGTAATTGCAAATGTTATTATCATGAGTGCTTTTGCTTCATCTTCCTCATACTTTTGAATTTACCTAACATATTTGGTAGGTTTAGGTTTTGATCCTTTAACAATATCCCAAATATTTTCTACTATCAATATTGATCTCACTTTGTTTTTCCATGAAGTGTAATTAGGACCTTTAAGAAGTTGGGATTCTAAAAGAAAGAATTTATTTATTGTCATGATAATACTTGTAGACTACCTTATATCTCCCTAATGTTTTTAGCTTCTAAATTTGAGTATATGATCAAATACTAACTTTCAATTCTTCAAATCATGTAGTATACCTTGTATTTCCTAATGTTTGGATAAGATCAAACAATAGTTTTGACAAAGGTTTCAATTCTTCAAGTCTCTAGGTTGAATTATTTTTATCTCCCAAATTTCAATAATATGGTTTCTCAATTTCACAAACTATGTTGGTGTTGAATTCCTTATAACTCCCTAATTATAAATTTTGAAAATAGAAGTATTTGAAAATTTAATATTTTCTATTTTGATGTAGAAATCCTTATTCCTCCAAGTTAAACTATTTGCAAATATTTCTATGCAACTTGAATTTCAAAATAGAATAGAGTAATTTCAAAAAACACTTCTTACTATAGACATGGAAAATTAACCCATCGAAATGAGTCAATTATCCTTAGATCCCTATCCAACCACCCAAACTTGTCAAGTGCAAATTTGGGACCCTTTTCCCCTCTCCCTTTGCCCTTTTTCCCTAGCCTTAGTAAATTTATGCCCAATCCTTTTTGGGCATCAATTTAGCTTACTAGATTTTTAACGATCCTAATAGTCATGGCGGCTCCTCAATAGCCATATCCATTCATTAATTTATTCATCTATTTATAAGTATAAGGTTTATTCAATTTATCATCATCAATCATTTTATTCATTTGCATATTTCGCAAGAGACTCCACCCTTTTTAAGTGGCTACAGGACTCTGCCCTCCTTAAGTGGCTACTTTATTTAAATTGTTTGTTTTATAGAAGTGAATTGCTTCAATATTCATGCCCTATAAATGAGGGGCATGAATTTGGTATTCTACGGATTTTTCTCACTAAAACCCCTCCCCTCGTCGACCTGTTTTGGGATCGGCCCTTGCCCATGGTGAAATTTTGTTTTCCTTCTCATTTTCCCTCAAAACGTCTTATATATAAGGGTTTGGACTCCCTCTTTTCATATATCCAAGCCATATAGAAATCCTTTATTCTAAATTGTTGACTCAATCATTCTAACAAGTGCCCTTCTATTGCAAGTTGTTTTTTGTTTTGTGTTCTAGTGTTGGCTGCCCTTGGGGATCAAGTGGAGGAGTCTTGAAAATTGGAGGTATTCACCATATTGGAGTGCTTATTCCACCTCTTCATTGCTCCTTGCTTTCCCCATCAGTTCATCAAGTTATATGTTTACATTATTTGCTTCACAAGTCTATTTTTTGTTGTTTTGCACTCTATTTTTTGTTGTTTTGGGGTTCAAAAAGGGCATCTAATCCAAATTCATGCCTTACCCATATAGGGTGTGAATTTTGTAATCCAAATTCATGCTCCCTATTTACAGGGTATGAATTTGGTAAATTAGGGCTTGGGGTAAGCTTTTGCACCCCAAAACCTTTATTTACACTTTGCATCTTAGCATTTTATGATGTTTACTCTATGTGCATATAATTTTAGTGTTATACATCAGTTTTACTTTGTTTTTTATGTTCCAAAGGTCAAATATCATTTTACTTTTGAATTATCAGCTAAAAGGACCAAGGGGACTTGACTATCGCACCTCCCAACTCAGTCAAATAGTAGTCTAAGTAAGCCCCCAAATACTGATCAAATTTTCTAGTGTTTGTGAAGTTATTTGTAGGTTTGAGGTTGTTTGGATATTCTGGATGCAAGTTAAAGCTAGGATCAAACATCGGATCGGATAAGCACCCTGAGTAAATCTTCTAGGTTGTTTGTTGTTTGCTTTCTATTTAATTTTATTCAAAACCTAGATTATAAGTAAAAGGAAAATATTTGATTGAATTTCTAATCATTTGAATTAATAAAAGCATATAGTATGCATCTAGGGTTTTAATATTGCTTGTGCATTCTCTTGAATCCTTACTCAAAGGAAAAGATCTAATTATTTTACAAAACCTAGGGATAGATATCATCTAATCAAAGAATAATACTAGTGTTAGTTCTTGTCTTCTTGCATTTTGTGTGTCTTGCATTGTTATTTCATTCTCATAGCTTAGTTTAGAAAGGCCAAACAATAGGTGTTTGCTTAATTGACACATAAAATATTTCCACCTCAAACTTGGAGTGAGTCCTAAAACCATTCTTGGTGAACCCCTTTCCCCACTTTGAGTGTAGAGATTATAACAACCACAACGGTCACCTCGGCTCTCAAGGGATCCAACCGATAATCGTATACGATGCATAGTTTTCTCCCTCTACACTTACTTCAACAATCTTCCAAATCATCAAAAGAAATTCTAATATTATAATTCATCAATTTATTGTCTTATTTCTTCATTCATTCAATTAATCTCAAGTATAATAGATTAATTAACCTTAACCTTAATAATATTATTCCTTATACCTCAATATTTTTGAAGGGTTAAATCAATTCAAATATTCTATACCTCTTTGTCCCCCAATATTCTCTCCTTTATGATGTGCTCCATGTTCTTCAAAAGCTTTAAAATATGTCACCCACTAAACTTGGCTCTCATGCACTAATGGTGCACAGAAAACGTTTCCTTCATCCATGAAGGTGGTTGGCATTCCTTTTGTTAGAAAATTGAATACTTGATGTTATTGAATGAAACAGACCTTGCTTAAATAGCAAAGGTGTACAATCTGATCCATTGGATCATAACTAACTAAGCTAATCTCATCCACACAAATTATCCTAGTAACAACTTAGGATATAATTTATTATTCTAACACCCCCCTTTAAGTGGTACTAGGATATACTAACACCCCCCTTAAGTGATACCAGGAGGTAGTGGAAAAAAACAAAAACCAAAAACAAGTGGCATATCCACAAGTATGAGTGCCGACAACAAGGCCTGATAAGGTACTCATGTACAATATATCCATAAAAAAACCTGCTAGAGAGATGATGAAAAACCAGAAGGGAGAAAATCATCTGTCATAATAGAAGGAAGAAGAAGAAGGAGGAAGATGTGCATGGAGTATGAAGGAATTTTCTCAACCCCCCTTAAGGATAACTTCCATCAAGGAGCTTTCAAAGGATCCATAAGAAGTCTAAAAACTGAGTGGAAAAACAACAAAATAAGGGCACCAATGTAGCTATCAAATGTGTCCTTATGGTGACCTCCTCATCCTATCGGAATGCATGGGTAACCAGCCACTGCAATCGCTAGGTGATATAGAGGAGATGACTAGATACTAGGATCACTTACAAAGCTTTGGGAGTGTCGGGTTCAACCGAGAATGCACTCCATGATACAATATATTTGAGGTTAAAAACACAGGTTAAAGTGCCTCAAAATGAAAAATGGACACCATCAATGTGTCCGTCTCAAAAAAATGTTTCCAACAACTATAAATACCCCTATGATGGGGTGTAAATGTGGCCTTTATCTGCAGAAAAAAAATAATAGACTTATTTTCTCTGTCTCAAGGGAATCTTGCAAAATGTCCTTCGAAATAAAAAAATCCACGCAAGATAATTCCAAAATAGCAGAAAATAGATTCTAAAAATTTGCAATGTGGCCTCACCATATCCATAAATAGGCCACTTTCCCTTTTATTGTTTTCATACAAAAAAATGGTGGATCACCCACTATATATAAACTAATGTCCTTTAATCCCTTTTAACAACAAATGAAAAAATACTCTAATAGCTTCACTATTAAAGGGTCATAACTTATGGCCATACAAAAATATATTTTATTTCCCATATAAAAAGTGTGTCCCATTTTTTTTTAAACATGCTCTAACAAATTTCACATACGGCCATCGTCCAAAGTTCTCTTTCTGCATGGGAAAAAAAAGTGGGTCTGCTCATTCCACATGGACTATTTTGACGCCATTAGGGCCGCGTGGGGCTGATCAGGACACATCAAGAAAAAATTTAGCGAGATTGCAGGTGCACAATATCGAACCCCCAACCACCATCCGTCATTGCTGCCAGTCATCAAACCAGTAGGACATATGTCGAATGACGAGTCCATCTTCGGTGATGTCAACTTTCCAAGCTGAGAGATTGGGCAACAACAGGTCATAGGTTTGTGGAACAATCAAAAGATGTTGATTACCAATTTGGTATGTGTTCCTCCACGAACTCCTGCAGATAAAGTTAAATCCACCACAGAAAAATACTACCTGGGGTGTTGTGTAGATGAGCGCCAATATTTTCACATCCATTTATCAGACTGCCATGCACTGTATATTCTGAAAAACATCTAAATACCACCATTCAAAAAATGCTTCATCCACTGTTAACAACCTTTATCACCATGCTAGTTCCATGTAGACATCATGGGTATTTTCAACGGGTAGACCAAAATAGCAGTGATGTTTAACAACAGTTCTTACTGGATGATCTGACTAACATTATGCGTACTCTTTATTGCATCAACAATCAGGCCATCAGTCAGAGAAGCCCAACACTATTTTTTCTTAAGCTCTCACCAGGACTCGTTGATGCATCGGGTCGGAGTTGCGTAGCTCAAATCATGCCAAATTGCTCGAGCTGTAGAAGAGCTCATTTTGTACTCGGATAGGCTTCCGCATGGCTGAGTGTCCCCGAACCATCACCCTTCTTAATAATATTTACCTCTGCGTATTATTGGGTGCCATCACTGCGCGCGAAGACATCAAATCTCTCCATACTGGACAAAATGGTGAATTTCTTGCTTGAATCATGATCTAGAATTATCTCCTCCATGGTTATCGTGGACTTCAGATCTCCACCATCCGCAATCAGCATCGCTTATCCCAAAAAAGAGTGAAGCTTACAATAGCACAAGCATACAACAGTACAAACAACATGATCTTGATGATCTCCTACACGATAGCATGAACAGCATTATCGTGGGCTTCCACGATGATCATGATATCGATCAAAAATTTTGTATCGATGACACAAAAGCTTTAGAACATTGTAATAATGGTGCAAAGTCATGTTATCTAGGTTAAGGCATCTGATATAGCAATAAAATACCTTCGACAAAGATCGGATTGACATCAACAGGGCGTCCGCCAAGGTGACGAAGAAGATGGAAACAACTTCGAACCCAAGATGTATAGGCACTTACAGCAACCTTCTATCATTTTTCAAAGCATTGATAATGCATAACCACCCTATCATTCCCAGAGTACTTTGAAGGTCTCCTCCCTCGGGTTTTGCTGCATGTGAGTAGGGCAGATGTGGCATAGGTTGCAGCTCGTCCACCTTTTTTGCGACCTCCATAGCGACTTCAAAGCCTAGAGTGCAACGACTGAATTTTAAGAAGTTCTAGAATCAGAACACTATCGTAGCCAGTGGTAGAAAAATTTGCTACAACACATAGCACCATTACAGCCATATTCTTCCATCAAAGCACCAAAACCTCAATTTAATCTACTCCTGCTCCATCGGGCTATTCTGCAAAATGAGCTCACACAAGGACACAAAAGAGCAGACGCAACCATTAATAGAACAAGAATTTATTTGGTGCACCAAATAAAATGGAGAATATGGTCCCCTCATCAGATCTGGACCAGATCCACTCGACAAGTAACAAGACCCAGAAAAAATAGATCTTTTTCACAGCAAAAATATTGTTTTGCAAACCCAGATCTGTAGTATAAGACTGCAAACCCAGAAAATTAAAAAAATAAAATGACCTCCCAAACTGCAATTTTTTTTCTTTCAACCATCTGGTTTATGATCCATCAAAAGATATGGAGAGCATACTCCCTCGGTATTTCAAAAAAAATAATGGGGAGGAAGAAATAAGGGGGGATTTCCATGATGGAAATCCCCCATGAGGAAAATCTCCTCAAGCTCACAGGGTAGGGAAGGCCCGCTCTGATACCATGTTAGAAAATAGAATACTTGATGTTATTGAATGAAACAAACCTTGCTTAAATAGCAAAGGTGTACAATCTGATCCATTGGATCATAACTAATTGAGCTAATCTCAACCACACAAATTATCCTAGTAACAACTTAGGATATAATTTATTATTCTAACACCTTCTATGATGTGACATGTGACAAACAATCTCTTCACTTCCTCATAACATTGTTACCAAGCGGCACTCAATGTTTGAACGTTAAAATTTTGATTCCCTTCTTGCCTTAAGGCTATTATGACCCTTACAACTTTTGATGTCCTAAGTAAAATAATATTCTAAGAGCTTTGTAATTGCATCGAATGAAATGGTGCTCAAATTTATATTTGATGATGATTCTGCTTCAACCTAATGGCTCTTTGGATCCTTCCTCAATGGTTGTTCAACTGGAACTCTTCTTTGGTGCTCTCTTCAATGCAAGTGTTTTCTCTCCCTTATGGTGGTTACAAATATAAACTCTTTTGTCTTCCTTACAATAGTTACGTGCTCAAGTGATTTGACCTGCTTTCAATGTATATTTTAGCTCTCCATGATGTCTCCTCGACTTTTGATGCTTCTACTCCTATCAATGCTTATGCTTCCTCCTCCTTGCTTGGTGGCTCTATCTTTCAAGCTTGGTGGCTCTTCTCCCTTGCATGGTGGATCTTTTTCTTTGCACAGTGGCTCTTCTCCTAATCATAGTGGTTCTTCCTAGACAACTCTTATATGCTTCCCCTCTTGTGCTACGGTTGTTCATATTTTTTCTAATGTCACATGGGCTTCTCTCCTATGGTGCTCAAAATTCACTTTTTGATGGCCCTTCCTCATTTCCTTGGTGGTTCTACCACTCCTTTGGTGGCTTCTATTCACCAATATTTTTTGCAACTTTTACCTATACTTTATGGTGTCTTTGGACACTCTAACTCTACCTTATTCTTGTGCACTATTTGATATCTTTCTTTTATCCAATAAGACTTATAAAAATTCTGCACTTTCTTGGATTATAAAAATAACATATATATTAATTTTTCCTTCTCCTTATTACTCCCTTTCAAGCAATATTTAACTTCACTTTTGTTATTGTATTTTATATATTCTAGGATGATAATGATGCCTCCTTCCTTGGATTGGAGACACTTAGCTTAGACTATATCCAATATGGTGCTTTCAAAAAACTTTATAATAAGCTGATTTGAATGCTTGAATAATAAAATTTTATAGCACCAATGTTACAAACCTATTTTACCTCATTTTGTAGCTAATATCCTTGGTGATTTGATACACCTTTTTTTTGTCTCAAATTTACAAATTTTGTAGCTCCACGTCATTTTACTTTGTTGCTCCAAAAATAACTTCTACCTTCTTCAAAGTATGTTGTTTGAAATCAGCCTTCTTGTCGTCCAAAATTTCTGCAATCTACAACTTCAATTGTTACCAAATATTTCTTTGCTTTGCTATCCAAAGCTCTCTCAAATCTACTCCGAAATTTTTTTAAATATAGCTCTAATATCTCCTGTAATGCTGCCCAATTTTGTAGTCTTAAAACTCTTCAATCACTGCTCACAAAATCTGATTTCTCCTCCTATATCTTGTTGTCCAAAAATAGTCTCTAACTCCTCCAATATGTTGCCTTAGTTTATTGTCAAATTCTCCTTCAATTGCTACTCAAGGGCACTACAAAATTTGCACAAATTTTCTCTAATTTGCAGCTTTATGTCACCTTCAATTTGTTATCTTGTAACCCTTGAATTTCCACCTCAAAAAACAGAAAAAATCTTCTTTACAAATCAGCATTCAAAATCTTAATGGTTGTCTTCAAACTTCTCAATTTGGTGGCCTCTTCTATCCTATTTCTCCTCCTTAGCTCTCGTTGAATTTTGTCTTCAAATTTGGCCTCTTTTCTGGAATCTTCTTCAAGAATTTGAATGTCTTGAAGTCTTCAAAAATACTTTCTCAAATTTGGCAAACTTCTTGCCAAAAATCTTCTCCTTGAATCAGTTTCACAAATTCTTTTGGGCTTGTTGTTGAATGACAACAATTTTCCCAAATTTGATGTGATTACCTCTTTTTAGGAGTTTCTTCTTCTTGCAATCTTCTACCTCAAACTTTCTTCAAATATTATCCAATGGCCACTTCTTCAACTTTTTCAATAGGGCTTCTCTAGCCTTCTTCTTGCTCTCAAATTCACTTGAAACCTCTTTTCTTGGGTTTCCAAATTCTTCAATCTTCTATATCCTTTCTCAAATTTGCAATGGGGGCTTCTTCTCTCGAGTCTCCTATTTCTTCAATCTTCAATAGAGATTCTCTGGTCTCTTTCTCTCTTCTTTCTTCAATCGGCTATGGGAACCTCTTTCTTGGGTCTCCTCAATAATCAATCTGCAGTCTTCAATCTTCAATGGGAACCTCTTTCTTGGGTCTCCTCAATCTTCAATATTCAATCTTCAATGGGACATCTTTCTTGTACCTTCTTAATCTTCAACATCTACTCTTTTGTTGCAACTCAAAACTAATCCCTGCACAAGGAAAGCACATAGACTTTCAAGAAACCGAAGGTGAAACTTTTTTCTATCTATTTTAAGAAGCTTCTCAACTTTTGAGAACTAATTTTTTGCAATAAAAAACTTAGACAATAGCAACCAAATACATCAAAATCTCTAGAATTCTGAAATCAATAAACTTTACTAGTTATCCTTCAATCTAGTGGAAAGAAATATATGCTAAGTCCTAGTCTTCACGAGTTTTTTTGCAACCTTGTGGAAAGACTCTAGCCAAACTACAACTTCCAAATTTTGTAAATGAAATCTCCCTATCTCCTCTCAATCTCCCTTGTGGCTCTCCCTATCTCCTATAAATATCTCTTGTGGCTCTGATACCACTGTTAGCTTTTGATGCTTAATACTTAAATCAAAATAACCACAAGATCTAAAATAAAGTTGTAAGAAATATAAGTCAATGGAAATATTCTAAACATATAAAACTCATAAATAACTTCTGCAACAACTCATAAAAATACCATTAACAAATGCTCATGAAAATAGTATCTTGATAGAATAAATATCTCCAATACACCATACTTTCACACACTCTCACTCTACATTGTGTCTCACACACACACACATAAACACAAATGTAATGGAATGTGACTCTTCATATGGATACTCTTGACCTTCACTCTTCTTGAGACTCTTCACTTTTCTACACTAGAGACTCATGTGCACATGGACTATTATTCACATTTAAATTATTAAATGCTTTGCACACTCTAATAATACTTGTGCATTTATTACATTGCATAAAGTAAATACTCACACTCTAATATAGGACACTCTCCTGATATAAAGATGTGCCAAAGGTGGTACATTAGCATGTACCAAATAATGTAATATTATACAACACTTCATACCCCATCATATTGTTGATACAATCAAACTCTAGGTAAACAATATAGAGGTATAACTTTCTTGTTGGAGATTGGAGGACAACTCTAGTATCGCTATTCATTTTGCTCATATTGTCGTCAGAATACATAGTCCATGTTTCTTAAATTGAAGCATTCTTGACCAATGATCATTTTGGGAGTTCTTCAATCCATTTCACCAAGATGCAACATTCTCTAAATGTAAGTATCAAGTCCTAACTCTAAAAATAACAACATTCCCAAATTTTGACTAGCCAATCACATGCTTCCTTCACTCTGGCTCAAGTGTCAATCTTTAAACTATCTTAAACTAGTATCATGGCATAAGATTAGTTGAGACTAATATGTTCCCACATCCTTCAAAATTTTCCAACTGAATAAAAATCTACAAATATTAGGCACCTCAACCACTATAAATTTTATTAGATTCTTCTTAGCAAGATATCTTACCAATTGAATGACAAGGTCTTTGATGTATCCCATTACATTAATTGGATAATATTCCAAATTTTTAGTTCTTATATGTATCCTAGAACAAAAAACTAAATATTCTTACTATCTTAATTGGCATAACATTATCGGTTGCATCTAAGCCAAGAATGCAATTGTAGCAACCCCAGGAACGCATGCATCGATCCCTTTTCTAAACCCTACTTGCAATGTTATTTAAAATACCCAAGATGAAATGGAAAGACAAGAGGAAAAAGCATATAACACGAAATAACAAAAGATGGATCTCTTTATTGATATTGAAGCTCGGTTACATGTCGGTCCCTCTTAGGGATACCCATTTTGATACTATAAATTACAAATAGGCAAGGAGTGCCCCTTCCACGAAGAGGTGGTGCGCTTATAAAAGCTTCCCGATTTTGCACATGGAAATGTATGAGGGCTTACAGATGCCTCCTTCTCCAGGTCTATTTCCTAGAGGGATCCCTTTTGCTCTCGTATGTTGCAATCTTCGTCCGATGTACCTGTGGCCCTGCAAGCAATGAAACAACAACACACATTTAGGTGTCCGAGATTGCCTCCCCGGATGAGGTTGTTAGTAATCAAAGAATGTAATGGAAATATGATAAAACTGTGCCATGAAATCATGTAAATCTATGCTAATGATATGAAAACATAAAGAAACAGAATAAAAGATGCTATGTCTAAATCCTAAGCTAAGCCTATGGGCCACTGTCCAAGACAACGGCCGCTAAAGTAAACCTTGCTCTCTTTGCCCCAAAGCTATGGGTCAAAGCCTGTATCTGATGTTGAAATAATAGGTGTTATGCTCTTCAATCCGTCAGAGCTTCGCCGTACACGTGATCTCAAAGAGAACTCTCCAAGTCTTGAAAGCTCTCCTCAAAATAATGTCTCTCTCCTTGATGTGATAAAATATCTCCCTTTGGTGCTCTTAGGCTTGCACCTTTTATAGTGTGAAACCCTAGGTCTATGTCCAAGCCCTAGGAATGAATTTCTCATGCGTAGTGCAAGTTAGCATGAGAAGCTTTTTGTCCATTGTCTATGTTTGAAGGCCAGTTAACTGAAATCTAACTGCCCACTTGAGTCTTCTATGCGAACTAGTCGTTAGCATGAGAAGCTTTTGTCCTTTGTTTATGCTTGGAGGTCAGTTAACTTAAGTCTAAATGCAAACTCAAGTCTCCTATGTGAACTGGTCATGAAAAGGAATGCAAAGTCACTCCCGCTCACCTTTATTGCATGCAGACTGCCACTTCCGCTCGAGATTAGGCCTATTTGTTGGCAAACCGCTTCTTATGGCTTAGCCGTTGTCATCTGCAGTGGCTAAGATCTGGCCATTGTCATCTACAGTGGCTAAGGTCTGGCCGCTCTAGGCTTGAGTGGCTAGGATCTGGCCGCTCTTGGCTTGAGCGGCCAGGCTTGGATGGCTTGAAAAGGCCCCAAATGAGTGGTGAGAACCACTGTTGATGCTTGGAAAGTCCAAGATTATGTCTTATGATCTTATGAGTGTGTCTATGTGAGTAGCTCCCCTAAGCATGACACGATTTAGGTGTCTACAGATGCCCCTTTTTGTGATGCGTTGTGTGGAAAACACAACGCTGAGCAAAAACGTAGACTGATCTATTTGTAGGGTGTATGGTGATCAATGGTCTGATCAACGTCGGATGGCCCAATCATGCAAGATGGCGTGCATCCCTTGAATCATTGCCTCAACATTCGGAGGACTTAGCTCAGTGGCTTTTGCATGTTAAATTGCACTCATTCCTCAAACTCAATCGGGTAGCTTCAGCTGCTACAACAATTTCGACCGGTAGGAGAGCTACAATTGAAGATGTCATGTCTGCTTACGTTCCCAACAAACAAGGGAAATTTGTGATTGTTGTATGCAATGATTCATAGGATGAACATGATTTTGTTATGATCGAGTGATATTTTGTTGATTTTGATTATGATTATGTTGAAGTTTTGAACTACCTCCTCACACAATGAATTGGTGAAGAAATGACAATGAATGAAGCGACAAGTCGCTTGACCAATATGACTAATCTGGTTCCTTTCTAGCATTTGTTGCTTTTAATGGGCAATCCCACATCCAAGTGTGATTCCAATTGTTTATGATAATCATCCATCCCTATCCCGAGGAGCGGTCCAGCTATCAATAGCCTTCTTAGGGAGTTAGGATGAGTGATTCTATTTATGCCTAGATTGTATCACTTTGACTTAATATTTTTGATGTCATAGGGGAATTAGAATGATCCTTTCGTACCCATGGAGCAATCCGACCATCTTGGTCTTCTTCGGGATTGAAGGGTGGCACATCGTAATTCCAAAATGAGTTGTTTTTGCCCCAAGTGGCCTTATGGTTATCTACTCATCTCACCGAAATACATGGAGTGCAAATCGTTGCAATCACCGAGTGGATAGAGTAGGTAACTGGATACGAGGCCTACTTGAGATTGTGATTTTATGTGATTTTTTTGTTATTTTGAACATTCTGATGATCTTAAACCACCAAAGTGTGTTTATTTGCTATTTTTGTGGGATCCCTCAAGGAGAAAATCCCTTATTTTGACCTATGGATCTGGACGTTGTCAGGTCCAGTGGCCTCTGAGTTCCTGCCTGTGGCCGCTGTCACCTTGAGCGGCCAAGAAGTTCGGGCCACTGACGTCAGCAGCGGCCAAGGCATAATTAAGGAAATATAAAAATTTGCATTTCTAGGGTTTGACCTATCACTTTCACTATTGAAGATTCACTTTGGGAGCTCTGGTGCGACGACGATGGTTGCGACTTTGAAACTTGTTGGTGCTGAGGACATGGCTGCACAGGGTGAGACATCAGCTATTGGAGGAGCCGGAGCTTCTCGGGTATTTCTCTCTTCAAAACCCTAGCTCTCTTTTCTTTGTCTAAGTAAAACTGAACCTCACTAAGTAATGAGCAAAATGAACCTCACTAAACCTGTTGGCAATGAACAAACTCCGTAATTAGGCTTAGGTTCCCTTTTGCTATGGTGGGTTAGTCCCCAATTTTGCTTTCTATTAGTGGCTTCAGCCTAGGGTTTTTGAAATTTTTTAATTATTCACCTGCTGTCACCATTTTGGGCATTTTAAACTTAGCTTAGTTTTGATGCTTGGGTAGGAAATTTACTTTACAATTTATTTGTTTTCCCTCCCTATGTTATTTTTTAATTATTTTGTTAAATTTGTAATTTTTTTTATTTTTTAGCCAAGGGTTCATGGGTTTGCCATGCCGCCCCTTGGCCGTTGTCGCTCAGAGCGATCGGCTCTAAGCCATTGTCGCTCAGAGCGGCCAAGCTTGAATCCCAATGGTCAAAAATTTGACCATTGGGTCTTGGCCTCTGCTGCCTCCAATGGCCAGGTTTCGACCATTGTAGGTGACAACGGCTAAAGCTTGAGCCTTGTTTTTTATTTTTTATGTATTTTGTTGAATTTTTATGACTTTTTTAATTTTGCTTTTTCTGATTAGGTGCAATATTATTCTTCTTTTGCTTAGACTTAGAGTAACTCATACTCTTTTGCATCATTTTCATGTTTATTGTGAATTATGCCTTAGATGCATTGTAGTTATATTTTGTCTTTCTTCTACTTTTCTTAGATCCTCACTGCTCGGGCTCGAGACCCGAAGCTCCTGCTTGACTTACTTCCTAGCTTTGATGATATGGACTGGGCATGGTTCAAAGCCCGTGGGTTACAGTATGTCATCAGGCTACCTTACATCATGGCAGATCAGGCTTACCTTACGGCTCTGGCCCATCGTTGGGACCCATGGACTAATACCTTCCACCTCCCGACCGATGAGATGACCATTATGCCAGAGGATGTGTATAGGATCTTTCAGATCCCATTTGATGGGGTGGCCATTATCTCTTCGACCACTAATGATCAGGTGGTTGTCTTCACTCGGGTGTTTAGAGGGCACTCTGAGGATGCTCTCAAGGACACCAAGTCTGGAGGAGTGTCTATCAGTCATTGGCATGGGGAGGGCGTCTTTACGGTGAGGCATGTCATATTGCTGATGGTGATCAACAATGTTCTTATCCTAGACTACTCGAGTTTGAGGTTCCCATGGAACCTTCTGGCGATGGTGTAGGATCTATTGGATAGTGAGGAGCCTATCATCTATGCATGGGGTAGATCGCTATTGGCTTAGTGCTATGATGAGTTGTACCACATCCATCGATGGGGACGTGTCAGCATTGCCTACAGCTTGCTCCTACAGGTTTGGGGATGGGAGCATATTAGGGTAGATCGCCCTAAGGGGCTCCCAATTGAGATTACAACGATCGATGCTCGAACACAGTGCTATGCTGCTAGATGGGCTCGAGAGCATGAGGAGCATAAGAGCCACACTTTCATAGGGGAGCTATCCCATTACACTGATGCTTTCACTAGACTATTGGCCGGAGATGTCATATGGTGGCCTTACTATGAGTGTCCTGCTTGGGATGATCCAGCTAGCTTTACTGCCAGGACATGGTGTGAGCGATGGCTCATTGGTCGTAAGATTGCCATTCGAGAGTATTTCTTCTACTCTCAAGTTCTTCGTCAGTATGGATTGTAGTAGGATGTGCCCTTGATACCATTCTTGTATAGGCACCTCACAGCAGAGAAGGACCTACCTCCACGATAGATTACAGAGCTTTCAGATGAGGAGGATGCCCTAGTTGTTGACCCTAGAGTGGTTGGGGGAGTTACAGAGGCCTACACTCAATGGTGGGGTGATCGGATGTGGCATGGTGTCGGTAGCCTAGGGCACGAGGATGATGGTGGGGGTGATGGTGTAGATCCGATAGGACGTAGGGTTCGAGCCAGGACCGAGGTATGGGGCCAGCCAGTAGAGCAGGTGGCAGTGGAGGATCCTGATGTTCCTGGAGGAGGAGGAGTTAGAGCTCGAGGAGAGAGACTCTCCTCTGAGAGCACAGTTGCATGAGGTCGAGGCTGAGCTTCAGGCCACTAAGATCTAGGTACAATGGTGAGATGCTACCATTGAGTAGCTCTCAACATAGATACAGGCTCTGTAGGCTACTATTAGGGGTGGCGATGTTAGGATGCAGTTTGTTGTTCCTCCTTCTACACCACAGGAGGTTCCAGTGGTAGGTTCAGGGGTAGATGTGGGACATCTTTAGTCTTTGTTGGATGAGCATGAGGAGCAGATCTAGGGACTTGTGGATCATGTCACCATTCTTTAGATGCAGCTTAGGAGGCATGGGATTGTCCCTAAGGATCCAGTAGGTGTGGGTGGTTCACAGGTCAGTGGGCGCTCTACCTTGGGGTAGTCTTCCACCCATCCTAGCCAGAGGACCCGGACTCAGATAGAGAGACCGACAGGCTCACATCACTCGACTCGTGACACCGCCATAGGGGAAGGTGGCACTAGAGGAGGTGATGCAGGGGGCTCAGGCCCGATATTTGATTGATGCTCTACTTGGTCCTTGATTCATTTTTGAGGTCGACTGACCTATATGATTGTAGCCCATGGGCATTTTTGTATATCCATTGGACTTGACACACATACTTTTATGATAGATTTGCTTTTTATGACTCATTATGTGTATCATTTATTGCTCATGTTTTTGTTATTATTTTATTTTATGATATGATGTGATGATGGTATTATGATGATTTGATGAATATGTTAGATGATAGATGATATTTGAAGATGCTTAGATGGATGTGTAGATGCTTATATGATTTGATGATATGATGTGATGTATTTTGATGATGAATGATGAATTTATGATTGTATGCAAATGGATATTGCCTATATGTTTTATGATGTGGTTTATGGATGATTAATGACTTGTTTTTGTGGATGCGATGTTATTGTTAAATGCATGTTTTAAATTTTGCTTTAATTGTATGCATCTAACTTATGTGATGGAATGGTATAAATGAACCTGTATGCTCTAATCACTTAAAACATACGGAATGCATATGACATTGACAATCTTAATGGGTGATACCACAGAAAGTAAAAAAATAATCATGAATTTAAATAATCACTCTTATCATAAGAATTGATTAAGTATTCATATATGAGATGTAATGGTGTGTAATGTATTTTCTTAATAAGTTTCTGTAAATTAAAAGATATAAAGTAGTCAGTGGTCGTCTATATACTATTTCTAATATATATGCGGTATCTGTCCTACTATGTTGATACCCCCTAATTTATAGAATCTTATAAAGAAAGTGATGGTGTGAATGATGTTATGATTTGTTGCTATGTAAGAATTTTTGGGGCTTTCTAGAGATTCAAACACTCTAGTTCCCCTATCAACAGTTGTCTACTTACCACTTAGACTTTTGAAAAGTAAGGCTTTTACCATGGACCTAGTTTTTCATGATCTCTGTGTGTGCAAGTGATTGTATATTTTGAGATAGAACTCAAGCATTTCCTCCGATGTCAGGCGGGATTCTTTCAGCCCATTGCTAAGATCAGGGATCCTCAAGTGTTCATCTCATCCTTATGTTGGACTTAGTTGGACTATACCACTAGGCAATATTGGGTTACCTAAGCTAGCTCATCCACATTCAAACATTGGTCTACACAAATGCATGAAGCAATTGTGATAGACATATCATCATGCATAAGGATTTCTCCTTCCGGTTTTGTACAATGCTGAGAATTCCAGGGATTCAAGCTTTATTCCCTTTTTTGCTTCTTTTTGGCTTTGGATTTTTGCTCATATGTAGTGATGAAAATCAATGTTTATTTTGATTGATTTTTTCTTTGAGCGAGGATTTTTGTAGTGATGATAATCACTATTTATTTTGCTCATATGTAGTGATGAAAATCACTATTTATTTTTTATTGATTTTTTTGAGCTATGATTTTTGAATTTATGATATGTATCGGATTATTGCTTTGAAATCTGGACTATATGCTTGGCCTTTTGAATATGTACTTTGCTTTGGGATTTTTCTTATTTTGATTTAAGCAAGGGATTTGGATAGGGTAAAGCTTGTCCTTTTGCCAATTCTCAACACCTTTAAACCGGTTGCATAGGGGGATAAGCAAGGAAATCCTTTTCACTTAAGGTAACCTAGACCACTTTGTAACTTTCATATTTTCCTTGTACCACTAGGATTTTAGTGTTTCAATTAGTGATGGGATCTTGAATATCCAAGGCATTATCACAGCTAGGCCTTACCTTCTACTAAACAAATTTTTTCCTCAAAATTGATAAGATCACTAGATGTGGTTGACTAACCAAAAACCTTAGTATATTATGTATAGCAACAAATAATGGTTGTGTTGAAAAACACAATTACACACATGTGGATGAGGTATGGATTGAATGACTTTGCGACAAATTGGTATCACTTTAACTCTCATGACATATACTTGTAAATATGAAAATGCAATCAATTTATACATATTATTTTTTTATCTTTTTTTCCAAATGTAACCTTGATTTTTTCATCTCCTTGAACTATTTTTTTTTATTTTCTTGAAAATTTGAATATGGTATTTTTCATTAAACACATTTTTTCTTGAAATATGGCCCATTATTCAATATTATCTTAGAAGGGACCCAAAAGACCTTATGATATTGTGGAGTATAAACTTCACAATCCTTGGTCCAGTTTTGATGTTAAGGGGATCGCTTCTACCCATTTAGTGAAGTATTATGTGGTCGTTATGATGAATGTGTGTCGACTGAGGATGGGGGTGAGATCTTCCCAATCAAGTCTAGTCCCCATTGCGAGAATGGCCATGCTCCTGGATGGGCTGCAAAGCTTGCGATGGTAAGTGCATTAGATTTGCATGATGTTGGCACTTACATTTCTTGACATACTTATAGTCCTTTTCCATGGTGGGCCAATAGTAACCCATTCTCAAGATGCGCTTAACGATGGCCATGCCACTAAAATGGCCTCCACATGTTCCATCGTGAGCTTGCGAAATTGCCCAAGATGCTTCCTGGGGCTCAAGACAACGGAGTAATACTCCATCATATCCTCGTCTGTAGAGGATTTCTCCTAGAAAGATGTATCTTGTTGCTCTCTGTTTGAATGTTCACCTTTCAGTATGCGACAAACCTTGAGGTACTATTCCAAGCTTTAGGAAGTCCCGTAGTTGGGAAAGCCAATCCTGATAAGCCACGACTTCTATAGAAAAGATGGCTTGCTCTTCTTGCATTTTTGAGGTAGTGAACACGGATTGAGGAACAACTCTATGGTGTATGGTTGCACCACACTCCATAGGTCCTTGGGAGATCAAAGACCCCCAAGGTGTCATTTGCAAGAAATATCTGGCTACGAAGGACCAATCCTGATTTGGCTCGATGTTGATCATGTTGACTGATTCTTGATTGTCAAAAGCTTCACGGTGTATTGTTGAGTGCGAAAGCACTTTCACATGAACGGTTGTAAAATCAGTAGATGGATTCTGAGGGATTAAGGATCCCAAAGAGGCCATGGTGTCTGCAAATCTATTCGACGTATGAGGGATTGCCTCGATGTCGTACCATTCCAACCGGGCTAGGTAGGTGTCAACAAGTTCCTTGTAAGTCTTCAGGAGTGGGCACCTGCATTGGAATAGTCCTTTGACCTGGTTTACTATGAGCAAGGAGTCACCAAAGATATTCAATATTTTAATGCCCATTGCTATGGCTGTTTGGAGTCCCAGGATCAATGCTTCATATTTTGTATTGTTGTTTGTGCATGGGAAGTCTAGTTTGAATGATAAGGGCAATGGAGCACCCTATGGTGTGATAAAGACAATCCCTACTCCGCCTCCTTGTTCACACTTTGAACCATCGAAGAACAATGACATGTCTCTTTCTTTCTTAGGTTCTTCGATCTCTGGTAGATCTGATAATGCAAAGACCGCATCATCAAGCAATTCTATGGTGAGAGGCTTGTTATCCTGAAGAGGCGCCTCTGCTAATTGATCTGCTATGACTTGTCCCTTGATGGACTTTTGGCTTATGAACTCTAGATCAAATTCTATCAATAGCATGATCCACTTTGCGGTACGTGTATTGTGATATGTCTTGCTCATCATGTACTGCAAAGGATTTTGTTTTGATATGACGTAGGTCGTATGGCTCAACATGTAGTGTCACAACTTTCGAGTTGCAAAGACCATCTGCTAAACACAACTTTTTGACATACGCATATCCTAGCTCATAACTCACCAAGGTGCGACTAATGTAATATATGGCTTGCTCTTTGTCTTGTGCATTCTTTTGGGCTAACATGGTGCCCAATGCAAAATCAGTAGCCGATATATATAGTAAAAATGGTATGTCTGGCCTTGGTGGAGCCAATACTGGCGGTGTTGCCAGATAAGTTTTGATCTCTGCAAAGGCTTGATGGCATTCTTCATCCCAATGAAAGGGGACTTCCTTGCATAGCAACCTATTCATAGGTCTGCATTTGTCTGATAATTGTATGATGAATATTTTGATGGATGTTATCTTGCCTTGTAGGCTCCTCAACTCCCTAATGTTGGTAGGGGCGGCCATTTCTAGTATAGCCTTTACCTTTGCAGGATCTACTTCGATGCCTCTCTTGGATACGATGAATCCCAAAAGCTTGCCAGAAGTTATGCCAAATACGCACTTCTTAGGATTCAATCGGACATTGTGTTCTATGAGGTGATCGAAGACTTGTCTAAGGACTTCGGCATGCTCTTGCCGCAACAGGGACTTGGCTAGTAAGTCATCCATGTAATCTTCCAAGATCTTATGCATATAGTCATGGAATATGTATGTCATGGCCCGCTGATATGTGGCACCAACATTTTTGAGACCGAATGGCATCACTTTGTAATAGAATGTTCCCCATGGAGTAATGAAAGCAGTTTTATGTTGATCTTCGAGCTTAATCCGGATTTGGTTGTATCCAAAAAAACCATCCATTAGGGAGAGCATTTCATGACCTACGGTTGCATCTACAAGAGCATCTATGTTTGGCAATGGGAATGAATCCTTTGGTGTTGCCCTATTTAAATCTCTAAAATCCATGCAGATACGGACTCTTCCATCAGGTTTCCCTATGGGTACCATGTTTGACACCCACTCAGGGTAGTCGATAGGAACTATGAATACTGCATCCAATAGTTTTTGCAATTCATTCTTCACCATCAAAGTGATGGTTGGATGCATTTTCCTCAGTTTTTGCTTGATTGGCTTCTTCATGGGATCCAATGAAAGGTTGTGAATGACTAACTTTGGATCTATCCCTGGCATGTCTTTGTAAGTCCAAGCAAAAATATTTGGCCTCTCCTTGAGGAGAGGAATTAGGATGGCTTGTTCCTCTGGAGATAGACTTTCTCCGAACTTGACTTTCCTTGGTTGGGTAGGATCATCACTGATGTCCACCTCGAAAGTCGCTTCTATAGCCATATGTGACCCATCCTCTAGCTGATGAGGCATGGGTATCAAATGAATGTCATCGGTGGGATTCATAGGACCTAGTGACTCAGGTTCCAAACCAACATGGAAGATGTCATACGCACAACCTGATGCAAAATGGAATGGCTGTAACATCTCTTCATTGGGGAAGAGGTCTTCAAGCTCTATGGGTGAACTAGCATGATCCCAATCAATAGCCTCTACATCAAGATGCAATGATTTGGTAGGATCTACTGGATTATGAAGTGGAGTGGTCAAATCAATGGAGATCATGTTGATGGATGGGATGAAATCTCCAGGACCACATGGGTGCAATCTTGTCTCAGGGGTTTCCCTTCCATACTCACGATGAGGTTCTAGAGGAATGGGAATTTTTGGATCTGGCCCATGAGCAGGGTGGACAATAGGATCATTGGGCTCTAATTGCTCTCTGAATGTAGGTGGAGGGGGATTGACCATCCGATGAATGGCAGCTAGGTCAATAGGTCTCCCCAAAAATTAGAGATGAGGGTCTATGGCATGAAGTGCCACCTCTCTCTCTACTAGCTCATTGACTTGCCGCAAGTGGTGAGGTCCAAGATAAGCCATCTCGGTCTCATCCTCAAAGTCATCATCACTTATCCAAAAACCATTAGCATTGGTATGCGGCCCTAAGACAAGGGGCTCATGTCTTGGCCCCAAGTAGGCCATCTCTATTTCATCTTCATATTCTTCATCACTTATGAAGAATCCATTTGCATTTGTCTCTTGCCCCAAAGTCAGGGGTTGATGGCTTAGGCCTAAGTAAGCTCTTTCTATTGAGTCTTCTGATTCATAGTCACTTTCATCTGATGTATATCCACTCTCATCATGGATGGACCATGTGAATATTTGTAAATAGTGAGGCCCCTGATAGGCTAAGCCAAGTTGTGCCTCATCATCACTTGCTTCATATCCATTCTCCTCATCCCACGAGTTGTACCCTATTGGGGTGGAATCAATTGAGGTGTTTGGATGATAAGTTTTTGGAGGTGGTATGTTTACCATGGCCACTTGTCTATTGCTCAAATTTTCTATTCTTAGGGGGTGATAAGGAATGAAATCAATGTCTTCTCCTAACCCTATGCTTAATCTTTCCAATGCTGCTGCAAGAGAGTCATCTCGACCTCCGCTATAATAGCCTAAGCCAAATCTATCGGAGGGAAGCTGATATAGTGGCTCGTAAGGCCTCCTATGCCCCTGCTCATATATGCCAAGGCCATAGCCATGCCAATGGCAATGCTCAAAGTAGCTTAGAGAAAACTCGAGATTAGAGAGGTAATGAACATTGACTATGAATAATTCATCACCATCCTCTTCTATATCTGAAGACTTATGAGCATAGTCCAGGCCGGCATAGACAAAATTGGTTTGGTTGGGAGGGATTCCAAGTGGAACCACTATTCCTACTAGTGGCCTCAAGTCTTTAGGCCTCCCTATGTCTTGTGCAGACTCAATGATAGGTGTAAAGGTAATGTTCTGCACAAGGTACTCCCCTATGCCTGTGCTTGCCAAGTGTATTGATGCATGCGATGTGGATGACCCCACGGATGATACTGGTGAAGCAGGGTGATAATCACTATCTTCATCTTGATCTTGAGGATCTTCCTCTTCCATAGGACTTGGCATTTCAGCAATGGCTATAGTTGGCACTTCTTTGGGCCTTTCTTCCTTAACTAAGGGTGCCTTTAGCTTCTGATTATCTTTTGGTTTTGACATTGATGGTACTTTAGAAGCATTGACTATCTTGAGTGCACCAGGAGGTGTTGATGTGCATGGGTCTTTTCTTACCCCTTTGTCTTTGTTATCCACTTGTGTGGTTGGGGATGAAGGTGCCACGTATAGGTGAGTAGAAGGGATCACGAATTCTCCTAGAATGTCCACCTGATTGATGTATTTAAAAGGCTCTTCATCGGCCAGAACCACATAGACTTTGTTCTCGTGCACATACTTGACACACTGGTGCAAGATCGAAGGCACACACTTCATGGCCCTTATCCAAGGGTGCCCTAAGAGGATGTTATATTGCATAGCTCCTTCCAAGACATGACACATCATGGGGATGGTCTTGTGCCCCACCTTGATGGGTAGGACTATCATTCCCATAGTATTGCATAAAGCATCATTAAAAGCTCTCAATGTGTAAGCTCCTGGAACGATATTGGTCTTGGGGATCTTGAGGTGCTCTATTGCAGTTGTTGTGATGATGTTTATCGATGAACCTGTATCGACCAAAACCCTCTTGAAAGGTAAGTCATTGATGGCCACTACAATGTTTAGCGGAGGGTCTAGTAAGGCAGCAGAAACTATCTTAATCTCATGATCATAGAATCGGATTACAGGTTCCTGGCATTCTTGCACTTGTCCCACAAAGTGAGTGAATGCATTCGCATCTTGCGGTTGAAGCTCAATTGTTCTTAAAATCTCCATTAGAGTCTCCCTATGCTTTGGGGACTATTGTATGAGCTCATAGATGGATAACTTAGCTGGAGTCATCTATAGGTTTTGCTCCAATCTACTTCGAATAGTTACCACAGGTCACGTTGGTGGACCTGGAAGGTTGTCTTGCCTTTGCCTAGGAGTGGTTGGGATGTTCATGGGAGCTGTAGGTGGTTGTGGTTGACCATACCGCCTAGTCCTTGTTGCTATGTTAACAATCTCAACCATCCCAATGCATCCATGGGTAGGTATGTCAGCTCGAACCTGATTGACTTGGGCCCCTTGCTCTCGAGGGGCCTCATGATTGGGCAATGGGTTTCTGTATATGCCCATGTCTCTATTATCGGGAGCCAGTGGGTTGTCAACTTTGAGTTCTCCTACCTCAATCATGTTTTGCACTTGATGCTTAAACCCGATGCAAGCCTCAATGTCATGCCCCGATATCCTATGATAAGGGTAAAATTGATCTTCCCTATATCCTTTTGGCTTAGGATGGTTGGGATCTATAAGAGGTATATCAAGAAATCTGATCCTCCTAGCCTCGCTCAACTGATTAAAGATTGATTGCATTGATTCTGTCAGAGGCATGAAATAATGAGGTGGCTTGCATTCTCGATTTCTTCCCTGATTGTTCTTTTGGTCGTAGTTGGCTGGTGAGGGATGTGCTTGATAGTTCTATGGTTGTTGTGCACCCCCATCCTTGGGTGTAGCCAATACGACTTGATTGACTAGAGCAGGGTTGCCCTACTTCTGCTTGTACTTGTCATTCTTACCATTCTTGTTCCACTCCTTTTTGTTTTGGAGCTTAATGGTTCCCTCATCTACTTTTATCTCTTCGATGAGCTTGGCCTGTGCCAAAGCTTCCTCAAATGAAGGATACTGTTGGAGTTGTAGCAAGAGGGAGATATGTTTAGAACAACTTTTGGTGAACATGTGAATGATCTCTTCTATGGGAATGGAGAATGATAATTTTGCCATGACTTTTCTCCATCTATTCCCATAATCCATTACTGGCTCATCATCATACTATTTCAAGTTGGCCAGGTCTGAAAGGTTCACCTTCTTCTTAGCACCAAAGGAGAAATGCTTCAAGAATGTGTTTACTAGTTGTTCAAAGTTGGTTATGCTATGCTTAGGTAGTTGGTTGAACCATTGAGTGGCAGCACCTAAAAATGTCATTATGAATGTTCTTAGCATGAGAGTGTCATTGTCTTCAAGATGAAAATAGGCATTGATAAAATTGGTGACATGCTCTTGTGCATCCTCTTCACCTTTAAACTTCTCTAACCTAGGCATCTCAAAGTGCTTAGGATATGGAGGGCTAGGGATTGATGGGCACAATGGTTGATTGTGTATTTTGCTCAATGTTGGTGAGTTCCCAGCTGCCTCTTGTTTCTCAAAGGTTTTCATCTTTTTAGCAAGCTCTTGAAATGCCTTTGATGCACGGATTTCCTCCTCTTGTAAGCCTATTCGCATTGGCAATGGAGGTAACTCTCTATCCATTTGATTTGTTCCATTTTCCTCCCTCCTACGAGGGGACCCAAGATTATGATCCTGGTTTGTTATGTTTGCCCTTCCCCCATTAGTTGGATTTCATTCATGATTTGGTGGGGGATTTCATTGTGGGCTATCTTGTCTAGTGTGCCTCTCCTTAGGTGAGTCAGCATGTCTTGTTCTTTGGTGGTCACCACCATTTGTCTATAAATTGTTAAGAGCTAGCCACTCAGCTTGCTCTCTTAAACGCTGCTCATGTTGGCGCAAGAGTCTTTCTCTTTGTTTCTCTTGTTCGAGAGCTTCCACTAGCTCTCGCTCCTTACGTAATGCATTTTCTAACCACCTCATTCGGTCAGTTTGTGCTATCATAGAAGACTCATGTTTATCTGACTCTGTTCTTGTTGTCTTGACTCGCAGATTCCTCGAGGGGGTTTCTGTTGTATCTGTACTCTTGCTAGCTAATGTGACTTGTTCAATGTACTATTGAGTATCCCTATGATCAGACTCCATGCATCTTCTATGGGGTCGCTCTGAGGTACCCCTAGACTGGGAGGTATGTTTAGAAGTCACAGTTCATGAGCTTCCAGATGCAGAGTTCTCAGTAGCTACAGTTCTTTGAGTTGGTTGAGTAGGAAATTGATCCAACCCATCTAGTTATCTTGTTTTCCATGGCTGGTCCCGTGGGGTGCCATTTACTCCTATGAGGTCATAGTCTATGGGAATATTTCCTTTTGTGTGAAGGGTTTCTTCTATATGATTCCCATGACTAGATGTAGCTCTAGTTTCCTGCCCTTCAGTGGGCAGACCTGTTTCATATGTTTCTTGTGAGTCTTGAGGTGTTGCAATTCTTGTTTGCCTTCTTGATGAAGAGGGCTTGGTGGTAACATGTTTTCTCCATGTGGATGGAGATGTAGCAGTCTCATCATCCCTATGTGAAGAATGAGTCTTAGAACCTTCTTTATGTCCATGTGAGGAGGAAGCCCTTGAAGCTTCCTCACGTCTTTGAGATGTTTCTATGTGTTTAGAGGAGGCCCTTGAGGTCTCCTCATGTCTCCTTGATGAGGATGGTTATGAAGCCTCTTTTTGTTTATGTGACTTTGTTCCATGATGTGGTTCCTTACTTGGGGTTTCTCGAGGAGATCCCCCAAGGGTTGAGTTATCACCCCTTAGGCTCATGGAGCTACGTCTCACGGTCTTACGGGTAGGTCATTCAATGTTACTACGACTCCGCCTATGGGTATGAATTGCTTTTGTCTCTCCCTCGGTATCAGACCGAGGGTGCTTACTTCTTGTTTTGACCATGTTGTTTTATGACTTGATCTTTTGAGTTGCAATTTAGGAATGACCACACAATACCAAACAAATGTTTATCTTGATTACCGATTTAAGTGTGCCCTAAACTATTTGGTGTGTTTTGATGTGTTGTTCTTTCGATTTCTTTGCTCTTGTTCTTGGATTAAGAATGAGAAGACTCATCCATAGTGACAATCAAGTACACTCATGCCAAACATGATTTTCTCAAAAGAAGCTAGGGTACACCATTGAAGACCCAATGGAGGGTTCGCCTAGCTCTTCCACTCTGAACCAATGATTGTTCCAATAGTGGGAGACAGTTTGAACACAAGTAACTTAGTGTCACTATAAGTAAGTTTCTCAATCCATTTCTAGGAAGCTCTAGGGGGTAAACCAGTGGAAGGAGATGAATTCCAACGTCACTGGACTGAATTGAAGGTTGGTGATGAAATCCAACTCTCCAATGTTTAAATGAGACGTGCGTGTGTGGTGTTCATTTTAAGCTTGCGTAACATAAAGTGCATCATATAGCAGCAATGAATCTTTCCTATATGCCTAAGTGCAAAAATACGTTTCAATATTCAGAAAGATGCATGAACTACTATGATTTGTATGAGCGCACTTTATCTCGTGCAACTATGGCCTCTAGCAGGGCCTCAAAGCAAGCAAACAACATACAATGTCTAGCACGTTGGATTCTAGGGTGAAATTTTTAGGCATAAGCCATTGTTCCTAGCAACGCCTAGTGGAAAATTTAAAAGAAGATCTAAGATATGCGAAATGCTTAATTCTTTCTTCTTTTATTCTTTCAATTTCCAAACATAAATGTGCTTTAAGTTCTCTATTTTAGACACACAGAAGCAGACAGAAAGCTATAAAATATCAGAGAAGCTATACCAACCTTTGATCCAGCTCAGAGAGTCGATGTTTTGACCTCTATTGCACTCTAGTTCTGGCCATTGTTGACCAGAGCGGTTGGTTCTTGGCCATTGTAGCTCAGAGCGGCTAAGCTCTATTGGCCATTGTAGCTCAGAGCGGCTAGTTTCTAGCCATTGTAGCTCAGAGCGGCTAGACCTGCACACAAAATTAAGTTAGTATTCTAGAAAAAAATGAAAAATTAGTGGTGGTCCCACCATGATCGCCATCTGTAGCGACCCCGAGAATGCATGCACCGGTCCCTTTTCTAAAACCCTACTTGCAATGTTATTTAAAATACCAAAGATAAAATGGAAAGACAAGAGGAAAAAGCATATAACATGAAATAACAAAATATGGATCTCTTTATTGATATTGAAGCTCGGTTACATGTCGGTCCCTCTTAGGGATACCCATTTTGATACTATAAATTACAAATAGGCAAGGAGTGCCCCTTCCATGAAGAGGTGGTGCACTTATAAAAGCTTCCTGATTCCACACATGGAAATGTATGAGGGCTTACAGATGCCTCCTTCTCCAGGTCTATTTCCTAGAGGGATCCCTTTTGCTCTCGTATGTTGTAATCTTCGTCCGATGTACCTATGGCCCTGCAAGCAATGAAACAACAACACACATTTAGGTGTCCGAGATTGCCTCCCCAGATGAGGTTGTTAGTAATCAAAGAATGTAACGGAAATATGATAAAACTATGCCATAAAATCATGTAAATCTATGCTAATGATATGAAAACATAAAGAAATAGAATAAAAGATGCTATGTCTATCTAAGCTAAGCCTGCAGGCCACTGTCCAAGACAACGGCCGCTAAAGTAAACCTTGCCCTCTTTGCCCCAAAGCTATGGGTCAAAGACTATAATCTGATGTTGAAATAGTAGGTGTTATGCTCTTCAATCCGTCAGAGCTCCATCGTACACGTGATCTCAAAGAGAACTCTCCAAGTCTCGAAAGCTCTCCTCAAAAAGATGTCTCTCTCCCTGATGTGATAAAAGATCCCCCCTTTGGTGCTCTTAGGCTTGCACCTTTTATAGTGTGAAACCCTAGGTCTATGTCCAAGCCCTAGAAATGAATTTCTCATGCGTAGTGCAAGTTAGCATGAGAAGATTTTGTCCATTGTCTATATTTGAAGGCCAGTTAACTGAAATCTAACTGCCCACTTGAGTCTTCTATGCGAACTGGTCGTTAGCATGAGAAGCTTTTGTCCTTTGTTTATGCTTGGAGGTCGGTTAACTTAAGTCTAAATGCAAACTCAAGTCTCCTATGTGAACTGGTCATGAAAAGGAATGCAAAGTCACTCCCGCTCACCTTTATTGCATGCAGACTACCACTTTCGCCCGAGATTGGGCCTGTTTGTCGGCAAACCGCTTCTTATGGCTTAGTCGCTATCATCTACAATGGCTAAGATCTGGCCGTTGTCATCTGCAGCGGCTAAGGTCTGGCCGCTCTAGGCTTGAGCGGCTAGGATCTGGTCGCTCTTGGCTTGAGCGGCCAAGCTTGGATGGCTTGAAAAGGCCCCAAATGAGTGGTGAGAACCACTTTTGATGCTTGGAAAGTCCAATATTATGTCTTATGATCTTATGAGTGTGTCTATGTGAGTAGCTCCCCTAAGCATGACACGATTTAGGTGTCTACAACAATTACTGAGCCTTATTTCCCCAATTATCATAGATAGAAAAATTGAGGGGGGTGATCCACTACATGTGTAATAGGATTATATAGATTTGTATTATGTTCTTTGTCAACCTCTCATGGCACTTTAGTTTCTTTTTTAAATTTTTTTAATATATTGTCATTGTTAGGAATATTTTTGGAGAATTTTCAAGAAGAGCATATAAGCATAGGTTTTGGCCAAATCATGTACCGCATTTTATGTCAAGTTTGGATTGAACAGATTAGGAACTTTAGCAATTTGACTTCATTTTGTGAATAATTTATATTTGAAGTCTCTTCTCGATTGACTACATTCTATTTAACTCTCGACTTATCTAGATGACTATATTTTATTTGTGCCTATTAAATTCAATGGAGTTGTTTTGCAAGATTACTAGATTTATTCTATAACAGCTCATGCAATTTTGATTTGATTATTTGATACCCCTTGTCTTGAGACCCCCTTCTTTCACCTGAGTAATTGGTAATAAGCCCAAGTTAACCACATGTTAGTACATCACATAATTCACCTAATCATGATCATGTATTTAGTGCAAATCATAGTAGTGTTCTCCATCCAACTATTTTTCTATTGGAACTAGGGGAGATGACTTAGGTGTTGGCCTTGGTGGAATTTGAGGGTGCGATCAAAATAGGTTCCCTTATTGGTGTTGTAAATGAGGTTTGATGACATGTTTCCTTTTAGCATCATATCTTACTATTTAGGTTGTGGAACATCTTCATTAGATAATTAGCTTCTTTGTCGAACAACTCTTAAAATTCAAATTTCTACTCTTTGCCTTTTCCACTTTCCATTTGCTTGAGTTGTAGAGATGATATTCTATGATTATAGCTCAAGCTAACATGTTCCATGTCCACCAATCTTGCTTGTTTTAATATTAATGAAATATCTGAATTGAGAAAGTTTAAGAAGTAGAAAGCCATTTCATCTTTTGGATTTATTCTCTAAAGAATCTTAGTTTTAATGTTTATAAAATCTCTCAAGTATTCTCATGTAGGTTCTTTATCCTCATTATTATTTATAATAATCTATAGTGTAGGTCTCTATCATCTAGAAATGTTGAGAACTTATCCAAAAATTTAATTTCTAAATTGGACATATACAACCTTTGAGAAATTCTTGAAATCAAGAGGGTGGCAATGCCTATATTTATTTCCATGAACATGTTGATGGATTCTTTTTTGTGATTATCCATTATAATACCATAAATAGTGATAAATTTGTTGGAGTGATCCTTAGAATTCATTGTTCCATCCTCAAAAAAAATGGCATGCATTTGTATACCTATGGAGCATGTCATGAATGTACATAGTTTAGAGGGGTCAATTTGATTTCCCCATGCCCTAAAGTGGGGCTAAGGAATATTTTCATGAGAATTTTGAGGATTATTAGACATGGGAAACATAAAAGATATATAAGGGACTCGTAAAAGCCAAGCAATGTAGGTTGAGAGCTTGGAAATCTCATGAGACATTATTAGAGTCTAAAGTGATGAATTTTTTATCTTTGTATTCTTGGGGAAAATATGAATAAAATTTAGGATTGCTTGGGTTATTTTTAGATATCATAGGGCATTCATGAAAAAACTTTGTAAAGCAACATAAATGAAATGGATGTAGTTGTTCCTAATATCACTTGAAAATGAGTGAATAGTCTTTGAGATGCCAGTTTTTGTTGCATCAATTTTATGTAGCCTATGTTGTTGTTGATGTTGGTGATTTTCATATCCTAATAGTCAATTTCTAATGCTATATCTTACTCTTTGTTTAATATGGTAACAAGTTGCAAGAAAGGAACAAGAATAATAAATTAGTGATCCCTCCAGGTTGCTTGCAAATCATTGGCTAAATCAAATTGCAAATCTAGAATATGAAGCTTGGGTTAAACTGCATTTAGTAGGGTATTGAATGTCATATTTTTGCCCTTATAAAATTTACCTAACCTTATGAATGATATTTAATGTCCTCCATGGTATTTTGAGAGGTGTGGTTTCCTCTTTCAGTAAAATTTTGTTGCATATTTTTAAACTTTTTTGGAAAAAATTGGAAGTTCATATAAATGGGGGGAAAGAAATTATACGTGCAAATATTTGTACTGTCTATAGAATTTTTATGATAAATATATTATGGTATAAATATTAAAAATTACTGGAAAATAAAGAATGAATCCTCACATATGTTTACTACTTCATACTTCAATGAACCCACAAGATTCCTTTAAAATTACAACAATGAAACATAAGCACTAAAAAAATACATTCCAATTCAACAATGGTAGAGAAATTTTCCTAACATTAGTAGCACATTCAAAGAACAAGCTTAAACACCACAAAAAGACAATTTGGAAAATACTTTTACATTACTCCTCTAAAATTGTATATAGAAGTATAGCAATGCAATATTCTTTCTTAAGAGAATTCTATACCCTTTCTTCATTAAGTTCTTTTACACAAACTTGGCTTATGGTGTATAATGAACTTCTCTTTAAAAAATGTAATTATCTCCTAATTAATTAATTAATTGCAATAATAAATTTATTAGCAAAAATCCTTCATTGAATAATATTTCTCAAAGTTCTAATGACAAACATTTTCTCTAAAAAAGAAGATACGGTAGGCCATGAGCTTGATATTGAACAACCTCATCTTTCTTCTTCTCCATTTTGTTGCAAAAGTCCAACCAAACCTATACTTGCCCCACTATTCAATTGATGTTGAGTTCCTCAAAATTTAGCATTTTGATGTTGAAAATATCCTTAGTCTCATGTGTCTTCTTGTCATCTTCTAGTATCTTTTTGGATAAGGTTAGAAAATCAATTTCAAACAGTTACAATAAAGATTATGGTATTCAAATCATCTTCAAGATAATCTTCAATTACAATGAAGATTATGGTATTCAAATCATCTTCAAGATGATCTTCAAATTTCAAGAGGATAGTCTCCTAATGCTTACCAGCCTCTTCTATTGTTATTTTCTCCATATTCTTAACTAGGTCCACATTTTTCACATAAATGTTAATACCATCGCTTTTGAGAAGAGGGTGCATTTTGATTGCTTGGTCGTTTAGCTTGTCAAACCAGCTATCATACACCTCAATAGGATGCAACAATTTTTTTTTTTAGTTTGACTTGGACTCTCCAAAAGAGAGAATTTTCCTTGTTTCAAGAGTAATCTAATCCAACTATCTTTCATTCATCATATGATCCTTTTAACAAAGGAATCAAGATTTCCTAATAAGGATCATACTTATTAGTTTCCTCCTCTCTTTGTTTTAAATTGTTGATCAATTTGAGGTGTCTACTATAAATTGACAAGGTGCTTTTAGCAATGAATTAGTATATTCAAATAGTTTATTCACAAAACCTATAAAGATCTCCCTACTTTAGAAACCTTTTTCATCTCATTGAAATCAAATTTTTTCCCATATCTTTCCTCTTCCCTTAATTTGGCTTTTTTCTTTCTTTTTTTCAATGGGTTATATGGGATTGAAACGGACTCCACCTATATTACATTATGACCACATAGTGGTATTACATCAGTTTGAGAATTATGCATGTATCATTTGGCAAGATTCGAATCTTGGTCTCCTCCTTGAAATTTAAGAAATTTAATTGGTTGAGGTAATGATATTTGATTGGCTTCCTTCACTTTTTGGATGGCTACTAAGATTTATATATGACTTATGAGTTTGTCACCCATGCCCTATTAAGGATCTTTTTTTTGTGGAAACCTTTTTTGATAACTCCAAATTTAAATATTTTTAGATTGTTTGAGCTTTGATTTTGGCTATCATGTCTACCATCTCCTCCATATTGTCTTGATTCAACTCAAAGGTAGACTTAAGCATTCCCATGGTGCCTTGGTGGTTAAGAGCAAGCAATCCATATGAGGTGATGTCATAATCCCTAGTTAGTTTTGTCAAAAGTGATCTCAATATTTTGGGCTACTTACTTTACCACTAATTTTTTATTTTCTTTGTGAGATCTAACATCAACCTTGATGGGCCTTTTCATGGTTTTGACCAAATTGTCGTCCCAAAATGTAGACAAATTTGTGTTTTGTTTGATCTAATGTATGCACTACTCTATCTAGATTATCTTAGATTATTTTTGAGGTCTTCAAGATTTTCCCTAACAATAGCAAACATGTTTTTTTTTAAACCTACTAGGGTCTTCCTCTTATCTACTTGTTGTGGTGTTCCTTCAAGAGTATTTTTTTTACTAGTCCTTTTTGGTTTAATCTTATTTGAGCTAGAGGGGGTTGTTGATTTCTTCTTACGCTTGTTTGAGTCATCGTCCCGAGTCTTTGCCATTTGATCACAATTTTCTTTTCAGCCCTTATTTTGCTAGGCTATTCCTTTAGGGAAGATTATGGTATGGGGACCCCTTGTCCCTAGGAACTTGCTAGACTTTGAGTAAAGCTCTTTGAAGCTTGGGTAGTGTGTCAATTTATCTTGGAGATTTTGTTGAAATGTCTTGCTTTGTAACTAAAGAGGTGGTCTTAGCCATGATCTAAACTTCTTCACTAAATTGGGCCTTGTCATAAGGAGGAGGTCTTGCTTTGAAAGCCAATCTTGTGACAATCAATATTTCAGTGGTTGAGTTTTATTGGGGGTTGTAAGGCACCACAGATGAGATTCATTTTTTTTTTTTTGTAAGTAGTGTTTGTATTTACAGTGGGTTTTAACAAGGATCCCAAAACCTGATTACATAAGCAATGGGCCTAGGGCATCAATCCCTTGAAACTGAACACCAAAACAGAAATCCCGCCCAGTGATAACAGTAAGCATGAAACAATCCCTCTCAGTGGGAAACAAACAAATAAGAAAGAAAGTAGTTTTGGAGATCCCGCCCAGCGGGGAGTAGCCAAAAACCACCATCGAGAAGATCCCGCCCAGCAGGAAGCAAAGAAAAACCGTTACAATAAAATCCCGCCTCGCGGGAAGCAGTCAAAACCACCACAAACAGTCTCGTCTAGCGGGAAGCAACAGGGAAATCCCACCATCCGGGAAACCAGCAGAAAAGAAAGGATCCTGCCTCGCGAGAAAACTGGCGGATTTGGCGGATCCCGCCCTGTGGAGAAACCATCCCGCCCACCGGGAAAACATTTCGTTCAGCGAGAGCCATCCTACAGGAAGCCGACAGCCAGCACAGAGAGGATCCAGCCCATCAGGAAGCGACTAGAGAGCTGCACCATGAGGAACCCGCCCCGGGAAAACAGAAGAGGATCCCGTCCCGAAAAAATAAAAAGAAACAGCAGGTTAAGGGACCAGGGATCCAGGGACTGGGAATCCCGAGTGGGAAGATGAAACAGTCACAGGGATGGGATCCTTAGGAACCAAAACAGTGGGATCTATGGTCTGCATGCATAGATCAGACCCCCCCAAGAATGAAACATGCAGCAGAAAAACGATACCCAGCAACAGGGACCAAGAATCCCGTCCAAGCATAGAGGCAGCTTCAGGGAACTGGGACTGGGAATGGGAACAACCCAGACAGGGAAAAGCCCCCCCCAAGGCCAAACCAAATGCCCAGGATGTCCACCAAGGAGCAGAGCCAGCACGAAGAAGCCTCCATGCGGGAATAACAGCAGCCAGGATCCCGTCGAGGATTCACAAGCAAAAGGGGGAAAGAGGCCCCCCAGACCACCCCCAAAGCTGTGAGGACCTCAAGGGAGACCCCAGAAAGCTGTCCAAACCCTAAACCGTCACCTCCATCGCACCGAGAAACGTAGGGGACCAGATCCACGCGAATAACCTACAAAAAACCCTAGGGGGAAGCCTGAGGGAAAAAGGGAAGGGATCCCCAACCAAACAGGGATCCCTGGGAAGCACCAGTCCAAAAAAACAACCAAGGAAACCCTAGCCGACCGAGAGGGGCGCAGATAGTGGAGAAGGATCTCCCCCCGGAGATCATCTGCAAACAACCACTCCCCGGGAGGGATGACCTGGGTTGAGCCAGGGACTGGGCAGGAACCAGGAGCCATGGGAGGGGGAGCAGGGGAGGGACCAGAGCCCTCCCCTCTCTACTTTCTTCCCTCTCCTAAAAATCGATGTTTGATCGTGTAAAAATCAGAATACTATATTTTTATTTGCAGATGAGATTCATTTTGAGCTTGTGGTTGGGTTGATTTTTATTTCTGGTCTTATTACCTTGGCCTCAATTTCTTCTTTATTGTCAACAATGTTGATCCATTTTGGTAAATTTATTTTGGCAATAGCTCGATCTCTCACCCCTTCATTTCCATTGTAATAGGCCCAACAATCTTCAACGTTTGATTTTTGATTAAACCAAATATCAAATCAATGGGATTATGAGGCTTTTGTCATTCCTCCTATCATAATTTTTCCTTTCTATAATTGCTTTGAAGAAGAATGCTTGAAGTCCAACTTCAAGGTTGTTGATATCTAGTGGACTAAAAGGTGCTTTCACCGATTGCAGAAATAAATTGATCAAACTTGTTTAAGTACTTGCCACTACATTTCTTGTGGAAAGGGAGTAGTAACCTAAAAATCCATCATGACCAAATCATAAGTGGCCCTATAAGGGAGGGCCACAAACTTACTCTCTTGCTCAAACACACTGATATATAAGAATTTTCTAATAAATGTACAGATCAACATATAATGGGATAGCTTTCCATGGCAATATTTGAGAATCTAACATCTTAATCCTCTAATAATTATTTTAATTATTTTATTATTAGCCGCTGATAATGGTCATAAGTGAATGCCCCATGACAATGCTCATTTTGGGCATAGAACATAGAACATGAGGTACAATTTGGGTATGGAAGCCCCTTTTCAATTTTCTTCCTGACGTCAAGATGATTGGCATTAGGATTAAGCCTTAGCAAGATATATATAAAATGTCTCATAGAGACAATTTGGTAGAGCTCAGATAGCAGCCCTTCATAGATGAAATGATACTAGACAATGGGTTCCAAGCGAATATGCATGGCTTGAAATGTCTGGTCTCCTTCTCCCTAACTATCTAGTTGAGGAGGAGGGCGATGGCATCATTGATCGGTTTGATGAACAGTTTTGAAATCTGTCGATGGCTTCAAGGTTCTTGGTCTTTCTTTGATTAATAAATGCCTCCCTATACACTTCAAGAACTCTTGTTTCTTTCTTTTCAAATTTGTAGCACTCACGATTTATTTAAGCTTTTGCAGAGAAAATATTGTCCGTGGAAGGGTCCAGGCATCGCGCCCACTAGAGCACCAACTCTAGACAAGAAGCTAAATCTTTGAAAGATTAAAACATTGAGGATTTCAAAACTACTCCTGTTTCTTGTATCTGCGTTCTAGGAAGACATGTTTAGTTAATGCTTCAAAGGCCATAACCACATTAGTTGTCCCTAATAATTTGGGAATAGACTGTACAGGTTTCTCATGAGGTGTATTTGTTCTTCATCTCTTTGGAAGGAGATGGAGACATAAACGATCTGGATATGCTCATGACCCGTGGAAAGGATAAGTTGCAGGGTGCGATTGGAGGAAACTAAGCAAGGAGATCAATACAAGTTCACGACCAGTAGTTCGTAAAAAAAAAAAAGTCAAAGGGATGTTGCAGGTTGCAACATGTGGCCCTGCAAATAGCAAGTCAGATGGTAAGGTGCAAATCGGTGACCCACAGTCTGCAACAACAGAAGTCCAAACGGGTGCCAATTCCAGAAATTGACTAAACATGGATCAAACGGTTACCTGGACAGTTTCGAACGCAAATTGAAGCTTGTTGTTAGAAGAATAGTTTCGAACGCAAATTGAAATTTGTTGTTAGAAGAATAGTTTTAATGTTGAATTTTATTTTTATTAGATTCCAACCATTAACTTTTTAAAGTTCAAAATCTAATTATTAGACTTATTCAAATTGGTACTTGTAAGGGAGTTAAAGAACTCCCGTAAAATAGTAACCAAGTTGGCTATGTTACTAAAAAAAAAACTTGATACCAAAACTAATTTTTTTTTTTTTTTTTTTTTAAATAATATATACATTTAATTTTTTAAAATTAATTTTAATTTAAAAAAAATAAAAAATAAAAACTTTTAAATTATTAATTTAAAAATAATAATTTTATAATTTTTAAATTTAATTATAAGTTTATTTTTCATTACTAAACTTACAATCAAATAATACTATATCTCTCTAGTCTCAAAGTAATCTTAATCCTATTGTTTTTCAATCAATCTAAAATTTAAATTAACAAAAATATTATTACACATACAAATTAAAAATTATTGTATTTTAAAAACTTTTATTTATAATCTAGCACTTACTATGAAAAGAGTCGTATTAATTTTATGTTTTTTTTAAATTGAGGTTAGTGTGAGAAACCTTTAGGACTGACATGCAAGGTTGGGCATCCTCATCCCAACCATGACCTTTGATAAGGATAAGAGCTTATCAATAGGGGCCAAACACACACCCACCCCTTCACACATTTGTTGTCCACGTCAAAATTTGAACTTTGGACCTCCCAAAGAATAACCAAAGTCCAAATTGTTACCCTGTCCTATGGGACCATGTTAATATTATATTATCAAGTATTAAAGACATTAGCTGAATTGATTAAATTTTAATTTTTGAGAAAAATTAACTTAACCAATAAAACTAGGTTTGAGTCTTTTCAAAAGATGCGTACATATTAATCAAAATGATTATTACCAAGAAGAAACTTAGGTTCAAACCTTGGGGGCATGCTTGTTGCAAAGGTAGTAGTCTGATCTGAATCCTTTAAGTGTGAGCGAGAGCCAGATCAACAACGATAATACGAATCTCGAGGGATCAATGATCCCCTCATGTCAGGTCAACAATAACAAGGTGGTATAAGCTTGTTGGGAGCATTCCCTGTGATTTGAATCCTACACTTGATAGTTACTAAAAAAAATGTGGATGTAACCAACTCCTCTATGTATCATAAATAAATAAATAAATATATAATTTTTTTTAGTTGGTTATATGGAATTGAAACAGGTCTCGCCCATATTACATCATCACCACATAGTGGTATTATAACAAAGCTTGGATATTATCATGTATCGTTTGGCAAGATTTGAACCTTGGTCTCCGAGGAATCTAGTCGATTGAGCTAATGCCACTTGATCAATATGTAATGATTATTATATTACCATCAAGTGGTATTAGCTCAACCGGTTAGATTCCTCAATATTTAAAGAGGAGACCAAGGTTCAAATCTTGCTCAACGATACATGGATAATATCCAAGCTTTGTTGTAATACATCTATGTGAAGTGATATAATATGGGTGGGGTCACTTCAATCCTATATAACCAATTGAATGATATAATATGGGTGGGGTCACTTCAATCCTATATAACCAATTGAATGATATAATATGGGTGGGGTCACTTCAATCCTAATTGAAAAAAATGATTATTATATTATCAATATTTTTTATTTTTCATTAGTTAAAGAAGAGGTTTTAAAAGGATCCTCGAACCTTAAATTATTAAGGTCAAAAAGATAAACAAAAAAAACAATAGGTGGCTACCCCAACACATGGCCATATCATTAACTGAAATTAAACCAAACAACCATAAGAGAAGAGGATGCGAAAGAGACCCAAAAAAACAGCCGCCCAACCAGAAGACACCAACTATAGCCCACGGTTATAGAAAAACAAGAGGAACATAGGTGGAGTCGTTTCAATCCTATATAACCAATTGAAAAAAAAATGATTATTATATTATCAATATTTTTTGTTTTTTTATTAGTTAAAGAAGAGGTTTTAAAAGGATCCTCGAACCTTAAATTATTACAGTCAAAAAAATAAACAAAAAACAATAGGTGGTCACCCCAACAGAGGGCCTTATCATTAACTGAAATTAAACCAAACAACCACAAAAGAAGAGGATGTGAAAAAGACCCATAAAAACAATCGCCCAACCAGAAGACACCAACTATACCCCACGCCTATAGAAAAACAAGAAAGACAAAACAAATGTGATAATGATGTGATATTACATATAATCATTTCAATAAGAATAATGATAACTTTATATTGCCATGTATTTTTAATTATATGGTTTTAAAAACATTTATATAAATAGAGCTCATTTTGATAAATAAGATAATAAGTAGAATACAAAACCATGTATTTTTAAAAGTTTTTATAATAATGATGTAGTAAGGCTGGGAGACCTTATTCAATCTCTTATAACCCATTAATATATGTTAGAATTTTAACTTAAGTATTACTTACAACATTATACTTAGAATTAAACACTTAATAAATATATTAAAAATATTGCTTTCAATGAAATTAAAAATATTTCATTCAAAAGTTATGATCGAGAATTCAAAAGAAAAAAATTGCATTGTCAATGATCAAGTATTAAGTAGTGCATGGGGGTACGACAATTGGTTGGTAGCTAAAATTTTCACACCATAAACCAGGTTTCTAATAGGTGAACTTTAACATTTTGATTAAATGATATTAGCTCAACTGGTTAAATTACTCAAGTTTTAATAAGGTCCCTTTTGGAGATCCAATTTTGAATATTACCAAGTGATACATGTATAATAGTATAGTTGTAACACCACTATGCGGCCATGAGGTAATAACTCATTTCAATCTATATATAAACAAAAGCCTAAATCAAAAGGTCCCAATTGATATTCATCCTTTGAGCTCATTGAATACTCTTTGGATTTGTAATGGTTTGGGGTCCAACCTCTTCTACCATCTAATCAAAAAAAATGTATGCGGTTAGTAGATATTAAATCAAAGTTTAGATAATTAAATTGTCCATTTTTTCGAAATAATTTTTAAATAGTCTATAAACAAACTTAATGAAAATAGTTTTTAAATAGTCTATAAACCAACTTAATGGGTTAACATGTCACAATAACAAGTAAAACTTTAGTGAAACAAAATTGACTAATTGAAAATACAACCATTTCATTTCAAACTAATTTTTGTTGGTATTTTATAATAACCTAAGTCTAGTGTCCTTTAAATTGGAAGTAGTAAGGCAATATGGAATCACGAGTCAAACACATTCATTCAACTAGACCACTTTCAAAAATATGTATTTTTCCTTGTATAGCTACCATGTATGTTTTATTAATAAAGTGTGGTTTCCATTGTGGTGTGTTAAAGATCCATACAATTTTAAACTATATCACTCTTCATCATACACAAGCAACATGCAACAGAGAGAGCTACAAAATTTTAAATGGAGATAAAATGAAGTGATTAATTCCTAAAAACAATATGTAAGTCCAAGCTTGTTATTGTAATAACACTTCACAACTGCATCAACATTCTTCATAGATTCAAATGGTCAAAGATGATCTCTTCCAAGAATTCCAAGTGGTAATTATTTCAATTTGTTTAGATGATCCATTGGAAGAATTTCAACTAGTAATTATTCCAGTTCATTTCTCCACGTACTAAAATCAAAACTCTCGTAGTTGTTGAACTATCCACACCGTTTATTTGAACTATCCACACCATCTATCTAATGTTCATCGAAATATTCAAAACAAAATTATTAAAAACTTAAACCTCAACAAACATTAAAAGGTTCTACTCAATACAAAGGCTATCACATTAACTCCTTACCATATAAGTAGACAAATGATTATGTTAACAATGGTTAGCAGAGAAGGAGAACATGTATGTGTGCTTGTGTGTGCCCTCTCAAAAAGAACTTGCATTTGATGAAATTTCAACCTTAGGACATTTCTTGCAACTAGTAAAATATCATGGTTTAAGGCTTTTTCAATAACAAACTTATGTTTCAATCAAATCATACCAAAAAGGAACCATGCAATGATTCTTTTAGATTTGTTTGAAAGACGACAATTATCATGATAGTTAAAAAAAAATACTTCACATTTTCCAGAATTCAATTAGGCCAATATTTGAAGTGAGCCAACATCTAAGATAAATTTTATAAAATACTAGCAAGAATGGGTAATGTTGATTATTTTCATATTTAATTTCAAAGAACTCAGGCAAAAAAAATCATTTTAATATCTAAAAAAAACAATAGGATTATATGTTAGGTTAAAATATTCTACGACCCTAGGTGAATTCCTAAGTATATATATCAACTTACAAAAATAAACTATAGATTTAACTTGGTGAATGGATTGATAATGAAAAGATGTCGTGTGAAAGGGCTTATAAGGGCACCAAAATTACAAGAAGAGACTATTACAATGTTTAAGAACACTTATTATTCTCACTTGATTAGAGAAGCCACATTCATGAAATCCTTGTTTTGGATTTAAAATGGCTTTAACATCCATGGAAGATAATATAGGTTTTTGACAACAATACAATAAAGCACATGGGAACAAAAGTTAAAAACTTTATAAGCTAAAGTACACCATATTGTCATCTTTATCTCGTATGTAAATGAAAAACATATTATAAATGAATGTAAAATTATTACTTTGAATTGGTGTTTGATCCTTATAATAGAATATGTTTTTGAGTCAATTTGTTCAATAGTTAAAAGAAATAAAATCCTAATGTATGTACCAATTTCGAAGTTCCTTGTCTTTAAAATGTCCCTTGAACTTCTCAAAGATATGAATAAATATGAACTTCTCAAAGATATCACTACTTTAATATGAATAAATATGCCTGACTTAAGCCTTTTCACTCATTTTAGTCATATATTTCTTTCAAATAAATTAAAATCTTTTTTAAGATGTTTTTTTTTATATTTCTATATTTGGATTTAAAGTATATTTTAGGTCGCATGCCTAGTCCAACATTTTGAAATATGAGATCTACCTTCAAGGGACACATCCACCTTACCGCACAAGTTTCGAACAAGTGACCAAGCTCCATGTTCAACCCTGACCAACTTGCCTACATCCACGAGACAAACAATATTTATAATGTGACAATAACCAAATTCATATACATAATCCTAAATCAAAGGGAAAAATAACAGATTAAGGCAACCAAAAAATAAACATTATCATATTTGATCAAAATATGTATAGAAAAAAATCATGTGGTTAATGGATATTAAATCAAGATTTTTGATAGTTAACTTGTCCCATTTCTTTCTGAAATAGTTTATAAACCACCTTAATGGATTAAACGTGACTAGTAACAAGGAACACATTAGTGAAACGAAATTAACTAATAAAAAACCATTTTTTGTTGGTATTTTAAAGGTTTATGTCCTTTACATTGGAAGTAGCAAGGTAATATGGCATCATGAGTCAAACAGCTTCATTCCACTAGACCACTTTCAAAAATATTTCTCCTAGTGTAGTTTACATATGTTTATTAATAAAGGGTTGTTTCTAATGTGGTGTAATAAAAATGCATACAAAATTGAACTATACCACTCTTCATAATAGACAAGAAACATGTCAAAGGAAGGCACACATTTTTAAATGGAGAGAAATTGAAGTGATTTGAACTAATTCAAAAGGACTATAAAAATCCATCTTAAAATTTGTCAATATTAAAAAATAGTAATTAATTAGATATTCTAATAATTTTCCTCTAAGTTTATTAATAGTACGCAATGTCAAACTTCTAAAAATAATTTGCAAGACCAGCCTTGTTCTTTTAATAACACTTCCCAACTACAACAACATTCACAAGTTCATAGATTCAGATGGTGATAAATGATCCCTTACAAGAATTCCAAGTGATAATTATCCCAATTTGTTTATGTGATTCCTTGCAAGAATTTCAAATAATTAAACCAATTTATTTCTCCATGTGCTAAAGAAAAAATTTTGAAGTTGTTGAACTATCCATACCATTTGTCTAATGTTTTGCATAATATTTCAAGACACAATTGTTAAAAACTTAAACCCTCAACAAACATTAAAAGGTCCTACTTAATACAAAGGATACCACATTAACTCCAAACAACAATTATCATATAAATAGATAGATGATTTTATTAACCATGGTTAGCAAAGAAGGAGATTATGTATATGAGTTTGTGTGGGTCTATGCAAAACAATTTGCATTTATGAAATTTTGATCACAAACATTTCTTACATCTATCAAAATCTCATGGTTTAAGGCCTTTTCAATAACAATCTTGCATTTCATTCAAATGGAATAGAAAAAAACATGCAATGATTTAGATCTGCTCGGAAGACAAGACATATCATGATAGCTAAAAAAATACCTCACATTTATTTGGATGTCAAGGGAATCAATAACATCCTTTCATCTTTAACAACTTGGCACAGGGGAAAGACATTCTCCCCGAAGTTTCTGCCTCCGAACACAGGTCAAATCATTGAAGCTGCCTCTCCTCGGTAAATGCAGCCCGGAGTGAAGGAGACCCCAATGGCTCAAAAAAAAAAAACCTCACATTGACTCAAGCAAGACCAAAATTCAATCAAAAATAACATTTAAAATAAATCAACATTTGAAATAGATTCATAAATTACTAGCAAGAATGGTTAAGTTACTCATTCTTACATTCAATTTCAAATGATTCAGATAATATTCTACAACCTTATATAAGAAATATATTAGTTTAATTCTAAATATATTTATAAACTTGCAAAAACAAGGATTGGTCATTACAAATCCTTATTATTTGGTGAAAGGATTTATAAAGACACCTTGAAAGGATCGATCACTGCAATTGTGGTGTCCTTATAAATCCTTTCACAAAACAAGGTTTGGTCATGTCTGAACACACTTATTATTTTCACTTAATAAAGTAGCCACATTCATTAAATTATTGTTTTGAATTTAAAATGGCTTTAAAATCCAACGAAAGATATTATAAGCTCTTAAATTACATTAAAATAAGTAACTTTAAAATCCAATGAAAGATATTATAAGCTCTTAAATTACATTAAAATAAGTAACTTTAAAATCCAATTAAAGATATTATAAACTTTTAATTACATTAAAATAAAGGGTATGAAAATAAATATTAAAAATTTTATAAGTTGAAGTACACCATATAAACCTTTTTAATCCTGTATGTAAATGAAGAATATATTAATAAATATGTTTAATCTTTTTAATAATTTTATTATTTTCACTTAATAAAGTAGCCACATTCATTAAATTATTGTTTTGAATTTAAAATGGCTTTCAAATCCAATGGAAGATATTATAAGCTTTTAAATTACATTAAAATAAATAGCTTTTAAATTACATTAAAATAAATAGCTTTAAAATCCAATGAAAATATTATAAAATCTTAAATTACATTAAAATAAATAGCTTTAAAATCCAAAGAACGATATTATAAACTTTTAATTACATTAAAATAAAGGACATGAAAATAAAGATTAAAAATTTTATAAGCTGAAGTACACCATATAAACATTTTTATCTTGTATGTAAATGAAAAATATATTATTAATCTCATAAGGGATACCATAGTGGTATGTCTTTGGCTTTTCATGTAGGAGATCCAAGTTCAAACCTAGAGAGGATTGGAACTGTAATGTCCCCTTTTTTGTGTGTCTTCTAAACCCCACTCATCCTTATGTTATGTAATCTAAAATTAGATTAAGAAGAGTGGGACCCCACTCATCCTTATGTTATGTAATGTAAAATTAGATTAAGAAAAGTGGGACCCCACTCATCCTTATGTTATGTAATGTAAAATTAGATTAAGAAAAGTGGGACCCACTCATCCTTATGTTATTAATGTAAAATTAGATTAAGAAAAGTGGGACCCCACTCATCCTTATGTTATATAATGTAAAATTAGATTAAGAAAAGTGGGACGCACTTTTTACATCTCCTCAATTTTCTAAAATATATATATATATATTATTAAATATATTCAATCTTTTCAATAATTTTTTTTAAGAATGTGATCAATACTTGATTAGGGTTTATGCCCTCAAAAGGCCCCTCAACCTTCTCAAAAATATCACTACCTTAATATCAATAAATAAAATTAACTCAAGCCTTTTCAAACATTTTAATATTATTTTTTTCAAATAAATTAATATTTTTTTTTTATAAAATACTTATTTTTAAGAATTCTATTTTTAGATTTGTAAAGTATCTTTTGGTCACATGCCTAGCCCATAGCCCAACATTCCAAGCTTGTAGTACGAGATTGCACCCTTCCCTCCCAAGAAGGGACATACCCACAAGTGACCAATTCGATGTTCAACCGTGCCTTACCAACTTGCAAAAGTAGTATTTTGTAATCTAATAATGGCTACCAACAGGCATTAAGAAAAAGTAGTATTTCAAATTTACAAAGTCAGGGTAGAGAGAAACAAATGACCTCTCAAAGAATAATAGTTCTTTTTAATTTACTTTAGTTGCATTTATTTAAAGAAAAACAAACAAATGACCTCTCAAAGAATAACAGTTCTTTTTAATTTACTTTAGTTCCATTTATTTAAAGAAAAACAATGTTTGATGGGGTATCAACGCTCAATTTACCCTAAGCTTGGTCAAAGGGTCAAAATCCATTAAGTTAATGCTAGACAAAACTTCCCTTGTGATATCTACAAATGGGTCTCATTGCACTCATTTGCAAATACGTAAACTTCCCTTGTGATATCTACAAATGGGTCTCACTGGGTCTCATTTGCAAATAGGTATACTGGCTAGGTTAGGAGCTAATACACCGCCACCATTTTACAACTTTAGTTCCTAAAAGGGTGCTTAATCCAAGATCTAGGACACCCTTACACTATGATAAGCAAGGAGGACGAACAATAATCTCTATGTTATTCCAGTTGTTAAGTTGGTCAAAGCAAACAATGCTCACAAGAAATTGTACTCTGGCTTTTAGAGAATGCATAGATTGATTCTTGAATTATGGAAAATATCTAGTTAACAAGTCCCAGTTCTAACACACATACACAAGATATACTAGAATTGATGAAAAATCAATCTGAAAAAAGAAACGTTGGCTGAAAGTCTCTTAGAAACATAAACTAAGATTCTGCTTTCTACAAAAGTTATTGGGAAATGAAATGTACTTTAGGTTCATTCGAAATAGGAGACCCTATACACCGCATAGAAAGCCTAGATATACTTACAAATATGCACAAACTTTTTGCCTTCATGCTTTCAGGTAATTCACCTTCATGGTTTCAGGTAGTTCAGAACAGAAATAACAAGGCTAATAAGCATATATATCAATAGTTAAACCATCAATAAATTAGTTGTATGGGTATTTCCTAATTTCCTACTTATAATTTGACTCAATCAAGATTCTTTTTCCAATATCCAGATTACTCACTATTATGACTCAAAACATTCTTTGACATCAAATAAACGACTTCGTTCTTTAATAGTGGACTTCTCTGCCCTATAAATAGGGAAATAGAACCTCAAAAATATATTCCTTGAATCAAGTACAGACAAAACACAACTTGCTGGGAAACTTTTGTATATACATACATTACATCAGTGCCACTTGAAAAAAGGTGAAACCTTTTCAAGTGGATCTATATACATGAAGGAAATGCCAAAGATTACAGAAGATGGAAGTCATCAATGTTAAAGACTTTGAAGAGGTAAGAAAAGAAGAGAAAGTGTTAATTTGATGCTTTTTGCAGTAGTTATTTGCATTCAACCTAGAAATTGATCATTTATATCAATAAACGAAATTATTCAAATCCAAAACCAGCATCAAACTCCAGATATTCACAAGGAGGATGTGTCTTCTTACAAGGCAAGTCGTCACATTCACTTATTCTTTTGTGAAAAACGTGTAATATTAACAATATCTTACCTGTTGAAGATATTCATTGCCTTCTTTTGGATCTGTAATGATCATGTACAATGTCTTGTTGTCCTACTTGAATGGGCATGAATGGGAAAGATAAATTTATTAATGACTGCAACAGGTCAGGTGCGACGCCTTGTTGGCCTACTTGAAGAAACACTGGATTTGGCAGAGGATAAATTCAGAATGACTCCTAACTTTTTATTTGGTCGTGGCACGTCCCTAGGCCAAGTTGCCACTGTTTTCATCGGAAGCTCACTTCTCTGTGGAAAGTCTCCAGAAATAGACTTTGTTCTCCTCTCTGAATTATGTCTTGTGTTAGATTGCCTTGCAGGGGATATCAGCAAACTTTTGGATTCCTCGACAAGATGGTTCTTTCTATGATTTTCTGCTTGAGGATGAATCCTAGCACACTTGGACATGTCTTCGATCTGAGGAGAATATAGACATGTGCTTTTTCTCTTTAGCCGTGCTTTATTCTCACTATTTGCATCCCTAACATCAAAATCATGCTGCTCTACATCAATATCATTGCTCGCTTCATAATTCTCTTCATCCGATGCAGACACCTCTGACTTCTGTGGTTTCAATTCACAATTCTCTTCGTCTGTTACAGACGCCTCTGACATAGGCTCTTTAAAGTCACAATTCTCTCCATCAATAGCATTGTCAACCGTTTCTGCCATTTTATCCAAGTTAGCAACCTTTGCCACTAATAGCTTTCCATCTGAAATCACATCACCCACAGCAAATCTCAGCCGATTAATTTTCCTGGGCGATGGCAGGCAATCATAGTTCATCGGCTTTTCGGAATGATGCAGCAGATCCAAATTCTTGGAAATCCTCGGAGAGCTGTTAATTGCACGGTGCAGCTCTCGGGCCAATTCCTCGTCATTGAGGAGGCTGGGCACCGCCAGCGCCTTCGCCTTCGCTCTTTTTGTCTCGATTCTCTTTCCCTTGTAGGAAATCTTGATTGGCTCATGCTTCTTCACAGGGCTAGGATTAGGGCTACTACTGCTACTGCTCTTCTGACCTTGCTCTCTTTCCACTCCCTCCCCAGCCTTTCCCTTGTACAAAAGCTTGATGGGCACATGCTTAGTGGGCTTGCTCTTAACAGTAAACCCTCCTCTGGCATCCATCTGCTCTTTGGATAAAGCAAAGGCCGCTATTTCTAGGGCAGACTTTGCCGCAGCCTTTGCCTTCATGGCTTCAGTGGCCTTCTCGGCAGCAACTCTCTTGGCAGTCGTGGCGGACTCAGCAGCCGCGAGGGCTGCCGCCCTAGACGCCTCTGCAATTTCCTTAGAGGAAATCGAGGGCTTCAAAATAGGCTTTTCCGCTAAGGGTTTCAAATTAGGGTTTTCAATGAAAGATTTCAAAGTAGGGTTTTCAATGGAAGGATTCAAATTAGGGTTTTCATTCGCAAGGGCAGGAGAATTAACCACGGTGGACGCCGCGGAGGAAGACGAAGAAGAAGAATTAGACTTACCGGAAGCAGAGGAACACAACCCCCATGCATTCTGTTTTTTCTTTAAACCCGCCAGAAGACGCTTCCGCGGGGGCAACGACGCTGCTTCCATACACTCTCCGGTATCGAACCCTAGACCTCCTAAATCTCCCATTTTTCTTTAAAAACACTTGCTCTTTTCAATTACCTAACACGATCCTTGATCCTCATGCACTTAGGTTTAAGAATCAACCTCCTCCCCATGGATCTTAATTCTTAAGACATAATTTTAACCAGTTAGGTGCAGGCGGGCGGTAAATAGGTAAATAAGAGCCATCAATTACATACCTCGGCTTTGGCGTGTCTGCCATGGATCTCCAGACTCATTCATGCCTTCGACCGTTCCATCTCCTACATCAAAATTTGAAATGAATAAGCTCTGTTAAGAGTCTCCATGAATTACCGTGGTCGTCCAAGGAGAAATACTAAGGGGATGAGTTTGACCCTGTGATCCGGATTCCGATCACCTGCTCGTATTCCTGTTGGGCAAACGATCCCGGGCCTAAAAATTCTGGCCAGTGGCCTGTCGACAGCTCAGCCACGAAAAATCCATTGTGGTAGGGGACCGGACTACGGTGCCTGATTTTGGAAGTTCCGCCAAGTTGACTCCCCCTGCCCATAAATGCGACGTCCTTTTAATTTAAGAAAATAAAAGATTGGAAGCTTTCCCAATTGGATTTGCCTTTACCGGTTCCCTCAAAGATTTCTTTCTCTATTATAGAAACAAAAAGTTCCTGGTAACGTATGACGGAAAGGATTTGGATGGTTTTATATTCAACATAGTCTTTACATTCATGCATGAGGATAGGTATAGGTGAATACTTTATAGGTTATAAACTACATTCATGCACAAGGATAAGTATAGGTTACATGACATTATCTTTATAGCGGATGTTATTTATTTAATATATGTTTTATATTATGAGAGTTGAATTCGGTTGGAAAATTTAGGGTGTTTTTATCTGATCAAATTTAAGGCTATCAAACTATGGCGTAGAAGACTATTCTCATTAGATTTGAACTTTAAACCTACTATTCAAATTTTCAAAATCTCATTGTTAGACCTACTTAAAGAAACTCAAATCCTTAATCTTTTTAAAAGCAAAGTCTCTTCTAAAAACTCATAATTTTAGGTACAAATTTTGAGGTACAAATTTTGTCAACATAAGCATAGTACTTAATAAGTTAAGGCAGCCTAGATAGATTTTCTAGAATTTTTCTTACTTTTTTTTAAGGGATTGTTAAATAAATTTCATTGCCCAAGCATTGGTAAATTGTTTTATATTTTTAAATGATAAAACAAACTTTTGTAGATTTTTTTATCAAGAGTTGTTTAAATACATATTTCATTGCTTAAATATAGAGCAATATTACTTATCATATGATTTGTGTGAGTGTGGTCTACCGGCAAGGATGCCACTTGCATTATCGATGATGTGACCAGTGTTCAATTTCCATGGTGGATGTTCATAAGAAGTATTATTCCAAAAAAAATATTACTTATCATATGATTTTTTGTAAATGGCAGAAATCACAACCAATAACTCTTTCTACATAAGTGGTTCTAACATTTCAACTACTTCTGATCATATGTAATAAATTCCAACATTCCTCCCCTTACTACATCATGATTCACATGGTAGAGACACTAACAATAGTACATATGATACTAGAACAAACTTGATAGTTCATCAAGTACACTTAGAGTAAGAATAAGGACACACTCAACTATTTGCAACAAGTAATAGTGGGAATGGCCTCACTATGTTTCTTCAGTAGGAATAGCCTCATTAGACAACCACGGATAGGGACAAACTCAATTATCCAAAAAATATATTACTTATCATATGATTTTTTGTAAATGGCAAAAATCCCAACTAATAACTTTTTTTCCATTTGTGGTTTTAACCATTCAACTATTTTTTATCATATGTAATAAATTCCAACATTCCTCCCTTTACTGCATCATGATTTACATGGTAGAGATACTAACAATAGTACATATAATACTAGAACAAACTCAATAGTTCATCAAGTACACTTAGAGTAAGAATAAGGACACACTCAACTATTTGCAACAAGTAATAGTGGGAATGGCCTCACTATGTTTCTTCAGTGGGAATAGCCTCATTAGAAAACCACGGATAGGGATAAACTCAATTATCCATGATTCTTCAACACAACTAGATAAGGACAGACACACTATCCAATATCATAGTTGCAATTAAGGACACACTCTATTGTTCACAACAATTGTGATTGGAAACACACACAACCAATCACAAATAATTAATCAAATTGGGCCTTATTGATTTACATCATCTTGTGAATGGGGACAAACTCAACCATTCACCTTGAGTGTGGTTTCATTTATGACATCCCAAAGATCTTTTTCAATTAGAAGCAATTGAAGCTTGACTTGCCATGTATGGAAATCTTGTTATTTGAACTTCTCAATCACCATTGTCTTGTCCATGAGTATTGAGAGAATATAGGATTATCCCCCCTTAATCAAAAATAAATCTATAAAGGTATCAAGTACCATCGAGAATGCACCTTTAACTCAATTTTGACACTAATAGAATGACTTGACTCAATAAAACAAGACTATAAAGTAAATACTTTGACACTTATTAACTATTTATTTTTAATAATGACCTTAAAAAATAACCTAATATTAAACACAATACCTTGGACTCTTTACGAGATTTGCTTGACTCTTTAACCTGATGGCTTTTAAGCTAGATTATCACAGGGTCCAATGTTTTGGATCTTAAGGAATCTTAAATATAAGAGCAATTAATATATAAAATAACCAAAGCCATTCATGCAATAATATAAAGAAAACTTACAGTAGGATTGCTCAAAAATATGCATACAACCTTCAATATTATCAATGATTGAGTATTTCATACATTTCTAGATACATTTCATGGAGCTTTGTCTCTATAATATAACCTTAAAAAGGTGACTCTCAAAATACTTGACTATCATAACTTCTCGCATATCTGGGAGTTGCAACCTTTCCTATTCCATACATAAGATAAACACTCTCATGTTCTTTGGCTTCTCATGTTGCCATGTGTGTATATGACTCTTACATACTTATACATGCACACATGACATTTGTGCATATCTTGCACATAAATACTTAAATAAAGGGAAAATATAAATCACACTCCTAAACTATAGATTCAAATAATATTCTAATATTTTAATTGTTTCATAGGTATCATGGGGTACATTAGCATGTACCAAATAATGTAATATTCTCTAATATAACCTAATGCTAAGAAATAAAGATGAGTATTGCACAAGATTTTCCAAAATGACTAAATAAAACAAGTTTTTTATGGTTGAAATGCTTAGCTTCAAATTTTGTGGTACTTCATCTCATCTAGCAATATGTACAATTAAAATGTTTGATTTTAATGAAAATTGAGCAGCGGGGGCCTCTTCTTCTCCCAAACTAAGGTTGTTATCATCATATGGCAACGACATTCCTATAGAGTCAAAGCAACAGTAGACCAAGATATTGAAAAAACAATTATTCCTCTAAAAGTGGTAGTGGTCCCAAATCATCAACCAATCCAAAAAAATCATCATTTAAAGTTAGAAGAAAGTGAACCAGGGTATCGAGGGACGTCCCCACCATCATTGTCAACAAGGACATGTCAACTTTCAACGTGAAGGTTTAAAAATTCACATTAATGCAAATGTCGAACACATCAAAAACTTATTATCGATAAAGCTTACAACAATAAATCCTCGATTAGACTCTGACTCAAACACATCAAAAACTTATTGTCAATGCATAAATACTTTGAAAAATATGAAGTAAAATTTCCATAATGATGTCCAACTAAGAGTAGAGTATCGATAAACTTTGTCCAATTTCCAAAAAAATACCAAATTAAGGAAAAAAAATCAACATTACTTTGAAATACTCTAATTGATTGTTCTCCAAGTTTTTGATGCAATGGAAATTGAATAATATTTTTAGGTCAAACTTCTAAAAAAATTCCTTGGATTTGTGTATAGATGATGATGTCTTTCTTGCGAACCCCCTCAAATGGTGGAATCAATCCAGAGTTAACGATGTCATCACCTTACCTTCAATATCAGGAAACTATCTCTAATACAAGCAGTAGGAGGATACACCTTCATGGATGTGTTGGCTGCCTAGGATACATAATGATGGGAAGTCTGAGTTGGCTCTGGCCTCAACTTGCTTTGATGCCATTGATAAAACAAGCTTCATAGATTTCCATTGACCAAGAGTTATCTAAATACATTTTTTGTTTTCCAAATGCAAAGCAACATTACTTATCATGTAATTTCCTTAAATGATAGAAATGACAACTAACAACTCTTTCTACATGAGTAATTCTAACCACTCAACTAATTTTGATCATATATAATAAATTCCAACTAATTACAATTAAAATTTACAATGGCTACATAGTTTGGATGGGAGGTGCATCAAATGGGTATGAAAATTGCATTTCTTAATAACGACCTCAATGAAGAAGCCTACATGACACAACAAGAGGGTTTCATCATACTTGGTCAGAAGTAGAAGTTATACAAGCTCATCAAGTCTCTCTGTGGATTGAAGTAGGCTCCTAGAGCCTAATATGTGAATATCAATGAGCATCTTCTGTGACATAGATTTCATCACAATCCTTATGATCTAAACCTATACTTCAAAAGGTACATAAGAGATGTCATGATCATAATTGTGTATGTTAGTGGATCAATCATCACTAGGAGTTTAGTGAAGCTAATTAAAGATACCAAGAAAGAATTAAAGCATTTGTTCAATATGACTAATCTTGACCTAATGCATGTTTGTCTTGGAATGGAGGTTTGGAAAGCTAGGAATCATGTATTCATATCACAAATAAAGTATGTTATAACATTTATCAAAAAGTTTTGGATGATAGCTTACAAACCCATGGACACTCTGATGGGGATAGGATTGTAAATATCCTAAAATGATCCATATCTATAGGTGAATGGAACTCTATATTGTAAATTTGATTGGGAGTCTCATTTATATAACATACACCAAAGCAGATGTCAACTATGTTATTAGTTATCTTTCACAATGCATGCAAGAACCAAACGTGTGTCATTTGAAAAGAAAAAAAATAGTTACTCAATATATCCATGGTATGATTGAGTATGGTCTAGAGTACAAGAAGAATGATCAATTATTCTTCATAGGTTTCATGGATGCAAACTATGTTCAAAAAGAAATAAAAACTTCGCAGCAGTACCTTAGCGCAACAGAAATCAAATAACAAAGAGGAAGTAGAAGCACAAGCGATCAATGCAAAAATGGCACTTCATGACATAAGAACAAGAGAGACTAAAATGAAAGGGCAAACTCCAAAAACGAGTTTCGCACCTTAAGTGCTCATCAGTTCGGTTGATGACCAAACACTACAATCCATCTTGTTTATATAGATTTCTCAAGCCAGTGGGTGCCCTAGCCGACATGCCACGTGGCGAGAATCAAGAAAAATGGATCGTTACCTTGGGATATGCCAAAAAAGGCAGTGATTACCAAGGATAACGGTCGAAAGTGCCTTAAAACATTAAAAAATGCTCCTTGGGATGTGCACCCGTGAATACGGGGCATTGATTGCCGAAAAGAGACGTTACAAACAATTCTAAACTTTAAAACTCATTTTTGAGGGGTCTAGAGGCCCCAAAAAGGGCATGTTGCTTTGAAACCCAATGGGTTTCATCCGTCATTGTAGAAAATTTTATAAGCTTTCCAACGCTTCAGACGGTTCAAGAATCGAAGCCCTGTAGCAAAAGTTATGGTTGATTGAAGTTGGGTTGGGTTCTCACGACCCGGCTGCGACATAGAAATTTCTTCATATTTTTGTTGTTTTTCCAACAGATGATGCCACTACCGATATGGGAGAGCTGAGGGTATTTGCTCCATTTTTCGTAGAGAGGTCCAAGCACATTTTTTTTAGATGAATATCACAGGTAAACTGGCAGTTGTATAGCTTCATCAGAACTGGGGGAGATTTCTTTAGACCTGGCTATCTTAAAGAGATATTCTGGAATATTTTCTGGAGCAGTGCAGGTCGGTGTCAAAACTCTACCTGGGCAAAGAGTGGAAATAAGAAACGGGACGGGTAGCCCCTAGCTCTCAACCTATGAAAAAACTGATGCTTCATCTTTCTGAATCCTTCATCATCCGCCTCTCTGACTAGAAACCTGTTGAGTTCGCTGACTATAAAGGCTTTTTTTCTGGTGGGGTGGATGGAATGAACATAAAGGGATATATTGATACACATTCATTGGTTTTTGGTACAGTTTAGTACCCAGACAACCTGGAACAGTCATGGAGGGTGGTTTGACCACCAGAATATCCAAGATGTTAACTTCAGAAGTGGAAATGGCAGTAGTGATGTTGATGTTGGGATAAATAGAACCATAAGCATCAAGGAGATCTTGAAGACTCTCATTAGTACCATTCCAAACTCCAAAAGCATCATCAATATATCGTTTATACAAGCAAATATTTTTTGAAATAGATGGAAAAAGACCAAAAACTTGCAATTCCAAGTAACAAAGAAACAGATAGGCATAGACAACTGCAAAATTGTTCCCCATTGATGTACCTCTTTTCTGCTTGTAGATATTACCATCAAATTCCAGATAATGTCTGTTTAGAGTTTCGAGAAAATATTCCAGAAGATCTCATTCAAAAAATGGGTCACGAGACCGATCCCAAAGCAGAGTTCGTTGACAACAACCAGAGAAAGAATTCATACCTCCTGTGCAGCAACAGTCAGGTTGGGGCTCTGGCAAAACTTTCCAAGGATTTGGTTCCTGAACGAATCAAAACTCTACGAGATTTGTTCCCAGGCAGTCAGGTCCGACATTGCACCAGACCCAAGGTCGTCCTCACGGTGGCGATGTAAACCACTACTAAATCATTGGAGTGCCATCTTCAGCCCTATTGATAGATGCCTGCTCTTCTTCAACAAGAGTAACGTAGGTGTTGTTGATGGCATGATCACAAATGCCGCTATTCATAATTTCTCTGATAGACCTCTCATAGCGGCATAAAAATAGCTTCTTGGGCTAGGATTGAAATATATCCCTGTCCCACCTCCCATGGTCCATGATGATGTCCGTGCGGAGTATGTTCTATTTTCTAGGCTTCTCAAGCTCTGATGGTTTTTCGGTCCAAAAGGAAGGAACATCGCCAACTGGGAAGAACCTTCCTACTCTCCCTTTCATATTTCAAATTCTGCATGGGAACCTGATGTGAAATACCAGCCCCTGCTGGATCTTCTTAATGACAGAAAGCATCGAGTTGAACAACTTGTTGCTACAGAGAGTATCTTCCAGTCTCCCCTACCCAGGCATCTGGAAAGAGCCTTGGAATCTCTTAGATATGATGATTCTATTGTCATCAGACCTGCTGACAAAAATCTTGGCCTCACTGTTCTCAGCAAGGCATGGTACCTGGAAGAAGGGATCAAACAACTTTCAAATCTGGAATTTTACCAAGAGGTTATTTCTGTTCCCTGGAACTCTCTTTTTTCTAGCTTGGAGTCCATTGTTAAAAATGCACAAAGAAGTCTTCTCCTTGATCAAAAAATAGTGGATTATCTTCTACAAAAGAACCTCATAATTGCTTGAGTCTGTACTTTCTACCTCATTCCAAAGGTCCACAAACAACCTATGAAGGGTAGACCCATCTACTCCTATTGTGGTTATATGTTGGAGCCTGTTTCCAAATGGCTTCACCACCAGCTTCTCCCCATTCTCCTGGAGCAGCCAAATCATCTACAAGACTCTTTGAGCCTAATGAAAATCCTTCATAAAAGAGATTTTCCTCCAAGCTACGTTCTATTCACCTTTGATGTTGAGAGCCTGTACCCAAGCATTCCTACAGCAGCAGGATTGGCTGCTCTTCAACACTTCATATCGAGGAGGTTCAAACCAGGTTTGGTCTAGTTGATCCTCGAACTTGCAAAATTGGTCCTGAACAGACATTATCTGGAATTTTATGGTAATATCTATAAGCAGAAAAGAGGTACAACAATGGGGAGCAATTTTGTAGTTGTCTATGCCTGTCTGTTTCTTTTTTACTTGGAATTACAAGTTTTCGGTCTTTTTTCGTCTATTTCAGAAAATCTTTGCTTGTATAAACGATATATTGATGATGCTTTTGGATTTTGGAATGGTACTAATGAGAGTCTTCAAGCTCTCCTTGATTCTTATGGTTCTTTTTATCCCAGCATCAACATCACTACTGCCATTTCCACTTATGAAGTTAACATATTGGATATTCTGGTGGTTAAGCCACCCTCCATGATTGTTCCAGGTCGTCTGGGTACTAAACTATACCAGAAACCAATGAATGTGTATCAATATATCCCTTTCTATTCATTCCATCCACCCCACCAGAAAAAAGCCTTTATAGTCAGCAAACTCAACAGGTTTCTGGTCAGAGGCAGATGATGAAGGATTCAAAAAGATGAAGCATCAATTTTTTCACAGGTTGAGAGCTCGGGGCTACCTGTCCCGTTTCTTATTTCCACTCTTTGCCCAGGTAGAGTTTCGACACCGGCCTACACTACTCTAGAAAATTTTCTAGAAGATCTCTTTAAGACAACCAGGTCTAAAGAAATCTCCCCCAATTTTGATGAAGCTATACAACTGCCAGTTTGCCCATGATCTTCGTCTAAACAAAAACGTGCTTGGACCTCTCTATGAAAAATGGAGCAAAGACCCTCAGCTCTCCCATATCGATCGTGGCATCATCTATTGGAAAAACAACAAAAATATGAAGAAATTTCTATGTCGCAGCTGGGTCGTGAGAACCCAGCCCAACTTTAATCAACCATAATTTTTTCTACAGGGCTCCAATTCTTGAACCGTATGAAGCGTTGGAAAGCTTATAAAATTTTCTACGACGACGGACGAAACCCGTTGGGTTTCAAAGCAACAAGCCCTTTTTAGGGCCTTTAGACCCCTCAAAAATGAGTTTTAAAGTTTAGAATTTTTTGTAACGTCTCTTTTCGGAAATCAATGCCCCGTATTCATGGGTGCACATCCCAAGGAGCATTTTTTAATGTTTTAAGGCACTTTCGACCGTTATCCTTGGAAATCACTATCTTTTTTGGCATATCCCAATGTAACGGTCCATTTTTATTGATTCTTGCCACATGGCATGTCGGCTAGGGCGCCCACTGGCTTGAGAAATCTATATAAACAAGATGGATTGTAATTTTGGTCATCAACCGAACTGATGAGCACTTAAGGTGCGAAACACGTTTTCGAAGTTTTCCCTTTCATTTCAATCTCTCTTGTTCTTATGTCGTGAAGTGTCCTTTTTGCATTGATCCCTTGTGCTTCTACTTCCTCTTTGTTATTTGATTCCTGTTGCACTAAGGTACTATTGTGAAGTTTTTATTTCTTTTTGAATATAGAAGTCAAGAGATCCACTTCTCTAGGATTCGGTCTGATTTATGGGTAAGTAAGAAGCAACATGTTGTTTCTTGTTCTTCCACCAAGTATAAATATCATGTTGCAAGAGTTGTTTGCAAGACAATATGGTTACATCACATCTTGTTAGGAATGAGCATCCCACAAAAGCAACCAACGATCCTAAACTATGACAATAAAGGATCTTTGAAGCTTGTTTGTTATCTAGTTTTTCATGAGTGCACAAAACACATTTAGGTTTAGTGTTATTTCATTCATGAACATGTTCAATAACAAAACATATAGCTCCATTATTTTCCAAAAAAGGAGCAACATGCAAACATTTTGATAAAGGTTCTTGCATGTGTAAAATTTGAAAATTTTAGAAATTATTTTGTTTGTGTATTGACTAAGCATTTATGTAATAAGAAAGGAATGTTATGAATATTATATAATGATGATGTATCATGTTATAGTTATGAGGATTATTGGAAGTTATAAGTTAATTGTGACTCTTAACCTCGATTGTTCTTGATCACATGTACTTGTTCTTATACCATATTAATGCAAAGTTTTATTGTAACCAATATATTTTTCTAACACTCCATGATTTACATGTTATTCCTTTTTACCATTCCACTTTGCTAAGGTGAATAGGTTGTTGTCAATTATATTTTTATCCCATGTTCATCATAAAATTGATTAAATTTCTTGGAATAATATCCACAACCAGGATTAGGTATTTAATATTTTGATTATATATCTACTTTTATTCTCTACATTGGTTTTGAATCTCTTTAGTACTTCAAAATCATAATTCTTATTCTCAAAAAAATATACCCATTTTTTTCCAGTATGATCATCAATGAAAGTGATAAAGTAAAAGAATTTGTTAATATTTATTGTGTGCATTGAACCAAAAATATCTAAATGAATCATCTACAATGAATATGATGCTCTCCATGATTTTCCTTTTATAAAACTATCTCTATGATTTTTTCCTTTGCACAAGCTTCACATACTTTACTTCTTGCTAATACATAAGACAATCCATGTACCATTCCCTTAGCATCCAACAAATACAAGCTCAAAACTTCAGGTGATCATACCTTTGGTGCCATAATTAGATGTTGTCCTCAATGGTTGTATAACACAAATTACATTTTTCTCCTCCAATATTTAAAGTAAATATTATATTATTTATCATAGATACAACAACCACTCATTGGTTTACATTTGCTTTATCATAGATGATGCACTCCTTATTCTCAAATATCACTTTGTAGTTTTTCTCTATAAGCTTTCCCACGCTTAATAAATTTTGCTTCAAGCCTAGTATGAGGTAAGTATTATGGATATTTTCTTCCCATATTTTGTTTAATTTGTAAGGTTTCTTTTCCTTCAACATCTAATACTTTATTGTCTTCAAATTTTACCTTGTTATTGTATGAGTCATCCAACTCTTTAAACAACTCCTTATTATAAATCATATGATTTGAACAACCAAAATATAAGTACAAATATCCTTTAGTTGAAACTTCTTCTACATTACATGGCAAGAATATATTTTTGAGCTCTCATCTTCTTCATGTGAAAATTTTATCTTTTTTCCTTCTTCATTGCTTGTCTTTATTTTGCATTCTTTTTTTTAGTGGTTATACCTTTAGCAATAGTGACATTTAATATTCCTCTTATTCATTAAATCTAGTGGTACCTCTTCCACTATAGCCTACCCTTCTACCATATAATATTTCTCTTGTAGAATGATAATTTTGTTACTCCCATCTCTTACCTTGGAAATTGGAGCTTGAGCTAACCCCATTGTTGTTTAACACTAGTCTTGGAAGATGCTTACTCCAAGTTTTCTTCTTCAATATTTTCAATTGTCATGGGACATAAGTGATCCCACCAATCTCCAACTTCTTCAAATATTTGTTTTCTTTAATAAATATTGCATAATTGTTCCACTTTTATGCCTATGTTCTCAATAATTTTTCATAACATCTCCTTATGTTGGTTCTTCACCATAGATATTTATTTTGTGCATAATATCATGAATCCTTATACAATAATCCCCCACATTCTCATTATCCTTCACTCATATTTTCATATATTCTCTTTTCAATGTTTATAACTTCAACAAATTCACTTGAACAAACCCTTGATATCTTTAAGGTGTCTTAAGCTTCTTTGATGATCTTGATAGTTGGAATTCTTGGAAAATGCTTTTATAAAGAGCTATTTGTATGTGATACAAAGACGAATGATCTTTTCTTTGTGCTTCCTCCACATTTTTTTCTTCTATCTCTAATAAAATACTCCAATTTTCTAGTTTCTTACATCCATTTTTCATAAGACTCCATATTTTCTTGGCAATCAACAATGTCCTCATCTTTATGTATCAATAATTATAATTTTATAATTTAAATTTTGGGATAGGTAGTGAAGCATTACCATGATACATGCCAACTACAGTAATAACATATGAAGTTCTCCTCCACAAACTTAAACTTTGAATTATTTGGTTAAAGAGAATAAAATCCTCAAGCTCTTCACTTCTTCAATCTCCCATATCTAGTGTCCAAGATTTGATACTAGTAGCTGAGATGTATTTCTATTCTAAATCAAATATTAAAACAACATAGAAAGGAAAAATAAATAGAAAATGAGATTGCACAAAAATCCTCCAAAGACACTTCATCAATCTCCAATTTGTACATTCTACTTTTATACGAAGTCTTATATATATATAAGACTTCGTATAAAAGTAGAATGTACAAATTGGAGATTGATGAAGTGTTTTTGGAGGATTTTTGTGCAATCTCATTTTCTATTTATTTTTCCTTTCTATATATATATATATATAATTTTCCTCCATAAACGTAAACTTTGAATTCTCTATCTAAAGATAATAAAATCCTCAAGCTCTCCAATTATCATATGAGAAACAAAGACTAACACAACATAGAAAGGGAAAAAAAAATTGTAATTGAGATTGCATTAAAATCCTCCAAGAAACACTTTATCAATATTTAATTTATACATTATACTCCAATACGATACCTTATATATACACACACATACAGATAAAATAATAGGATTTCTTTTATTATCTTGGGAGATCTTAGTGCTTCATATTCTCTCCATTTTGTTAAAAATATTCACTTGTAATTCCAAATATATCTAGTTCTAATTTTTATCTTATTCTTATTTTGTTTTGTTTTTTATCCCATCTAGTATCTATTTCCAACAAACACCATGTGCACTTTGGATTTCAGTTAGAGAATATAAGTTTACTACAATACATTTTTAGTTTGCATAACTTGCTATAGAAAATCTAAAATACATGTGAATAATATTTTTTTTCCAGAGAAAAAAGGGTTGTACTCAAGTCCCCCACCCTTGTAATATCACAACTCTTTTTTAGATCTTGAGAGTTTACAAACATATTCAATCATCATCTCAATTGAGTTGCTATAGTTATACATGTACATTTTTTTTCATACAAAGTATGACTTCTTGATTTTCATTTTTTGAAAATATTCCAAAATTCAGCATCCTTCTTCTTGGCATTTTCCTATATCAATCTTCAAAATACCAAAAATCCACCTCTATTGTCTATGCACTACATCTTAGTAGAATAATATTTCCAAAACTTTGTGTTATCATAGTCCTCTTTACCAGATTTGGATTGTTAGTTTCCTTCCTAAAGCATAAGTGCAACCATAAGAATTGTAATAATTGGTTTATATGAAAACATTACCCATGGAAAAATTTAAAGTAAATTTTAGTCAAATACAACAAATATTACCAATGGAAAACATTAAAGTAAATTTTAGTCATTATTTATTTTAAGTAATCAACGTTATCAATGCCTAGAAATAAATTGAAGACTAATGTGAAAACATGCCTAATATATAAATATTTTTAGACTCAAAAAATAAAATAGATTAAAGGTCTTCTTCTTTTTTTCCTAGATAAAAAAGGGTTATACTTGAGTTTGCCACCCTTGACAAATCACAACTCTCTCCTTTAGATCTTGAGAGTTCAAAAATATATTCAATTATGATCTCAATGGAATTGTTATAACTATAAACCTACATATTTTTTCATAAAATTTTGAATTCTTGATTTTTATTCTGGATCATCTTCAATTGTTTTTGTAATTCCTAAATTCAGCATCCTTCTTGACATTTTACTATAGCAACCTTCACAATACCAAAAAATCCACCTCTATTGTCTATGCACTACATCCTAGTAGAGTAAACATCCAAAACTTTGTGTTATCATAGTCCACTTTACCAAATCTACACTGTTAGTTTCCTTCTTGAAGCATAAGTGCAACCATAAGAACTATAATAAATAGTTTAGTAGTAGGTTGAAAGTTCCAATCCATACTTTATCCCATAATCCAACCAACAACCAACAACTTAAACCATTTAACCATTAAGTTCATCTAATGTCATATTATTTTGCTTTAGCATATAAAACTTCTACTCACTTTGAAATCATAGTCCACTTTACCAAATTTGAACTATTAATTTTCTCCAATGCATTGATTTATAAATGGATCCTCTAAAATATTTTATAGTCCTCTAGAACATTACTTGAAACTTACTACCTCCTCTAACCATGAAAAAATAACTAAACTTCATGATCATCTATTAAGACCCCTCTATTGGCTAGCCTATCTACACATTTGTTCACTTCCCTTAAGTATGTGTAAACATAATTTCTTCAAACTTTGTAGCAAGATATTGTATTTACACAATGATATCTTGTATATTCTAGGGAGCCTTTACGTTCCTCAAGATTGCAATTATTACAATTAGTGAATTGCCTTCCATCCACACTCTATTCTATTTCATTTTTTTGTATATTTTTAACTGTTCCAAAGTTACCCAAGATTCAACTTCATTATTTGTATTAAATCCACTATTGAATGATGTGATAAAATCTCATATTTATTATTTTTAATTATTACTCCTTCTCCTCATGTTGGTCTTGGATTTCCTTTAAATACTCCATCAAAATTCAATTTGACCAACTCTGCTTCCAATGGTTTCCCCTTTATATTTTGTGCCTTCCTTTTATTTCTTTGTACCCAACAGCATAATTCCATTTGATGACTTGACTCCATCTATCAAGGCTCTCAGCTTCAATATTAGAGGTTGGGTGACTTGATAGGGTTGGTTTAGACTCCTTTATGGCTAAACAAATCTTCCTTTTCATTACCTCTAAACTACTTTCCTTTTCTTTAAATATTTTTTTGTTCCTTTTTAGCCATACATTCCAAAGTATTGTATCTTTTGATGTATCCCATATTGTCTGTAACATCTCACTTTTAGAAGTGATTTGCCATTGCTTTAACCATTCTTTAATTTTATCATTCATCACCATCCATTTACCAAGCATATTAAGAATCCATTACCATAGTTTCTAGAATTAAACAATGCCCCAAGAGATGGTCTATACTCCCCTCCTCCTTTTTACATAGAACACAATGCGAGGGGCCATGAAAACTTGTTTTCATTAGGTTATCCCATGATAAAAATTTCCTGACCTACTAGCTAAAAAATATTTTGAATTTTGGAATGCTCGGGCTATCCCAAATATCTCTTCATATTCTTGTGGTATTCCTATTTTTTGGATGCTTTACATTATCTCAGCTTCTTGTTGTACATTCTCTTGAGTTATTCAACTCACAAATTAGCTTATCCTTGGCTTCCCTTGAAATAATCACTATTGTTATCTTTTTGCTTAATGGTCTCCTAGCAAAAATCTTTGGTATACTTGTAAAAGTACTTTTTTCCATTTGTATATTCTCTCTTGCTCCTTGTACATAATGTTTGAAACCCTATCATCATATTTGTATTAAAGTAATCTCATCCATGGTTTGAAAATTTGATCTATATTGAGTGGTTTTTTTATCAGACCAAGTATCCATCTGAATAAAAAAAAATCTATAGTTCCCACTATCCATCTTAGACATGTAATCACTAAATCAATTTATTTTTTAAATTGTTCCATAGTGTAAAATTTAAGCTTGGGTCATTGTGCTCAACATACTTATAAAATTTATCGTCCATTGTCTATGACTCTCTTTGTTCAATCTCTCCAAATTAATTTTCCCCTTAGAGCTAAGTTTGCATTCGTAAGAACTCTTAAAATAATACCTCCCCTAGTTTTATCATCACACACCATGCTCCATTTCACCAAAGGAAATTTCCTTTTATCAAATAATCTTGATCATAAAAGTGATTGCATAATATAAGATTAAACTTTTTACTATTGATTTTGGCATAATATACAAGCACATATAATATGTTGGAATGGCATGTAAGACTAATTAATTAATTGCTCTCTTCCTACTAATTATAACCATCTAGCTTTTCATGTTGGTAGTTTATTATGAAATTATAACTAGATTCCATAATTATATCCTCATTCTCCCTCAAATTAGGGCATCCATAGATATGTTGTTGGAAAATTTATCTCCATTTGAAGTAACTTGCATATCCTTGCTTTAATTTTAGTTGTAATATTACTGTAGTGGTAAGGGATTTAGCCTCTCTTTGATAGGTCCAAGGTTCAAACCCCACTCAATATGAGGGGACCAGGACCCCTCATAAAAAACTTGCATATCCCTCCTTTGATTGTAGTTGGAGTGTTTAGGAAGTAAATTTTGGATCTATCCTATAAATGTTTTGTCTTGACACTCTTTCATATTCCTTTAATAAGTTATTCAAAGCTCCGGCCTTATTTTTCCTTGGTCTCCCATAAAGGGTTGTATCATATACAAACTGTTGATGGGTAATGTTGTCAATGTTATTACTAGTCTTAAGTCTGCTTATTAGTCCATCTATGTATGCCTTCTTCAAGTTCCTTTCTAATAACTATACCATAATAATGAACATTTAAGATTATAGATGATCTCCTTGTCTAATATCCCTCTTGGCTTTAAATGATTATTTTACTAGTCCATTAACCAACACTGAATATGATACTTTAGAGATACAAGCTTTAATCTATTTGACCAATTTCTTTTCAAATTCAATTTTTTTAAATAATGTGAAAAGAAAATCCTATTTAACCCTATCATAATATTTGTTCATATCAAGTTTTAATATCATTACTCTCTCTTTCCTAGAAGTTGTTGAATGCATTACTTCATGAGCTACTATTATCTTGTCAAAAATCTATCTCCCTTTCATAAATCTTCCTCGCTCTTATAAAATAATTTTATATAATAGTGGTCTTAACTGATTTTCCATCACTTTGGAGATTATCTTATATGCTATATTACATAGGCTTATGAGCCTGAATGAATCAAACAATTCTGCATCCTTCTTTTTTGAAATCAAGTTAAGATATGTTGCTTTTATTTTATAAGGTATGTATTATTTTACCCTAGATTGTTCTACTACCACCAATAAATAATCCTTCACTATTTCCCAATTATGTTGATAAAATACCACAAAGAGTCCATATAGATCTACGAATTTATCCTTAAAGAGAAAAGAGCTGAATGAACTTCTTCTAAAGTAATAGGATCCATTAGTTTGCTAAAGTCTTCATCTATTATAAATGTACTTCTTGTAATAATTTATCATTAAGAATTTCAATCTCCTCCAATCCTATAATATTCTAGTAAAAAAATATTTTCTCGTTTCTAATTTTGCTTTGGTCTTCAATCCAAACCCCTTCTATTGAATTAATTCTACTCATTTTGGTTTATCTATGTACTATTGTTATCCTATGAAAAAACTTTATGTTTTTATCTCCTTATTTTAACCAAGTTTATCTCAATTTTAATCTCCAAAATTTATCTTCCTTACTCAAAATATTATGATATTCACTAAGCAACTCTCTTTCCTTCGATTTTGGATCATTGTGCTCATATTTTTGGAATTTTAAAAGTGCCTTTTAGTTCTTCTTTCTTCTCAAAAATATTTTTAAAAGTGTTCTTCTTCCATTCTTTTAATCTAGATTATATTGATTTAATTTGTTTTGGAAGTGTGTACAACCCACCATTTACTAAATAATTTCATGTCTACACTATGATATCAACAAATTGAGGATGGTATTCCCACATATGTTCATATTTAAAATATGATATTTTTTAATTCACTTACCACAATATAAACTCTTATTGACCAATTATTTGAACCAATCCTTGTCAAGGTATTAACTTTAGCACAAATCTCTTCATCTAGCCAATGATCTCAGAGTATGCATATGTCTAATTTTTTTCTATTAGGTTTTGACTTGTCTTGTTATTGGTCCATGTATAGTTGTCTTCTTCAAACTCAACCTCCCATTGACTATTGTTATTAATAAAAGCTAATAAATCTCTCATACTTTGGGTTATTTGTCTAATTTTCCTTAAAATATTATCTAGCTTGGTTATGGCATTAAAATATCCTATTATCATGAATCAAATTTCTTGGTTTTACTTCTCATAAAGGCTTCAATCCCACTCCATAATTTTGATCTACCTGACTGAGTTATAGGTCCATAAATATTGATAAGGATGAAATGAATATATGAAAAGTAGCATGTGACTAATGAGGCTATCTAATGCCTAGTTTTATGAATGGTTTCATAAGAGGTTCTAATAATATTCCAACATGTTAGAATTTCCCCTATTTCTCATTCTAAATCCATAGCATCCCATTCACATCTTGCCCATACTACTTTCATAGTTTTGAAAACTTCTTTCTTTGTCAGTTTAGTTTCCTAGATAAAAAGAAGGTCAGGCTTATTACTTAAATAAAGGTCCTTAATACACCTCTATTTTGAGAGGGCATTAACACCCCTTATATTCCATGAGATGGTTATCACGTCTCATTAGGGGTTATTGGCCCCTCCAACGAATTACCAATATTATTTTGTTATTTGGGGAAGAGAAGTTCACTCAACTAAGATTATGTCCCTTTATTTATGTTTGTTCTTACTTTCTTGGCGCTCGCTTGATAATTTGAAGGTTTTATTCTTTTTGTCTTGCTACTATATCCTATAATGATTACTTGAAAATAAACCTACAATAATCTGCATTCAAAACTACTAAGATAATAAAGGAATACATGAAACATAGCTAAAAAATTCTACACCCAAATGGATTATCTTACCTCACTAATGTTTTAGCCCTCCATTTCTCCTCCCATCGTCTCAACCCTGGCTAATATATATTTACAATTTTTTTTCCTATGAATTACAAATCATCACTCCCCTTGTTCTAAATGGATGATTTTATAGGGTTGGATTTCCATTAATACTACTCAGATTCTTTCATATGAGCACTTATTTTAAATATTTTAAAATTTTGCACAAAAGAATGAAATATGAGACATTATTTTAGAAAAAATTTCCTTAACGCTATCCTTGTTCCTACCTACATGTTAATAATATTAACTTGATAAATTCAAACTTTTAAAACAAATAAACCATATAGATTGTTGGATTTGATTATTTTACCTTTTAGAAAATTAACAAGGATAATGAAAAATATGCTTTAGATCCACATTATTCCTTTAGACATTGACCATTTCGTATCATATTATCCAATAGAATCATGATATAAGATAGTTTAACTACACCCACGGTTATGCATAGCAACAAATTATTGTTAATTCACGAATATTAGGAATTTCTAAATTTGAAATTGACGAATATGAGGACCCTTGACTAAGGCCCATTCACCCAAATTTTTTGGGTGTAAAATTTTTTGGGTTCACTCACCCCGCTTTGATAATAATTTCATCATTTTTATTTTAAATCACCAAAATTCTTGCCTAAATCGTCAAGCTTTTCACCTTAAAATACAAATAATTTTATTTATACCACAAAATTTCTCTTATACCACCAATATATACCTAACATGATAGTGATACTCCTCAAAAAATGACCTATAGCAACTGACAACAAAGACGATCGACATCAATGAGAATTAGAGGTGATCGATTGATACTGAAGAGGCAACCGACAACAGGGAAGATCAACTAACAAAAAAGATAGTTGACAATAGGGAGAAGCAAAGATTATATACTAATAAAGGAGGATATTGAAAATAGGGTATATCATAGATGCTAAACTGATAGAAGAGACAACCAAAAACAATTAATAAGAGGGAGGATTGGTTGATAACAAAGACGACTAACAACAATGAGAAGTAGAGACAATCGACTGATAGAAGAGGCCATCGATAACAGTTAGAAGAGGAATGATCGATTGACAATAAATATGGTCAATAATAATAAGTAGAGATGATTGACTAATAGAAGAGATGACCAACAATAGGTAATATCAAATATGATCAACTAACAACAAAGATGATTGATAGCATTGAGAAATAGAAACGATCTTATGATAGAAGAGGAGATCGAAAGTAAAAAAAATTGACTAATAAAATAGATGGTTGATAGCAGGGAGAAGAAAAGACAATCTACTAACAACAAAGATGATTGACATCATTAGAAGTAGGGATGATTGACTGAAAACATAGACGGTCGACAACAAGGAAAAGTAGGATGAATGGCTAAAAATAGACAATCAACAACAATAGTAAGCAAAGAGAATAGGTAGTAGAGAGTAGAGATGACCAATAGTTTTTCCTTATACCAGTTGTAGAATTTTTACTCTTTTTTAACATCATGTTCTTTTTCTAATATGAAATACTTTTTTTCTATATAGGTACAATAGCACCTACTCGAAATGAAAAGAAGGGAGGCCATACTTTAGCCATTTTTTGAAATCAAGTGAGCCATCGATATCTGCACAAATTCAAGGTACATACTCATTTTAACTACTATTACAAAAAATAATTGTATGCAAAAAATATTATTAGTCATATTTCGAGTTTGAATGAGCCATTGTAATTTATTACAAAAAATGATATAGAAAACCTTTGTATGCAGAAAACATCATTGACCCTGATTTACCTCCACTTGAAGATATTCCTGAGAACAAAATGCCCCCACATGAAATTTTTCTTAACAATGAGATGCAACAACCACTTGAAGATATTCCTGAAACTAATACTCCAACAAAAAAAGAAAACAATCCTTCTAATACAATTTCAACTTTTAGGGAATCTTCTACTCAGAAATCTAAACGTAGAGAGTTAATTGGCTGGACTATTGGAAGAACATTTTAGCTTGAATGGTCATCAACATATCCATTTATTGAGCCAATGTAGTTGTAGAACAATAATGAAATACCAAAAAAATGTAGATGCATGATTTGTAGTTGGAAACTAGGAAAGAATCATAAGATGCAACTTAAGTTGGATAGAATAGAAAACATTGTAGAAAATTTTATGTGACAATAAAAGAAAATGATGGAACAACTAAGAAACAATTAGGTGGAAGGATGCATCAGAATGCATACCTATTAGATATGTACAATAATATGAAAAAGAAATGAAACAACAACAAACTCTTGTTGAGAAGGGTGGAATGATTCAAGCCCAATTTCAAAAAATTCATAACATCACTTTAGCTTCAAAAAGTTTGTAGTTTGTTGTTGTATATACTATTCTTAAAAAGGGTAGACCTATGTTTGATTTTATTGATTATAAATATCTATTTCAACTAGTTGATATGCAAAACCTTCCCAATGCCCATTGGTCAAATCGAAGTGGTTGGAAAATGGTAAAATATCTCTTATTGGTTGAGGAGGACCTTAAAGAGAAAGTAAAAGATGCCATATTCATTTCACTCTAAATTGATGAGGCAATTATTGTTGATAACACATCTTGGATTTGCATACATGTTTACACATTGCAAAATTAGTTAAGGCAACCTCATTTACTATCACTACATAAGATGGTGGAAATTGTAATGCAAAATTTTTTTACAATGTTATTGTAACCAGTTTAAAGGATATTGCGGGAATGAATGATATGAAAATATCCACTAAGTTAATATGTATTAAAGTTGATAGTGCTACTACAATGCAAGGACATAGGAATGGTCTTTGTGTTTGACTTTAGACGTCAAGTACCCCATATTTGATCCTCATTCATTGCATGGCTCATAGAATGAATCTTGCATATAGAATTGTGAAGAGTGGAAAAGCTTGTCCATGAAATACATGCTTATTTTTCATGCAATCCAAAAATATTTGTAGAGTTTCAAAAGAGTTACTAAAGATATAAAATTGTTAAAATATTTAGATACTAGGTGGATATCATTGTTTCAACCTGCATATAGAGTTTTTAAAGAATATCAATCCTTGGTAGGGTTTATGTATGCAAATCATAGGATAGTTGATAAGGTAAAATATTTGCTATACCGTATGACTGACTTGGAAACACTTCTCACATTATGTGGTATTCTTCCAATGTTTCAAGAAATGAATACTTTTATTAAACTTGCACAACAAAGATCCAATTTATATTTTTTATTTTATCAAGATGAGAAAACAAATATGTATGCATATTGATAGGTTGTACATGTAAGGAGAAAATTTTATGGATCCCTTGTTTGAGATTTGGAGAACTTTAACAAATATCAATGATCCAAAAATATTTTTGAAGTTCAACATCAACAATTATCATGGAAAGGAGATACCTTTAAACTATTTTGAAAAGTGATAGCATATAATTACATATGATGTTGAAAAAATTCCCATAACATACAAGGAATTTGATGTAGTTGTACACAATACAAATATTAAATTGAGAAAAATAGTAGAAACCTTAACAAGATAAATAAGAGATAATGTTCAAAGAGATGAATTGCTTGAGACCATGGGTGTGATGAACCCCATGTTCCTGGATCCTTGTACTAACTATAATAATATAAGTGAGTTGTTTATAATATATGGGTACTTTTGTTAAACATTTCACTAAATGTGTGGAAGTCAATGGTATTGATCAATGGTATTCTCAATAAAGAACTTTTGACAAAAAAATCAGGCCATTTTAGAGTACCAATGGTTGATCAAATTTCATGATTGACTAACCCTCATGATCTAGGTTCTATTACACATTTGTGGGATAAATTTTATTCCCATAGTCTCTTACATGATACGATTAGTGAATATTTTCATTTATATGAATTATATCAAACAATTATTTTGGGATATGTGGAAGATGAAAGGGTTTTTAGTGCATTATATTTTGTGAAATATAAAGTTTGTAATAGGCTGGATAAAATTTTGAAAAACTATTTGAGAATATATGTGTCATCTTATGAGCTAGACAAGTATCTTTATGACAGAGCTTTGGAATATTCAAAATCTCTAGCAGATAGAAGAGGTATCATTAATGTAAGCAAATAAAATGACACCAAGAAAATATAATAAAGAAACACAAGCGATTGTACTGAAATGACTTTGTATTGAATTTTGTGGAGCCTTGGTCTTCTTTTTATAGTGCTTTTGCTCGAGTGTGTAGGGGTATGATTGTAATGCTTTACTTGCTTTCTTAGATTACAGTGGGAAAAAGGGGAAGAAACCCCTCTTGCAATTACAAATGAATGATGGTACCAAATGTCTTCTCTGCTACAATTAATTTGTGGATGGGCTTCAACTATCCTTATGGGTCATCCTTTGCTCCAGCAACATCCAATGACCTATAACCTACACACATGAGCTTGCAAAAAAATGAGGCTAGTAGCACCTATTGATATAAATTAAAGAAAACCACCAAACCCTAAATAGAATGCTTGCACACTATTTAACAAGATGCAGAGAATAGAAAACAAATAAACCAAATTGCCTTGTTGATACCTGATTCAATTTGTGTCCATGAGGGCTGAAAATATCGCTAAGTAGATGTGGGACCACATTTTGGGACTAGATAAATGTAGTCCTACATCTTTGTAGATGCAGAGCCACATATGTGTCTATGTAGACACCTTGTCGCATTTGGATCTATGTTATAGAACTACTGGAAATATATTCAAGGCCTCGATATCTTGATCTTTAGATTTATATTAGGGTTATTCTTATGATTTTGGCAAAGTGTCATTACAAATTTTTGGGTGGTCTCACTCACAAAGGTGAATTGGGTTTTATAACCATTTGGAAGGTTAGTATTAGGGTTTGGCGATGACGAGCTAGCATTACCAAATGGTAAGCTAGGATTAAGATTTGGATAGTGGCTAGGATTTGGAAATAATATATATATAACGAATGGCTAGGATTTGGTGTCTACAAATGCCCCTTTTTGTATCGAGTTGTGTAGAACACAATGTGGTACAAAAATAAGAGACACCTAGTTTTATTAGATGGATAAATGGACTCTTTCCTTAATGCGCAAGAAATAATTCTAGAAAATTTAATTTTAGCTTTCCCCTTCAATTGGTGAATGGGTAAAGAATGAAACCCACGAGTCAATTGATTGAATGTGAATGATGAAATGGGTGGATGTGATGGATGCAAATGTTGAAAATCAAGATCAAGTTGGTTGCCCCAAGTTTGGGGTATATCTATGTTATCAAAATTTTGCCTTTGGTAGCATTAGGTGCAATTTGATATGATATATGGAATAGCTATTGTAGGTGCAAGTTTGACCTATTTGTGATTGGAGAAATGCCTACCAATTTGAGTTTTTTTTAAATTATTCTGCTTTACAACCCTGTGGAGAGGGATTAATGAAAACCTTGGGCAAATTTTCTTGAATGTAGACACATTGCAATTTGAGGGACCAAACTACTTTTATTTCAAATGTGATGATATGGGATGATGTTTTGGATACATTGATGGGTTGATTTGATGGTTTTGTGAAATTTTGGATTATTTTGGGATATTTTGAAGTGTTTTGGGTATTTTATGACTTTTGGTCACATTCAAAAATTAAGCACCCAAATCAATTCAATTTATCACAAAATAATATGTGATGATGGGATTGATGCTTGGATGAGCTAATGTGATGATTTTATGGGGTTTTGCACTATTTTGGAGTCTTTTGAAGCCTTCTACAACATTTTGAGAACAAACACATGACTGCATCTATGTCTTCCTAGATGTAGAGGTGCATCTGGTCCTTTGAAAATGCAGAGGTGTGTCTTCATATGCCCTTTAAATGTAGGGTCACATCTGAATGCACCTTTCAAATGTGGGGGTGTATCTACAAGCACAATTTAAGCTATAAAGGTTTGTTGGGGTCATTTTCACTTCATTCTTGCGTTTGAGAGATTTGAAGTCGGCGTTTGAGAGGAGAAGAGTGAATGAGTTTGGCGATGGTGATGGAGGGAGCTGGCGTAGTGGCTAGAGCTTATGGGAAGGTGTTGAAGGTAAGTTCTTCTAGCCTTCTCATTTATTTTTGCAATTATTTTTCAAGTTTTTGTTGAAGTTTTTTTTTTACAATGAAAAGAGAGGGCAAAATTTTTGAAAATGTTATTTTTACACATGTATGATATACTAATGTGTATTTATTTTTGTTTGTGTTGTAGTTGAATATTTTGGAGGCTCGACATCGATTTTTGTCTATCTTGCCTAGGGTGAAGAAGGCACTAAAGGAGACCAACTAGGAGTGGTTGTGGAAGATGGGATTGGATGGGTGTGTACGAGTTGAGGTGGTAAGGGTGGATGAGAGGTACCTCTTTGCCTTAGCAGAGAGGTGGGATATAGACAGGGGGACCTTCTAGCTCTCGATAAGGGAGATGATGGTGATTCTTGAAGATATCTATTGCATCTTTCATGTACCTATGGAGGGATTGCGTATTCAGGTTGGATGGGATAAGGGGTTTGAGATTAGTCATATATATGGTGATGCTTAGGAGGATGCAAATATTGGTAGTGACATATAATATTTGGAGATGTACTTGAAGGAGTTGAAGGCATTACCAACCTATGTGATGTTCATTTTGGCCAATATGTTATTGTCAAACAACACAGGATGCAGGTTCTCTTGGAACCTAATTAGGTTGGTGTACAACATGATTGATGAGCCGCCTTGAGTGTATGCTTGGGTGCATGCCTTACTAACTCAGGTGTACATGGAGTTGTATGAGGTGAAGAGGTGAGGGCAAAAAGGATTGAGGTGTAGTCTACTTCTTTAGATCTAGAACTAGGAGCATTTTAGTGTAGCTCATCCCATGGATTTACCTTGCAAGTGGGATAGGGAACATCCCTATGCACTCTAGTGAGAAGATGAGAAGACACGATCAAGCCATTTAAGTCATAGAAATTAAGAGTACAAGGAATTATGGGTAATATTGAAACCTAATCAGTATATTAGTAGCCATGGTGAGGGGCTAGGTGGTATATGGATGAGAAACATCTATGATAGACTAGATGAGCTACATGGGTTGTTGGGTGCCATGGTAATGAGGTAGAGTTGATCCAATTCTTGCATGTTATATGATATTTTGGAATATGATAGGGGATTCATAATTCCCTAGTGATCTATAGATTCTATGGTGACGAGTTGGGCTTACCCTATGCTTATTCTTGGGGGTGGAGTTAGAGGATGATGTCGATATGGATATCCTGAATGTGGATGACATTGAGACTATAGTTGACTATGATGCTTGGTTTGTTTCTAAGCCTCCATGAGAATTGAGTCAGGTGGTGTATGAGGTTAGTTGAAATGATGGAAAGACTACAATCAAGATAGAGGAGACTCCTCGATGACAAAGATATCATTGAGACAATGGTAGGGGGATGCAATCGAGGGTCAACGTGGATCAAATTATTAAGATTGGAGGTGATGGTGAGATTGGAGGTGATAGTGGGGGTGTTATAGAGGATATTTTTGAGAGACCTATAGCACAAAGTGAGGAGTGGTATGTACTCTAGGCTGAGTGATATATCTTGGTTGAGGAGCAGGATCGACTCATACAGGTTGTGGTAGAGCAGGATGCATGGGATGCTGAGTTGGTGAGGTGTGGGGAGAGATGGATGCTTAGGATGTCGATATTGCATGACTATGGAGGGAGGTGGAGGGACTATGAAGTTCCTTAGGTGGAGGTAATGATATAGCTATGATAGATACCCTTCATACAGAGATAGCAAAGAATGATGGGTGTATGAGATATGATTTATCTCTACTTTATGTAGAGGAGGATCGTACGTGTCATAGGAGGAATATATTTGATTATTGGAGGATCGACTTATGCCAGGAGGTATATCACTACCTCTACAAACATCTTCTTTGATATCCAACTCTAGTACGCAGAGTGAGTCCAAGAACAATAGTTATCGCTCTAGAGCTCCACAATGTCCTCATCCATTAGTGTCATAGGATTTTGGCCATGGGCCTCATTTTGTACCTCCTAAGGATCATAGTGGTGCTAGCTAGTAGCGCTTATTACTTCTTTTTGTAGTTTTCATTTTTGTATATGAGACTCAGTGCTCTATTGTATGCAAGCTTTGAGTGTACTTTGTACTTGCGATTCATATATAGTATACATGGCTTTTCTTTTATGTATTGTTTTGTGTTTTACTTTTTGTGTTCCTTTTATTATGGTTGTATGTATGGATGCATATATATATATATATATGCTGTTGTGAATACATTAGGAATGATGTGCATACTTTATTATGATGATGAACTTATGGTATCATTGCTCTAATGATTATTCGTAGAGATTCTTACTTGACCAGTTTTATCTTTGTTGCTTAATAAAGAGCACCAACATATAATGGTGAAATATGAAGTGACCTAAAATGCAATGGTAATATGGGATGGAGAGTGGCTTATAACCTTGCTTATATTACAGATAAATAAACTAGAGTTATTTTTCAAAGACTCAAACATCCTAGTGACCTCAAGCAAAATCATCTATTAATCTCCCAAATTCATAAGGTATCAAGGTTGTCCTAGCGTAGTCAAATTTCTCAAGGACCAATTGTGTGCAATGGATGTTCATTTTTCCAAGTTTTATAATTTATGGGTTGTTTGCATTTGTGCTTAGGTTCATGTCTATAGTGTCTTCAATTGCCATGTGTGAACCCTCTTCTAGTTTATGGGACATCAAGATTAAATGAATGTCATCGATGACATTATTGAACTCTGTTGGCATAGTCTTTTATTTCAGTGTAAAATACAGAAGAAGCAAAGGTTGAAGGTGAAGACAGCAGAGTAATGTAAGCGGTAGAAGATCTTAACAATTTCTTTGAAAGGATAAATTAAAAAATAGATAGGGGTTATGAGATCCGATCCACGTTGGTGAGGCTTATGTCAATATGAATTGGTTTTGCCAAATCATATGGATTGTAGAGGGGTGTCATCAAGTCAACAAAAAACATGTTAACTTGGTGGAAAAGGGGTGGTTGTGATGTGGAGGGTGGATTTTATCATTTTCCCTCTCAAGGGAGCATCTAGCCTAGGATTAGTGGATTAACCTAATGTCATTGAGGCAGCCAAGATGGTAGTGGTGGATTGATAGGTGTCTCAGGTCACTCTAACAGGAGAAGCAAATGAAAGATGATTTTATGGATGGGAAATAGATGAAGGTAAAGCTCATATTTCTCTATGAATGGTGCAACTAGGGCCGACTCTTCTATGAAACTATTTGAGGTAATCGATAGTGCTTCGTATTCCTCATATGAGTCTTCCTCAAAGTCATCATCAAAAATAGAGTTTATCATAGCAATGTGTGGTCTCATTTTTGGAAAGGTCTCGTACAGAAGAGGTGCAAATGCAAGGTCTATGTATTTATCTTCGCTATCATCGCTATCCTCATCCTCATTATCCTCTTAAAAATATATAGTGACTTGTTCGAATGCCTACTCAATGAGGAGAGTAGAGGATAGTGACTTGAATCCTAGGCCAAAGTAGTCATGCACTTCATGATAGCGGGGCTCAACGATGTCATGAATGCCTTGTTCGTGTCATCCTAGCCCATATCCTTGCTAGTTAACCTAATGAAAGTATCTCATTGAGAAATTTGGGTTGGACTTATATTCTATATTGGTACAAACTTGTTGTCTAGGTTCATCAAGAGGGAGTGGATCAGACAAATAATCGACTCTCCCATATATGGAGTTTATTCTATTGGAAGTTGAACCCATGTTATAAATTGCACCTATGGCTAGAGGTTGGTCATATGGGCGATTACAGTTCCTAAAAGTCTTAATAGCAGGTGGATTTATTTTGATGCTCTCATCTATATTCTCACCAATGCTGGGATTGGTGATATGGACTGTAACTTGGGTTGGAATGGATTTGGATGAAGTGGGTGTGGAGGTGGAGGCTCCAAGAGAAACCTGTGGCTCAAATGGTGGAGGTGAAGGAGGATCTAACTGAGTGGTGTGGCTAATAGGTTGAGGCTCAGGACAAGGTGGGGTGATGATGAGTGTTGGTTGACTTGGATTGGGTGGTTGAATCTATGATGTGGAGGCTTACCCCCTCTATGTGACAGTTGGAGAGATGATATGCTAATTTTTTAGGGTATGTTATGAGATGTGGCTTTATCAATGTGTGGTTTGATTTGTAGGGTGATTTGATATGATTGGAAAATTATATGATGTTGATGTGAAGGCATGATTTGGGTTAATGGTTTGGGATGTGGATGGATGATCAACTATGGGAAGAGCCTCTTGTATGGATGTTTTTGATTATGTATTTTGGTGCGGGGCTGATTGAGTGGTGATGGAAGTGATGGATAAATGTGTGGATGGGAGTGATGGTTCATATAGATTTGAGACCAAGTTACAGTACTTAAATGGTTCTATGTTAGCTGGTATACAATGTATTTATCCCTTATGCACATATTTCAAGCATTAGTCCAACATTGAGGGGACGCTTTTCATTTCTTTATTCTAGGAATGCCCAAAGTATGTTATAAGTCATGGTTCCCTCTATAGTATAGAATATGGTGTTGATAGTCTTAACCCTCACTCTCACAGGTTGGACAACTATTTTGACTGTAGAACATAGGGTTATTGGGAATAAAACTGATGAGATATTTTATAAATGAAAATGTGTTACATATATAGCCAGAAGGCCTATATGATAATATGACAAGTATCAATATAAACTGACAAGTATCAAAATAGAGGCATAATGCACATTAACAATATTCTAACATTCCTCCTTAATGTGCACTATCCTAACTATAGAAAAAACAAGTCAACATTAGGTAACATTCCCCCTTAATGTTGACTTCTCTAAAAGAACCCTATCATCCTTATTTATTACATGATTTTGTCTAGGCCCATGCTCTTTGTGCTTGGATCTCCAACTGTGAATAATGCTAGATCAACAGTGTATACATCTCAGTCTATTGCCTCAGGGTCAGCCACTTCCTCAGGTCTGTTACCTCTGGGTCAGTCGTTTAAGTGCCTCAAGATCATTATGGGTGCCTAAGGGTCAGCAACTTCTAGGTCTATTGCCTGTGCAGGTCATCCTCAAAGGATGTTTCCTCTCGTAGGTCACTGACTAGGTTCATCATGAATATCATCCCCCCTCATGGTGAACTCAATCTAGAAGGTTTCGATCTCTATCAAAAATGTACCTTAATACAAAATAAAAAAATGAGCCATATAAAAGTGTTGATATCTGCCAAAAATGCACTCAATACAATAAAATAATCCATAGATCCAAATTTGGAGGAGAAGAAGAAAGAATAGAATAGAATCTTTTGAAGTGTCTTTGTCTATAGTCTTTAGAAGTTGATCTAAAAAAAACCTCGGATAGAGTATAGGGTGTCTATGTATGTAGTCCCTAGAGTAGGTGTCCTTATGGTGACCTCTCATCCCACCTGTGTGTATGGGTAACCAACCGCTACATCCACCAAGTGCTATAGAGAAGGCAACTAGATACTAGGATCACTTAAAAATTACCTTGGATTATTGGGTACAACCGAGAGTGCACTACAAGGTATAAAAATTTTGAGGTTAAAAAGGAGAAATGAAACAATCTCAAAATTAGGATTGGACACCACCATTGTGTCCATCATGAAAAAATCTTTTCGATGACTATAAATACACCTATAATTCCACTCTTAATGGGGTCATCATTTTGTTGAAAAACAACATCCTTTTTTTATCTACAAGCAGAGATACAAAAAATGAAGCGGATATGACACCAGGTGCCAGTGTCACTCACATATGGTCGATAACAGCCTACCGCTCCATCATATAAACTTCTCACAAACTCCATGTGAGAAAAAAAAATCACGCTCACCACACCGTACGACAACATTCATAACTTTCTCCACATTAGGTAACATTAATATAAATTCTCACAAACTCCACGTGAGACAAAAAAATCATGCTCACCACATTGGACTGCAACATTCTTAGCTTTCTCCACATTAGGTAACATTAAAACCATAAATTATAAAAACCACACATTAGGTAACATTAAAATCACAAATGAATATTTTCCATTGACCTTGATGGTCGCATCTCCCGTTCACAATACCGTCGTTGCCACTGTTGCGCACCATGCCTTTGCACCATGTCAGAAAAATAAAGCATGCCTCATGCTTTCTAGCATCTATCGAGTTGTGCTTTGTGCGAGAATTCACCTTGGTCGTCGAGTTTCCATTACTGAATCTAAGTCATCAAGCAGGTAAAATATTTGACCCTTTTAGATGGATTCTCGGACCTACCCATCACGCGATCAAACGTCCACTAACTGGCAACAGTCACTTCTAAAGCTCTCCACTCTACCACATCGAAAGCAACTCCCACAGTTGTTGATGTTATTCCCATTGGCAGAGAAGCATCACGTCAACATATGGGCGCCACTTATTGTCGACGATGACTATGGAAGAAATTTATGAACTTTTTTGTACTCATCGTTATAGTAATTGTCGATGCAAACAAAAAAATATCCACTTAAAAAAATATATCACCACTCTTCCACTGTGTATGGCACAGAAAAAATATAGCTCTTTGGCAGAATAAAAAAAATAATAGGCATAGAATATCATGAAAAACAGTCAATCCATGGCCAAAAAACTTTGAAATACATGCAATGGTGCAACAACGATCAATCCAAGGAGTAAAAAATGCTCAAATCCCCTCCCATATTAAATAGGCTCCAAAGGTGAGAGCCCCATCTTCATATTTGGCAGAAAAAATAGCAAGCTCCTTCATGACAAGCAAAAAACACAAACTAGATCTACCTTGAATGCATAACTCATCTACTTTATCCATGTAGTTGCAAAGGGTAGAGGACCCCAATTCACAAAATCATCAAACCACCATGCGAAAGTAGTCCACATAAAGAATATTCGGCCCCCACCACCAGTCGATCTCTGCTACAAGAAAAAAATAGCTTCACACTCTATACGCACAACTCCACGAAAACAAACAATACATCCAAAGAAGTAATATGAATTAAAAAAATATCTCCTTAAAGATCTCAAATACCACCGCTATCCTCCTAGATGCTAATAACAAAGAAAATAATATGGCCATTGAATCTTCACCTTGGAATCTTCACTGGGCTAGCTCTAAAAAACATTTAAAACTGCAAAAAATCCCTCATGGAAATAACAGTGTCAGGCATGATCTGCTTGCACTCCTTCTACTATGCCTCCATCAACCGAGATCGATTCTTCTTTTGTAGAGAAATTAACCGCTGGTAGCGTCCTCTCAAGAAAACAACAAATCTTGCCAAACTGGGGATGCCACCTACACCTTCTTATCAATGTTGACGTCTGACTCCGAGCAGGGAGGATGCAATCTCATGAGAAAATGGAATTTATCATCCCTTCCTTTAATTCTTCTATGTTCTGTTAACATCCAGTTGCTTCTATGTTAAATTTTGAAATTTAACCCCACCAAGGAGCACGAACAGGCAAATGCCACATTAATATTTCTCGATGTTTGGTGCACAGTTTGGAACAACTCAACAGTGTGGGCCATCAAAGTTCTGGCTAAACTTATGACTACGCTCCATCCACAAACTTATTTTGCACATGATCTACCATTTTATTGGACGTAAAAAATCTTCTTGGAGCTTTGACTCTTCAGTCCATATAATGTCATCGGTGCCTATATCTTCTCCATGTTTTGTCGCAATATACAACTCTGACATACAACTCGTAAACCAAACTTCGAGTTTTTTTTTCAAGGGCGGGTCCACACATCTGATTTTTTTCACCCGATAACGTCAAAAAAGGTGGAGTGATCTTTCACGGAGAGTGGACTGCCTGAATTTTTCAACGGGTGGGCTATTTAAATTTTGGGAAAAGGTGACTAAATCGTGAAAAACTCGTCACAATTATGCCATAAAAAAATATCGTGAATCAAATCACCCATGCCTCCCACACAACGGTATAGGCTCTTTATTTCTTTTGCAAATTAGAAAGACCATATCTTCTCCACCGTGGGTGCTGCATCCTCACATGCCAGTTGTTCGTCGAACCTCAAAACCAAAAAATCACACTGAATTAACTCTGATTCAACAACTGCATAGACTGATGTCAATCTCGTTGATTATCACAACATATTCCTCCAGTGTTGCGACGTCGATCACTTCAAGAAAAAAATAGCAACAAAAAAAATACAATATCCAGAACTTTGATTTGTGGTTCCCCACTCGGCATCACCATTGGGAGTTTGTGCAAACACAATGCATAAAAATAAAACGTCTTTATGCATTGCTGCTATGATACTCAAGCTATAGGTAAGCATCAATTTGAGTTGTCTCTCGTTAATGTATATATACCATAGAACTGGTAAAACCTGCACAAAAAAATCTACACCATTTACAAAAAAATGACAAACTTTACTCCTCAACATCTCATGGCTCCAAGCAATGATTGCTTCAGGGGTAGCCATGAGTTCTTCTCCATTGTTTTCTATTTTTTGATCCACAAGAGTGGAGAGCATACTCCCTAAGCAATGGAGAAAAAAATGAGGGAGAAATAAGAGGAGGAAAATGAGGGGGGGATTTTCATGAGGGAAATCCCCCTCAAGCTCACAAGGCAGGAAAAGCCTGGAGCTCTGATAACAAATGTTGAGAATAAAACTGATGAGATATTTTACAAATAAAAAAGTGTTACATATATAGGCAGGAAGCCTCTATGATAATATGACAAGTGTCAAAACAAAGGCATAGTACACATTAACAATATTATAACAAGAGCATCATTGAAAGCTCACAAGGTGAAGGTTAATTTTATGATATGTAAATATGGAAGGTTAAGGTGTTGAAATATTGTGGTAGTGATGATATTGATAGAGGAACCATTGTCGATCAATAATTTTTTAAATGGTTTATGATCAATATGAGCAATGATATACAATGGAGGATCTGGTGACTCTGATGGCATTGTATTGATCTCAAAATCATAAAATGCAATTGAGGGCTCCATGCACTTTTGAAAACTCTCTACAAAGTTGTTAAAGGCATTGGGATCTTGAGTCTAAATTTCAATGGACTTTAGGATATCCATCAATGCCTCTCTATGTGGGGGAGACTATTGTCAAAAATTGACAACTTGGCTAAGGTCAACTTGAGGCTATGCGTCAACTGACTCATCAATGTGATAGATGGTCTTGGTTTCTGACTTGGAATGTGAATGGATGGAAGTGGGTTGGTTTGATTTGGTTGTCGAGGAATGCTAGGTGTTGATGTTGCCTATGGGAGTACCACTTGAGCTGGTTCACTTGATTTTTGTGTTCTATTTATGCTCTTTTGATCGCGGGTGACTACATAAACAACACCTACAAAACATGGGTACTGTTGTGTACTGTATATGTGATTCACTTGATTAAGGATAGCTATAGAATTTGAGGTCTCTATTGCTTATTGGTGATCCTCACAATGAGGCAGTGGTGTTTGATAGATGCCAAGGTTTTAATTTTGTTGTGCTAAAGGGTTGTCAATCTTGAGAGTCCCCTTCTCAATAAAGTATTGCACATTATTATTGAATGAATAACAATCATTTATATCATGACCTTTCTGTCAATGATATATACAATAGTGGTACTCCTTATAGTTTTTTCCATGAGGCTTGTTGGGATCCTTGGTTTTAATCTGAGGTAATGTGATGTATTGCACTTCATACAACCTTTGGAAGATGATGGATAATAGCTCCGATAGTGGTGTATAATTACGGGGTGGTCGATTGTATTGTTGGTATTGGTTTTTGTTTATAGTTGGAGCTTGGTTATGCAATTGCTATAGGGGTGGAATAATTTGATAAACCTATTGTTGTAGTTATTGTTGTTGTGGGGATGTTGAAGTTGTACTTGATATTATTGAGTTTGCATTGGTGGTTGGATCAAGACTACTTGATTTACTTGGCCTCCTTTGAATTGGCCATGATTGTTTCCTTTTTGACCTTTGTTTTGCCATTCCTTTTTATTTAACTTGATCTCACCCTCTTGAATATTGATTTCCTCAATAACCCAGGCTTGGGTGAGAGCTTCCTTGAATGTTCTATACTTTTGCAATTGAAGTAGCAAGGATATGGGTTTGGAACAACTCCTTGTGAATATTCATGTTAATTTTTCCATAGGGATAGTGAATATCAATTTGGTGATGACCGCCCTCCAGTGGTTTCCAAAATCATAAACCGATTCGTCTTCAAATTTTTGTAGGTTGAACAAGTTGGTTAATGTTGTCTTCTTCCTAACATTCAGGGAAAAGTGCTCTAAGAATTGATCTTCCAATTGCTTGAAAGTAAAGAGGTTGTGATGTGTCAAATGATTGTACCACTCTAGAGAATCTCCTCAAAATATTTGAGGAAAGGTTTGGGGTATCAAGGCATCATTATCTTGTATCCTAAAACATGCATTAATAAACACACTTACATGCTCTATGGGATCCTCTTACCCTTTAAACTAATCAAACTTTGGTAAAGTGAAATCCACCAGATAGGGTGGCGATGATATCGAAGGATGTATCGAATGATTGACCAGTTATCTTAGGGTTGGTTTCTGGTATATCATGTCAGGTGTTTGCACAGCCAAGCTGTTAATATGATTTTGTAGAAATTAGAACTTGAGATCCTCTAATGGTGCTTGGAATCCTTGGTTTTTTTGGTAAGTGTAGGTGGGTGGGGTTTGTTAAGTGATGAATTGTTGTGATGAAATGAGATTCTGGTTGGCTAAGAAATTGATGTGAGTGGGTATTTGATGATGTTAAATATTTTATTGGAATTGGTTATGGAGTGATTGATGTGGATGATATGGAGGTTGATGATGATGTGAAATTGGAGGAATGGTTGTGTGTTGAGTTGATGAGGTGATGATATTGTTAAGTGGATGAGTGAGTATGGTTATTGTGGATGGTCAAGATGCCCAGGATGAATCTTGAGAAAAAAAGATTTTTTGGTTTGAGGTGGGATGATGATTCAAATATACCACTTATGATTGGTGTTGTGATGTGGGGTGAACACTTTGATTGACACTACCTATAAGCAATTGCTATATATATATATATATATTGCAATGTTTGTTGTATGGCAATCATATATGGGGGTTGCATTGTTGCATAGGTGGTAGAAGTTTGCATATGATGAGTGGACACAACATGAGTCAAGGTTGGTGGAGGATAAGTTACGAAGGGGATTACGATCGAATGAGAAATGGCATGGTGCATAGGGTCAATGGATCCATATCATGTAGGTGGGATGAAGGTTGACACTTGTGAAGCACCATTGGTATGTGCTTCAAAGAGTAGGTTAGAATAGATGGTGGTGTGGGTGGATGAAATAGATATGTATGGGTTGAATGACGATGGTGGATTTTGGTTCAAGGATATGAGTTCGAAGAGGGGGCTAATGAAGAGATGACTAGTGTTGTTAGGGTGTGAATAGGTGGGTTCCTATTGAAAGGTAGGAATGGGTTAGGGTGGAATGGTAAGGGACAATAAATATGGGAAGGCAAAGATCAAATAAACTCTTAGGGTGTCAAAATCTATGTAGATAATGTAATTATCAGAAGGTGTGGACAATTCAATGCAGGGGTCTCAAGGATAGAAGTGTGGATTGCCCTCTACATCATGTTTGTATTTGAGGTGGATTTTATGTGAGAGAGTCCAATGAAAAATTTGAGATACATAGTCCATGACACATCAACTTGGCCAACCATAGAATTGGCTAGGGGATGGGAAGTTTGAGTGAAGTGCTCCATGGGTGAAGATGGTTGGCTTGCAGGTAACTGCCTCATAGTTTTGGCTTGACTTCGGGTCAATACCATAAGCTAGAGGAACAACAAGTGTGAAAGGTATGTGTGTGTCAATATGTGAGATCTACACTATGAACCAAGAAAACAATCACACCAAGCAAACAAAAGTTTTCAATTTTTGCAATATTCTATTTTGAATTTTTTTCTTTTCTTTTTTTTTTTTTTTGAATTTTTTTTTGTGTGTGTTTTATGTAAACCCTAGGCCTAAACACTATGCAAGGTGAGTAGAGTTATCCTCAATAGTAACTAGTTTCTTGGTGATGAAGTCCAAGAAACTGTTGTTACTAGCTAGGGCTTATTCTAGGGATATTTGATGGTTGGTGAAATTATCCGACTCGTTTAGGAGGTTTTCCTTGCACTCATCACATAGTGGTGTGGCATATTAAAATGTGCAAAGTGTGTGTGTTGTTTTTTTTTTTCTATGTTTTTGTAAATAGAAAACATAAAATTACGCTAAAATGCAATCTATTATGCAATTATGATTTATTGCCTATAAATACAATCCAAAAACATATAGAAGGGGCCCTAAGATGCTTTAGATACACAAAATCTAGATTCATAGGTGTATTTAGGATTGAGCAGATGCATAGCTACGTTTGTTTAGACACAAAGTCACGTTTAGAGTTAACCAAACACAAATCTGCATCTCTATGTGTCAAAAATAGAATAGGGTAGATCCAAAACCCTAATGTGACCTAAGATGCTCTCTAGAATTAAAACTTGCCCCTAGATGCAACTAATATGATTTTTGAAGCCTAAAAAGACAAAGAAATGCCCTAAAATACCATCTTATTTTGGATTTTTGCAATAAAAACTTAAAATACCTACAAAAAATCCTAAAATGCTTACAAAATGCTTGATCTACTACCTACACTTAAATACAAAGAAAAGTAGAGATTTATTTTTCTTTTTCTTTCAAAAGTAAAAAAATAGATTTAGGGTTTCAAAAATGGCTTCCCTAAAAATATTTCACTTTCTCCTACCAGCTCTCCAAACGTGGCATCGCGTCTGCTCAGGATCTTAGATGCAAAGGAGTATCTAATAAGGACCCTATATATAGAGTGTTGGACATTTTGAGTCACTAAGCTAAGAGTTGTCATTGATGTCAAAAGGATCTATGTAAGTAAGCACTATGTTTGTGTTTCACAAAGAGCTTCATGAGAAGCAAAGGTTTTTGATCAAAGGTTCAAGAAGGGATGCATGGCATTTGGTTCCAAAAGGAGCTTCAAGGGAAGCTTTGCAAAAGGTTTTTATTTAAAACCATGGATGGCAGATTTGAAATGGGTTTTTCTTAAAACCCAAGTTGGCTTTTCATTTCATCAAAAAAGGTGCCCATGATGGAGAAATTTAATTTTAAAGGTTTTATTTAAAACCATGGATGGCAGATTTGAAATGGGTTTTTCTTAAAACCCAAGTTGGCTTTTCGTTTCATCGAAAAAGGTGCCCCGATGATGGAGATATTTAATTTTAAAGATTTAGTTTAAATTTTAATTTATTTAAAATTTAAATTTAAATTTTAAAATTAAAATTAAAAGTTTATCCATCGACGTCATGAAGGAAGTTTCAAAAAGGCCGACATTTCCAAAGCAAAGGGAAGGCATATAAATATGCCATTGAATTTTTTAATTCATTCATCCTTGCTCATTGATATTTGTGCTTGGTATTTGTGAAGAAAAAGAGCTCGTGTTTTTCGTTTAAGTGAGCGAACATTAAAGGGAGACAATGACCACTTCCCAAAATGCATTGGGCAACATGGCCTAGTGGCAGCTTGGATTGTGCAAAGGTGTTGGTGACAAGGAGGTTGTGCATTCGATTCCCGCAAGCATCATTTTTGGCTTTGTTCTGTTGAGGTGCCCAAGGTGCATACTTTTTGCTTGGCGGAAGAGGGTGAAGGATAAGAAGTGGGTGGTGCTTCTTTTTCACCAATGAGCCCGTAGCTCGTGCGGCAGCTTGGTCGCGGCTAGGGCGTTCACGTTGGGGCAAGACGAGGGTTCGATTCCCCTCGAGGTAGGTATTAAGGTTTTTATTAATATTTTGTTTGGATTGCCTAAGGTGGAGTGATAAGGGGTAAAGGTGCTTCGTTAGTTGATTTGTTGAGTAACCTTAGGGAATAAGGTCATGGTGGTTGTTTGAGTTGTGAATTATTTTTAATTGTGATTTTTGAAATTGTTAGGAGTAATAAGGGTTTTTGATAAAGTTCTTTTTAGTGAAAGTTATTTTGAGTAAGGGTTTTCTTTTAAAAAGAACTTTGGTGGATGTTAAAATAAAGTAGGAGTAATAAGGTGTTATTTGGATATTATTGTTGTGTTATTACTCAAGATCTCTAACCCTTGTTAAGAGTTGAAAAAGAAAGTGTGTTGAGTGTGACAGATTTAGTGGACAACTCATAAGGCATCAAAAAGGTATGAGTAATACTCTCCATTGATTTTATTTGGGTGGTTGATTTTTGAAATATCATTGGAGTGAAAAGGATTGATTGTGGTTTCCTTTTCGAAAGTGGTTGAGTTAATGCTTCAAGGTTTTATGGATTGTGAGTTGTGATTAAACCTTGTTTGATAAGCATTATTGTTTAGACCATTGGTTGAGTGAAGTACTTTGAGTTTATGCTTCAAGGTTTTATGAATTGAGAGTTGTGATTAAAACCTTGTCTTATTAGCATTGTTGTTGAAGCCAATGGGTGATGCAAAGAACTTGAACTTGAGTTAGAAAAGAACATGAGTATCATTGTTATGTAAGATTTGTTGTTGAGCATTGTTGGAAACATTTTGAGTTAGTTGATTCATGCTTGGACTAGGGTTTGTGAGAAAGAGTTGTTTCTTGAAGTGATTGGTTGAGTAGAGTTGATTGAGCCTAGTCAAGTGGTTGCATGAAGTGGTTGTTCAAGTTCCATGAAACAAACTATTCTATATTCTGATTGAGTTGAGATTGAGCCTTGAGAATAGAACATATTGAGTCTCTAACAATTCTCTTTATGCTTCTATGAGATTGAGTTAAGATTGAGCTGAGTTGAGATTGCTTTGAGTTGAGATTGGGATTTGAGTATAGAACATATTGAGTCTCTAACAATTCTCTTTATGCTTCTATGAGATTGGGATTTGAGTATAGAACATATTGAGTCTCTAACAATTCTCTTTATGCTTCTATGATATTGAGTTGAGATTTTGTTGAGCTGATTTGAGGTAAGTCTTTGAGAAGGCTTGTGGACTATTTTTAAGATTTTGTGAAAGCTTGCTATGCAGATTTGAGCAAGTCCTAGAGAGGACTTATTGAGCATATTTGGACAAGTTTAGTGAGCTTTAATGAGCAGTTTGAAGAAATGAGTAGGTTTGAGTGAGCCTATTAAGATTAGATTTGAGCAGGTTCTAAGTGAGCCTATTGAGCAGATTTGAGCAGTTTCTGAGTGAGCCTATTGAGCAGATTTGAGCAGGTTTCAAGTGAGCCTATTGAGAGATATTAGAGTTAGACCTATTGAGTAAGCCTATTGAGAAGATTTGAGGAGGTTTTGAGTGAACCTATTGATAGAGATTTGGAGGTGATAGAGTATAGAGGATAGAGTCTCAGTGGATAGAGATCCAATAGCCAGGACAATTGAAGATAGATCTGAGTGAGGAGTCTTCAAGTGGAGAGAGATCCACCAGTCAGTGCAATAGAGAGACAGAGTCTTCTAGAAGATCACTAGCCAGAGCAGAAGGGGAAAGAGTTCTCCTATGGAAGAGATCCATGAACTTGAGATTTAGGGGATCAACATCTCCTTTGGATAGAGGTCCATAAACATTGTAATTGGGAAGGATTCCCAAGAGATTGATTGAGAAAGTTTTAGCAAAATATTTTCTTCGTGGAGTAGCCCGCATTGGGTGAACCACGTAAATTATTGTGTCACTTTTGTGGATGGTGTTTTATGCATTGCTTTGATTACTGCTATTGATACTGCTATCTATACACTACATAATATTGAATTGAAAAGAAAAGTAAAAAGTGGTCTTATACTGTTCACCCCCCTCTCAGTATAAGCTTGTGTTCTTCAATTGGTATTAGAGCGGGTTCCTTCTGAAGAGTTTGATAACTTGAAGGAAAAGTGGTCTAAGAACACAATGGATCACAAGGATCAAAAGGATGGGTCCTTCAATAATGCAAGTACCAGTATTTGATGGAAGTGACTTCTTGTATTGGTGTATGCTGATGAGATTTCACCTGATGGCACTTGGAAATGAAGTTTGGGATGCAGTGGAACTTGGATATGATTCTACAGTCAATCCTCCTACAGATAAGGAAGGTAAGCTTCTAATGCATGCAAATTCAAGAGCTATGAATGCAATTATAAAAGGATTGGGTAGATCAGAATCTATGAAGGTTATGGATTGTAAAACAACAAAAGATATGTGGGATCTACTGCATGACATATATGAGGGTGATAAAGGTGTCAGGAAAGCTAAGATCAAAAATATCAAAGGAGAATTTGAGAACTTAAGAATGAGAGATGATGAAAATATTCGTGATTATCTCAGTAAGATTGATGAACTTGTACATGAGATGAGAGGTCTTGGAATGAAGGTTGATGAATCTGATGCTTGTGATAAGATCTTGAGAACTCTTCCAAAAAGGTATAGTGAAAAGGTTTTTGCTATAGAAACATCAATTGATAGTGATTCTTTGACAAGGAATTCTTTGCTTGGCATGCTTACTACTTTTGAGATAAGAACAAAAGATCCTATTCCTCCGAAAGAAGTTGCATTCAAAGTGGACAAAAATAAAAAGGGTAAAAAGATAGAATCAAGCAGTGAGTCATCTAGTGATGAAGAAGCTAACTATGGTAGAAGAGATAAAGGTTCCAAAATATTCATAGATGTAAGATCTATTAAGTGCTTCAATTGTGGAAAGTATGGACACTATGCGATAGAGTGCAAAGAGCCAAAGTACAACAGTGATGAAGAAAAATAGGATCACAAGTACAAAGAATCAGAAAGACACAGGTACAAGAAGAAAGGCAAGGATGGACAAAATAGACAAGGAAAGAAGTTCTTTCAAAGGCAAAATAAAAGCTACTATGCGGATAATGCAAGTAAGTACTCAAATGATAGTGATGCTAGTTTTTCAGACAATGATAGAGATGAAGTCCTATTTATGGTTAGAGAGAAAAGGACTCCAGTTATTCTCAAGTGTTTTAGATGTGGTAAATTTGGACATCTTGAAGATAATTGCACTAGGGATGGCTATAGTTTTAGTGATGATGGTTTTGAAGATGCACTTGAAAGACCAGATGAGAATCTTCTAATGGCATTAGAAGATGAAGTAAGTGATCCTATAGAAGACAAGCCAAAAGGAAGTAATGATAGGGACAAAGGTAAAAAAATAGAGGATTATTCAGTGGAGAATGGATATGATCTCAAGGGAGAACTTATCTATGCTCTTGACATAGTAAAGAAGGTAAGAAAGCAACACTCTAAGCTTGAAAGTTAGTTTCAAGAATGTGATGAAGAAATATTATTGCTCATAGAGGACTTAGAAAAGTCAAAGGCTAAGGCAAGTAAGTTCAAGGATAAGTTAGAAGCAAATATTTTGGAGTGTGAAAAGTTAACACAAGAAGTGGCACTACTAAAGGAATATTTAGAGGATTCCAAGAAAAAGTTGTACAAATATGTGAACAAGTGCAAAGAGTGTAGACAAAATAATCAAGATACAAAGAGGAGCAACAAACAAGACAGGTCTTGGTTCCAAACAGGCTCAAAATAAATGGGAAGAAAAGTCTACTTCAAGTCTAGAAGAAGAAGGAATTTCAGAAGAAGATACTTCAAAAAATAATAGTGTAAGTTGGAATGAGACATCAGAGGATGAGTTGGACAACAAAGAGGTCAAATATAGAAACAATGCACAAAGAAGATACAGATGGAACAACAATCAAAATAGGAGACCAATGAGGTCTAGGCAAGGAAGCTTCAATGGGAGATGCTTCTCATGTCACAGGTTTGGGCACATGGCTTCACAGTGCAGGTCATACAAAAGATAGGAATATGGGAAAGGACAAATTTTCCATGGGTATTGCTACTCATGCAATGAGTTTGGTCACAAGGCAATGAATTGCAGGGTTTATGATAGAAGAGGATATGGCTTCACTAGGAGATATCCTAAGACATTTGCACTTCCAAGGAATAATAACATTAAGTGTTATAAGTGCAATAATGATGGTCACACAACAAGATGGTGTAGAGAAAATATTCCAAATAGGAACAGAAATAGGAACATGGATGAGAACAAGAAAAGGAATAGGAACAGAAGTGATGATGACTTGGTAAGAAATAGTGAGAGGATTCAGAAAACTCAGAAAGGAAGAGAGAAAGGTAAAGGTAAAGAGCAGTGCTTTCAGGGAGTAGAAATACTCCCACCCCAAAATTAACCACCTCATGTGGAGGTGGGGGAGGGGCTAAGCTAAGAGGCTCATTCTTAGCCCCGAGCCCCAAAGGTGACCCTTTGCCATTGATGACAAAGATTTGGAATGGGGTTTGGGGGGGGAGCAAAGTCCTGGGGGAGCAGAAAAGAAGGTCAGATTTTAGTAAAAGGATATGGGTTGCCATCAATGACAAAGGGGGAGATTGTTGGACATTTTGAGTCCCTAAGCTAAGAGTTGTCATTGATGTCAAAAGGATCTATGTAAGTAAGCACTATGTTTGTGTTTCACAAAGAGCTTCATGAGAAGCAAAGGTTTTTGATCAAAGGTTCAAGAAGGGATGCATGGCATTTGGTTCCAAAAGGAGCTTCAAGGGAAGCTTTGCAAAAGGTTTTTATTTAAAACCATGGATGGCAGATTTGAAATGGGTTTTTCTTAAAACCCAAGTTGGCTTTTTGTTTCATCAAAAAAGGTGCCCCGATGATGGAGAAATTTAATTTTAAAGGTTTATTTAATTTTTTTTTTCATAAAAAAATGCCCCAATGATGGAGATATTTAATTTTAAATATTTAGTTTAAATTTTAATTTATTTAAAATTTAAATTTTAAAATTAAAATTAAAAGTTTATCCATCGATGTCATGAAGGAAGTTTCAAAAAGGCCGACATTTCCAAAGCAAAGGGAAGGCATATAAATATGCCATTGAATTTTTTAATTCATTCATCCTTGCTCATTGATATTTGCGCTTGGTATTTGTGAAGAAAAAGAGCTCATGTTTTTCATTTAAGTGACGCAGCGAACATTAAAGGGAGACAATGACCACTTCCCAAAATGCATTGGGCAGCATGGCCTAGTGGCAGCTTGGATTGTGCAAAGGTGTTGGTGACAAGGAGGTTGTGCGTTCGATTCCCGCAAGCATCATTTTTGGCTTTGTTCTGTTGAGGCACCCAAGGCGCATACTTTTCGCTTGGTGGAAGAGGGTGAAGGATAAGAAGTGGGTGGTGCTTCTTTTTCACCAACGAGCCCGCAGCTCATGCGATAGCTTGGCCGCGGCTAGGGCATTCACATTGGGGCAAGATGAGGGTTCGATTCCCCTCGAGGTAGGTATTAAGGTTTTTATTAATATTTTGTTTGGATTGCCTAAGGTGGAGTGATAAGGGGTAAAGGTGCTTCGTTAGTTGATTTGTTGAGTAACCTTAGGGAATAAGGTCATGGTGGCTATTTGAGTTGTGAATTATTTTTAATTATGATTTTTGAAATTGTTAGGAGTAATAAGGGTTTTTGATAAAGTTATTTTTAGTGAAAGTTATTTTGAGTAAGGGTTTTATTTTAAAAATAACTTTGGTGGATGTTAAAATAAAGTAGGAGTAATAAGGTGTTATTTGGATATTATTGTTGTGTTATTACTCAAGATATCTAACCCTTGTTAAGAGTTGAAAAAGAAAGTGTGTTGAGTGTGACAGATTTAGTGGACAACTCATAAGGCATCAAAAAGGTATGAGTAATACTCTCCATTGATTTTATTTGGGTGGTTGATTTTTGAAATATCATTGGAGTGAAAAGGATTGATTGTGGTTTCCTTTTGAAAGTGGTTGAGTTAATGCTTCAAGGTTTTCTAGATTGTGAGTTGTGATTAAACCTTGTTTGATAAGCATTGTTGTTTAGACCATTGGTTGAGTGAAGTACTTTGAGTTTATGCTTCAAGGTTTTCTGAATTGAGAGTTGTGATTAAAACCTTGTCTTATTAGCATTGTTGTTGAAGCCAATGGGTGATGCAAAGAACTTGAACTTGAGTTAGAAAAGAACATGAGTATCATTGTTATGTAAGATTTGTTGTTGAGCATTGTTGGAAACATTTTGAGTTAGTTGATTCATGCTTGGACTAGGGTTTGTGAGAAAGAGTTGTTTCTTGAAGTGATTGGTTGAGTAGAGTTGATTGAGCCTAGTCAAGTGGTTGCATGAAGTGGTTGTTCAAGTTCCATGAAACAAACTATTCTATATTCTGATTGAGTTGAGATTGAGCCTTGAGAATAGAACATATTGAGTCTCTAACAATTCTCTTTATGCTTCTATGAGATTGAGTTAAGATTGAGCTGAGTTGAGATTTCTTTGAGTTGAGATTGGGATTTGAGTATAGAACATATTGAGTCTCTAACAATTCTCTTTATGCTTCTATAATATTGAGCTGAGTTGAGATTACTTTGAATTGAGATTGGGATTTGAGTATAGAACATATTGAGTCTCTAACAATTCTCTTTATGCTTCTATGAGATTGAGTTGAGATTTTGTTGAGTTGATTTGAGGTAAGTCTTTGAGAAGGCTTGTGGACTATTTTTGTGTAAGATTTTGTGAAAGCTTGCTATGCAGATTTGAGCAAGTCCTAGAGAGGACTTATTGAGCATATTGGGACAAGTTCTATGTGAGCTTGTTGAGAAGATTTGAGCAAGTTTGAGTGAGCCTATTGAGATATTTGAGAGGTTTGAGTACCTATTGAGACTTGAGAGTTTAGTGAGCCTATTGGTAGAATTTGAGCAGGTTCTGAGTGAGCCTATTGAGCAGATTTGAGCAGGTTCTGAGTGAGCCTATTGAGCAGGTTTTGAGTGAGCCTATTGAGCAGATTTGAGCAAGTTCTGAGTGAGCCTATTGAGAATTTAATTTAGAGGCTATTAAATTTATAGGTTCTGAGTGAGCCTATTGAGCAGATTTGAGGAGGTTCTGAGTGAACCTATTGATAGATATTTGGAGGTGATAGAGTATAGAGGATAGAGTCTCAGTGGATAGAGATCCAGTAGCTAGGACAATTGAAGATAGATCTGAGTGAGGAGTCTTCAAGTGGAGAGAGATCCACTAGTCAATGCAGTAGAGAGACAGAGTCTTCTAGAAGATCACTAGCCAGAGCAGAAGGGGAAAGAGTTCTCCTATGGAAGAGATCCATAAACTTGAGATTTAGGGGATCAACATCTCCTTTGGACAGAGGTCCATAAACATTGTAATTGGGAAGGATTCCCAAGAGATTGATTGAGAAAGTTTTAGCAAAATATTTTCTCCATGGAGTAGCCCGCATTGGGTGAACCACGTAAATTATTGTGTCACTTTTGTGGATGGTGTTTTATGCATTGCTTTGATTACTACTATTGATACTGCTATCTATACACTACATAATATTGAATTGAAAAGAAAAGTAAAAAGTGGTCTTATACTGTTCACCCCCCCTCTCAAGTATAAGCTTGTGTTCTTCAATTGGTATCAGAGCGGGTTCCTTCTGAAGAGTTTGATAGCTTGAAGGAAAAGTGGTCTAAGAACACAATGGATCACAAGGATCAAAAGGATGGGTCCTTCAATAATGTAGTACCAGTATTTGATGGAAGTGACTTCTTGTATTGGTGTATGCTGATGAGATTTCACCTGATGGCACTTGGAAATGAAGTTTGGGATGCAGTGGAACTTGGATATGATTCTACAGATCAATCCTCCTACAGATAAGGAAGGTAAGCTTCTAATGCATGCAAATTCAAGAGCTATGAATGCAATTATAAAAGGATTGGGTAGATCAGAATCTATGAAGGTTATGGATTGTAAAACAACAAAATATATGTGGGATCTACTGCATGACATATATGAGGGTGATAAAGGTGTCAGGAAAGCTAAGATCAAAAATATCAAAGGAGAATTTGAGAACTTAAGAATGAGAGATGATGAAAATATTCATGATTATCTCAGTAAGATTGATGAACTTGTACATGAGATGAGAGGTCTTGGAATGAAGGTTGATGAATCTGATGCTTGTGATAAGATCTTGAGAACTCTTCCAAAAAGGTATAGTGAAAAGGTTTCTGCTATAGAAACATCAATTGATAGTGATTCTTTGACAAGGAATTCTTTGCTTGGCATGCTTACTACTTTTGAGATAAGAACAAAAGATCCTATTCCTCCGAAAGAAGTTGCATTCAAAGTGGACAAAAAGAAAAAGGGTAAAAAGATAGAATCAAGAAGTGAGTCATCTAGTGATGAAGAAGCTAACTATGGTAGAAGAGATAAAGGTTCCAAAATATTCATAGATGTAAGATCTATTAAGTGCTTCAATTGTGGAAAGTATGGACACTATGCGATAGAGTGCAAAGAGCCAAAGTACAATAGTGATGAAGAAAAATAGGATCACAAGTACAAAGAATCAGAAAGACACAGGTACAAGAAGAAAGGCAAGGATGGACAAAACAGACAAGGAAAGAAGTTCTTTCAAAGGCAAAAGAAAAGCTACTATGCGGATAATGCAAGTAAGTACTCAAATGATAGTGATGCTAGTTTTTCAGACAATGATAGAGATGAAGTCCTATTTATGGTTAGAGAGAAAAGGACTCCAGTTATTCTCAAGTGTTTTAGATGTGGTAAATTTGGACATCTTGAAGATAATTGCACTAGGGATGGCTATAGTTTCAGTGATGATGGTTTTGAAGATGCACTTGAAAGACCAGATGAGAATCTTCTAATGGCATTAGAAGATGAAGTAAGTGATCCTATAGAAGACAAGCCAAAAGGAAGTAATGATAGGGACAAAGGCAAACAAATAGAGGATTATTCAGTGGAGAATGGATATGATCTCAAGGGAGAACTTATCTATGCTCTTGACACAGTAAAGAAGGTAAGAAAGCAACACTCTAAGCTTGAAAGTCAGTTTCAAGAATGTGATGAAGAAATATTATTGCTCATAGAGGACTTAGAAAAGTCAAAGGCTAAGGCAAGTAAGTTCAAGGATAAGTTAGAAGCAAATATTTTGGAGTGTGAAAAGTTAACACAAGAAGTGGCACTACTAAAGGAATATTTAGAGGATTCCAAGAAAAAGTTGTACAAATATGTGAACAGTGCAAAGAGTGTAGACAAAATAATCAAGATACAAAGAGGAGCAACAAACAAGACAGGTCTTGGTTCCAAACAGGCTCAAAAGAAATGGGAAGAAAAGTCTACTTCAAGTCTAGAAGAAGAAGGAATTTCAGAAGAAGATACTTCAGAAAATAACAGTGTAAGTTGGAATGAGACATCAGAGGATGAGTTGGACAACAAAGAGGTCAAATATAGAAACAATGCACAAAGAAGATACAGATGGAACAACAATCAAAATAGGAGACCAATGAGGTCTAGGCAAGGAAGCTTCAATGGGAGATGCTTCTCATGTCACAGGTTTGGGCACATGGCTTCACAGTGCAGGTCATACAAAAGATAGGAATATGGGAAAGGACAACTTTTCCATGGGTATTGCTACTCATGCAATGAGTTTGGTCACAAGGCAATGAATTGCAGGGTTCATGGTAGAAGAGGATATGGCTTCACTAGGAGATATCCTAAGACATTTGCACTTCCAAGGAATAATAACATTAAGTGTTATAAGTGCAATAATGATGGTCACACAACAAGATGGTGTAGAGAAAATATTCCAGAAGTAGGCATGAACAGGAACAAGAACATGGATGAGAACAAGAATAGGAACAGGAACAGAAACAGGAACATGGATGAGAACAAGAATAGGAATAGGAATAGAAGTGATGACAGGAACAAGGATGATGACTTGGTAAGAAATAGTGAGAGGATTCAGAAAACTCAGAAAGGAAGAGAGAAAGGTAAAGGTAAAGAGTAGTGCTTTCGGGGAGTAGAAATACTCCCACCCCAGAATTAACCACCTCATGTGGAGGTGGGGGAGGGGCTAAGCTAAGAGGCTCATTCTTAGCCCCGAGCCCCAAAGGTGACCCTTTGCCATTGATGACAAAGGGGGAGAGATTTGTGTATATTGAGGAGAGTTTTTGATATGGGGAGAGATTTGATATTTGAGAAAGCTTTGAGCCAGGGGGAGCAAAGTCCCAGGGGGAGCAAAAAAGAAGGTCAGATTTTAGTAAAAGGATATGGGTTGCCATCAATGACAAAGGGGGAGATTGTTGGACATTTTGAGTCCCTAAGCTAAGAGTTGTCATTGATGTCAAAAGGATCTATGTAAGTAAGCACTATGTTTGTGTTTCACAAAGAGCTTCATGAGAAGCAAAGGTTTTTGATCAAAGGTTCAAGAAGGGATGCTTCTATAAGATTGATCTGAGTTGAGATTGCTTTGAATTGATATTGGGATTTGAGTATAGAACATATTGAGTCTCTAACAATTCTCTTTATGCTTCTATGAGATTGAATTGAGATTTTGTTGAGCTAATTTGAGGTAAGTCTTTGAGAAGTCTTGTGGACTATTTTTGTGTAAGCTTTTGTGAAAGCTTGCTATGCAGATTTGAGCAAGTCCTAGAGAGGACTTATTGAGCAGATTGGGACAAGTTCTATGTGAGATTTTTGAGCAGGTTCTGAGAGAGCCTATTGAGAAGATTTGAGTAGGTTCTGAGTGAGCCTATTGATCAGACTTGAGTAGGTTATGAGTGAGCCTATTGAGAAAATTTGAGCAGGTTCTAAGTGAACCTATTGAGAAAATTTGAGCAGGTTCTGAGTGAGTCTATTGATCAAATTTGAGCAGGTTCTGAGTGAGCCTATTGAGCAAATTTGAGCAAGTTTTGAGTGAGCCTATTGAGCAGATTTGAGTAGGTTATGAGTGAGCCTATTGAGCAAATTTGAGGAGGTTCTAAGTGAACCTATTTATAGAGATTTGGAGGTGACAGAGTATAGAGGACAGAGTCTTAGTGGATAGAGATCCAATAGCTAGGACAATTGAAGATAGATTTGAGTGAGGAGTCTTCAAGTGGAGAGAGATCCACCAGTCGGTGCAGCAGAGAGACAAAGTTTTCTAGAAGATCACTAGCTAGATCATAAGGGGAAAGAGTTCTCCTGTGGAAGAGATCCTCAAACTTGAGATTTAGGGGATCAACATCTCCTTTGGACAGAGGTCCATAAACATTATCATTGGGAAGGATTCCCAAGATATTGATTGAGAACTTTTTTGCAAAATATTTTCTTTGTGGAGTAGCCCGCATTGGGTGAACCACGTAAATTTTTGTGTCACTTTTATGGATGGTGTTTTGTGCATTACTTTTATTACTGCTATTGATAGGGAATCTACTCAGGTCTCCTAGATGTAGTTATGCATATGCTCAAGCTTAGAACAAACCTGAACAAGCTCCAGAACTCTTGAATCAAATTTCTAACTTTTCACATGATATGGCTTAAAAACCTACAATAAAATAAACATAGATTAGTAAATCAGAGATAGCAAGGCATATATAAGAACAGAAACCTTTGGGGGTCCCACTATGATCATCATTTTGTAAGCAAATAAAATAACACCAAGCAAATACAATAAAGAAACACAAGTGATTGTAATGAAATGACTTTATATTGAATTTTGTGGAGCCTTGGTCTCCTTTTTACAATGCTTTTCCTCGAGTGTGCAGGGGTATGATTATAATTCTTTTCTTGCTTTCTTAGATTACAATGGGTAAAAGGGGTAATATGCCCCTATTGCAATTACAAATGAATTATGGTGTCAAATATCTTCTCTGCTACAATCAATTTATGGATGGGCTTCATCTATTTTTACGAGTCATCCTTTGCTCCAACAACATCTAATGACATGTAACCTACACACATGAGCTTACAAAAAAATGGGATCAGTAGCACCTGTTGATATGCATTAAAGAAAACCACCAAATCCTAAATAGAATGGTTGCACACTAGTAAACAAGATGCAGAGAACATAAAATAAATAAACCAAATTGCCTTGCTGATACCAGATTCGATATGTGTTCGTGAGGGCTAGAAATATTATTAAGTAGACGCAAGGTCATGTCCTACGATATGTGTTCGTGAGGGCTAAAAATATAATTAAGTAGATGCAAGGCCATGTCCTACATCTCTGCAAATGCAGAGCTACATCTGTATTTGTGTAGATTTCCTACAAAAACTGGATCTATGTTGCAGAATTATCGAGAATCAATTTGGGGCCTCGATATCTCAATCTCCAGACTTCGGTGAAGTGTCATTGTGGATTTTTGGGTGGTCTTATTCACAGAAGTGAATCGAGTTTTATAACATTTTGGAAGGTTAGGGTTAGGTTTGGCGATCGTGAGCTAGCATTACCAAACGGTAATATAGGATTAAGGTTTTGCTAGTGGCTAGGATTTGGAAATTATATATATAGTGAATGGCTAGGATTTGGTGTCTACAAATAATACTCATTACAATGAGGATAATGATACTTGCAGTGATCAACTATGTGTATAGATGATTTTGGATAATCTAATAAGTGTTTGTTTTAGCTTCCTCCATTGTGATGTTTTGAAGATTTAAAATTTTGATATATTTCATAGAATTTGTTATCAATTGTTTACTAGATTTTACCCTATGAAATTTATGTTTTATATCATAGCCTTGTTGTTGGATTATTTGTATATGTTCATACAAGCGTTGTTATTGTATTATTGATATATATTCAAAAAAATTAATGTTTTATATCATAGCTACGTTATTGGATTATCTATATATATCCATAAAAAATTTATGTTTTGTATCATAGCCCTATTATTGAATTATCTGTATATATTCATAAAATTTTATATTTTATATTTAAGCCTTGTTATTGGACTATTTTTCTATGATCATAAAATTTTATATTATATATGTATTTTAGAAATCCTTTATGGCTCAATAGATATTAACATACCAAGCAATTTGCTCGTTCATATCAATCCTAATAAAACAAATGAAAGGAAACATGTGTGAAAGGATAAGAGCTTAAAACCGTTATTAAAGGTGATATTACCTCCACTTTTTCATTCACAAGAGCTACTTTCCTTAGTTAAAATAAATGTGACCACTTTAGTCGAGTCAATTACCCCTTTTATTTCCATCCATTGATTTGATCCTAAGTGATCCTACTTTGACCATTCAGATCTCAATTGCTACACCTAATCTCTGTGAAATTTGCATGATATCTATGGTAACATATTACTCCTTGTATGCACCTAGTTGTCTACTTTATTGGACAATACACAACTTACAAGTATCACTTCATTGACGCTTTAAATAATTATATTGAACACATAAGTGCTCCCCATCTAAGTATTGAGATTAGAGAAATTTTATCCATGTTGACTATCAATTCGTTACATCCAAATTTTAAAATTTTTAATAAGAGAAAAGTTAACTAGTGAATAAATTCTCTATTAATTAGTGAATTAGAGCAATTTTCTCCATTAACTAGTGAATTGGCCAATCACTCTTTTTCTAAGATTTTTTCAATTGGTTATATGGGATTGAAACGGACCCCACCCATATTACATCATCACCACATAGTGGTATTACAACAAAGCTTGGATATTATCAATGTATCGCTTGGTAAGATTAGAACCTTGGTCTCCTCCTGAAATATTTAGGAATCTAACCGATTGAGCTAATGCCACTTGATAATCACTCTATTCTTAAGTTTTCATAGCACCCAAGAGAAGTTTTTACCTATGTCTATCTTGACTAGCAATTCATTATATCAAAATTTTAAAAAAATTTAATAAGAAAAAAATTTGATCTATCTTCTATTTCACTCGCCATGGACACCATTTCTATAGAATAGGTTAACATAATTGACATTCTAAAGTTCTAAAAGTAAACATAATTGCATCCATATTATCAAATTTAAACATCATTATTTTTAAAATTCATAGTTTCAATGGTAAACAAATATAATCTAGTACACACGTTAAGTGAAATAATATTTAAAAAATACAATATACAAATTTTCAAAAATGTCTTTGTTATTAAGTTGAAAAGCATATTATTACAATTTATAAAAAAATTGACTGATATAAAACAAAATTTGTCAACTATTGAACTATTTGTTCACTTTATCCATCTACAGGGGGTCTAAAGCATATTTTTGCTCTCCTTGAGGTTGAGGATGCGTTTCCTCAATAGTTTGTTTTTGCAATGCACTAATTCTTATAAGGTCTTCCTGTATTGTTTCCAAACCCACTAACAACATCTTTTCCTCTTTTGTAAGATCATCTTGTACCATTGAGGTATTTCTTTCTTCTTTTGTTTTAGCAAAACCTTAGGATCTAATTTATGTTCTTTTATTATCCTCCTAAAGGTATTGTTCTCTTTTATTGTTATTTATAAGTATTCTTTTAATTTAATAGTCACTTGCAGATTTTTTTTTGGTAGTGTTTAGATAAACATTTAGGTTATTCACCTACTTATTTAAGTTATCAAAATTGAATTGCAAAAGAGAAGAAAAATATGTCAGTTGACAAATATAGATAAAAACATAATAAACAACTCTTACGAATAAATATATGAATTACCTCAGCAACATCTCTTGCAACCTCGACAACTTCTACTTTTTTATTATAAATAGCCCATTGATATAATATGCTTGGGCTTCAGCATTGAGGTTTTCTAACCTATTTAAAATAATATCTAAAATTTCATCATTATATATAGAGGTGGCCTTCACCTTTCCAGATATGGCTTAATGTGATAAATCATCAAGCTTTTATGGTTCATTCTCCACTAATGAAAAATGTCCTATATTTTAAAAAAAAATTATATCAGGCACTTATTTCTTTGATATAAATCTTTGTCTAATATTCCCACTCCTTGATTTATGTAATATCTTGAAGCACATTTTCTTTGATAGTTGCTTCACAATTATCAAACAATAAAATATCTTTTTAAAAATTAATTTCTCATCATCAATGAGAAGAATAGGTTCATATGTTTGACGTGGAGAGAAGGAGCTCTCTGCAGTAGTAGCTAACCCTTCAGTTTGTTGTTCTTCCTTATGATTTTGTAGATCTTGAAGCACATTAGTGGATTTGAAAAGCTCAGAGTTAGGAATGCTTCCCTAAAAAAGAAAACCCTCATCAAGTGGAGGATTTGCTAATTCTGAAATGTCATGTAACTCAAAATATTTCCAAGAGATAAAGTTAGACAATCAAAAAAATTTTGGCTTACTACTCCTCCTTGACTCCTTACAAAAATAATTTTTTCCCTCGCATACGTTGTTGGCCTCTCATCAACTATTGATGTGGTGAAGGCAAAAAAAACATCTCTTGTCATCTTCTATGACTTAATTGAGTCAGTTTTATAAAATATTACGATAAAATTTTATTTAAAACTATTATAAAAATGATGCAATAAAATTTAGTTGTGTAACTACACTTACCAGAGGAAGATGTGACCTATAAAGCTGATTCCATTTGATTCGTTCGATGTTGTTCTAAAAACATATTTAAAAAGTCATTAAAACTAATTATAATTTTAAATAAATGAAATACATAATATTGAACCAAAGTTTCAAATTCAAACAATAAGGTTACCTATCGAGGGTTGGTTGGAGGTGCATGAGAAACAGTCGAAGAAGACCTAAAACATTTTGCAGATCTTGTAATTAAAGGTATCTCTTCCAAGTGCGTGTCAAAATATCCATTTATTTCTTGCATATGATCCCGTATAGCAGCATCCCTTCTAGAAGAAGAAGAGGTTTTTATCTACATTTAATTTCAAGCACATATTTCAAAATAAAAATAAAAAAGTATTTGAATATAATAATAACTTTATTCAAAAAATTAGATTTACCTGTACTTGTTGGATTGTCATACCAACACTCCTCAAGTGTGGGTGTAGTGAGGTTGGTATTATGGTATGTTGCATATTATAATGTGCTTCATAAAAATCAAGAATAAAACTGGTGGTTTTGACAAAGGCATTAGTGTTTCATTGGGCATTGAGGAGATTTGTTTTAATGCGGTTAGAAATTTAGGTACTCTAATCCAATTTGTTATGGCCAAGACATCGAACCAAATAGGCCAATGCCCATAACAGAATGTTTGAGATTCTTCCTTGCAAAATAATATTTGGTTGAAATAATTTAATGTAAGCATGAATGAACTTGTCTATAACACTTGCAATATTCAAGCCCCTTCTAGACTTTGTACTTTGAACTACAAAAAAATTATAACACAAAATTATTACTTGAAAAATGTATTCAGTGCATGGAATTTTAAATTTAAACAATGTTTGAAATATGGAAAGTTATACTGTATACCTATCAACAAATATGTTATGAGACCGAAGTTGGTCTTCAGGTATGCTTTGTCATTGTTATTCAAAATGTACTTTGGTGTGATTGGTTCAACAGTCTTGTGCGGTAGCCTTGTCAATATCTAGACGTTAGAGGGTTTGACTATGAAATATAGATTCTTGTTTTAGATTGTGATCTTCATAATCAACCTGTCATCATCGTAGGAGTTAACTATCCTTTGCAATAAATTGGTGTCCATGTTGTACTAGGGCATGGATACTAGTCCCTAAAGACTATATTCCTTGACCCATGTGGTGTCATATCTTGGTGTGGTCAAAATTTTAGAAATGGTTGGAGAATTAATATTTTTGAAGGAAATTTTTGAAGCAATAGGGGAGGAAGGGGTAGCCATGAGGGTTTAGGATACTGGAAAGGTTTGAATCCTAGAGGAATTTTGAAGGATGAGGGATTTTATGTGATGTGCTATGCTTTGATGTGCTTGATTGGAAAGGTTCTTCTTTTATTTGATGTGCTCTGTAGTGGAAAAAAGTGAAAAATAATTGTTGATGCCTTTTTATAGAATTTTGCATGAGTGAATTAATGTATGTTTAACACGTGGTAACATTTAATTGGATTAGTTGTAGGTGATGCTACTGGGTGTCAGGTGTTAGTGATGTTGTCTATTAATCATCGTATTATTTGTTATTGTCTATTAGTCATCGTTTGATTTATTGTTTTCTATCATCATTCATCTATTGTGTTGTTGTCTATCATATGTCGTCCTTTATGTTGTTCTTTATCGTCTATTATCCATTATTTTTTTATTTATCGCTCATCGTGCATTATGTTGTTGTCTATCGTCTATCATTTTTTATGTTGTTGTCTATCGTTCATCATCTGTTATGTTGATTTCTATCATCTATTGTTCGTTAATTTGTTGTCTATTGTATGTCGTTCATTATTTTCTATCTATCATATGTTATCATTTATTTTGCTATCTATCATCTATCATCCATTATTTTGATGTCTATCATCAATCATTATTTTTAGTTGTCTATCATATATCATCCACTACTTTGTAATCTATCATGTATATTCATTATGTTTCTATATGTAGTCTAGTGCCTATTATCCATCCCTTTGCTGCGGGTAGTCTAGTGTATATCGTCTATCTCGTTGCTATCGGTAACCTAGTGTCTATCATCTATAATTTTTCTCTCGGTTTTCTAGTGTCTATCATCTATTTCTTTGTTGTCATTATCTTATAGTCTATCGTCCAAGTTTTTTAAATATTATGACAAATTCACCATTTGTTTATAATTTTTCATGGAAAAAATGGCAATTCACCATATCTTCTATATGAATTTGGACACAATTCGCCTTGATTTCAAAACTGATTCACCCTATTTTTATAAATATATTTTTGGTCTAACCCCTTACGCATAACCCTAACTACACCTACACTAAGGAAAGCAAAAAAGTTGAGCACTACTCAATTTATCTCAAATTCTAAGTTAGACACCTCTTGATCAAAATGATAACTTATTCCACCCATTTAATGTAATATATTTATGTTGTTATAATTTATTTTTATGTTTTATTATAATATAAAAATTTATTTGGGAGAGCGAGTTGGGAGTAAGGGCAGCAACGAGTGCAAACATGAACTGAAAGTAAGGGTAGTATTGAGTGCGAGTGCGAGCGCGATCTGGGAGTAAGTGCAGTAGCAAGTGTGAGTGTGATCTGGGAGTAAGTGCAGCCGAAAGCGAGTGCGAGTGAGGGCAACCAAAAGTGAGGGCAAGTGCAAGCTGGGAGTGAGTGTGAACCAAGAGGGAGCACGAGCAGAGATTTAGTCATAGCAGAAGAGCAACAAGTTCATATAGAGTGCATCAATGCTTCAAATCCTTATCATGAATGTGTGGAACATTGTTTTCAAAAAATTATTGAATCCAAGGAACGCTAGAAAAAATAAGAAACACGGGTAATTATGAGCCAAGAGGGGGGGCAATTTGGGAGTGAATGCAAGGCAGGAGAAAGTGCAATGCAGGAGAAAGTGCAAACCAAAATGGAGTGTAAACTAAGAGGGAGTGCAAGCCAGAATTCAATTATGGTGAAAGGGTGGCAGGTTCATCCAGAGTGCATCAATGCTTCAAACCCTTACCATGAATGCGTAGAAAATTATTTCTAAAAAATTGTTGAAGTGAAGGAACACCAAGAAAAAGAAGAGAAATGGGTATTCCAAGAGGGAGTGCAAACTAAGAGCAAGTTTGAGGTAAGAGAGAATGCAAACTAGGATCAAGAGCGAATGCAAGAAAAGAGGGAGTGTGAACCAAGAGGGAGTGCAAGCCAAGAGCAAGCTCCATTAGATATTGTAGAAGGAAAGTCATTTTTGAAAGCCCTAATGGGAAGTTAGGATGCCCTAGCTAGAAATCAAGATGCCCTTATTGGAAGTATGAAGGCCCAAGTTGGACATAAGCGAAAGAGCGAATGCATGGCAATTTCAATCCAGGTAGCAAATGGTACACCAGAAGTAAGTATCAAGGATGAGATGATTGAGCATGATATAATGGTTCTTAAAAGTAGAGGGCTAATATGTAAGTTCTATAGATCATGGTCAAGGTTTTTGGAGATTCAAAATTGGATCAAGTGGAAGTGGGGATTGAATTCAAATTATTTTGTGACTTTTCTTCCTAAAGGTTTTTTCCTCATCATATTTTCTAGTTCAGAAATTAGGGATAAAATAATGGTTGGTGGCCCATGGTTTATGAGAAGATATGCACTTTATTTGAGACCATGGAACAAAAAAAATTCAGTTGAGACAAAAACTATTAAGAAGCTTCTAGTGTGGGTTAGGCTTTTTGGACTTCCATATCAGCTTATAAATAAGGATGTTTTGAAAATTATTGGAAACGCCCTAGGGGAATTCATCAAGGAAAGACCAACAATTAAGGAGTGAAAGCATGTTGTATACTCGAATATGTGTTGCTATGGATATTTTAAAACATTTGCCACAATCCATTAATATTAAATTTGAATCAAGATAATGGGATCAACAAGTAGATTATGAAAATATTGCATTTCATTGCCATAATTGTTTTGATATTGGACACATGGCAAGAGTTTGCAAAGTAAAAACTATGAAGAAAGAGATAAAAAACTCTAGTCATGAGATAAACTTCAAGATAAAGAAAGGAAATCATTCAATAATAGAAGCAAGATCAGATCAAGGATATTTCACTCCAAAATAAGAGGTAAAGAAATCCTATCGACAATATCAATTGGTAAGTTTAGAAGGAATTAAAGGTACAAAATAAGATGTGGAGATAAAGCCCAAAACAAAGACAATAAAAAAGGTCAAGTTTATTTCAGGTAAATCATCTTCATTTTCCTCAAGTAGTATAGAATCCTCTTCAGGTAATAAAAGTGAAAGTGGTGAAGATGTTATCCCTTGCACTTTAAGGTTTCAAGAGCAGAATAATATAGAAATAAGGTTGGAGGAAACCCATAACAATTTAGGGTTTTTATGGCAGAATAAGAAGATAATTGCTTGCACTTTAGGGTCTCCAAAGAAATATAAAGAAGAGTGTGCTTTTGAGGTTATTCCTTGCACTTCAGATCCTTCAAAATAAGGCAAACATAAAAATGATAAGTCTTACTATGAGCAGTGTGAGAAGATTGAAGAGATTGATGAAGATGAAAGTATTTTTGAGAATGAAAAAAAAAGAGGAAGACCCAAGAAGCAAAAACAAAGAGAAAAAGAAACACAAAGGGATATTGATATGGGAAAACAAAATCAAATATCACAAGTGTTAACAAGAAGTGGGGCTAAACCCACAAATAAAATAAAAAAATAACAATGAAAATAATATCTTGGAATATTAGGGGAATGAATAAGAACCCTAAAAAAAAATATTAAGAAATTATGAGGTTGTTATAGACAATATATTTCTGGATATAGAAGTTGGGAAGCAAATATTTTAGCCATTCGCAGTGTTGAATTTCATCTTGACAGAATTTAAATTTTTGAAGGCATTTGATATAAAAGAAGTTGATTGTGGAAAGTTAGCAGTTTGAGAAGATGAAAAATATTTTTGATAGAAGGATAAATGAAGAATATCTCTGATAGAAAGACAAATTTGGATATGCTTTAATTAACTTGTGTGGCCCCCAATAGAAGCCACACAACTTTTTATATATATATATATATATATATATATATATATATATATATATATATATATATATATATATATATATATATATCTAAATAAAATCATTTACATTATTTTAATCAAACGAATCTATAAAATAGTCAATATCATTCACCTATTATGTGAATTCACTTTTGAGTAAAAATGAAAGTGATTATATCATAAAAAGATCGGATCACTAAAGATAATTTTTTTAATTTGTTCTATGTACTTGTTAAAGATATTATATTTGGTAAAAATAAAATGGACTTTTCACTAGTAACTAATCTTAGTTTAACTAAGTTATTACAATTTAAGTACTTTTATATAAAAATGAAGTTGATATAAAAGAAAAATGATAAAGTAAACAAATGCTCTCTAAATATAACAATCACTATGTAATGTATTTGACACATAATTATAAGTAAATGGGATGCAATAAAATCATAAAGAATCGTATTTTTCTCTTGAATCTGACCCATGAAGAAAAAACACTAATAAACACTCCCTTTTGATCAAATATCCCCATGATAGTACACTCCTATGAAAAAAAGAGGTAACTTTAGGCATGACCTTTAGGAATATATACATGAGCTAGTCTACTGAAGCAATACACATAGATTAGCCCTAGGAGTAAAGATAGTGAATAGAATTTTTCCAGATATCAAAAGGCCTAGTTTATTGATGCTTAATAAAAGTATGAACCAAGTACATAAAACTATATAGTTATCATAAAATAGAGTATTAGTGCTTTTTTTAATAGTTTGAAATGTTGGGGGCATATCGGGGCCATCCTTTCCATGATTTAAACTTAGGTCTCCATTAGGAAAGCCCAATACCTTTTGCCATTGTGGTGTCCATATCGAGATAGTATTAGTGCTTTTTAAGGAACATCTAACTACTCAAAAAAAAAAATCATCCACTTAATATGTTTTTTGCTTTAATAGCATAAAATATTTTTACTTCCATGGAACATAGATATATAATACAATTTACTTCTTATACCTCCAAGAAAGTGTGCCAAATTCAAGAGAATAAAGTATATTTTGAAGTGGATTTTCACCCATCTAGATCATTGACCTAGTTTACATATAATTACCTTTACAAAATAATGTGATTCTTTGCTAAATAAATAATTCAATTTTGAGTCAATAACTCTCATAAAACATCTTGTTATATCAAGAACAAAAGGTGATGTTAAAGGTGATATTTGGACAAATTTGGGTGAGACAAAAAATACCACCCACTAATAGCAATAAAGAGAAGCACCCTTTAGAAAAGAATAACAATTTTCATCTAGATTTACCTTTAAAGAAAATGGCATTTAAGGTAGTTTATAATCCTTAATTTGTTTATGATCATGTTGTCCTATTCTAGCATACTTCCACCCTATGAGGGAGCATGTTGAACTAACTCAAGTGTTCAAAGGATTTTTTAGATCCAAGTAATGTCTATATAGGAGGAACATACTAAGTGGCCCCATGCACACATGTAGGGATAGATGTATGACTTGAAATTGGATCCTCATCTTGGCAAGCATCCCAACTTACTAATTGACCTAGTATGCAACATTTTCAAATCTTAATTTAATTTTATTATAAGAGATACAATGCATAGTATAGTTAGGACAGAGAAATAATTGAAGAAAATAAAAAAATATTCATTCTTGAGATATAGTGAAATATAAACCATGTTTATCTTCTCAAATAACTTGTGAATTCATAGCTTCAAATACAAATTATGGAAGGTGAATTTTTACTAGTTACTATGGATCAACATAAAATACAACAATACAGATTTTACCACCTAATGCTTGATGTACATATCATGGTATATCTTTCTTTGAGAAAAACCATAAATATAGAATAAAGGTTTTGCCTTATCATACTAATCCCAAGGTAGATAATTAATCCCATGAAATAAAACCAAAACATAAGTATTTCCTACATAAAATCTATCAATTGTTGCATATAAATATCATCTTGAATATTCCCTTAAGTAAAGGAACTCTTTATGTATGTTGGTGAACTGCCATCAAAATTAATTGATGAATACCTAGGTATGAGCTTAGCTAGGTTAGGTGAGGTTTGACCAATATATTTCCTCTTATGGTATCTTACTTGTTGACCAAGACTTTAATATTAGGTCTATTTATATCCCTCAGCAAGTTTAGGCTCCTTAGAAAATCAAGGAAACCCTTGTCCATCCTCATCCCACCCCCTATTTATCTTTTTTTATCAGTTTACAAGTGAGAGTGAAACTCTAGATTACTACACATTCACAACTAGTTCTCTTGCCAAGGACTATGGATTTTATGTAACCAAGAATACAAATGATATTCTTGGGACACCCTAATACTATTTACTACATCATTTCATCCAATTTACCTTAGTTTATGAGGGTTTTCTTCCTATGATGATGCTCTAGATCACATAACTTTAAACAATAAAAATTTATAAATAGGGTATTATGAATTCTTTCTACGATAAATTTCAACATCAACTTCAGTAAATTTTAACAAATTATTTGGCGAATTTATCCCTTCTTATGAAACAAGGATAAGAAACCTAACTATTTTTCATTCTAGAACAAGGTGCTAGGGCTCTTCCAAATACATATAAGACTTCTACAACACTTGTATTCTCTCTCTAGTAGTAACATTACACCTTTGGGATCATAAGAAGAACTTCTCCCCTATTTAGTAGGCCATCTCAAAGTAAGGATTTCCAATCTCAAGGCCATCTTGCTTGGGATTTTCCATAATCTAATTTAGTTAGTGAGGAGCAAGGATCATGAATCCTAAGAAAATTATCAATCAAATCAGGTATATATCTTCATCTTCATCTTCATCTCTCTCGAGTCACTCAATAAAATGTGATAGAAGTTGAAAATGATAGACTAAAAATTAAGTGAAGGATCATAACAACAAGATACAATCAATATTACTCCAAAAATTACAACAACAAGAATAAGCTCAAGCTCAATTTAAATTAAAATTATATTTCAAACGTATACCTTGGGACACATTTGTATCCACTAGGGATAATTCTAGTAACTTTACCTCCACTACTCATGAAAAATCAACAAGCTAATGCGGTTCAAGTGCAAAATCCAAAATTTAGTAAGTGGCTTGTTGAACCTCTATCACCACATATGGATGCCTATACCTTACTTCCAACAATTCCTCTACCTTATGACAAAATTAAAACAACTAAATAATTCCATGATATTTCTTTAATGTATACAAAGAATGGATAAGAGTTAACATCATGCAACCATGAAATTACTTATAAAATAATTCAAGGGAGGTGTGTTGGAGTGATATACTAACTTACCTAGATGTTCCACTTATAACTTTAAGCAAATAGTAGAAATTATTACAAATGAGTTTAGAGGCAAGACAACTACTAATGATATCATTCACAAATTTCTAATGGAAAAGTAATACCAACATGAGACAATTGATACCTTTATTAGATGATGAAAATACATTAAATATCAATATAAAAATAAAAATTATGATCACACTCTTAAAGAGATGTTTACAAAAGTGATCTTAGCCCAAATAAGTAAGTAAATCAAGATATAGTCTAGTCTCAACACTTTGAGCAAAATAGTGTTATATGCAACAAACATTGGAAGAATGCTAGAAGAAGATGGTACTATAAAGAGAAATCCTAAGAACAATAATAAATGAGATGCTGGTGATGGAATCAATAATGTGTAATTAATTTAAAATATGGTCATAAAGGATGCAAATAGTCAACAACGTCACCCTATCTATCTCATGAAGAAAGCTCAAGAAGAGTAAAGAAAATAAATTCTAACAATTATACCTTTGATGGTGTCTTTCCTATGAAAATCAAGTAACTCAAGAAGGTAATTCCCAAATGACCTAAAACGCTTCTTACACTTGATGTTAAAAACCTAAAACATACTTAGCTTCTATGATGACTTATTTTATTTCTAGCATGGTACTCCTGGACATTCCTTCAAAGCTTATCATCACTTCAAAAATTTCTTATATGATATTGACTATGGTAAATACTTTAGATTTGATGATCTCCAAGAAAAAGAGAAATATAGATATGATGCCTTGACTAAATAGTTTATCATTGACTAATAATCCTCAAAATCTAGCCAATCATAGTCTTAAGATCTATAAGAATCCTATGTCTAATCATGGTCAACAAGTCCTCATGGAGACTAACTATGTTGAATTAATTCATAAAATTGTACAAAATATTATTTCCCACATGGACATTAATTACCCACCTAATGCTAAGAAAGGTCAAAGTCATGGTGTTTATACTATGAGTCAAAACCCTTCTAAGGTTATCTCAAAAATTCATCTAAACAAGTAAAGCCTAAGTATCACACCTATTCTAATTTAATTGATGATGCTACTTATTTGAGCTTCCTAATAACAAACAACATTATGATGGGAATATAAGAGCTAAATATATAAATTAGGTATTCTAGATCCTAAATTTGTCATTGATGATTTCCTCCCTAAAGAGTCTAAAGTCAATCCTAAAGCTTCCATAATTTATCTTCTTTTTGAAGATTCCATAGTCCTTCCTAAAATGTCTCACAAAGAGTCTAACTTTTCATAATAATGATACCCAAGTTTGGTCACTAAGTTACAAAGTTGAACAATCAACCATTAGTCTTTTCTCTTCCATTGATCATGTTCTCGACCAATATTTTACTAGCAAAGTTAAGTGTGTAACCATTACATCTATGCTAGACCGAATTATCCACCTCCTGTGATCATGTACCGATACTTCACTTGAATGGGTCAACTAGTCATGCAAATGGGAGAAGTCCAACACCTAAACTTTATCATCCTATCTCGCTTTGTCATGTTCCTTTTTCATACATTATATCCTATACACACTACACCCAATTCTAGAAGATGATTTCCTAGCTCTATTTACAAACTTGAGGCATGTGCCAAAGGTGAGAAGTACATTTTCAACATATTAAATATGTCTTATTAGAAATATATATGACTATATGATAAGAAATCACTCTTGTGGAAACAAAGATAATTCTTCTTCTCAATGGTATCTACCTTACATTATTATTGAGGCTAAAATATAACATTACTATATTGCATATTCTCTTGATAGATCTACTTGGGAGAATCACCCTTCCAAGCACATTACACTTCCACTCTTTACATAAGCCCGATTAGGGGTATTCATCCCTTCCTCCCACCCTTGATGGATAAGAATCTTTCTTTCAATGCATTTTGTCTATCCTTTTTGATGCATCATGTCCTTTTATTCATCATACTACTAGGCATTATTCTAACCAAATATGTAGATTTCTTAGGATATAAATGATCACCTAGTGTCATTTGCTCATCATTGAACCATGCAACCTATTTTCTCCTTCCATACCTAGATTTTGTATTCCACCTATGAAATAACTACCAATAAATATTTTGAAGGTATACGATGAACTTATGAGGTCTCTCCTTACTTTCTCAACATTATAACCTGATCTCAAAATATATTTGTCAAAAACTAAGCAAAATGATGTCAATAGATGCTTACAAAGTCAAGATTACAAATGTAATTTTTTAAGGGTGGCGGACCTGACTACAACCCCTTTTTATCAAGCAAAAAAAAAATCAAGATTACAAAATACTATATATGCCATATTATATGCCTAACTAAGTCTCATTCTTACCTAGCAGATGATTTATACTTTCAAGTGTTTTCTCTTTCTTATAAAATGAGCATACTATCTTACATCTAATACAATTGCACTACCCCTATAGTGGGTGACAAAACTAGTTCCAAGGGTTGGTAGTCAACTCTATGAGGATTTGCAATGCAGTGCTAGGCTAAGTTTCTAAATTGAATGGATCACTCCCATAATGGCTATAGAACTAGTCCTAGGAGTTGGCAATGTAGCTTCACTAGGAATTAGACCTATAAACTGATAAAAGAAAAAATATTATCATTAAAAAAATAAAATGCATTATGAAGGATTAATTATTTCAAAGCTAAAGAATTATACATTCTATGGAGGATTGGTCTTGTCATTATTTTTAGTATTTATGTCTTGAAAGAATAATAGAATTTTTAAATATAAATCTCAAAATCATGCCCAAATTCAAAACTAGATTATTACCTGAACCTCTCTTGTAAAATATTTACAAATATGGTACTCATCATAGGAAGTCTCAAATGCGTAAAAAGAGTGCTAGCTACTTGGTTATAGGATTTGAATATACATGGAAGAAGTATCTACAAAAATGATATTAAAACAAAATATCTACTCCAATCTATGATAAAATAAAAATGGCTAAAAAATGGATTTATCAAAGTTAATTTGATGTTGTTTCTAAAAAAATCCTAGAAAAAGCGGTGGAGGTTATGTCATTGAAATAATGAACGCAAATATCCTCACTCAAAATCATATGAAACTTCAACTAACAACTATAGAGAGGCTAGGAAAATTTTTACAGGGATTAAAATTTCAATTGAAAAATGATGGAAATAATTGATGGGGATTCACGAATTACTATAAATGATGTGGATGTCGGATAAAAAATCATATTATTGTATTTTTCAATTGTTTATATGGGATTAAAACAACCCCCACCTGTATTACATCATCACCACATAGTGGTATTACAAAAAATCTTGGATATTATCCATGTATCACTTGGCAAGATTTGAATCTTGGTCTCCTCCTTAAATGTTGAGGAATCTAACCGATTGAGCTAATGCCACTTGATTATTCAATGAGTTTACATAGGATTTTATGAGGGGTCTTGGTCCCCTCATACTAAGTGGGGTTTGAACCTTGGACCTTGCAAAGAGAGGCCAAAGCCCTTACCACTACAGTAAGCTTGTAGATTTCAACGAGTTTACATAGGTTTTTATAAGAGGTCATGGTCCCCTCATACTGAATGGGGTTTGAACCTTGGACCTCTCAAAGAGAGTCCAAATCCTTTACCACTATAGTAAGCTTGTAGTTAAAAATAATATTATTGTTTTTTATTAAAGTATAAGAATGGGTTTTTAAAGGGACCCCAAACCTTTTACAATAAACATCAAAGAATAAGATTTACACTCCAAATATGGTTCTAGAAATAAGGTTTTAGACCTTAAAAAGGAAGATTAAGCAACCTAAATACTATCTATGTTTTTGACTTCAGGCTCATTTAATATTACAAAATATGTAACATACAATGAACAATCAATAAACTCATACAAAGCTTAAACTTTTTGTTGAGCCTTGACCCTCAAGATCCTCCTTTTTAGGTCCTCCAAGAAAGCAGTTTAGAATGTAGGTTTTTCAGAAAGCAGTTTAGAATGCAGGTCTTTTAGTATGCAGTTCTAGTCTCTTATTCATGGCTCTAGTCAATGAGACTCTTGTGGAAACATATTACTCAATAGGATCAATTGTGTCATATTTCCTTCTGATGCTCCGATTGTTGGTACAAATAATGACTGATGTTTTTATAGGTGAACTCAAAAACATGAGTATTGGGACTTAGAGAAGCCCCACATACCAACTCCATTCTCATTGAGAAACAAGATGCAACCTGTAGCTCAAAAAATAATGATTAGTAAAAAAAAACAAGAGTAGAGTAGACCAAACTAGAAAGTGGAGTTTGCTAAAGGCATAATCTTGTTCGCTCAAAAAACATGATCCAGTTCCAAAATAAAGGATCCACCACTGTTGGATACTCACTGTCAAGTCTTCTTTTATTTCCTTCTTCCCTAGTCTTATACTTGTAGCGGTCAGGTATGTTCAAATTCCTCCCTCCATATGAACAGTAAAGCTTTATGCATAAAATATTTAAAATCCCCCTAGAAAATATAATTGCTGATCTCATTTTGTTCATCATTGGCTTCACTATTAATTATTTCTTGAACACTATGAGGGAAGATTAACTCCCAACACTGCAATTCATCCAAAGGTACACCCATGTTTGCCAAACAATCAGCTGCCCCATTAGCCTCTCTGTAGACATGGTCAATATGCACTTCTTCAAGGAGCTCTAGTTTAGTGTTAATCTCATTTATCATATCTACTATATTCCATCCTGGAGGGTGTTTTCCATTCAAAATATTAATGATGTTTTGTGAATATCCTTCTATTATTAATTTCCTTATATTTAGCTTACCAAGAAGTGACACACCCATAAAGGTTGCTCTAGCTTCAACAACATGGCTTGTTTGATCTCCTAGAGGCTCTACATAGGCCAAGAGTGGTCTACCCCAATGATCTCAAAAGATACCTCTAGCTCCAGAACTCCTAGGATTTCCTTTTGCCACTCCATCAAAGTTCAATTTTATCCATCCACTTGGAGGTCTTTTCCATTTTGAATTGGTTCGTGGATGAACTAAGGATGAGTAGGAATTTTGATAATTGGAAGCTAGCCCCCAAACTCTAGCAATTTCTTTCTTTGGGTCTGGTTCAAAATCATTGTTGAACTTCATGATACCTAAATTTTCTAATACTAAACTTAAAATTCTATTTGCCACTGATGTGCAGTTTCTCTTCTTGTCTTTGAAGATCTGATGGTTCCTTTCTTTCCATACCCTTCACATAACATGTGGAAGACTTAACCTCCATCAAATTTGTAACATTTTACTTTTAAAGGGGAAATCCCATTGGAGATAGAGATCAAATAGAGACTTGTGGTGAACCCACTCTACCTGGAAGTTCTTCAAAATTGTATTTAGAAGCTCAACTATAAAAGGGTAGGTACAAAAGAGATGATCAATATGTTCCTCACTCATTTCACAGAGAACACACCTATTTGGAAATGTGAAGCCTCTTTTACGTAAATTATCCACGATCAAGACCTTATTTTGGACTACTAGCCAATAGAAGTGTGCTATCTTGGGAATGAGGTCTTTGATCCAAATCTTAGCTACTAGCAACCATCCAAAGCCCTCCCCTTCAAGGAGATAATAACCTGATTTGACTGAGTATGTTCCTTCCTTTTGGCTCATCCAAATAAGAGAGTCTGAAAATCTAGTATTGTTCAAAAAATAGACCTATAGAAGAATATTTAGCTTCCTTAGCTTTTGTTGATATTTGTCATCAATATTATCCACTTGTAAATGTTTTCATTTCTTACTCTTTTCCTCAGTGATTATATAATCTTTGACTAAGTCCCCATAAACAACCTCAACAAAAGGTTTTAACTCTGCAAAATCTGGATCCTCACTAAGAGGAATACTTTTAATCCATTTATCATTCCAGAAGTGCACTTGGGATCCATCCCCAATCTGCCAGCATTTTCCTTGTTGTAAAAGTGTCTTAGTTGTTTGAATACTATTCCAAATGTATGACCCTTTTTGTATATTATCTACCTCTAAGAAATTTAAGGTAGATCTCAAATATTTTACCTTAAGGATGTGATCCCAATTAAGATTTACATTAGTTGTCAGTTTCCATCCGAACTTACGCATTAGGGCCAAATGCATTTTTCTTAGCTTTCTAAAACCCAGTCCACCCACTTCTTTTCTAGAACACACCTTATCTCAAGACACTAAAGCTATTCTTTTTTCCTCCTCCACTTTGGACCACAGGAAGTTTCTTTGAATTTGCTCTATTCTCTCACATATTTTGGCTAGCATTTTAAATAGACATGAAGTAAATGGGTATGTTTTGAAGTGAAGACTGGACCAATTGAGCTTTATCAACCTGGCTAAGTAAGGAACCCCTACAACCTAAAATTGTTTTTGTTAAACGCTCCACTATTGGGTTCCATAGAGCTACCTTCATCCTTCCTTTAAATAGTAACATTCCTAGATAGGTGGTTGGAAGATCTCCAATGCTGCAACCAAAGATACTAGCTAACTTAACCTGTCTAGGGCCAGGAGTGTTCAAAAAATAAAAAATTTCTCTTATCATAGTTAACTTTTTGACCCGTAGCCTGCTCATACTGATCCAGGATAAATTTTAGTTCTTTTGCCTGTGGAATAGAGGATTTTAAAGAGATAAGCTTATCATCCACAAACTGTTGGTGGGACACAGGTTGCAAATTAGTAGCTGGGATGATCCCATCAACCCTACCACCTGTTGAAGCCACTGATATTGTCCTTACCAAAGCCTCAACAATAATATTATTTTACAAGAAGGAATGGTAATTCCTAAATAACATGAAAAATATTCAACATAATTCCAACATTCTCCCACTTGTTGAATAATTTCCATAGGGGCTAATAACTGTCATTGTCAACTATAAATGGCAACCATGCCCATAGATCTTCTACACCAATAAATGTTTTTAGTAAGTACAACTTTTGTTAATGAATCAACAATATTCTGCTCTGTATCAACTTTCTCCAATATCACCTAGTTCTCTTCAACTATCTCTCTCACAAAATGGTACTTGATATCAATATGTTTTGACCAATCATGAAAACTAGGATTGTTTGCAAAAAATATTGCACTCTGACTGTCAATATCAATTCTCATAGCTTTTTGCTTAATACCAACTGTTGAACACAACCTCTGTAGCCACACTACTTTACATACATGAGTTATTGCAATGTACTTTGCTTCTGTAGTGGATAAAGTAAAAACTGATTGCTTTTTACTCATCCAACTTACTGCCTCTCAAAATAGCCTAAACACATAAGCACACATGGATATTCTCTTGTTAAGGTCTCCAGCCCAGTCATAATCCACAAACCCTTGTAAATTTACAATATCATTATCTCCAAATTTTTCTTCATAACAAATAGCATAATTTGTAGTTCCACACAAGTATCTGAAGATCCTCTTCACAATAATATAATGTTCCTTTCCTAGATTATATATATATCTTATAAATACTCCCATTGCATGTGCAATATCAGGTCTAATATAGACCATTGCATACATAAAATTGCCCACAACACTAGCATTTGGAACATGATACATTTTTTCATTTTCTTCATCTGTTTTAGGATATTTTTTAGCAGATAACTTTTGACCAACTAGATATGGAGTACATACCGGTTTACAATCATGCATCCTCAACCTCTGTAGCATGAAATCAACATATTTCCTTTGATTTAACCACAACTTTCTATTTGCATGATTCCTTATTATTTTCATACCCAATAAATTTTGCAACACCCAAATCCTTCATGTCAAATTCATAAGATATTGATATTTTAATGACTTTATCATCTCCTTATTGTTACCAATTAATAGTTTCATCCACATAAAATACAATGATAACAAAATTTTTTCCTTCCTTTTTGAAATATACACATGGATCTGCTTTGCTTTTTCCAAGCCCAAGTGTCAAAACAAACCTGTCAAATTTTTGGTTCCACATCCTTGGAGATTGCTTCAACCCGTGAAAAGAATTTTTTAGCTTGTATACCAAGTCCTATTACGTTTTACTCTAAAGCATTTTAGTTGTGACATATATATGTCTTCATCAAGTTCACCATGTAGAAAATCTATCTTTACATTTATTTGTTCTATTTCAAAATCAAAAGCAGCAAAAATAGCCAACAGAACTCTAATTGATGTTAGTTTAGCCACAAGAGAAAAAATCTCACCAAAGTCAATTCCCTCAACTTGAGAAAATCCTTTTTCTACCAAGTGAGTTTTGTACTTCTCCAACTTTCCTTATACATTGTACTTTTTCTTGAATAACCACTTACAACTAACAGGTTTTCTACCAAGGGGTAATTTCACCAAGTCCCATGTCTTATTTTTATCCAGGGACTCCATTTCTTCTTCCATAGCCCTTTTCCAAGACTCATTCTCACTTTACTGAAGAGCCTCCTTTACAGTCTTGGGTTCTTCATTAGTAACTAATAAATTAAATGCAAAACAAAAATTTGAAGGGCTATACCTTTTTGGGAGTCTTCTCACTTGATCTAATCTCCTCAAAATTGGATTTCTAGGTTCTACATATTTAGCTTCCTCACTTTCTTCCTCTGAATATTCCTCTTCAAACTCTCTCTGTAATTTAGGTTCTACCACAGGTTCTTCCTCCTGTTCTAATTTTACTTGAACTATTTATGGTCCTTTGCTTGGTTGCATTTCCTATTTTGGAACCCCTTTTGTTTCTCTAAAGATCACATTACGACTATAAGTAATCTTTCGTGTTTTTGGATTTCACAACTTATATCCTTTCACACCAATACCATAACCTAGAAATATGCATTTCTCAGATTTATAGTCTAGTTTAGTCCTTTTCGCTTTTGGGATATACATATAATATTTTCAACCAAAAACCCTTATATGATTGAGAGAGGGTTTCTTACCAATCCACACTTCCTGTGGATTTTTGTCCACCAAAGCTGAGGTAGGATATTTATTGATGAGGCAGCAAGTAGTTAACATGGCTTCTGCCCATAATTTCTTTTCTAACCCTGCACCGCTTAGCATGCTTTTGGCCTTAGAAGTTAACATGGCCTTACCCAGAATTTCTTTTCTAACCCAGAATGTTTTGTTCATTCATTATGGAACTCCATTCTATTATGGAGTTTATGGAGTTGTTCTATGCCTTTCTATTCCCCAATCCTTGCAAAATTGCTCAAATTTATTAGAGCAATATTCACCACCATTATCACTTCTCAAAACCTTTATCTTTTTCTTTATCTAATTTTCTACAAGAGCCTTGAACTCTTTACATTTATTGAAAACGTCATATTTTTACCATAAAAAGTATACTTAGGTCTTTCTTGAGAAGTCATATATAAATGTTACAAAATAGATGGATTTTCCTAATGATGGTACTTTTGTAGGTCCAAACACATCATTGTGAACTAGATGCAAAATTCCTTCAAATCTTGTAGCACTACTTGGAAACTTAACTCTGGTTTGCTTTCCAAAAACACAATGCTCACAAAAATCAAAATTTAATGGGCAATCAGAAATTCCTTCAACCATACCTTTCATTTTCAATGTTTGAAGGCCTTTCTCACCAATTTTCCCCATGCATTGATGTCACAACATTGTCTTCGCTACATGAATATTTGACTTCTTCTACCATATTAATTTTCTCTAAAATTGAAGAGTTATTGCAAACAATAATTACAGTGCTAGCCTCAAGTTTGAACAAAGTTCCTATACAAAATCCCCTAGCTAACACTAAGCATCCACAAATCTTATTGAATTCCACAGTCACCCACATCATTCATCTTACTAACAGATATCAGATTCCTTACCAAACCAGGAATATGCAGCACACCAGGAAGGGTTTTAACTCTTCCATATTTTAACCTCAATTTGACTCTTCCTCGACCTATTATTTTTTGTGTCGAATTGTCTCCCAAGAAGACTTCACCTCCATTTATCTTTTCATATTCACAAAACCCTCCTTATGAGGAGTCATATGAAAAGAAGGGCCTGAGTCAATCAACCATGATTCATGGTATTCACTTGAGCATGTTGTAGCTATGAACAGGTCCCCTAAACCTTCATTTGTGGTCTTCATTTCTATAGACGTTCCTTCATCAACCTTTTTATGTCTATAGTCTCTTTTATAATGTCTTTTTTTACCACACTTCTAGCATTTCCTTTTATCAGGAACAACAAATTTTCCCCTATATTTTGATTTTATTTCTCCTAATTTCTTTTTCCTTCTTTCTTGAGAACGACCTCTTACAACCAAGGCATCCTTCTGATGATAATCCTTAGAATATTTTTGTCTCATTTCCTCAAATAGAAATGTTCCTACTATATCCTCTACTTTCAATTTAGAAGTAGTATTGGTGATAGCCATAACTAGGTTAAATTGGGAGTCAGGTAATGAACAAAGTAAAGTAATACACTTTTCTTCTTCATCCATTTTACATATACATAGTTTAATTGACTTACCACAGTGTTAAAAGCATTTAGATGTTTAGCCACAGAGTCATCATCATTCATCTAAAGAGAATACAGCTTAATTCGAAGAAAGAGTTTATTTATTAGCGACTTTATCTAATACAGTGCTCCCAAATTTTTTCATAACAACTTTATTGTGGTCTCTGTCGATAAATTCAACAATACTGAATCAGATAATCACAATCTGATAGAGCTTCTTGCCTTCCTGTCGATATTTAGCCATTCTTCATTTGTCGTTCCTGTTGGTTTTACTCTCAAGACTGTGACCCACTAATCTTTATCCACCAATAGATCCTCCATCTCGAGTTTCCAAAACTCAAAATTCTATCCATTATATTTTTTGATCTCTATCCGTGCGCTTCCTGTCATTTGTCCTTCGTCCAAATTCTTCTATGCACTGCTCCCACTCAAGAATCAATTTATCCTAGGGTTGAAACCCTTATTCCTCGAACAAAGTTAAAACCTACCTCTAATACCCCAATAAATAAATCCAGAAAAGCAGTAATTGCATAATCAAAGGAAAAACAAAGAACACATTACACAAGAATTTATCCTGGGAAATCCATTCAGGAAAAAACCTAGCAAAAATATCTCCTTATTGTATAAACTTGACTGTCTCCAATACAATAATATCCTTTCGCTTGCTTTTTGCTTGCGATTACATTTCTTGCAAATTCATTACCAAACCCTCATGCAAGTTTTGCTTTATATACCAACACAACAAGAAAGGGTTTTACAATACCATGGGTGCAAAACCATGGGCCAACATTACATTAACCCAAAAACGCCCATATGGGTCTAAAAATAGCTTAAACCCCCAAAATTATTTCCTAACCCGAACCCCGACGAGGAAATGTTTACCAAATGTAAAGTCCTTTTAGAGTTAACCCCTCCTGAATAACATGGAAATATATTCAACATAATTCCAACATAGATCATTGGCCAATAAGAGTTAAAAGGGTGGTAAGTGAATTCAAAAAGAGATCATATTTTAAATATGAGCAGATGTGGGAAGACCATCCTCATTTTGTTGATATGGTAGCACAAACGTGGAATTCTTCAAAACATTATCGGTTGTATGCTCTTCTAAAATAAATTAAATCTATGACATCTATATTAAAAGAATGGAACAAGAACACTTTTGAAAACATTTTGAGAAGAAAGGAGAACTAAAAGATAAAATTTCAAAATTCTAAAAAGGTGATTATAATAATCCAAGCTTAGAGGAAAGGGAGTTGCTTAGTGAATATCATAATATTTTGAGTAAGAAAGAGAAATTCTAGAGATTAAAATCAAGATAGACTTGGTTAAAAGGAGATAAAAATACAAATGTTTTCCATAGGATGGCTATAGTACAGAGATCAACATCTAGAATTAGTAGAATTAAATCAATGGAAGGGGTTTGGATTGAAACTTAGAGTGAAATTAGAAAAGAGGTAAAGTATTTTTATTAGAATATTCTAGGATCAGAGGAGACTGAAGTTCTTAATGATAAACATCTTCAAGATATGCCTTTAGTTATAACGAATGAAGACAATAGGAAATTGATGGAGCCTATTACTCTTGAAGAAGTTCATTTAACTCTTTTCTCTTTTAATAAGGATAAATCCTCAGGTCTAGATGGGATCTCTACAATTTTTTACCAACATAATTGGGATATAGTGAAGGATTATTTAATGGCGGCAGTGGAACAGTCTAGGGTAAAACAATACACGCCTTATAAAATAAATACAACATATCTTACTCTAATTCCAAAAAAGAAGGATGTCGAATTGTTTGATTCTTTTAGACCCATAAGCCTATGTAATATGACATATAAGATTATCTCCAAAGTGATGGTGAATTGATTAATGCCATTGTTAGACAAAATTATTTTAGAAGAGCAAGGAGGATTTGTGAAATGGAGACAAATTATGGACAGGATCATAGTAGCTCATGAAGTTATACATTCAACAACTTAAAAAAAAAAACAATGATCTTAAAACTTGATATGAGTAAAGCCTATGATAGGATTAAATGGGATTTTCTTTTTGCAATTTTAAAAAAGTTTGGATTTGGGAAGAAATGGGTTAAATGGATTAAAGCTTATGTCTCTACAATTTCTTATTTAGTATTGGTCAATGGGTTAGTTACAGGATCTTTTAAAGCCAAGAGAGACCTTAGACAAAGAGATCCTCTATCTCCTTATTTATTCATTATTATGGCAGATGTTTTGAGTAAGAACTTAAAGAAGGCTTACAAAGATGGGCTTATATGTGGACTTAAGGTTAGTAATAACATCGACAACATCACCCATCAACAATTTGTAGATGATACAACCCTTTATGGAAGGGCAAGGATAAATGAGTCCAGAGCTTTGAATAATTTTTTTTAGGAATACGAAAGAGCATTAAGGCAAAAAGTTAATAGGACAAAATCCAAAATTTACTTCCTTAACACTAGCTAATATCAAGCAAGAATTTGCAGGTTACTTCAAAAGGAGGAGGCAAATTTGCCAGCAACTTATCTATGAATGTCTTTATTTGAGGGGAGAATGAGGATAGAATTATGGAATCTAGTTATTAGTAAAGTTCGGAATAAAGTACTAGCTTGGAAAGGTAGATGGTTATCGTTAGTAGGGAGAGTGCAGTTAATTAAGTTAGTCTTACAAGCCATTCTAACATATTATATGTCATTGTATACTCTTCCAAAATCAGTTGAAAAAAGTTTAATCTATATTATGTGATCTTTTTTATGGTCAGGTTTACATGATAAAAGGAAATTTCCTTTGGTGAAATGGAGCAAGGTGTGTGATGATAAAACTAGGGGAGGTCTTGGTTTAAGAGTTATTACAGATGCAAACTGCTCTTAGAGGAAAATTAATCTGGATATTATATAAAGAGAGTCAAAGACAATGGGCAAGAATTCTTCTAAGTATGTTAAGCCCAATGACCCAAGTTTAATATTTACTGCATTCTCTCTACCAAATGGTTTTGCTCTTTGGAATGGTTTAAAAAAATCTATTGATCTAATGATTAAAGGTTTAATATGGATCGTGGGAACTGGAGAAAAAAATTCTACTTGGATGGATACCTGGTGTGATAAAAAAACACTCAATTTAGATCCAATTTTGAAACCTTGGATGAGATTCCTTCAAGACAAATATGGTGATAGGGTTTCAAACACTTTGTACGAGGATCAAAAAAGAAGATACAAATGGAAAGAAGATTTATTACAAGTAAACAAGACATTAATGCTAGGAGGCAATTGAGTAGAAAGATAACAATTGTGATTATTTAGAGGGGAGCCAAGGATAATTGATTTGGGAGTTGAATAGCTCAAGAGAATACACAAGAAATGGATATAATGTAAAGCACCAACAAAATAGTAATATCACTAGAATATGGAGAGATATTTGGGATAGCTCAAGCATTCCTAAAGTCAAAGTGTTTGTTTGGCTAGTAGGTCATAGAAGAACTTTATCCTGGGATAACCTTATGGAAAGGGGTTTTCATCGCCCCTCTCAATGTGTTCTTTGTAAAAAGGAGAAGAGTATAGACCACCTCTTGGGACATTGCTCAATAGTTTGGAAACTATGGTAGTGGATTCTTAATATGTTTGGTCAATGCATGGTGATGAATAGCAAAATTGAATAATGGTTAAAGCAATGGCAAAGCACTTATAAAAGTGACGCTTTACACATAATATGGGATAAATCAAAAGATACAATACTTTGGACTATATGGCTAGAAAGGAATAGAAGAATATTTAAAGGAAAGGAAAGCAATTTAGAGGTAATGAAAAGGGATATATGTTTAGCCATAGATGAGTCTAAACCAACCCTATCAACTCACCCAATTTCTAATTTGGAAGGAGAGAGCCTTGATAGATGGAGTCAAGTCATTAAATGGAATTATGATGTACAAGAGAAGCAAAAATAAAGCAATTAATATAAAGTGGAAACCACCGGATGTGGAGTTGGTTAAATTGAATTTTGATGGAGCATCTAAAGGAAATCCAAGACCAATAGGAGGAGGAGAAATAATTATAAATAATAAAGGAGAGATTTTGTCACATTACGCTTTCAATAGTGGATTTAAGACAAATAATGAAGCTGAAGCTTGGGAAGCTTTGTGATTGTAGTCACACTGAATTTTTGTATTGATCTTTGCAGAATTCAAATAGCTTCAACAGGACGGCAAACTAACAAACAATATCCCTAAGGTGTATCCCTAAAAAATAGCAACATCTAAATCAAATATATTTGTCGTCAAACACTTACCTATGTTGTCAAAGACTACAAAGTGTCGGCAAGTATTTACAAATGTTAACTTATATGCTAACATTCTCCCCCTTAAAGTTGAGAGGGCTGACAATACAGTCTCTCAGCTTTCATACTGAGCTTTAGAAACCCCTTTGGTGAAGATATTCGCCATGTTATCCAAAGTGCTGCAATGTTGAAACTCAACTACCTGTTTCTCCACCATGTCTTGAATGAAGTGATACTTCATATCAAAGTGTTTTGACCTGCTATGGTGGATGGGATTGTGTGTCAATTGGATGGCACTCATATTGTCACGGTACAATCTTGTAGGACCACTTTGTTGCTCTCCAATATCTTCAAGGACTTTTCTCAACCATAAAGCCTGAGTACTAACATTTGTGATTGCTATATACTCAGCCTCAGTAGATGACAATGCTACAACAATCTACTTTTTGGAACTCCATGTAATTAGTCCTGACCCAAGACTAAAACAATTCCCTGAAGTAGATTTTTTATCATCTATATTGCTATCCAAACAATTGAAATGGAACGGAGTATGGATGGAAGGTGATTCTCTCATAGTAATAAATGCAACTTTGAGGAAAGCAAAGGCTCCATGGAATATACAAGAGATAATTGTGGAAATTCAAGAGTTTGAAGAAATTAGGTTTACACATACATTAAGAGAAGGAGACAAATGTGCAGATAGGCTAGCCAATAGAGGGGTTTTGATTAAGGATCGTGAAGTTAAATTCTCCTTTCCATGGTTAGAGGTAGTAAGTTTAGTTGAAGCTGACAAGAAAATGTTGACTACCTGAATCAAATAATGATCAAGATTTAATTTAATGTTTTCCGTTGGTAATATCTGCTTTATTTATAACATTAATGTGTTCTCATATAAACTATTTATTATAATTTGTGTGGTTGCACTTGTGTTTTAGGAAGGAAACTAGCAATCCAGATTTGGTAAAGCGAACTATGATAGTGCGATGTTTTGGAAATATTACTGTATTAAGATGCAATGCATAGATAGTAGATGTGAAGTTTTGGTATTGTGAAAGCTGCTATAGAAAAATGTCTAAAAGGATGTTGAATTCTAGAATATTTGTATTCATACAAAAATTTGAAAAGATCCAAAAAATATGAAAATCAAGAATCCAAACATTTTATGTAAAATGATATAAGTTTCTAGTTATAGCATCTCAATTGAGATGAGAAGTGTATCTATTTGTAAATTCTCAAGCTCTCAAGAAGAGAGTTCCAATTTGTCAAGGGTGGGAGACCCGAGTACAACCCCTTATTATCCAGCAAAAAAAAAAGATGAAAAATATATTTATAGAAAAAGAAATTAAAAATATCTTTGATACAAAGACACACTAGATAGTTTAATTAACCTAACAACAAATGTAAGATTTTGATATTTAGATTCGCGAAAGGGGTGTAAACCCTAGGTGTAGTCAAACGATAGAACAAAGCAACAAATTTGGCTACATTCTTTGCGAAAGGGATGCAAACCCTAGGTGCAGTCAAGTGTTGAAGGAAGAGGGTTGTTCGTAGACCATCTCTTTAGTTTGTGAGAAAGCCTCTTCAGTTAGAAGAAATATCTTACGAATCTTTGGGTTCATGGGTGGATGAACCTTTGCCATTTATTAGGATTTCGAAGGATGAATTTGGGTTGGATATGATTGATCATCAAGCCCGAACAATTATCTGCAAACTCAAAGGCAAAAGACCACGCCTGGAGGAGCTCAAAGGATACATTAAAGACTAGTGGACCAGTACAGAATTCCAACTTTCCTACCCAAAAATTTCTTTTCTGTTTCTTTTTCTAATTTAGCAGATAGACATAGGGTAATGGATTATAGATATAATTGGTTTTTCGAACAAAGGGGTGTCTATATAAGACCTTGGACTCCTAGTTTCAACCCCTTTACAGAAGAAGTTAATGGCTTCCTAGTCTAGGTGAATATTTATGCTCTCCCTGTGAAGTTTTGGAGAGAGCAGATATTCACCAAAATCGGTAATGTCATTGGCGCATTCCAATATATGGATGCCCAAACAAAGGAAAATTTGTCCAATAAAATTAATCAGTAAAGCAATTGGTTGTTTGGATGGATGTTTCAGTTCCTAGGCCTCAATCCATTACTATCTTCTCAAGCAAAGGGGAATGCATCCAAAATATTGAATGTGAAAACTTCTCCCTAAGATGTTATGGTTGTTAGCAATATGGCCACCTAAAGAAGAGATGCCCGATCATCCGATCATGTTTTAGTTCCTCCTTGGTGGAGGAGAAGGCCCTGCATGCAAATGATTCAAAACCTTCAAATATCCCACTTCAAAAGAAAGAAGCTCTTCCTCCAAATGCACCAATTGTCCAAGAAGAATCATGCGAGCAACAAAAGAATCAACCCCAAAAAGATAATTTGAATCAAATCATTGATAAAAGCCAAATGGTTACTAAAGACCATCCAAACAATTCCATGGAAAAGATTAGCACCTCATATGGTATTCTTGAAGCTAATTATGAAACAATTGATGATTGTTTTTTGATAATGTAGATCCTACAAAATGTATTAAAACTAGATATTACCTCAAGAGCAATCGAATTGATTTCTTCTTTGATGGATAACTGTTATGTTTGTTTTCTTTCTATTTGTTGGAGTTATGTGTCATGTAAGGGTTGTTCTTGTTGTTAGTTCCTTAAAAAAAAAATGAGTTGACTATGAAAACTTAGCAGTTTGAGAAAGATGAAGAATATATTTAATAGATGGGTATGCTTTAATTAACTTGTTAGAAATGTAATGAGAACAATGTAATATTATGTTTTGTTTTTGTAATGAGAATGGCCCCGATAAAAACCACACATAACTTATTAAAAAAAATATTTTATATTTCCATGAAAGTGGCCCCAATAAAAACTACATATAACTTTAAAAAAAAAAAATTAAAAAATATATTAGTTTCTTTTATTTTATTATTTATTTATTTATTTTTATTTTTTATTTTTTATTTTTTTTAATTAAAAGACAATTTCTCATAGCTTAAACAATGTCGAAATGGTAAAAGTATATGGAATTTTTATTCCATTTTTTTTTATTATCTCTAATTATAAAAAAGAAGCTATAAAAGATTAGGTAGGTTTGTTTATTAACCCCAATCCCTTTGGCCGTCATATGGCACAAAAAAATTATATCAAAGCCTCACTTGTTTATTCAGTGCTAATCCATTTAGCAATTACATAACAATTTTTTATATATCAAAGCTACACACTTTACCTAGTTAAATATTTGTATTTTTCTATTCAATAAAATTATGAAACACAAAGCAGAATCTGGCGCCATCCATCTACCTTTCATAGAAGCCTAGAATATGGCATATATACAGAACTTTTTAAAACTTTGGCCCATATTTTATGATAAGAAAATACGGATACCTGTAAATGTTGATGTGTTATATTATCTCTCATCTATAATATTTTTTTGATAATCAGACAAATAAATATATACAACCAATGTTGATACCGACATCATTGTTTAGAAAATTATTATAGGTGTATGGCAGATTTTTGGAAGAACAGAAATTCATATAGATATAAAAACATAATGCAATGCATAATTAATTAATTTGCATTGGTAACTTGCAATTTTCCAAAATAGTACCTTATAATTTCAGAATATTCGACTTCAATTAAATGTTGAGTTGACAGGCAGAGGTCCATATCCAATTCCAGGCATGCTTTAAATGAATACTTACCTCCAATGAATGCTGTGGCAAATTTTAAATTTTTCAGGATTTTAATATTCTTCCACCAAAGAATAGATACTGAGGAGGATTCCACATAGCCTTGACCAAGGTATGAGGAGGTCACATTCCCATGGACTTTGTTAGAAAGTCAGTTCCTAATAGCTCTGTAGTGTCTTGCGGTATTTGGTTGAAGCCACTTCCTCATAGATGTAAGGTGTTTAGTGGCATTTGTTGTGAGCAACTTCTGGACAGTTTACTGACTTTCTAGAACTCTACTGCTTTTTGAAGAAATATACTTCTACATACTGATTTACTGTTTGTTGTTTTACTATTTTTCTTGGCATGGTATCATGAAAGAATAGCATATTGGTTTTTTTCATACGGTGGATGGATCCAGCCTCAAGATTCTATCAACTTCAATCAAGTTTAGGCCATTTAGAGAACAAGGTGCATATGAAGTTATACACACCTTAGCTTGTGTATAAATAAAAGTTATGAACAAATCCAAGAATTATAGGATACTATATTCTATCTATGGAATTAGACATAAGAGATCAATAGGCCATATCAAGGCCATATCAAAAGCCTTTGTAAGATTAGGGAGTCTAGGAGTGCTCAATATTTCAATCTTCACACTCCAAAGCAAATTGCACCTGTGTTTTATGTACATCCTGTGAAGCAATGTTGGATTTCAAAATACTTTTCAAAAGCGAACATAAGCATAGTATTTATCACAAATCATATGTAAAAGAGTAGCGAGTGAAATAAGAGAGTAATAGACAAAAAAGGAAGAATCTGATACCTATGGGCACCCAAACAATAGATCACATATATACAAAATGGAATGGATCGGTTAGTTGAGGGGTAATTATATCAAATATTTAACACAAATTGTTACTTCATCCAATCCAACACAACATAAGGCTTTAGATTAAATTACAAGTTACAAAATTAACCATATTAGTGGTTAACCCATGCTACTAGGGCAAAATACATGAAATCATATTCGTAGGCTTACATAAAGATTACATCACATATAGTAAGTGTTGGCCAATAGGATCAGATCATATATATTCCAACCCCACACCCATAATTTGAGCTGAGGGGCCAAGGAGAGGAGACATTAGAGATGATAACACCTCCCCCCCATAATGGATGCTCTAATGGGTCAGTTTTGTTTGATATTCAAAGGAAACATTTGAATCTTCACCGCCATCCGGTAGTGCGTTGCCCGACTTTAAGAACTCTACTTCAACCTTCTTTAATCTCGATAATCATGTCTTCATAGAGTGTCTTTTACATGGCTATGACTTCATTGAAGACTTAGACTTACCCTTGGGCTGTTGAGCCTTAGCTTTCATTGGTTTGAAGTCCTTAGGATGGATTTGCATCTGAGGAAGTACTCCTTGATTCTTCATAGCAACCTCACAATGAACTTGAAGAGAGGAGAGCATCAAGAGTTATAGCATGCAGTTTGTCCACAGTCATCATATTCACATGAATCACTAACCCAATAATCTGAAATGTCGAAGTAAGATTTACAATAATAGATTTAACATATTTTGCATATGTCTTCACTGAACCTCCTAAAGCTGCTAATCACTTCTTAAAGCCTTAAAATGGGATATATAGGCCTCAATATCATCAAACTTTGAAATCTTGAGGTTAAAGAGTTCCATTTCCATTTTGCAACTTAAATGGAGTCTATTTTCCAAGCAATTCCTTCAAAGTTTCCCACACCTTGATCTCCTAAGGCTGCTATTCACTTCTTAAAGCCTTAAAATGGGATATATAGGCCTCAATGTCGTCAAACTTTGAAATCTTGAGGTTAAAGAGTTCTATTTTCATTTTGTAACTTTAATGGAGTCTATTTTCCAAACAATTCCTTCAAAGTTTCCCACACCTTGATGGGGTTACTCATCTCTCTAATATGAAAAGTATATTTGGCTTCACAAACATAAAGAATAGATCAAGAGCCTCCTCCTCCTTTTTAACCACAACTTTTGCATCAAGACCTTCTTTTGTCTCACCATTAAAGATGAACTAAAGATTCTTACTCCCAAGTAAACCATTCATTTGAACTAAGAAAGTGTTGTAATTTCTCCCATTAAGGTGAGTAACATGTGCCAAAAGATCTATTTAGCACAAAAGGTTCTATTGCACTATAACAAGTCCTTGGACTAGTGTCACCAATGGATAGATCTCGAAAAACCTTGTTATCTAGAAAAACAATGGGCATATACACAAGTTATGCCCTCTAAAAATTTAGACCTATTAGCAATGAAAATTAGAAAAAAAATAAAATAAAACCTTCAAACCTTAGAAGGTAGATTGACGAACCAAGGCCTGCCATCTATTGCATGGTGATACTGAAGTCTTTTACAACCTATTTGCCACTGTGCGTCTTGATCGAATGAAGAATATATATAAATAAATAAATATATATATAGCATGGTGATATGGAAGTCTTTTACCACCTATTTGCCATCGTGCATCTTGATCGAATGAAGAATATATACACACACACTAATGTGCCACATCAATCGACCTAAAAGGGAAGAAACCAGCAATCTATGAGGGCAAGGTTCGAATTGGTGACCTCGGAGTGGGAAGCACACTAGGTTGGTTGGGTTAGTCGGTCGCCCCAAAGCTGGCTTCAAAGCGGAATTCCACCCTCCACCCCATTGAGGCGAGGAGAAGTACAAAGCTCATGCACAATTTATTTCAAAGCCAAAATAAAACAGAAGTGGAACCTCGATCTCATCAATGAAAGTCTTAAGCATAGGTACCTTACCAAAATGCCTACAATATTCCTTGTGTTGTAGAACATGGTGCTTTTGTCAAGAAGATGTGATCAATTGAAGGTGCCCAAAAAAAATCAATGTACCCATACTCAATGGCTTTTTCACCAGTGAAGGGGATGAAAGTCAAACCAAAGACTCCTCAACCAAAAGAATGAGTCTCCATCACACTATCCAAGAGGACACCTAGTGCCAACAAGGAGAGAAAGCAAATCCCAAATATATTATTGATTGTCCTAGGAAGAAAACGAAGGGCATGAAAATTCTTGCATGTTGTGGGTAAACAAACTCAAACCCGTGACCATGTAGATAGAAGATAACCAAAAGGGTATATGCTAGCCATACAAGCGATGAGCCTCACCGAGAGAGGGATGTTAGGGCTTTGACCAAAACATCAAGGCTTAGAGGATAACCTTAAAAGGATTGCAACAAACACTTGAAAGAGGGAGCATGAGGGGATTTGAACCTCAAATCTCCACTTTATAAAACAACTCTATCACCACCACGCCATTGTGTGCTAACAAGAGCACTCCTTGAAGATGTGAAGGCATTGTTAAGAAAAAGGTTTTGCAAAGATAGAAAACTTCACTAAGGATGGGATTCAATCATGCATCTAGTCAAATAGGAGGCTTGAAAAATTCTACGCTGGCCAGGTTAGCAAGTGATATTGTTAGGTCTTCAAGTTGTCGTCTTCCTTGAAGAATGAGGCATGGAGACTAGAGAGAAAGAGTGTTGCCAGTTAGCTTCAATCCCACAACCTCTTCAGTTTGGAAGCCTCAAAATCATTTGTTTGGCAAGACATCAAGGGTGCTGGACCAAGTTAGAAGGGCAATGCTCCTCAAAGAAACTATCGTCATTTCCCATGTCTAGACGAGTGCAAAAATTGGTGCTAGAAATTTAAGATTTTGAAATAAAATTCAGAACTTCTCTCCAAAGGTAAGAACAGAATTTTTCTTTTTCCTTCGTTTTGCTCCTTATGCAGCCAAATGAAAGGGCATTTTTCTGTGTGACCAAATGGCATTGCTTTGTACCCACTTTGATACCATGTCAAATTTCACAAGACTTTCCATAAATGAAACAGAAGCAAAACATTCACCAGAAATCATATGCAAAAGAGTAGAGGAGCAAAATAAGAGAGCAATAGAGGAATAAGGAGCAGGCATCAAACAATAGATTACATAGATACACACCAATGCAGTGGATTGGTTAATTGAAGAGTATTTATTCCAAATCCTCAACACAAATTATTACACAACATAAGGCTTTAGGGTTAAAATACAAGGTTAACCATGGTAGTGGCTTAACCTATGTCATTAGGGCTAAACACATGAAATCATGTCCGTAGGCTTACATAAAGAGTGCACCACAAATGCTTTTAGACTTGCATAAAGATTAATAACACACTATCAGCCTTGGCCAAAATGATCAGATCATATATATTCCAACAAACAAAAGACATGGTCAATACATATTTGAATAGATAAGCATCCCACCTTACAACCTGTAGAATTTGTGCAACAGTCAGATGCCTTAGTTTAAAGATGGCCAATCTATGCACGGATTAGGAAACTTCTAATATGTTAGTCTTACAATGGCACTGAGAGGGGGGGTGAATCAGTGCAGCTATTTTAAAACTTAATGCTTTAACTCTTAAAGCCAAAACAAAAGAAAGCTAAAACCAGAAACAGCAAGTACCACAAGAGAGCATAACATAACACAAGATGTAACGAGGTTCACCGAGTTTTGGCTACTCCTCAAACTAGACTGCTTGGACTCCCATCCAAATCCAGCCATTGCAAAGCACCAACTTTACAATCAATTTACCAGCATCCACTGGAAGGAGCACCAACCCCTAATTTACCAGCATCAACTGGAAGGAGCACCAACCCCTGATTCCAAGCACCAACTTGGATTTCTATTTTCAATTTTGATTGACATAAAAATGCCTTCAGTGTTACAAGATCCTCACTGGTCTAGCTTAAATCAAATCAATCTCATGGAAGCATACACTCTTTTATAGTTCTACCTTCTGCACACTTCCAGCCCTTTCATATGGCATGCTCTTGCAGCTCTTCACAGCATTAACACAACACTGTTATAATCTCTTACAACACTCTCACAGCTCACTTACAGCCAGCCTCTTTCTGCAGCATCTTCTATCACGCAGCAACAACTTCTTCTCTGTACGATTATTCTTTTATAACCTTTCAATCCTGCATGCAATCGAATCACATACTCTGACTGTTCGAATCCATGCAATACGGCTGTTCGGTTCCATGCACTTCGACTGTTCGAAACCCTGCAATACGTCTTTTGAATCCATGCAATACGGCTATTTTGTTTCATGCACTTCGACTGTTCGAAACCCTGCAATACGGCGTTTCGATTTCTTGTAGTATGGCTATTTTGAATGCTGCAAACATATCTTCTCGAAAAGCATATCTTGATCCTTCATATTCGGCTCTTTGAATACAAGCAAAATATCTGTTCGATTCCATGAGTGCGACCGTTCGAAGGCTGTAAAAAAGACTTTTCGAAAACCTTTCGATACTTTAAATTTGATTCTTCGAATACATGCAAACGGCTGTTCGAATGCATGACTGACACTTGTCAATCTGTAACTGCAGATCTGACATCAGTTACATTTTACGTAACTGGCTGCATGATTTTCCTGTCTGCTTTTTCGACACGTGTCACCTTGCATGCTCCTACGGGTTTTACCTGCCAGACTATTACCTGTCGCGATATCGTGACACTTTTTGAAGCCACACACTTCATGCCCTTGTTGTCGCGAAATCGTGACCATTTTGGCTTTGAAAACTTTCCTTCTGTTCATGTCGCGATATCGCGACACTTAGAACTTTTGCTGACGTCATCCTCAAGCATGTCGCGAAATCATGACCATTTTGGCTCTTGGAAGCTTTCCCTGCATCTTGTCACGATATCGCGACACTTTCAACATTTGCTGACGTCATCCTTAAGCATGTCGTGAAATCATGACCTTTGGGCTTCAGCTTTCCTTTCATCTTGTCGCGAAATCGCGACACTTTCAACTTTTCTGACGTCATCCTTAAGCATGTCGCAAATCGTGACCTTCGCTTCCACACTTTCCTTTCATCATGTCGCAAATCGTGACACTTTTCACTTTACGTCATCATCCTTCTTGTCGCAAATCACGTTTCACTCTTGCGACGTCATCATCCTGCTTGTCACGAAATCGTGACACTTTCGACTTCCGTACACTCTTCTTTGCCAGCAGCAACAAAAAAGGAACATGTCGCGAAATCGCGACACTATGCTTCATGCAATGGCGAAATTTTTACATCTTTGTGCCTTGTGTTTTCACCTTGCCTCTTTTCATGAAATTTTGACTTGTAATATCATTGCTGCATCTTTCAGTTCTACACTTTTGACTAGTAGCGAAATCGCTACACCTTAGTTTCCCTTTGTTTCAACATGTAGCGCCATCGCTACACCTTAGTTTCTCTTTGTTTCAACATGTAGCGAAATCGCTACATCTTCTTGTTTGTGTCTTTTTACTTGTAGCGAAATCGCTACATCTTTGTTTTCTGCACTTCCTGATTGTAGCGAAATCGCTACACCTTTGTGCCATGTATTTTCATCATGCAGCGATATCGCTACACCTTTGTTTCCATTCATTTCAACATGTAGCGATATCGCTACACCTTTGTTGCTGAGCATTCTCTCTCCTCTTCGGATCGCGAAAACCCGACGTGTCGCGATATCGCGACACTTTTCGTTGCTAGCTCCTTTTCTCCATTTATGTCATGAAATCGTGACATCTTTTCACCTTGCTTCCCTCTCTTCCAGCATGTCGCGAAATCGCGACAGTTTACCTTTCACTTTCTCTCTCCTCTGCCATGTCGCGAAATCGCGACACATTTTCTCTCTCCTCAACGAAAACTCGACATGTCACGAAATCGTGACATTTTCGGCTGCGCCTTCTCTCTCCTCGACCATGTCGTGAAATCGTGACAGAAAACATGTCGCGATATCGCGACAGTTTTCTTCCTTGTCTCTTTCGCCGGTTTCAATTTGGGTCACCTCTGTTTTCCTTGAAACTTTCTGCACTTGATCTGACTGACCTCTGAACTGCATCAACTGCATCAATCTGACTGTGTTGACAACAATGACAATACTTTTGCAATGCTTTTGCTGCACCTTGCTCAACAAACAACTCCTATCCATCACCTTGCTCACCAATCAACTTCTAACCATTGCATCAACTGATCAACCTGATCGTGTTGACAACAATGACAATACTTAGGTTGCACCTTGCTCATCAATCTCCCCCTTTGGAATTGTTGGCAACACACGTAATTGTCTGCAATTACCTGTAATTCTTCTCCCCCTTTGACAATAATACCAAAGGGCGGCTGCAAAACTCCCCCTTAGTCCATGCACAACATTCACAGGCAAAAAATTAATCCAGTTAGCAAAAAGCATAAACATGAGCAATATGATGAACAGATCCATAAATTCTCCCTCTGAGAATTTGATCCTGATGTCTAGTCAAATCTTAGCCAATACTTGGGAAAAAATGACCTCTTCAGATCACGCTGTCTTCTGAGCCTCAACCCTCTGTACTCTGTCATAGACTCACTAAGAACATGCTTAAGAAGCACACATAGAACTTGTCCAGATCAGCACACAAGTTCTCACTAGAACCACGCTTAGCATGAACCCACAAAGAGAATTGTTAGAGACCCAATGTGATTTATCAACTTCATAGAAACATACGAGAGAATTGTTAGAGACTCAATATGTTCTATACTTAATTCCCAATCTCAAACTCAACTATTAAACTCAAGACAGACCAACCAAGGGTTCCACCAACTTAATGCAAGTAGCTAGACTCACAAAAATAAGCCCTAGAGCACAAAGCTTCCACTATCTCAAACCAGAAATTAGGATTTACACCAAGCCAAGGGATACCTAGAAGAGTACCTTTTCACTCCAACCTTATTTCAGAAAACATACACCAATCATACTCATAAGAAGAATGAGTCCATACCTTATTTGAGTAGAAGATAATTGAACCTTCAAGCTGACACCACACACAACTCTCAAACTTTCAACCAATTTAGGGAAGGAATAAAAATAAATTAGCAATAAAGTGAACTTCCTTTATTACACCTTTTAGCTCCACTTCTTTAAACACAATCATCAAAACATGCCAATAAGATAATGTCAAAGCAAAATATGACAACTTAACCTTATACCTCCATCAATTATATTTGCCAAGTCAATTCAAAATACTCCAAGCAAATAATAATAAAAGATATACCTTGGCCAAACTTAGTTCTCCAACCTTTGGAGAAAGTGAATAACACCACCACAAAAGCTAAAGCGCTTTTATTGTTGCTATCCACGAGCATCACGACCAAGACGAAATTGCCCACAACATGGGTCAAACTTGGCACCTCTGCCCAACGCTTCTTCACTTCAACAAGCAGATTTCACATCTTTCAACAAAATTGATAGGAGACTCACTTGTACCAACTCTACAAATTTACTGCCAACTTAGTGCAAGCAATAAATATTGTACTGCGGCACAACCAGATTCCTTTTTAAACTTAAAACCTGATCTGAGTTTTCTACAGATACTGCAGATCACTTTACTTTTAACAGTGCAAATCTTGGAGAAGACATTTTGACAAACACTTTATGGCCAACCATAGAGCCCCTTACTCAACCTCAACTTCTTAACCTCGGATTGATATTTTATCAACAGTTAACCCGAACTGTCTGTGAATTGAATAATCTTACCAAGGCGACAAGAAGGATCTTGCAAGCTTTACCTCAAAGTGTAAAACAAATACACGCTGCTCGAAACACGTATATGCAGCTAGAGCAAACACGCAAAAAAAATTCTGAACTGTTATGATCCGAAGTAATGAACAGTTGGTGGAAGAATTATCAACAGTACAGTAGTGACATATCTCAACACTACCAAATGTGACAACTCTTCAAATTAAACAACACACTTCACGGCACCTTCAAAAACAACAACAAGAACTGACAACACACTTTAGCTGCAAACAACAATAACTCGACTTCTTACCTTTCATCCTCAGAAAATTGGCCCAAAAACAAAGGAGCATTAAAATAAAATTTTAAGATTGCTCCCCCTGAGGATGTGCCACCTGGAGCTGCTTAAAGCAGAAGAGGAGTAATCTCCTTCTGTCCAAGGAGACACGAATTCCTTTCTTCTGTCTTTCTCCAGACTTTCCTGAACTTGGGCTTGAGTTTTTCAACTACATCCCTATTTTGCCCTCGTTCGTGAACTTGAACATTTTTCTTGCGGGGTTGTCTCTTGTGCATTCTTGAAGGATGATTATTTTCCTTTCTGCTGTGCACATGATTTATTCTCTGTCTGTATTGTATTCTTTGCGTCTGATGAAATCTAGGGTTTTGCCTTAGATTAGATACAGAAGTGCTTGCACAGAACCTTGCTATGTGCCCTTGACCATTACATTTAAAACATTGCACATGTTTTATTCCCTGTCTGTATTGCATTATGTGTGTCTGATGAAATCTATGGTCCGGCCTTAGATTGGATACAGAAATGCTTGGACAAAACCTTGCTATGTGCCCATGGCCATTACATTTAAAACATTGCACGGGGTGTTCACTCGGGAAAGCAGATGTGTTTTTATCAGCATAACTCTTTGATCTATTATTCTGTCCACAATAAAATGCCTTGTGACCATAGTAGTTGCATTTAGAACAATAGCCATTAAAAGCATTATTATTAAAAGAGTGAGAGTGAGAGAACCTCTGTTGCTGTGGTTGCTTTGCTGTAGATTTTCTTTGATGATTTCTTCCTTTTGAGGATTCAGCTTCAGACTTTTCTTTTTTCAAACCTTCAACCGAGGACTTCTTCTTCTCTGCATGTTTAGAGGATGAAGGTTGTTCAGCTTCATATCCAAGACCAAACTTAGACGTGGAGCTTCTTTGTTGATTTATCATTGTATCTAGCAACTCTGTGCTTTTCTCAAATTTGAGATTTATATTGGCCTCTTTTAGTTGTTTCTTCAAAGAAACAATCTCTTCTTCTTGTTGGCAACAAGCAGTCTTTTTCTCATTGAACTGAGACCTGAGAATTTCTTCAACCCTCTTGGACACATCTACTTGCGACTTTAGATTACTAACAGTTTTGTTAGATTCTTCTTCACGTTTGCTATATACATCGACTTTATCATTCAGTTGTGTCTTCAAGGCTTCTTCTGCTTTCTTGGCCTCTTGAATTTGTAAACAGAGATTTTCAATCTCATCCCCGTATTCTTCCAACTTTTTGGACAGTCTTTTGTTGCTTTTCTTTTGTATACTTAACTCTTCAAGAGCGGCGATCAACTCACCTTCTAGATCTACTTCAATCTCCAGGTTTTCATTGCAAACTTCAGAGTTCACTTCTTCTTCCTTCTTTAGTGCAATTTTCTCTTCTGAAGGAATTGAAACTGACTGAGATGCCTTAATGGAGGATAATCTATTCTTCTTACCCATTGTAAACTAATCCAAGATCAACCCTGACTGATTTAGCCTGAACTGGGAACCTTGCTCTGATACCAATTGTTAGTCTTACAATGGCACTGAGAGGGGGGGTGAATCAGTGCAGCTATTTTAAAACTTAATGCTTTAACTCTTAAAGCCAAAACAAAAGAAAGCTAAAACCAGAAACAGCAAGTACCACAAGAGAGCATAACATAACACAAGATGTAACGAGGTTCACCAGTTTTGGCTACTCCTCAAACTAGACTGCTTGGACTCCCATCCAAATCCGAGCCATTGCAAAGCACCAACTTTACAATCAATTTACCAAGCATCCACTTGGAAGGAGCACCAACCCCTAATTTACCAAGCATCAACTGGAAGGAGCACCAACCCCTGATTCCAAGCACCAACTTGGATTTCTATTTTCAATTTTGATTGACATAAAAATGCCTTCGAGTGTTACAAGATCCTCACTGGTCTAGCTTAAATCAAATCAATCTCATGGAAGCATACACTCTTTTACAGTTCTACCTTCTGCACACTTCCAGCCCTTTCATATGGCATGCTCTTGCAGCTCTTCACAGCATTAACACAACACTGTTATAATCTCTTACAACACTCTCACAGCTCACTTACAGCCAGCCTCTTTCTGCAGCATCTTCTATCACGCAGCAGCAACTTCTTCTCTGTACGATTATTCTTTTATAACCTTTCAATCCTGCATGCAATCGAATCACATACTCTGACTGTTCGAATCCATGCAATACGGCTATTCGGTTCCATGCACTTCGACTGTTCGAAACCCTACAATACGTCTTTTGAATCCATGCAATACGACTATTTTGTTTCATGCACTTCGACTGTTCAAACCCCTACAATACGTTTCATTTCTTGTAGTATGGCTATTTTGAATGCTCAAACATATCTTCTCGAAAAGCATATCTTGATCCTTCATATTCGGCTCTTTGAATACAAGCAAAATATTTGTTCGATTCCATGAGTGTGACTGTTCAAAGGCTATAAAAAAGACTTTTTGAAAACCTTTCGATACTTTAAATTTGATTCTTCGAATACATGCAAACGACTGTTCGAATGCATGACTGACACTTGTCAATCTGTAACTGCAGATCTGACATCAGTTACATTTTACGTAACTGGCTGCATGATTTTCCTGTCTGCTTTTCCGACACGTGTCACCTTGCATGCTCCTACGGGTTTTACCGCGACTGTTACCTGTCGCGATATCGCGACACTTTTTGAAGCCACACACTTCATGCCCTTGCTGTCGCGAAATCGTGACCATTTTGGCTTTGAAAGCTTTCCTTCTATTCATGTCGCGATATCGCGACACTTAGAACTTTTTCTGACGTCATCCTTAAGCATGTCACGAAATCATGACCGTTTTGGCTCTTGGAAGCTTTCCCTGCATCTTGTCGCGATATCGCGACACTTTCAACATTTGCTGACGTCATCCTTAAGCATGTCACGAAATCGCGACGCTTCCGGCTTCCAGCAGCTTTCCTTTCATCCTGTCGCGAAATCGTGACACTTTTCAACTTTGTTGACGTCATCATCCTTCTTGTCACGAAATCGCGACGTTTCGACTCTTCTTGACGTCATCATCACTCTTGTCACGAAATCGTGACACTTTCCGCTTCCGTACACTCTTCTTTGCCAACAGCAGCGAAAATGGAACATGTCACGAAATCGCGACACTATGCTTCATGCAATGGCGAAATTTTTACATCTTTGTGCCTTGTGTTTTCACCTTGCCTCTTTTCATGAAATTTTGACTTGTAATATCATTTCTGCATCTTTCAGTTCTACACTTTTGACTAGTAGCGAAATCGCTACACCTTAGTTTCCCTTTGTTTCAACATGTAGCGCCATCGCTACACCTTAGTTTCTCTTTGTTTCAACATGTAGCGAAATCGCTACACCTTACTTCTTTGATTTTTACTTGTAGCGAAATCGCTACATCTTTGTTTCTACACTTCTAATTGTAGCGAAATCGCTACACCTTTGTGCCATGTATTTTCATCATGCAGCGATATCGCTACACCTTTGTTTCCATTCATTTCAACATGTAGCGATATCGCTACACCTTTGTTGCTGAGCATTCTCTCTCCTCTTCGGGTCGCGAAAACCCGACGTGTCGCGATATCGTGACACTTTTCGTTGCTAGCTCCTTTTCTCCATTTATGTCACGAAATCGTGACATCTTTTCACCTTGCTTCCCTCTCTCCAGCATGTCGCGAAATCGTGACAGTTTACCTTTCACTTTCTCTCTCCTCTGCCATGTCGCGATATCGCGACAATTTGGCATGCATTTTCTCTCTCCTCGGATATGTCGCGAAATCGTGACAATTTTGCGTGCATTTTCTCTCTCCTTCTTTGTCGCGAAATCGCGACACATTTTCTCTCTCCTCAATGAAAACTCGACATGTCACGAAATCGTGACATTTTCGGCTGCGCCTTCTCTCTCCTCGACCATGTCGCGAAATCGCGACAGAAAACATGTCGCGATATCGCGACAGTTTTCTTCCTTGTCTCTTTCTGCCAGTTCGAATCGGGTCACCTCTTTTCCTTGAAACTTTCCACTTTCACTTGATCTGATCGACCTCTGAACCGCATCAATCGCATCAATCGATTGTGTTGACAACAATGACAATACTTTTGCAATGCTTTTGCTGCACCTTGCTCAACAAACAACTCCTATCCATCACCTTGCTCACCAATCAACTTCTAACCATTGCATCAACTGATCAACCTGATCGTGTTGACAACAATGACAATACTTAGGTTGCACCTTGCTCATCATAATATAGCAATTTTTTTTAATTGGTTATATGGGATTGAAAAAGATCCCACCCGTATTACATTATGACCACATAGTTTCCTACAATTCCTCTACCCTCTGGAAATTTGGCATTATGAAGGCCCTGGAAATCACTTCAATCAACCAAACACTTCCATTTTAATCTACTTTGATATGATTTGGATGTTAATGTGCTCAAGCCAAAAACTGTCAAGGGACTGCAAAATGGCATATGAAAGAGGCGTGAAAGAAGAAAAAAAAATTCAGGCAGAAAGAACATGCTAAAAGTAATGTCAACTAGGAAGAGTGTGCTCACCCCACAGCTGGTATCAAAGGTAGTCCTTATAGACCCACCTGCTAAAGGAATCAGATTCCTCACTATAACATTTTACACCCTTTGGAAATGAGGCTCCATCCCCAGGAAAGTGAAATCAATCTCCTTCAAACTTGATTCAGCTCTGTTCAACCTTTTTAATACTGAGTTGCTTGTAGGGCATTGGAAAACCAAGGGCTGCAGATATCCAAGTTATTTAATATAATACATTTTAACTGTTTGTCTTAAACTTACATTTACAAATTGTAATGCGGTATTCTTTTCATCTTAAGGAGTGTTAAGAGGCATATGACAAAAGCCAGTGATATGTCCCATTGTCTGCTTCTGTTTAAAGGACAGGGACTGAGCTGTTACACAGCCTCTGGTGTAGGTGATAAGTCTAAAGTTTTTGGACGGCTAAAACTTTGCTCCTCCCATCTGTAAATTAAAAAATGAACAAAATAAAAATCAAACAATAAATAAGTGGGTGAACGGTATTATAAAAAATTCTTACTATGTGGAAGCAGCAAAAACGGCAACAGCAACCTCTGTTGGGTGGTGTTGCTCTTGTGCACATGCCTGTGCTTGCTCAATCTAACTCACAGTCACAGTTGCAGACAGAGAAGTTGAAGGCGAAGCCGCCTCTGCCCCTGCCTCTGCCTATTTCCATTTGGTCATCGACAACAAATTCATCGTCCTCACTATTGGAGGGAAGGAGTTGGATTCGCATCATTTCTATGTGAGGTGACTGCTCATGATGGCACTCAATAGGCCATCAATGACACAAAATTGAAGCAGATAACAAGCATATACAACTTCCCAAAAACTACCAGTACCTCATATATTTTGCGTAAATACTATTTGAGCCTGCTCGAAGTGTATGAACTGATTTATTTCCTTTGAGTGCAAGGTTGGCTTCCTGCTGCTCCTTTGCCTCCTTTAAGCTCTAGCCTATTCTTCAATCAATGAATAAGGGCTACTCATCCTGCTTCAGATGAACTGCAGCCTGAAGCCAAGAAAAGAAAGGCAAAAGATTTCAAAATACCAGTCGTTGGAGTTATCCGGCATCATCAGTGGATCAACATGTGACAGAAGATACTCATGGAATATTTGACTACGGTTACTTTGTCAAGTGCCATAATCATTGGAAGGAGTGTGGTATCATGTGTCATCTGGAGGTTCAGGTGCACATCATGCAAGAATCTTTTGTTTTCAAAGCACTAACAGCTTTCATGCTACAGCTTCAGGAATCAATGCTCCTTGAAAGAAGGGAAAAAAAAAACACACCAAGAAGAGGAATCAGGGATCCTGATCATCCTAAGCCTAACAAAACTGTTTACAACTTCTTTTTTGCTCAGCAACATGCTAGACTGAAAGCATTGCATAGAAATTAGCAAAATGATTGAAAGTTGTGCAATAAACTCAACAAAGAAGAAAGAGTGGTTTATCAAGATTTTGGATTGAACAAGGAAAGGGACAAACAAGAGATGCAAGAATACAAAGGAAGGTTGGAGGGTGTCTCATACAAGCGAAATTTCAAATCAACAACTGTGATCACGAGCTTAAGTACCATTCACTTATAGGAGCAAAACAAAAAGGTTTTGACTTAAATATGGCCTCTAATTCAACTCAACCTGCCAAACCTGTGGAAGCAAAACAGAAAGGTGCCAGCTTAAAAATGGCCTTTCCTTCAGCTCCACCTGGCACAAAAGATGCCAACGTTTCAGCATTATATGTATCTTTATCAGGACAATGATTGTAAGAATCCCTTTTAACAACAAGGCTTACACCGAGGCAGAAACTTCAATAGACACCCACAAACACACATACTCCAAATATTATTAAATAAATGCAACAATGTGAAATGGATTCCTACCTTGTTAGCCTCCACGTAGAGCAAACTGTGAACTTGCAAAGAAGGGAGGAGGATCATGGGTGGCCGATGTGTCAGTTATCCATTTTATTATAGGTATAAGAGTGAGGTAATGTCTTTCACTTTGTGAACTAGAAGGACCAAAATAAAAGGCTTAAATTCACATGACATTTTTCAGATAAATCGACTATTTTCATGTATGTTTTGATATACATACTCATGCAATATTGAGCTAGTCAGTTGGTCCTTGAGTTTTTGTTCAAATTTAACATAATTTTGTTTCCACTCTCTTAAGAGTCAAACTGATTTGTTTCTTGCTGGGACATATATTAGATATCGTACAAGGTGTCTATCTGATAAATCTATGTGCAAATTTCACATGTCGCTATTGGAAATTGAACAAGAATTCCATTAATTTTATGTGGATATACACTGATCAGGGCTATATTTAGCCCATAACAATTACGCTAAAAATACAACACCAAATATTTGCAGCTCCAATTAACTCTGCTATCTTAGACACTAACTAAAATTACTTGCAGCACGTTGGCTTCTGGAATGCCAACTAGATGTACACTAACCTAATAAGCAAATAATGTAATAATAAAATACTATAGCCTAACATCCCCCCCTTATTACATTATTTGAAGTACATACGGAGTTGTAAAATAACTCAAACTTGACACGTGCAAGTGCCTTAGTGAAAATGTCTGCAACCTGTTCATCGGTGGGAATGTACTAGAGCTGAATATTGTGTTTTGGAACTTCATCTCGAATGAAGGACATTGAGTGTCAATATGCTTTGTTCGTTCATGGAACACTGGATTCTTGACTAGTTTCAAAACACCTTGGTTATCGCATTTCAAGTATATTGGAAGATTCTTCTGAAGACCCATACTCGAAAGAATGCGACGTAGCCATATCGCTTCACACACTGCTCCTCGTGCTGTGCGATATTCTGCCTCTGTGGATGAAAGTGCAACCACTTGCTGCTTTTTGTTGTGCCAAGAGACAGGTCCAGATCCTAGATGAAATATGTATCCTGACGTTGATTTTCTATCATCTACAGATCCAGCATAGTTTGAGTTCGTGAATCCGTACGAGAAGAACTTATCATTCTTCTTGTATTCCAGGCCATATTCTACTATGCCACCGACATAGTGTAAAACTCGCTTCACTACCTTCCAATGACTGACCTTAGGCTCCTGCATGAACCTTGAAAGATAGCTCATAGCAAAGTTGATATCTGGCCTGGTGTTGGTCAAATATATGAGACTCCCAATCAGCTATCGATAGAGAGTTCCATCTACCTAAGGAGATTTGTCATATCTAGACAATTGTAACCCTGATTCCATTGGAGTTGCTTTGGGCTTACAGTCTATCATTCGATATTTCTCTATTAGTGTCTTGGCATATTTCATCTGCGAGACCTTGATGTGGTTCTTATTTTGCAAAACTTCCAAGCCAAGACAATAATGTAGAAGTCCCAGATCTGTCATTTCAAATGACTGCTTCAAGTCATTCTTCACTGCTTCTATCATCTCTTCAGAACTGCCAGTGATGATCAGATCGTCAACATATAGTACAAGTATCACTATTTCATAACCAACTTTCTTGAAATAGAGATTTGCATCTAAGGGACTTCTCTTGAAACCATGTTGTAGGAGGTGATTATCAATCTTAATGTACCAAGCTCTCGGAGCTTGTTTCAACCCATACAAGGACTTTGATCAATTTGCAAACCTTTTGCTCTTGTCCTTCAACAACAAATCCTTCAGGTTGAGTCATATACACTTCTTTGAGATCACCATTCAAGAAAGCACTCTTCACATCCATCTAATGAAGCTTCCATCCGAACTGTGCTGCCATTGCACAGAGTACACGTATGGTTGTCATTTTTGCAGTTGGTGCGAATGTCTCTTCATAATCTATGCCTTCTTTTTGAGCATAGCCCTTTGCAACAAGACGGGCCTTATTCTTATCAATAGTTCCATTTGCCTTATACTTGACTTTGAATACCCATTTGTAGCCTATGGGTTTCTTTCCAACAGGCAGATCAACTAGCTCCCATGTTTTGTTTTCATAAGAGACTTCCTTCCATTGAGGCAAGCTAAGTGCATCTTGCACTAAAGTAGGTTTTGTATGCTCCAACACTGAAGTCATCAAACCGCTATCTTCTTCTTCACTCCTTTCTTCTTCTTCATCTTCTTCTCTTTCCTAGTGTAACATACTTCAAGTACATGGTCGATTGGAATTGAGATCAGGAGGTGCATCCAATTTTGCGTCTCTTATTGTGCTGGTATACCATTTTGGAATTTTCTTCTGTTTTGGGGGAGCACTTGACTCAGGCGCCTCAAATTCCAAGTGTACAGCAAGACATGTGTCCTTGCTAGATTCCTTTAAACTATTGTATTCGACTTGGGAGCTTCATCGAATATCACATCTCGACTTATATGAATTTTCTTGGTTATAGAATCAATCAGTCGATACCCCTTGGATTCTTCATCATAACCAACATTGCAAAGATTTCTCATCTAGCTTGCTCCATTTCTTCTTTGGAATGTGCATGAAGGCTTTGCATCCAAATATCCTTAAATAAGAAATTGAGGGCTTTCTTCCACTCCAGGCTTCTTCAGGTGTGACTCCTTGAAGATCTTTGGTTGGTGCTCGATTCAAGAGATACACAGTTGTAGTGACAGCTTCTACCCAATATTGTTGCCCAAGATGTGCACCTATGAGCATACATCAAACCATCTCCATGATGGAACAATTCCTCCTCTCAGCAACTCCATTTTGTTGAGGAGTATAGGCTGTAGTAAGTTGTCTTTTGATCCCATGTTTGGTGAGAAACCTAGAGAACTCGTTGGAGGTGAATTCCCCCCCTCGATCTCAGCGGAGGGCCTTGATAGAATATCCTGATTCTTTCTCAACACATTTCTGAAACTGCAGAAAATACAAGAAAGCATCTGACTTCAGCTGTAGGAAGAAGACCCATATCTTTCAATAGTAATCATCAACAAACAACTGAAAATACTTCTTTCCACCACAACTGATTGGCATGGGTCCGCATTGATCGGTGTGGATTAACTCCAACAGTGCTTTGGTCGTGGAAGAACTTAACTCAAATGGGACTTGGTGTTGCTTCCCTACTAAGAAATCCGAGCATACAGACAAAGTCGGTGAGAGCTTGGGCAGACCTAACACCATATCATGCTTACTCATCTAAAGTAAATAGCCTAAACTAAGATGCCCATACCGTTTGTGCCATAAGGAGGTAGCTTCTTTTGTGTTGGCAGCCAAGGCAACATGAGGGGTATAAAGATCATCTAAAACAAACAATCCATGTTTGTAGGACACTTGGAGGGAAGTCTAAAACAAAATCAAGATTGTTCCCTCATAGTTTGTTGCATAAAATCCAAAATTTTGTTTTCCCCCTTGTTTTTTGGTGATTTTTGCAAAATAGGTGTAGCCCCCCTTTTTGGTTTTGAGTTTTGGATTTGTAGGGTTCCAAAAAAACAAAATGCATTTAAATTTAATATAAATTCATTAGCTATCTAATTAAGTTATTTTTAACTAATAATTAATTAATTAACTAACAAATTATAACTAATTAATGAGAAACAATTCATTAGCTAACTAAAAAATTTAATTAAAATAAAAAAAATGCAAAAAAAATTGTTTTTGAACCTTAGGGGGACCGGCTCCTCCATTCGATCCGCAGGTCAACATCCAAGAGGTCAACAGTCGGCACAAAGGTCAACAGTCGGCACAAAGGTCAACGAGCAATGAAGTCCAACAGCCAGACAAAGTCAACCCAAGCGTAAAGTCAACCAGCGTGGGCCCTTATGTGGCGCTGCCAAATGGCACGGTGGGTGTCCCCGTGCGAGGATGACCTGACCACTGAGTGGTGGTCAAAGGTCTATAAGCACGGTGGCACTTATAAGGCACTAATAGTGCCTTCCCACAAACAATGTGGGATAAACCCACGATAAAACAAATAGTCAATTCGCTCCATTTGAGCCCGAACATGCCTAGCTTTGCCATGTGTCACAAATCGGAAGGGAGGGACACCCTAATGAGCGATTGGCTAATTTTTAGGGATTTTACATCTTAGAAAGGCAAATTAATTTTTTTTTTTTTTTTTTTTGTTTGCTTTCTCGGGCATCTCGGACTGTAGATTTGCGCCTGCTACTCTGTTCTGGCAAACGATTTGAATGCTCGACCGAGCATTTGCTATCAAGCAAAGAATAAAAAACAAATTTTTGTTTTTATTTTTATATGTTCTCCACTTGCGACGCACATCTTCTCCTGCGTTCGCCCCTGTGACTCTATGCGAACACTGTGTCGATTTTTTCTGCTGCACCACTGCGCTCTATGACGTGCTAACCGGGGACCGATCTAGCTTGGAACGGCCTCTGGTGGCTACGGCCTGGGGTGGCTGTGGCCTGGGGTGGCCGTGTCCTGCTCTGGTGCACGGTGGCTGCGGCTAACAGGGGCACTGCGCAACGGCTGCAGCGAACAGGGGCACTGTGAATAGGACAAATTTTCAAATTTAAATTCTCTATCAAAGAGTGTTATTGCAAATTTGATTCAGCAGGCTTTCAATCCAAATGTTGTGCCTTTTATGCCTAGCTGCAAGCTCACCAATATAAGCTCACTATCAGCTGTTGGCAGAGGTAATCCTCATTACGAGAGCCATGAACTAGCACTCTGATACCATATTGGAAATCAAACAAAAATTTCATTAATTTGATGTGGATATATACATTGATCAAGGCTATCATTAGCCTGTAACAATTATGCTATAAATACAACACCAAATATTTGCAGCTTCAATTAACCCTGCTATCTTAGACACTAACTAAAATTAATTGCAGCACATTGGCTTCTGGAATGCCAACTAGATGTGCACTAACCTAATAAGCAAATAATGTAATAATAAAATACTATAGCCTAAAAGTCTCTAATTGAATAAAATTGCATAATTACAAGGAATATCAGACTCCAAGAACCAATAGTCACACTGAGAACATTAGAACATTAGGACAAAATCAACGAGTAAAAATGAAAACATTCTTCGAAGAGTACACTTATATCTTCTTTAGAGAGATGTATGAAGTATTCCATCAAAATTGTTCTTGAACATGTAAATGAAAATGGGATTATGCACAGCTCCAAGCATCAATAAAATGTGCATTGCATCATGAACTAGATATAGTTGCACCCACATGTAGCCTCCCACCTCTGGTTGCATCCAAAATCAGACTTGAGAGGTGTGATTAAGTAGTGACTTGTAACCATAGTTGCATTTGAAGCATTCCCTATCACTGATGAATGGCCATCAGAAAAGGGCATCATGCATAAGTTATTGCAACCATGTAAGATGAATTTTGAATCTTGTCAAGATTATCTACATTGTATTAAAATTGAATGGAAGTACAATGATGTTCAAAAATGGCCAATGTCAACCAAACCAAAATATATGTTCAAGAATAACAGGCCACAGGAGCACCCCAAAACAGCTGCAATCTTACTATAACAGTGTACCTTCTGAAAATAACTTGCAGCTTAGAATCGAGTACTTTAGTTGGTTACGAAGAAGTTATTAGTATTACAATGTCTTCAGTAGTTTGATAGGGGATATTTCATATTTGCCATAAAGTGTGTTTTATCTTGTTGGTTCCCTCTCTAACAATGAAAAGGTATAAGGTGGATTACAACCATCAGAGTACATCGATGCATGTTGTACCTTGCACCATGCTATACAAATAACTGCATACAGTTAATTTTGTTGTTCCTATGCAAGAATAGTGTCAGGACATATTCTATGAACATGCTGGACTGCAACCAAAACCCTGTGAAAATGATTACTGTTTTGCTCCAACTTGCAAAAGCGTGCTGCTTTGATCTACTTAGTTTGCAGGTTCATCACTTCTTTCAACCTCTTCCCATAAAGATCCATATCATCTCTGGTATTTCGTGAAAATTTTCACCTGAAGGACACTTTACGAACCAGAGCTTCGTCCGATCAGGGTGCGACCCGTGGTATATGGTCCCAAATCAAATCCATTCTAAACCCATTGCGGTTATATGGGTAGGGGCCCCTACAGATTGTAGGGCATCGAACCAAGCATGATCCCAGTAGGCATTGAACGAAGTCTAGTCGAAGCCTATCAGCCTATCTATTATATACGTGATATGATATGATTCATTGAACCTGCTGAAGTTATCTCCCCCTTCAACAGCTTAGATTTAGGCTATCCACTTCCCATAGATTCCTCCCTTACCCTAGGAAAGGGAACGAACAGGATTTCCTCTCCTTAGCGCGAGCTGGAGAGCGTCAGAAGCAAGGCCCACCCCTCTCCCCTCCCCACTATTTAAAAGGGCTTTTTAAGGGCTCTTGGGGGAAAGGACTAATGAATTCTTGTATCGATCAAGGCGCCTGTGAGAAAGCTGCGGGGGAGTTCGGTTTCGGTCGAACCACAAAAAAGACAGAACTTCACCCATACATAGAACTAGCATTGGGTATGAACAATTTGATAAAGAAAAGCAATCAGAAATGCCAAATACAAATTGATGATGTACTGCTTAGTTCTTACAGAGAGCGGCCATCGAATCATTAACAATGCACAATTTCCTTGCCCTTGCAACCGTCTTCTGAAGCAAGAAGAGTAATTGTTATCAGAGGCAGCCAAAAATCCAATACAACCCATAGGCTGAAATCCTCTAGATTTTCACCACTCATAAATCGATAATGTGATGCCATTCAAAGGCAATTAAATTGCCAGATTGATATGATATGATATATTAAGGACTACCATTAGCAAAGAAGCCACTTGGGAACCATGGTATTCCATGTAGCCAATGTATCTTCTTCACTTCCATTACACAGCTATCTGTCCCGCATTCAGAAGGAAGTAGAAAACAGTATAACAGATAATTTTGATATCTTACTTAATTTGTATCACCAATAATCCCCACAAGAACATAACCCGCCAACAAAATGGTGATATCGGTTGGAATCCCTAACTACAATTTTCCGCCCAGCAATCTGGGAAATAAGTTTAATGGCAGAATGGCAATCACCACAAACACGTAGGTTTTTTATGACTCGGATAGGCGTGCCTGCAGGTGTATCAATAAGACCAAAAGCAATTGCCAACTTCTCACTGTGATGGGATAGAAAGTGCTCCTTCTGCTCGTGTTCCACATCACGTAACACAAAGTTTATGTCAGGCACATATCCCATCTCCTTCATTTGCTCAGTCAAGCTAGCCAATTTTGCATAAATTTCCTCCGTTTGTGGATGTGACCTGTCCCCTACTAGAAATCCATGTACTCCGCTCTTCAGCTTAATCCAGCTCCATCCTGGGTCCTTTCTCACCCCGCTGTCTTTCATCATTGTTCTCAACTTCAACGCATCATCCCACTTGCCAGCTGAAGCATAGATATTCGATAGCAGCACATAAGTCGCTGCATCTTGTGGCTCCAAGTCCAGAAGACAATGTCCAGCCCGTTTTCCTATCTCCATATTACCATGGACTCGGCAGGCACCAAGCAAAGTTCGCCATATAAAAGAATTAGGTTGTATGGGCATTTTGTGAATAAAGTCCTCTGCCTCCACCAGGTAACCGGCTCGGCCAAGAAGATCAACAATACAGGCATAGTGCTCCACCTTGGGTGTAATGCCATGAATTAAGTTCATGGAATGAAAATACTTACGGCCTTTATCTACTAGGCCTGCATGGCTACAGGCAGACAGAACACCAACAAAAGTAATGTGGCTCGGTTTCAATCCTTCAATTTGCATCTGCTCAAAGTGTTTCAAAGCTTCCTCTGCATCTCCATGTCGAGCATATCCTGAAATCATAGCATTCCATGAGACATCATTTCGATCCGCCATCTTCTCAAATACATTTCGTGCACCCTCAATGCTTCCACATTTAGCGTACATGTCTACAAGAGCACTTCCAACAACAATGTCCGATTCATGTCCAGCTCTGATGATTCTGGCATGGACTTCCTTACCATGTTCCAGATCTGCTATGATAGCACATGCCCTCAGAACAGTGGCAAAGGTAAAATGATCCAACTTGTTGCCCATCTCTTGCATCTTGCAAGTAAATTTCAAGGTCTGCTCACCTTGCCCATTAAGGGCATATCCTGCAATCATTGAATTCCATGAGACCAAGTCTTGTTTTTCCATTTTATCAAACAGCTTGCTTGCTTCCTCCATACTTCCTGATTTGGCATACATTATAACAAGAGAATTTTCAAGACATATATCTAGCACAAATCCAGAACTCATCAAATGGGCGTGAACTTGTTTCCCAATGTCCAGAGTTTCTGGGCAGGTGAGAGCACCGAGGATGCTAACAAAGGTAATTTTGTTCATTGGCATATTTGTCTTTTGCATATGCTTAAAGAGACCAACCGCTTCTGAACTAAGCTCGTTCTGGGCATAACCTCCAATCATAGCATTCCACGATATCAAATCCTTTTCTTCCATCCTGTCAAACACCCGGCGTGAAAGCATAATGCTTTTCCATTTAGCATAGAGTGTGATCAACGCATTCCCTACAGAGACATCTAATTCCAATCCATATTTAATTACATGAGCGTGAATTTGCTTGCCAATATCCTCAGCCTCTAAATTGGCACACAAACTGAGGACACTAGCAAAGGTAACACAGTCTGGCTTCAAGCCTGTATGTTTCATTAACTTAAACTGTTTCAACGCCTCCTCACAGCGCTCATTTTGGGTATATCCAGAAATCATGGCATTCCATGAGATCAAATCTACTTTAGGCATCAGATCAAATTCTCTATGTGCTGCTTCTATGTTTCCACACTTGGCATACATGTTAATAAGCCCATTACCCACAGAAACATCAGCTTCAAATCCAGTTTTGACAGCATGAGCATGGATTTGTCTACCCTGATCATGTGCCTCAATGCCAGCACAGGCACTCAGTACGATGGCAAACGAATTATAATTTGAGCTTACGCCTGCACGCTGCATTTCAACAAAAAGCCGAATAGCGTCCTCCCCCCGGTTGTGTTGGACATATCCCACCATCATGGCGGTCCACGAGACCACGTTCCGTTGAGGCATTCTATCAAACACTTGTCGTGCCTCCTCCGGACTCCCAGATTTGGCATACATATTCACGAGAGCGCTCCCCACAAACAAATTCGGGCTGCACCCACTTTTGATGGCATGGACATGGGCCTGCTCTCCTTCTCTTGCCGAAAAAGCAGCGCATGCCGTGATAACGCTCGCAAAGGTGAACTCGTTTGGCTTCAAACCCAACTGCTGCATTTGGCAGAAAAGATCAAGAGCGTCAGCTTCATGGTCATGCCGTGAACATACTGAAATCATGGCATTCCATGAAATGGTATTCCGTTGAGCCATTTTATCAAACACTTGGCGTGCATCCATCATACTGCCACATTTTGCATACATATCGACCATAACATTGCTTACAACATCATCGGATTCAAATCCCATTTTGGTAATCTGGGTATGGACTTGCTTACCACATTGAAGAAGTCCAAGGCTGGAACAAGCTCTCAGAGCGCTGCCGAAGGCGAAGCACGACGCCTCCACGTTTGCTCTTTGCATCTGACAAAAGAGATTCAGAGCTTCGGCTCCCTGCTCTTGCTGTGCGCATCCCGCCATCATTGCACTCCACGAAACAGCGTTTCGTTCAGGCATTTCGTCGAACACTTGGCGCGCATTCTCCAAACTTCCGCATTTAACGTACATGTTAATAAGACAGTTCCTTTGAAATAGATTTGGCTCGTGTCCGCTTCTGTTCATATGCGCGTGGATACGCTTGCCTTCTTTCAGGGCCTTCAAAGTTATACATCCCTGCAAGAGACAGGTATACGCATTGGAATCTATAGCGAGGCCATGGCGGTCCATAAGATAAAAAATATCGAGCGCTTCATTGAATCTGCCCTGGTCACATAAGGCGCCCACATTCAAACAGTATGTGTTCTCTCTTCTTTGGCCGTTGAGAGGAATAGCAATAGAGGCAGCAGAACAACAATATCTGCCCTGACTGGAGTGAAACTTATGTAGAATTTTCAGAACAATGGTGGAGCTGAATTTGCTGAAAATCTTCATCGTTTATATTTATCCATGGCGTATGTAGGTAAAAATTTAGTGTACATGCTCATGCCTGTAAGTAGAGAGCAACCAGCTGTAACATATCGAAAATGGCAAGTCTCTGGCTAACCTGTTTTAAATAGACAGGAGGATTTCCGTTTTAGATTTCCTAAGTTCTACCCAGTTTTAGATTTCCTAAAATACATGTTTATTATTATATAAAAGTAATTTTAATAGTCTCTTATTAATATCATTTTTTGTTAAGTGAGTTTACATTAGTACATGGTTATAATTTCTTTGGTTTAGAATGTTGATTTGTAATTAAATGTTAACATTTAAACGTTGAAAAAATAAATACATAAACAAAAATAAATCTAGTGATATTTTTATAAAATTTATTTTATTTAATGTTACAAATTAAAAAGTGAATTTTTCTTTTTTGGGTTATTGATAAAAAAAGTTGAAGGGTCCTTATCCTTTACAAGAAAAAAATACATATAAATATAAGATAGTTTTATCTTAGTAAAACAAACAAACCTATTGTCCCTTTCCTGGTGCTTTCAGCGGCGTAAAAGGTTTAAAATGATTGTGGCATGGTGGTTATAGGGGCGGACTGCGCGAAGATCTGTGTGGCGGCTTCTAGGGCGGACAGCGTAGAATACTGTGGCAGCCATAAAAAGCTAGATAGCCTGCCCGGATTCGTGGCGGCTACCGATTCCACCATGTAAATTTAAAAAAAAAAAAACAAACAAACCTGGGCTAAACCTGATGGAGAAGTTAAAATAATATTCCTCTCGCTATCTTTTTATTTGACAAGGTTATAATTGATAAAGAAACCGCTGACAACAATGTAATTTAGTGTGCTCAAATCCTTCATCGCATGATCCCAATAAGTATTCTGCTTTGCCTTGCTCTCTTTATCTGCTAGCTTCATTATCAATTCTTATAATCTTTTTCAATTCCATGGGGGCATATGACCAGACCTTGAAATTATCATATCTAACTGGCATGTTCGCCATTTTATCAAGAGCTTTGTTTCCCTCTCTATAAATATGTTTAATTTGACTTTCTTCTAGGTTTTCCAAAATAGTCCTCGCATCTGTAATTATTTGGAAAATGCTAGAATTATTTAGCTCCTCTTTTTCAAGGGAAGTTATAATATTCTTGGAATCCCCCTCGAGAACAATTCTCCTAAAACCCAAATTCACCGTAATTTGAAGGCCCGTAAGCATCACCCTTGCTTCAACTTGGTGATTTGTGGTAATTCCTAGATCCTCAGCATATGCAGCCACTATCTAATATATGTCATTCCTGATGAGGCCCCCACCACCAGCATGACCAGGGTTGCCTTTTGCAGCCCCATCAAAGTTAATTTTTACCCAGTCTTTGTGAGGACATTCCCATCTAGTATCTAGTCTCACCTTATTGATTTTTTCCATATTTAAGATATTTTTTCTCTATAGATGATCATTGCAAGATTTTCCTGGTCGACAATGCTTTTAATACAATCCTCCAATAGGGTTGTTTTTATCTTGGCATAAACCCCAATAATTCCTCTAGTTTTATTTTTTAACACTCGTATGTTGTTTTCTAACCAAATCCCCCAGCAAATATGTGGAATGCATTTTTGTCAAAAAATATTGCTTTCTAAGTGTCATTGTTCCCAAATTTTGATTAGAGAATCTAAAATGACCCAAGCAACATTAGCTTCTCTCAATAACATATTTAGGATATCACGAAAAAAAATTACAAGTTCCAAACAAGTGGTCCACGCACTCATCCTCTTTGTTACACAACACACAAACAGTTGGAACCACAATCCCTCTTTTGAACATATTGTCTTTTGTGAGGATCTTATTGAGAATGGTAGTCCATAAAAACATAGCAACCTTAGGGATGATGTTTAGCTTCCAAATTCTTTTAAGCTCGGGTTTCTATGAGGTTACTTTGCCAAAGACTCTATATCCATCCTTCACCAAGTACTGACCGTGCTGGTTTCTTCCTCAAATTATATGATCCTCCTCTGAACCTCTACCTAAATAATAACTCCTTAAAAGGTTTTGCAGATCTTTACTCCCCAAGATTTGCATATCTTCTTGCATGATTTTCCACTCTTGAAAATCACCCACCCTATGAATGTAACCATTAATTTTCTTACCATAGGTTCTGGTTAAATGTTCTTTAATATCTTTGAACTTTATGTAGTTCGTTGAAGGCTTCTCTTGAATTCAAGGGTCTTTCCAAAAGTCTATTTTGTCCCCCCTACCTACTCTCCATTTTAGACCTTGTCATAGAATTTTCCTACTGTTGATAGTATTTTGTCGAAAATAGACCTAGGTGGAGGATTAGAACAACTGATAAAGTGGTTTTTGCCCTCCAAGTATTTGTTTTAAAATTGCTAGCCCATTTCCCTGATGCTCCAGGGCAAAGCCTCCAACCATGTTTAGCTAGAAGGGCTCTATTTAGATCTCTCAAATTCCTCAATCTAAGACCCCCATTCTATAGAGGTTGGCAATATGTATCCCAGGCTACAAGATGTATATGTTTTTTGCATTCAAAGCTATCCCATAAGATTTTTTTTGTAGTCTTTCTAAAGTCTCTTCCACTTTCCTTGACATCCTTAGGAAAGACATAAAGTAAATAGGGAGGCTTTGAAGTGCGTGTTTAATAAGTTGTACTTTCTTGCAGATGATGACAGAGATCCCTTCCAACCTTGAAGTTTCTTATTAAATTTATCAATAATCGGATTTCAAAGTTCATCTTTCATTTTACCTATAAACAAAGGCAAACGAAGATAGGTGATAGGGAACTTTTCTTCCTTACAACCCAACATTTTAATTATTTGATCTCTTATACTTTCCTCCGTGTTTAAAAAGATAATCTTATTTTTTTCATAATTTATTTTTTGGCCCGTAGTTAAGATATATATATATATATATATATATATTAAGAATCATTCAATTTGTAATTAAGATGCTCAACAAAAAAAACTTAAGTTTATTTTGATTCGAAATTTTTAATGAATTGACAAATATAACTTTAAAATCATATTGAATGGTGTTAAATTGCAAATGAGTTTGATTTTAAAAATTTAATGAATTAATGAAACTCAACTTCAAATCACCTACCTAAGCTTTGGCTTATCATAGAATGTTTAAACTACATTATAATTCAAACAACATGTACCTGTTATTGAATAAAGTCATTCTAAGCATTTTGATACCACTCATAAATTTTTTTATCAATGTTACCCTTTATTAGAAAGTGATCCATGTAATTTCTAGTAGTTGCAGTAATTTTTGGGTTTACAAGGATGTCTCCTTAAGTGAGGTTCCTAAGCAAGATAATATGCAAGAAGGGTTCCTTTGTATTGGGGGAGTTATAAGGCAAATTTGGTAGTCAAACTAGGAGGAATTTTGAATTTTTCAATCATGTTATTAAGATCTTGGTAAGTACCACTACTACATTGACCGCTATGTCATGTACCAAGCTTCAATTATCTTGAATAGTTTGTGCACATATAAAGAAGGATGCAAGCCCTAACTAGGTAGTAGATGTTACACCACAGGTGATTATTAAGGATGAGATGATTAATCATGACATAATGGTTTGTAAAAGCAAAATATTAATATGTAAGTTCCATGAATACTAGCTAGGCTTTTTGAAGATACAAAATTAGATCAAGTGGAAACGGTGATTGAATTCATATTACTCTGATTTTAGAAATGGGTAAAATAATGAGTGATGACCCATGGTTTAAGGGAAGAAATATCTTATATTTAAGATCATGGAGAGAGAATTATTTTTGGAGATAAAACTATTAAAAGGCTTCAAGTGTGGTTTAGGATTTTTAGGCTTTCATATCATCTTATCGATAATGATGTTATAAAGAATATTGAAAATACTATATGGGAGTCAATCCAGGAGGGACTAACTATTGAGAAGCAAAAGCATGATGTATATACTTGGATATGTGTTGCCATGGATATTTTAAAACCTTTGTTGTCATCCATTAATATTGAATCTAAATCAAAAGAATTGTATCAACAAGTGGATTATAAAAATATTGCATTTTGATGCCAAAAATGTTAAAAGAATGAACACATAGCAAGAGATTACCTAGTGACAAACTTCAAGATAAAGTAACAAAAAAATAGACCATAGGACAAACTTTGAGATAAAGCAAGGATATCACACTGTAACAAGGAATATGGATTAGATCAAGGATTTTTCACTTCTAAATAAGTATCAAAGAAATCCCTTTTACAACATTAAATGGCAAAGGTGATCATAGTTCACTCAGATCAACCACTAGAATAAATAAAGAAGGATACAAGGGATAAGGAAGTACAATATGCAAGTTCAAATTTAGAAGGAATCAAACAAAGGAAGATATAGAGGAAAATTTTAATACAGAGGAGATAAAGAGGTCAATTTTATTTCAAACAAATCATCTTAACTTTCCTATAGTAAAAAATCCTTTCCTTGAAATAAAATAAAAATAGTGTAGAGCTTATCCCTTCTACTTTAAGGATTCAGGAGTAGTATAATAAATAAATGAGGATGGAGGATATACATGGAATTTAACAGTTTTTAGGCTAGTTTAAGAAGTTAATTACTATGAAGGATCATATTTTCACTTTATGGTTTACAATGCAACGTGAAGAAGAAAGTGTTTTTGAGATTGTTTGTCGTAATTAAATTTCTGCAGTACAAGATAAACCTATAGATGATAAGTCTCATTATGAACAATATGAAAATTAAAGAGATTGATGAAGATAAAAGTTAATAGGTTGTCAATATTAGGGGCATTATGGGTATGTTGGAATATTAGGGGTATGGATAAAACCCCAAAAAATAAGTTGCTAAGGAATTAATAGGTTGTCATAGTCTTAAGTTTATTCTAATACAATAAATAAAAATAAGGAGTGAAGAATTCAAGTATGCATTCAAAAAGATTTAGAAAATGGGGGATTTCTAGCAGTTTTTCTATAGGAGCTTTGGGAGGTATTATAATAATATCGGATAAATGCAAATAGAATGGACAGTTGCTAGAAATAAAAAGTAGTTAATTTGCTATTCTAGGAACAAGGAAAATATCAATGTTGTAATTATAAATGTATATGCTCCAACTATAGTTACTAGTCATGAAATTTGTTGGAAGGAACTTAGTTTATTTATGTCAAACTCAATTATGATTCACAATTATGAACTACATATTCTGGAAGGACCTCAATGCAGTTCAAATATCCATAAAGAAAAGGGTGTAACTCTTGGGTGGTCTAAATTAATGGAGGATTTTTCTTAATTTTTTAATTCAAATAGCCTTTGGGTTCCTTCAAACTTTCAATATACATGGGATAATATATGCATTGGGAAAAATCATATAGAAAAATAGTGAATATATTTTTTATATCTAATACGTGGTTATAGGATTAGTAAATAATCTCTTTACACATTCTATTGTGAGCAGGACTGGATCACAAATCCAATATTTTGAGATGTGATCTATTCAATAATGGTCATTGAAATCCATTTTAATTTTAGTCTATGTGGCACCAATATCTTGATTTCTTTCAATGGTTATATTATGGTAGGATGAAGCAATGTTTGAAGGATCATATATATAGAGGATCACTTAAAAGATGAAATGTCTAAAGGGACAAATGGATATTTGGAATGCCAAAAGTTTTCATCACATGTTTAAAACAAAAGAGAAAATTAAATTCAAGCTCAACAATTTACAAGAAATAGCAAAAATCAATGGAATGAACCATGATGCTTATGTGCAAGAAAAACAATTACTTTCTTATGATCATAATGTATTGGAAAATAAAGAGTCATATTGGTCACAACAATCTAGGGGGAGATGAATTCAAGAAGGGGATAAAAATACACAATTTTTCATTTCATAGCCAAAACGAATTTGTTTTTCATCAAATAAAAAATATTTCAATATTGAAAAAGTATTGAGGAAGAAAAAGATAATATGAAGAAAGTAATTAATTATTCCAAAGATATTTTGTTGGAAGTTGGGGAATATAAGAAGACTCAAGGTAGGATTTTGAAAGAAATTCCACCAATTAGTACACAAGAACATAATAAAAGCTTGATAAGGAAAATCTCTAGGAAGGAGCTACAAGAGGGAGTTTTCTCATTCCACCATAACAAGGCACCTAGTCCCAATTGATTTCATGCAATATTTTCAAAAAAATAGGATATGTTGAAGAGTGACATGTTGGCTACAATTGAAGAGGCCTAAGAAAAAGAAGGCTACAATAAGTGAGATTAATATCACCTTAATTGTATTGGTTCATATTGAATCATGGAACCATTTGATTTAATTGCAGCCATAATTCATTTCAACAATTGAAAGAAGACAATTTGTATCCTCCTTAACCTTTGAATTTGGGTTGGCTCTTCACTAATAATGCTAATCTCAACTAATCTAAATGCTAAAAAATAAACCTAAAAAAGTAGGGTGCAAAAAATGTAAAGTAAATATGTTAAATTAAAATATAGTCATAACTATTGCAAGATTAATGCATTATCAATCAACATGTATGAAGAGAATTGAATAACATCATTATGCTCCAATACGTATAATATTCATGATAATAGAAAGAAAGGACTAACAAAAAGTGAAAGGGTAGTGCCATGATCACTATGTATTCTATAGATCAAAAGAGAAATGCCACAATTGATAAGCAAATGTTATACATAGTCTTTCTATTATTCCAAAATAAGCTTAATAGTACAATGTGGAGTCCATAAAGTATAGCTTTGATTTTGTCAAATGGTCAAAATATGTTTACAATGGAATTCATAGCTCCTATTTATAGAAAATTTAATTACCCATGAGCTACCTAAGGTAAATAATTTCTACTTATGGTAAAATCACTCATTTAAGGGTATATTTAGCAAAATGATACACCTCAAAATTTTGCATACCCCAAAAATTCTTGTAAACATGTTTGATGAACTTCTAACTTATCATTAGTGCCATGTAAATATAAAATTCCACTTTGTCAAAGTTTTTCTCAAATCTTGTGTTACCTTTGTCCTGCCTAGGCTAAAAATAGTGTTTCGTCGATTTTGAAAGTGGTGATTTGCCAAATTAAAAATTGACAATTTGTTACCTTGTATAAATTGTCCTTTCCAAACTTAGTCAATTTTCTGACAATTTCTCAAAATTTTGTTAATTTACAATATTTTTCCTAGGGCTACAAAATTTAATTTCTCTATTCTCCATGCTTAATTTCTTGAGGGAATTCACAAATAGTAGCCAAGCTACTATAGTTCCCAAGAAATATGAGATAAAATATTTTGATATGTTTTGTCTAATAAGCCTTTATAATGTTATTTATAAGATTATTTTAAAAATGATGGCAAATAGATTGAAAAGTATTCTAGATTGTATTATTTGGAGAAATAAGGTGGTTTTGTTCATGGTAAACAAAATTTTGATGGTATAATCATTGCACAAGAGGCTATGCATTTCTTTATTCTATAAAAAACCAAAGTATGCTTGTAAAACTAGGTGCGAACAAAGTATATGCTAGTGTTTGTTGTAGTTTTGTACATAATATTCTCATAAATTTTGGTTTTGATCAAGGTTGGTAGTGGATGATGTTAAAGTGCTCCATAATATTCTATGTTAATCAACAGATTCGTTGTTGGATTCTTTAAATTGTGTTGTGGAATCTATAATGGTGACCCACTATATCCTTATCTATTTACTATTTTTGCTAAGGAAATAGGAAGAGTTTTATTAGAGAAAAAAATGAAAGGAAAAACAACAAAAGTAATCAAGTTGAGACAAGTGATCCCTTTGAATTTCATCTTTGATTTGTTGATGATGATTTCTTTTTTGGTCATCCCTCTATCAATGAGGCTATGGATTTTAATTAATATGTCATGCTATAAAAATTATACTAGATAGTTGGTTGATACTATAGAGTTTGGTATGTTGTTTATTAACATTGCCCTTTATAACAAATTAATGCGGATATTTCAGAGCTAAACATTTTTCAGTATATTTAGTTATTCCTTTGTCTAATAAACAAAAAGAGCTATCAGACTCAATTTTGGATAAAATGAAATCATGTTTGGTAGAATAGAAAGGTAATGCTCTTAACTATGGTTGGAAGGCTACAACTCATAAAGACTACATTGTAATATATCTCTATATATTTGATATTAGTTTCAAGATTACCAACAAGTATACAATATGAATTTGATAAAATTTAAAAGTATCTTCTTAGAAAGGATACGAGGAAAATTTTAGTTTCTCTCTTTCTAAGTGGGATAGGGTTTGCAAAGGATAGAATATTACAGGAGCAAGCTTGCAAAATCATAAACTTATGAGTTTGGAATTAGGAGCAAAACTTGGTTGGAGATTATTCAAATATTTTGGTAACAGTTATACAAAAATATTACTTTAAAAATATATAGGTTCTCTTCATACAATAAAAGTTTTAGTAAAATAACCCTACCTAAGGGTTTGACAACATAGAACTTCATATCAGAGAATTTGCAATTAACAAGAAACATATTAAGTCGTTAATCAATGAGGGGGATTTTACAAAAAAATTGTGTGATACTTAGTTGAAGCATATCCTCTTATCTCTAATAAAAAATGGTAATTGTTGACTCAATTTATTTTAGCTTATAGAGATCCAAAGGTCAAAAATTATATTAATGCGAGTAAAAATTCCAAATCATAAATTTATACTAGCAACCTAGTTAAATAAAAGAAACTCAAAAAAATAGTGGATAAGCTTCAAATTATGCTTCAAATATTCTATCTACCAATTTTTACATGGAAGAATGCTTTCTAGTTTGAAATTTTTCAAAAGATAATGATAAGTCAATCAATTTAGGATGTAAGGCTTTAGAGCAATCAAAATTTCCTACATCCAAAGATTCCCCTTGAATGAATGTTTGATCACTTGAGGCCCTCCTAAGGGCTCAACATTCCTATGGTTTGTAATCCACAAGTAAAAAATTTACAAGTAGGAGTCTACAAAGAAGAGGATATCATGGACCTTTTAGGTGTGCATGATCTTACAACATCATATTGCTTACACCATTTGGGAGCACTTTTTCAAATATATATATATATATATATATATTAGGCAGCTTCATAAACATGGAAAGAGTTGATAAAACATTGGTAATTCTTTCAACGCTAAAGTATTATCCATTATATGGAGAATGGTTCCTACCATTTTTTATTGGAATCTATGGTTTAAAAGGAAATATATATATATATATATATATATATATATATATATATATATATATATATATATATATATATTAGGCGACTTCATAAACATGGAAAGAGTTGATAAAACATTGGTAATTGTTTCAACGCTAAAGTATTATCCATTATATGGAGAATGGTTCCTACCATTTTTTATTGGAATCTATGGCTTAAAAGGAAAAATAGGAAATTTTTAAATTAATTTCATAATCATGCCCAAATTTGGAATTGTATTTTTGTCTCTCTTACAAAATATTTACAAATGTAGTGTTCATTATTGGAAGTCTTGAGTGTGGAAGAAGAATTACCAGCCTCTTGGTTAGAGGATTTGATTATAACAAAGAATCTTCTATGATAATGTAATTAATGCAAAGGATATGCATCAATTTATAGGAAAATGGAATGTCCAAAAGTTGGGTTCATTAGATTTAATTTTGATAGTGCTTTCTAAGGAAATCCAAGAAAATCTATTTGAGGTGGTGTTTTTCCAAATAATGAAAGCAAAACTCTCCTTACTTTCCCAAAATCATAATGCACTTCAAATAGCAACTATGCATAGACAAAGGTACTTCTTATAGGAATCAAGATTGCAATTGAAAAAGATAAAAAAATATTTAAATTGAGAGGAATTTATAATTACTGTTATTAGTAAACCTATCAAGAAAAAAGTGTCAGATTTGATAGTAGTTTCTAAAAATGAATGGAATCAATCATTACCCAGTATTGCTTAACAAAATAAATACATAGTATAAAGAACATAGAATATAATGAGGTATCCATAAACAACAAATAATCTTCACTGAATAAAATAAAATTACACTCCAACTGGTAATAGAATGATCGGTGGGAAGGGGTATTTATACCTAGTTATATGATGCCTTTAGGTCAAGGTTGTGAGACCAACCCTCGTGAATAAAATATTATAAAAATACCTTTTACAAGGTTTGCATGGGTGCAAAGGGTAAATATACCAAATACAAGTACAAATAGTCAATATGGGCCTCAAGAGAAGCTTAATCATCACATATTTAAACATGCCCCCTTAAGGGGCACTCTCCAACTCCAAGAAGCTAATGCATACACACAAAAGTGACCTCAAGCATAATATTCATCAAGGCATAAAAACTAGAGCTAACATCCCACAAGCATGAAGCCATATCACAAAGTGCATCTATATATGTGCTTTATCCACTGATGAAACACAAGATTATGGAAAAGCCAAATAGTGATCTAATTATCACAACAAAGAGAAATAGGAAAGCTCTGAGGAATGACAATCTCCTCAAAAATTATTAGCATCTACCTAACATGCTTAACTACCTCATTGGAAGCATAATAATCAATATTTATGGAATATTGAGAAGTCAGTATTGGCATCTAGAACACAATAAAACTAGACCAAATCCCAAGTAGAACAAAAAGCCTTTGGTGGATTTTTCCTCATCCAAATCACTTGCCCAATCAACATCTAAAAATATTGTCAAAATTAAAGGGGAACCATTAGAATAGTGGATACCCATCTGATAGATCCCTCTAATGTATCTTGTTATCATCCAATGACTCTCTCAAGGTGTCTACATGTACTTAGAGCAATAGCTAACAACAAAGGCTATATCTAGTCTAGCATGATTGAAATAGATAATTCCTCCCATAAGAGACTAGTATAGGGCGGCATCAACTAAATTTGTAGTGCTATTGATCTATTTTAAACCTGAGGTAAATGGGGTCCAAGTAGCCTTACACTTCATCCTAAACCATTGAAGATCCAAAGCATACTTGGGATGGAAAATAGTAATGTCAAAGTCTATTTGTTCAATCTAGATTATTAAATTATAGTGCAAAAGCATCAAATCTATCATCTCAAAGGTGGAACAAAGTTGCGACTTCATATCCTAAATTAGAGTAGTGGAGCTACTAGTGATGAGAAGATCATCAACATAAATACAATCACCAAATTTTTCTCATCCTAATGTTTGATGTAAACATCATGTTCAACCTCACATTGTTGATATCCACAACTAAGGAAAAAGGAATGGATTTTCTCATACCAAGCATGAGAAGCATGTTTAAGATCATACAACGATCTAGTCAAGCAACATACCAATGGAGTGGGTCCCTCTAGCTCAAAAATGGGTGGTTGCTACATGTAAATTTTCTCGTAAAGTTCCCCATGTAGAAAGGTACTCTTCACATCCATCTAATGCACCTTCCATCCATAGGAAGTAGTAATGGAGAAAATCATTTTTATGGAGTCCATCCTAGACATAGGTGCAAATATCTCAAAATAGTCCACTCTTTATTGAGAGAAATCCTTGGTTATAATGTGTGTCTTGTGCTTTTCTACCTAACCATATAGTGTGTATTTGGTCTTGTAGACCCATTTACACCCCATTATATTATTCCCTATTGGAAAAGGAACCAACTCCCAATTCTTATATTTAATAAGAGCCTCATACTTTGTCACCATAGCATCTTCCACTTTAGGCTTACCCTTAAACTGAGAATATGTGAGAGGATCTCATGAATGAAATACCTTTGAAAGCAAAGCTCAAGAAAAAGTCTTTTGATGTCATTCAAGGGACATAATAGGTTGAACATACTTTAAAATAATATTAACCCATTTGAGTGTAGGATGATCAGAAGAATCACATGTATCCTACACTATCTCAACATCAAAAACTAAAATGGAATAATCCAACTCATCACTACACACCTCATCATGTAGGGTTGGAACATTCTAAACATACATAACTTGCTCATCCTACCCTGCTCTTAGGAAAGAAGAAATTTCCTAAGAAGTTATTCATGATGGATTTAAATCCATAGGTAGGGAACAACCTAGGGTTAGGGGTTGGACCCAAAATGTACTTGTAAAAAAATAGTGAATCTGTTTCGAAACCATGGCAAATCCTAGCCAACCTCATGTCGGAGGAAATGGCAAATTACCTTATATTTTCATAAAAAATGGTAAAAATTTAGCAAAGTTGACTGCTTTTGCTGGATTAGGTGAAAAATACCGTTCGGGCTCAAACCGAGTGCAAAATACGATCCAGGATTGGTTTGGATAAAAATGGTTTTGAACTTGGATCGGGTAAAAATGGTTTCAAGCTTGGACCAGGTGCAAAATATGATCTAAACTTAGACTGGGTGCAACACACAATATAGGCTCGGATTGGGTGCAACACATGATCTAGGCTCAGACCAGGTAATTATGGTTCAAGGCTCGATCTGGATGGAAGAAGGATCTGAAAGATGGACCAAGTGGATAACAAGCTCTGTCCAAGTAATGCATATGGATGAGGTAAATATGATAATGCAGACGGATTGGGTGAAATAATATAGATGGATCAGGTGCAATAATGTATATGGATCGGGTGCAGTAATACAGATGGACCGGGTGAAGCAATGCAGATGGATCGGGTGCAATAATGCAGACGGATTGGATGTATATAATGCTTTGAGTTTATTACGTGTAGCTAATGCTCCAACCTTGTACCTGGTGTAAATCAAAATTCGACTTCACCCTGCCACGCATCACACTACCACATGCATGTCCACTAACATGTTGCCATGTGTCCACCCCACTTAGTTTCATCTATAAAAAGGCATTGGTAGTTATTTTTTTAGATTTTTTATGCTGCATGAGATCAGAGTGACCATTACCCTGCACACTTCCCTTCCCCAAGTGATCGTTACCTTGCACATTTCCAGATCAATGGCCACCATGTCCTCAACCGTGCAAAAAAAATCATTCAAAAATTAAATTTGCATCTCATTTTCAGAGTACTTAATGGTAAACACACCTGGGATAGATGGGACAGACCGTACATGCGTTCAGAATGCAAGTTTTTGGGGTTTGACTTTTATGCCCCAATTTAGAACATATAAATTTATTCTACATAATATCATCGAAGGCTACAACAATAATATTGGGGTCGTTACTCTATTTGCAGAGAATCAAAAATATATATTTTACAATCAAACCCTCTGATATCCAGAGATTGACTGGACTTCCATAGAAGGGTCTCACTGCAATTTCACAAAAGTTAGTTCTCTTGAAGAATGATAAGGCTTTCCTGGCGGACAAATTCGATATCTCTTTGGAATTGTTGTCAGGAATACTTCTCTTAAATTGATTATCTTAAATTTCATAATTTAAAATTTGTTATGTCACCTAATTTTTTTGCAGCGTCTGTGGCGAAGTCCAAGAGAGGGTTGACTAATAACTTTGTTTCCAACAATGATTTCAAGGCAATTCTTGAATTTTTCCAAGAAAGACTATTTCTGCTTGGAAGATCGAAGATTATTTTATGGTCATTGGCTTATATTGTTCGTTGTTTAGAGTACCACGAGAGATTCAACTGGTGTACATATATTTTAGATCAAATCCGAACAGAGCTCTATACTGTTCAAACCAACCAATCAGAGAAAACTCTCATGATCGCCTTGATGAATTATATTTTAGCACTTTACTATAAAAGTTTTCATAATTTACAGGATATTGTTTCACCAACTGTACTGCACATAAAATTACAAAGCATTGTTATGACTGTCGAAGAGCTAAAGGTAATTATTCTATTTTTCACCATTAAATAATTTTAATATTTTAGGATGCTTTTTATTTATTTTTAAATTTTTTTGCATCTAAATGTAGAGTAAGGAAGCCATTGCATGGGCAAAAATGGATATTGGTGTTAGAAGTCACATGCCAGAGGACGATGGTGATTTAGAAGCCACAATGTGTGAATTTCAACCACAAAGACCTCATAAATGTTAGAAGCCAGCTTCTTCTCTTGCTTCTCGTCAAAATGTGCAAGAAAATGTCATGGAATGTGAATCTAGTTATGTCGCACCAATGACGGGTAAGTTTACTGTTTTAAGTTTTTCTTGATTCATTACCATTTTCGTTTAGCTGAAATTATATTTATTTTTTTATTTTTTTGTATATTTTTAGTTTTACGCCAAACCCCCGCACACAATCACACCCAGTTGTCTCCACAAGCTAAAGGGTAGCAGGAGATATCTTCGTTGGGTATGTGAGTTTTTTACTGTTATGTACTAGTTTTATCCGTTTTAATTTTGTTTAATAATATCTTGTTACAATGTATTTAGGTTCCTCTCCACAATTTACTAAAAGAAGGAAGAAAATGATGTCGTCATCACCACCAGTAGCAGTAGCACGACAACCTCAACAACAACAATTAATGCAAGGTCAATTTACTGGAAAAAAACTTGTTGGATCGAGATCACGGGGGGACCCACATAATCGAAGATACACGGACAAGGTATTGGATTTCCATCATTGTCATTTTCAACTGGTTGTTCATTGAAAGATGTTTTGACCTCCGGTTTAGATGTGCCAGAATTAGATCATGATTTTCTTTTTTAGGGGAACATTGAAGGGTTAAAAGTGTCAGAGATGGTTCATGTGCAACAAGAACAACAAAATCTTGAAGTTGAGCTAATTTCATCATCGCCTTCTGACACCTTTGATCCTGGTCCTCAAACTAAGGATGAACAAGTTACTTTTTTTTAAGACAATTTGGTTTCTGATAGTTGTTATACACTGATCCAAGATATTTTGCTTGAAAATCTGGATGAATTGAAGAATTGAGAATTACGAGAAAATATCCTTTTCAAGGAAATAAATGCTTGCTATAAAAATTATGATAAAAGGGAAGAAATTTTTTCCTCGATCAGAAATCAACCTGAGAAGCTTGTTGGGTTGCTACATCAAGCTCAATCAGGATTGGTAAACCCTAATGTTTCTTATTATGATCAAATTTTAGAGATTATGTTGAGCAAGTTAGAGAACCTGAATGTTGAAGCCCAAGCGTATTACAACCTATGGGCTTCTAATAAGAAGAAAGTTTTAATTTTTGATGTTGCACGAGATGCTGCTGAGGTGAGACTTTAGATGTAATCAAATTTATCATTATCTTTTGTAGTATAAATCTCGACTAACTAAGGTTTTCTTTAATTTTTTTGCAGGTAAATTTTCAAAACTTACAAAAACAAGTTACTTTCTTGGTTGTTAATCTCGAGGCTACAAATAAATCGATCTTAAATACAATAAAAATGAAGGAGACCTTACATGTTAAGGTCAGGGATTATAATTATTTAAAAGAAATTATCTTGGAGCACAAAATGGATCCAAATATCTTGCTTAAGAAGAAGCTTAAACAAAACAAGCATGTAGTCCTTGAGGATCCAGCCAAAGAAGATAGATTGTTAATGGGGAGCTTACAAAAGGTAGAAGAAGACCTCATCAGAACGAGAGCACTAAAATGATCAGAGCAAGTTATTGATACAGGAGATAAGGGAAAATAACCTACAACTTCAAAAGCATCTCAAATTAAAGGAGATGCAAATATACAAGGAGCATCTCAAACTCAAGGAGATGTAGATATACAAGGAGTGATTGAATCTCAAGGCCTAGGTGATCCATGTGCACAAGGAGCGTCTGAATATGCCCTTGCTCACCCTTGATAAAATTACTATGTTGTAAAACATTTCATAGTTGAAAAAAAGTTCTGGATTGTGGTTCTATAAACAATTTTGTACAATGTATATTTTCTATGCAAATAATGAAAAAGACTTTTATTAATTTGTCTTCTATCTCTCATTGGTTGTTTCCATTTATATTCATGTGTAGTTTTTTAAATTTAGAACGATTCAACTATATTCACAATTACAATCTGAAAAAATGAATGATTCAACTATATTCACCATTCAACTCAATTATCCCATACATTAATATCAGTACACTATATTTTGAAAGACAATGTTGTAAATCGATTATGAAAGAGAATGTTGTGTTTTAAATCATAAAACATATAATTTGAAAGACAATGTTGTGTTATAAAGAATAAAGTTACAATTCAGATAGATGAAACAATCTTGTGATGACAAATAAACACATTCATATTGATCAATGTTGTAAAATCTTATAAAAAATACAATTCAGGTAACTAAAACAAATAAATACTATGATATAAAGGCAATTAAAACTATTTTAAAAACAACAATGGGATATAAAACATTAAAATTTGTGAATAATCAAATTTTGTGAAATCTAACAAATCTAAAACAATATTGTGAAATCTGATCAAATGAATTCAAATTTATTAATGTTGTGAAATACTAAAAAAATTACAAATCAGGTAGTTGAAACAAAAATTCCTAGCTTGTCTAGAATCACTATTATGAAATCTGTTATCAAATAAATTCAAATTTATTTATGCTGTGAAATATTAGAAAAATCACAAATCAAGTAGCTAAAACAAACACTTCTCAGCTTATCCATTAGCACTATTAGGCATAGCAGATATCTGTATCTCCACCATTTGATCATTGAAATCATCATTATCCTCCTTATCATTTGTATTCTCGGTACCCCTTCTGCCATCAAGGGAATTCCAATTTGTCAATGCTTTTTCATAAGGAAATGTGTTCAAATGATACAATGACACATAAATTCTCAAACAATTTTCCAAATTTTTGTCCAACCTGTTGCGGAGTTTAGATTTAATGAAATATAGTGCACTGAAAACCCTCTCATCTTCCATAGATTCCAAAATCATTGTTTGACACAATTCATATAAACAAAAGTATTCACTAATAGTATCTTATAAGACACTACTTGGATACAATTTTTGCCACAAACGTGCAATGGAACCAATCTCATGGATGTTACTCAAAAGTGACGTTTACTCAACCCTTGTTCCACCAATATGCGATGACTGTTGTTTTAAAAGATCTTTGTTGAGTATTCCTTTGATTTCAACACCATTGACTTCCACACTTTCACTAAAATATTTAATAAGTATGAACATATATTTAACAAACAACTCATGCGTAGAATTGTATTTAGTACAAGGCCCCCAAAACATGGGGTTAACCACACCCATTGCCTCAAGCAACTTATCACTTTAAAACCGTTCTCTTATCTCTCTTGTCAATGATTTTGCTATTTTAAACAAATTTATCTTTATTTTGTGTAAAACAACTTCAAATATATTGTGTTACAAGAACTTGTTCAACATCATCAGCAACTATATTTGCTCGCCTTTCAAAACAATACAAAGGTATCATATTTCCATGAACATTAATACAAAGATGATCATTGATGTCAAACTTCAAAAATCTTTTTGAATCATTCACGTTTATCAATGTATTCCAACTATCAAACAAGGGATATTCAAAATATTTTTTGAACACATATAACCTATCAATAATCATACTTATTTGCTTTCTCATCCTTATGAAATCAACGATATAGATGGATCTCTATTTTGCAAGTTTAATCAATCTATTCATTTCATATAACATTGGATTAATACCACATAATGTTAAAAGGGTTTCTAAGTTAGTCAAATGGAACAACAAATCTTTTGCCTTATCAACTGCCCTACGATTTGCGTACATAAACCCCGGTAATGATGCTGAGGGGAGGTGAACAATATAAGATACAAAAATTTAATTTTTAACCCAAATAGTAGCATTAGCAATATTAAAGTAGTAAACATCACACAAAGCATCACACACATGAGAGATATGATTTTATGTGGTTCACCCAATGCGGGCTACTCCACTGAGAAAATATTTCTTATAAAATTTTCTCAAATAAATTCTCTTGGGAATCCTTTCCCTAAAATGTTTATGTACCTCTATCCAAAAGATACACCAATCCCCTAAATCAAGTTCGTGGATCTCTATCCACAGGAGAACTCCTTCTCCTCTGCTCTGGTTGGTGATCCTCTAGAAGACTACTGCCTCCACTGCATTGGCTTGTGGATCTCTCTCCACTGAAGACTCTTGTCCTCACTCAGAAGACCTATCCTCATTGTCTTTGCTAATGGATCTCTATCCACTGGAGACTATTGTCCTCTCTGCTCTATCACCTCCAAAGATCTATCTCAAATATGCATTAAATACAATCCTTCGGTCTAGCATAAATATGATTAATCTCTATCTCTGGTCTGGCACAAATTTGTCCTCAATTTTGCACCAAAATCTGTCCTCAAACCTGCTCAACAAGTCCACATAGAACTTGTCCAATCTGCTCAAAAATTCCACACAGAACTTGCTCAAATTTCTCAACAAGTCCACACAAACCTTGCTCAAATATGCTCAACAAGTCCACACAAAACTTGTCCAATATCATAGAAACATAAAGATAATTGTTAGAGACTCAATATGTTCTATACTTATCACACTGCTCAATTACTTTCTCAACTCAATTCAGAATATAGAATAGTTTGTTTTATGGAACTTGAATAATTACTTCACACATCCACTTGACTAGGCTCAAACAATTCTTATTCAACCAATCACTCAATGAAATAATACTCTCTCTCAAACCCTGGTCCAAGCATGTAAACACCAACTCAAAATATTTTCAACAATGCTCAACAATAAATCTCACATAACAATGATACTCATGTTCTTTTCAAACCCTAGTTCAAGTTCTTTGCTCAAAAACTCACTTCAACAACAATTCTTATAAAACAATCTTCACATAGCAATGATACTCAAACCCTAGTTCAAGTTCTTCACACAATCAATGGCTTCAATAGCAATGCTTATAAAACAAGGTTTTAACAACTCTTTATTTCAAAAAACCTTGAAACATTAACTCAACACACTCAATAGGAAACCCTAATCAAGTCATTTTCACTCCAAACTTATTTTTCAAAAAACCAATAAATCAACTCAAATATGGAAGAATGTGCTCATACCTTTTTCTTGATGATTAAGAGGTCTCATAAATCTGCCACAAAAAAACAACTTCTATGTCAAACTCAAAGAGATTAGAAGTTAAATATTTCTCACAATGTAATGCAAAAACTCAATTACACATTATCACTCCATCTTAAAAAACAACCATCAACATACATAAAATATTTTTCAATTAACACCTTATAATCTCCCAATTAAAATAAATTTAACATCCACAAAAATTAATTCAAAAACCTCTTCAATTAAATTTTAATAGCAAGAAGAACTTCGACAAAAATAAAATCCACTTTTCTTATAACTCCTATAACATAAATCAATTACCAAACAAGAAACTTTTCATTCTACCCTTATAACTCCCTTTTATCTTAGGAAAGACTTTAGGCAAAATAAAATTTTATTTAACAAAAATTACCTTTACCACTTTATGAGATTCGAACCCCTAATCTCTGCCTCCTCATGCGCCCTAGCCGCAAGCTAGACCATCATCTGCGCTAGACGTAGGATTGGAACACAAAGAGCACTTTGTGCTCTTTCTTCCAACCTTGGTGCTCAAAATGAGCGTGTTCAAAATGTTTTCCTCCTCGACGCTTAAGACACACATGCAAACAACCTCCACACGTATCGATCATCGATACATCCACTCCCAACGCTTTCACAAAACGTGCACTGCCAATGGACCACCGTATCCGATGGGAGTGAGGCTTAAGCCCTCCTCTTTTTTCGTATTTTCCCTGGCACTAAAAGACAATACGAAATTCATCTTCTTCCTCAACGATCGCATGGATTAACCTTTCTCTTAGTCGCATGAAATTAAATCGATGAAGGCTAAGTTTAATGCCCCTTTGGCATAGCTTTTGTATATGAATTTCACCTTTTATCATGGATGTCGGTGCTCCATTAAATTGATGACGTCGGTGCCTTTTTTAACCTTTATAATTTATAAATTATTTAAATTCTAAAAGAATTTAAATTTTATAAATTATTTCTATAAACCTTTGACTTTAATAAAAATTAAAGCCTTCTTGAGATAAACTTTAAACCTTTCTTTGTACTCCACGGGTTTGATGTAAATTATTTTGCCACCATGGTTTTAATAAAAATCTTAATTCTGTCATCACAATGTTTAAGGAAGCCTTTATATCCTTATAATGATTTTAATAAAAACCATTTAATTTTCCACCATGGTTTTAATTCAAACCCTTATAAAATAATATTTTGACAACTTTTCTTTAACTCTTCGCATTGTTCCTGGCGACAGTAATAGTGCACTCAATGGTATTAATGATAGATTCATGTGTTCACCTTGGCATCAATGACAACTTCTCATATTGACATCAAGGAAAACTAAATGAGCTTAAAATGTCTAACAATATCCCCCTTTGTCATTGATGGCAACCCAAATTATTTTTACTGAAAACTTGACCTTTCCTTTGTTCTGCTCCCCCTGGGATATTGCTCCCCTAGCTCAATGCTCTCTCAAGTACCAAATCTCTCCCTCTTACTCAAATCTCTCTCCCCTTTGACATCAATGACAAAGGGTCACCTTTGGGGCTCGGGGCTAAGAATGAGCCTCTTAGCTTAGCCCCTCCCACACCTCCTCTTGAGGTGGTTAATCCTTGGGTGGGAGTTTCACTCCCAATTTTCATTGAAGATACTCAAAGGTTTCCTTTGAAAGTGTCTTGGTGAAAATATTTGCTATATGTTCCTTTGTAGTAATATATTCCAACCTGAATTGTTTATCTATCACATGTTCTCTCAAAAAGTGGTACTTAATCAAAATGTGCTTTGTCCTGGAGTGCATCACTGGATTTTTTTAGATACTTATAACACTTGTATTATCACAAAGTATGGGAATAGAATGGTCATGCTTTATCTTGAAGTCTTCTAGAGTTCTCTTCATCCATAACACCTGTGTACAATTGGATATTGTTGCAATGTATTCTTCTTCTGCTATAGATAAGGATACTAAAACTTGCTTCTTGCTTAGCCAAGAAACTTAACAGTCTCCAAGAAAGAATGGTCCTCCACTTGTGCTTTTTCTGTCATCAATGTTGTCAGCCTGATCTGCATCTGTATATGTTATTAGTGTGAAAGTGTCACTTTTGGGATACCAAAGCCCAAAATCCATAGTCCCTTTTAGATACTTGAAAATTATTTTTACTACAGCCACATGTGTTTCCTTAGGAGTTGCCTAAAACCTTGCCACTAATCCCACTGACTGTACTATGTCTTGTCTTGTAGCTGTAACATACAATAAGCTACCAATCATAGATATGTATAATATTTGATTTGCCTTTGGAGATTCATCATCCTTACTCAACTTGCATCCTGTGACCATGGGGGTAATTATCGGTTTACAATATTCTAACCTAAATTTTTTTAACATTTCTTTTATATACTTGGCTTGTGAGAGAAATACCCCTTTCTCTAATTGTGAAATCTGAAGTCCAAGAAAGAAGGACAATTCACCAAGCATAGACATCTCAAATTCATTTTACATGTTCTTAGCAAATTCTTTACACATATTTTCATTGTTTCCCCCAAAAATGATGTCATCAACATAAACAACCACAATTAGTAGATCATTCCCTTCATTTTTGATGTATAAATTGTTGTCTGCTATTCATTTTCTGAATCCCTGTTCTTGAAGATATTTATCCAATCTTGAGTACCATGCTCTCGAAGCCCGATTTAGACCATATAGTGCCTTTTTCAATCTGCATACATGATCTAGTTTGTCTGCTAATATGAATCCCTCTGGCTGTTCAATATAAACTTCTAAAACACCATTTAGAAATGCTGACTTGACATCCATCTGATATACCTTAAAAATTTTGAAACTTGATAAGGCTAAAAACATCCTTATAGCTTCAAGCCATGCAACTAGATAAAATGTCTCATCAAAATCAATTCCCTCTACCTGTGCATAACCTTTGCATACTAACCTTGCTTTATTCCTGACCACCTGTCCATCTTCATTTAACTTGTTTCTAAATACCCATTTTGTGCCAATCACATTTTTATCCTTTGGTCATGGAACAAGTTCCCAAGTCTTGTTTTTATCTATCTGATCTAATTCCTCATCCATTGCCTTAATCCAAAATGTATCCTCATTTGCCTAAGTTAAGACTTTTGGCTCAATCTTAGATAGCAAAGAAAAATTTGCTTGTTGAGATGCTTTTATTATTCTTCTCATTGTTTATCTTTCATCTGGATTCCTGATGATTTTCTCTTTTGTATTATGCTTATGTACATACCTGGATGAAGTTTTGGAAAGAAGTCTTTGTGTTTCTTCTTCTTCTTTATTTGATTCCTCACAAAATTCTTCTTGACAACATCCATCTTCTTGATACACAATTTGCTAAACTAGTTCTCCTAAATCTATTATCTCATCAATTGTTACATTCATACTTTCCACCATAGTGTGTGTTCTTTTGTTGAAGCATCTATAGGCTTTACTCCTTGTGGAATAACCAAGAAAAATTTCCTCATCACATATTGGATAAAACTTGCCTAAGTTTTGATCTTCCCGTCTTATGTAACATTTGCTTCCAAAATTTTTAAAGTGTTTTACAGTGGTTGGTCTTCCTTTCCAAAGCTCATATGGAGTCTTGTGATGATTTAACCTCATTTGAGCCCTAGTGATTATGTATACTACTGTGTTTACAGCTTCTCTCCAAAATCCATCTGATAGATTAGATTCATTTAACATAGCTCTAGCCATGTTTTCAACAGTACTATTTTTCCTTTCAACTACCCCATTTTGTTGAGGAATTTTTGCTACTGAGTACTCTCTCTTGATCCCATGTTGTTCAAAAAATCCTACATATTCATTTGAAGTAAATTCTCCTCTCTCTATTAGATATTAAACACTTAATTCTTTTACCAATTTCATTTTCAATCAATTCCTTAAATGCTTTGAATTTTTCAAAGGCCTCTGACTTCTCTTTTAGGAAGGCTACCCAAATATTCTGGAATAATCATCTATAAACGGTATAAAGTAGCTCTCACCCTGAATGTTTTGTATTATGGTAAGACAAAATAGATCAGTATGTATTAGGATCAATGGCTCGGATGACATATATCCTTTTGACTTAAAGGTTGTCCTAGTTTGCTTTCCATGTTGATAGGGTGCACAGATTGTGCTTTGAGGTCTTCTTATTTTGGGTAAGTCTTTGACCGCATGTTTATTGCTTATGTTGACTATGTTGTCAAAATTCAAGTGACCCAATATTCTATACCATAACCAACTCTCATCTTCTTGTGATAGAAAGAACTTTTCCCCTTTGATCTCATTGAGCATGTATAAGTTGTTTGGGGTTCTTTTTGTATTGGAAATAATTTTTCCAGTTTCTAATTTTCTTATCTCACATCTATCTGGATGGAAAGTAACCATATACCCTTGATCACAAAGTTGAATTATACTCAGCAGTTTGTGTTTTAACCCTTTAACATACAATACATTTTTTGTTTTTGTTTTTCCATTATCTAAACTTAGAGTTCCTCTTCCACCAATCCTTGTTGATCCATTATCATCGAAACTTATTGATACTCTATTTGTTTCTTTTAGAACAATGAATTTGTCATTGTCTCCTGTCATGTGACTAGAGCAACCACTATCAATATACCATTGTTCTTCTTTATCCTGAGCATGAAGGGTTGTTTGAACTAACATTGATCTAGCCTTAATATTTCCCCTTTCATTTTTCTTAGTTGTTGAAATTATTTTTCTAGACTCAGGAAGTATCATTTTACATCATCTAGCCTTGTGCCCAAAATTATTGTATTTGTAACATATAATATCATCATCAATGAGAGGTGCAAAGGAATTAAAATTTCTAATGACATTATTTCTTGCATGATGAATAAAGTGTACAACTTTATGACCATATTTATTACAAGAAAAGCAATGACCATGGAAGAAATTATGTAAATTGTTTGGATGTCTTGGAGTTTGTGGTGAAGTAATATTCCTCTTGTTATTAACTCTTATCCAGGGTTCTCCTTTGATTTCTTCCTTTCTGATATCCTTTGCTTGCTTATCCCTGTTTGAGGTTTCTCCTTTTTGAAGTCTTGAATCCTCTTTATGTTTCTCATATTTTGCATCTTGCAGTACCTTGGTCCTTTCAACTTCATTCCTTAGATGGACAATTTCTGCTTCCAATCTTTCACATTTTGTTTTCTTGGCTCTCAACAAATCCGTCATGTCTTGCTCAATATTCTTTCCTTCTTCCACCCTAACCTTGAGTTTTGTGAGATTTTGTACAAGTTTCATCCTTGCTTCTTCATCTTCTTGAACTTTTTCCTTCAAGTTTGAATTCTTCTCTCTAAGTCTTTCCAATTTTCTAAGAGCAGCAAATAATTCTTCTTTTATGTCAAACATAATTTCTTCTTCATTTTTTGAAGTCATGTGTGCTACTAATGGATCATTCTCCAAGCTATTAGTCTTTTTATGGAGAGACTCGCTCTGATACCAATTGAAGAACATGTGCTTATACTGAGAGGGGGGGGTGAACAATATAAGATAAAACTTTTTGCTTTTTAACCCAAATAGTAGCTTCAACAATATTAAAGTAGTAAACATCACACAAAGCATCACACACATGAGAGACATGATTTTACGTAGTTCACCCAATGTGGACTACTCCACGAAAAAAATATTTATAAATTTTTCTCAAATAAATTCTCTTGGGAATCCTTTCCCTATAATGTTGATGGTCCTCTGTCCAAAGAAGACACCAATCCTCTAAATCAAGTTCATAGATCTCTATCCACAGGAGAACTCCTTCTCCTCTACTCTAGATGATGATCCTCTTGAAGATTACTGCCTCCACTGCACTAGCTTGTGGATCTCTCTCCATTGAAGACTCTTGTCCCCACTCGAAAGACTTGTCCTCACTACCCTGGCTAATGGATTTCTATCCACTAGATACTATTGTCCTCTCTACTCTGCCACCTCCAAAGCTCTATCTCAAATCTGCACTAAACATAGTTCTTCGGTCTAGCACAAATCTTCTCAATATCTATCTCTGGTTTGGCATAAATTTGTCCTCAAATCTGCACCAAACTCTATCCTCAAACTTTCTCAACAAGTCCACATATAACTTGTCTAATCTGCTCAACAAGTCCACACAAAACTTGATCAAAATGCTCAATAATTCCACACAGAAATTGCACAAATTTACTCAACAAGTCCACACATAACTTGTCAAATCTCATAGAAACATAAAGAGAATTGTTAGAGACTCAATATGTTCTACACTTATCACAATGTTCAATTATTTTCTCAACTCAATTTAGAATATAGAATAGTTTGTTTTATGGAACTTGAACAATCACTTCACACATCCACTTGACTAGGCTCAACCAATTATTATTCAACCAATCACTCAATGAAATAATCCTCTCTCTCAAACCCTAGTCCAAGCATGTAAACACCAAATCAAAATATTTCCAACAATGGTCAATAATAAATCTCACATATCAATGATACTCATGTTCTTTTCAAACCCTAGTTCAATGATGCAGGAGCATCCGGAGGCGAAGCTGCAATCTTGCATCACCCAAAATGTTTTTTTCTTTAAGTGCCAAAACTGTCGCGATATCGCGACGCTTTTTGAAGAAGGGCGCCATTGGGCCAAACTGTCGCGATATCGCGACGCTTTTTGAAGAAGGGCGCCATTGGGCCAAACTGTCGCGATATCGCGACGCTTTTTGAAGAAGGGCGCCATTGGGCCAAACTGTCGCGATATCGCGACGCTTTTTGAAGAAGGGCGCCATTGGGCCAAACTGTCGCGATATCGCGACGCTTTTTGAAGAAGGGCGCCATTGGGCCAAACTATCGCGATATCGCGATGCTTTTTGAAGAAGGGCGCCATTGGGCCAAACTGTCGTGAAATCACGACGCTTTTTGACAAGAGGGACTAAGTCGCATGATGGTCGCGAAATCGCGACAGTTTCGAAGCAAAGCAGCTTGGGCGCATAATGGTCGCGATATCGCGACATCTCCGGAGCAAAGAAGCCAAGGCGCCAAATGGTCGTGAAATCGTGACACTTTCGAAGGAAAGACTCGAAGGCACAAAGACGTCGTGAAATCGTGACACCTTCGGAGGAAAAGCTCTAAGGTTCAAAGACGTCGCGAAATCATGACGCTTTCGGGGAACAAAACTTGAAGGCGCAAAGACGTCGCGAAATCGTGACATGTCGCGGTTTCACGGCCCGAATGAAGAGGCTGAAAAGCAAAGACGTCGCGAAATCGTGACATGTCACGGTTTCGCGGCCGAAGAAGAAAAGCGCGCGAAATCGGACACGGCTCGAATGAAGAAGCTGCGTACGGAAGGCAAAGACGTCACGAAATCGTGACATGTCACGGTTTCGCGACCCAAAGGCAGAAAGCGAGTAAGGAAGGCTTAGACGTCGCGATTTCGTGACGTGTCACGAAATCGCGGCCCCCAAGGAAGAAAAGAGAAGCCAACGCCAAGACGTCGCGATATCGCGGCCAAAGAGGAGAGAGAAGGCATGGGAGCAAGAACGTCACGATATCGTGACAGAACGCTCACGACGCCTGACCAGTCGGCGGTTGCAGAGACCGTTGCAGAGGGACACATGGCGTAAAGTTACAAGCGGCCCTAGAGTATGAAGCGGTTGTTGGGACTCTGACAAAGGGACACGTGGCAACAAACTACAAGCGGCTTTGGCGCATTCCTATGAATGATGACTTGGCGGATGGATTGACAGGCGGCTACAGCGCACTCCGCCATTACAGACCATGAGAATACGGGGCACCTGGCAGCATCTTGCAGACGGCCAGAGAACATTCGTGCGGATGGTTACAGGGAATCCCGCACTTTGTGTAATGATGTCGGGAGAAGCTGGGGTCTGGGATAAAAGGGCCGCGCATGCATTGTATTTGGAGGCTTGGCCATTTTGAATGTAACTATTGTATTTCCGAATTGAAAGACCTCTGTTGTCAAAAATTGCGTTAATTTGTTGTGTGTTGTTCTAGTCCTATATCAAGTGGTATCAGAGCAGGTTGTTCTGAGTGTGCAAACCGATCGTCGACAGTGAGGCAGTTTGCGCCAGGATTGTGGTTGTGGGTTGTGAAGAAGAAGCAGGGATGCCTCCGCGCGAGGAACCGTGGTGGTGTGAGGAGCAGGACAAGCGAGAGGTCGATCTTAGAGCCTTGCGAGAGGCAAGTTGAAGCCCTGCGGGAGGAGATTAGAAGAGGAGTTGAGCCAAGAAGGGAGGAACCCGGTGAGGATGAAGTCTGGGAAGAAGAGGGCCCATCCGATGAAGAAGAAGCCTTGGATCCAGCAGAGGCTAGGCTGTATAGAGCCATCTCCCAAATCGGGAAGAAGCCAAAATTTGACGTCTCTACTTACTCTGGGAACCTCAACCCTGAGGAGTTGATAGATTGGATCAACGACATGGAGGAGTATTTCGAGTATGAAGAGATCTCAGACCCAACTCGGATCAGGTTCACGAAAACCAAGTTGAAAGGGCATGCTAGCATCTGGTGGAAAGGAGTGCAGCTAGAAAGGAACAGGAGGGGAAAGGAAAAGATCACCAGGTGGGATAGGATGGTGGAGAAATTGAAGAGACAATTCATCCCTGTAGATTACGAGTTGGATTTGTTGAGAAAGATGCAGAGTCTTCGATAGGCAAGCAAATCTGTCAAGGAGTATACGGAGGAGTTCTATCAAATCTCGATCAGAACCGGCCATTCGGAGGCGAATAAGGAGAAAGTCGCACGATACATCAACGGATTGCGAACCAGCATTCAAGAAGAGCTAGGGCTGGTTAGGATGAGCACGGTGGAGGATGCATACCAGTTTGCATTAAAGGTGGAGGAGAAACTGAATAGGAGATTTGATGGAAAGGAGAGAGGAAAGGACGGGGGTGGAAGAAGCTGGTGGAAGAACCAATGGAGGAAGGTACAGAGATTTGGGGAAAATTGGTGAAGCTAGCAGTAGCCAAAAATAGAAAGAAGGGAAGGAGGAGAATGACCAACGCCCACGCAATCAGAACAACAACTACCCGAGAGGAAGAGGTAGGCCTGGGCGAGGGTTTGGAAGAGGTGTCTTTCGAGGAACCTGCTTCAACTACGGAGAAGAAGGACACAGGGCATACAACTGCCCGCAACATCAAGAGAGGCCAAATCGAAGACCTGAGGGTCAGGCCCGAGCAGTTGTAGCAGACGAAGGTGCAGAATCTGAGCACTCTGAGGAGGCAGAAAGAGGAGACGCAATGATCATTAGAAGAGTCTTGTTGAATGAAGAGAAAAGGCAGACCAAAGGAACATCCTATTTCGAACAAGATGCAAGTGCGCAGGCAAGGTCTGTAACGTCATTATCGATAATGGAAGCACTGACAATTTGGTTTCTGAGGAAATGGTTGCCAAGCTGCAGTTGGAAAGGAGAAAGCACCCGCACCCTTATCGAATCGCATGGTTGCAAAAGGACCATCGGGTGCTAGTAAGTGAGCAATGCCTGGTGAAGTTCAATGTTGGAACTTACCGAGATGAGGTCTTATGTGACATCTTGCCTATGGATGCATGTCACCTGCTGCTTGGGAGACCGTGGCAGTTTGACCGAAGTGTTGTACATGATGGTCGAGCCAACACATATTCTTTGTCGAAGAATGGAGTTCGCCACAAGCTAAAACCCTTGAAGGAGGCGGATGAGAAAGTATGCAGCAGTGCCCGAGTCTGTCTAGTTGATGGCAGAAGATTTTTGGAAGGCACGAAGTCAGATCATATGTGCTATGCCATAATCCCTAGGGTTAAGGAAGAAGGAAGCAAGGAGATTCCAGTGGAGGTCATGGGACTGCTAGAGGAATTCCCAGATATCATTTCTGATAATGTTCCTGAAGGTTTACCACCTGTTAGGAAGATCAGTCACCACATAGATTTGGTGCCTGGATCGAGCTTGCCAAACAAGGCTGCACATCGAATGACGCCTGTGGAAACTGAGGAGTTGAATCGGCAAGTTCAAGATCTATTGAAGAAAGGGCTGATTAGGGAGAGTCTTAGTCCCTGTGCAGTACCAGCAGTACTAGCACCCAAGAAGGATGGAGAATGGAGAATGTGCACAGACTCTCGGGCAATTAACAAGATCACCATCAAATACAGATTCCCACTGCCAAGGATGGATGATATCATGGACTGTTTAAGTGGAGCTGAGTACTTCACAAAGATTGACTTGAAAAGTGGTTACCATCAGATCCGCATTAGAGAAGGGGATGAGTGGAAGACAACCTTTAAAACCGAGAGAGGGGTTGTATGAGTGGTTGGTTATGCCATTTGGGCTAACCAATGCACGAAGTACCTTCATGCGGTTAATGAATGAAGTCTGAAGGAATTTCTGGGCAAATTTGTTATTGTCTACTTGGATGATATCCTTATTTTTAGCGAGGACCCTAGAGGAGCACATGATGCACATCAGGAGGGTTTTTGAGAGACTGCGGGAGGAGTAGTTACTGATCAATCTAAAGAAGTGCAACTTCGTGAAGAAGGAGCTGGTATACCTGGGATTTGTTATCTCAGCAAATGGTCTTAAAATGGACCCCGAAAAGGTGAGGGCTATTTCGGAATGGCCTGCTCCAAAAAGTGTGACCGAGGTTAGATCATTTCATGGCCTGGCCAGTTTCTACAGAAAGTTCATTAGAAACTTCAGCAGTATTTGCGCATCTCTTACGGAGACAATGAAGGGGAATAAGAAGGAATTCCAGTGGACAGTTGGAGCAGACAAAAGCTTTGCTATGTTGAAGAAGAAGGTCACTGAGCAACCCGTATTAGCACTTCCAGATTTCAATAAGGTGTTTCAGGTAGACTGCGATGCGAGTGGCAGTGCCATAGGAGCCGTATTGAGCCAAGAGGGTAGGCCTGTAGCTTATTTTAGCGAGAAGCTCAATGATGCCAGACGAAAGTATTCGGTATATGATCAGGAGTTCTACGCCATAGTTCAAGCACTTAAGAAATGGAGGCATTATTTGTTGCCAAAGGAGTTTGTTACGTATATCCGACCATCGAGCGACTGCGATATATTAACGATCAAGGGAAATTGAATCAAAGGCATCCGAAATGGGTAGAGTTCCTGTGAGCTATACCTTTGTCTTTGAAGCATCGGAGCGGAAGGTCCAATAGGGTGGCAGATGCATTGAGTAGGAGACAATGTCTGATGATGGAAATGAAAGTGGAGGTTGTAGGGTTTGCTTGAGCTCAAGAGCTTATACCCTGCAGACCCCGATTTCGTAGAAGCTTGGAAAGCCTGCACGGTGCCTGTTACGTTGGACAGGACTAGGTGGTTGAATTACCTGGTTCAAGAGGGGATGTTGTTCAGGGGGAACCAATTATGCATTCCGAGGAGCTCAATGAGAGAAAATCTCATCAAGGAAAAGCACAGTGGAGGTCTAGCTGGACATTTTGGTCGTGACAAAACTACCTCACTTGTTAGTGAAAACTATTACTGGCCACAATTGCAACAAGGATGTGGCAAAGTTTGTGCGAGTTGTAGGATATGCCAGATGGCAAAAGGCGTGAGGCAGCCTACTGGCTTGTATCAACCGCTACCTATACCTGAACGACCGTGGGAAGATATTAGTATGGATTTTGTGCTTGGTTTGCCCAGGACGCAGAGGGGACACGATTCCATATTTGTGGTAGTGGACCGATTTTCGAAAATGGCTCACTTTATCCCGTGCCAGAAGACTAGCGATGCGGTCCATGTAGCTGGTTTGTTCTTTAAGGAAGTGGTACGCCTTCATGGGCTGCCAAGAAGCATTGTGTCGGACAGGGATACTAAGTTTGTCGGGTACTTCTGGAGGACCCTGTGGAAGAAACTGAAGACGGATTTAAAGTTCAGTTCTGCATACCACCCCCAAACGAGATGGCCAAACAGAGGTGGTTAATAGGAGTTTGGGCAATCTACTGCGATGCTTGGTCGGGGACAAGCCCAAGGGATGGGATCTAGTTCTGCCACAAGCAGAATTCGCGTATAACAGCTCGGTCAATCGAAGTACCAATAAATCGCCATTCCAGATCATTTATGGGAGCAGCCCAAGAAATGCATCAGAGTTGAGACGGATAGATACGAGAGAGAAATGCAGTGCTAAGGCAGAAGACTTTGCCGAACACCTGAAGGGAGTGCATGAGGAAGTGACGAGACACATTGCCAAGATGAATGCTCAGTACAAGACAAGGGCGGACCAAAAATGCCGAGTTAAAGAGTTCAAAGTAGGAGATTCTGTCATGGTCCATCTGAGGAAGGAGCGGTTTCTTGCCAAGACCTATACCAAACTAAAAATGAAGAAATTTGGGCCATGCAGGATCATTGGCAAACGGGATTCGGGTAATGCATACGAGGTGGAGCTACCAAGTGAACTTAACATCTCCCCCGTGTTTAACATTTCAGATTTGGTCGAGTATCATGAAGGAGAAAGCAGTGAGATACCCAGCCCAGATTTGTGGAGCATTCCAGCAATCATCCCAGTTGCGGACGAGATAGAAGAAATTCTGGATACACGTGAGGGCCGAAGTACTCGAAACAAGAGTTATTCTGAGTATTTAGTCAAATGGAAGGGCAGGCCTATAGAAGATGCGACTTGGTTATCCAAGGCAGAGGTTGATCGCCTGGGTCTACCTCAGACAAATCAGAAGTGAAGGTCACTTCTCAAACTCACCCCGGGTGTCTGATGCAGGAGCATCCGGAGGCGAAGCTGCAATCTTGCATCACCCAAAATGTTTTTTTCTTTAAGTGCCAAAACTGTCGCGATATCGCGATGCTTTTTGAAGAAGGGCGCCATTGGGCCAAACTGTCGCGATATCGCGACGCTTTTTGAAGAAGGGCGCCATTGGGCCAAACTGTCGCGATATCGCGACGCTTTTTGAAGAAGGGCGCCATTGGGCCAAACTGTCGCGATATCGCGACGCTTTTTGAAGAAGGGCGCCATTGGGCCAAACTATCACGATATCGTGACGCTTTTTGACAAGAGGGACTAAGTCGCATGATGGTCACGAAATCATGACAGTTTCGAAGCAAAGCAGCTTGGGCGCATAATGGTCGCGATATCGCGACATCTCCGGAGCAAAGAAGCCAAGGCGCCAAATGGTCGTGAAATCGTGACACTTCCGAAGGAAAGACTCGAAGGCACAAAGACGTCATGAAATCGTGACACCTTCGGAGGAAAAGCTCTAAGGTTCAAAGACGTCACGAAATCACGATGCTTCGAGGAACAAAACTTGAAGGCGCAAAGACGTCGCGAAATCGTGACATGTCACGGTTTCGGCCGAATGAAGAGGCTGTAGAGAAAGCAAGAAAAGACGTCACAAAATCGTGACATGTTCACTTTGGGCTCAATGAAAGTACGTACGGAAGGCAAAGACGTCGCGAAATCGTGACATGTCGCGGTTTCGTGACCCAAAGGCAGAAAGCGAGTAAGGAAGGCTTAGACGTCGTGATTTCGTGACGTGTCACGAAATCACGGCCCCCAAGGAAGAAAAGAGAAGCCAACGCCAAGACGTCGCGATATCGCGGCCAAAGAGGAGAGAGAAGGCATGGGAGCAAGAACGTCGTGATATCGCGATAGAACGCTCACGACGCTTGACCAGCCGGCGGTTGCAGAGACCGTTGCAGAGGGACACATGGCGTAAAGTTACGAGGCGGCCCTAGAGTATGAAGCGGTTGCTGGGACTCTGACAAAGGGACACGTGGCAACAAACTACAAGTGGCTTTGGCGCATTCCTATGAATGATGACTTGGTGGATGGATTGACGAGCGGCTGCGGCGCACTTCGCCATTACGGACCATGAGAATACGGGGCACTCGGCGGCATCTTGCGAGACGGCGAGAGAACATTCGTGCGGATGGTTACAGGGAATCCCGCACTTTGTGTAATGATGTCGGGAGAATCTGGGGTCTGGGATAAAAGGGCCGCGCATGCATTGTATTCGGGGCTTGGCCATTTTGAATGTAACTACTGTATTTCCGAATTGAAAGACCTCTGTTGTCAAAAATTGCGTTAATTTGCTGTGTGTTGTTCTAGTCCTATATCATTCAAGTTCTTTGCTCAACAACTCACTTCAACAACAATTCTTATAAAACAATCTTCACATAGCAATGATACTCAAACCCTAGTTCAAGTTATTCACACAACCAATGGCTTCAACAACAATGCTTATAAAACAAGGTTTTAATAACAACTCTTTATTTCAGAAAACCTTGAAGCATTAACTCAACACACTCAATAGGAAACCCTAATCAAGTCTTTTTCACTCCAAACTTATTTTCCAGAAAACCAATCAATCAACTCAAATATGGAAGAATGTGCTCATACATTTTTCTTGATGATTAAGGGGTCTCATAAATCTGCCACAAACAAAACAACTTCTATGCCAAACTCAAAGAGGTTAGAAGTTAAATATTTCTCACAATGTAATGCAAAAACTCAATTACACCTTATCACTCCATATTTAAAAACAGCCATCAACATACATAAAATATTTTTCAAATAACACCTTATAATCTCCCAATTAAAATAAATTTAACATCCATCAAAATTAATTCAAAAACCTCTTCAATTAAATTTTAATAGCAAGAAGAACTTTGGCAAAAATAAAATCCACTTTCCTTATAAATCCTATAACATAAATCAATTACCAAACAAGCAAATTTTCATTCTACCCTTATAACTCCCTTTTTACCTTAGGAAAGACTTTAGGCAAAATAAAAATTTATTTAACAAAAATTACCTTTGCCACTTTATGAGATTTGAACCCCCAATCTCTGTCTCCTCGTGCGCCCTAGCCGCGGGCTAGACCATCGCCTGCGCTAGACGTAGGCTTGGAACACAAAGAGCACCTCGTGCTCTTTCTTCCAACCTTGGCACTCAAAACAAGTGCGTTCAAAATATTTTACTCTGCAACGCTTAAGACACACATGCAAACAACCTCCATGTGTATCGATCGTGGATACTTCCACTCCCAACGCTTTCACAAAACATGCACTACCAATGGACCACCGCATCCGATGGGAGTGAGGATAAAGCCCTCCCCTATTTTCGTCTTTTCCCTGGTGCTAAAATAAAATACGAAATTCGTTTTCTTCCTCAACGATCACATGGATTAATCTTTCTCTTAGTCGCATGAAATTAAATCGATGAAGGGTAAGTTTAATGCCCCTTTGGCATAGCTTTTATATATGAATTTCACCTTTTGTCATGGACGTCGGCGCTCCATTAAATTGATGACGTCGACGCCTTTTTAAACCTTTATAATTTATAAATTATTTAAATTCTAAAAGAATTTAAATTTTATAAATTATTTTTATAAACCTTTGACTTTAATAAAAATTAAAGTCTTCTTGAGATAAAATTTAAACCTTTATTTGTACTCCATGGGTTTGATGTAAATTATTTTTTGCCACCATGGTTTTAATAAAAACCTTAATTATGCCATCACAATGTTTAAGGAAGCCTTTATATCCTTATAATGATTTTATTAAAAACCATTTAATTTTCCACCATGGTTTTAATACAAACCCTTATAAAACAATATTTTGACAACTTTTCTTCAACTCTTCGCATTGTTCCTGGCAACAATAATAGTGTACTCCATGGTATTAATGATAGCTTCATGTGTTCACCTTGGCATCAATGAAAACTAAATGAGCTCAAAATGTCCAACAAATGATTGATATTCTTTAAAAACTCTGTGTGGAGGTTGATACAATGAAATTTGTATTGTATCCACATCTTTTAACAAATTTTTTCCTTCTATAACTCCTAATGCAAATTATTGAAACTCTACAAACCTTTTTGGACTGCAATAAAAATAAGAATGTATTTCACGAATAAGGTCTTCCACTCTCGCAATATTTTCAAAAGAGCTCACAATTTTATATGCTAGATTCACTCTATGAGCCATGCAATGAATGGGTATCATATATGGGGCAACTAAGGTTTGGAGACGAACACAAAGACCATTCCTATGCCCTTGCATTATAGCAACACCATTAGCTCCAATGCATATTAACTTTTAGGCTATCTCTATATCATTCATTTCCACAATATCTTTTAAACTACTCATAACAATATTATAGATGTTTTCTACATTTGAACTTTCCACCATCTTATGTAATCCTAGCAAACTAGGCTGCATTACATGATTTTAAAATATGTACACATGCATGCAAATCCATGATGTGTTGTCCACTGTTGTCACCTCATCAATAGAAAGTGATATAAATTTGACACCCTTACTTTTTCCCTCAGGTACTCCTTATCAACTAATGATAGACATTTTGCCATTTCCCAACCACTTCAATCTAACCAATGGGAACTAGGAAGGTTTTGCACATCGACTATTTCAAACAGGTGCTTATAATCACTGAAATCAAACATGGGTCTACCCTTTTTGAAAATACTATATACAACAGCCAACTGCAAACTTTTTGAAGCTAAAGTGGTCTTATAAATTTTTTGAAATTTGGATTTAATCATTCCACGTTTCCCAACAAGAGATTGTTGTTGCTTTAAGTATATGTCATATTTTATTGCATATATGACATGCATACATTCTAATGCATCCTTCTACTTAACTTCTTTTTTAAGTTTACCATCACTTCTTTAAACTTTTACATAAAATTTGTCAACATGTTTTTCTATTCTATCTATCTTATTTTGCAGCCTGTGATCCTTACCTAGTTTCCAACTACAAATTTTGCATCTACATTATTTTTGTTCGAATTGGTTGTCCATGGATAGGATAGGCTCTATCCAAGGAATTTTTTTTGCCCATTCATCTTTAAATGCCCTTCCAATAACCCAGTTATATGTCTTTCTATTTTTAGTATTTTTGCTTAAAGATTCGAAAGAATTTTTTAATGTATTTGATTTATCGCTTTCATTTTCAACTGGCATGTCTACTTAAGGAATATCTTCAAGTGTTTTTTGGATGTAATTGTTAAGATAATTTTCATTAGAAGGCATCTCTTGGCGAGAAATATCTTCAAGTGGATACATATCAGGGTCAACAGGGTATTCTGCATAGTAGCATACAATAATATTCTTTATAAAAAATTACAAAAAGAAATTGATTCATACCATCATAAAATATTGACAGAGGCACATACCTGTGAGTTAACTATTTGAGGAAGAAATAATTATTTAAAATAATCATGTAATATACAACTAACTGTTTAGAAGTCAAAAATCATTTGTACCTTTAATTTGCTCGAATGTCGATGTATCATTGGATTTCGACATATTGCTAAAATAATTTAGGATACTCTTTTCAAATCCCCTTCTTTGCATTACTAGTAGGTGACATTTTACTTGTAAAGAAATAAATTTTTTATTTAGAAAAGTAATAAAATGTTGAAGAGATTTTAGTTATGTGAGGGCTCAAGATAATATTGTAATTAGAATAAACAGATGGTGGGTTAGTAGAAAATACATACATATTTCTAGACATGTTGTATTGTGTTTTTTTTTGCCACTACATTGTTTTCTGGAGATAGCACTTGTAACTAATAAGAGCATAAAACTAATCAATATACAAATTCAAATCAATGTAAGAAAAAAGTGTATGCGAAATATATAATTACAGATACAAATGTAGTAAAATATAAGATTCTAGTACAAAATTGACAAGAAGCAGAGAATCACAATGTCTTTAGAAAAATATATCATCACAATATCCTTATAGAACAAAAGCATTTACCTACTCATAATCTTGTAATATAAAAGCATATCTCAATAGAAATAGAGAATCAAAACATGTTAATAGAAAGAGAGAAAAAGGGAAAAACATGAAGAACAAGACAATAGAGAATAACATGGGAAATAGAGCATTGACTTATTTTTAATAAATGATAAAAAAATAGTAAAATAAAAACCGCAATGAGATGACAAAAAAACAATTCTTATTACTACAACTATTTCAACTCATATTCTCTAAAAAACCAAAAAAACACAAGATCACAGATTCACAATATTTTAAGAAATAGAATACCTAGTACAAAAAAAGGTTTAGAGGTAGATGTGGTTGGAAAAAGGCTTAATAGTCAACATGTTTTAAGAATAGTGTCGGTTGACGGTCCATTTCTAGAACAGTGTTGGATGATGATCCGATTGCAGACATGTGTCAGGTCATCCGTAGTTTTTCTAGATGTTGGTCCCTATACAAGTTAGTACCATATGACAGTCTAGGTGCAGAACATAGATCAGATCTTGATCCGGGTATAGAAGAGAGCCAAAATGTTGGTCCAAATCAAAACTTTGTCAAGCCGTATGAATACTAGACCAGCTACAAATTAGTTTTTGAATGGCGTTCCAGCTATAGAACAAATATCGGATGACGGTCCGGATGCAGATCTGTGCAGACAGTCTTGATGTCGATCCTAGTGTAGAACTATGTCAGGCGAATGGATTTCGACCTAGGTGCATAAAAAAATCCAGATGTTGGTTCGGGTGCAACAGATCGAATGTACTCTTCGGTTTGGTTAAGTGAAAAAGTATCACTGGTGTGTTAGTTATTTATAGTGTTATAGTTGGCAAGTTGGGTGGGATAAATTAAAAATTTTAGAAATTTAAGATGAAAATGGTCCACAATTTAGGCGAGAGTGTTGGCAAATTAAAAAAAAAAACATAATACTATTATCAACGAATGGTGAACTAACACCTTAAAAAAATATTCCTGAAAATTTTGGGTGAAAGGCCCAACATCGAGGGTCCCCAAATTTTGCCAATTAGAATTTTCAAAATTTCAAATATTCTTCCTATTGGTTAATATTCGCCGTCATGCATAACCTTGGAACAACCACTCGAGGAGAATGAAGAGAAAGATGCTCTAATAGGAATAGATTCAACCAAGATATTTGAAAACCTTGTTGCATTTTGAATAGGTAGAGAATTAGAAGAATCAATAGCTAAAATTTTTAGAGGAGTGGAGGAAATACCTAGAAGAACCTCATCAAACATGATATCTCTCCTGGTCAAAACCTCATTCCTCTGAGGATCACAAAGATGATATACCTTTGAGGTATCAAAATACCCCATAAATATACACTTATGTGTCTTTGGTACCTCCTTCTTCCAAAGATCTTTGGGTATATGAGCCCATTATGAAGACCCAAAGATCTAGAATCAAGACACATTTGGCTTATCCCCTATCAATCTCTCAAGAGGTGTCATCCTTGAACTTCCTTAGTACAAACCTTGTTAATGAGGAATGTTGTATAAGTGACAACCTCACCCAAAAAAAAATTATCTAGTCCCTTAGCATAAATTACACATCATATCAACTCCATTATTATCCTAGTTTTTCTTTCAACAACACCATTATGTTCATGAGTGTAGTGAATAGTCCTCTGATATGCTATCCCATGTGAGGCAAAAAATATGAAAAGCATGACTAACATATTCATCACTGTCATTTGTTCTTAGACACTAGACCTCCTATCTAACTAGTTTTCAACAACAACCTTGAAAATCTTAAACCTATCAATTACCTCTTCTTTAGTATAAATTGTGTATACCCATATATCTAGAAAAATCATCAATAAAAATAAGGAAGCACGTGTTTCTTGAAAGATAAGTTAGTTATATCCATAGGTCCAAAGATATTACTATGTATAATCTCCAAAGGGTAAGACTCCCTCCTAACAACTCCTTTCGAAAAGGTCTCCCCATGATGTTTTTCCAAATGCATCCCTCACATGCACCACTCGGAGGAGATATGAGTGGGAGTCCAATAGTCATCTATGTTGACTCAAGTATCTTAAGGAACCATAATTGAGATGCCCAAGCCTATGCTTTTTAACACTCATTATTAGCATGCACAACCATAACAATAAAGCTTTTCTTGCCAAAAGAAGTAGCAAAGGCAAGTGTTTCACCCAGTGTATACATGTGGTTAGTTTCATTACAATATCCAAAACTAATAGTTTTGAATCTATTATCTATATATTTAATCACCCATGAGGCTAGAATTCTACTTTCTTGTTTGTGTGAGTGATGCAATAAACAGATAAAAGGTTAGGGCCAACATTAGGAATATGAAGTACCTCATTAAATGATGAAGATCTAATAGTGATGTCTCCACTTCTTGCAACCTATAATTAATGGTCATCTCTAATCATGACACATTTTTCTACATGAGTTTTGTTATAACCTTGGAGAATATGTTTGCGCTTCGTCATGTGCCTAGTAGCCCCTGAATTAGTTATCCACTCATTCAAAGAGGTGGATGTCCAATATGAAAAATGAACTACAACATGTGCTTATTAGGTTTCTCCTTCAAATTTTTCCTCACCTTGTGCATAAAAGAGAGTAGCATCCACTCCCAATGCTCTCACAAAACGTGTGCTGCCAATGGACCACCCTGTCCAATGGGAGTGAGGCCTTAAGCCCTCCTCTTTTTCGTATTTTCCCTGGTGCTAAAAGATAACACAAACATTCTTGTCTTCTTCCTCAATGATTGCACAGAAATAATCTTTCTCTTGGTCGCATGAAAAATTTAATCGAAGAAGGGTAAGTTTTGAATGCCTCTTTGGCATAGTATTTATACATGAAATTCACCTTTTGTCTTAGATGTCGGTGCTCCATTAAATTTGATGACGTCGGTGCCTTTTTTAACCTTTATAATTTATAAATTATTTAAATTCTAAAGAATTTAAATTTTATAAATTATATTTATAAACCTTTGACTTTAATAAAAATTAAAGCCTCCCTTGGGTTTAAATTTAAACCTTTCATTTGTACTCCACTGATTTGATGTAAATTATTCTGCCACCATGGTTTTAATAAAAACCTTAATTCTGCCATCACAATGTTTAAAGAAGCTTTTATATCCTCATAATGGTTTTAATAAAAACCTTTTAATTTGCCACCAGGGTTTACCATAAACCCTTATAAAACAATATTTTGCCAACTTTTCTTCAACTCTTCGCATTGTTCCTGGTGTTAATGATGGTGTACTCCATGGTATTAATGATAGCTTCATGTGTTCACTTTGGCATCAATGACAACTTCTCACCTTGACATCAATGACAACTAAATGAGCTCAAAATGTCCAACAATCTCCCCCTTTGTCATTGATGGCAACCCAAATTCTTTTTACCAAAAACTTGACCTTTCCTTTGTTCTGCTCCCCTGGGACATTGCTCCCCCTGGCTCAATGCTCTCTCAAATACCAAATCTCTCTCCCTTACTCAAATATCTCTCCCCTTTGACATCAATGGCAAAGGGTCACCTTTGGGGCTCGGGGCTAAGAATGAGCCTCTTAGCTTAGCCCCTCCCCCACCTCCTCTTGAGGTGGTTAATTCTGGGGTGGGAGTCTCACTCCCAATTTTCCTCGAAGATACTCAAAGGTTTCCTTTGAAAGTGGCTTAGTGAAAATATCTGCTATCTGTTCCTTTGTAGTAATATATTCCAACCTGACCTGTTTATCTATCACCTGTTCTCTCAGAAAATGGTACTTAATCGGAATGTGCTTTGTCCTGGAGTGCATCACTAGATTTTTTGAGATACTTATAGCACTTGTATTATCACATAGTATGGGAATAGGATGATCATGCTTTATCTTGAAGTCTTCTAGAGTTCTCTTCATCCATAACACCTGTGTACAACTGGCTACTATTGCAATGTATTCTGCTTCTGTTGTAGATAAGGATACTGAAACCTGCTTCTTACTTAGCCAAGAGACTAAACAGTCTCCAAGAAAGAATGCTCCTCCACTTGTGCTTTTTATGTCATCAATGTTGTCGGCCCAATCTGCATCTGTATATGTTGTTAGTGTGAAACTATCACTTTTGGGATACCAAAGCCCAAAATCCATAGTCCCTTTTAGATACCTAAAAATTCTTTTTACTGTTGCCACATGTGTTTCCTTAGGTGCTGCCTGAAACCTTGCCACTAATCCCACTGACTGTACTATGTCTGGTCTTGTAGTTGTAACATACAATAAGCTACCAATCATAGATCTGTATAATCTCTGATCTGCCTCTGGAGATTCATCATCCTTACTCAACTTGCATCCTGTGACCATGGGGGTACTTACTGGTTTACAATCTTCTAACCTAAATTTCTTTAACATTTCTTTTATATACTTGGCTTGTGAGAGAAACACTCCCTTTCTCTGATTGTGAAATCTGAAGTCCAAGAAAGAAGGACAATTCACCAAGCATAGACATCTCAAATTCATTTTGCATGTTCTTAGCAAATTCTTTACACATCTTATCATTGTTTCCCCCAAAAATTATGTCATCAACATAAACAACCACTATTAGTAGATCACTCCCTTCATTTTTGATATATAAATTATTGTCTGCTATTCCTTTTCTGAATCCCTATTCCTGAAGATACTTATCCAATCTTGAGTACCATGCTCTTGGAGCCTGCTTTAGACCATACAATGCCTTTTTCAATCTGCATACATGATCTGGTTTATCTGCTAGTATGAATCCCTCTGGTTGTTCAATATAAACTTCTTCTTCTAGAACACCATTTAGAAATGTTGACTTGACATCCATATGATATACCTTGAAGTTCTTGAAACTTGAGAAGGCTAAAAATATCCTTATAGCTTCAAGTCATGCAACTGGAGCAAATGTCTCATCAAATTCAATTCCTTCTACCTGTGCATAACCTTTGCATACTAACCTTGCTTTATTCCTGACCACTTGTCCATCTTCATTTAACTTATTTCTGAATACCCATTTTGTGTCGATCACATTTTTGTCCTTTGGTCGTGGAACAAGTTCCCAAGTTTTGCTTTTCTCTATCTGATCTAATTCCTCATCCATTGCCTTAATCCAAAATTTATCCTCACTTGCCTGAGTGAAGTCTTTTGGCTCAATCTTAGATAGCAAAGAAAAATTTGCTTGTTGAGATGGTTTTATTATTCTTCTCCTTGTCTGTCTTTCATCTGGATTCCCGATGATTTGCTCTTTTGGATGATGCTTCTGTACATACCTGGATGGAGTTTTGGGAAGAAGTCTTTGTGTTTCTTCTTCTTCTTTATCTGATTCCTCACAAAATTCTTCTTGACAACATCCATCTTCTTGATACACAATTTGTTGAACTGGTTCTCTTGAATCTATCTTCTCATCAATTGTTACATTCATACTTTCCACCATAGTGCGTGTTCTTTTGTTGAAGCATCTGTAGGCTTTACTCCTTGTGGAATAACCAAGAAAAATTCCCTCATCACATCTTGGATCAAACTTGCCTAAGTTTTGATCTTCCCGTCTTATGTAACATTTGCTTCCAAAAATTCTGAAGTGTTTTACAGTGGCAGGTCTTCCTTTCCAAAGCTCATATGGAGTCTTGTGATGATTTACCCTCATTTGAGCCCTAGTGATTATGTATACTGTTGTGTTTACAGCTTCTCTCCAAAAACCATCTGATAGCTTAGATTCATTTAACATAGCTCTAGCCATGTTTTCAATAGTCCTATTTTTCCTTTCAACTACCCCATTTTGTTGAGGAGTTCTTGCTGTTGAGTACTCTCTCTTGATCCCATGTTGTTCACAAAACTCTACAAATTCATTTGAAGTAAATTCTCCTCCTCTATCAGATCTCAGACACTTAATCCTTTTGCCAGTTTCATTTTCAACCAATTCCTTAAATGCTTTGAATTTTTCAAAGGCCTCTGACTTCTCTTTTAGGAAGGCTACCCAAACCATTCTGGAATAATCATCTATAAACAATATAAAGTAGCTCTCACCCTGAATGCTTTGTGTTCTGGTAGGACCACATAGATCAGTATGTATTAGGCTCAATGGCTCAGATGACATATATCCTTTTGACTTAAAGGTTGTCCTAGTTTGCTTTCCATGTTGACAGGGTGCACAGATTGTGTTTTGAGGTCTTCTTATTTTGGGTAAATCTCTGACCATCTGTTTATTGCTTATGTTGACTATGTTGTCAAAATTCAAGTGACCCAATCTTCTATGCCATAACCAACTCTCATCTTCTTGTGATAGAAAGCACTTTTCCCCTTTGATCTCATTGAGCATGTATAAGTTGTTTGGGGTTCTTCTTGCATTGGCAATGATTTTTCCAGTTTCTGATTTTCTTATCTCACATCTATCTGGATGGAAAGTAACCATGTACCCTTGATCACAAAGTTGACTTATACTCAGCAGATTGTGTTTTAACCCTTTAACATACAATACATTTTCTATTTTTGTTTTCCCATTATCTAAACTTAGAGTTCCTCTTCCACCAATCCTTGTTGATCCATTATCACCAAAACTTACTGATCCTCTATTTGTTTCTTTTAGTACAATGAATTTGTCTTTGTCTCCTGTCATGTGACTAGAGCAACCACTATCAAGATACCATTGTTCTTCTTTATCCTGAGCATGAAGGGCTATTTGAACTAACATTGATCTAGCCTTAACATTTTCCCTTTCATCTTTCCTAGTTGTTGAAATTGTTTTTCTAGACTCAGGAAGTATCATTTTACACCATCTAGCCTTGTGCCCAAAATTATTGCATTTGTAACATATAATATCATCATCCATGAGAGGTGCAAAGGAATTGAAATTTCTATTGACATTGTTTCTTGCATGATGAATACAATGTACAACTCTATGACCATATTTATTACAAGAAAAGCAATGACCATGGAAGAAATTATGTAACCTGTTTGGATGTCTTGGAGTTTGTGGTGAAGTAATCTTCCTCTTGTGATTAACTCTTATCCAGGGTTCTCCTTTGCTTTCTTCCTTTCTTATATCCTTTGCTTGCTTATCCTTGTTTGAGGTTTCTACTTTTTGAAGACTTGATTCCTCTTTCTGTTTCTCATATTCTACATCTTGTAGTACCTTGGTCCTTTCAACTTCATTCCTTAGGTGGACAATTTTTGCTTCCAATATTTCACATTCTATTTCCCTGGCTCTCAATAGATCTGTCATGTCTTGCTCAATCTTCTTTCCTTCTTCCACCCTAATCTTGAGTTCTGTGAGATTTTGTATAAGTTCCATCCTTGCTTCTTCATCTTCTTGAACTTGTTCCTTCAAGCTTGAATTCTTCTCTCTAAGTCTTTCCAATTTTCTGAGAGCAGCAAAGAATTCTTCTTTTATGTCAAACATAGTCTCTTCTTCATTTTCTGAAGTCATGTGTGCTACTTATGGATCCTCCTCCAAGATGTTAGTCTTTTCATGGAGAGACCCGCTCTGATACCAATTGAAGAACATGTGCTTATACTAAGAGGGGGTGAACAGTATACAATAAAACTTTTTGCTTTTTAATCCAAATAATAGCATCAACAATATTAAAGTAGTAAACATCACACAAAGCATCACACACATGAGAGACATGATTTTACGTGGTTCACCCAAATATGGCTACCTCCACGGAGAAAATATTTCTTATAATTTTTCTCAAATAAATTCTCTTGGGAATCCTTTCCCTACAATATTTATGGACCTCTATCCAAAGGAGACACCAATCCCCTAAATCAAGTTCATGGATCTCTATCCACAGGAGAACTCCTTCTCCTCTACTCTAGTTGGTGATCCTCTAGAAGACTACTACCTCCACTACACTGGCTTGTGGATCTCTCTCCACTGAAGACTCTTGTCCCCACTCAGAAGACCTATCCTCACTACCCTAGCTAATGGATCTCTATCCACTAGAGACTACTATCCTCTCTACTCTATCACCTCCAAAGCTCTATCTCAAATCTACACTAAACACAGTCCTTTGATCTAGCACAAATCTGCTCAATCTCTATCTCTGATCTGGCACAAACCTATCCTCAAATATACACCAAACTCTCAAATATTCTCAACAAGTCCACACAGAACTTGTCAAATATGCTCAACAAGTCCACATAAAACTTGCTCAAATCTGCTCAACAAGTCCACAAAGAACTTCTCAAATATGCTCAACAAGTCCACACAGAACTTGTCCAATCTCATAGAAACATAAAGAGAATTGTTAGAGACTCAATATGTTCTATCAACTCAATGCTCAATCACTTTCTCAACTCAATTCAGAATATAGAATAGTTTGTTTTATGGAACTTGAACAATCACTTCACACATCCACTTGACTAGGCTCAACCAACTCTACTCAACCAATCACTCAATGAAACAATCCTTTCTCACAAACCCTAGTCCAAGCATATAAACACCAACTCAAAATATTTCCAACAATGCTCAACAACAAATCTCACATAACAATGATACTCATGTTCTTTTCAAACCCTAGTTCAATATTAACAATCCTTCAAACAACTTATAACACAAGGTTTTAACAACTATTTATTCCAGAAAACCTTGAAGCATTAACTCAAACACACTCAAAAGGAAACCCTAATCAAATCCTTTTCACTCCAAACTTATTTTCCAGAAAACCAATCAATCAACTCAACTATGGAAGAATGTGCTCATACCTTTTTCTTGATGATGAAGGGATCTCATAAATCTGTCACAACCACAAACACTTCTATGCCAAGCTCAAAGAGGTTAGAAGATAAATCTTTCTCACAATATAATGCAAAAGCTCAATTACACCTTATCACTCCATCTATAAAAACAACCATCAACATACATAAAATATTTTCCAATAACACCTTATAATCTCCCAATTAAAATAAATTTAACATCCACCAAAATTAACTCAAAACCTCTTTAATTAAATTTTAATGGCAAGAAGAACTTTGGTAAAAATCAAATCTACTTTCCTTATAACTCCAATAACATAAATCAATTACCAAACAAACAACCTTTCATATACCCTTATAACTCCAAATACCTAAGAAAACATTAGGCAAATAAAATTATTTAACTAAAAATTACCTTTGCCAATTATTAGATTCGAACCCCAATCACTACTCTTCGTGCACCCTAGCCGCGGGCTAGCACACTTCCTACACTAGACGTAGGCTTGGAACACAAAGAGCACTTCATGCTCTTTCTTCCAACCTTAGCACTCAAAAAGAGCACGTCAAAATGTTTTCCTCCATAGCGCTTAAGACACACATCCACTCCATGTGAATCGATCATGGATACTTCCACTCCCAATGCTCTCACAAAACATGCACTACCAATGGACCACAATGTCCTATGAGTGAGGCTTAAGCCCTCCCCTTTCATCTTTTCCCTAGTACTAAAAGACAAGAACAATTCTTATCTTCTTCCTCAATGATTGCATGAAATTTTTCTTAGTCACATGAAATTAAATCGAAGAAGGGTAAGTTTTGAATGCCCTCTTTGGCTATTAATTTATACACGAATTCACCTTATGTCATAGACGTCGATGCTCCACTTATTTATGATGTCCTTTTATAACCTTTATAATTTATAAATTATTTAAATTCTAAAAAATTTAAATTTTATAAATTATATTTATAAACCCTTGAATTTAATAAAAATTAAAGCCTTCCTTGAGTATAAACTTTAAACCTTCTTAATTGATGAAAATTATTTTGCCACCATGGTTTTAATAAAAACCTTAATTACCATCACAATGGTTTTAAATCCTCATAATTTCAATTTTAATAAACCAAACCTTTAATCTTTCACCATGGTTTTACTAAACCCTTATAAAACAATATTTTGACAACTTTTTCTTCAACTCTTCGCATTGTTCTTGGTGTTAATGATGGTGTACTCCATGGTATTAATGATAACTTCATGTGTTCACTTTGGCATCAATGACAACTTTTCACCTTGACATCAATGACAACTAAATGAGCTCAAAATGTCCAACAATCTCCCCCTTTATCATTGATGGCAACCCAAATTCTTTTTATCAAAAACTTGACCTTTCCTTTGTTATGCTCCCCTGGGACATTGCTCCCCTAGCTCAATTCTCTCTCAAATACCAAATCTCTCCCCCTTTGACATCAATGGCAAAGGGTCACCTTTGGGGCTCGGGGCTAAGAATGAGCCTCTTAGCTTAGCCCCTCCCCCACCTCCTCTTGAGGTGGTTAATTCTGGGGTGGGAGTCTCACTCCCAATTTTCCTTGAAGATACTCAAAAGTTTCCTTTGAAAGTGGCTTAGTGAAAATATCTGCTATATGTTCCTTTGTAGTAATATATTCCAACCTGACTTGTTTATCTATCACATGTTCTCTCAGAAAATGGTACTTAATCGGAATGTGCTTTGTCCTGGAGTGCATCACTAGATTTTTTGAGATACTTATAGCACTTGTATTATCACATAGTATGGGAATAGGATGATCATGCTTTATCTTGAAGTCTTCTAGAGTTCTCTTCATCCATAACACCTGTGTACAATTGGCTACTATTGCAATGTATTCTGCTTCTACTGTAGATAAGGATACTGAAACCTGCTTCTTACTTAGCCAAGAGACTAAATAGTCTCCAAGAAAGAATGCTCCTCCACTTGTGCTTTTTTTATCATCAATGTTGTTGGCCCAATCTGCATCTGTATATGTTGTTAGTGTGAAACTGTCACTTTTGGGATACCAAAGCCCAAAATCCATAGTCCCTTTTAGATACCTAAAAATTCTTTTTACTACTGCCACATGTGTTTCCTTAGGTGTTGCCTGAAACCTTGCCACTAATCCCACTGACTGTACTATGTCTGGTCTTGTAGTTGTAACATACAATAAGCTGCCAATCATAGATCTGTATAATCTTTGATCTGCCTCTGGATATTCATCATCCTTACTCAACTTGCATCCTGTGACCATGGGGGTACTTATCGGTTTACAATCTTCTAACCTGAATTTCTTTAACATTTCTTTTATATACTTGGCTTGTGAGAGAAACACCCCTTTCTATGATTGTGAAATCTGAAGTCCAAGAAAGAAGGACAATTCACCAAGCATAGACATCTCAAATTCATTTTGCATGTTCTTAGCAAATTATTTACACATCTTATCATTGTTTCCCCCAAAAATTATGTCATCAACATAAACAACCACTATTAGTAGATCACTCCCTTCATTTTTGATATATAAATTATTGTCTGCTATTCCTTTTCTGAATCCCTGTTCCTGAAGATACTTATCCAATCTTGAGTACCATGCTCTTGGAGCCTGCTTTAAACCATACAATGCCTTTTTCAATCTGCATACATGATCTGGTTTATCTGCTAGTATGAATCCCTCTGGTTGTTCAATATAAACTTCTTCTTCTAGAACACCATTTAGAAATGCTGACTTGACATCCATCTGATATACCTTGAAGTTCTTGAAACTTGAGAAAGCTAAAAATATCCTTATAGCTTCAAGCCATGCAACTGGAGCAAATGTCTCATCAAATTCAATTCCTTCTACCTGTGCATAACCTTTGCATACTAACCTTGCTTTATTTCTGACCACTTGTCCATCTTCATTTAACTTGTTTATGAATACCCATTTTGTGCCAATCACATTTTTGTCCTTTGGTCATGGAACAAGTTCCCAAGTTTTGCTTTTCTCTATCTGATCTAATTCCTCATCCATTGCCTTAATCCAAAATTTATCCTCACTTGCCTGAGTGAAGTCTTTTGGCTCAATCTTAGATAGCAAAGAAAAATTTGCTTGTTGAGATGGTTTTATTATTCTTCTCCTTGTCTATCTTTCATCTGGATTCCCGATGATCTGCTCTTTTGGATGATGCTTCTGTACATACCTGGATGGAGTTTTGGGAAGAAGTCTTTGTGTTTCTTCTTCTTCTTTATCCGATTCCTCACAAAATTCTTCTTGACAACATCCATCTTCTTGATACACAATTTGTTGAACTGGTTCTCTTGAATCTATCTTCTCATCAATTGTTACATTCATACTTTCCACCATAGTGCGTGTTCTTTTGTTGAAGCATCTATAGGCTTTACTCCTTGTGGAATAACCAAGAAAAATTCCCTCATCACATCTTGGATCAAACTTGCCTAAGTTTTGATCTTCCCATCTTATGTAACATTTGCTTCCAAAAATTTTGAAGTGTTTTACAGTGGTAGGTCTTCCTTTCCAAAGCTCATATGGAGTCTTGTGATGATTTACCCTCATTTGAGCCCTAGTGATTATGTATACTATTGTGTTTATAGCTTCTATCCAAAAACCATCTGATAGCTTAGATTCATTTAACATAGCTCTAGCCATATTTTCAACAGTCTTATTTTTCCTTTCAACTACCCCATTTTGTTGAGGAGTTCTTGCTACTGAGTACTCTCTCTTGATCCCATGTTGTTCACAAAACTCTACAAATTCATTTGAAGTAAATTCTCCTCCTCTATCAGATCTCAGACACTTAATCCTTTTGCCAGTTTCATTTTCAATCAATTCCTTAAATGCTTTGAATTTTTCAAAGGCCTCTGACTTCTCTTTTAGGAAGGCTACCCAAACCATTCTAGAATAATCATCTATAAACAATATAAAGTAGCTCTCACCCTGAATGCTTTGTGTTCTGGTAGGACCACATAGATCAGTATGTATTAGACTCAATGGCTCAGATGACATATATCCTTTTGACTTAAAGGTTGTCCTAGTTTGCTTTCCATGTTGACAGGGTGCACAGATTGTGTTTTGAGGTCTTCTTATTTTGGGTAAATCTTTGACCGCATGTTTATTGCTTATGTTGACTATGTTGTCAAAATTCAAGTGACCCAATCTTCTATGCCATAACCAACTCTCATCTTCTTGTGATAGAAAGCACTTTTCCCCTTTGATCTCATTGAGCATGTATAAGTTGTTTGGGGTTCTTCTTGCATTGGCAATGATTTTTCTAGTTTCTGATTTTCTTATCTCACATCTATCTGGATGGAAAGTAACCATGTACCCTTGATCACAAAGTTGACTTATACTCAGCGAGATTGTGTTTTAACCCTTTAACATACAATACATTTTCTATTTTTGTTTTCCCATTATCTAAACTTAGAGTTCCTCTTCCACCAATCCTTGTTGATCCATTATCACCAAAACTTATTGATCCTCTATTTGTTTCTTTTAGTACAATGAATTTATCTTTGTCTCCTGTCATGTGACTAGAGCAACCACTATCAAGATACCATTGTTCTTCTTTATCCTGAGCATGAAGGGTTGTTTGAACTAACATTGATCTAGCCTTAACATTTTCCCTTTCATATTTCCTAGTTGTTGAAATTGTTTTTCTAGACTCAGGAAGTATCATTTTACACCATCTAGCCTTGTGCCCAAAATTATTGCATTTGTAACATATAATATCATCATCCATGAGAGGTGCAAAGGAATTGAAATTTCTATTGACATTGTTTCTTGCATGATGAATATAGTGTACAACTCTATGACCATATTTATTACAAGAAAAGCAATGACCATGGAAGAAATTATGTAACCTGTTTGGATGTCTTGGAGTTTGTGGTGAAGTAATCTTCCTCTTGTGATTAACTCTTATCCAGGGTTCTCCTTTGCTTTCTTCCTTTCTTATATCCTTTGCTTGCTTATCCTTGTTTGAGGTTTCTGCTTTTTGAAGACTTGATTCCTCTTTCTGTTTCTCATATTCTGCATCTTGTAGTACCTTGGTCCTTTCAACTTCATTCCTTAGGTGGACAATTTTTGCTTCCAATATTTCACATTCTATTTCCCTAGCTCTCAATAGATCTGTCATGTCTTGCTCAATCTTCTTTCCTTCTTCCACCCTAATCTTGAGTTCTGTGAGATTTTGTATAAGTTCCATCCTTGCTTCTTCATCTTCTTGAACTTGTTCCTTCAAGCTTGAATTCTTCTCTCTAAGTCTTTCCAATTTTCTGAGAGTAACAAAGAATTCTTCTTTTATGTCAAACATAGTCTCTTCTTCATTTTCTGAAGTCATGTGTGCTACTGATGGATCCTCCTCCAAGTTGTTAGTCTTTTCACGGAGAGACCCGCTCTGATACCAATTGAAGAACATGTGCTTATACTGAGAGGGGGGTGAACAGTATACAATAAAACTTTTTGCTTTTTAATCCAAATAATAGCATCAACAATATTAAAGTAGTAAACATCACACAAAGCATCACACACATGAGAGACATGATTTTACGTGGTTCACCCAATGATGGCTACCTCCACGGAGAAAATATTTCTTATAAATTTTTCTCAAATAAATTCTCTTGGGAATCCTTTCCCTACAATGTTTATGGACCTCTGTCCAAAGGAGACACCAATCCCCTAAATCAAGTTCGTGGATCTCTATCCATAGGAGAACTCCTTCTCCTCTACTCTAGTTGGTGATCCTCTAGAAGACTACTGCCTCCACTACACTAGCTTGTGGATCTCTCTCCACTGAAGACTCTTGTCCCCACTCAAAAGACCTATCCTCACTACCCTAGCTGATGGATCTCTATCCACTAGAGACTAATATCCTCTCTGCTCTATCACCTCCAAAGCTCTATCTCAAATCTGCACTAAACATAGTCCTTCGATCTAGCACAAATCTGCTCAATCTCTATCTCTAGTCTGGCACAAACCTATCCTCAAATATACACCAAACTCTATCCTCAAATATGCTCAACAAGTCCACACGAACTTGCTCAAATCTGCTCAACAAGTCCACACAAAACTTATCAAAATTCTCAACAATTCCACACAAAACTTACTCAAATCTACTCAACAAGTCCACACAGAACTTTTCAAATCTCATAGAAACATAAAGAGAATTGTTAGAGACTCAATATGTTCTACACTTATCATCAATGCTCAATCACTTTCTCAACTCAATTCAGAATATAGAATAGTTTATTTTATGGAACTTGAACAATCACTTCACACATCCACTTGACTAGGCTCAACCAACTCTACTCAACCAATCACTCAATGAAATAATCCTTTCTCACAAACCCTAGTCCAAGCATATAAACACCAACTCAAAATATTTCCAACAATGCTCAACAACAAATCTCACATAACAATGATACTCATGTTCTTTTCAAACCCTAGTTCAAGTTCTTTACTCAACAACTCACTTCAACAACAATGCTTATAAAACAATTTTCACACAACCAATGGCTTCAACAACAATGCTTATCAAACAAGGTTTTAACAACAACTCTTTATTCCAGAAAACCTTGAAGCATTAACTCAAACACACTCAATAGGAAACCCTAATCAAGTCCTTTTCACTCCAAACTTATTTTCAAGAAAACCAATCAATCAACTCAACTATGGAAGAATGTGCTCATACCTTTTTCTTGATGATGAAGGGATCTCATAAATCTGTCACAACCACAACCACTTCTATGCCAAACTCAAAGAGGTTAGAAGATAAATATTTCTCACAATGTAATGCAAAAACTCAATTACACCTTATCACTCCATCTTTAAAAACAACCATCAACATACATAAAATATTTTTCCAATAACACCTTATAATCTCCCAATTAAAATAAATTTAACATCCACCAAAAATTAACTCAAAAACCTCTTTAATTAAATTTTAATGGCAAGAACTTTGGCAAAAATCAAATCCACTTTCCTTATAACTCCAATAACATAAATCAATTACCAAACAAGCAACCTTTCATATACCCTTATAACTCCAAATATTACCTTAGGAAAGACATTAGGCAAAATAAAAATTTATTTAACAAAAATTACCTTTGCCACTAGTGGGATTCGAACCCTCAATATCTACTGTCTCTCGTGCGCCCTAGCCGTGGGCTTGACCATCGCATGTGCTAGACGCACGCTTGGAAGGCTAAGAGCACCTCGTGCTCTTTCTTCCAACCTTGGCACTCAAAACAAGTGCGTGCCAAAAATATTTTCCTCCGCAGCGCTCAAGACAAACATGCAAACAACCTCCACGCGAATCGATCGTGGTCACTTCCACTCCCAACGCTCTCACAAAACATGCACTACCAATGGACCACCATGTCCAATGGGAGTGAGGCTTAAGCCCTCCCTATTTTTGTCTTTTCCCTGGCGCTAAAAGATAATACAAAATTTTTCTTCTTCCTCAACGATCGCACGGATTAATCTTTCTCTTGGTCGCATAAAAATTAAATCGAAGAAGGGTAAGTTTTGAATGCCCCTTTGGCATAAATTTTATACATAATTTCACCTTTTGGCTTAGATGTCGGCGCTCCATTAAATTTATGATGTTGACGCCTTTTTAAACCTTTATAATTTATAAATTATTTAAATTCTAAAAGAATTTAAATTTTATAAATTATATTTATAAACCTTTGACTTTAATAAAAATTAAAGCCTTCCTTGAGATAAAATTTAAACCTTTATTTGTACTCCATTGATTTGATGAAAATTATTCCACCATGGTTTTAATAAAAACCTTAATTCTGCCATCACAATGTTTAAGGAAGCCTTTATATCCTCATAATGATTTTAATAAAAACCATTTAATTTTCCACCATGGTTTTAACAAAAACCCTTATAAAACAATATTTTGACAACTTTTTCTTCAACTCTTCGCATTGCTCCTGGCAATGATGGTGTACTCCATGGTATTAATGATAGCTTCATGTGTTCACCTTGGCATCAATGACAACTAAATGAGCTCAAAATGCCCAACAAATGATTGATATTATTTAAAAACTCTGTGTGGAGGTTGATACAATGAAATTCGTAATGTATCCACATATTTTAACAATTTTTTTCCTTCTATAACTCCTAATGCAAATTGTTGAAACTCTACAAACCTTTTTGGACTGCAAGAAAAATAAGAATGTATTTCACGAATAAGGTCTTCCACTCTCGCAATATTTTCAAAAGAGCTCACAATTTTATATGCTAGATTCACTCTATGAGCCATGCAATGAATGGGTATCATATATGGGGCAACTAAGGTTTGGAGACGAACACAAAGACCATTCCTATGCCCTTGCATTATAGCAACACCATTAGCTCCAATGCATATTAACTTTTAGGCTATCTCTATATCATTCATTTCCACAATTTCTTTTAAACTACTCACAACAATATTATAGATGTTTTCTACATTTAAACTTTCCACCATCTTATGTAATCCTAGCAAACTAGGCTGCATTACATGATTTTAAAATATGTACACATGCATGCAAATCCATGATGTGTTGTCTACAGTTGTCACCTCATCAATAGAAAGTGATATAAATTTGACACGCTTTACTTTCTCCCTCAGGTACTCCTTATCAACTAATGATAGATATTTTGCCATTTCCCAACCACTTCAATCTAACCAATGGAAACTAGGAAGGTTTTGCACATCGACTATTTCAAACAGGTGCTTATAATCATTGAAATCAAACATGGATCTACCCTTTTTGAAAATACTATATACAACAGCCAACTGCAAACTTTTTGAAGCTAAAGTGGTCTTATAAATTTTTTGAAATTTGGATTTAATCATTCCACGTTTCCCAACAAGAGATTGTTGTTGCTTTAAGTATATGTCATATTTTATTGCATATATGACATGCATACATTCTGATGAATCCTTCAACATGTTTTTCTATTCTATCTATCTTATTTTGCAGCCTGTGATCCTTAGCTAGTTTCCAACTACAAATTTTGCATCTACATTCTTTTTGTTCGAATTGGTTGTCAATGGATAAGATAGGCTCTATCCAAGGAATTGTTTTTGCCCATTCATCTTTAAATGCCCTTCCAATAACCCAGTTATATGTCTTTCTATTTTTAGTATTTTTGCTTAAAGATTCGAAAGAATTTTTTAATGTATTTGATTTATCGCTTTCATTTTCAATTGGCATGTCTGCTTGAGGAATATCTTCAAGTGTTTTTTGGATGTAATTGTTAAGATAATTTTCATTAGAAGGCATCTCTTGGTGAGAAATATCTTCAAGTGGATACATATCAGGGTCAACAGGGTATTCTGCATAGTAGCATACAATGATATTCTTTATAAAAAATTACAAAAAGAAATTGATTCATACCATCATAAAATATTGACATAGGCACATACCTGTGAGTTAACTATTTGAAGAAGAAATAATTATTTAAAATAATCATGGAATATACAACTAACTGTTTAGAAGTCAAAAATCATTTGTACCTTTAATTTGCTCGAATGTCGATGTCTCATTGGATTTCGACATATTGCTAAAATAATTTAGGATACTCTTTTCAAATCCCCTTCTTTGCATTACTAGTAGGTGAAATTTTACTTGTAAAGAAATAATTTTTTTATTTAGAAAAGTAATAAAATGTTGAAGAGATTTTAGTTCTGTGAGGGCTCAAGATAATATTGTAATTAGAATAAACAGATGGTGGGTTAGTAGAAAATACATACATATTTCTAGACATATTTTATTGTGTTTTTTTTTGCCACTACATTGTTTTTTGGAGATAGCACTTGTAACTAATAAGAGCATAAAACTAATCAATATACAAATTCAAATCAATGTAAGAAAAAAATGTATGCTAAATATATAATTACAGATACAAATGTAGTAAAATATAAGATTCTAGTACAAAATTGACAAGAAGCAGAGAATCACAATGTCTTTAGAAAAACATATCATCACAATATCCTTATAGAACCAAAGCATTTACCTACTCATAATCTTGTAATATAAAAGCATATCTCAATAGAAATAGAGAATCAAAACATGTTAATAGAAAGAGAGAAAAAGGGGAAAACATGAAGAACAAGACAATAGAGAATAACATGGGAAATAGAGCATTGACTTATTTTTAATAAATGATAAAAAAAATAGCAAAATAAAAACCGCAATGAGATGACAAAAAAACAAATCTTATTACTACAACTACTTCAACTCATATTCTCTAAAAAACCAAAAAAACACAGGATCATAGATTCACAATATTTTAAGAAATAGAGTACCTAGTGCAAAAAAAGGTTTAGAGGTAGATGTGGTTGGAAAAAGGCTCAATAGTCAACTTTGTTTTAAGAACAGTGTCGGTTGACGGTCCATTTCTAGAACAGTGTTGGATGATGATCCGATTGTAGACATGTGTCAGGTCATCCGTACTTTTTCTAGATGTTGGTCCTTGTACAAGTTAGTACCATATGGCAGTCTAGGTGTAAAACATAGATCAGATCTTGATCCGAATATAGAAGAGAGCCAAAATGTTGGTCCAAATCAAAACTTTGTCAAGCCGTCTGAATACTAGACCAGCTACAAATTAGTTTTCGAATGGCATTCCAGCTATAGAAAAAATATCGGATGAAGGTCCGAGTGCAGATCTGTGCAGGCAGTCTTGATGTCGATCCTAGTGCAGAACTATGTTAGGCGAATGGATTTTGACCTAGGTGCATAAAAAAATCCAAATGTTGGTTCTGGTGCAACATATCGAATGTACTCTTCGGTTTGGTTAAGTGAAAAAGTATCACTGGTGTGTTAATTATTTATAGTGTTATAGTTGGCAAGTTGGGCGGGATAAATTAAAATTTTTAGAAATTTAATGTGAAAATGGTCCACAATTTAGGCGAGAGTGTTAGTAAATTTAAAAAAAACATAATACTATTATCAACGAATGGTGAACTAACACCTTAAAAAAATATTCCTGAAAATTTTGGGTGAAAGGACCAACATCGAGGGTCCCAAAATTTTGCCAATTAGAATTTTCAAAATTTCAAATATTCTTCCTATTGGTTAATATTCGTCGTCGTGCATAACCTTGGAACAACCACTCGAGGAGAATGAAGAGAAAGATGCTCTAATAGGAATAGATTCAACCAAGATATTTGAAAACCCTGTTGCATTTGTAATAGGTAGAGAATTAGAAGAATCAATAGCTAAAAATTTTAGAGGAGTGGAAGAAATACCTAGAAGAACCTCATCAAACATGATATCTCTCCTGGTCAAAACCTCATTCCTCTGAGGATCACAAAGATGATATACCTTTGAGGTATCAAAATACCCCATAAATATACACTTATGTATCTTTGGTACCTCCTTCCAAAGATCTTTGGGTATATGAGCCCATTATGAAGACCCAAAGATCTAGAATCAAGACACATTTGGCTATCCCCTATCAATCTCTCAAGAGGTGTCATCCTTGAACTTCCTTAATACAAATCTTGTTAATGAGGAATGTTGTATAAGTGACAACCTCACCCAAAAAATTTTGATCTAGTCCCTTAGCATAAATTACACATCATATCAACTCCATTATTATCCTAGTTTTCCTTTCAACAACACCATTATGTTCATGAGTGTAGTGAATAGTCCTTTGATATGCTATCCCATGTGAGGCAAAAAATATGAAAAGCATGACTAACTTATTCATCACTATCATTTGTTCTTAGACACTAGATCCTCCTATCTAACTAGTTTTCAACAACAACCTTGAAAATCTTAAACCTATCAATTACCTCTTCTTTAGTATAAATTGTGTATACCCATATATCTAGAAAAATCATCAATAAAAATAAGGAAGCACGTGTTTCTTGAAAGATAAGTTAGTTATATCCATAGGTCCAAAGATATTACTATGTATAATATCCAAAGGGTGAGACTCCCTCCTAACAACTCCTTTCGAAAAGGTCTCCCCATGATGTTTTTCCAAATGCATCCCTCACATGCACCACTCGGAGGAGATATGAGTGGGAGTCCAATAGTCATCTATGTTGACTCAAGTATCTTAAGGAACCATAATTGAGATTCCCAAGCCTATGCTTTTTAACACTCATTATTAGCATGCACAACCATAACAATAAAGCTTTTCTTGCCAAAAGAAGTAGCAAAGGCAAGTTTTTCACCCAGTGTATACATGTGGTTAGTTTCATTACAATATCCAAAACTAATAGTTTTGAATCTATTATCTATATATTTAATCACCCATGAGGCTAGAATTCTACTTTCTTGTTTGTGTGAGTGATGCAATAAACAGATAAAAGGTTAGGGCCAACATTAGGAATATGAAGTACCTCATTAAATGATGAAGATCTAATAGTGATGTCTCCACTTCTTGTAACCTATAATTAATGGTCATCTCTAATCATAACACATTTTTCTACATGAGTTTTGTTATAACATTGGAGAATATGTTTGTGCTTCATCATGTGCCTAGTAGCCCCTGAATTAGTTATCCACTCATTCAAAGAGGTGGATGTCCAATATGAAAAATGAACTACAACATGTGCTTATTAGATTTCTCCTTCAATTTTTTCCTCACCTTGTGTATAAAAGAGTGTAGCATCAACGCCCCCCTTTCTTACTACTTACTCCAACTTCTTGATTTGAATCCTGCAAAATTTTGCCTTGTGTCCTTTCTTGCAAAATTTACAAGTGAGTTTCTTGAAGACTTCTTAGGCTTTTTCTCATTTTTTTTCAATTTTTTATCATTATGATTTTTGACAACTTCTTTTGGATGTGCCTAATTAAAAGTATAAATTTCCCTACGTCTATTTCTTCTGGTTTGATGATGCAAGAAGTATTAAAATACCTCATCAATATATGGTGCAAGAGAATTTGGAAAATACACATGGAGCATCTCAAAAACTACAACTATATCATATATTTTTGACACATTATTGAAGATAATATTTAGAAGCTTTATGTTCCTTTCTTTCTCCAATGTTATCCTTTCCTTCTCTCCTTAGGCAATCCTCACAATTCAGATGTCTTCTTGAAATTTCTTGAACCAATTGACATATTCATCAATTGTGTTACAGAAATTCGTGGACAAGGTTGCAAGATTCATCTCTAGTTTGTTGATATGAGTGGAATCAATTTGACTACACATCTCCTAAAATTCTCAAGTATAACTTTGGGATCTATAGTGCTACTAACATATATTTCATATACATTGTACACATGGAAGAAAATTATATTGTGGGATTTGTCATTCTTATCCTTGTATAATTATTTTATCTCTTCAAAATCAGTATTTCGAGGTTGGTTATTCACATACTTCAGTAACCCCTTCCTTCATAGCAAAGCTTTAATCTTAATATTCCATATGGTATAGTTGGGACCACTCAACAAGGGTACATGATGATCCATACTTATTCTATTAAAACAATCTACAAGCAATTGTGACTAGAACCAAGACTACCAATGTAGAGAGCTCGAACAACCATATAATTTAAAAAAAAATGGCTCAAAACACTTTTGTATGCAAAACTTATGGCCCCTAGAAGTTTAACCCTAAAATTGAAATATTACCTCCAAAATCTTTGAAAACTTTTCAATACCTACAATGAATGAGTGGTCATCATATGTCTTTGCATGAGTGGTTAGGGGGTGCTTATTATTCATTGACTATGTAGTGTACCAGTGAATTGTGTGACACCAATTATCACAATTTGATTTGTTGCCTTATCTATGAACCATGCTATGCCACTTGTTATCTAATCCGCTCTAAAATCCATGTGTCACCAAGTCTACTACTGACTATGCTAGCTACTTATGAAGTTTGATGAGATGGAAAAATGTAATTGATCAGTCTCATTTTTATAGGCTCTAAGTGGCATGCAGTTTGCCACATCGACCACTATATGGATTGCCATGTTGGCCCAACTAGAGTGCACCACACTAGCCACTATGTTAGCCTATGTGTCATGTCATCTTGGTATTTATGCCATGTTAATGACCTCACGAATTGCCACGTCGTTTTGTGTCACCTGTCTGGAATATCATATTAGCTACCACATGTTACCTCAAGATTCGTTCCATGTCATCTCCATATTCATGCACCTACTTCCATATCACTTGTACAAACTACCATGTCATGTGTACAAATACCACATGTTACCTTGTGATTCATGTACCTGGTGCTACATCAATTATCTAGGCTACCATGTGGTATCCATACAGACCTGCCACATCATCATGCCTAAGAAAAGGGAGTGGCACATCACCCAAAAATGTCATGTCATTGATGATGATGTCATCATCCAACTGCATTGCATATATGCTAACATCATCAATAAAATGAAAGGGGGTTGAACCTATGACCTCCAATGGGTAAATCTTTACATGCCTTTTTCTAGCCACCTCCCCAAGCACCAAGCTTGGGAGGATAATAAAGGATCTTAAATTTAAATAAATTAAAATTGTCATCATATGCCCCCCAAGCTAGTTGTTGACATAGGCCTACATCATTATGGCATAAGTGTGTCCCATTGCATGCTTTCTTGCCTATACTATTGAATATTCATTGGAGTATTTCTTTTTTGAAATTCAAAAATAAAATTTTTGAGGAAAAAATAAAATTTTCACATGCAAATTGGGAATACTTGAAGCTAAAATAGCGAAAATGTTGAACTATAACCCCCCTAAAATTTTGCAAAGAATAAAAAAAAACTGAACATTTATCCATACCCGTTAAGGTTTTCCCTACATAACCATTGTCAAACATAACCAATTAGATCCTCTCACGCCTATGCAACAAAAAAGTTGTCGAACCATTTTTACAACTTTGTCAAGTGTCTTAGAGGTATTTTGCTAGCACAAAAGCCTACCCATGACTTCTCTGGCTCTAGGGGTCTATCTAAAAAAATCCAACCTCTTATTTTCTTATTATGGTTAAATGGTTTATTCTCTCAACAATGTTGTTATTGGACAAAAAAAGTCGAACGAGAAAAGGAAATGGATTTTTGAAAATTTTATAAAAGACAAATGAGTTTTTCAAAAAACCTTGAAAAACTCAATTCTGAAAGTAGAGCATCCATCTGGTTAGAAAAATTAAAGAACAAGATTGAGTGCTAATGAGAGGAAAGATGAATCTATCGTTGAATATTTCTCCTAAATAGATTTTTTTAATTCTAATGAGATCCTTGCAATCCAAGTCCATTTGGGGTTTTTATTAGAAACCTTTCTTCAAATTATGCCATCACCCTTCCAAAACCTTCTTCGCTAGTCCCTAAAAAATTGTCCTCAAGAGAAGCTAGAAGAAGAAAATCCTAGCAACAGAAGCAATCAAATAATGATAGTTCACACCCACTTTGATACCATGTCAAATTTCATAGTAGTTTCCAAAAACAAATGGAATCAATCATTATCCAGTATTACTTAACAAAAGAAATACACAGTATAAAAACACATAATATAATGGGGTCAAATAATCTTCACTAATGAAATGAAATTATATTCCAATCAATAATAAAATGATCCGTGGGAAGGGGTATTTATACCCTAGTATTTGATGCATTTAAGTCAAGGTTGTGATACCGACCCTCAAAAATAAAAAGTTACAAAACTACCTTTTATAAGGTTTACATAGACCCTAAGGGCAAATATAACAAATTCAAGTGTAAATAGTTGGTTGTGGCCTCAATAGAAGCTTAACCACCACATATATCAACAATAAAGATGTAGAGATTAGATAAAAAAAAATAGCATTTTTATTATCTCAAACAATTATTGTTGGCAGCATTATCTTGAAAATATAAGTTTATCTATAAAAAAAGAAAACAAAGTAATAGATAATTTAGTCAATCATAATACTGAACTCTATCTTGACAAATTTTAAACTTAAAAAAAATGATAGAGAAATATTTTCTCTTAATAAAAATAATACAAAAAATTAATTATAAAAGAAAATCAATTTAAAAAATAATATTATCTTAAAAAATCTCATATTAAATATATCTTTAAAAATTAATAAACAAAATGTAATCTAATTAATCTAATAATATATATAATTTTTATTATTTTAAACACGGAAACTACAACATTTAAATCAATCACTTGGAATAAAATGAATGCATCCTTACCTAAAAGACATGTTACCTACCATCTTACCGCTTATGACGATTGTCTTATCCCAAGAGATAGATAAAGCATTAAAATGGGTTATCTCACGTAAGGCCAAACAATTTATTTAAAGGTCAAACACATACCACACGCATACAAGGCCTCTAAACTTTTTCTATAAAAAGCAACCCTTCTTAACTGCTTAAACTAGATTCACCTAAGAATACTTTAAACAGTTTATATTTATTAAATATAATAATAAAAAATATTATAACATTAAAAACTATTAAGTAATTGATTCAAGTTTAGATCTTCACCTAGGTTAGCATCTTTGTTAGCATTGAATATGTCTATAGACAATCCTACAATTAGAGTACCTTGATGGTATAGTTGCATATTAATATAAAATATTCCACTCTCTCATTTATCTTTTAAAAGTATTATTATAAAATTGTTGTTACTATATATATAATCGAATACAAAACAAGGGTGAGTGTTTAGTTGAGTTGGTGTGAGGTAGCTAGTTGACTAATGTGATCCGTACGACGTGGATCCATATATGGTACCCTGTTCAAATCATACTGGTTTACCATAAACACTTTTGTCCACCTTTGTAGTACAAGTGGAGAAGGCGAGTTTGGCCTTGTTGAACCTCTGCGATGCAAAGGAGGACACAAAAAAAACTCTTGTGGCTTCCCTTTAGATAGGGGTATACTCGGATGGGACGACACTATCAGCCACCTAAGAGCGGTTCTCAAGGTTTTCTCTCTACCTTAAGAGTTTGGCCTCTGAGGGCTAGTGGACTGGTAAGTGTTTGTCTGACCGGGCATTTACCAAGAAGACACCCAGGTTCAAACCTCGAAGATAGCCTGTTTGCAAAGGTAGTAGTTTGATCTAAATCTTTTGAATACGCATTAGACCGACAATGACGACATGAATCCCGAAAAATTGATGACCTCTTTCACACTAGGTCAACAATAACAAGAAAGAATAGAAATAGATTTGATGAGCGCAGTCCCTTTAATTTAAACGGACTATACTTTTATCAATTACTAAAAATAGTATAATATGAACAATTCTTATAAAAAAATTACTAAAAATAGTATAATTATGAACAATTTTCGTCAACAGGCAGTTGCACTAATAACTAAGATGATGGTTGTTTCTTAAGGAGTCTTGTGTTCAAACCCCTTGAAGACGATTGTTGATATAATTTGTAAACATTTTAAAAAACAATTTTCTATATAACAAAAAAAAATTGAACATAGTATGAAGAAACAAAACAATGCATGAAACTATAAATTACATTGATGTTATCTCATTTGATGATAATGTTTCTTTAAATACAATCATCTGGCATAGAAATATTATATAGCTTTGCCTTAGTGGTTTATTCTCTCGACGGTTTGCTAAAAAAATCAAACTTATTTTTTATTTACATTTTTATTATTTTAATTTTTTTTTTTTTTTTGTAATATTAAGATATTGGGTTTTGATTAGGAATCTCTTAACATGTTATAACAACTTCATCAAGGAGACACACCCACCCCTCACACACTCACCCACGCCACACCACGACTTGAACCAATATATAAAAAATAAATTAAATAGTTTTTATTTTTGTTCTCTTAATTTTATATATAAAATTAATAATTTTCATTTCAGAAATTAAAAAATATTATTATGAGATAAATATTTTATATTTTTATATAAGTTTTATTAAAGAACTTTATTAAGAGTTATCTGTGTGTTGCGGTCTACCGACAAGGACGCCAGTTGCATTATCGGTGATGTGACCCGGGTTCAACCCCCACGGCAGATATGTATATGTATAAGAAGTATTTACTCAATAAAAAAAAAGTTATTTTAATTTTTTTTAACAATAACTTAAATTTCTCTAAAAAGTTTATCAAACCTAACACTAAAAATTAAAAATTATGAACAACTTGGTGTAAGCCTTCAGTCATCTTATGGAGTGTCGTTTTGGTATTTCTGCATTGCAGCCATCTGTCATCTTATGGATATGATTTTAATTATCAAAAGATATCAAAAAAACATAAAAACAGTCATTTCCCACGATTTCTATTAAAAGGAAACAAGTATAAAAAAAGAGCAAACTGTGGTGAAATCATAGTCCCACACACTCCTTTTAACCAAGTACCAACTGGAATATCCAAGGCAGCTTATGATAGACCATCCACATCCTCATTTAGTTTTTTATAGATATGTTTATAAGAGATATCTACAAATAATGCTTCTAACAATTTCACCTACCCATAATAAGGTCTAAGTATTAAATTTTGCATCCAAACTAATCTTGAAACCCAATCCACCACTAGTTTTGAGCCATAAAAAAACTTGAAGTTTTGTTATTCCCTATTCCACTTTCATTCTTAGTAAAAAGATCAAAGCCTTCCAATTTGCCACATTATCGGTTCCTTCACCAAGACCCGCTTTGAAAGTGAATTTGTGATTTTCATCCTGATATAACACTCTTGTTGACCATCTACTGGGATTGTCTTAACAAGCTCCATCGGAAAAAGGCCAAGACTTCATAATATCCGCTATTAAACTCCCAACCTCCCTTATAGCCTTTAATTTTGGGGCCTGTTTTATGCCTTCACAAGTATATTTGATATAATCTTGAACTTGTAAAGGTGGAATTTCCTTGATCTCAAACAACATAGAATTTATTTCCAATCATAAACCCCATGCCACTATTAATGGAATGCATTTGTATTCCTTTAAACCTTTGTCTTTGAACCATTGTTACATATTCTCCAATAATTCCTTGTTGGCCATTGTCCCTTCCCCTTAGTCATGGGTAGAATAGACCTCCACACTTCTTTCAAGAAATCACAATGAACCAATAGGTGATCCATTGTTTCTTCTTCCCTTTTACATAGGTTGCATTGACTTGGACCCTACCAGGACCTCTTTTGCAAAACATCCCATGTTAATGACTTCTTAGCTAACGCTAACCAAGAAAAAATTGTGATTTTCAAGGGTGCTTTCACCTTCCAAATCCTACACCACCAAAGGACCTCATTATTATCTTCAAACATTGCCTTGTATCCTTCCTTAGTTGTAAATTGTCCACTAGTTGGGTTCTTTGACCATACTAAAGAGTCTTCTTCTTGTCTCAGTCTTATAAAATTCCTTGTTAGTCTTCTTCTTGCTCAGCTTCCTTTCCTTTCAAAAGTAATTATTTTGCTAAAAGCCACCCTTAATTCCACAAACTCATTCTGTTCACAGAGGTTACATTTTACAATACCTTGAGCCCCTGTCTATTTAGATGTTCTATTAAATTTTGAGACAATTGGTAATCTCCTCCACTCCCTAGCCAAGGGTTTTTTTCCTAGTCTTACTTTCTTCCCATTTCCTATTCTCCAAACCAAAAAATTACCCACTAATGGAAAAGCCTTCACTAATGCTTTCCAAATGATAGAAGCATTGGTCACTAACTTGATAGGAAGTCTAATCCACTCTTCAAAGGACATGGAACCCAAATATTTCTCCTTGATAACCTCATGTCATAATCCTTTACTAGTTATCAATCTCCAAAGACTCTTGGCAGCTAGTGCTTTCCCAAAGTTATGTATATCATTAAGCCCCCATTCTCCTATTGATTTAGGTTTGGCAATCTTACTCCATTTAACCAAATCCATTGCATCTTTCTCCCTTCTTGTCCAAAGGAAATGGAAGCATTTCTTCCTTATTTTTTCCACTATTTTAATAGGAATATAAGCCATGGAGTGCCAATATATTGGAATGATCTCCAAAACCAATTTCACCAATGTTAAACAACCTCCCAATGATAACCATCTATTGCACCATGAAGTTATCCTTTTTCACTTTATTGTATAACCAAATTCAATCTTGGTATCCATAATCATTTGGCTTCAACCTAAACCCCAAATATTTTAGCCATTTTCCAAACTCAATTAGATTGAAGCCAAAAATCCTTATCATTGCTTCTTCTTGTCCTAGCTCTAGTCTATTAAAAGCTATATCAGTCTTCAGGAGGTTTATTTTCATTCTTGTAGCAACACAATATAGATCTAACAACTCTTTATATTTTAGAGTTTCTCTTAAGGTGCCATTTTCAAATATTATTATATCATCTACAAATAGTAAGTGAATCCCAACCAGAGAGTTTCTCATTTTAATGCCTTTGATCGTGCCAAGTATTTTTAGCTCCTTAATCATTTTGCTTAGCCCTTCAGACACAAGAAAGAATAATAAGGGTGATAGGGGGCATCTCTATCTCATCTCTCTCGAAGGCTTGAAGAAGCTAGAAGTTGAACCATTGATTAAGATAGAAAAGGAAGCAGAATTAATATATGCACACTATAACCAATATGAATTAATATGAGCTTGATGTACAACCAACTTACCTTATCAAAAGCTTTTGACAAATCAAGCTTAATTATCATTGCTTACTACTTCCTTGATTTGACTAAATGAAGTGTTTCATGAGCAACACCAATAGCTTCATGGATTTATCTTTTACTCAAGAAACCAAACTGTTATTCTAAGAGGATGTTTGAAAAAAACTCTTTTAACCTCCTAGCAATAATCTTGGAGATGATTTTGTAGAGAGTATTACACAAGGATATAGGTCTATACTTCCCAAAGGATTTTGGGTTATCCTTCTTAGGAATCAAGGTTAGAAATTTGTATTGATAGACTCGAGCACCTGCGCAGAATTCCTTGATTCCTCAACCACCTTTAAAAGGTCTTCTTCCAACAACTCATAAAAACCCACATAAAATTCAATGGACCAACCATTCGATCATGGACTCTTCTCTTTCTGAAAATATATAATTGTTGTTTGTATCTCCTTAATAACTTATGTCATCAAAGCCACTTTGACAGCATCACTTACTATCTTAGGTAGATAAAGTGCTTCTTCTATATTTGTTCAATTAGGTTCTTGATACATTTTCTTATAGTAGAATAATTATAATCTAGTTATTTCCTAAAACCTTCTCATATTTCTTCAGTGTTCAACCACGGTCCGTGGTATGTTCGTAATTCATTGATGGTATTTCAATCTTGGTCTAGGGATTTTTCTGTTGATAAAGATGCTCCTTTGTTAAATCCTGTGTGGGTTGAGCTCCCCGGTTTTTTTGTGCCTTGTTGGTATTTTTTGAAAGAAAATGTTGAGCCTTTGGGCCAGTTTGTTTGTGTTGAGCAGCCTCGCTTTTTTGGTGTCCGATCCAATAAGCGGGTATGTGTCAAACTTGACCTCTGCAATGAGCTGAAAGACCATCTGATCCTACATATAGATGATTTTACCTACTATCAAAATTTGGTTTACATAAACCTGACGAATTCTTGCTACTGTTTCCAGTCCAGAGACCATAAGATTAGAGATTGTCCGCTCATGGAGGGTCGGTTTACTGCTCAAGGTCCCAATGCTCCTTCTCCCCCATCAACCCAGCATGCACCACCCTCAGGTGGTCAGGGTAATGGTAACTCTGATGGCCCTTGGATTAGTGTTGGCAAAAAGAACCATCAAGGATGACAAGGTGACAGGCCGGTTGGGAATGGTTTCATTCCCCCATTGCATGCAACCTCCTTTGCTGCAACGCAACATGTGTCTTTTGTTGGTGGGTCTCAACGTGTTGCTGATAAGCAGCCGTTACTTTCTCTTTCCTCTCAAGGTGAATCTGCTCGTAGTGGTGTAGAACAGAGTTACAAAGATGCTTTGGCCCGACCCCATCGGTCTCGCAGTCCTAGAGGACATGTTGTTGGCGTTCGCCATGCTAAGCGCTCTTCTACTGTGTTTGCAAGTAATGCTCCTGGTCGTTTCTCAGACAACCCATACGATCCGCTGACGGGTCTAGGAGATGATGAGGAACTCGAGGATGATATTGATGATGAGCTTGAGGGTGATATGCACCTTGACACTGCTCAATGATTTTTCTGTCCTGGAATGTTAGAGGGCTGATGGACTCAGTCCGTAAATATCAAGTCTGCAGAGAGTTTGAGCAGATGTCTCAGGAATATGACAAGATAGACTTTCTTTGTTTACAAGAAGTCAAAATCTCATATTTCAATTTGTAGTGTGCATGTTCTTTTATTTGGCCGAATAGCGTCATTTTTGCCATGAAACATTCTCCAGGAAAAGGTGGTGCAATTATTTTGGTTCCTCCAAAGTGGCAGTCTTGTTTTGTGTCTTGGGGTGTGGATCCCTCAAACCAAGCGGTCTAGGCCCTTTTTGATCTTGATGGGCAGTCGTTTGGGATTGTAAATATTTATGCTTCTAATAATGGCTCTGATAGGTGTGCCTTGTGGTGGTGGTTAGCCTTGTCTCTTCCCCAAGCCTTTTGGCTTTTTTACGGGGACTTCAACATGATTGAAAAAGCTTCAGATAAGGTTGGTGGTCTTCCTTCAAAGTGGTGTTCTAGGGAATGAGAAGCTTGGTTTTTTATGAGGAAACAACACCGTTTGGTGGATCCCAATGGTCATTTTTCTTTTGTTGATTTTCCCCACCACCTGTGGTTTACTTGGTCTAATTTTCAAAAAGGGGATGACAAAATTTTGAAACGTCTTGACAGAGCTATGCTTTCAGAGCATTCAGGTTTTACCTTTCATAATGTTGCTTGTTCTACTCCGCCTGTGTTAGTCGTTTCGGGAACGATGGTTTCTGACCATGCTCCCATTCTTTTCAATGTTGCTTGCTCCCCTCCTCCTTCGCGCAACTTTCATTCACCTTTTTGCCTCAATGTTTCTTTCCTGCATCACCCTGCAATTGTTGCTCATATTCATAGAATTTGGAACCTCATACCTCGGCCCTCAGGAGTGGTAGGTTGGATTGAGTGGTGGAATGAGGCAATTGCTCGTACCACCTTCACACTGAGAGCCTTAGGAGTCAAATTAGCTCAAATTAGGAAACATTCTTCCAAAGTTCTCAGGGCTGAGTTTGTTACAACCTCTCTCAGGTTAGAAGCCAATCCTTTGAGCCCGTCCTTACAACAGGAGGTTGCTGCCATCAGGCATGAGATCCGCAAAGCCAAATTTTATGAAGCCAAAGGGGCTCAGATCCGTGCCTGACTTCATTGGCTTAAAATTGGTGATCGAGTCACCAAGGAGTTTTTTCAAAGGCTTCGGCCTCAGAAGTCTGTGTCTCAATTTAAAGCCATTATGGATGTTGACAATCGTATCACTGAGCCTTAGGCTATTTCTCAAGTCTTTGTTAAACATTATCAGAATGTTTTTGCTTCCCAAGCCCTTACGCCTGAGCGGCAGGCTGCTATTGATGAGTGTTGTGCAGTGGTTCCTAATAAGCTTTTTGATACTCAAAAGGCCACCTGTGATTGTCCTCTTACTCTCAAATATTTAGAAGAAGCTCTTGCTTGCATGGCTAATGGAAAAGCTCCTGGTTTAGATGGCTTTCCTTGTGAGTTTTATAAAGGTCTGTGGGATCTGGTCGAGCTTGACCTTCTCTATGTCTATCAAGAAGCTTTAGCTACAGGTTCTCTTGGTTCTTTGATAAATAAAGGCAATATTAAGTTCATTCCTAAGCCTAGGGATCTAGAGCTTCTCACCAATTGGTGGCCAATTACTTTGCTTAATGTGAGTTATAAGATTATTGCCAAGGCTCTTGCTCTTAAGCTTCGACCTCTACTTCCCTTGATTGTCCGTCCTGAGCAAACTGGTTTTATTCGTAATAGATATATTCTGGATAATGTAATTGTAGTGTGGGAAGGCATGGAGTGGGCTAGAGCCTCTCAGAAAAATGCCTTGTTTATCAAAATAGACTTTGAAAAATCCTATGACCGAATAGAATGGAATTTTATTCTTGTGATGCTCAAAGCTCTTGGCTTTGGCCCAACTTTTCTGAATTTTGTTGCTATGCTTTTCAATCATGCTTCTACAGTGCTTACGTTAGATGGGGTTTAGTATGAGACTATTGGTTTGTTCAGATCAGTCAGGTAGGGTTGTCCGTTGGCTCCCTCATTGTATGTTTTAGTTGCCGACGCTTTTGGTTATCTTCTTGCTAACCGAGCTTCTCAAGGTCTTGTCAAAGGCATAGCCCTTCCAGGGAATCAAGGGCAGTTAATTAATGGGCATTTTGTCGATGAATTTTTTCTTACTTTGGCAGAAGAGGAACAATCTGTGAGCCAGGCTCTTTTGTGTTTGGATCTCTTTTGTCAAGCTTCTGGCTCTAGCATACAGTGGAGGAAAACTTCTTGTTTTAGACAGTCCCCGGAAGAGCTTCCCAGTTGGTTAGTTAATTTTTAGTGGCATTGGATTCAACTAGGTGAGATGTTTAAATTCTTAGGCATCCCCTTTGCTTTTCAAAGCTCTCCTGCCAAGTTATGGTAGTATGTCCTTCAGAAGGTTGAGAAAAAGCTCTCCTATTGGGTCACTAAGAAGCTTTCACTTGCTGGCAAGTTTCAAATCTGTTCTAAGGTTTTAGCTTCAACCCATGTCTACTACTCTTCATGTTGGGTGCCTTCTCAATCTTGTTATAAGAAACTTGAAAAGCTTCTCAGAGATTTTCTCTGGGCTAGCTCTAAGGAGAAGCGAGGTTTTCATCGGGTGGCCTGGGAATTTTGTTGTCTTCCTAAGACTTCTAGGGGTCTTGGTTTGTTTGATTGCCAATGGCAAGGGTTTGATTTAAGTGCAAAATGGATTATTTGAGCTTGTAAAGGTTCAGAGGCTTGGAAAATCCTTATTCGTCATATTATTTCTCAAGGTCTACCTTATGGAAAAAAATAGTGGAAAGGTATGAACTTACCTTCTCTCATTCTTGCTCCTGTGCCTGTTAAAGTGTCTGGCTCGTTTGTTGTTAAGAGCATTTGGAAAGCTTGGGAAGTTGTCAAACCTTGGCTCCAATGGAAAATCCTGGCAAAGGGTCGAGGTACTCCTCTTGCCTCGCTCTGTGTGTGGTGGTCTCCTGTTATTCAATTTCAGTCACAACCATTAGCTAACATTCAGTGGATTCATGCTTCTCAGTTTTTTAGAAAAGGGATTTCATCCCTCTCTGATTTTTTCAGTCTCTCTTTGCGGGATTGGATCCCTTGGGATGTTTTCAAGAGGACTTTTGCCCTTAAGCAGTCAGATAAGAGCACTTATGATACAGTGGTTACTTGTATGCCTTTCTCTCTTTGGCCCAATATGGGGCAATTGGCTCAGAGACCTTGGTGGTCTGAATGGCATTGGTTCAAAAGCACTCATTTTTTTAATTACAGAACCAAGAATGGCTATAGTTGGCTTTCACCAAATTTGTCTATGGTTCCCAAGCTCAATGATCGTTGGGATTTGTTCTCTTCCAGAGCTAAATGGCGGGATCATTTTCGAATGCTTTGGGCCAGCTATGTGGAACCCAAACAAGCATGTTTTTCTTGGAGCTTGTTGTATCATGGTCTTCCTCTTGGTCATCGGCTTACCCATTTGGGTATTGTTCATCCCACTTGTGCTTTTTGTGGGGAGGAGGAATCAGTTATGCATGTTTTTTGGCACTGTGTTAAAGCTCGACAAGCATGGACATGGATTGAGTCCTTTTTCAGTCCTTTTCTTCAAAGGCCTCTACAGTGGTTCCATAACCTGCTTGGTGATAAGCCCATTTTTTCAAAGCCTCTTGTTGCAGTTTGGAATTTGTTTCGACTCAAAATCCTTTTCCATATCTAGAAATGCAGGAATGATATTGTATTTAATGATAAGCCCCAGTCTTTTGATTTTACTATTGTTGATAAGCTTTCTATATTTTATGATGTGTGGCTTCAGATTAATGCGCAGGCGAGAAAGGTGCAGATAGAGCTCAGCCATTTGCAGGAGCTCATTGATCATTGGGGGAATACCCCTTGTTCGATGAGTCGTGAACCACCTGAGCGTGATGCTCGTTCGAGGTCTCGCTCTCGTTCGTGTCGTGCTCAGGCGGATGGAGCTCTTCCCGCCATGGTGGTGGTTGGGGTGATCGCCTGACTTCTTCTCGATAGGGTGATGTTTGGACCAATGGAGTAGTTGGAGGAAATGATGGCTGGAATGATACTGGCGCCGACCTTACAGTTAATGCAGAAGGGAATGGATGGACATAATCGGCTATGGCCGATGATCAGCCAACCAAGTGGCATGAAGTGTACGACAACCTGCCTGACCTCATTACTCCAGACATCCCCCGGAATGTGTGGCGCCATAATGAGGATCCTGATAATTCGGGCGATGCAACTCCTCCCACTTTGTAATGCCTTGAGATGTTAATGCTTGGTGGTTTTGGATTTTAATGCATAATTATGAAACTGTTGATCTTGGTGCTCCCGCCTTTGGTGGTATGATGTTTTAGACTATGCTTGTTTTTTGGCTTTCGATTTTCGGACGGTTTCGTAGCTGCGATGGTAGCCTCTTTTGTGGACAAGTGGCACTTGTTTGGTTGTCTTTTTGCAAGCGTTGAACGCTCGGGGTGTGATTCGTCCACCTAACCCTCTTTTTGTATGATATGTTTATACTTTAATACAAATTTTATATTTCATTCAAAAAAAAATACCATTTAACTTTAAAATTTTCCAAGGCTCTTTAAGTTGGAATTTAATTGGTTGAACTTATGCCATTTGATTTTAAAAATTAATTTTTTTTAATCAATTATATGAAACTAAATTGAACCATCTATATCATGATCGCGTAGTAATATTATAACAATTTTGTTCGCCTTTGTAGCACAAGTGGAGAAGGCGAGTCTGGCTCCATTGAACGGGAGGTCCCTAGTACGAACCTCTTCGATGCAAAGGGGGACACAAAATCTCATGTGGCTTATCTCTAGATAGTGGTATGCCCGGATGGGATGGCTCTGTCGACCACCTAAAGAGCGGCTCTCGAGGCTTTCTCTCTACCCTAAGAGTTTTCAAATCATATATTATATATATATATATATATATATATATATATATATATATATATATTACAACAATTTAACAATTTAACATATATCACTTTAGAAAGATATAAACCTAGATCTCCTTTTTAAAAGTTGAATAATTTAATCAATTAAACTAAATACCATTAAATTTTAAATATTATTTTATACATAAAAATAAATTAAAGAATTGTATTACTAAAGGAATATGAAAGAGCATCAAAGAACCTAGGTGTTGTAGGTGAGTTGGAGAGGAGAGGGCAATCCTCCAAGGAAGGTCCCAGGTTTGAATCTCCACCCTACCAAAAAGTTGAATTGGGTACCCAAAATCCAATTGATAATGTTGGTGCGGGCAGGGCCGAGCGCAACTCCCAAGTGACTTTGACGGTGTAGAACCCCCTGGTCGTGGTCTCTCAGACCAAGGCGGCCTCGCATGGGATTTTTCGCTTAAAAAAAATGAAAGGGCATCAGGGCAAAATGGTAATAGAGCAAAATCCAAAATTTACTTCCTAAACACTCTAGCTAAAATCAAAGCAGGATATGCAAGTTACTTCAAATGGAGTAGGCAAATTTACCAACAACTTATCTAGGGATGTCTTATTTGAAGGGAGAATGATAATAGAATTATGGAATTCAATTATAAGTAAAATTTAGAACAAACTACCAGCATGGAAAGGTAAAAGGTTATCGTTAGGAGGAAGAGTGCAACTAATTAAATCAATCTTACAAACCATTCCAAATTATTGTCTTTGTATACTATGTCAAAATCTATAGAAAATGTTTAATCTATATTATGCAATCATTTTTGTGGTCGGGATTACATGACAAAAGCAAATTTATTTTGATGATTTGGAGCAAGATGTGTGATAATAAAACTAGGGAGGTCTCAATCTAAAAGTTCTTACGGATGTAAACTTAGCTCTTAGGGAAAAAGTAATCTTAAGATTGTACAAAGACAATGGGTAAGAATTCTTCTAAGTATGTTGAACCCAATGACCCAAGCTTAATTTTTTTTCATTCTCTATACCAAATGGTTCTGCACTATGGAATGGTTTAAAAAAATCAATTGATCTAGTGATTAAAGGTTTAATATGGGTAGTGGAAATTGGAGGAAAATTTTTTATTTGGATGAATACTTGATGTGATAAAAAACCACTCGATCTAGATCCAATTTTGAAATCTTGGATGAGATCACTTTAAGACAAATATGGTGATAGGAAACATTTTGTGCATGGATCATAAAGGAAGATACAAATGGAAAGAAGATTTTTTTACAAGTACACAAGACATTAATGCTAAAAAGCATTTGAATAGAAAGATAACAACAATGATTATTCCAAGGGAAGCAAAGGATAAATTGATTTGGGAGTTGAATAGCTCATGAGAATAAACAACAATAAGTGGATTAATGTAAAGCACCAACAAAATAGGAATATCACAAGAATATTGAGGGATATGTGGGATAGCCCAAGCATTCCTAAAGTCAAAATGTTTGTTTGGCTAGTAGGTCATAGAATAATTTATTCCTAGGATAACCTTAAGAAAAGGAGTTTCCATGGCCCCTCACAATGCGTTCTTTGTAAAAAGGAGGAGAGTATAGACCATCTCTTGGGACATTGTTCAATAGTCTGAAAACTAATGGATTCTTAATATGTGTGGTAATTGATTGGTGATGAAAGGCATAATTGAAAAAAGGTTAAAGTAATGGTAGAACACTTTTAAAAGTGAGGCTTTAAAGACAAGGGATATATCAAAATATACAAGGTACAATAATTTGGACAATATGGCTAAAGAGAAGTAGAAGAATATTTAAAAGAAAGGAAAGCAGTTCAGAGGCAATGAAAAAGAATATTTATTTAGCCATAGAAAAATATTTAAAGGAAAGAAAAGCAGTTTAGAGGTAATGAAAAAGAATATTTGTTTAGTCATAGAGGAGTCTAATCCACCCTATCAACTCACCCAATCCCTAATCTGGAAATAGAGGGCCTTGATAGATGGGATCAAGTCATCAAATAGAGTTATGATGTTGGGTACATGAGAAATAAAGGGAAGACAGAGAATATAAAGTGAAAACCCCTAGATGTGGAGTTGGTCAAATTGAATTTTGGTGAAGCATCTAAAGGAAATCCAAGACCAGCAAGAGACCCAGGTTCAACCTCTACAACAAATGTTTACAAAGAGTATTAATCAACCCTGGTAATGAGACCCAGGTTCAACCTCTACAACAAATGTGTATAAGAAGTATTATTCAAAATAAATAAAAAAGAGGAAATTACTGTGGATGTAACCAACTCCCCTATGTATATAAAAAATCCACTCCCCTATGTATATTAAAAAATGGAAATATAATTAGAAATAACAGAGGAGAAAATTTGTCTCATTATGCTTTCAATAGTGGATTCAAGACAAATAATGAAGATAAAAATTAGATGGCTTTAAAAGGGTTAAAAATATGCAAACAAATGAAATGGAACAAAGTATAGATGGAAGGTGATCCACTCATAACAATAATTGCAATTTTGAAGAAAGCAAAGGCTCCATGGAACATACAAGAGATAACGGTGGAAATTCAAAATTTTGCTAAAGAGTTTGAATAAATCATAATTACACACATTAAAGGAAGGAAACAAATGTGCAGATAGACTAGCCAATAGAGGGGTTTTAATCGAGGATCGTGAGTTGATTAAAAATTACTTTAATGTTTTCCATGGTAATAATTGCTTTATTTTATAACATTAATGTGTTTTCATATAAACTATTTATTATAACTTTTGTAAATAACTTTTGTCGTTGCACTTGTGCTTTAGGAAGAAAACTACCAATCTAGATTTGGTAAAGCAAACTATGATATTATGTAGAAAAATATCAAGAAAGAGGTTGAATTTTTAAATATTTGCATTCACCTCAAAAAAATGAAATTTAAAAAAAAAAATTAAGAATTCATGTAAGAATTCGGAACAATGATTATTATTCAGCTCTGCATTAAATAAGATTACAATGGAGAACCGCCGGAATGAACCAGCTACAATAAGCACTTTGTTATAACGAGATAACAAATGCAAGAGTAGGACAAATAATATGTTAGCAAACAGTAACAGTATAACAGTACGCTAACATCCCCCTTTATTACATTATTTGGGTAATGTAATAACTAATAGCTATACTAGACTACTAACATCCCCTTACATTATTTTGCAATACAAAGTGAGTGCTGAAACAATTCAAATTTGACACGTCCAAGTGCCTTAGTGAAAATGTCTGCAACTTGAGCATCGGTGGGAATGTCTTTGAAGCTGAATTCGGTGCTTTGGAACTTCCTCTCGAATGAAATGACATTGTGTGTCAATGTGCTTTGTTTTTTCATGATGGTCTGGATTCTTGACGAGGTTCAGAACACCACGATTGTCGCAAAACAAGTGTATTGGAGATTTTGATGGATGGCCCATACTTGTCGAGAATGCGACGTAACCATATCACTTCGCACACGGCTTCACGTGCGGCGCGATATTCTGCCTCTGTTGAAGAAATAGCAACCACTGTTGCTTCTTGCCGTGCCAAGAGACGAGGACCGGATCCCAGGATGAAAAATGTATCCGAGAAGTTGACTTGCGATCATCAAATGATCCGGCATAGTCGGAGTCCGTGTATCCTTGCAAGAAGAATTTGTTGTTCCTCTTGTATTCTAGGCCATATTCTATAGTACCACGGACATAGTGAAGAACACGTTTTTCTGCTTTCCAATGAGTAATCTTAGGCTCCTGCATGAACCTCGAAAGATAGTTTACGGCAAATACGAGATGCGGCCTAGTATTGGTCGGATATATGAGACTCCCAATCAGCTGTCGATAGAGAGTGCCATCTACCGAGGTGAGTCATCATATCGCGATAAGCTGAAGTCCATTCTCCATAGGAGTTGCCATTGGCTTGCGATCGGTCATGCGATATTTATCGAGCAATGTCTTGGCATACTTTTTTGAGACACTTTGATGGTGTGCTCCCTTCGGCTGAATTCAGGACCAAGACGGTAATGGAGAAGTCCGAGATCTGTCATCTCAAAAGATTTGCACAAGTTTCTTTTGACGGTAGAGATCATATCTTACGAACTCCCTGTAATGAGCGAGATCATCCACATAGAGTACAAGCAACACTATCTCGAGAACCACTGTTTCTTGAAATAGAGGTTTGCATCGACGGACATCTCTTAAATCCATGCTTGCATTAGGTGATTGTCCATTTTTATATACCAAGCTCGAGGAGCTTGTTTCGGATCCATACAAGGATTTGACCAATTTGCAAACTTTCTGCTTGTTGGCCTTCCACTTCAAATCCTTGAGGTGAGTCATATAGACTTCTTCTTGGAGATCACCATTAAGAAAGGCACTTTTGACATCCATTTGGTGAACTTTCCACCCATATTGTGCTTGCCATAGCACACATAACCCGAATTGTGGTCATCCGAGCGGTAGGTGCAAAAGTTTCTTCATAGTCGATGCCTTCCTTTTGAGCATAGCCCTTTGCAACAAGACGGGCCTTATGCTTATCAATTGTTCCATCTGCCTTGTACTTGACTTTGTATACCCATTTGCAGCCAATAGGTTTCTTTCCATGCGGCAGATCAACAAGCTTCCAAGTTTTATTCTTCATCGAGAGACTCATACTACGTATCCATAGCGGCCTTCCATCGAGGCTCACTAAGAGCATCTTGCAGCGATGCGAGGTTCAAGACTATCTATGGTAGACATGAATGCCCTGTCATCATCAATATCCATATCCTCAACTTCTCTACTTGGAGTCACAGAAAGTTCCTCAAAAGATTGACAAAGATCATCAACCTCACCGGTTTCTCGGCTTCTCTTTCCTTTTGAGCCATCTTGCGTGTACGAGGTCTATCCAAATTCAAATTGGGAGGAGTGGATAAATTTGCATCTCCGATTGTATTTGTACACCATTTAGGATTACGCTCGGTGGTGGTGAAGAAGATGTAGAAGGACCTCATGTCCGTGTTGACGAAGGAATCTCCTCTTCCTTTGGTTCCACAATATCCTGGTGTCTTGTAGATGTGCTCTGTGATGTGAAAGCTTCATCAAAGACAACATCTCTGCTGATATGAATTTTCTTGGTCAAAGGATCTATCAACCGATATCCTTTAGAGTGCTCGAGAATATCCAAGAAAAATACATCTCGGTGTTTTCTCATCTAGCTTCTTCCTTTTCTCTTTCGGTATGTGCATGAAAGCTTGACACCCGAAAATACGTAGATGAGATATGGAGGGTTTTTGACCACTCCATGCTTCTGTGGAGTCATTCCTTTTAGGGCCTTTGTGGGTGCCCTATTCAAAAGATACAACTGCGGTGGTGACGGCTTACGCCCAATATTGTTGCCCAAGAGTTGCACCTGTGAGCATACAACGAACCATTTCCATGATAGAACGGTTCCTTCTCTCAGCAACTCCATTCTGCTGAGGAGTATAGGCAGTTGTTAACTGTCTCTTGATCCCATGTTTATCTAGGAATGCAGAAAATTCATTAGAGGTAAACTCTCCCCCTCGATACGAGCGGAGGGTTTTGATAGAAGCCCATGACTCCTTCTCAACGGATTTCTTGAGCTAGTTGGAAGAATGCAAAAGCTTGATTTCGGTTTGAGAAAGAAAACCCACATCTTTCGTGAGTAGTCATCTACGAATAGCTGAAAGTACCTCTTCCCTCCAACAATGTTGGGTGTGAAAGGACCGCATAGATCGGTGTGAATTAGCTCCGAGAGGTTTTCGTGCTCTTGTAGAGCTCTTCTCAAATGGTACTCTATCTTTGCTTTCACCTAGCGGTCGAGCACACTCGGCAATGTGGCGGAAAGGGAAGGAAGACCCTTTACCATCTCATACTTGCTTGAGCTCAAGTAAGTAGCAGAACTAAGATGCCCATATCTCTTGTGCCATAGGGAAGTTGCCTCCTTGGTAGAGGCAGTCATGGCAACATGTGGAGTAGAGATAGCATCTAGTGCAAATAAGCCATGCTTATATGAAGCTGTTGCAATCTGCTTACCCTTCCTGGTAATTGTACAACACTTCTTTCCATTCTCAACACGAAAGTTGACAACCATATTTCTGTCCAGGATTTGTGTCATCGACAACAAATTGTTGGCCAATCCCGGAACATAGAGGACCTTGTCAATCGACACTTGCCATCGGGGAAGAGTGGCTGAAGCTGTACCCTCTCCACTGAACCCTGTAGGTTTTATCATCAGCAATGGTGACAGGTTTGCCCTCCTTGGCCACAAATGATTCAAACCACGATCTATCGCCAGTCATATGTTTACTAGCTCCAGAATCGACATACCAAATAGGATCCCTCTGAGTGGAATCTGTGGTAGTCATGAGCACCTTGTGTGCCCATTCAGAATCTGAGTCAGATTCTTCAACGACAACATTCACCTGGGGTTGCTTGTTCTTATTTTGTGGTTTGTTTTGGCCTTTTTGCTTGTTCTTATGCCAACATTTGTTGGTGTCATGGTTGTCTTTCTCACGGATCTTGCACCACCTCTTCTTCGTTGAGGTTGCTTGCCTTTTCCTTTCGTATCCTGTTGAGAATTTCCTCCTTTACGAAAGTTGCCTCCTTTTTGCCCATTACCTTTCTTCCTAGAACCACTTTCTGTTGGTGTATAGGGCTGTATTGGAAGAATCATCCTTGTGAAGTTGGCGTGCCTCCTGTTGTTGAAGCAGATTGACCAACTCGATGTAGGTAATTTGTCGTTGGGACACCTGGATGGAGGTTATCAACATGTCAAATGAAGAAGGTAAAGCTCTCATCACAAGTGAAATGAGAAGCTTTTCATCCACTGTATCTCCTAGAGAACTCAATTTCTCTTTCAACTCGGACACTCTGCACTGAGAAAGAGTTCAAGCTGTTTCACCCTGTCTCAAACTCGGGTTATGAAGTTGTTGTTGAAGATGAAGAATGGTGGATTCATTCTTCCCCTCATAGATGGTTCTAAGGGCATCCCATGCCTCTTTACCACTTGCTTTATCAGCTATATGAGGTTGCACTTCATCTGAAACAGCAAACAAAATGAGCACCTTTGCTCTCCTGTCTTTCTTGTCAAAAGCAATCTGATCTGCTGAAGGACCTGTGGATCCTGCTGTTGGTGAAGGCCTTGTTGCTACTCCAGTAACAATATCCCACAAATCTTCCATTTGGAGAATAGCCTTCATCTTATGTTTCCATGGTGTATAATTTGGACCTTTCAATAACTGATGCGGATCGGTCATCAATTTTGCAACTGCGGCCATAGTGAAGGTTCCTTATATCACCAAATTGGTCCCCCTTTCGATATACCTTTTGCTAGGCCAATATACCGTACAAAATACCCGCCCTTACGTGAGGGAAACTATAGGTATTTAGAAAGATCAACAAAAATCACCCGCCCTTACGTGAGGGAGACTATAGGTGAATTTTAGAGATCATACGATACGTGGAACATAAGCGGTGCTGAAAGGGAATCGCCTTGTTGATGGCACCTACCATAGAAGATTCTTCTCATGCGTGGGGCGTAACTTCCCCTAAACACTATGAAGAATACTTCGTCGGGATTTACGCCTAAACACAAGTGCGATAAAGGGTAGTGGATGGAGTAAAAAATGCAAAAATGGCGTACTTATTCCTCCCAGACGATTTATAGAGAACAAGCTCGGACGTCGTTATAGCGGCTATGTTAGGCGGCGGATACGGTAGCCAAATCACGACGGCTTTACACGTAAGTGCTGGCGGAGGTATCGCAAATACCGAGCAGTTGCGGTGCAAATAAATTGCACGAGATGGGTTTTATATTCCGGGGACTTTAGGGAGTGTTTGATTTTAATTTTTAATGTTATAGTGCAAAAATGAAATATGCAACATACAACAAAAAAAATGCCCACTAGAATAACCCACAAGGTGTCGGTCACAACCGAAAATGCACCTTTTACAATGCCAAATTGCTATTTCAAAAAATTACTCAACATCCCCCTTTGATTTTTTGAAAAAAAATATCCCCCCTTAAAAAAATTCTTTTAACAAAGCATTTTTAATAACTATTATATATTTAAAATTAAAATAAATAATTTTAATTTATATAGTTTTAAAACTTTAGGAAAAATAAATTAAAATTAAATTTTAATTTATAAAGTTTAAAACTATTAAAAATAAATTAAAATTAAAAATTTTAATTAAAAATTAATAATTATAAAAAAAAACTTTGAAAAAAAAATATACCTTGGGGGGGTCGGCGGGATTTGAACCCCCAACCTGCAGGCTCCCTGAGCCTTACCGCACGGCTCACGACCACGTGAGCCAGCGGGCTGATCCGAAAGGAACAGTGGACCTGCTCCTCTTTCAACCCCTCCTTCTGTCTCCTCCTCTGCAACGGCCTCGGCTTGCGACCGCAGCACTGCTCGAAAAAAAATTCGGCCTCGGCTTGCGACCACAGCCCTGCTCCCACTGCTCCCGGCGTTTTCGGAAAAAAAATCACCGCTGCCTTCTTTTCCAGACCGGATCGGCACTCGAAAAAAGAGAGCCGAACTTTGTATTTTTTTCGTTCCGGGGAGGGCGTTCGATTTTTCCGGCGATTTAAAAAAAAAGCGGCAAAATTTTTTTTTTTTTTCTTCGAGACTGCGCCGGGGAGGGCTGCGCGGCGTGCGCAAACGCGGCTGCGGGGGGAGGGCACGCAACGCGGCTGCGGGGGGGGGGGTTTATACCCCCTCCGATTTCCCGCGTCGGCGGGAATTTGAATTCCCGCTCCGCCGACCGGGAGAGGGGGGTGGTGCCCTCGGGGAGCGCGCACGTCGCACGGGGAGTGGGGAGTGGGGAGGGGGGGGCCACCTCCTGCGCGGCGGGGATTTAAAAAAAATCCCGCGCGGGCGCTCTCTCCTCCTGCCGACGCGTCCTGCCTAGGGGACTGCGACCTGGCTGCATCCTCTTCTGGGGACGCGCCTCCTCGGACGCAGCGCCAATGGACGTCTGCGTGACGTCCTGGCCGTCGACCGGACTCCCGGTCGTCTGCGCACGGGGCCCGTGTCACGACGCGCACAGCTCTGCGCGTCTTTTTTTTTTTTTTTTCTCGCCGGAGGAATCCTCTGCTACAACAAACCCGGAGAAAAAAAAAATTCCCGTCTGGCTAATTAAAAAAAAATCCGTTTGTTGTCCACGCTTCTCTGCTGCCGCTGCGCTGCTCCCTTCACGCCACTGGCTCTGATGCCATGTAAGAATTCGGAACAATGATTATTATTCAGCTCTGCATTAAATAAGATTACAATGGAGAACCGCCGGAATGAACCAGCTACAATAAGCACTTTGTTATAACGAGATAACAAATGCAAGAGTAGGACAAATAATATGTTAGCAAACAGTAACAGTATAACAGTACGCTAACAATTCAGACATTTTATGTAAAATGATATAGATTTCTAACTATAACATCTCATAAATGAATCTATTTGTAAACTCTCAAAGCTCTAAAGAAAAGAGTTGTAGATATGTATTAACGTCAATCATGGAATATGCCACTAGACTTGCATCATCACATTAACTGGTTAGAAAGCAAGAGGGCCAGCCCCCCACACACATACCCAAACTCGATGTTAATAGGGGTGAGGAATCCCACAAAGTGGGACCAAGGACTATTTCTAACTATAACATCTCATAAATGAATCTATTTGTAAACTCTCAAAGCCCTAAAGAAAATAGTTGTAGATATGTATTAACGTCAATCATGGAATATGCCACTAAACTTGCATCATCACATTAACTGGTTAGAAAGCAAGAGGGCCAGCCCCCCACACACATGCCCAAACTCGATGTTAATAGGGGTGAGGAATCCCACAAAGTGGGACCAAGGACTTGCACCTTTAAGCCTACTACCCCATTGGCAAAGAGTATGGCAAGTGTTGGGGTTTATAAACGGTTCAAGTCCCACAACACAATTAATGAGGGATTTGTCAAGGGTGGGGACCTAAGTACAACCCCTTGTTCTCCGCCTAAAAAAATTAAATAATTTTATAAATAAAATTCAAAATGTTTTTTCAATGAATTTACAAGTTTTTACTGAGGGGTTCCAATTCGCTTAATATTAAGTGAGGTTTAGCCTTGAATTTTTCAAAGAGAGACCAAAACATTTTTTTTCAAAGAAAGACCAAAACATTTACCACTGAAGTAGACTTACAGCTAATAAAAATTTAAATATTAATTATTAAAAAGTTTACTAATCTAAAAGTATTTAGATGCGATCTAGCAATATCTTTTTAAAACAAAGTTTATGAAACTAAGAGTATTTAGATGCGTACATATTCCTGACACACGGAGAATTTTTTTTATTTTCACTTTTTTAATTGTATGTATATACATATATAAACCGATTGTTTAACTAAGTAATTATTTTTATAGTTGAGCAATAAAAACTATAAAAGTTAGAAGGAAAAAATTAAAATTAAAAAATAACTCGTCTTACCCTGAGATAGGTTTTGAAGGGCTGTGAACTCTGTAAATATTTAGTAAGGCATACATATTAAAATTAAAAAATAACTCGTCTTACCCTGAGATAGGTTTTGAAGGGCTGTGAACTCTGTAAATATTTAGTAAGGCATACATAAACCATGGCCAATATTTTAAGTATCCTAAAAACTTTATTTGAAAAGAAATTTTTTAGTTTGAAAAGAATGTGTCCATCCCTAGAAACAAAAAAGTTGTTGATCCAAAACCTGAGTTCTATGGAACATCACCTGAATTGTAAGGCTTGTTGAATATTCAATGACTCGATCAGATTTGAAGATCTCGAGAGCTTAACGTGATTTTGCTTCTTATTGTCCAAAAAAATAAGTTAAAAAACCAATCATATATCTTCAATTATAATTTTATATCTTACTACAACTCCCAATATTTTGGTAATTGGGTTGCAGTTTAAACCACCTCCATTAACCAATATTTTGTTGCGTTTGACAATTTACCTCCAAAGTTTTGATTGGCAATGAAAACGGTTCGTGTGTGACAAACACCTTAACAAGTTTTCCTTCTAATTTAAAATAGTAACACCATAGACTGATGAGAAGTTTCAAGAGTTTTTTTTTTTTAATTAGCTGGGTATTTTTATTCCCATCATCTTATGGCATATTGTAAGGCACTTTGCTCTTGAGCAACTCTGATAACAACAAATTTGAACTCTCGTAAAAATAACATATGTAAAAATATAAAATATTTACATAAGAAATACTTAGATTTATTTTAAAATATAAAACAATACATTAGACAATCCAAGATGACTCTTATATATACAAACATCTTCCCAAAAGGTATATATATATATGAGATTGAAACAAGCTCCATATGCATTACATCATAACTACATAATCTACATAATAGTATTAGATTATGCATTACATCATAACTACATAATCTACAAAATAGTATTAGATCATGATAAAATAATAGTATTATAACAGCTTGGCTAATGTCATAAAATTGAAAAGGTATTTGTATAATACACTCCATTTCCCAAATTTTTCACCAAGGCAAAATCAGTTTTTGGAAAGAAACAACCCAGCACCTAAGTCATGCTTCTCTAGTGTCCAATCCTCTATCTATTTTGGACTATTTTAGATTTTAATCACCACAAAATAGTGGTATTATAACAGTTTGGCTATTTGCATGTATTAATTGAACTAATATCATAAAATTCAAAAGGTATTTGTATATTACACTCAATTTCCAAATTGTTCACTAAGGCAAAATTAGTTTTGGAAAGAAACAACCCAGCACCCAAGTCATGCTTCTCTAGTGTCCAATCCTCGATCTATTTTGGACTATTTTTTAGCATTCATTGACATTTTGCACAAACTCTTTCCTTTCACCCATCATCACAGAGAAACAATTTTCAAGTTATTCTCTTTATGAATTATAACATATAATTTAAAAACATAAAATACTTCCAAACTCAACAGTCCAAACTCTACAGTCTAGCAAAGTAATTAAAAAAAAAAAAAGCCAAGAAAAATATCTGAACCTTACCTTTCCTAGAGATCAACTGAAACAAAGAATGAAGACTGCATATTAAGTATCGGAATTTTTTTCTTTGAAATATCATAAATCATTAACAAAAGTAAATTATATTTCAAAATAACAAGCTTGAGCCAATCAAGTATCACAAAACCTAGGCAATTTTCCAGAGACAAGCAATTCACCTTTCAAAAAGTTATCAACCCGAAGTAAAGTTTTAAGAATCCAACCTAAGTCAATAGAGGTTAGAAGCTGAAATCTCATAGCAGGCACCTTGTGAACTACGTGATGGTGATTAAAGGTTTGATTTTCCAAAAACAGGGGAAGAATAAAAACAAAACCTTGTTAACTAGGGTATTAGGAAGGAGCATTTTAGGCAGAAATCAAAGTTTTTCTGATTCAAATGGATATTATATAGCTTCTTGAATTATGATGTAGATCATGGCAAACAAGTTTAAAACAATCACCAATTAGCTGATCTCAAAAGACAAGAAGGTTCTGATTCCCAAAGATGCATATAGCTGAAAATATTTTCATTCAGAAGCCTTTAGATGACTTAATCTAGAGAGAAGAATCAAGCTACGGTAATCAAATTAGATATTGATAAAATGCCTTTGACAGGCTCAACGATAACTTCAAGCACAAAATCCTCATAAAATTTGACTTTGGGCAAGGCTAGATTAATTGGGTTAAAGCCTGCATAGAAGACTCCTGGATTTTGCTTTTGGTAAATGGAAGGCCAAATAGAGTTTTTTAACATCTCAACAAGAATTTACGAAGGGTCGCAATTTCTTCCTTGTATTTTATTTAAGGTATGACTCTGGGGAAAGAACTAGAATATGCTAAGACTCCTAGCATGATAAGTGTTCTGGAGATGGCCAAAGAGCCAATAAGAATTAAGTCATTTTCAGTTTGCAGATGACAAGCTTCTGCCAGGTTAAGATTAAGAGTCATCCATGAAGGTGCAAGAAGAAAAAATCGTTGTCAATTTGTAGATGGCACCATTTTGCTGGATGGAGCACCATCCTTGAAGGTGCAAAGGGAATAAGCCATTCTTAATTTGCATATGACACCCTTCTGTTGTAAAAGCTTCATCTATCTTGGCACCAAGGTTCAAAAGGATCCTCGTTAAACTTGTTAGTGTTTCAGAGGGGAAACTCAACCACTAAACCTTAAATTTGTCATTGTTTCAGAGGGTAAACTCAACCACTAAAGTCCCTATTCTCTGTTATGCGTTTATGAGGCTAAGAAATCCTAAATAGTTGATTGACCAATGAGGATTTTAAATTCATTTACTTCAACATTCCTATAAGCTTTGAATTAGAAACGAGGAGGATTATATCCCGCCTACTAGACTGTCTGAACTAAAATACATGCTTGATCTTTCCAGGTTTCTTAACCTTCAAGAAAGGAAAATCTTAGTAAAGCTAGTAAAAACTTATATCAGGGCAGGTTTTCTCCCCTAAGATTTGAAGAATTAGAAAAGCTGATACGAATCTTCATGAATAGTGGTAAACAATCTGAAAAGAGAATTTGTATTGGTTAGGTGGAAGTAGACCATGTAGTCTACTCAAACATATGATCTGACCATTTGAGTTCCAGATGTATTTATCAAAGCTTTAGCAGCTACATTGTCATATGCTCTTGTGAACCACATTTTGCTGGTGAGAGGAGGTTAATAGCAAGAAACATGGGGACCTCAATTTGGGGGAGAGGTTGCTAGACAACCCACTTATATCAAGTACATGGATCAAATTATATGAAGGCACTCAAAAAGAACTTCAACCCTCACCTAAGGAGGGCTATCCTCTTTAGCCAGACTTATTTCAAAACAAAATTAAATGCACTAAACTCCCTTGGAGATGAGTCTTTTCCCTGTAACTTAATTTGAATGGAAAGCAGGTGGCAAATTACAACCAAAAAAAATGCCAAGATAGTCAAGTGGGATACAACGACAAGATAAGCACACTGGAAATGCTGAGATGGTTGAGGAAACAAATATAAATAGGGCAAGCTCATAAGAAAAACTTTAAGTAGTGGAAGATCTCCACCAAAACCTCTACGTTGAATAGTAAAATTTGATCAACAAGCTAATACTTCAAAGACCACCAGAGAGACTGAATGAGGTTTCATGTATGTGGTGAAAGACTTCTAAAGGCGTTTAAAAAAATAAACTGTAGTGTATTATATTCAAATAACTACAGACCTAACCAAGCCACAACCGAACAATGGATATTCTACCAATGGCATTTCCAAATCTAATTGCTTTTATTGGTTATTATCGCTCAAACTTTACTTATAACAAGAAAATTTGCTGCAGAAGAGCATCCAAGGGTGTTGCAACCTTTTTTATTTTCAGAAGTGGATGAGAAGCAAGCCATAATTTGTTTAAAATATAGTAAGCCTCGGGGATTTGGAAAGAAATTTCCATTTGACAGGTTGACCTCTGATTGGGCGTCCTTTTTAAAGTGAATTCAAACAACCTATGTTCCCTGTATCTAGAAGGGAAAGCAATGATGAAGACCATACGACTGGTGTTGCTGCTATACACACTATGGGGTATCAGAGTTTTAGGAAAAGGAATAACTTTGAAGAATTGAAACTAAAATTTGGAAACGTGATTATGTAGGTTGAATTCTTTTCAGAAAGCCTGTCAAAATCAAGGAAGAGAAGACGGATGAAACCAAGTAAATTGAAAATAGAAATTGTATCGCTACAAGAATGGGATTTTATTTCACTGAAAGTCCAACCAGAATAATGGTGAGTAGGAAGGGCTCCTTGATAAAGCTAAAGTCGTTTTTAGTCTCAATAAATTGCCCAGGATAAATTGGGGATCAGCAGTCAGGCAGAATTTTCTCAGGCATTGAAGGGAAAGGCAAAGTGAAGTCGAATTTCGGGTTTCAATGGCTTCCATAATAAAGCAAAATCCTTTGCAGTTATGGGCTAGAGATTGTTACAGGGTAACAAAGATGCCTGAGATGCCAGGAATTGGAAATGTTAAACTAATCATTGATATGATGGAAAAAGCATACCCTATCAAAATTCTTTTAAGAAAACAAAATTTTGAAAAAATAATTAGGTCTGAAAGCTATACAAGAAAGCCTGTAAAAATCAAGCTACAAAAGAAGGATGGAACAAAGCAATTGAACATAGAAATGGTGTTACTATAAAATTGGGATAATAAATGTACAAAAGAAGGATGGAACAAAGCAAATTGAACATAGAAATAGTGTTACTATAAAATTGGGATAATAAATGTACAAAAGAAGGATGGAACAAAGCAAATTGAACTTATAAATAGTGTTACTATAAAATTAAGATTTCATTTAATTGATAGAGCCCAGTCAGGAAAATGGTGAGAAGAGAAGGATCCTGAATATAACGCAAGTCATTCTTAGTCTCAGTGGATTGTCCAGGTGAAATTGAGGAATAGAAGAGTTAGAAAGAGCTTTGACTTCTATGAAATATAAAATTCTATATCTATCACACCATACTTCATTTGCAGTTCAAGTTTAAAGAGCCAAATCTTATGGAGCTGGAAAGACATTTTCTATCAGAAAATCATGCAACAGGGAATAATATTGTGTTAGAATATATGAGCAGCATCAATTTAACAAGATCAATAGGAATTGAACAATATGCTTCGTCATTTCATAGCTGATTTTCAATTTCATGTACAAATCAGACAATATGTCTATTGACTCTTGACACTTACAACCCAAGAAGACAAGTTCATCAATATTTTTTATCCTTATTGAAATGCTTCATCAAAAGAAAAGGTTAAATTCTTCCCATAAAATTAATGAGAGCAAAGTAACCATTACATGTTATTCCAAAACTAACAGGCAAATGCAGAAATAGAAATAAATCATGTAGCAAGTATCGATGTCTTCATTAGGTAGCAACAAGTGAACTATGAAGAAGCCCAAATGTTTATTGAGTGAGTCCAAGTATTGCAAACTTCAAGCAATTCTCCAACAATATGCACTTATGGAACTTAAGCTATGCAATATTCCCCTCTTCTAAATGATACAAAAGTAGATGGAGATGGCTAGTACTATGTAGTTACAGATCCAAATTATGTTGTTATTTTCTTACAAAAGTAGATGCAAATGGCTAGCAATATGCAGTTACAAAACCAAGTTATGCAATTATTTTCCTACCTCAACTGCACTGTTATTCATAACATAGTTAGAAAAATCATTGGGAACCCACAATTTCTCGCAAAACTCGTGAGAAATCACAGCCTTTTTTTTATTTCTCGACACCGAGAAACTCGCCAACTCGCGACAAGATTTTCACCAAAAACTTGCCATGAGAAATCGGCTGCAGTCGCAAAAATAGAGGGAAAACAGAGGCAGGACCTAGTTGATCTAACGCTGGATGCCCAGTAGAAGCCGGCATTGGATCCATGTTTAGGACTCATGTCTGATTTGCTAATGGTTGTGCACTCCTCCAACACGAAAAAGAGTACAAAAGAGGAGTGGAAACATGTTTTAAGGCGAGGAGGGTTTGCGCGCTATAATATCATCCCCATGCCAACCCTGTAGTCTGTGATTGAAGCTTTTCCTTGTTAATTGATTCCCATCTCCATGAGGGATCAATTTGTAGATTATTTTTTATGGCACTACACTTAATAGAACCGCAATGGTATCATACACTATTAAAAGCACTTTATAGAACTGCGATGGTATCATACACTATTAAAAGCACTTAATACCACCGCGATGGTATCATGCACTATTAAAAGCTCTTAATAATATTAACAATATTATTATATATTCTGTATAATATGAGAGATAACTACAAGAGAAAAAAGGATTTGAATTGAGAAATAAGTAGAGAAGTGTAGAAATCTGGAAAAATCGTGAGGCAGACAATCCATCCACAGCTTTTTTCTTTTTTCTTTTTTGTAAAAAAGACTTTCTATTAATTAAAAGTGAGCAAGAAGGTTACATCGCTGCTCCTTCCAATCAAACAGGGCTTTCATCTAGAGTTTTACAAAGGACTGGCTACAATGCAAGAAGGAATCTAATAATTTCTTTTTAAGACATGAAACACATAAATCAATGTTACCAGCATCAAGACGTAAGATACGGTAGAGGTCTTCCCTGATTTGTTGCATCCACCATCTGGGGAAATTTCCAAAATAGGAGTGCTGAGAATCCCAAGTTGGGATTTTTCTAATATGGTCTGAAACATATAAAGTTGTGTGCATAGAATATTATTTTAATATATTTGATGAATATTCCAGATTTTCCATGGAGGAAAATCTCATTTCAGTAGGAAAACAATCTCACCAATTTGGGATGAGGGTTTCTTGAATTTGTCCAGGATTTAATGGAGTTTGATGGAAGATTAAACTAGACATGATATAAAATATTCAATTTTCTCTATGTTGAACCAAGAATCAGAATCAAATGCTTGGAAACTTCGAGAACACGAATACAGGAAGTGGGAAAAGCTAGGCAAGGAAACAGTGGGAGCATTTGGGTAGACTTTTAAGAAAAATTGCTACAATCCCTAGGAAACAGTTTTGGGAACTTTCTGATAACTCCTGGAAGGAATATTGGAATCTTATGGATTGTTCAGAAAAGCCAAGTTTCCACTGCCAACTCCTGAAAATTGGCTTAAAACTACCACAAATATTTCCAAATTTGTAAGAAACATTTTTGGAAGCATCTGGCCTCTCAAGGAGTTTCCAAGACAGGAAAACAAAACCCAAAACAACTCTCCAGGATTCGGAAGATATCCTCTAGTAACTCAAATATGTAGAGGACTTAGCTCAGACAAATATGCTTTAATTTCAGCCTTCAAATTTACCAGAGGTTAAATATAAAACAACAAATAGTAAATAAAAACAAATCCTTAAATAGAGAAAAGTTCAAGACTTACCTATAACCTGTTGTCGAATATGATCTCACAATAGAAGTGCAACTCTAATTCCATCCAAACTAAAAGATAATGGGATATCATCTTGGCACATAATCAAAACATCCAAAACTGCAAAAAATGCTCTCATTTGCAATGATCATAATGTCCGATGATCCAAAAAGATAGAAATTATAGTTACCTAAGTAATAGCACTGGTCAAGTCTACATATATGCTTATCTTGCATATACAAGTGGAAAACATTAAGTACTGATGAAAGTAACAGGAAAGACTGATGTAGATGAACTCCATTCATCTACGCACTTTCGGCCTCTTAGAAGGCATTCCTCTTGGATCTCTAATATCAGGTCTCCGAGACTTCCCTGCAGCTTTTGCTTTTCGCCGTTGTCTTTCCTCTTCACTATCAGATTCATCCCCTTTTTCCTTGTCTGCATTTCTGGCTTCTGCTTCCAATTCATCCCAGGTTTTTCCCTCTTCCTCTTCAGAATCTTCTTCCTCTTCTTCCTCTTCTTCAGACTCCACAAGAGATTCGTTTTCAGAATCCTCATCCTCTGATTCTGATTCCTCTTCCATGTCAGAAGGCTCATATCCTTGATCAGACTCCTCTGAATTTCCTGAATCCGAGTCACTTACTTCCATATTCAAAAACTCCCATCCACCATCTTCGATAAATTTATCTGGATCATCTGTAATAGTCTTCAAAATTGGTCGCCAGTTCAAGTTCATTCTGCTTTCATAATATTTTATATCCAAAGAGTTCAACCATTCCTTGATACCATCAAGGGATGAAGACGGAATAGCATCAATGCGGAGGACATCCCGCTTGAAATCCTTGAAAACTATAGCCATATCAAAAGCCTTTTGTCCAAGCCCTACTCTCTCCAGGTTGACAATCTCAATCTCACTAATAGTCACCACTAAGAAAGGTGTTTCTATCAACTCTACCAAACAATTTACAGTAGGAACAATAAAAGCAGATGCTTTGAAAGGAACTCCATGGAAACCCAACTCTCTGAATGGTATATCAAACTCCAATTCAAAAGCTTTTAGGTGAGGTTGCTCCCATAACTCCGTCACTCTCTTGACAAATCCTTCAAACTCTGTATTGATTTTGTTTTTCCTGTCCCTTTCTTGCTGTTCTTCCTCAATTTCGTCAGGATCATACATTGACCTTCTCGCACCGCCTAAAGTTTGCACCACATCCATCACCTCCACATAAAACTGGACATCCTTGGTTTTCTTGTTGCCCACCATAATATGATTGTGCAAGTGAAAATGTAACAAAGTGATCATCTCCTTATCTGCTGGCTGGAAGAATGCATGTTTCATATTTTGATACATGATATCAACTCTCTCGTCTGATCTCATGGTGGAATACCTAAAGCCATTATAGTGTGCCTCTAAAGTCCCGGTCATCTTCCTTCCTCTCCCACCAAATGCAGGCCTGATCCACAAATCCGCCAACCTGATAGGCTTCGTTTTCGAGAGCTGGAGTTTCTCTTGAGTCACCAGCGTAGCTCTCTCTGCCTTCTCGGACTCTTTCATTGCCACAGAACGCCTATGGGTCTTGATCATCTGCACCACTTGATTAATGTGCCTAGAATCCTTCGATCTGAAGGAAATTTCCTTAACATAAATACTGTTGGGAAACTTCGTCGTTGGCATATAATTTGAATTAAAACCAGTCCCAGGAACATTAAAAATTATCCTAATATAAGAGTTACCTCCATCTTGCTGGCTTGTAACACTCTTTATAGTGGCCACATGAAAGGGAACCATAATCCCATAAATTGGCACCAGAACCGCATCATTTTTGGTATCCACCTGGATCATGAGTTCCCTCGAAGTGGGTATGTCGTCTACATTTTTGTAGGCAATCATTTCACCGGCCGGCTTGTTAGACCCATGCCCGTCCCCTATTCCAACTCCACCCGAAGCCAATCTTCTGGCAGTCTCCTCGTTCTTTTGCCTCGCAAGCTCCGCCTGGTGTTGTCGCCTCTGCTCTTCTTTCGTCTCCTGATTCTCAGACCTCAACGTAGCCTTGGAGTAGACATTCTCCCCTCTGTTAGCCTCCACCTTCGCCTTGGGCTTCTCTTCTTCCTCCTCATCGTTGAAAGAGTAAGCCACATCATTATAAACCTTGGAACTAACCGCGGTCGCATTCTCAGGACCTTTATCCCTGACGACTACAGTATCAGCAATAAGTAAGGAATAATTCCTTGTCTTAGGGTTTTCACTCTGTAGCTGCAAATTCTGAAACCCTAGTGAGACATTGAAGGCCATCCCGGTCTTCACAATCTTGTCATTTCTGGCGTTCAAACTCAACCCGGACTCTCGAAACTCGATCCCGATCCCCGTTTCGGCAGACTTTGTCAAGTGGGACAAAAATTTTGACCCCTCTTTCTGCACAACCTCCGCCGCTGCTTTATATGCAGCGCTCAGGGGGTTCCCCGGCCGTAGCGCTGCAATCGCCGCCTCCTGCGCCTTCAGCAAAACCCTATACGCCTTGCCTTGAACATTTTCTGCATCAATCAAATAAGTCCTCGCCACATTTGAACAATAACTGTTATACCTCGACCCGATAGCGCAAATAATAACCCCCGTGGCCTCGTAGTACAAATTCTCGTCATTGCTAACGGCGCCTGGTCTCAGGTCGAACTCTCCCCCGCTCTGAAAGACGGGGGAGTAGCAGATGTCAACATTTTCGGCTCGCAATTTTACTTTGGCCTTCTGCGGGTCAAGAATGGCCTTTTCGGTGTCGTCCATGAGATCGGAATGTGCAACCTTCTTTTCTTCGTCTATGGTGACCTCTAGCCGTGGCACCACCACGTTTTTCAGAACGGAGGCGCTCAGAAACGCGGCCTTTTTAATGTTGGTGATCTCCATCTCATCCTTCACAGCGAAGATCTCCGAAAACCCTCCGCCGACGTCCGCGAGCTGAAACCCAGAGCCCTTGAGTTTCTCCGCCCAGGCTTCTATAAGTTGTCCCTCCGGCGCCTCCTTGGCGATCCAGCCCACAACCGGAACCCCGGACCTGCCCTCGGCCCTAACGTCCTCACACATCTTCTCCATCTGGGCGGCCCCGGAGTCGTTCCTGGCCTTCACGTGGATGACGATGTCTATGCCCAGAGAGCTCTTCGCAGGCTTTTTCAGGACTTCGAGAAGAGATGCCTTCTTCTGGCTGCACAGGAAATGTATGCGGTTCGCCATGAAGAGCATTAGGGTTTCGGGGAACTCGTAGCCTAGAAGCCATATGTTGAGGGCCGAGGATTTCAGGTAACGCAGATCTTCTGAAGGGGGAGGAGCCGCCACGGTTATGGCGTTAGAGTTACCCCAAAATTCCTGCTTGTGTTCTTTCCAGTGGCCGTACAAGGCCTTCACTCGTTTGACAAAGGTTTCCACGTTGATTTCATAGCCTCCGCCGCCGCCAGATGATTTGGCGGCCGCACCATCCGGAGGTTTCAAGCTCCCATTTCTGCCTTCCGCCATGTTAACCCAACCCTAACCCTCACAGACAGACAGGGTTTCGCAGAATTTTACAGTGCTGGGTTCCACCTCCACTTTTGATTTTTGAGGGCAATAGTGAGGATTCACACATAGAATTCAAAACTTTATATGTACCTCTTCAAGCTAAGATTTGGGGCTTTCTTTAAGAGGCGGGAAGCGTCTTTCCCTTCCTAAGGACTTACGGGTTTTATTGTTAAGACTTTGGAATTAAATAAAGGATTTAGGATTAGGATTTTATAATCTATTTTTAAAAATTAAATAAAATGTATATATTTTTATGTAAGTACTTTGGAATTAAATAAGGGATTTAGGATTCGGATTTTATAATTTATTTTTAAAAATTAGATAAAATGTGTATATTTTAATATAAGTACTTTGGAATTAAATGAGGAATTTAGGATCCGGTAATTTTAATTTATTTTTAAAAAATAAATTAAATTATATAAAAAAAAAATTCAAATAATTTTTTTTTTTTTTTTTAAACATCTAAAGTAACACTCAAAGCTTAAAAAATAAATTTAAGGTGAGAAGAGGTAGAACAAAAGAGATTGGAAAGATATGCACCAATATAATTTGTATTCTATGGCGTTAACCTTTTTGCCCCTTATCTTTTATTTTTGCTCCGCACGCAACACCTTTAAAAATAAGTTATATATATGTGGTTTTATTGAAAACCAAGTAATCTATGAATATATCAAATGGTATTAGTTTAAATCGAGTCTTTAATATTTAAGGAGAGAGTCAGGTTTGCATTTTTCTAAGCCATACATAGATAATATCTAATATTCAAGTTATGGTGTCCATCTTAAAACAACTCCAATACTTGTAATGCATTGCATTCAATGACAAAAGGTTTGTTAAAGTCAAGAGTGGCTAAAATAGGAGTGGTATACATAGCTTCTTTGAGGGTTAAAAAGTTTTAGGAAGTTGTTTTAGATCAAACAAAGGTATATTTTTTTAGTGAGAGCAGTGAAAGAGTGACAATCTTGCCATAGCTATGGATAAATTTTCTATAGTAGCTTGTGAGTCCTAAAAATTCATAGAGTTATTTAAGGGATTTGGGCAAGGACCAATCTTGCATAGATTTGATCTTGTTAGGATCTACCTTAACTCCTTCCTAAGTTATTATATGTCCCAAGTATTCTACCTCCTAGACCCCAAAGGAACATTTGGACCTTTTGACAAATAACTTTTCTCTTTGCAATTAGAGAAGAAATTTGTCCACATGAACTAGATGATCCTCATAGGACTTGCTATAAATTAAGATATTAGTAAAAAAAAATAGAACAAACTTATGAAGAAAAGGACAAAAGATATAGTTCATGAGACTTTGAAAAGTGGAAGGAGCATTAGTGAGACCAAAAAGTATGACTTGGAACTCATAATAACTCTCATGTGTACGAGTAGCAATCTTAGGGATATTCTCTTCTCTAAATCTAATTTGATGAAACCCATAACGCAATTCTAGTTTTGTAAACTATCTAGCACCATCTAATTCATCCAACAAATCATTTATAACAAGGATACGAAACTTATCATTGATAGTGATCTTGTTGAGAGGACAAAAATTAGGACACATGTCCCATGAATTATCCTTGCATTATACCATCACTATCAAAGACAAGTATGGGCTAATGCTTGGATGGATGATTCCTTGCACCAACATTTATTGAACAACTTCTCAATTTTAGACTTTTGGGGCTAGGGATAGCAGTAAGGACGCACATTAGGAGGTTGACTTCCTAGAACAATGTGAATGGCATGATCATGTGTGTGCTTAGGAGGAAAACCCATGGGCTCACTAAAGACCTTGTAGCGATCCATAATATTTTGTAAATCCAAAGGAAGAGTCGTAAGAAGTGACTTTGAAGATTAAACCCCCATGCAGTTGACTTAGTAAAAGAATTCATAACCATATTTCTTCAATATCTATTCTATGCTATGTGAACTAACCACCTTGGAGGGAGGGACTTGGATTCCTTGGAGAAATGACTCTTCCATTCTCTGTCCACTTTACATATAATTGTTATAGATTAATAGCAACATCATTGAGTTGAGATAGCCATTGTACTCCCAGGATGACATATTCACTACCTAGGTTCAAGGCAAAGAGATTTCTTGATCAAGCATAATCCCCCATTTGGATGTTAACTTTAATCGTTTGTCCCACACACTAAGTGGTACCCCCATTTGCAATGAAGACTTGAAATTTACCTTAATTTAAAGAATTGATACACAAGCCCAAGGAATTTGTTATCTTACTATCTATAAAGTTATGTGTACTACTTGAATCAATCAACATATTGATGCATTATTGTTTAATAAATTTGTGTACCTTAATAGTATGGTGAGCTTGGAGCCTTATAAGAGTGTGATCCAAGAGAGAAATGGTATCATCCTCGTGTTCCACCTTAGCTACTTCTATCAATTGCTCTTACTGCAATGAATCTTCATCTCCATATACTATTTTGTCTTCACATTTCACTTTAAATTTATGACATTCTTCATGGGCTTGATCTTGGGGACGGTGAGAATTACATTTGAAAAAGAATCTCTGGGAACACTCATTATTATAGTAAGGATGTCAACAGTTGAAGTCGCATCTATGTTGGGGATCAAAATCTTAGAGCAAGAGTATAGGGATCAAGCATATTGACTTCCCACTAGATTGTATCCTTAAGACTGGCAAAAATCCAAGACCACCACCTCTAAATTCAATTGGTGGATTTAAGCAAGAAGACTTATGAACTCAATGTAGTACTCCTCCACTATTTTTCTTTGCTTTGTTTGCTTTAGATAGACCATATGCAAAGTGGAATATCCTTTGTCAAATATTTGAAGAGATTGTTCTTTGAATTGAAGCCACAAAAGAGTACTCCTTTGTTGGAAAATCTACCACAATAACTATTGATGAGCTTGGATTCTCAACTTAGAAGTTGCTAATATGACACAACCTACTTCAGGAACATGGTGCAAGAAGATAAGGCTATCCATCTTGGCCAGCCATCCCTATGGATCAATACCCTCAAAGATGGGCATATTGATGTGATGAATAGGAATTTCACGAGGCTAGCCAAAGAAATTAGAAGGACCTCCTACTGTGGAATCCAAATCAACAACAAAATCTTAGGTCATAACCACCCATTAGAGGATAACCTTGGGTAGCATAAGGAGATGAGGGTTTTACATGGGAATTTAAAGAATTTTGACTAGGTGGCAATTATCGAAGAACTATATTTGGTGCCTTATGAATGATCAAAGGTTGTTACCCCATGGTTTATTATGATCCATGGATAAAGATATGGATAGTAGCATATATTTATAAGACTCATTGGATGTTATCCAAGGACTTAGCAATGAAAGTAATTGTATATTCTTGATTCAAAAGATATGAATTCAAATCAAGATTAATAGTACTCGGAAGAGGATTATCAAGTGGAGGGGTAGTAGGGGAAGTGACTAGGGGAGGGTTATTAGGAAGAGGAAAGGAAGAACCACAAGTGTAGGGAGGAGGCAAAGGCGTGATGTTTAAGGAAGAAATAAAACACTAGTCAAAACTACTGATATTTGGGAGAGTGTTGTGATGTTTATTAGGATTTATGGATTGGTACTTCTTTTTACTCATATACACATCCTCTAAATGAACAAAAAAAATAACAATTGACGATTGACTCAAGACCAACCAGTAAGGGTAGTGGATTCATTCATACATTAGTGGCAATTGCAAAAACCTAAAAAATACTTGGAATGCTATTAGAAAAAAAGTGTTGTGAAAAATACCTCTTATTTTGATCAACTTGAAGATATGAATGCAAATAGATAGGTCTCCTACAAGGGTCTCGATACAATTACCTTTTGAAAAAGTGTTGGTTGAAATTCCCCTTGTTTTGATTGTCTTGAAGAGACAATTACAATGGTATAGGTCTCTCACAAGGGCACAACACCTAATACTCTTATTTTCAATCAGGTTCGAGAAAAGGAAGTAATGACAATGAACTCTCAATATTCTAGAAGATAAATGCACCATAAGATGGACCAAAACAATTTATGAAAATATACCAAAAAAACAAGTGGCAACAATGTTCAATAGAGATTTTGGAATGGTTCGTGCACCCTTTTGCTATAAATTCACACCCCATAGAGAGTCGAGATCGAAGCTTTGATACCACTTGTTATAAAATAAATTCAAGAAATATAGCAATAGCAATAGCAAACCAATAATGCACAATTAACAATACTCAATGATAACAATAATTCAAATCCAATTGCTAGAAAATCAAATATGCAATAATCAAATCCTAGATTCAAATTGATGTAATTCCTTAGCCACTTAGAAATGGTGAAGTCTCTTACCCACTTGGAGAGGGAAAAATTTCATAAGCATGGTAGAAGCTATTAAGATTTGAATATGAAAGATAATTCCAACTACCACCTAATTCTTCCCATATATAAACTAAATCAATCATTAACCCTAACCCTAATGCTCAAAGGACAACTATCTAAACCTAAGGCTTGAGCTAATAAAAGTAGTCAATGTGACTATATTAGACTTGTTACAAGAACCATTGATCAAAATAGAATATTTCACAATGTTATAACAAAATTTAATCTATGCACACCAAAAATAATCAAAACCAAACTATTTGAGAATATTATGTAGAGAAATCTAGAAAATCCTATCATATGCTTTGTTCATATCTAATTTCATAAGCATACCTGATTTTTTAATGGAATAAAGAGAATGTATGACATCTTGTGTAATGATTATACCATCAAAAACTTGTTTACCATGAACAAATTTACCTTGTTGCTCTGGGATAACACAATCTAGAATGCTTTTCAACCTATTTGCCATAATTTTTGAAATTATCTTATAAATAATATGACAAAAGCTAATTGGATGAAAATTATCAAAATATTTTGTCTTACCTTTTTTAGGAACTAATGTAATAATAGTGGAATTGATATCACTTATTATAGCCTTTCTTTTTTGGGACTCTTCAATTATAACTAACATATCACTCTTCAACAAATCCCATTTTTTTTGAAAGAAAATTATAAGAAATCCATCGGGTCCAGGTGCCTTCTTAGGATGGAAAGAGAAAATTGGTTCATGTAGATCCTCCATAGAATTATTCTTCATTAAGCTTTCATGTTGTCCCTATGTGATAATTGACAAAATATCGTGCAAATATCTCGTGTCTCCTTATCTTGCCTAGTATCTGAAAAAATATTTTTTAAAATAATTAACTGCTTTATTCCTTTTATCTTCTTCTTCCTCAATGTCCCTTTCATTTGGAGTTAAAAAAAAAATTGATGTGACAAAAATAAAGTTTTGTTTTTGTTGTAGCATGAAAGAATTGTATTTCTATCTCCTTCCTTGAGCCATTTATCCCTTGAGCTATGACTCTTCCTTTTTCAATGCATTATAATAATCATAAAGTAATTGTTTTTCTATCACATAAAAATCCTTATCCATTCCATTAGTTTCTACTTTCTCTTCTAAATTTTTGATCTTGGGTTCAATTTTTTTCTTTTCTCTGAAAATGTTGCCAAAAGATTTGGCATTCCAAATCGTCATTTGCTTCTTTCAATATATCATCTTTTGAACAAACTTGTACATATATGATCCTTCAAAATTTTCTTCATTCCACAATAACATAACCATCTAGAAGAAATTAAAGACTTTAAGCCACAAAGACTAGAAGTGAAATGGCTTTGGATGATCATTTTTAGGTTCATAATGTTGGAAGTATTACATTATTTGATACTCTGCAAGTACCATGTAAATAGTTTAGTTTAGGTGTCATGTAAGTAAGTGTGGATTTATGCTTTATCATTTGGTATGTGCACTCACTAGAGTCTTTGTCCTTATGTGGATATGTAGAGTCAATAATATATTTATTACTATGTGATATTTCTCCCATGAGAAATATGAAATGTTAGATCTCTAGAAAGGTCAAGGGTTGTAAATGTGAAGAGTCTAATAGCCAACGTGTATATATGGAAGACAAAGCATTGCAATGGTGATTGAAAGAAGCTTGCAAATATATTGTATTTGCATTGCTTGAGTTAATAGATATCAATAATATACTATGTGAGTATTTCATTGTGTGAATATATAATATTTAATATATTGTGAGATCCTGTGAGGAAAGTATTAGATTGCTAATAGTGGTATCAAAGCCACATTTGACGTGTTTGAAATAAAGAGAGAAAGAGTTGTGCAAGGAGCAAGTTTGTGGGTGAAGCCAAAAGCCATGAGGAAATAAGCTCAAAAGTGAGCTACATTGAAAGGAGAGCGGAATAAGCATTGGAGAAGCCTATGTTGGAATTTGGAGTCAAGAGCATCGAATAACATTGGAGAAACCAACAAAATTGGAGAAAAATCATTAAAATAAAGACCAGGTAGGAGTAACATTCAAATGGCTAGTAGATAGTAAACATAGACATAGATGCTATCTAAGACACAAATGTGAGTTGCAGGTATTGAGAACAAAGAGGAAGAGACTCCACAGTGGAAAGGAATATTATTCAATTTGTAGAAGTGAAATGCTTGAGCGTTAAATGAAAACAATAACGATATTACCAGGGATAAAGGTTTGCAGAATTAAATTTGGAGAAATTATTTTAGCTAATGTAAAGTGAGGATATTGGTATTAAGTTGAGAGCTAGACATAAACAAGATAAATATATTTAGTGCTCAAGTGCAACAATAGTAGACAAAAGGTCAAAGTTGTGAAAGGATATTTGAAAGGTAGTTATCTACCTTCTAAAATATTTATGTGCATTTGAAAGGAGGATTAAAAGGTGGTTTATTATCAAATATTAATTAAGGAGGAAGAGATAATTTAACTTCATGATCCTCAATTAAAACCCCTCTATTGGCTAGCCTATCTACACAATTGCTTCCTTCCCTTAACGTATGTGTAAACCTCATTTCTTCAAACTCTATAGCAACGTCTTGATTTTACATAATTATCTCTTGTATGTTCCATGGAGCCTTTGCTTTACTTAAATTAACATTTATTACTATGATTGAATCACCTTTCATCCATGCTTTGTTCCATTTTATTTGTTTACATATGTTTAGCCCTTCCAAAACTGCCCAAGCTTCAACTTCATTATTTGTCTTAAATCTGCTATTGAAAGCATAATGAGATAAAATATCTCTTCTATTATTTCTAATTATTCCTCCTCCTACTACTAGTCTTGGATTTCCTTTAGATGCTCCATCAAAATTCAAATTGACCAACTCCACATCTGGTGGTTTCCACTTTATATTATTTGCCTTCTTTTTGTTTCTCCTATGCCCAACATCATAATTCCATTTGATGAATTGAATCCATCTATCAATGCTCTCTACTTCCAGATTAGGGATTGGGTGAGTTGATAGGGTTGGTTATACTCCTCTATGGCTAAACAAATTTTCCTTTTCATTACCTCAAAATTGTTTTCCTTTCCTTTAAATATTATTTTATTCCTTTCTAGCCATATAGTCCAAAGTATTGTATCTTTTAATATATCCGAGATTGTATGTAAAGCCTCACTTTTAAAAGTGCTTTGTCATTGCTTTAACCATTCTTCATTTTTGCCATTCATCACCATGTATTTATCAAACACATGAAGAATCCATTGCCATATATTTCATACTATTGAGCAGTGTCCCAAGAGATGGTCTATACTCTACTCCTTTTTACAAAGAACACGTTGTGAGGGGCCATAAAAAACCCTTTTTATAAGGTTGTCGAAACAAAAATGTTGAATTTAGAAATGCTTTGGCTATCCAAAATATCTCTCCACATTCTTACGATATTTCTATTTTATTGGTGCTTTACATTATATCCACTTCTTGTTGTGTATTCTCTCGAGATATTTAACTCCCAAATCAACTTATTCTTGGCTCCCCTTGGAATAATCATTGATGTTATCTTTCTACTTAACTGCCTCCTACCATCAATGTCTTGTATACTTGTAAAATAATCTTCTTTCCATTTGTATCTTCCTTCTTGATCATTATACAAAATATTTTAAACCCTATCACAATATTCATCTTGAATCTTATCCATGGTTTCAACATTGGATCTAGATTGAGTGGTTTTTTATCACACCAAGTATCCATTCAAATAGATTTTTTTCTCGAGTTCCCACCACCCATATTAAACCTTTAATCACTAGATAAATTAATTTTTTTAAACTATTCCATAGTTCATAACCATTTGGTAGAGAGAATGCAGTAAATATTAAGCTTGGGTTATTGGACTCAACATACTTAGAAGAATTCTTGCCATTTGTCTTTGACTCTCTTTGTACAATCCCCAAATTACTTTTTCCCTAAGAGCTAAGTTTACATTTGTAAGAACTTGTCAACTAAGACCTCCCCTAGTTTTATCATCACACATCTTGCTCCATTTCACCAAAGGAAATTTCATTTTATCATGTAATCTTGACCACAAAAATGACAACATAATATAGATTAAACTTTTTTCTATCGATTTTGGCATAATATACAAGGACATATAATATGTTGGAATGGCCTGTAAGACTAATTTAATTAGCCACACTCTTCCTACTAATGATAACCATCTACCTTTCCATGCCAATAGTTTATTTTGAACTTTACTTATAATTGGATTTCATAATTATATCCTCATTCTTCCCTCAAATAAGGGCATCACTAGATAAGTTGTTGGTAAATTTGCCTTCTCCATTTTAAGTAAATTGCACATCCTTTCTTTGATTCTAGTTAGGGTGTTTTGGAAGTAAATTTTGGATTTTTTCCTATTAAATTGTTGCCCTGATGCTCTTTCATATTTCTTTAATAAGTTATTCAAAGCTCTGGCATTGTTTATTATTTCCCTCCCAAAAAGGGTTGTATCATCTACAAATTATTGATGGATAATGTTGTTGATGTTATTACTAGCCTTAAGTCCACTTATAAGCCCATCTTTTTTAGCCTTCTTCAAGTTCCTACCCAAAACCTTTTCCATAATAATAAACAATATGTTGATAGAGGATCTCCCTATCTAAGACCTATGTTGGATTTAAATGATTATGTTACTAACCCATTGATTAGTACTGAATAAGAAACTATAGAGATACAAGCTTTAATCCATCTGACCCATTTCCACCCCATTGCTTACCAAATCCAAACTTTTCTAAAAACACAAAAAGAAAATTCCATTTAACCCTATCATAGGATTTACTCGTATCAAGTTTTAAGATCATTGCTTTCTCTTTTCTTGAAGTTGTTGAATGCATAATTTCATGAGCTACTATGATCCTATCCAAAATTTGTCTTCTTTTCACAAATCCTCCTTGCTCTTCTAAAATAATTTTGTTTAACAATGGTCTTAACCAATTTACCATTACTTTGGATATAATATTATATGCCATATTACATAGGCTTATGGGTATAAATGAATTAAACAATTTTGCATCATTCTTTTTTGGAATCGGGGTAAGATATGTTGCATTTATTTTATAAGGTATGTATTATTTTACCCTAGACTGTTCCACTGCCACCAATAAAGAATCCTTCACTATATCCTAATTATGTTGATAGAATGCTTGGTGAGAGCCCATCCAAACCTAGGGATTTATCTTTATTAAAACAGAAAAAATCTAAAGGTACTTCTTCTATAGTAATAGGCTCCATTAGTTTCCTATTGTCGTCATCTGTTATAACCAAAGGTACTTCGTGTAGAAATTTATCATTAATAACTTCAATATCCTTTGAACATAGAATATTCTAATAAAAATACATTGCCTACTTTCAGATTTCACTTTGGTCTTCAATCCAAATCCCTTATTTTGATTTAATTCTATGAATTTTGGATGTTTATCTCTATACTATAGCCATCCTATGAAAAACGTTGTATTTTATCTCCTTTTAACTAAGTCTATCTCGATTTTAATCTCCAAAATTTATCTTGGAGATTATTATGATCACCTTTTTAGAATTTTGAAAGTTTATTTTTTAGTTCTTTTTTCTTCTCAAAAATGTTTCCACAAGTATTCTTGTTCCATTATTTTAATCTAGATGCCATTGATTAATTTTTTTGGAAGTGTATACAAGCCATTGTTTCCTGAAGAATTTCATGTTTGTGCTATCACATAAAAAATTGAGGATGGTCTTCCCACATCTATTAATATTTAAAATATAATATTTTTTAATTCACTTACCACCATTTTAACTCTTATTGACCAACAATATGACCCAATCCTTGTCAAAGTATTAATTTTAGCACAAATCACTTCATCTAGCCAATGATATGAGAGTATGCATTTGCCTATTTTTTTTGCTATTCGATTATGGCCTCACCTATTGTTGGTCCATGTATAGTTGTCTTCTTCAAACTCAACCTCCCATAAAAAAATATTTTGAATAAAATTTGAGGAATTTCTCATACTTTGGGTTAATTTCCTAACTCCCTTGAATTATTCATCCAACATGGTTATGGAATTAAAATATCCTATGATCATGAATCATGTTTCTTGGTCTTTACTTCTCATAAAGGCTTCAATCCCACTCTAAACTTCTAATCTGCCTGATTGAGTTGTAGGTCCATAGACATTGATAAGGATGAAATAAATATCTTCAAATTAGAATGTGACTAACGAGGCTATCCAATACCTAGTTTTATGAATGGTTACATAGGAGGTTCTAATAGGATTCCAACAAGTTAGAATTCCCCCTACCACTCCTTCAAAATCCATAGCATCCCATTCACATCTCACCCATACTAATTTCATAGTTTTAAAAACTTATTTTGTCATTTTAGTTTCTTGGATACAAAGAATATCAGACTTATTATTATTTAAATAGAGGTCACTGATACACCTATTCTTTGAGGGGGCATTAGAACTCTTTATATTCCATTAGATGATAATCATGTCTCATTAAGAATTATTGGTCATGCCTACAAATTACCAATATCATTTTGTTGTTTGGTAAAGATAAGTTCACCCAACTTAGTTTGTGTTCCTTTCTCTATGTTTGTTCTTGCTTCCTTGAATCTCGCTTGATAATTTAAGAGTTTTCTTCTTTTTACCTTTCCTGTATCAAGAGTAGATCTTATTACTTTATTCCTCAATATTCTTTCACTATTTTTTTCATCAAATTTATCCTCTTTTGGCTCTACTACATAAGATTTTGACTTGTCCTACTCATTTTATGGTATTTTATTATTAATGGTAGAGGTATTAACATCTAACACTAGATAATTAGGTCTAAGGTGTAGACCAATTGGTTCGACCAAACCCCTTAAGGGGGGTGAAGGTCCAAGGTTCAAATCTCGAGTCTCATCGGATTGAACACTTGTCCCTTTCTTGGTGCTTTTAGCAATGTAAAAGGTTTAAAATGATTTTGGCATGGTGGTTATAGGGATGGACTGCACAAAGAACTATGTGTCAGCTTTTGGGGTGGAAAACATAGAATACTATGATGGCCATAAAATGTGGATAGCTTGCCTGGATTCCTGGCGGCTACTGATTCCACCATGTAAATTAAAAAAAACACTATATTTTCTCTACCAATTTTTCTTTTGAATGGTGCATGGTACTTCATGAGAGTCATCAAAATTTGATGACACATTTCTTAGGTTCATCAAGAATGTTCATCCCTAAATCAGGATCATAATGAATAAACAGTTCCTTGTTAATATATGTTGAATATGTTGCACCGTGTCCTCTAAGCTTTGATCTCCTTTTTCTTAATAGGCTAAATCCTCAAAAGAGTTGGTATTTATTCTAATATCCTTCCTTAATAGTCTCCACTATTTATTTACTTTCATTTATCTAGATCTATTTTTTAGAAGTTGAAAACCATCTCATCCATATCCATTTGTAGGTTTCTCTTGTGGTTTTTTACATATGATTCTATTGGACTATTCTTAGGGCATGACCTCTCAATACGCCCCACCTCATAATATATTCTACATCTAAAAGATATTTTTTCATAATTTATGGTTTGGATCCACATATTATCCCCATACTTAATAATGATTGATTATGACAAAGCTTTACTTATATATCATGACCAGTATCTAAGAATAAATAACCAAGAATCCATCTTTCGTAGTATCTGAAATCTTAAATAATTATCCCAAAGTGTTGCCTATTGCCTTGAAGGTATCCATTTTCTAAAATTTTAATGGGTAACCCATACATCCTAACCCATACTGGTACTAGGGATAAATTTACATTTTTAGATGAAAAGCCTTCATACTAGTGGGTAAGGAAAAGTCCTACTCTTCCTTCCCATTAACCAAAGACTCCATTTTAGAATGCTATCTCTTTCTTCCCTAGAACAAAAAATGGCTAAGAAGAAACCTTTGAAAAGAAAGGATAGACTCACTGCTAGAGACATCCAACTCCCATCAATCCATTTTCTCACGGTTGAAGCCCCTGGTCAATACCCATTAAATTTACCAAAAAACTACCATATCTTTGAGCAACAAGGATCGATCCTCTATAGTGCACTCATAACCTCTACTACTAGAAACTAAAACTCAAAATTTACTAAAATTTACCAAAATATCCTTATAGCAAATATAATATTTGATAGAGCCAGATGTCATCTTTTCAAATTCTTGCTCCCTCCATGGCTCCTTCCGAGGATTTTTGGGTGGATCTCCTATTTTTTCAAGTCTGTCAGGCTTTTCCAGTCTCGACTTGGTGCTTGGAGTGTTGTTCTAGGACCTTCTCTACGTTTTTATGGATTATTTCAAAAAGGTTTTCTCTTGGTGTTCTTGCTTTGCAGTGCCACCTAGTTGGGTAATCCTGGGTTTTCTTCAGCATGGGTTGTTTGGGGTCTTTATTGCTTGTTTAGTTCAAGAAGTGGGCCGATGGTGCTCTCCCCTACACTTTTTATTTTGGTCTTAGGAGGGGGCCATGAGCTTTCTGGTCTGCAAGGGTGGTTCTCTATTCTTTCCCGAGCCTTGCTTCATTTCGGGTTGGGCTTCCATTCTTCCATTCTACTATTTCCTAGAGGGTTTTATCTATGTTTATTTTTGGTCTTTGGGAGGAGACCATGGTTTTATTTCCCATAGACAAGAGGCTCTCGCATTTGACTCTAGTTCAGGGTTTTAGTGGTGGTTATGGTTCAAGGGTTTCCTAATAGTTATCTTCTCTCCATTCTTCTAGTCTTGGAGGGAGGACCATGTGCTCTATCATGTTGTAGAAGGGTTTTATTGGTTTCTTCTTATTTCATGGTAGGGTTGGGCTTCTTGTAGATCTATTGGTATTTATTTTTATGGACCTGCTTGTAGTTTTTTTTTAATCTTGGGGGATATCATGTGCTGATTGTTTGTTGTAGTGGAGGGCTTTTTACAAATCTAAAGCTCGTGTATGATCTACTTCGCAGTTCGGGGATGTCATTTCTTGGTTAGGGTTTTCTGGATCTGGCTATGCATTAGTTTTTTTATAGGATGATCTTGAGGCCTATGGTTGGGGTTCTTATAGATCTTCTAGTGTTTATTTTGATGGACCTACCTATAGTTTTTTTTTTTTAATCTTGGGGGAGATCATGTGTTGATTATTTGTTGCAGTGGAGGGCTTCCTGAAATCTAACATTGTGTATGATCTACTTCATGGTTCAGGGGCATCGTTTCTTGGCCAAGGTTTTTTGGATCTGGCTATGCATCACTTTATTTGTAGGATGACCTTGCAGCCTATGAATCCCTTAATGGGTTGTTTCATTTCCAGGCCTCCAAGACCTAGTGTGGGTTATCTTTTGGATCTTGTATTTTACTTACTTTGATCTGCTCGATGTTGATATTTTTGTATTTTGGCGGGTAGACCTGTGAAGTGTTTGCTCTTTGCTCTAGACTGTTTGGTTTTCTCCTAGACAGGAAAACCTTTTTCAAATTTTAGTGTACGGGATTGTTAGGTTTTCTCTTGTACGGGAAAACCTTTTTCAAATTTTAATATACGAGACTATTTGGTTTTCTCCTGGGTGGGAAATTTTAGAGTACAAGGAATCTTATCTCTATGGTTGTGAGGTTTTTATTCGATGGGAATACCTATTTTAATTTATGTGGAGGTGTTTCCTGGTGTGTTGGGAAACCTGCTTTTCATTTTTGTTCCTGTCCAGAGATGGTTATGAGGAGATCATCTCTAGGTGTCTTCTTTGGGGATCATCTCCCTATTTCTGGGAGGTTGTTTCTTTTGTTTTTTCCTCATTGTAAAAGGTTATGGGACCCTTTCAAAATCCCTTTTACCCAAAAAATATAATATTTGATAAAAAAATTATAATAATTTGCATGCAAAATTTCTAAGGTAAAGAAGGAAAAACAAACTTAGCTAAAAAATTATATACCCATACATTATATCTTGCCTCACCAAATCCCTAACCCTCCATTGCTCCTCCCATCATCCAAACCTTGGGTGACAAATATTTGTAATTTCATTTTTCATGACTTGAAAAATTGTCATTGCCCTTGTTTCAGATGACTAATTTCATAGGGTCGTACCTCCCTCAATACTGCTTGGATTCCTTAATATGACCACTCATTTTAAAGCTCTTCAATTTACGCATAAATTGGTCCAAGAATACGCTCTATGATTGGTTAAATTATTTGCTACCCTATTTATTTTTTATAGATATATCAACATCTTTAAGATATTTACTTTGACAATAGTTGATATACATAAAAAATAAAGTTATTCTTGATCCAATCCTTACATCCATTTTCCTCGATAACATTAATAGTAATTTGTGAATCCCCCTCATTTGAAATATATTTTCATCCCTTAGAAATTTACAAAAGCTAAGGTGGAGAGATGAGGTATGCCTTATCTAATGAATGAAAGGTCAATACATCAAAATCAAAAAATTGACCAAGGTGTATTTATGGGATATGCATGTATTCATATGATTTAAAAAAATGTAAAACATTCTTGTTGCATGTTTTTGAAGGTGAGAAACAAGAATTTGATGTCACATAATGCACTAACCAAGAACTCTTGTTGATATAATATGCTTAAACATGTAAATTATTTTATGTTCTTAATAAAAATGGGATGGTAAATCAAGTGGCATTAGCTCAACCGGTTAGATTACTTAACATTTAAGGAGGAGATCAAGGTTCAAATCTTGCCAAGTAATACATGGATAATATTCAAGCTTTGTTGTAATACCACTATGTGGTGATGATGTAATATGGGTGGGGTTTGTTTCAATTCCATATAACCAATTGGAAAAATAAATAAAAATGGGATGGTTCAACATAATGGAAAAGTTTAAAAAATTATCAAATAATTAGTATTTTTGAACCCAATTGTATTCATTTTTTTTTTTTTTGGAAATTTTGATGTTAGTGCTAAGGGTTTTAATAACCAAACTAAAAAACTTATTGATTTTGTAGCAAAATCATTGTTATAGATTAGATGGAATGAAATAGTTGTATATTTAAGAAAAATAATTTTGGTAAAGAAAAAAAATTGATAAAATTTTAGTCATGGAGAATGATTGGGCACAAAGGTTCCTTAGTTTGATGTATACACCACTTGTTTCTTATAATTGAAAATAAAATTACTTCTATAAATTTTAAATATTTTTTTTTCAAATTGGAAATATTTTAAAGAAAGGTGAAAAAAGCACATAAATGATAGTAAAATTTGTTATGACATATGAAATTATTGTAAGATCCACTTGGAATATTAAAAATATAGATGTCATGATCCATGGCATTGAAGACTACCATATCGATGTGTGCAACCTCCATGGATTTTCTCCCAAGAACATCTCTAAGGAAATTATATTTCCTACCTTGCAAGGGGTAATAGATGCAACGAGAGAAAATATAGAGTAAGCATTGTTTATAGGACTATGCAAGACTATGGATGCACATACATGATGCTATATTTATGACTTAAGAATGATGGGTCTTACAAAATAAATAAAAGAAATACACACTAAATTTTAAAATAACAACCTCATAATTTTAAGTGCATTATTGTAAATAGAAAAATTAATCACTTTTTATATTGATATTAATGCATAATTTTTATAATAAAATATGTGGGATGCCACTTCCATCAAAATAATAAAATATTACATATGATATCAAGTCAATTATACTATATCAAGCTTACCTTTTTAATTAAAGATATTATTCTTCTTCATATATATATTTTTGCAATAAACTTGTTGATATAATTTCTATTAAAAGATAAAAACTCATTTATTTAGTTGCCTTCTAAGATTTGAATGTCATTGACATGAAGAGCAACACAACGATGGCTAAATTATTTTTACCATGTTTCCTTCTCTATAGATATGCTAGCACTTCCAACCAAGATACTAACTATAACAATAATTGACAAACATTAGAAAAAATATTATTCTTAATTCAATCCCCATATCCATTTTCCTTGACAATATTAATAATCTATGGATGCACATACATGATGCTATATTTATGATTTAAGAATGATGGGTCTTATAAAATAAATACATATTAAATTTTAAAATAACAACCTCATAATTTGAAGTGCAATATTGTAAATAGAAAATTTAATCCCTTTTCATATTGATATTAATGCATAATTTTTATAATAAAATATGTGGGATGCCACTTCCATCAAAATAATAAAATATTACATATGATATCAAGTCAATTATACTATATCAAGCTTACATTTTTAATTAAAGATATTCTTTATATACCTTTGTATCAAAGATACTCTTCATCTTCCTCAAATATATTTGAGCAATAAACTCATGGATATCATTTCCATTAAGAGATAAAAACTCATTTATTTAGTTCCAAGGTTCAAACTGCGGCATGGGCGAGTGTGTGAGGGGGTGGGTGTGCGGTGGCTTTGTGTTAAATTCCCTATTGATAAGTATAGCCCTCGAATTTAGGAGGGGTCATGGTTGGGAGGAGACTGCTCAGCCCTGTACGTCAGTCATAAGGGGTTTCTCACAATAACCAAATCCAAAAAAAAAATCATTTATTTAGTTGCATTCTAATATTTGAATGTCACTGAAACGAAGAGCAACACAACGATAGCTAAATTATTTTCTACCATGTTTTCTTCTCTATAGATATGCTAGCACTTCAAAGATACTAACTCTAACAATAATTGACAAACATTAGAAATAATATTATTCTTGATTCAATCCCCACATCCATTTTCCTTGATAATATTCATAATATTTTATGCTTTCCCCTTAACTAAAATATATTTCCATCCTTTTTCTAAAGGTAATTTTTTGGTTGTATTTGGGTTCCCCACCCTTGATAAACCACAACTCTCTCCTTTAGATCTTGAGAGTTTATAAATAAATTCAATTCTCATCTCAATTGAGTTGCTATAGCTAGATACCTATATCTTTTTTCATAAAAGTTTGAATTCTTTATTTTCATTTTCTGGATCTTCTTCAAATTTCTTTGTAAATACAAATATTCCAAAATTCAACATCCTTATTCTTGAAATTTTCCTATAGCAACCTTCACAATACCAAAACTCCATCTCTACTGTCTAGACATTGCATCTTAGTAGAGTAATATTTCCTAAACTTCGTGTTATCATAGTCCGCTTTACCAGATCTAGATTGCTAGTTTCCTTCGTGAAGCATAAGTGCAACCACAAGAATTGTAATAAGTAAATTATATGAAAACACATTAGTGTTATAAAATACAACAAATATTATAAATGGAAAACATTAAAGGAAATCTTAATTATTATTTGATTTAGGCAGTCAACATTTTCTTTCCAGCTTTAGCTAAACTTACTACTTCCTCTAACCATGGAAAAGTGAATTTAACTTCACGATCCTCTATTAAAACTCCTCTATTGCCTAGCCTATCGACACATTTGTTCCCTTCCATTAACATGCGTGTAAACCTAATTTATTCAAACTTTGTATCAAGGTCTTGTATTTCCATAACAATATCTTATATGTTCCATGGAGCCTTTGCTTTTCTCAAAATTATATTTATTACTATTAGTGAATCTCTTTCCATCCATAATCCATTCCATTTCATTTTTCTACATATTTTTAACCCTTACAAAGCTACCCAAGCTTTAGCTTCATTATTTGTCTTAAAACCACTATTGAAAGCATAACATGATAAAATGTTGCTCTTTTGTTTCTAATTATTCCTCCTCAACCCACTATTTTTGGATTTCCTTTGGATGCTCCATAAAAATTCAATTTGACCAACTCCACCTCCAATAGTTTCTACTTTATATTCTTTTCCTTCCTTTTATTTCTCTTGTACCCAACATCATAATTACATTTGATGACTTGAATCCATCTATCAAGACTCTCTACTTTAAGATTAGGGATTGGGTGAAGTGATAGGGTTGGTTTAGACTCCTCTATGGCTAAAAAAATATTTCTTTTCATTACCTCTAAATTTATTTCCTTTCCTTTGAATATTTTTTAGTTCCTTTCCAACCATATAGTCTAAAGTATTGTATTTTTTGATAAATCTCAATTTTTTTGTAATGCCTCACTTTTATAAGTTCTTTGCCATTGCTTTCACCATTCTTCAATTCTTCCATTCATCACCATGCATTTACCAAACATATTAAGAATCTATTACCATAGTTCCCAAACTATTGAGCAGTGTCCTAAGATATGATTTGTACTTTCCTTCTTTTTACATAAAACACATTGTGAGGGGCCATGAAAACCCCTTTTTATTAGGTTATCCTAGGATACAAAATTTATATGACCTACTAGCCATATAAACATTTTGAGTTTTGGAATGCTCGAGCTATCACAAATATCTCTCCATATTCTTGCGGTATTTCTATTTTGTTGGTGCTTTATATTATATCCACTTCTTGATGTGTATTATTTTAAGCTATTCAACTCCCAAAATAACTTATCCTCAGATCCCCTTGGAATAATCATTTTTGTTATCTTTCTACTCAACTGCATCCTAGCAACAATGTTTGGTATACTTGTAAGAAAATCTTCTTTCCATTTGTATCTTCCTTCCTAATCCTTGTACATAATGTTTGAAACCCTATCACAATATTTATCTTGAAGTAATCTCATCTATGGTTTCAAAATTGGATCTATATTGAGTGTTTTTTTATCACACCAAGTATCCATCCAAATAGATTTTTTTCACCAGTTCCCACTATCCATCTTAGACCTTTAATAACTATATCAATTGATTTTTTTATACCATTCCAAAGTGCTTAACCATATAGAAGTGAGAATGCCATAAATATTAAACTTGGGTTATTGGGCTCAATGTACTTAGAAGAATTCTTGCTCATTGTCTTTGACTCTTTGTACAATCTCCAAATTCCTTTTCCCCTTAGAGCTAAGTTTGCATCCATAAGAACTCTTAAACCAAGACTTCCTCTAGTTTTATCATCACACCCCTTGCTCCATTTCATCAAAGGAAATGTTCTTTTATCATGTAATCTTGACCATAAAAATGACCACATAATATATATTAAACTTTTTTCTACCAAATTTGGCATATATAGAAGGACATATAATATGTTAGAATGGCTTATAAGACTGATTTAATTAGCTACACTCTTCCTACTAATGATAACCATCTACCTTTCCAAGCCAATAGTTTATTCTGAACTTTACTTATAAATTGATTCCACAATTATATCCTCATTTTCCCCTTAAATAAGGGCATCCCTAGATATGTTGCTAATAAATTTACCTCCTCAATTTGAAGTAAATTGCATACTCCTACTTTGATTTTGGTTGGAGTGTTTAGGAAGTAAATCTTGGATTTCGTCCCATTAACTTTCTACCTTGATGCTCTTTCATATTCCTCTAATAAGTTATTCTAAGTTATGGTCTCAGTTATCCATGTCCTTCCAAAAAAATTATTGTATCATCTACAAACTATTGATGGGTGATGTTGTCAATGTTATTACTAGCCTTAAGTCCACTTATTATCCCATCTTTGTATGCCTTCTTCAAGTTCCTTACCAATAACTCTACCATAATAATGAACAAATATAGTGATAGAGGATCTACTTGTCTAACACCCCTCTTGCTTTTAAATGATTTTGTTACTAGCCCATTGACCAACACTGAATATGATACTATAGATATACAAGCTTAATCTATCTAACCCATTTTTCCCAAATCCAATATTTTCTAATATTGCAAAAATAAAATCTCATTTAACCCTATAAGAGGCTTTATTCATATAAAGTTTTAAGATCATTGTTCTCTCTTTTCTAGAAGCTATTGACTTCATTACTTCATGAGCTACTATGATCCCATCCAGAACCTATCTCCCTTTCACAAATCCTTCTTTTTATTTTGAAATAATTTTGTCTAAAAGTGGTCTTAACTGATTTGTTATCACTTTGGAGATTATCTTATATGCCATATTACATACAATTATGGGCCTAAATGAATCAAACAATTTTACATTCTTCTTTTTTAGAATTAGGGTAAGATATGTTGCATTTTTTTATAAGGTATGTGTTATTTTACCATAGACTATTCCACTACCAGCAATAATGAATCCTTCATTATTTCCCAATTATTTTGATAGAATGTTGGTGAGAGCCCATCCATAACTAGGGATTTATCCTTATGAAAAGAGAAAATATTTGAATGGACTTCTTCCAAAGTAATATGCTCCATTGGTTTGTTTTTGTCTTCATCTATTATAATTGAGGGCACTTCTTGCAGTAGTTAATAACTTCAGTCTCCTCTGATCCTATAACATTCTAGTAAAAAAGCAGTACCTCCTTTTTTATTTCACTCTAGTATTCAATCCAAACCCCTTCTACCAATTTAATTATACTAATTTTGGATGTTGATCTCTATACTATTATCATCATATGAATAAACTTTGTGTTTAATCTCCTTATTTTAACCAAGTTTATCTCGATTTTAATCTCCAAAATTTATCTTCTTTGCTCAACATATTATGATATTCACTAAGTAAATGCCTTTCCTTTGAGCTTGGATTATTGTGCTTGCCTTTTTAGAATTTTGAAAGTTTCTATTTTATTTCTTTTTTCTCAATTTTTTTTTCGAAAGTGTTATTGTTCCTTTCTTTTAATTTTGAGGTTATTGATTTAATTTGTTTTGGAAGTGTATAAAACCCACCATTTCCTTAATAATTCCATATTTGTGCTATCATATCAACAAAATGAGGATGGTATTCCACATCTGCTCATATTTAAAAAATGATATTTTTTAATTTAATTACCACCATTTTAACTCTTACTGGCCAATGATATGAACCAATCCTTGTCAAGGTGTTAATTTTAGCACAAAACCCTTCATCCATCCAATGATATAAGAGTATATATTTGTCTAGTTTTTCTGCTATCAGGTTCTAGCTTGTCATGTTGTTGGTCCATGTTTAGTTATCCTCTTCAATGTCAACCTCCCAAAGATAATGTTTTGAACAAAAGCTAAGAAATCTCTCATACTTTGGGTTATTTTCCCAATTCCCCCAAAATTTTCATCCAACTTGGTTATGGTATTAAAATATCCTATGATCATGAGTCAGGTTTCTTGGTCTTTACATCTCATAAAGGCTTAAATCTCATTCCATATTTTTGATCTATCTATCTGAGTTGTAGATCCATAGAAATTTATAAGGATGAAACAAATATATGCAAAGTAACATATGACTAAGAGGCTATCCACTTTCTATTTTATGAATGGTTTTACATGAGGTTCTAATTGGATTTCAATATGTTAGAATTACCCCAATCACTCCATCTAAATCCACAACATCCCATTCATATCTTGCCCATACTGATTTCATAGTTTTGGAAATTTCTTCCTTTGTCATTTTAGTTTCCTAGATATAATGAATATCAGGATTATTACTTAAACAAAGGTCCCTAATACACATATACTTTGAGGGGTCATTAGCACCCTTTATATTCCATGATATGGTAATCATGTATCATTAGGGGCTACTTCATTCTCTATGTATCAACCCACCAAAAACAACCTAAGAGAGAGAGACCTTTTTTTTGCAAGGTTCACCAAGGTCCCAATATTATTTTTTAGCATTTTCAAGGCTTCACCACATTTGAGTCTAATGTTATTGTAGATGACACTCAAGTGGGTAGGAGTGGTCAACATCCAATAATTTTTGGGGTTCACCTTACTAAACCTCATAGTTTAGAAGGACATCAAAGTGGTCCCCCCACATTTCCTATACCCTCATCGATATAGGATAATATAACAACATTGTAAGGATTATCCTTTAAGGCCCATACACTTAAAAGGGGAATGCTTGTTACCTAACCTTGCCCTATGTCCATCTAGGGTAGATTAAGCACTCGTAAAGCCTTGGTTCTTAGTTACCACAACTTCGTGGGCTAACTAAGGTCATTACCACTCATCTGGAATTGAACATGATCACCCAAATCTACACATTCAAAGGACCACTACTTCTATCTTGTAAATAATTCCAATAACATCCTAGATATGGAAGATCTGATCCTCAATGTTCAAGGTGTATCATTTCACAAGAATCTGGTTATTGCATCAACACAACTCCTTCCAAAATTGTGAGTTCCTAGCTATTGCATCCTCACAACCCCTTCTAGAACTCACATCTACCTGGTTATTGTATTAATGTAAATCCTCCCAGGATTGGGTTATTTCTTGACTCAATGTTCCTATTAAGGTTCTAGATCCATGCCCAAGAACCCTTTCCCAAGATTCATGCTTAATTATAACACAATGCTAGATCTTAGTTTCAAATCACATAATTTCTAAGCATTGCTACCATATAAAAGCATCTCTCTCTCTAAATCAAAATATCATCATAATGCTAACATAAACATATTTTCTTTTAAAAGCTATTAAACAAGCTTAAATAGATCATAATGTTAACATAAACATATTTTCTTTTAAAAGCTAATAAATAAGCTTAAATACATCACAATGTCAACATATAAACCAAATGCTAACATAAACATCTTTTCTTTTAAAAGCTAATAAACAAGCTTAAATAAATTATAATGCTAACATATAAACACAATTGCTAGCATACACATCTCTTCTTTTTAAAAGCTTAGTAAAACAAGCTTAAATAAATCATAATGCTAACATATAAACACCATGCTAGCATAAACATCTCTTTATTTAACAATAAGGATCATCTTCCAAAATAAGGTTCAACCATACTTTGTTTTGCTCACAAACCAAGCTTTCTCTATAATTTACATAAAATATTCCAAGCTTAAAGGACTTGGAAATAAAAACTAAGTATTACATCACAAAATTTTCATTTACATAACAAATTTTCATTCCCAAGTACATTTGAGCAAGTTCATCCAAGTGGCCTCTGCACCACCTTCTTTTCACAATCCTCTTCATGAAAGGAAACTTCCCAAAACTTTAAGAAAACTTAGGGATCATGATATCTCTCAATGCAATTCAACTTAACATGCTCTATGTATAATGCAAACAACCATGCAAAATACTTCTAAATAAACAAACAAGGAGAGAATCCCATAATTCTCTCTATAATGGTTCCCTTACCTACTCAAGTCTCAAAAAACCATTATAATTATTTTCATCTCCAAAAAATATCCCAAAACTCATTGCAACCAAGGAAAATATACTTTAAAGAGAGAATCCCATACTTCTCTTTATAATGGTTTTCTTACCTACTCAAGTCTTAGGAAACCATTATAGTTATTTATCCATTCTAAAGCTCAAACCTCAAGCAACCATGCATTTCAACAATCAATGGTTCCCTTACCTACTCAAGTCTCAAAAAACCATTATATTCCAAAGCTTAATCCTCAAGCAACCATGCAATTATGCATTTCAAAAATTAACATAAGATTTTTTAAGTGTAGCCATTAACACAAGCTTTTCTAAGTGCAATCATTAACACAAAATTTTCTAAGTGCAACCATCAACACAAGATTTTGTAAATGCAATCATTAACACAAGCTTTTCTAAGTGCAACCATGAACACAAGCTTTTATAAGTGTAGCCATTAAAACAAACTTTTCTAAGTGTAGCCATTAACACAAGCTTTTCTAAGTGCAACCATTAACACAAGCTTTTATAAATGCAACCATTAATGTAAGCTTTTCTAAGTGTAACCATGAATACAAGCCTTTCTAAGTGCAACCATTAACACAAGCTTTTCTAAAAGCAACCATTAACACAAGTTTTTCCAAATGTAGTCATTAACACAAGCTTTTCTAAGTGCAACTATTAACATAAGATTTTCCAAGTTTAACCTTAACACAAGCTTCTAAAATTGTAGGTTTTACCATTAATGCAGGCTTCTAAAACTACAAGTTTTACCATTAATGCAGGCTTCTAAAACTGTAGGTTTTACCATTAACACAAGCTTCTAAAACTATAGGTTTTACCATTAACACATGCTTCTAAAACTATAGGTTTTACCATTAATGTAGGCTTCTAAAACTACAGGTTTTACCATTAATGTAGGTTTCTAAAACTATAGGTTTTACCATTGATCCAGGCGTCTAAAAACTGCAGGTTTTACCATTAACACATAAATTCGTAAAAGCAACTCAACAACCAAGGAATGCATGAGGAACAAAAATAAACAAAGCATCCAAATTTTCACTACATCAAGCTAGATAGGGGTTCAAGAAAGCATATAACCAGAGGAAAATACCTCTACAACAACACTATAAAGAAATTATTCTCTAATATTTTTCCTCTAGCCAATCCTCCTATATACGCTATTGATCCTCTAAATTGGTAGCCCAAAAAATATATAGAGCTTGAAAGAATATCAAAGGCTGGGAGGTTTTCTTTCGGTTCTTCTTCCATGCAACTTTCCACCCATTATATTTTACCATAGCTTTCCAGCCCGCTACACAAAGAGGTAACATTTTATTTAAAATCCACGTCGTAAAGATTTCCAACAAGCCAATAATTTCCACTTTCCAACCTTTATAAATATTAATTAAAATTTCTTTACAAAGATTACCTATTCAATTTAATATTAGCCTACTCATTATTACAAGGCAAAATATGAAATAATTCACTTAAATATTATTAATAGCATTATTATTTTCTAATGCAACCAACATAAGAATAGTAATAATTAATTATCTATCCTGTGAATTAAATTAATACCAACTATTATATTTTTTTTATTAGTAGAAAGGTTTTTGAAAGGGTCCCTGAACCTTTTACAAAGCGAAAAAGGAAGAAAGCCCACTGGTCTCAAAGCTAAACCAGACAAAAAAAAGGAGCCAAAAGACTTAACCAAACAAAGGCAGCCTAGGTAGGACAAACCCAGGCAAACAAGAACCAAAACTGAAGAAAATACCAGAGAGGGAAAGCTACTCCACTACACTATCACTTTTAGGATTGGGTTAGAAAGCCTTTGAATATTCATTGTTGATGGTGCTAATAAATTTTGCCACTCGAATCACATGTTGAAGAGCCATGCTAGTCTTAAATTTGGATGAATATTCATTCTTAAGCATTTCAGATAGAATGATTGAATGATCACACTTGACCCTATACATTTTTGCTTTGATACCATGGTTCTGGAAGAGCATTTCCAGTTGACCGAACTTACCACCACCTTACCAGCAGGTGACTTCTTCATGATCTTCTCTATGTCCTCGATACCCAAGATACCAATGGGAGTGAAAGACGGTTTGAGGGCCACTTTATAGAGCATATGTTTGAACATAATCAAGTGCATGCCCTAGTGTTTAACATGAGATGTCATGCATTTTTTTATTGCATCCATAGATATCTCCAATGATCTCACAAAGTATTCAAGCACCTTAACATCTTTGACATCTCTTAGGTGATTTAGAAAAACAAGGTGAAAGATTTTCAATGGTTTTTCCACCCATCCACTGTAAAATATTGTATCACATGGATTAGCACTCTATTCCAAGGCTCGAGAAGCTCACTTTTGATGATTACCTCTTTTTACCTAACCAATTTCCTTCCTCTATCAGTGAAGTGCCTCAATTTTTCCACCAAGGAGTGATTGTCTTGATGAATCTTGTAATCCTTATCATGAAACTCTGTTATCTCATCAAGGAGACTCACACTTATCTAAAATTTCAAACCTCTGAGAACAACCTAGCCGTTGTCCTAGGAATCGATAAAGTCTTGAGTAATCTCATTATCAACGCCACCAAATTTCTTCAAGAAGGCCATGAAGCCATGGTTTTTTTAGATTACTTCCATGTCAGGATCAAGATTCAGGAATTTAGGTTCAACCAGGGCCATCTTGATAGAGGGAGTATTGGCAAAAAGGGGGAGGGGCATGAGGAGAAAGCAAATACCACAAAGGTTGAAAATATGCATGAAATGGGTATCCATAGAAATAAACCCAATCTTCCTGCTCAAGCCACCAAATCTAGGATATGAATTGTTCCAAAATTTAAAATAAGGACACTGGGTGGGTCTAACAATGTGATGATGATTCTCATGCTTTACAATTTGAGCATTTGGATCACTACTAGGCTTAGGAAAATAATCAAGAAATAAAATATTAACTTGAATGAAACGAGTGAAATCCCATGTATGCAAAGGTAAAATTAAAGGGTGGATGCTAATGATTCACACAAATGCATTAAGAATGATGCATACAAGACTTAAGAGAAATCCACCTTTTTCAAGAAGCTTTGTATGAGATACCCCATGTGAGTTTGGGTACTAGAAAATCTGCCATAAGTAGAGCTTCGAAGTTGAGGGTTACCAATATTGAGGCAGTTTTTATTGGAAACATTGGTCTAATAGACATGGTTATCCTCCATACTTCCTCGATCCACAATTTTGAATTTGAAAAGCCAATGCACCTTGAGTTGGATAATAATTAAAATTGATATGTACTCCTTAAAAACAAGGTGGTTATTTTGGGTAGGCCCTGAAAGGATCTGGGTATTTGGTCCAACATAGAAAAAACATATTTGGTTTTTCAAAACCTCTGGCATTACATGATTGTTCAAAAATGTGGTAACCTTCCATGTGGGCTTATGGAGCAAACTATGATTAGAAGAACAAAAAAAAGTGATGCCCCTTGAGGATGTGCAAATCATCATAAGGACCAACTTACAGGAGGAAAATATCATCATCATGATTGACCATCTTAAGATGTTACAGAAAGTCTATCTACCACACATGAAGAGTCTCTTCTTTGACACCTATGTTGGCCAGCCAATCGACTGCTTTATTCCCTTCTCTATAGACATGTTGGATAATGATATTGGAATACTTGCTGATAAGTCTTCTGCACTCCCCAATAATGTTGTGCAGATTCTATAATGGAGATTGGGTGGCTTTGAGGCAGTTGATGATGAATAAAGAATATCCTTCAACAATGATAAATATTGAGTCCATACAGGATAAGCAACCCTTGATAGAGGGCTCTTGCTTCATCCATATTATTAGTTTGAAGGCTAATGTTTTTAACGTAGGCAAAAATAATTTTTCCATAGTTGTTTCTGAATATGTCTCCATCGCCAGCTTCTCTAAGATTTACTTTAGCCTCCCCATCGAAGTTGAGCTTGATCCACTCTACAGGAGGAGGGGTCCACCTAATACTAGATCTATTAGCAACATAATTAGATTTACCAGTTGAGAGGTTAGTAAGTTTAAAATGAGCAAATAAAAGAGACTTCAAACCTGGTTTGGGGGCATCAGTGGATGAGACGAGTTGGGCATTTTTAGTAGTAAAGGTGGTAATTCATAGGAAGACAATGTGGGTCTTTGGCTATCCCATTGAAAATCCTATTATTTTGCTCTAGCTAAATTTACCACAGGTAGTGGTGTAAGCAAGGAGTCTAGAGGAAATTTAGTTGGGGATTGGTAAAGGGCTTGGGCCATTGTTGGAACAAGTGGGTGAGTGTTGACATATGGTCCTAGGTAATGTTAACAAGTTCAAATAGGAAATTAAGGATTGACAGTGAGATGGGACACTCTAGGAATAGGTGGAAGGTTGATTCCGAATTTGATTTGTAGGAAGGACAACAACTAGGAATATACAAGCCTTTGATGATAAGGTTGTCCATGGTTAGAATTTTATTTTGGGATGCAAACCAAGAGAAAAAGCTAATTTTAGGAATAAGGTATTTTAGCCAAATAGACTTGGTTAATATCTAGGACACAATAGGTGGATCTTGGTAATAATTGCAGATTTGAAAATGAAAACACTCTTCTCAGAAAGTTTCCAAATAGGGGAGTCTTTAGCCTAGTTATTTGGGATGACATAGGTTCTTAATAGGTTTTGAATAGTTCTGGTAGTTGAACTAATTTCATTATTGGGGCTGTTGGTAGGAATGACTTTCCACTATCGACAATTAGAGATATGGGTGATAAAATTGATAACCCTGCTATCAAAAATATGATCTATGATGGGCTTGAGAATTGCAAGGTTTGGTTTCTTAATAAGAGGTTGATCCTTCAACCAAACATATTCCCAAAATATTATAACTTTGTCACACCCGAGATGCCATCTCAAACCATTCTTGATGATGCCCTTGGTTTGGATAATTGAGTTCTAAAAATAGGACCCACTGGGAAGGGGGTGTTCATCCATGAAAGAAGATCGTTGAAGGTATTTTCCTTTAACTATGTTAATCCAAGCAGCTTTGTCATCGTTGATAATCCTCTAGGATTATTTGGCCATGAGTGATCTCGAATATCAGTTCCACATCCCCTATTTTAGAAGAACTTTTAAGCCATCCCAATATGTCTTCAAATCCTAGTGGTGACTTTCCTTCTCAGGTTGAATTTGTTAACATCCAAATGATTAGTTCCACCTCCCCTATTTTAGAAGAGCTTTCAATCCCTCCCAAACAGGTCAGTAGAAGTAAAAAAATATTGCAGATGTGGGCAGCGATAAAAAGAGGGGTAGACCATCCAATCAAGAGAAAAGGTACAAAGAAAGTTAAAATAACATTGCTAATGGATTCCAGTCTACTATTCTCTCATTCCTTATAGATCTTTCTAACATTGATATTCCAAGTGATGAAGGAAACTGAACCAAACCTCCATCCTAGGGTAGGGGAGGAGGAAAGAAATATTCTTCCAAAAATATCAAATGAAGATCCTCTCATGGAATGTGAGAGGTCTCAATGGATTAACCAAACAAAGGTTGGTTAGGTCCATGAGGAAAGAACTTAAACCCAACATCATTCTTCTTCAAGAAACAAAAAATGATAGGGAGAACAGTGAAAGGATTAGTAAGATGATTTGGAAGAATAATGATTTTATTTACAACCCAACTCAAGGCACCCTCGATGGCCTCTTGTGTATGTGGGACCCTAGCACAACTGAAGGCAGGCTCATATCTATCTCAGAAAGAATCATTAATATTCTTTTTCATAATAAAGATACAAGACATCAATGTATTTTATCCAATATTTATGTGCCCAATAGTCCGTCTGGTCGGTGTGGCCTTTGGAACACACTAAATCAAATGAGAAGCCATTTCCAAAATGAGCCATGGATGCTGGTAGGCGATTGTAACACTCCCTTCTATCCGTCTGACAAAACAGGGGAGCCCACATCACATCCAAGTGTTTTGAAGAATTTGTGGATTTCGTCGATGGGAACGAGTTAATGGATATGTAGTTAAAGAGTTCAAAGTTTACATGGAGTAATAGGAGATATGTCAACCAACTAATCTAGTCGAAGCTTGATAGATTTTTGCTTTCTAAGGAAGCTTTTCAATTTTTTGGAGATGCTAACTTGCAATCACTCCCTAAAATTAGATCGAACCACAATCCTTTGGTCCTAGATTATTTCCAATGGGAAACTCATTTCAAATCACCTTTCAGGTTTGAATTGACGTGGCTTCAACATTCATACATAAAGAACTACATATCTGATTGGTGGAAAGAGAAATTTCTAGGGCCCCGATTAACCCAACTAACCAAAAAACTTCAATCCATTAAACTCAATCTTAAAGTGTGGAATAAAGAAATATTTGGGAATTTATTTAGAAGCAAGCAACAAATTTTTGAACAACTAAGCACAATTGAAAACCACATTTAGAATGGGAGCACTGATCTTGATCTAATACGGGAAAGAAATAACCTCCTTACTAAAATTCCATAACATTCTAGCTAGAGAAGATACATTTTGGCGGCAAAAATCTCATGCATTATGGTTGAAGGAAGGGGATTGTATCATGAAATACCAACTGTTAATATTAATTAGTAACATTGGCATTAATATTTTTTTAAGTATTAATAATACCAATGATATTATTAATACCCATTCGGATGAAAATATTAACCATCAATTTTCATGCTTTCAAACACATGCATAATACATCCAATGCAAATCAATAATACACCACATTATTTTTTCCTTAAGTAGGTGGCTCTTTTAAGATAACCAACATTATCACCTACCTACTAAGGAAGGCTCCCTTGCAATAGCAACATCCTTGCCTAATGGGGTATTCAAAAAACAATATATATATACACACACACATGTATGTATGCAAATGCATCTATATGAAGGGTATTCTTTTACCTTTGAATTGTTGATAAACTGTAAATTCCAAATGCTCATTAAATTAATCAGAGAAAAATACAATGCATTATATAAGGTGCTAACATATGGTTAGCGAGAATTAAGGTAGGAGAAGAGAAAACAAATTAAAATTGTAATCTAAATATCCTTGCCGCCCAAAGATGTCGTCCAATGTGCCATCCACATTGCCGTCCACTGTGCTGACTAGGATGTCGTCCAATGGGGTAAAAGGTAAGGATAGAATAACCCTTTTTTAACTTCCAACATTCTCCCCCTTAAAGTTGAGAGGACTGACTATACAGTCTCTTAGCTTTATATATTGAGCTTTAGCCATGCCTTTGGTGAAGATGTCTGCAATGTTGTCCAAAGTGCTGCAATGTTTAAGCTCAATGATCTGCTGCTCCACCATGTCTCGGATGAAGTGATACTTCATATCAAAATGCTTTGATCTGCTATGGTGGATTGGATTGTATGCCAACTGAATGGCACTCATGTTATCACAATACAATCGAGTTGGACCACTTTGACTTTCTCCAATCTCTTCAAGGATTTTTCTCAACCATAGGGCTTGAGTACTAGCATATGTGATGGCTATATACTCAGCCTCAGTAGATGACAATGCTACAACAGTCTACTTCTTGGAACTCCATGTAATTAGTCCTGACCCTAGACTAAAACAGTTCCCTGATGTAGATTTCCTATCATCTATATTGCTGCCCCAATCACTATCATTGAAGCCAACTAATTTAACAGAATTACATTTGTGGTAATGGATTCCAAAATCCAATGTACCCTTTACATATCTTAAGATTCTTTTAGTTGCTTGTAAATGCAGCTCAGATGGACTTGCCATAAACCTTGAAACTAGAGAAACAACATATTGAATATCAGGTCTTGTGTTGGTGAGAAACATCAAACTCCCAACCATGCTCCTGTAAGTGGTCATGTCAACCTTTGGTGCTCCGTCATCCTTGCTCAATTGGATTCCATGTCCAGTTGGAGTGGCAACTGATTTGCACTGCTCCATGGAAAATTTCTTGATCATGTCTCGAGCATACTTGTGTTGACATATGAAGATCCCTCTATTTGATTGATGAACTTCCATGCCTAGGAAGTATTGCATTAAACCAAGATCTTTCATCTCAAACTGCTTCATCATGGAGTTTTTGAACTCCATATTCATTTTAGTGTTACTACCCATAAATATTAGATCATCCACATACAAAAAAACTATGAGAATGTCTACACCATGCTTTAGGTAGTAAAGAGTCGGTTCACTTTTGCTTCTAGTGAATCCATACTCGCTGAAATAGCCATCAATGCGTGAGTACCAAGCTCTTGGTGCTTGCTTGAGGCCATAAAGTGCTTTTTTCAATTTACAAACAAGGTTCTCCTTACCTTGTTCTTGAAAGCCTTGAGGTTGTTGAACATAAACCTCCTCAGTCAAGTACCCATTCAGAAAGGCACTTTTCACATCCATGTGTTGAATGTTCCATCCTTTGTGGGCAGCTAAGGAAAGAACAGATCTAATTGTTTCCTGTCTTGCAACAGGAGCAAAGGTTTCCTCATAGTCAATGCCAAATTTCTGAGTAAAACCTTTTGCTACAAGTCTCGCCTTGTGCCTCTCAATGCTTCCATCAGCATTGAATTTGGTCTTGTAGACCCATTTACATCCAACACATTTTTTTCCTTTGGGCAGCTTTACTAGCTCCCATGTATCATTATTTTTTATAGAGGTTATTTCCTCTTTCATGGCTTCTTGCCATACATTCTGAGTACAAGCCTTCTCATAGCTAGATGGTTCTAGCTGTGCATTAGTTAATAAAGCATAATTAACTACATCTCCCTTAGGATCTTGGGAGTCATCATCCCCATACATATGCAGATTTTCAAGTTTTTGCAAAACTGAATTCATTTCACTAGCTTGGCTTCTAGTGTATATTTTCTGGAAATTTTGATCCAACATTTGAAAATATGGATGATGTTGTAATGTTCTTTTTCCTCTTGATGGAGAATCAATGTCCATCGGTGAAGAACTTACTGATCGTTGTGGAGAAGGACTTGGAGTGGCGGCTGATGTACTTGATGTAGTACTCCTGCTTGGGCTTGGAGGAGGTGTGCCTTTGTTTTTCTTAGGAGGCACCTACTATATTTGTGAAGAACTTACATCTTGGGATTCATCATCTACAAAAATTCTTTGATGACCCCATTCTCCCCCTTCATCAAAAATTACATCCTTGGAAAGTACAATTTTATGTGTCTTTGGATTGTAGAGTCTATATGCTTTGGTAGACTCACAATACCCTACAAAAATACAAGCTTGACTTTTGGGATCAAGCTTCTTCCTTTTCTCATCAGGAATGTGTGCATATGCTAAAGAACCAAAAACTTTGAAATGCTTTACATTTGGTTTCTTTCCATACCACCCCTCATAAGGAGTGATTCCATCTAAACTAGAAGTCGGACTCCTATTTAGAATGTATACACTGGTTCTTACAACATCAACCCAATACATATTAGTTAGATGCTTAGTCTGAAGCATCGTTCTCGCCATCTCTACTATGGTGCGGTTCTTTCTCTCTGCCACACCATTCTGTTGTGGGGTATAGGCAGTGGTGAATTGCCTTTTGATCCCACTTGCTTTACAATATTTCAAAAATTCTTTTGAGGAGTACTCGCCTCCTCGGTCTGTCCTAAGACATTTTACATAAAACTCACTTTGTTTCTCTACATTGTTTCTAAAATCTATGAAGCAATCAAAAGCTTCATCTTTATGTTTCAAGAAATAAATCCAGCACATTCTAGAGAAATCATCTATGAAAGTGAGAAAATAGGAATTGTTTTCGATACTCTTTGTCTGCATTGGACCACAGATGTCCGAATGCACTAACTGAAGTGGATAGTTGGCTCTCCATGCTTGTCCTTTTGGAAACTTAGACCTTGAGTGCTTTCCCAAAGCACATCCTTCATAGACCTCCTTTTGTTCATTGATTTTGGGAAGTCCTGTCACCATAGCTTGAGAAGTTAGCAACTTCAAGCTGGCTGAATTAAGGTGACCATATCGCAAGTGCCAAAGCACACTTGGATTAGCTATAGCTACATTTGCAAGTTGAGCTCCCCCTGGCTCTCCAAACTTGAGGGGAAACAATCTATTCTTGGTCATTGGTACCTGTGTGATGACACGATTACAATTGTTTTTATCAAGAATGATACATTTTCCTTCATCAAAAACAAGTTTGTAATTATTCTCCATCATTTGCCCAATGCTTAGCAGATTGTGTTGAAGCTTTGGAGTGTAGTAGATGTCATTCACTTTCTTTATGCCTTCTTTCGTTGGAACCTCCATGGCTCCAATGCCTTCGACTTGCAAAGCTTTATCATCCCCTAACTTGATTCGGGATTTGTAAGTGGAATCCATTGTAGCAAAGAGTTCTTCTTTGCCACTCATATGGTTGGAGCAACCAGTATCCAAAATCCATGTATCATTTAGATTTTGTTCTGATTGTCCATAAGAAAGAAAAATATTAGAAGTTTCATCTTCTTCACCATAATTTCCATATTGACTGTTGCTGCCTTGAGAAGATTTTGACCAACAGTCGCGAGCAAAGTGACCTGGTTTGCCACAGTTGAAACAAGCCTTTTTGGACTTGTCACTTCCTCGCCCTTGATTTCCACTTCATCCTGGATTTCCACCTCTATTTTGGTTTCCACCTCTGTTCTGATTGCCTCCTCTGTTGGAATTGCCTCCTCTGTTCTGATTGCCTCTGCCTCTTCCTCTTCTCTGACCTCTGCCTTGACCTCTTCCACGTCCTCTTCCAACATTTTCATTGGATGTGAAGGCTTTATCATCGCCTCCATAGCTGGTTGAAGGAGATTCCTGTAATCTCTCTTCATGAGACATTAACGACCCGATTAATGCATCAAATGTTAAAGTGGAAAGATCTTTTGACTCTTCTATGATTATGGCTATGTGATTCCATATTTGTGGAAGTGTTCGCAACACTTTCGTTACAATTGTTTCAGGCTTAATTTCCTCACCAAGAGTAACCATTTTATCAACTACTGCCTTGACTCTGACACAGTAGTCACCTATTTTTTCGTCTTCTTTCATTTTGAGATTTTCAAAATCTCATTTCAGAGTTTGAAGCCTCACTTGCTTCACTTGATCACTTCCCTGGAATCCATCTTTCAAAGCTTTCCATGCAGCTTGTGCAGTTGTACAAGCGACTATTCTAGGGAATATACTCTTCTCCAATGCTGCTTGGAGATGATAAAGAGCAAAAGAGTTGCTCTTTTGTCCTTTTTTTCTTGTTTTCTTATCTACGGCACTTAATGTTGCCCAATCTGAGGGTTCTATGTAACCCTCTTCCACTATATCCCACAAACCTTTTCCTATGAGTAAGGTCTTCATTTTGATAGACCAGTACTCGTAATCATATCCGTTGAATTCTGGAATAGGTAAATTGTTATGTGAGGCCATAGCTGCTATAAACTAAAAAAAAACACTCTTTATTTCTCTGTTACAATAAAGCACTCTGCTTTTCAAAGAAGGAAGAAAGAAGAAGAAAAAGAAATTACAAATTGAGGTCAAGTCTGGATTGATTCACCCTTTCACTGATAGCTTGATCTTCTTGTTGTGGTGCTGCTATCACTTGATTCACGAAATTGTCTGCTACCTGTTCTTCGTCATCACTGATCAAGATTATCTCTGGAGATTCAGGTTCTAGAATTTCAATGGAGTCATTATTGCTGAATTGTGGATTTACTGGTGCTTGTGGTGCAGATTCCAATTGTTCAAATCTGCTACCGAATGAGTTATCCTCAGAGTCTGCCTCGTACCCTGAATCCGGATGTCTCTGATGTGCTATTACTGTGTTCTGCAACTGACTAAACACAGTATGTAGCCCATAAGTTTGCACTTTTTCATCAAAATTTTCAGCATTTTCTCTTACCAAAAGAGAACATAGGGCATGATAACACCCACTTGATCGTATCATCTATGTGCCTTTACAATTTCAAGTTTTCTTTTGCCTCTCTTACAAAGAAATTTTAAGCCTCTCAGGCTTGTTACAAAAGGAAAAATTTCCAGTTTTTAAAGCCTTCTGGGCTATTACAACATTTTTTTTCCACCACAATATTGATTCCTTGAATCAGGTGTAATGCTCCCTCTTTTACAAAAAATTGCCTCTTAGGCAATGTTCTCAAAAAATTTTTTTATAGTTTACTTTCAAAAAATAATTTTTAAAAAGCTATTATAATAACTTGTCATCTAATAATAAAAAAATTTGCTTTCCTTTAAAAAATTAAAAAAAAAGCAATATATTTTTAATTATTAAATAACTTTTAAAAAAATAATGAAATAAACTTTTAAAAAAAAATTGCTTTCATCCGCGAGTCGAACTCGCAACCTATGGAGAGCAACTAAGCCAATTCGGCTATACCAACTTTAGCATTTCCAAGGCATTCTCATGCCTTAAATAATTCCTCGACGTGACCACTCGAATGCTAAACACCTCAACACAAAAAAATGTCGTTGGGATTCGAAACCGCGACCATTCGAATGCCAAACACCTCCTTTGCCACTCGAGCTACAAGTCGGGTTTGGTATTAACAAGGACTAGCTTCTACTTAAAGCACGCGACGCATTTGGCAATTAAAAAAAAAATGAAATTCTTTTGTCCCACATTCACTGGGAATAGGCACTGAGAGGTGTATATTACCTTGGGCATGCACAATGCTTGTCGATTGCCTTCGGGCAATCGGCCCTTGCCCCTTTTGCCACGTCGCGTTCGAATCGCTCCTTGCCACGTCACCTTCCAATCCCTCCTTGCCACATCGCATTCGCGACCAGCCAAACCGCCACGTTGTCCTCTGCTTAGTAGTCGCCACGTGTCGCCTTGTAGTCATCCACGTCAGCCGATCTGCCACGTTGTTCTCTGCTCAGTCGCTGCCATGTGTCCTTCGCTCAGTAGCTGCCATGTGTCCTTCGATGTCCAGTCATTTAGGTCCCTTGGGTTTCGAGCCTACGGGCCCTCCTGGTCTACCTCGAGTTTTGAGCCACGTCAGATCCAGGTCCTCGTTGGCTTCGAACAGACCCTCCTCACTAGCCTCGAACAGATCCTCGCCTCGAAAATTGAGCCACCTCACGCCTCAAAAGTTGAGCCAGATCAGTCAGATCTGTCTCCTCAAAAACCGTGCCTTCCTCGGACCCTGTCCGCTCGGCTCCCAAACTACTGCTCTGATACCAGGTGTAAATTCCAAATGCTCATTAAATTAATCAGAGAAAAATACAATGCATTATATAAGGTGCTAACATATGGTTAGCGAGAATTAAGGTAGGAGAAGAGAAAACAAATTAAAATTGTAATCTAAATATCCTTGCCACCCAAAGATGTCGTCCAATGTGTCATCCACATTGCCGTCCACTGTGCTGACTAGGATGTCGTCCAATGGGGTAAAAGGTAAGGATAGAATAACCCTTTTTAACTTCCAACATGAACAAGTCATCAACCACCATTTATATTTTTGCCTTTCAATCTTGGTGGTTGTCCCAAACCAATCCACCCATGAGAGCACCTAGTCTTGCAACCATAAATTTCATTAGCAGTACCATATTCTAAACATAATATAATCAAAGCATAAAATGCAACTAAATCACATTCCTTGATAATAAATGAGATTATATATTTGATATCCACATCAATTTACAAATCAGATATCAAGAACAAGTATTGCCAAGGAGGGTCGTTACACTCTGTAAAAACATTAGTTGAAGTTCCATATAATTTCAAGCAAGTAGGGAGAAATTTACCTTCATTATTTTGAAAAATATCACCTCTACTAGCTTTTTTTGAATTTTTCAGAGGCATCATCAAAATTAATTTTGATTGAACCCAACTCTTAAACATGGAAGATTCACCGTAGATGTACACAAATCCATTGTATTAACTATATTTTTATAAATGATACTTTCACGTATATTCAAATCCTATAACCAATAGGTTAACAAAATTTTCTTTTCAAACTTGATACTTCCCATAATGAGCACCATACCTATAAATATTCTATAGGAGAGACAATAATATAATACCAAACTTGAAATGAACTTGAGATTTGTTTTAAAAAATTCTATTTTCAAGCCATAAATTCTAACAAATAATGGCCTCACTAATCCTCCACAAAACATATAGTAATTTAGCTTTGAATCAATTAATACAACGTTTCATTAACTCATTTAATGTTGATAGATCTATCCAATACTCTCTCTCTCTCTCTGAAAATATCACCAAAGGGTATTAGCAAAGAGAAAATAAAGAAGAAATTAATCTAATGTTTCTAAATATTTCTTACTACCTAAAAGGTCCATGTTATCCTCTTCTTTGTATATTTTCACTTGCATTTTAGACTACTAACCAAGGGAATTTTGTGACCCCAAGAAGTTCTTAAATGACCAAATATTTGGGAGTAGGAAATTTTGATTGCTCTAAATACTTATATCTGAACTTCATAAAAAATCCACTATCTTTTAATAGATTCTAAACCAATTCACATTTCTATGTAAAAAAAGGGTAAATAGATATCTTGTAGCATCTTTTGAATCTCATCAACTATTTATTTAAGACCCTCTCTTTCAAATAGATTGCTAACAAAAATGCATGATCTAGAATTATTGCACATATGAATATAATTTATGATATTTGAACCTTTACAAGCTAAACATGCTTGAGTTAGTTGTTGACATTTTGGATAAATAATAAGAGGATAAATATTTAACCAAGAATTATATCAAAAATTTATAAAACATGCTTTATATGAAATTAGATAAACTAATGTGTTTCCTAATCAATGCAACCTATATGATATTAAATTTTATTTTATCAAGCTTCTAGGTAGTGTTTATTTTCTTACTTATGTTATTTCATATATAGAACATAAATATTTTTGAAGTAACATTTTTTCAACTCTTTTCTTGATTTATGAATAATCTCCAACCAAGTTTTAACCCTAATGGCAAATTCATAAGTCTATAATTTTGCAAGGACACCCCTCTAGTATTTTTTCTTTTACAAAATCTATCCCACTTGTAAAGAGAAAACATAAAATTTTCCTCACTTCCTTTTCAAAGAAAATCTCTTTAAGTTTTATCAAACTCAGATATTATACCTATCGATAATCTTGAAACTAAAATTATATATATAGAGATAGATTGCAATATAGTCTTTATGAGTTATATCATTCCATCTATTACAAATAGGTTTCATGATATTGTATTAGATATGTTGGTATATTTACATACATACATTTGCCAAATATGGCTTAATCACCATCCATGTGAGGATGGTAACTACTTGGACTTCATGATCATGTGAAAGGTAGCTTGTAACTACCTTCACTCTTATTTTACTTGTGAGAGGTAGTTGATAGCTTCCTCTAACTAGCTTGTCTTCTAGTCAAGGGTGGTTTATAGCTCTCCTAACTATCTTGTCATCTAGTGAGGGGTAGTTGGTTACTACCCTAAACATAATGTTTCCTAACTATGATGGAATAATTCCTAACATTTCCCCCTTATTACATCATAGTTGAGAATTCCTTGGAGAGGAATTTTTGAATGCTTTCAAATTTGATTTGTCCATGTGGTTTGATGAATATGTTTGATCCCTACTCTATCATTCTTGCTTTAAATTTTGGTTTTGATTATTGCTTATTTTATTACTCTAACTTTTGGTTCTATCTCCATATTTTGGAATAGGGAAAAATTCCCCCCTTAGTCAACATGATTCAAATATGGTTATGAATCAATAATACTTAAGCAATAGTGTGCTTCACCTCACTTTGCTTATCATAGGTTATCAGTATGATTTTCATCTTGTGAAATGGTCACAAATATTTTCACCTTAAAGGAAGAGACATCTGCTTTCACTTGTCTTCATATATGTGAACTTTAAACTGTTGTATTTCTTTGCTTCTTCAACTATGAATGTCCAATTTTCTTATGTCCTTGCATAATCTTTAGTTGCCTAGTGCTTATTGGATATAATATACAAAAGTTTAATTTTGTTGGTAGCTTAATGCTTACCAATATAATGAAGTGCAATTAGTGAGCATTAGGTGTTGGAGATATTACATTATTTGGTATATTGAAGTACCATGGGTACTATTATAAATATTAGTTTAGGAGTGAGTTTAATATTTTTCTAAAGTATGTGTCAAATTATGGAGTGTTTTGTGTTATGTGAAAGGTGTGCAAGTATGAGTACGCAAGGTGTTAAATATGCAAGTGAAGAGTCATAGGTGATAGATGTCAAGAGTGCAAGTGAAGAGTCATAGATGATAGGTGTTAAGTATAGAAGTGAGACTCGTATGATATGTGTTAAGATGTAAATTGGGAGGTTATGTAATAATGAGAGTTTTGTCATAATATGAGGCATGTGAAGAGTAGCATTTCGTGGGAGCTATAGGAGAGAAAAAGTTAGAAGTATTATTATATATTAGAGACAAAGATTCATGCAATGTAAATTTCTAGGTAATATTTTATGATTTATAAATCTAATAGTGAAGCTTATATTGTGCAATACTTATGTTACTTATGGATGTGATTTTATGTGATTTTATGTGAGTGATATTTGATCCTGGTGAAATTTACTTGTAAAATAATTTGGCATAACTGCCAACATTGGGAAGAACACCTTCTTGGTTCTAAGAGCCACATTGATAGAAAATAAGATTGATTTCAGGAAATATTATAAGAAATATTATAGAGAAGAAGAGAGTGAAGAAGAAGAATTAGAAGCAGATTGAAGAGACTAGAACAAGAAGAGTTGCTAGAAAAGATGAGAGTGGGATGAGGAAGAGTTGTTGGACTATGAAGGAGAAGAAGATAATATAATTGTAAAAAAAAGGATTTTGAGATGAGTGGAGGAGAAAAGAAGAAGATAAGAATGTGAGGTGTGTTGGAAAGAAGCATAAGGTTTCAGAATGTTGGGTGCTTGAATTGCTAATAGAGGAACAGAGGATTGAAGGACAAATTTGAGTAAAGAAGACGTTGAAGATGAAGCTACTTGAGAGTGCATGCTATGAATAAAAGTATTGTTGGAGAGAGCATTTTAGGACTTAGAGAAAGTGAAATTCGAAAGCAGTAAGAAAGCAAAATAGTCTGATATGGATTGCTTCCATAAACGTCGAGCTTATGAAGATGAAGAATATGGCCTAGTATCGAAGCATAGAGTTGTGAATCACATAAAGAATTTAAAAGTTCCCTAGAAGTGAACAGTCATAACGAAAGCAAGTAGAGTAACAAAAGTGAGCAAATGAGCAAAGTAACATAAGCGAGCAAATTCATAATAAAAGTAGAGCATATAAAGAATTCCCTAAATTCTATTTGAGATATGGTGAACATTTAGGTAAAGTCTCATAATATTTAAAGGGTGCATTTACCTTATAAAGTTATTTCCAAGCACTTTATTGCTTTTATTCGGAGTTATAAGGTTGTTTGAGATAAAATTAAAGATATTGATAATTTAATTAAACCTTGGGAGATAAAATAAATTATTATGGAATGAATTAATGAATGGGATATATAAGGAAATTAAACATTTGAATTTTGAATTGAAATTTGAATTAATTGGAGTGTGGATTAAATTGAAATTTAAAGGTGAAATTGTGAAAGTAAATTGAATTTGGGGAATATTGAATAATTAAATTTGATTATTGCAACTAGAGGTTATAGTGGTGACAAGGAGAGAGATTCGAACCCACAAAGAGGCATAGAAAATTGTAACGCGTTACCGATTCCTCTAGTAAAAAAAAAAAAAAAAAATTGATTAAATGAAATGAAATGAATAGTGAATTGAAATTTGAAGTTTGATTGATTAATATTGAAAGAAGAAATTTGTGAAATTAAAATTTGAAATTTTGGGAGATAAAAGGAGATTAAAAGAATTTGATTGATTATTTGATGAAATTGAAATTTGAGATTTGAAAATTGAAGGAAGAATTTGAAATTAAATTTGGGAGTTATAAGAAGAGAAAAAATGAATTGAAATAAATTGCTTGATTGAAGATTAGAATTATTTCTATCATGGCAAATACTAAAATTTTCCTTTCTAAATCACAACTTTTGAAAGGACCAAATTTTACATTATGGAAAAATAAAATGAAATTAATTCTCATTGTTGAGAAACTTTGGGATATAGTAAATGGAACAAAGAACATGCTAGAGTATGAAAGTGGAATTTATTTTTTTAAGGATGATGATGCAAAATCTCTTATGCTAATCACATTTGGCATAATAGATGATATTCAACCATAAATAAGTGAAACAAAGACTTTAAAAACTGCTTGGGAAAAATTATGCAAAATATTTAAAGGAAAGAATGAAGCGACTATCTTGCATTTGCAGTCATAATTGTATTCATTAAAGGTTAATAATGGATAAAGTATAGAAATTTTCCTTCGAAGGATAGCATAATTAAAATCTAAGTTACTAACTTTGGGAGAAAAAGTGGAAGATAAGTTTCTTGTCCAAGTTACATTAAGAGCACTTCTAGAGACATTAAAAAATTTAGTCACTTCTCTTCAAGTGCTAAATAAGACCATAAAATTTGATGAATTAGTTAATGTTCTTCAAGAATATGAAGTGGAAAATCTAGTTAGAGATGAAATGACTAACAATGCTCTAATATCAAAGAAAAATGCATCAAATAATATTGCATCATCGTCACAATCTCAACCTGAATGGACAAGGAAATATTGTCACATATGCAATATAGAAGGTCATACTACAAGCTATTGTAAATATAATTATTTGAATCAAAGAAATTAAATGACTAGAACTTTTCAAATTTTTTAGCCAAGACAATATCAGTCTCGATATACACCTGTGCAACCACAATAACCAAAGGTAAAAAATAAAAAAGGAAACTTAGTTCAAGAAGTTCAAGAGACAAAAAATAAAGATGAAAATGAAATAAGGGCCCTTACGAAAAGGATTACAGACAATGAATATGAAGAAGTAATTGAGGACGAGTTTGATAAGGATGATAATGAAAATCATTTAGAAATTTCTAAAGGCACTGATGTTTGAGATAACAAAATAAAAATAACTAAAAAAGGGATAACTTTTTTTTTAAGCGAAAAACCCCTTGTGGAGCTGCCTTGGTCTGAGAGACCACGAACATGGGGTTCTACACCATCAAAGTCACCCGGAGTCGCACCCGACCCTGCCTGCACCAACATTATCAATTGAATTTTGGATACCCAATTTAGCTTTTTGGTAGGGTGGAGATTTGAACCTGGGACCTCCCTTGGAGGATTGCCCTCTCCTCTCCAACTCACCTACAACACCCGGGTTAAAAAAAAAAAAAAAAAAAAAAAAGGGATAACAAGAAAAAATGAAAGGTGTGGATTAAAATCAAGATCATTTCATAATTGCAAGATTTGTGAAAAGATCAAACCAAAAACATGTCACAAATAAAAACTCGAAATACACTACGGATGGATCAACAAATCAAAATGGAACAGGATTATGGACATGTTACAATGTTTTTATAGACACAAAGAAAGTATAACTGACATTATAGGGAAAAGGTTAATAAATTAGTGCCATAAGTTCAAACAACGTGAGATTCAAAGCCAAAGGACAAAGATAAAAATTAGCGATTGAAGACTAAAAGTCTTCACACCAAATAATACAATACAAGGGGGTGTTGGAGATTATTACATTATTTAGTATATTGAAGTACTATGGGTACTATTGTAAATATTAGTTTATGTGTGAGTTTAATATTTGTCTAAAGTATGTGTCAAAGTGTGGAGAGTGTTATGTGTTATGTGAAAGGTGTGCAAGTGTGCAAGTATGAGTGTGCAAGGTGTCAAGTATGCAAGTGAAGAGTCATAGGTGATAGGTGTCAAGAGTGCAAGTGAAGAGTCATATATGATAGGTGTCAAGTATGGAAGTGAAGATTCATATGAGATGTGTCAAGATGTAAAGTGGGAGGTTATGTAATCATGAGAGTTTTGTCATAATGTGAGTTATATGAAGAGTTGTATCTCTGGGAGTTAGAGGAGAGCAAAAGTTAGAAATAATATTATATATTTGAGACACAACTCCATGCAATGTAACTTTATATATAATATTTTTATGATTTATGAATGTAATAGTGAAGTTTATTATTGTGCAATACTTGTGTTACTTATGGATGTGATTTTATGTGAGTGATATTTGATCCTGGTGAAATTTACCTATGAAATAATTTGACATAATTGCCAGCATTGGGAAGAATTAGTCTTCCTTTCCTTCTTAATGCAAAATTCACACTTACACAAATTTAAGGAGCGTTAGGTACTACTGATAATGACCTCCTAGTACAAACTAATATATTTGGTCTTAATGATATTCTTTTATGAATATGAACCACTACTAGTCACAAAGGATCAATTCTTGAATTAGTTTGCTTTTAGTTGTTGCTTGACCTATATTATATTTTTAGAACCTTCCACATAAGATTTTTGTTAGAGTATATTACATTATTTGGTACATGCTAATGTACCCTGATGTTACCTTTATGGTACATTTGTAAATAATAGATTAGGGTTGAGTCATAATTTCGAGTGTGAGTAATATTTCCCTTTTATCTCTTTAGCACTATTAAATAAATTCGGGTCGAGGGACTAATATTGAAGCTTTCAATGTAAGTGTGAATGTGCAAGAAATGCACAAGTGTCATATAAAGTTGTAATGTGCAAGAAATGCATAAGTGTCATGTGAGTTAGTGTGCAAGTGTAAGTTGAGTCTATGTGCACAAGTATCTTGTATGTATGAGAGCAATATGTAATGTCAAGATGTGCATAAGTGTCTTAGATTAGGGTGTGTAAGTTAGAGTGTAAGATTCATGTATAGGTGTGCATACAATATAGTGTCAAGTGCTCATCAAGTATGCAAGTGATAAGTAAAGAAGCCAAGAGTCATGAGACTTGGCATATGGAAATGAATAGTTAAGTATCCAAAGAGTCACACTACTATGGCTATATTATGGAGGTAATACTACATAACTAATATATACAATGATACAAAGAGAGATATACAGTCACTAACATTACTTTGTAAGAGAAAGAGGAGTAATAAAGATTTCATACATTTTGAGCAATTAATATTGTAAGTTGTTCTTCATGCATAGTACATGAATGATTCAAGCTATTTACATTTATATTGCAACATATTATTAAGTGTTATTTGATTTATTATAAGCCTTGATATACATATTAATTTTCTCATATTATTCTACTCTTATCATTATCTTGACCTTATTATATTGTGGCTATATTATATTCGATCATATGATATTTAACCTGTAATATTAGTATTAAGGATTAAAAAGCCATCAATGGTATCAGAGCTACCACCAGAATCTGTCCAAGTTGACAAGAGTTCAACAACTATTAGAAATTGATTTTATCTAGTTTGATAAAGTCGATTTGGAGTCTATCTATTTTGAAGACAGTGAGACTCAAACTCTATATTTGAAGGTCATATTGAGTAGAAAGGCTAGAATCTTTCCACAGTTGAAGAACAACCAATGCAGACTAAGAATAAGTTATATTAATTTGTAAATCAAGTTTGAGATAGTTGATCATTCAAGGCCATTGCCAATCGTTGATACTAATAGAGGATTCAGGGACATAAATATCCTTTTTTATTGAAATTGCTACCAAATACATATTATCCAGAATATTAAGGGAAAAAATATAGTATAAAGGCTAACTGTGGTTTGGGTGCCTACATACAGGCCTGAACACCCAACAACCATCGAATCCATGATAAATTTACCTCTAACAGGTACAAAGCAAACACAGGTGTTTCACAAGGCCACATAGGATATCCTTCACCAAAAATAAGCACAACCAAGACCACACTCATACCCCCACTACTGTATTACAACATGAGGTCTTGAAGGATCAACACAAAGGAGAACTAAGAAATATTGTGATACTTAGGGTACTTGACTTCAAGCATTGGAAGTGAACAACCACACAAGTGATCCCCTGGTGGTCCATATCAAAAATTGAGATATCCCTAGTGGTTGTCATGGGGATGAAAAATCATGCCATCACTAGGACTCAAAATATATATTGATATAAAACTAAATGACTAGAGACTACTGGGTTGCACCCTCTAATGGACCGCCTACACACTATTTGTTGAGGAGACTACTGCACTCTACCAAAACAAAAACTTCAAGGGAGTAGCCATGCTAGGAAAACATCTGCTAAGGAGAAGAGTCTAAGTGACCCTTCTCCACCTCATGTTGTGATGGGAGCCTAATATGAGGACTGGAATGAGTATCATTGGCTTATAATTCCACTTGATCCAAATGCTTCATCAAGTGTGCATGATTATGCATCACTGAGCTACGTTGCTCGGTTAATTCACCTACCATGTTCTTTAATCTATATATTCCATCCAAGCTATGAGATGAGGTATCATAGATATACCTCTTTAGAGCTGTGATTTCTTCTTGTAGTGCTTTCTCCTTACGGGTGCAACACACTAACTCAACTTACAACTAGAATTTTACAATAAAGATGTTAGCTACTGAGAGATTAGAGATATCTTCTTGATCAATGTCAAAAATGAATTTGCACTGAGTCTTCCAAATATGAAAGATGAAAACTGCCTTGGTAATGGAGAGAATAATTTATTTATTGGGCATTAGATTGATCCCCAATAAGGCTTGATCCTTTGTCATAGGTATTGGTAAAGGATAAAGCAATTGTTGCGCTTCACACCAAATATAGTGGGCACGAACACAATTCCAAAATAGATGTTGTATTGTCTCTTAAAAACCATAAAATGGCAATCACCTTGCCCTTGGCCCATATATTTCATCCTACTACGAGTAGGTAGGCCTTGAATGACTACATTCCAAAGAAGAATCTAGAACTTTCCTTGAATTGGGGTAGAGTTGATCAACTTGAAGGTTCTCACCCAAGTGGCCCAACTTAGCTCTAAGTTCCATTTTTTATTGAGCATATCTACAAATTGTTGACAATTCATAGGAAGCAGGGCTTGGTACCAAAACTTAAGGGTTGGTTGCTTGAAGTCATGATTACCAAACCATTTCCAATGAGTCCAATAGGGACTAGCTTCCAGTGGAGAAGATAGAGGTTGGGCTACTTGGGAGGTGCTGAAAAGGATCTGCATAATCACTGCTTTATCAATAAGGTAGAGCTCAAATTTTGACTATATTTTCTTATAGTTTTTCCATGAGGACTTAGAAAAGTTTCAATTGTCACCCATCAGATATAGATATCCCTTAACATTGATTTCACAAGAAAGTTTGGGATTCAGGGACATAGATATCCCTTGACATTAATTATTGCCAACTCAAAAGAAAGTTGAATATATAGGGATATTCAAAGCACCTTGACATTATATTGTATTCTCTTATAAGGAGGAGAATCATATTGAGTTTTTAGGTTTTACCTAAGATATTATATATTTTAGAAAAGAGTTGTAGGAGAGAAAGCAATAGAAGTATGAGAAGCTTCCTATAATAGATAGAGAAGAGTTTCAACTTCTAAGTGTAAAGAGAAGAAAGCATATTGAAGAGAAGAAAGATAACAACATATTGAGAAGCATTAAGAGCTTCCTAAGAGAATAGATAGAAAGTAGAACATAAATAAAGAAGATTGATCTTAAAGAAGGATAAAGAAGCACCTAGCTTACTTTATATAGCTTCAAGTAGTGGATTAGAATCTATAGTAGATAAGAGCTACAAGATATTAAGAAGATTAAGGTCATAAAGATATTGATCTTGACATAGGCTCACGAAAGCCATTACATAAAGAATATAAGAAAGATATTCAGGTCATCTAGACCTTGACATTGGTCCAAAAGGATATTATAGAAAGAATATTCAGGTCACAAAGACCTTGATATTAGCTAAAGATGTCTATATAGAAAATAAGAGAAGAGACTTGTATATAGAATTAGAAAGAGGTTCGTATAGAGGATAGAGGTTTGTATAGAGGAAAGCAAACAACCATTATAGAAGAGTCTCATACAGTGAAAAAGGAAAGGAGATATATTTAGAATAAGAAGAAAAGGCCCAAGTTCTAATATATTTATATAAAAAATTATACTACAAAAAAAGGAAAGGTTCAAATACAAAGAGAAATATTATTGAAGAAAGGTTCATTGAAAAGGAAGAGGTCAACATAGAAAGGAGTAAAAAGGATCTAAAATTCAAGTGGAAGTAGAGAAATATCTAAGGGAAATGATCTATATTATTCAATAGAAGTTAAACTAAGGAAAAAGCTAAGCAAAACAACTATTCGACTCATATAAGTGCAGAAAAGAGGGAAATCCATCCATAGTAGAATATAAGCTATCTTGCCCACACTAGTACAAAGTAGATATGAACATGAGCCATCCGATCCATACTAGTACAATGTAGAGTAGAACATGAGCCATCCAACCTACACTAGTATAGAGCAAAGAAGAAGATGAGCCATTTGGTCTACACTAGTATGGAACAAAGGAATGTAAGCCATTTGGCCCACTCTAGTGAAGAGAAATTTGAGTCATTTGGTTCACATATTGGAACAATATATTTGTAACTAGAACAACAACAAAATAAGTTTATGGTTAGCATCCAAGAGTATCAATACAACCAGAAAACATCCATAATACTCTCCTCATAGTTGAACATCTAAAAAACTAAGGGGAGTCAAAACATTCTCAGATAGCACAAAAGGTATAGTAATGATGCAAGTAAAGTGAAGGTCAAGCATCTAATCCTGACATGTCTAATGATAAGAGTAGTCTAAGTTCCAAGTAGCAAAGGGAATAACCTAACATAAATGCCAAGTAGAAAAAAGAGGATAACCTAACATCAAAGTGCCAATAATCTAATGTTTGAGTGCCAAGCATAAAGAATAAAATATAACGGTTATAGGAACAACCTGAGTGTCTAAAGGAGAAGCTAGAACATGAAGGACATAATATGAGCATCTAAGAAAGAAGTTTGAGTGAAATCTAAGCAGAGTGAATAGGTAGAAATATCTCGAGGTGAAACATCTCCATGCAAGCTCACACGTGGAGAAACATTTCTATATATCTTCAAGTTAAAAAGAAGGATTGATAAAGCACGTGCAACTAGAACAACAACAAGGAAGACATGTGCATGCAAAGACCGAGTTTAAAAATTGGTGAAATTAGGGTTATTTAAATTCAATTTAATTTTTGATCTTCTCTAAAGTTTATGCTAGGAGGAGTAATTTTTGAAGTGTGAAGTTTATTAGAGTTTTTTGAGTTATAATTTTTTTTAAGTTTTTTATAGGATGGAGTAATAAGGTAATTAAGGATAATATAGTTTTATAAATTTCTTTTTATAAGATTAGGAGTAATAAGGAATTTATTTGTTTTTGAAAGTTTTTTAATAAGGTTGGAGTGATAAGGAATTCAACTAGTTTATTTTTTAAAGTTTTAAAGTTTGAAGTTTATTAAAGAATATTAAATTAAGTTATATTTTTGAAAAAGATTGAAAAAAATGAAGAATATTGAGTTTTTTCAAATTTACTTATTTGGGAGATAAAATGTTTTCAACACCAAAACTTAAGAAAACATAAATTTGTAAAATTTCATATTAGTTTCTAAAACTAGGGAGACAAGGTTTACTACTTCATAGGAATTAAATTAGAAACTTTGATTTATTTAAACCTAGGAGATATAAGGTATCCTACAAAGGATTTTTTGAATGAGTTCTATGTTTAACTAGAAGTTTTGCCTTTTTGAGTCTCAACTTTTGAAAGGAACAAAATTTTGCTTCATGGAAAAACAAAATGAAATCAATTTTAGTTTTGAAATAACTTTGGGATATAGTTAGTGCAACAAAAAAAAAACCTACTAAAAATGCAAGATAAATTCAAATATTTGAAGAAGGTGAAGCCAACACACTTATGATAATAATGTTTGGAATAATTGAAGAAATACAACCTTATTTAAATGGAGCCAAAAACTTCTACAGAAGCTTCAAATACTCTATGCAAAATATTTGAAAGGAAAAATAAAGCTACTATTCTTAATCTTCAATCTCAATTATACTCCTTAAAAGTTAATAGTGGTGAAAGTATTGAACTATTTCTTCGAAAGGTAGCAAATATAAAAGAAAAGCTATTAAATCTAGGAGAGAAAGTAGAAGATAAATTTCTTGTTCAAGTGATATTGAGAGCACTTCCAAAAAGCTACAAACATCTAGTCACATCTTTGTAAGTTTTAAGCAAAGAAACTACATTTGATGAATTAGTCAATATTCTTCAAGATTATAAAGTAGAAAATTTAGTCAAATATTAAATAACTAACAATGCCTTGATATAAAAAGATAATACACAAGGCAATATTGCTTCAACTCCACGATATAGATCCAAATGGAATACAATTTATTGTCAAATATGCAAGAAAAAGGGTCATAGAACAATTTTTTGTAGATATAATCAAAGAAATCAAGGAAATAATATGAACATGAATCAAAGTGGTCAAACAAATAAGTCAATACAACAAAGGCAATATCAATCTCAATACAATTCTCAACATCAACATCAATTTCAACCTCAACATTTTCAACATCAGTACCATTCTCAATGTCAATATGGTCATCAACAACAACCACAATTACAGTATAGAGAGGGAAACCAAAAAGGAAACTTAGCTCAAGAAACTCATGAAATTCAAGAGTTAGAAGATACTACTGAAGAAAATGAATTCAAAGCTCTCTCAACAAAATTGATAATCAATAAAGATGTATTTCTTTCAAAGAATTATAAAGGTACTAACTTTGCAGTTATAGAACATCAGGATATAGGAAGGCAATATGATAAGACCAAGACAAAAAATAATAGAATGAAGAAGTAGAAGAAGAGGATCAAAAAAATTAAGAAGAAAGCAATAAGAAAAAATAGTAAGCACATGTCCTAGGATCACTTGAAGATTGAAGATAAAGACGAAGACCATGATTGGAGACTAAAGTCTTCAATAACCAAATAATGTAATACATGGGGATGTTAGAGTATATTACATTATTTGGTACATGCTAATGTACCCCTTGGTACCTTCATGGTACATTTGTGAATAATAGATTAGGGTTAAGTCATAATTTAGAGTGTGAGTAATATTTCCCTTTTATCTAAGTGTGAATGTGAAGGAAATGTAGAAGTGTCATGTAAAGTTGTAATCTTTAGGAAATGCACAAGTGTCAAGTGTGTTAGTGTGCAAGTGTAAGTTGAGTCGATGTGCACAAGTGTATTTTATGTATGAGAACAATGTTTAATTTAAATATGTGCACTAGTATCTTAGATTAGAATGTGTAAGCTAGAGGAGTGTAAGAGTCATGTATAGGTGTACATACAATATAGTTTCAAGTGTTCATCAACTATGCAAGTGTAAAGTAAAGAATCCAAGAGTCATGAGAATTGACATATGGAAAGGAATAGTCAAGTATCCAAAGAGTCACACTACTATGGCTATATTATGGAGGTAATACTCTATAACTAATATGTACAAGGATATAGAGAGAGATATACAATTACTAGCATTACTTTGTAAGAGAAAGAGGAGTAGTAAAGATTTCATATATTTTGAGCAATTAATATTGTAAGTTGTTCTTCATGCATAGTGCATGAGTGATTTAGGATATTTAAATTTATATTGCATCATATTATTGAGTGTTATTTAATTTATTATAAGCCTTGATATACATATTAATTTGCTCATATTGTTCTGCTCTTATCATTATCTTGACCTTATTACATTGTGGCTATATTATATGACATTTAACCTATGATATTGGTATTAAGGCTTAAAAATCCATCGATGGTATTAGAGCTACCACTAGACTCTGTCTAGATTGACAAGAGTTCAACCACTATTAGAAATTGATTTTATCTAGTTTGATAAATTTGATTTGAATTATGTCTATTTTAAATATAGTGAGACTCAAACTCTATATTTGAAGGTCATATTGAGTAGAAAGGCTAGAGTATTTCCATGGTTGAAGAATAACCAGTGAAGACTAGGACTCAACTATATTAATTGGTGAATCAACTTTGAGATAGTTGATCATTTAGGGCCATTGCCAAACCTTGACACTGATAAAGGATTCAAGGACATAGATATACCTTGACATTGATTCCAGAATAAAGTTTGAGATTCAGAGAAATTGATATCCCTTGACATTGATTATTTCCAACTCACAAGAAATTTGAAGATACATGGACATTCAAATCACCTTAACATTGATTATTGCCAACTCAAAAGAAAGATAAATATATAAGAACATTCATGTCACCTTGACATTATATTGAATTATTTGGTAAGGAGGAGAATTATATTGAGTTCTTAGATTCAACCTAAGACATTATAGATTTTAGAAGAGGATTATAGTAGAGAAAACAAAAAAAGTGTGAGAATATTCCTACAACAGATAGAGAAGAGTTTTAGATTCTAAGTGCAGGGAGAAGAAAGCATATTTATAACAACAAAAAACTACCAACCCAATTTTTTTTGAAGAGCACATACAAAATATAGGCTCTCAAGGGAGACACCCTCATAATAAATAATTTAGCATATAAGGCTTTACCATATTTTTGTTCTAAGTCACTACAAACGATACTCAGTGGGTAGGAGAGGCCAACTCCTATAACTTCTAGGGTTCACCTTACTAAACATACACATTTAGAAGGATGTCTTAAGTGATATCTACACCTTTCCTATATCTTTATTAGTATAGGACCATGTGATCATGATGTAGGGATTATACTTTAAGGTCCATAACACATAAAGAAGGATGTCAATTCCCTAACTTGACTCTAGCTGCTCCTATAAAGGTTATTCGATGTAATGCCTTGGTACTTAGGTACCATGCCTCTATGGGCTAAGGTTATTGTCACTTTGACGACAACTAACATGATCTCTATATCCTACATGATCAAGGAGTCACCACTATTGTCTTGTGAATAGGTTTTCCCACACACTCGATCCTACTTGATCAAGGTGTGACTACTCACAAGTACCTTGGATATTGTATACACACAACTCCTTCTAGGTTCATGAGATCCTAGCTATTGCATTCTCACAACTCCTTCTAGGATTCTCAACTACTTGGCTATTGCATTCATGCAACTCCTTCCAAGATTGGATTTCATGGTTTACAAGAGGAAATTCTACCCACCCCAAGGATAGATAACAACCACTAATTACCATAAAGCTAAACCAAAGTGTTAAGCACATTGCAATATTCATCTCAAAGATAAGGCATTATATAAAGAATATTCCTCTTAACCATAAACCAAATTATGCTCTTAACAAAAGTTGAATCTTAAAAATTTTCCATCAACATATAAGTATTACAAGATAAACAATATCTCTAACATAGGCATGCATCTCAAATAATTAATGGAACACATTAATAACCATCTCCAAAGGTTACTCAAGAGTGCAAATCCAAGTTAAAACAATATCATTTGTACAACATTCAAATGCTTAACTTAAAAATATAAGATCTCAAAGTTCCACACTTAAAGCAATAATATTCAACAAGATTAAAGCATCTCTCATTGCATAAAGGAAGCATCATAAACCATATTTGGATACAAGAGTTAGCAAAATAATTTTTTACTATTTTACAATATCAATTGGTAGAGCTTATGATCATCTTCGAAGGTCTTCTATCAACTAAGTCCGCAAACTTATTTTATGGGAAACCAACCACCAATTATGAATCTTACTTAGGGATCATAACAAATTTATATGCAATGCAACTTAGCTTATGCCTTAATCTATTATGCAAACAACCATGCACATAAAGCAAGCAATAAGAACAAGCATCCATTTTAAAGCAATTAAAAGTTAAATCATTCTATAGCAATCCAAGAGAAGCCCATACTTCTCTTTTACAATGATCCCTTAATCCACATAGATATCATGAATCATCATAAATATTTTATTCTCAACCAAAACAACATTTAAACAATCCAAGAGAAGCCCATACTTCTCTTTTACAACGATCCCTTAATCCACATGGATCTCAAGAATCATTATATTATTCTCAACCAAAACAACATTTAAACAATCCAAAAGAATCCCATACTTCTCTTTTACAATGATCCCTTAATCCACATGGATCTTAGGAATCATCATAAACATTTATTTCCAACCAAAACAACATTTAATCAAACCAAGAAAAGCCCATACTTCTCTTTTTTCAATGATCCCTTAATCCACATAGATCTCAGGAATCATTATAGATATTTTATTTCCAACCAAAACAACATTTAATCAAACCAGGAGAAGCCCATACTTCTCTTTTACAATGATCCCTTAATCCACATAGATCTCATGAATCATTATAAATATTTTCTTTCCAACCAAAACAACATTTAATCAAACCAGGAGAAGCCCATACTTCTCTTTTACAATGATCCCTTAATCCACATAGATCTTAGAAATCATTATAAATATCTTCTTTCCAACCAAACAACATTTAATCAAATAACTGAAGCACACTACTACAATTATTTAAAGCACAAGCACCCAGTTAAAAGCCTAGTAAACACATATACTTTTAACATTCACTCGAATAAAAGTGCTTTAACAAAACCTCAAAGCATCTTTAATATTTATTCAAATCAATTGCTTCAATCAAGCAAAAATCAAAGCACTATTAATATTAATCCAAACCTAATGCCTTAATTACCACAATAATAAGACAAAGCATTATTAATATTAATCTAATCCTAATGCTTTATTACAACAATAATAGTCAAAGTATTAATAATATTACTCCAACCCTATTGCATTATTACCACAATAATAATCCAATCATTAATAATATGAACCCAAAGTACATTAATAAAATATTATAAAGCACATTAACAAGCTTAATGAATGAGCACAAGGAAGAACAAGACTCTGAATAAATCTCAGTCAAGCTTAAACTACCAATGCTAAAAAATATGAGCTCTTAAAAACCATAGCCAAGCAAAGGAATGCGTAGGAACACCTAGGCTATGGCTCACACAACCCTAAAATTGGTGCACACGAAATAAGGTAAACATAGCTCAACCAATATGCAGGATTAGAGAAGATTTACTGATGTCAGGTTGTCGTAGGTCAACCAAACAACCAAAAAAACTAGAGGTACACAACAAAATATGAAGCTTGAGAAAAGACAACGTGCACAAAAAATACTATGAACATGTAGGAAGGATGACCCACAACACCACAACTTGCAAAGATAAAGGTAAGCTAAACTAGGCCAAGCATAGCCAAGGGAGAAATGTAGATCAACACCACCAATGCCACAAAAAGAAGATCAATAGGGGTTTCACAACATAAAACCAACATGCCACAAAGGTCTAGATCAAACAACAAAGGGTAGAAACAACAAGCCAAAGAGAATAAACCAAGAAAGCCTTCCTCCAAACATAAAAACTAGAGAAGCACCTGGTTAACTAATGCCTCTCTACTCTAGAATGCCTCCTCTCTCATTGCCTTCGAGCTTCCTTTTCTCTTGTGAACCTAAAACTTCAGTTCCCCACCAACTTCGAAATAAGGGTGAAGCCTCCTCAACATGGATGGAGGGTCCCCCATTATAACATCTAAGAAGACATTACATAAAATATCTTTGCCACCCTTATCACCCTTAGGGTAGCACGCTTCTTAATGAGCCACCAACATGCTTATAAAACCATTTGCCTTTTTATTTATTTAAATAATTAATTTATCCTTAAAGTCTTAATATTAGTAGGCTATATAATACTTTTTCTTACCTAAAGTATTAAATCCATTAATCAAGTAAATTAATTAAACCAAACTATAGGAATACCAAACAAAACTTAACAGAGCTTAAGTAAAACATGGACAAACATAGGAATGCACTCATATTTTATTCCCACCATTGTTTTATCCTCAAATGGATGATCTCCTTTAAGATAAAAGAATGCTATTGTCGACCCATTTTAAGGAGGCTCATTACAAGTAACTTCTTGGTCTAATGGTGTGAATCATGAGAATAAACAAAATGCAATGCATCTATATGAAGAGTAATTTTTTTGTTACCCTAAGTTGTCAATGAACAAGCCATCATCATTATTTACCTAGGTATCCTTCATAGTAAGTGGTTTACCCATAGGTACTTTAAGAAGAAGTTCCAAAAAAAGAACAAAAACAACAATAATGCTAAAAAACCACAACCTCTGAAACAAGCAGGATCACCTCCTACCAATGAGAAGGATAAGCCAGATCAAGGGATAGGTCAGAATCATAAACTGGGATGCTATGATTATGGTGGTCCACATTATGTGAGGAATTGCCCACTTCGTGTAGAATCTAGAAAGAAGGCCAATGAAAAGGGCCACAAGATCTATGCAGGCATCAAGAACCAGTTTCTGGAAGGACATGCAACTGCTTTACTTATAAATGGTAAAATCTATGGAAAAAATGTTAATATTCTTATAAATAGTGTAGTTACAGATAATTTTATTTCTAGTAGCATAATAAAGGACATGATGGAGAGACCTGGATCTTTGGCATAAGGGTGGAAAGTGGAGTATGGGTTAGGTCAAACCTACTCCGTGGACCAATACTTCCCCACAACTGAAATTTCTCTACCACTAGCTCTACCATTTGGCACCTATATGTAGCACCGCTACATGCCTTCGACATCATATTGGGCATAAATTGGTTAAAGGCTCACAAGGCTTTGATCAATTTCCAACATCGATGGATCGAGTTCACTAACGATAAAGATGAAAGGGTGAAAATGGTTAGTGAACAAGGTTTCTTTAAGCCCATGCTATTGCCTGCAATGCAACTAAAGAAGGCCATAAGGAAAGGGAGTATGGTCTATGCGGTCAAATTAAAAGAAATTGAAAATTTTAATGAAGAGGAAGCATTAAAAAGTTTCCCAATTCTACAAGAATATAGGGAAGTGTTTACCTCATAACTTCCTAGGATGCCTCCCAAGTGACAATTTGACTTCACCATTGATCTAGTACCAGGCGCATAACCCATCCATATGACTCCTTATAGAATGAACCCTATAGAGATGTGAGAGTTGAAGGTGCAAATTCAAGAATTGCTTGACAAAGGGTTAATCAAAACAAGTGTGTCTCCATGGGGTGCATCGATACTATTTGTAAAGAAGAAAGATGGTTCATTGAGGCTTTGTATAGACTACATGATGTTGAACAAAGCCACCATCAAGAACATATATTCTTTGTCAAGGATAGAAGATCTATTTGATCAACTTAAGGATTCCACCATATTCTCTAAAATTGATCTGAAATCATGATATCATAAGTTGAGGATCCGAGATAAGGATACTCATAAAAATACTTTTAAAACTCGGTATAGGCACTATGAGTTCACTGTCCTACCATTCGGGTTGACCAATGCACCAACTACGTTCATGAATTTGATGAATAGTGTTTTTAGAAATAAGTTGGACCGATTTTCTTTTTGCATTTTTAGATGAAATTCTAATGTATTCCCGTAGTAAATACGAGCATGATAAACACTTGAGGATCATGCTAGAGCTATTGGAGAAAAATAAACTCTATGAGAATCTCTCCAAATGTGATTTTTATGTGCTGCAAGTACACTACTTGGGATATATTAACTCCATAAATAGAATTGTGGTAGATCCTTAGAAAATTGAGACCATTTTGAATTGGCCACCTCCCACTAATGTAACAGAAGTGAGGAGCTTCATGGGATTGGTTGGGTATTATCAAATGTTTGTGAAGGATTATTCTAAGATAGCCTCCCCAATAACAAATATTCAAAGGAAAGGAAAGACATTCATATAGACAACCAAATGTGAAGCTACCTTTCAATTGCTTAAACAAAAGCTCACCTTTGCTCCCATACTAAAAATTGCAAAACCCCAAGGCAAATTTTTAGTATGCACAGATGCTTCTTTCGAAGGATTGGGAGGAGTGTTATCCCAAGTCGAAGCAATGGTGGCATATAAATCAATACAGCTCAAGAAACATGAGTTTAACTATACCACACATGACTTAGAACTACTTGTCGTGGTACATGCCTTGAAGATATGGTGACACTACCTTGTGGGTAGACCCTTTGAATTGAGAACTAATCACCAGAGTTAAATTATATCTTTACTCAGCCCTTGCTAAATGCTAGATAGAGAAGGTGGATTGATTTCTTGGCTGAATATGATTTTGGCATAGAGTATATCAAAGGTAAATAAAACAAGGTCGTCGATGCCTTGAGTAGAAGAAGGCACATTACTACACTAAATTGAATTCATATAGATCTTATGGACCAACTAAAGCAAGTTCAATCCTAGGATCAACAATGTATTGAATTCCATGCCAAAATGGCATAAGATCCTAAGATAGTTGAGGATTATAATTATAAGTATGGACTTTTGTATTTCAAGGATTGGGTAGTCATCCCTGAAGTTGGTAATCTAAGAAGGATGATCATGAGGGAAGCTCATCGATCTCCATCCTCCGCTCATTTGGGAGGGGCCAAGATGAGGGAAAACATGAAGAAAGCTTTCTATTGGCCTGGTATGAAGAAGGATGTCATCAATTTTGTTGCTCGATGTTTGGAATGCTAGAAAGTGAAGGTAGAATATAAAAATCCAACAAGACATTTGTATCCACATGATGTGCCCATGCAAAAATGGTAAGTGATATCAATGGATTCATAGTTAGATTACCTAAGACTAGGTACCAACATGATGCGATACTTGTTGTGGTATAAAATCTAACCAAAGTAGCACACTTCATACCCAAAAGCACAAAGTATGATGTGGTAACAGTCACCAATAGATTCACCAAGGAGATCTTTCGGTTATATGAATTTCCTAAAGTGATCATCTCTGATCGAGATTCTAGGTTCACCTCTGACTTTTGGTAAGCCCTCCATCATGCAATTGACACTTCTCTAAATATAAGTTCTACTTACCACCCAGAGGTCGACAGATAAACTGAGAGAGTCAATCAAGTCTTGTAAGACATACTTTGCATGTACTACATGGATCAAAAGTAGCAATGGGAAGACTTCCTACCTTTAGTAGAGTTTTCCTACAATGATGGATACCATGATTCTCTAAAAATGATTCCTTTTGAGGCTTTGTATGGTCGGAGGTGCAGGACACTTGTGTCATGGGATAATCTAGAAGATCGGGTCCTTATTGGGCCAAATACACTCAGGGAAATGGAGGAACAAATGAGGGTAATCCATCAAAGGATTAAGGAATCTTCAGATCATTAGAAGAGTTATGCTAAATCGAAGTGGACCCTATGAGAGTTCTCTAATGGAGACAGGGTATTATTGAGGGTAAAACCTATGAAAAGTGCCATCAAGTCAATAAAAATAGATTCTAGATACATTGGACCATTCACCATCCTATAAAGGATCAATATTGTTGTCTATATACTCGAAATACCATCAAATATGGCAAAGATCCATGATTTTTCCATGTATCCCTTCTTAGGAAGTATATTGTTGATCCTAATCATGTTTTGAATGTCTCAAAGTTGTAGATGGTGGATTCAACATACATTGAAGTGAAACCAGTAAGAATCCTCGAGTTTCATTCCAAGACCATGAGGAAGTGAAACATAGAGCAGTGCAAGGTCTAGTGGGACCTATATTCTGAAAGAAATGCCATCTATGAAAGGGTGGAGGACATGAGGAATGGCTTTCCTTAATTATTTGAAAAAATGTGTAATATTGTTTTAGTTAGAATTTGATGCATAAATAGATACTCTGATAGAAATACTTATGCATTAATGATGGTATGTATGCACTGATTTTTATTGTATTATCGTATGATAATATTTATGCTTTATGCTTTGATCTTACCATGCAAAGAAATTATTGATGAATGTTTTTCATGCATGTATATATGTTTTATTTCTTGAAGAATATGGTACTGCCGATATTTTATTGTATCATAGATCCAGGAGCTCTTGTGGGTGGAAGAAGTTTACCTTCTCATGAGAAGGAGTTGTTCGACCACTAGGAATGAGATATTGTAAAAAGAGAAGTGATGATGATGACAACCCATGGGTAACATTGATAATTACCTGCATATAGGTATACTCATGACTGCACCATTGGGCAATGATGTCTAAGACTAGCCTCCTACATATGATGGTGATAGCTAGCCTATCTTAAAGAGGTTGTCCACAAGATAAAACAATGGTGTGGAATGCTGAGATTGCATGGCTGTCTGTGATTGCAATTTGGTAAAAAATCATTATGATTGTTTGCTTCCTTTGCTATGTTTGATTATGCATTAATGTTTTATTGTTTGCTAACTATGGAACCACAAGGGACCGCGTTAATTATAAGGGGGGAGTATGTCACATCCCACCTCGATTGAACCCTTTATGTTTGGAAAAAGAAATAGGACTAATGCTTGATTTGAGAGGGCATAGAAAATATTTTAAATTTTCAAGGTATTGAAAATAGTGGTGATTTATTTAATATTTTTGAAGATATATCTAGAGAAAGAAATATCATATATTTTATTAGAAAAAGGAGTTTCCATGTAAATTAAATTACAAGTGTGTTTGGTAATTTAAAATAGTGTTAAAATACTTTGAGAGAAAGTATTTTGGTTCTAAATACTATTAAGAGCTATGAGAAAAAGAATTTGTACTCACAAGCTCTAGAAGGGATTTTAAAATTATTTTTAGTCTCCCTAAGTCCTCAAAACACTATTACTACCCTTTGAGGCATCATGTCCTCAAGTCCTCTAAGCTGCAGAAAAACACTATGCATACATCACCACCCACTTGACCTCTCCAACAGGTCATTACCTAATCTTCCCTTTACCTTTTGGGAAGGCACCCCTGAGTGCTATAAATAGCCACCATGGATTAACAAAAAAGGGGGAGCTAAGAAAAAAATCTGCAAGAAGTATTGTTAGGAAAACTTGGGCTTAGGGATTATGCTCTTCACCTTTTGGGTGAATCAAAAACCAAACAACCTCAAGTCTTAAGACATTTGGTCAAACTTGTTTGATATATTTAAACTTTGGCTTAGGGATTATGCTCTTCACCCTTTGGGTGAATCAAAAACCAAACAACCACAAGTTTAGAAAATATTTGGTCAAGACATACATAGGAGGATACACATAAGGGAGGATGGGTTGACTAAAGGGGAGAAGCCTAGAAGTTGTCAAGAGGAGCTTTGATAAGGTCGGATTTATTTTAAATTTTCTTTCCTGATAGTTGCTTTATAACTTTATATACATTGCTTGTAATCATTAGGAGTATAGTTTATACTTTTGGATCGAACGAAAATAGCATGTATGTTGAATGTTATATAAATGGGATTGGATAAAATATGAGCTATATCCATTCTTACATCCGAAAAGATATCTCCTCAACTTCGACACCAAGTCCAACATCGACATTTACCCCTAGGCACATCGATCTACATTTCTTTCCCCCTTGATGTCAATAGTCAAGACACCCTGTAACGGTAGGATTCATAGATGATCTTGACGACCATACTATATGAAACATTTCTTTGACTCTACGAGGGTATGGATTTTATAAGAGAAGAACTGGTAGGATCTCATCGACACCCTTGCCAATGATGGACCTAGTGTGTTATAACCTACCATTGGACTCACCATATTCCTTGAGCACTGTAGATTGGCCTACCATAGGCCATAGTGCAAAAATTCTAAATGTAGCCTAATCGCTACTCCTCTGGTCTATGATGACATCGTGGATGTAAAAGTCTAAACCATGGTGTTTGATCAAGATGCCTTTACCTTGGATTAATAGTGCATGACTTACGATCATGTGGTGAATAAGAGTGAAGCTCTTTAAAGTAACCTCGATTAGAACCATCTATTGTGCATAGTATCACATTACAGTCATGTCAAACTGAAAGAGAGTTCACATTCTATCACCTATGATTGATGACTACCCTCTATCCAGGGAAGATCCCAGATGTGCAAGTCCAAGTATTTAGACCCTATCAGTTGCTCAAGCAATGGTGTGCACCGTTGAGCCACCATGTAGCAATGGTCATAGTTGTGCCGATAATAATGAGAGCCTTTGATGGTATTTTCCAAAGAACCTGGGGATCGAGGGTTATATTGATCTCAGCACCGTAATAGTTTGGAGGTCAACATAATACTTACCCCCATAGTTGGATGGAATAGAGTAAAGCCTTGTAAACAAAAAGGGAGAGCTAAAGGAGCTTACATCGATAAACCCCTTATTGATCCATGTGCATGTTCTGGATAGCATCCTATCGCTCGTCTTTAGTACCTGTGTTTGTTGAGAAACACAGTAAGTATGTTTATGGACAATAGATGAAAACCCCTTAAGAAAATAATCACCCATCGATTATGAGTCGAAAACCCCTATGATCCTTGCTAAATCTTGTTTAAAATGGTGAAATATTACACCATGGACAAACAATCCTCAACCAAGGTTTGTGATCAAAATAATTTGGCAATAAATTTATGAGCATGTCACTTATTACATTCGGTATGATGTCATCGAGTGATTATGAAGATATTTAAACTTTGGAAACAAATGTTTATGGTAATATCTAAATTTATAGGCCATGTTGTTTGATGAACTTTGGTTTTTAATTGCTATTAAACTTAGCAAGTACTTTGGATAAAAAGTAAACCATTGATCATAATGAGGATTATGGAACAAATTTTTAGGAGAAAATTTGTGTATTCTGAAACATATAGTGGGAGTAATATTTGTACAATTTGTATAAGTCCCTTAAAAAGGACAAAGGGTATTGTGGTGAAATATTTTATGCAAACCATGATAAATACTTGCTTAAGAATTTGAGATAAGTAAAGATATTTTTAATAACTATAGCTTGTCTTTGATGAGAAATTGGGTAATAACACCCATTTGCTAATATTGTACCTATAGTATGTCTCTTGTGACAACTAAAAAGGGGCCAAGAATATAAAACCTATAGTGTAATCTCATGGGTAGATTACAAGACCAATCATAGCTAAACTTGAGCAATCTAGGTGATAGATTGCAAGAGAGTTGTAGCTAACCTTGGGTAACTATAGTATGATCTTAGTGATAGATCATGTGATAACTTGGTAGCCTAAAGGACTATAGATTACAATACAAATTAGAAAATACATTCATAAAGGAACTATAGTATAACCATAATGATGGATTGAAGAACAAATCTGATTTATACCTTGTGATAGGTTATGGTTAAACCCTTGGAAGAAGTTGTAAAATTATAACTAAATCCATCAGATTGAATGATATTTTTGTGTGAAGAAATATGAGATACTTGTGAAAGTATGATTTTTTGAGGAAATATGAGATACTTGTGAAAGTATGAATGATTAAATGTTATTTATGTTTGAGGAAATATGAGATACTTGTGAAAGTATGAATGATTAAATGCTATTTCTATTTGAGGAAATATGAGATACTTGTGAAAGTATGATTGATTAAATGTTATTTTTGTTTGAAGAAATATGAGATACTTGTGAAAGTATGATTGATTAAATGTTATTTCTATTTGAAGAAATAAGAGATACTTGTGAAAGTATGATTTGTTTAAATGCTATAGGCATGAAAGGGATCTCATGTATGAATGAATTTATGGCATTATCTAAAATGGACTAGCAATAGTTGATTGTAATAATACTTGTTTCAAAGGCATATCCTTGTGAAGGAGGATATGAGATGAGAATGTGATTTTCAATATTAGGAAAGTATGGGATTTCCTTCCTTTGAATGTTGAAATGCTTTAAACAATTACATTGAGGAGAATGTATTGTGTTTAGTTGCTTTCAAGGAAAAATTATTACATACTATTGTTTGTCTAGAATGCATTTCATATACATGTAATGGGTTGTCCTGATCCCGAAAACACCTACAATCTAGTACTGGTGGCTCGAATGGAGTCAAGCAAATATCGACACTATTGGACTTCTATTGGTCATGTGTACATAATGTAACAATACCTCTTAGTAGAAGGCCTCCATTATTGTAAAATGTATTTATTGAGTTCAGTTGTAAATTGATTATATCACTCCTTGAGAGGAAGTGTATACAATGTAACATTTGACTTCGAATGATCATAGAAGAAATGTAGAGTTTCATGATGAATTAAAATCACCTTATGACAAGGTTTGAATCTCTAAAAGTGACTCAAAAATTGTATCTATTTGATATAGAGTAACCTTAAAACTAAAAGGAATGCTTGCTTTATGCATGACACTTAGAGATTAATTATGGGAATGTTTGTAAAGGGAAAACCTTGAAAGTCTTCTATATCATGGAGATTATAGTTGGTTAAACCAAGTAAGGAAAATGGTAGACACTCACAAGTCTATGCGGGTTTGTGTGATAACCCCCTTAGCTCCTATGGTTGATATGGGAAAACTAAGCATTGCAATAATTTGTGGTTCTATCCTTAAGGAAGAACCAACAAAACCTCAAGGTATACACCTAGTGTATGGTTGAAAGAGACCTAGCACAGAAGCTAGTTTAATGTTTGATTTAAACTAGTAGGGAAAAAGGGCGTTCCTATTTGAGATAGGAGAATTCCCAATTGCAAGGTAAAGAAACCTTACCTACAAGTCATGATAGGGGTTGGCCACTCCTACCCATAGGATAGACACTGACCATGTTAGATTCCTATGAAGTGCAACCTTGAACTTACTTGGATACTTATCTATAAGAGAACCACATGAAGATACTTTCAATACACTCATGAGCTAGTGACCATAATAAAGACTAGACACAAAAAAAAAAATCCCTTAGGTTGATTGGTCTTGGAATTGGGGTCATTACAGTTGGTATCAGAGCCTAGGCTGATTAGGCACAAAGCTTCCATGAAAATGCTAAAAGAACTCTGAATAAATACATGTTTAGTAAGGTAAGAAAAATTGCTTGAAGGTTACCGATGAGTAAGTCATTTCTCCCAAGACCGAACCATTGGTGAATCAGCTTGGAGGAGTTAAGTGAACCCTCCATAATAGTGGGTTTTAAGTGGTGTACCTAAGACTCCTTTGAGAAATTGTACTTGGCATTCGTAGTCCCAAGCTAAGCCTCTTCCTTACGCAGACATTGTATTGCAAATCAACAAGAGTTATTCATAGATCCTAATAATGTGAAATTATCTTGGTAGGATCTTCACATTAGGAAAAATGTTTCCTTTAATCTGATTGATGTTACAACATGACCTCTTGGTCAAATATGGAAGTCATAGGAAACTTGACTAGGGTATGGCAAAACATATCCCACAAGTGGTAGCAAGTTGAACCTACCATGGTTGAAACACCATTACATGACCACCAAATGGTAATCAATTATATTTAGGTGTTGCATACTAATTCATATAGTAGATGCATTTTATTTTACAAGATGCATGTGGTATTTGAAATTCACATACAATAGAAATAGATGCAAAACTAAAACCACTCTTAAACTCAGGGAAACATGGCACCCAAGTTGAGAAGTGGAAGATAGAGGGTTTCTCGAAAAGAGAAACCAACTAGCACTGACAGTGTTGAGGACAGACCCATAGGGGATAGCTCAGGAAATTCAAATAGAGTCAAAAACCTCACAACCATTGTGCAGACAATGCAAGGGGAAATGACTCTATATAGAGAGAAAATGGCCCAACAAAACAACTTGTTGGAAACCATTAGGGCTGAAATACGAAAACCTGAGAATAGGAATCCTGAGTCAACAAACCCTACGATGGATCAGGAAATAGATATAGATGAAGTAGATCATGTGGCTAAAGTCTGCATTAATGGGGAACTAGAGAGGGACCTAAAACATGTCAAGGTTAGAAGGTTCTCAAGAAAGGAAGGTGGAGATTCGGTAGAATCTTGGTTGAATGAGTTGGAGGTCTATTTCTCCATGAGAAACTATTCCTCAACAACTAAGATGGTCTGGACCATAGGACTTCTGACAAAAATAAGTCTGGAATGGTGGGAGACCTATAGTAAGGAACAAAAGATCAAAGTAATCCACTTCAAGTGGGAGTACTTCATGAAATCCTTTAGAAAAAGGTTCCTTACAGAGCAGTTTTATATGAAGAAACTTGATGAGTTTATTCAACTCTACCAAGGGACTCAATCTATTGAAGGATATTATAGGTAATTTTTGAAACTACTTAAATACGCTCCATCCCTTGAGAAGGATAATAATATGAAAGTACATAAATTCCTCTCAAGAGCTAGTTATCACATCAGAAATGCAGTGAGCATGCATAAACCTGGTGATTTGGAGATAACTTACGAGTTGGCTTGCCAAGCAGAATACAATCTACACCCTAATAAGAAATTTGATAATCCCTCAAATGGGTCAAAGAAGGAACATCATCACCAACAAAAGAGGAAGTGGGAATCTGAGCAACAACAAAAAGGAAAGGAAAATCCTAAGTTTGCAAAGAAGACCAATGGGAAACTAGGGCACTTTAAGAAGAAGTTCTAGTAGAAGAACAAAAACAACAATAATGCTAAAAAACCACAACCTCTGAAACAAGCAGGATCACCTCCTACCAATGAGAAGGATAAGCCAGATCAAGGGATAGGTCAGAATCATAAACCGGGATGCTATGATTGTGGTGGTCCACATTACGCGAGGAATTGCCCACTTCATGCAGAATCTAGCAAGAAGGCTAATGGAAAGGGCCACAAGATCTATGCAGCCATCGAGAACCAGAACCTGGAAGGACAGGAAACTCCTTTACTTATAAATGGTAAAATCTATGGCAGAAATGTTAATATTATGATAGATAGTGGAGCTACAGATAGTTTTATTTCTAGTAGCATAATAAGGGACATGCTGGAGAGACCTGGATCTTTGGCACAAGGGTGGAAAGTGGAGTATGGGTCAGGTCAAACCTACTCCATGGATCAATGCTTCCCCATAGCTAAAATTTCCCTACCCACTAGCTCTACCATTTGGCACCTATATGTAGCACCGCTACATGCCTTCGACATCATCTTGGGCATGGATTGGTTAAAAGCTCACAAGGCTTTGATCAATTTCCAAGATCGATGGATCGAGTTCACTAATGATAAGGATGAAAGGGTGAAAATGGTTAGTGAACAAGGTTCCTTTAAGCCCATGCTATTGTTCGTAATGCAACTAAAGAAGGCCATAAGGAAAGGGGGTATGGTCTATGCGGTCAAATTAAAAGAAGTTGAAAATATCAATGAAGAGGAAGCATTTCAGAGTTTCCCAATTCTACAAGAATATAGGGAAGTGTTTACCTCAGAACTTCTTGGGATGCCTCCCAAGCGAGAATTTGACTTCACCATTGATCTAGTACCAGGCGTAGAACCCATCCATAGGGCTCCTTATAGAATGAACCCTATAGAGATGCAAGAATTGAAGGTGCAACTTCAAGAATTGCTTGACAAAGGGTTAATCAAACCAAGTGTGTCTCCATGGGGTGCATCGGTACTATTTGTGAAGAAGAAATATGGTTTGCTAAGGCTTTGTATAGACTACAGGATGTTGAACAAAGCCACCATCAAGAACATATATCCTTTGCCAAGGATAGAAGATCTATTTGATCAACTTAAGGATGCCACCATCTTCTCCAAAATTGATCTGAAATCAGGATATCATCAGTTGAGGATCCGAGATGAGGATACTCACAAAACTACTTTTAAAACTCTGTATGGGCACTATGAGTTCACTATCCTACCATTCAGATTGACCAATGCACCAACTGCATTCATGAATTTGATGAATAGTGTGTTTAGAAATTAGTTGGACCGATTTGTGTTGGTATTTTTAGATGACATTCTAATCTATTCCCATAGTAAAGAAGAGCATGATAGACACTTGAGGATCATGCTAGAGCTATTGAAGAAAAATCAACTCTATGGGAACCTCTCCAAATGTGATTTTTATGTGCCACAAGTACACTACTTGGGACATATAATCTCCACAAATGGGATTGCGGTAGATCCCCAAAAAATTGAGGCCATTTTGAATTGGCCACCTCCCACTAATGTAACAGAAGTGAGGAGCTTCATGGGATTGGTAGGGTATTATCGAAGGTTTGTGAAGGACTATTCTAAGATAGCCTCCCCAATAAAAAATATTCAAAGGAAAGGAAAGGCATTCGTATGGATGGACAAATGTGAAGCCACCTTTCAATTGCTTAAACAAAAGCTCACCTCTGCTCCCATACTAAAAATCCTAGACCCCCAAGGTGAATTTTTAGTATGCACAGATGCTTCTTTGGAAGGATTGGGAGGAGTGTTATCCCAAGATGAAGCAGTGGTGGCGTATGAATCGAGAAAGCTCAAGAAACATGAGTCTAACTATGCCACACATGACTTAGAACTAGCTGTAGTGGTACATGCCTTGAAGATATGGTGACACTACCTTGTGGGTAGACCCTTTGAATTAAGAACTGATCACCAGAGTTTAAAGTATATCTTTACTCAACCCTTGCTAAATGCTAGATAGAGAAGGTGGATTGAGTTCTTGGTCGAATATGATTTTGGCATAGAGTATATCAAAGGTAAAGAAAACAAGGTCATCGATGCCTTGAGCAGAAGAAGGCACATTACTGCACTAACTCGAAGTCATATAGATCTTATGGACCAAGTAAAGCAAGTTCAATCCCAGGATCAATGATGTATTGAAGTCCAAGCCAAAATGGTACAAGATCCTAAGATAGCTGAGGATTATAATCTTAAGGATGGACTTTTGTGTTTCAAGGATCGGGTAGTCATCCCTGAAGTTGGCAATCTAAGAAGGACGATCATGAGGGAAGCTCATCGATCTCCATACTCCGCTCATCCGGGAGGGGCCAAGATGAGGGAAAACATGAAGAAAACTTTCTATTGGCTTGGTATGAAGAAGGATGTCACCGAGTTTGTTGCCCGATGTCTAGAATGCCAGAAAGTGAAGGTAGAACACAAACACCCAATAGGATGTTTGTATCCACATGATGTGCCCATGCAAAAATGGCAAGTGATATCAATGGATTTCATAGTTGGATTACCTAAGACTAGGTACCAACATGATGTGATACTTGTTGTGGTAGAAAAACTAACCAAAGTAGCACACTTCATACCCAGAAGCACCAAGGATGATGCGGTAATAGTCACCAATAGATTCACCAAGGAGATATTTTGGTTACATGGATTTCCTGAAGTGATCATCTTTGATCGAGATTCTAGGTTCACCTTTGACTTCTGGCAAGCCTTCCATCGTGCAATTGGCACTTCTCTGAATATAAGTTTTGCTTACCACCCGAAGACCGATGGATAGACTGAGAGAGTCAATCAAGTCCTGGAAGATATGCTTCACATGTACTACATGGATTAGAAGTCTCGATGGGAAGACTTCCTACCTTTAGTAGAGTTTGCCTACAACAATGGATACCATGCTTCTCTAAAAATGGCTCCTTTTGAGGCTTTGTATGGCCGGAGGTGCAGGACACCTTTGTCATGGGACAATCCAGAATATCGGGTCCTTATTGGGCCAGATACACTCAGGGAAATGGAGGAACAAATGAGGGTAATCCATCAAAGGCTTAAGGAAGCTTCGGATCGCCAAAAGAGTTATGTTGACTTGAAGAGGACCCCACGAGAGTTCTCTGTGGGAGATAGGGTATTCTTGAGGGTAAAGCCTATGAAAAGTGCCATCAAGTCAACAAAACTAGATCCTAGATATGTTGGACCATTCACCATCCTAGAAAGGATCAGTCCTGTTGCCTATAGACTCGACTTGCCACCAAATTTGGCAAAGATCCATGATTCTTTCCATGTGTCCCTTCTTAGGAAGTATATTGTTGATCCTAATCATGTTTTGGATGTCTCAAAGCTGCAGATGGTGGATCCAACGTACATTGAAGTGAAACCAGTAAGAATCCTCGAGTTTCATTCCAAGACCATGAGGAAGTAAAACATAGAACAGTGCAAGGTCCAATGGGACCTATATTATGAAAGAAATGCCACCTGGGAAAGGGTGGAGGACATGAGGAATCACTTTCCTTATTTATTTGAAAACAATGTGTAATATTGTTTCAGTTAGACTTTGTTTGATGCATAGATAGATACTCTGATAGAGATACTTATGCATTAATGATGGTATGTATGCACTAATTTATATCGTATTATCGTATGATGATATTTATGCTTTATGCTTTGATATTACCATGCAAAGCAATTATTGATGAATATTTTTCATGCAATATATATGTTTTATTTCTTGAAGAATATGGTACTACTGATATTTTGTTGCATCACAAGTCCAGGAGCTCTCATGGGTGGAAGAAGTTGGCCTTCTCATGAGAAGGAGTTGTTCGACCACCAGGAATGAGATACTAGAAAAAGGGAAGTGATGATGATGACAACCCATGGGTAACATGGATAATTACCCGCATATAGGTATACTCATGACTGCACCATTGGGCAATGATGTCTGAGACTAGCCTCCTGGATATGACGGTGATAGCTAGCCTATCTTAAAGAGGTCGTCCACAGGATAAAACAATGGTGTGGAATATTGAGATTGCATGGCTGCCTATGATTGCAATTTGGTAAAAAGCATTATGATTATTTGCTTCCTTTGCTATGTTTGATTATGCATTAATGTTTTATTGTTTTCTAACTATGGAAACACAAGGGACTATGTTTATTCTAAGGGGGGAGTATGTCACATCCCACCTTGACCGAACCCTTATGTTTGGCAAAAATAAATAGGACTAATGCTTGATTTGAGAGGGCATAGAAAATATTTTAAAATTTTCAAGGTATTGAAAATAGTGGTGATTTATTTAATATTTTTGAAGATATATCTAGAGAAAGAAATATCATATATTTTATTAGAAAAAGGGAGTTTCCATGTAAATTAAATTACAAGTGTGTTTGGTAATTTAAAATAGTGTTAAAATACTTTGAGAGAAAGTATTTTGGTTCTAAATACTATTAAGAGCTATGAGAAAAAGAATTTGTACTCACAAGCTCTAGAAGGGATTTTAAAATTATTTTTAGTCTCCCTAAGTCCTCAAAACACTATTACTACCCTTTGAGGCATCATGTCCTCAAGTCCTCTAAGCTGCATAAAAATACTATGCATACATCACCACCCACTTGACCTCTCCAACAGGTCATTACCTAATATTACCTTTACCTTTTGGGAAGGCACCCCCTGAGTGCTATAAATAGCCACCATGGATTAACAAAAAAGGGGGAGCTAAGAAAAAAATCTGCAAGAAGTATTGTTAGGAAAACTTGGGCTTAGGGATTATGCTCTTCACCCTTTGGGTGAATAAAAAACCAAACAACCTCAAGTCTTAAGACATTTGGTCAAACTTGTTTGATATATTTAAACTTTGGCTTAGGGATTATGCTCTTCACCCTTTGGGGTGAATCAAAAACCAAACAACCACAAGTTTAGAAAATAATTGGTCAAGACATACAAATGAGGATACGCATAAGGGAGGACGGGTTGACTAAAGGGGAGAAGCCTAGAAGTTGTCAAGAGGAGCTTTGATAAGGTCAGATTTCTTTTTAAAATTTGCTTTCTCAATAGTTGCTTTATGACTTTATATACATTGCTTGTAATCATTAGGAGTATAGTTTATACTTCTGGATTGAACGTAAATAGCATGTATGTTGAATGTTATATAAATGGGATTGGATAAAATATGAGCTCTATCCATTCTTACATCCGAAAAGACATCTCCTCAACTTCGGCACCAAGTCCAACATCGACATTTACCCCTAGGCACCTCGATCTACATTTCTTTCCCCCTTGATGTCAATAGGCAAGACACCTTTCTTGTGAGTAGGGATTGAAACAATCTTTGGCTCTATGAGGTTATGGGTTTTATAAGAGAAGAAATGGTAGGATCTCATCGACACTCTTATCGATGATGGACCTAGTATGTTATAACCTACCATTGGACTCACCCTATCCCTCGAGCACTATGGATTGGCCTACCATAGGCCATAGTGTGGAAAGGTCGAACGTAGCCTAATCGCTACTCCTCTAGTCTACAATGACATCATGGATGCAAAAGTCTAAAACCATTGTGTTTGATCAAGCACCTTTACCTTGGATTAATAGTGCATGACTTATGATCATGTGGTGAATAAGAGTGAAGCTCTTTAAAGTAACCCTGATTGGAACCATCTATTGTGCACTATATCACGTTACAATCATGTCAAACTAAAAGAGAGTTCACATTCTATCACCTATGATTGATGACTACCCTCTATCCAGGGAAGATCATGGATGTGTAAGTCCAAGTATTTGAACCCTATCAATTGCTCAAAAAAATGGTGAGCATCGTTGAGCCACCATGTAGCAATGGTCATAGTTGTGCCGATAATAATGAGAGCCTTTGATGCTCTTTTCCAAAGAACCTAGGGATCGGGGGTTATACTTGTTGGAAATATGAGCAAGGTTCATTGGAAATATGAGCAAGGTTTGTTGTCATTGATGTCAAGAAGAGAGCAAGGTTTGTTGTCATTGATGTCAAGAAGATGATGTCCAAGTTTCGATGTTATTAATGTCCTCCAGTGGTTTTTCCAACAAGGCAAAGAAGCAGGTTTAATGGAAATAATAATATTATAATATTTCGGGTTACAAGTTGGTTTGAAGAAAAATGAAGGCCAAGGAGTTATAAAATTATTATTCCTCCAAAAGACCCATGTGACAGATTTTAAAGTCTTAGGTTTAAATTATTTAAATTTAAATATTTTACCCTAAGGTAAAATTTAAATTTAAATTAATTTAAGCTCCAAAGTCGAATTTAAATTCGAATTAAATTTGAATTAAAGGATCGACGTGTTTGGAAATATAACACATTGTATATAAAAGGGGGTAATATTTACCTTGAAAAAATTATCCATGCAAAAATTTGAATGACCAAGTAAAATCATGCGTAGTGATTAAAGAAGGAATATATCGCATGTGCTTTAAAGGCTTAGAAAGGCAAAAAAAGGGATAAATATGAGTGGAGAACCATTCATATTGCAAAGCATTGGGTAGCATGGTTGGTAGCTAGAGGCTACGCTAAGTCGCTCATAGGTGACAGGTCATGGGTTCGATCCATGTGATCACTATTTTGGCAAGGCGGAGACGAGTTTTATTTGTGCCATCGATTGAAGGTCAAAAGGAAGGCGTGCACCTTACCTTTTGCATGAGGGCACGTAGCCCACTTGGTGGGTGCACGTTGTGTGGAGGCACTTGGAAGAAGGGGATCGGGTGTTCGAATCCCACCAAGGCCTTTTGGTGTGATTTAAAAAGGTATGCGCTCACATTTGCTAAGGTTAAAGTTGCATCCAAAAATTGAAAGGTGTGGAAATTAATTTTTAATTTTCCCAAAGTTTTATTAAGTTGAAATTGCATAGTGGAAAAAATTAAAAGGGTTTATGAGCTATAGAGGGAGATAAAAGGGAAAGTAAAGTTTTAATATTGTGTTTAAATTTTTGGTGGTTAAAGTTTATAAAAGGAGTAATAAGGTATGCCAAGAGTGTTATATGTTATATGTTGAAATAAAGTCATATTGTGAAAATTGTTTTGAAAGGAGAAATAAGGTATAGTTGAGATTTAATACTTTGGCATGGTGAAATATTTTTGAAGGAAAATATTGAGGATAGATTTTTGATATCTAACCATTGAGATTGTCAAAGAGGTTGATTGTGATTGAGATAGGTTTTGAGGTCAAAACTTCTCCATCAAAAAAAAGGTATGGGCATATCTTCCTTGTGAGTGAAATATTATTGGTTGAATGTTGTGAATGCTAAGTTGGAGTGAAAAGGTTTGTTTGATAAGCATTGTTGAGTAAGCTTTCATGTGCATGATTGGTAAATGTTTGTGAGAACATTTGAGTGAGAAATTGAGAACTATCTTGAACTAGGGTTTGTGAAAGATCATGAGTATCATTGTTATGTGAGATTGTTTGATAAGCATTGTTGGAAATATTTGAGTAAGCTTTCATGTGCTTGATTAGGGTTTGTGAAAGAACATGAGTATCATTGTTATGTGAATTTGGAATCATCTTGAGTCAAGGTTGAGTTCCATAGTGTGAGTTGTTGAAAGTATTGTGAAACACTTGGTTTAGGGTTTGTAAGCAAGTTGTGTTTCATTGAGTGATTGGTTGAGTGGAGTTGATTGAGCATAATTGATTGAAAGTGTTGGAGTGATAGTTCAAGTTATGTGAAACAAATTGTTCTTTATTCTAAGATTGAGTTGAAGGAGAGATTGAAAGTGATTGAGGGTGAGTGTGAAACATATTGAGTCTCTAACAATTCTCCATATGTTTCTATGGTTAAACAATTAAGAGTTTTGAAAGTGATTAAGTGATTGTTGTGAGTGTGAAACATATTGAGTCTCTAACCATTCTCTATATGTTTTATGAGATTAAAACAAGATTATATGTGAAACTTGTTTGTGTGATTGAAGAGGTTTTCTATGATAGATTGAGTTGAGTTGAATTTAAACTAAAAACAAAATTGAGTAAGATTTTGTGGAAGCTTACAATAAGATTTGAGGTAAGTCTTAGTGAAGACTTATTGAGAAGATTGAACAAGTTCTAGTGAGAACTTGTTGAGAATTGAGGTAAGTCTTGGTGAAGACTTGTGGATAGATTAGTGTGAGATTTTGTGGAAGCTTACAATAATTATATTTAAAAAATAAAAGAGGACTTGTGGATAGATTTGAGGTAAGTCTTTGAGAAGACTTGAGAGAAAAGTTGATTGATTGATTTGTTCAACCTTGGTTAAGGTTTTGGGAACAAAAGTTGATTTGTGATTGGATCAAGCTTTGTGTTAAGGCTTGAGGATAGATTAGATTGAGATAAAATATTGAGTAGATTTGTGCTAGACCAAAGGACTATGTTTAGTCAGATCGAGATAGAGATTGAGCAGATTTATGCTAGATCGAAGGACTATGTTTAGTGCAGATTTGAGATAGAGATTGAGAAAATTTGTGCTAGATCGAAGGACTATGTTTAGTGCAGATTTGAGATAAATATTGAGTAGATTTGTGCTAGATCAAAGGACTATGTTTAGTACATATTTGAGTAATAGAGTAAGATTTGGAGGTGATAGAGTAGAGGATAATAGTCTCTAGTGGATAGAGATCCATTAGCGGGGAGTGAGAGAGAGTCTAGGAGAGAGTCTTCAGTGGAGAGAGATCCACAAGCCAGTGTAGTGGAGGTAGTAGTCTTCTAGAGGATCACCAACCAAAGTAGAGGAGAAGGAGTTCTCCTATGGATAGAGATCCATGAACTAGAAAAGGAGATTGGTGTCTCTTATGGATAGATATCCATAAACTAGATTAGGGATTGGTGTCTCCTTTGGATAGAGGTCCATAAACATTGTAATAGGGAAGGATTCCCAAGAGATTTGTTGAGAAAATTTTAGTGAAATATTTTCTTCGTGGAGTAGCCCACATTGGGTGAACCACATTAAATTGGTGTCTCTATTGTGTGTGGTGATTTGTGCATTACTTTGATTACTATTGTTGATATTGCATTGATATATTGGATAATATTGTTTGAGTAAAGAAAAGTAAAAAGTGGTCTTATACTGTTCACCCCCTCTCAGTATAAGCTTGTGTTCTTCAATTGGTATCAGAGCGGGTTCCTTCGAAAGAGTTTAACAGCTTGAAGGAAAAGCTCACAAGAACATAGATGGATTCTCAGAATGGATCTTCAGGGAATTCAACACCATTGTTCAATGGGAACAATTATGTACTTTGGAGTATGAGAATGAAGATTCACCTAATGGCACTTGGAAATGAAATATGGGAAGCAGTTGAGAATGGATACATACCGCCAACTACTCCACCTATAGATAAATATGGTAAGCTCCTACATCTAAATAATTCAAAGGCAATGAATGGAATTTTAAAGGGTTTGCGTGAAACAGAGTTTATAAAGGTTATGCATTGCAAATCAACAAAGGAAATTTGGGATAAATTGAAAGGTATATATGAGGGAGACAAAAAGGTCAAAAGGGTAAAGTTGCAAAATTACAAGAGAACATTTGAAGACCTAAAGATGAAGGATGAGGAAAACATTGTTGCATATCTACTTCGTGTGGATGAGGTTGTTAACTCCATGCAAGGACTTGGGCTTAAAGTTGAAGAAACAGATGTTTGTGATAAGATTTTAAGGTCACTCCCAAAAAGGTATAGTGAAAATATTTCAGCTATAGAAGAGTCAAAAGATATTGAACTTTTGACAAGGGATGAATTACATGGAATTCTCATAACTTTTGAGATGAGAATAAAAGAGGAACCTATTCCCTAGAAAGAAGCAACCTTCAAAGCTACTAAGAAGACAAAGGGTAAGAAGTCAGATTCAAGCAATGAGTCATCCAGTGATGAAGAAGTAAATTATGGTAGAAGGAACAAGGACTCAAGAAAGTATAAAGGTACGAAATCAATTAGATGTTTCAATTGTGGAAAATATGGTCACTATGCATCTGATTGTCCAGAGGCTAGAAATAGCAATGATGAAGAAAAATAGGATCATAAGAACAGGGAAACAGGAAAACACAAGTACCAAAAGAAAAGCAAGGATGGACAAGGCAAGCAAGGAAATAAGTTTTTCCAAAGGCATAAGAAGAGTTTTTATGCAGACAAGGTAGGTAAGAGTTCAAGTGATAGTGATGGAAGTTCCTCAAATAATGATGAAGATGAAATTCTATTTCTGGCAGAAGAAAAAGAAGTGGTTAGAAAAAGGTCACCAATAATTCTCAAGTGTTTTAGATGTGGTAACTTTGGTCATCTTGAAGATAGTTGTACAAGGAATGGATTCAGTTTTAGTGAAGATGAATATGAAGATGCTAGTGAAGGTCCAGAAGAAGAAAGTCTTCTTATGGCAATAGAAGAAGAAGGAAGTGCTTCTAGTGGAAATAAATCAGAAAAGAATGAAGATGATTTCAAAGGCAAACAAATAGAGGAAGAATCAGAGAAAGGAGAAGTTGATCTTGAGGGTGAGCTTATTTTTGCCCTTGATGCATTAAGGAAGGTAAGAAAGCAGAACTCAAAACTCAAGCTTCAATTTCAAGAATGTGATGAAGAGAAAGGAAAGCTTATAGAAGATCTAACCAACTCAATAGCTAAGACAAGGAGATTTAAAGAGAGGTTAGAGGCTAAGGTTTTAGAATGTGAAAGGTTAGAGCATGAAGTAGCTTCACTAAGGAAGGAAGTAAAAGAGTCTAAAGACAAGCTACACAGGTTTGGGAGAAGCTCAAAGACCTTGGATAAGATTATCAAGGTACAAAGATCTTCATCAAACAAGATAGGACTTGGTTTTGAACAAGTACAAAGAGAACAAGGAGAGGAGTCAATCTCAAGCTCCAAAGAAGAAGAAGCTTCAGAAGAAGAGAGTGTAAGAGAAAGTGAGACTTCTGAGGATGAGTTGGACAATAGAAAGTTCAATAAGGGAAGGAACAATGCACAAATGAGGAACATATGGAACAAGAAGCAACACAAGGTAAAAGAGACTAAGAGACCAATGGGGTCAAGGCAAGGTAGTTTCAATGGATGATGCTTCTCATGTCACAGGTTTGGGCACAAGGCTACATAGTGCAGGACACATGAAAGACAAGAATATGGGAATTTCAGAAACATGCATCTCTTTCAAGGGTATTGCTACTCTTGTAATCAGTTTGGTCACAAGGTAGTAAATTGTAGGGTTCATGATAGGAATGGATATGGCTTCACCAGGAGAAACCCCAAGATATTTGCACCTTTAAGGAATAACAACATTAAGTGTTATAAGTGCAATAATGATGGGCATACAACAAAGTGGTGTAGAGAAGAAATTCCAGAGACAAGCAGGAACAGGAATAGTCAGAGGAATCAAAAGGATCAGTTGAGGAAGAAAGTGGACAAAGGTAAAGATCAGTGCATGCTGGGAGTAGAGATACTCCCACCCCAAAATTAACCACCTCAAGAGGAGGTGGGGGAGGGGCTAAGCTAAGAGTCTCATTCTTAGCCCCAAGCCCCAAAGGTGACCCTTTGCCATTGATGTCAAAGGGGGAGAGATTTGAGTTAGGGGGAGAGCATTCAGTCAGGGGGAGCAGTTTCTCAAGGGGAGCAAAACTGAAAAAGGTAAAGGAAATGGTAAAAGGAAAATGGGTTGCCATCAATGACAAAGGGGGAGATTGTTGGAAATATGAGCAAGGTTTGTTGTCATTGATGTCAAGAAGAGAGCAAGGTTTGTTGTCATTTATGTCAAGAAGATGATGTCCAAGTTTTGGTGTTATTAATGTCCTCCAATGGTTTTTCCAACAAGGCAAAGAAGCAGGTTTAATGGAAATAATAATATTATAATATTTTAGGTTATAGGTTGGTTTGAAGAAAAATGAAGGCCAAGGAGTTATAAAATTATTATTCCTCCAAAAGACCCATGTGACAGATTTTAAAGTCTTAGGTTTAAATTATTTAAATTTAAATATTTTAACCCTAAGGTAAAATTTAAATTTAAATTAATTTAAAGCACCAAATTCAAATTTAAATTCGAATTAATAGGATCATCGACGTGTTTGGATATATGGCACACTACATATAAAAGGGGGTAAGTTTTAAATTAAACACTATCCATGTCAATGATTAATTGCCCAAGTAAATCGTGCATAGTGATTGAAGAAGGAAGATATCGCATGTGCTTTAAAGGCTTAGAAAGGTAGACAAGGGGATAAAGATAAGTGGGAGCACCATTCATATATCAAAGTGCTAGGTAGCATAGTTGGCAGCCAGAGGTTGCGCTAAGTCGCTCGTAGGTGATAGGTCATGGGTTCGATCCACACGATCATTATTTTGGCAAGGTGGAGACGAGTTTGATTTGCATCATCGATTAAAGGAGAAAAGGGAGGCGTGCACCTTACCTTTTGCGTGAGGGCACGTAGCCCACTTGGTGGGTGCACATTGTGTGGAGGTGCTTGGAAGAAGGGGATCGAGTGTTCGAATCCCACCAAGGTCTTTTGGTGTGATTTACAAAGGTATGCACTCACATTTGCTAAGGTTAAAGTTGCATCCAAAAATTGAAAGGTGTGGAAATTAATTTTTAATTTTCCCAAAGTTTTATTAAGTTGAAAATTGCATAGTGGGAAAAATTAAAAGGGTTTATGAGCTATAGAGGGAGATAAAAGGGAAAGTAAAGTTTTAATATTGTGTTTAAATTTTTAGTGGTTAAAGTTTATAAAAGGAGTAATAAGGTATGCCAAGGGTGTTATATGTTATATGTTGAAATAAAGTCATATTGTGAAAATTGTTTTGAAAGGAGAAATAAGGTATAGTTGAGATTTAATACTTTGGCATGGTGAAATATTTTTGAAGGAAAATATTGAGGATAGATTTTTGATATCTAACCATTGAGATTGTCAAAGAGGTTGATTGTGATTGAGACAGGTTTTGAGATCAAATCTTCTTCAAAAAAAAGGTATGGGCATATCATCCTTGTGAGTGAAATATTGTTTGTTGAATGTTGTGAATGCTAAGTTGGAGTGAAAAGGTTTGTTTGATAAGCATTGTTGAGTGAGCTTTCATGTGCATGATTGGTAAATATTTGTGAGAATATTTGAGTGAGAAATTGAGAACTATCTTGAACTAGGGTTTGAGAAAGATCATGAGTATCATTGTTATGTGAGATTTTTTGATAAGCATTGTTGGAAATATTTGAGTAAGCTTTCATGTGCTTGATTAGGGTTTGTGAAAGAACATGAGTATCATTGTTATGTGAATTTGGAATCATCTTGAGTCAAGGTTGAGTTCCATAGTGTGAGTTGTTGAAAGCATTGTGAAACACTTGTTTAGGGTTTGTAAGCAAGTTGTGTTTCATTGAGTGATTGGTTGAGTGGAGTTGATTGAGCATAATTGATTGAAAGTGTTGGAGTGATAGTTCAAGTTCTATGAAATAAATTGTTCTTTATTCTAAATTGATTTGAAGGAGAGTTTGAAAGTGATTGAGTGTTGTGTGAGTGTGAAACATATTGAGTCTCTAACCATTCTCTATATGTTTCTATGGTTAAACAAGATATTTTGAAAGTGATTAAGTATTGTTGTGAGTGTGAAACATATTGAGTCTCTAACCATTCTCTATATGTTTGTGAGATTAAAACAAGATTCTGTGTGAAACTTGTTTGTGTGATTGAAGAGGTTTTCTATGATAGATTGAGTTGAGTTGAATAAGCTTTTGTGAAAGCTAGTGAGCAGATTTGAGTAAGTCCTAGAGTGGACTTAAGGACAGATTTGAGTAAGCTTTTGTGGAAGCTTACAATGAAGATTTGAGGTAAGTCTTGGTGAAGACTTATTGAGCATATTGGACAAGTTCTAGTGAGAAATTCGGTAATAACACCCATTTGCTAATATTGTAGCTATAGTATGTCTCTTGTGACAACCAAAAGGGGGCAAAGAATATAAAACCTATAGTGTAATCTCATGGGTAGATTACAAGACCAATCACAACTAAACTTGAGCAATATAGGTGATATATTACAAGAGAGTTGTAGCTAACCTTGGGTAATTATAGTATGATCATAGTGATAGATTATGTGATAACTTGGAAGCCTAAATGACTATAGATTACAACTCAAATTAGAAAATACATTCATAAAGGAAGTATAGTATAACCATAATTATGTATTGAAGAATGAATCCAGTTTATACCTTGTGATAGGTTATGATTAAACCCTCGAAAGGATTTGTAAAATTACAACTAAATCCATCGGATTGAATGATATTTTTGGGTGAAGAAATATGAGTTACTATGATTTGTTTAAATGAGTTACTTGTGAAAGTATGATTTGATTAAATGTTATTTTTGTTTGAGTAAATATGATATACTTGTGAAAGTATGATTGATTAAATACTATTTATGTTTGAGGAAATATGAGATACTTGAGAAAGTATGATTTGCTTAAATGTTATTTCTGTTGGAAGAAATATGAGATACTGTTGGCAATTTTACACCTTGCCATAGTGGGACAATTTTGTTGGAGTATTTTGATTGTATATGGTGGCCTTTATTTTGAAGATAATTTCATATGTTCCTAGTTTGTTTATATATGTATTATTTTTGCATTGGTGTTCTAAGTGTTTTGTAAACTTCATTCAAGTTTCGGGTTCGCCATACCTTGAATACATTAAAAATGAAAGCATCTGTAAGCTTGTAAGAACAAAAAACACAATGAAATATCAAGTTGAAAAATTTGAAGGGCTCAATTTTTTTTGAAGTGTCAATGCATTCACCCCAAAGATAGCGCGAACACCTCGTTCGTCCCATGTTGGGGTGAATAAAATATCAAGGGGAGACAAAAGGAAATTCAAAAGTTCAAATAATGGGTGTGGCAAGATGCATTCACCTCAGTTGAGGGATGAACATCCTGTGTGCTCCTCCCATGGGCGAACATGCTTCTATACCCGAATGCTATTGTGTTCACCCGAAGACAAAGTGGAATTATGTTCACCCCAGTTAAGGGGTAAACGTCCCGTTCACCCCTCCCTTGGGCGAACGTACCTTGGGAGCAAAACATGATCACGTTTGCCCCGATTGAGGGGTGAACATCCTATTTGCCCCTCCCATGGGAGAACGCATTTTTAAAGGGAAATTACGCACGCATGCTAGATAAAGAGATGATCAAGCGAAGCTGATTTTTGTCAAAGGGTGGATGTAATTTTTGGGTGAAAAGGATTATGGTCAAAGTTTCAAGAACACCAGATTTACCAACATTAAATAATGGTGGTGATAAGTAATTCGAATTGTGAATCTCGAGTGAAGAAAGGAGTTTCATAGAAGCGCAAGGAGTATTCTCATGATTTTCAAAGCAGGAGTACATTTCCAAGATATTGAATATCTCCTAATTATGTGTGCACCGACGCCTAAGTTGTTGATTTCCTAGGAATATTTCCTAGAAATATGGATCGTTGCCCCAAATGGTTGGATTTTTAGTGATTCCAAGGAGGAATTTCCTCACTCTTTTTCCGATCTACGATCATTTTGTTTCCATGAGCATTTAATGAAAGAGGAAAAAACCTCTATAAATACTAATCAAATTTCTATTGTAAAGGGGGTTGGATATTCTGCAAGACAACTTCTTAAGTTCTCTGCATCAATAGAAGAGACTTGGATTCTAAAATTTACAAGCATTCTTATGTGTGGGATTTCCTTCTATTTTTAAGCATTTTTGTTTATGCTGATGTTCCTGTTGTTAAGTTTAAAATTCTATTTATGGATTTAAAACATTGCTGGTTAGTGAGTTTGTTTTGGAATGCAATCTGGAGGTTGTCTCTGCTAAGGTGTGAGTGGAATTTTGCTGATTCCCCTATGTTACATGCTATCATAAAACTTGGTAGAATTCTTGCTATTGGTCTACCTCAAATCCTACATTCTAGCCTGTGGTCATATTTCCCTTTCTTTATGTTATTTTTATTTCTTGCATCTCTAGTCTTCAACTAGTTTTAGGATTAGTAAGGGAACCAACCCCCTCTGGAGATTGGCATAGAGGACATTCCTTTCCTCTAGCATTTCAATGTTGGCCGTATCTAGGGCGTACAAACGTAGTTTTTGTTGATTAGGAAAATATTTGACCAACAATTTTTGGCATGCCCGGTGGGACCCAAAAAGTTTCATTTCCGATAGTATTAAGGTTCTATGTTCGCCTTTGTGCAATGAAATTAGAACATCTGGCGACTCAAATTTATCCAAAAATCTCCAAAAATGAGTACAATGAAAGCTGTGTCTCATGAATATAAGATCGAAGGCCAAAAATCTAGATCATCAAATTGAATTCTATGAGTTTGATATTCAAAGGCTAGGGGAAGATCCTTAATTAGCTACTTTTCATCGTACATCCTCATTACCCACATATCTCATATACCATCTGTCACATCCTCAAGATTAGCTAGTGTATTCTCTACTCTTGTAAGTCTAGTGAGTACTACCACGAGTTTTCCTCAACCTCTGCCTCACACAACCACAAGTCTTCCTAACACTACACCTCATATACCAGTCCCTATGGCTCAGAATCCTCCACCCAGGAAGTTCCTAGCACGGAATAGCTTAAGGGATTTGAACCTACAAGCAAAAAATCTGGTGCCTCAAGCAACTTTGAAGGCATTGCCGACTTATGACGGTACTGGTAAAATAGCCTATGAACATATTCAATATGTGGCATCTCTTGCGACCATCCATGACATAACAAATGAAGATGTAATGATAAAGTTACTGGTATTGTCGCTAAGAGGAAAATTGTTTTATTGGTACCGATTGCTACAACCAGGCATTATTACCTCATGGGATCAGTTGGTGGAGTTTTTGATTAAAAAATTTCATGAACAAGCCGACCCATACTCCTTGTTGCATCAGTTTACAAAAATTCAAAGGAATATGTAAGAGGAGATAGTTGATTTCAATGTCAGGTTCGCACAAAGCTGGCAGAGAATTCCTGATGTTACGACCCACACATGAGTAAGTTGCATTCTACTATCTCAGGGAATTTAGCACTAAAAATGGTATGGCCGTACGACAAGCCAATATAACTACATTCTCATATTTGTACACACAAGCCCAGAAGGCCAAATTTGATATGATCGCAGTCGAGAGGCTTCCTCCAAAAATGACTATGTCCATTCTTCATGATCTCCCATAGTATTTATATTCCAGTGCATTCTCGCAACCCATGTCTTCCATGTACCTGGTTCCCTCATGGAGTTCTAGCCCACCTCACATGGCTCCGATCCCTACCCCACAATGCCCAGCTCCAATTTTTTTGTAGTTGCCCAATCAATCAGTACCCCAATTTTTGGTGTTTATTCCTTTCCCAACATTGCCAGTGCCTCCAACCCCGTTGTTGCTACCTGCACCACAAGCACATTTACCCTTTCCAGCATCGACCACATATTCTAATCCTGATCCCCTTATGACTTTATTGCAAGAAGTAAAATCTAATAACTCGACCCTAAGGATGATATCAAATGAGCTTAAAACGGTGAGGAATAAACAAGCTGAGGTTGATTTTTAGTTACGAGGATTTCAAACTCCACCAATTATGAGGGAACAAGCTTTTGCTAGGCCCTGAGAAAAGCATGACAGTGCTAGAAAATAAGGAAACTAGCACAATAGAAAATGTGTATTGATGCTCAAAATGCAATGATCCTCATGAGGAAGAGACCTGCATGGTTCATATGAATTATGTATAAACACTAGCAAAAATTATAGATAACGGACAAGTCAATATGATAAGGGAAGCTGATCATAATATTATGATGCCTTCTTTGGAGCAAGTTTTAGTTCTTACAAGATTCAGGAAGAAGCCAATAATGGTAGATCCAACTAAGCTTGAACCTTTGAAGGTGCTTGCAGAGCCAAAGGTGTAGGAGGAAAAATGATAAGCTCCAACGAAAGTGCCCAATGTAAGGACTAAGGGGGAAGATTCTATCAAGTTAAGAGATTTATTGCCTAAGCAAGCTCAAGGAAGGGCACAAGCTAAGGAATCAACTTTGCAACCCATAACAACTACCCAAACATTGAACGAGACAAAAGAGTAGGGCAAATAGCGGCTCAAGTACCTGTAATTAACAAAGAGATAAAGAGTAGAAGCTACTCAAAAGTATCGAGAAAAGTACAAATGGGCTATAGAAGAGAAGGTTCCAGACGTCTCAAGTTACAAAATTGTGGAAGAGATGAAAAAGATACTTGCAAAATTTAGCTTGTATGATGTGCTACATCTGCCAGGGCAAATTGACTTATAAAAATCTTTGAAAACTGCAAAATATTAGGAGGATCCTTCTCAAAAAGTCTTAGCACAAGCACTACCAACCTCAGTGATAGGAAAGAATAGACCGCCCCCATTTTATTTGTCACTTAGAATGGAAGGGTGGATTGTACACAACTATATGATCGAATCTGGAGCTGCAACTACTATTATGCCAAAGGTAGTATGTGAAGTGATGGGGATGGAATATACAAGGAGTAGCCCATGAGTGTTGCAGTTGGATGGAACTCCGGTTAAGATAGTGGGAGTGATCAAAGACATTCCCATTGTCCTTTATAGTATGCCACATATCACAGTAATCCAATAAGTGGTAGTGGTGGACCTGGAGCCATACTTTAGCATGTCCCTCTCGAGGAAGTTCACAACTAAGCTAGGAGGATACCTCTCATTATATTACTCGCATTTGGAGATACCATTCAAAGGAAAAAGGATTCGTATCCATAATGAAAAGCCTTCGCCTTTTCACATTGAAAAATTGGAAGAAGAAGAAGCTCCAAGTGTGGTAAATATGATGATAGAGGAGTTAGAAGATGTTAGGATCCTCAATCCTAACATTATTAGTTAGTATTATTAATCATTTAATTATTATATTATTAACTCATAAAGTGAACCATCACAACCCTTCATAACGTGAACCATCACGTCTCTTCACCAACATAGCTTTAGGGTAGATATATATATTAGGTTGGTCATCCATATCAAATCATCCAACAAGAAGAATATATATTATTTAGACCCATTGGAGGGATTTCCCAAACCAATGCAAAAGGCGATTCATATATACAAGCGATTCTTTTAATTTAGATGCTATTTTAATTATTTCTTTATTAAAATTGTGCTAGAACCTTCAGGGTTCTATCATTTGGTATCATAGCCATGTGGGACCTAGTCATGTGGGAATTGCTCAAATATCTTCATCAAATCACTTTTGTGCATGAGTATCAAACTCGGTTTGAGGATATCACAAAACACAACACAAGATTGGATGAATCAATTCTCATCAATGGCTTCATTAGGGGATTAAAAGAGGAAATTAGAATGGAGGTGACAAGGTTCAATCCCTATACCATGATGCAGACCTATGGATTGGCAAAATTAGCTGAAGATAAAATCAATGCACAACAATGATTAGGGAAACCACTTATCAAAAAATTGTTGACCACTTACATCGCTCCCAAACCTATGCATAATGGAAGGGCACAAAGCACTTACACAACCCCCAAATCTAACCGAACTTTACGAATTAAACATCTTAGCTTTGAGGAGATGAAGGAATGATGAGCAAAAGGACTCTGTGATAATTGTGATGAACAATTTGGATCCCACCATAAATGTGTTACACTAACATTGTATTTATTGAAGGAATTTGATCCCTGTCTCTCCATAGAGCAAGCAGATGAGGTAGTTGTGTTCGAAGCGACCAGTGCACCTACTCACCGCAATGAAGACAATGAGGTCGATGTGCAAGAAGTGATTGATGTACCAAGCAAGGATGAGGTAGACATACCCAAAGTGATAAATGCTAGCCAAAAATGCACTCTACAAGACCTACACATACCTTCCTCATCAATAGTGAGTTCTTGCCATATGACCAAACCTATTCGGAACCAACGCAGAGTGACCACATGCTCCTTCTCCGTTGGCTCTACCAAGGAATCAAAAAAGGATATGAAATAATTACCATCACTTTTGATGCATTTTTATGAAGTACTTGAGGAACCCCAAGGGTTGCCCTCCCATTGTCATCATGATTTTTCTAAGGAAGATTCTACTATTGTTCTTGGCAACCCCCGTTAATGCTTCATCCTTCTCGATATCCCTACCTACAAAAGGATGCCATTAAAAGAGTCCAAGAACTTACGCAAATCCTTCTTGGAAAACAAAAGATAAAGCTCCTCACCTTGAGCTTTGAGGACAAAGCTCTTTTTAAGGAGGGTGGCATGTTAGGATCCTCAATCCTAACATTATTAGTTAGTATTATTAATAATTTAATTATTATATTATTAACTCATAAAGTGAACCATCACAACCCTTCATAACGTGAACCATCATGTCTCTTCACCAACATAGCTTTAGGGTAGATATATATATTAGGTTGGTCATCCATATCAAATCATCCAAAAAGAAGAATATATATTATTTAGACCCATTGGAGGGATTTCCCAAACCAATGCAAAAGGCGATTCATATATAAAAGCGATTCTTTTAATTTAGATGCTATTTTAATTATTTCTTTATTAAAATTGTGCTAGAACCTTCAGGGTTCTACCAGAAGAGGTCAATTTGATGGAAGAGGCATTGGGTGAGCTTCACCTCAAAGTTGATTTTTTGCTTAACGATTTTAATGCAATGATCAGGACATATATTGGTTGTTATACAATAACTAAGCTTGAGCAAACGAAAGAAGAAGTCCCCGATTCTCAGGAGTCCGACACAGATCAGCTATAGAAATTGTATTTTGATGGTGGTAGATGTAAGAATGGTGCAGGGGCTGGTGTCATGTTGATCTCTCCAAAAGGGTTACAAAAAACTTATTCTTATAGGTTGACTTGGAGTTGCACAAATAATGCAGTTGAATATGAGGCATTATGCCTTGGGTTGAAGAAAGCAAAAAATTTGGGCATTAAATAGTTGTATATTTTTAGTGATTTCAAGCTTATTGTCAATCAAACCACTAATAGGTGTGTGTCCAAGCAACACTACCTGAAAGCCTATCACAACAGAGTCTGGGATTTATTTGAAGCTTTCATCACTTTGAACATTCAGGCAATTTATAGGGAGCAGAATAAACATATAGATATTTAAGCCTCTCTTGGTGCAAATTATTCTCCTGCGAAGCAAGTGGTCTGGAAGCCCAAGACTATTAGAGTGATATATAGACCCTCAGTTCTAGATAAGAATCTTCATTGGCAAGTATTTTACAACGATGAACAAATAGTTAATTTCTTACTTAGAGAAGTTGTTAGCGCAGATGATAGAGTGCTTGCTGAAGAAAAGAAAGAGAGGATGATTCAATTGAAGAATAATCACATTCCCAGAGGTTTCATCTCATTGGAAAGTTTATTTGATCAAAATGATAGAGCTGACAAGCATAGGATTAAGGTAGACGCCAAAAAATACAAAGAATTACAGTTGGAACCTGAGAAAGTTATCAAAATTGGAACTGATTGTATGTTAGATGAATTGGAAGGCATTAAGGATTTGTGCTATGAATACCCTAACATCATGGCATGGAGCTATTAGGATTTAAAGGGATATGATAAGAATGTGATCCAGCATACCATAGAACTGCAGGAGGGGGTAAAGCCTTTTCGACAAAAATAGTGCCCTGTTATCCCAAAATTGAAGTTCTCATGAAGGCAAAATTACTGAAAATTATGGAAGCAAAGATAATTTACTCGATCAAGCACTCAACATGGGTGGCAAATCTAGTCCCAGTTTGGAAGAAGAATGAAGATATTTGGTTGTGTCAATTTTTGCAACCTGAATCGGGCATCATTAAAAGATCATTATCCCCTACTGCAAATTGATCAAATTCTTCATGTGGTTTTTGGTGCATAGAGGTTCTCACTATTAGATGGCTTCTTCGGATATAATCAAATTTGGGTGAAGGATGAAGACCAATATAAGACAACATTCACCACCAAGTGGGGCACATTTACCTACCAATGGATGCCCTTTGGACTCTCAAATGCTGACGCTACCTTACAGAGAGCCATGGACGTCACCTTCGGTGAGTTACTAAATAAAATTATTGTGATATATCTTGATCACATGACAATGTTTTCGCATCAAAGAGAAGACCATATTGCACATTTGAGGTAGTTTTTTGAAAAGTGCTACGAGTTCAGGATCTCCATAAATCCCAAGAAGTCGATCTTTGCTGTTAAATAAGGAAAGTCATTGGGTCATGTGATATCATAGGAAGGATTGAAAATTGATCTTGCAAGAGCTGAAGTGCTCATAAAACTGCCACTGCCTGCAAATAAGGACTTGCAATCTTTCTTCGGTCAAATAAATTTCATCTATAAATTTATTGTCAACTTTGCTCAGGTTATGAAGCCCATGATTGAGCTTTTAAAAAACAATATTGAATTTAAGTGGACAGAATCCAGGAGGTAAGCTTTTTAGTAAATCAAAGAAAGAATTACAAAGGATCCAGTTTTAATTAATCCTGATTATTCAAAAGATTTTATGCTCTATTCAGTGGGGGAGCAAGAGAGCTATGCTGCAGTCTTGACACAAAAACAAGAATATGGAGAAGAAAATCCAATTGTCTTCTTGAGCCAAGTTATTGCACCACATTAGGAGAAGTACAATTTTATCGAGAAGCAAGTGTACGCGGTGATGAAATCGTTGAAGAAATTTTGACACTTTGTTTCTCAGAGCAAAACTGTTATTTACGTTATTCATCCTGATGTTCAAAATTTTATACTCCAATGGGAACTAGGTGATAAAAGGACATCTTGGGTCTCAAAAATTCAAGAATATGATGTAGAGATCTGACCTACAAAGCTAGTTTGTGGGTGAGCTCTATGTTAGAAGTTAGCCAAAAGTGCTACACTGGAGATGTTGGATGCAGCGCATGAGGAGGACATTGACGAAAGAATTTGTGCAAATCATACTGTGGATGACTAGGAATGGATAGAAGAGTTGGTAGAATATTTTACTTTTGGGAGATTTCCAACTTGTCTTGATGCTTCATAGCATCAGAGGTTCAAGTTGCAAGCGCTCAAGTACGTTCTATTGCCAAATGGATTGTATCACAAGAATATTGATGGAGTTCTTATTAGATGTGTGAAAACTTCTAAGAAAGAGAAGATATTGGGGGAATTTCATTCTGGAATCTTTGGAGGTCATTATGCAGGTACTCCTATGGCCTTAAAGATTATTCAAGCAGGTTATTTATGGCCCACTCTATTCGTCGATGCCCATAGAGTAAGTAAACAGTGCGACGGTTGTCAGCAATATGTTGGTAGAACTAGAAAAGGAGCTTTGTACCTACGTCCAATCCAAGTGGAAGCACCTTTTCAATAATGGAGACTCGAATTCATTGGAGTTATTAATCCATGTTCTTCCACGAAGCATAAGTACATTTTTATGGTGACTGATTATTTCACTAGATGGGCGGAGGCTATTCCCACAAAGAAGGTCGATCAAACCACTATTATTTCTTTCCTAGAAGGGCTCATTACTCATTTTGGTGTCCCAAATTCGATTGTAATTGATAATGAAAATCATTTCATTGGGGCCAAAATCATAGAGTTTGCTAGCAAATATGGCATTTATTTGAAGACATCATCCAATTATTATCCACAAGGAAATGGGTTGGCTGAATCTACCAATAAAAATTTGCTACGAATCCTAAAAAGGATGATGGGCAATAATAAGATAAGTTGGCATTTGTTGTTGAATCAAGTGCTTTGGGCTGATCATATTTCAGTGAAGAAATCTATCAAAACCTCCCTGTATGCCTTGGTTTATGGGAAAGAGGCTATTCTGCCCACTCATATTGAGCTGTCAGTACTCCAAACATTGTAGTTATTCCAGGATGAAGATGAAGAATATTATCCTATGAGTGCAAGGTTGGCACAATTGTTGTAGTTAAAGGAGGATAGGGAGTAGTATTATCAAGAATTTTTTGAGAACACTAAAGATATGAAGAAGTGGTTTGGAAAGAAAATAAATGAACGCAGTTTCCAGGTGGAAGATTTAGTTTTAAGATGGAACAAAAAGAAGGCCAACCCAGGGAAACACCATAAGTTCAATGATATATGGGAAGACCCTTTTCAGATTTTTGCGATGAATTCGGCAAAAACTTACCACCTTCATGATCTAGAGGGTTGTGATCTCCCCATTACAGTAAATGATCTTCATTTGAAGGCCTATATACAATGATGATATTTTGGTAAGGTACCACTTTGTACATATGTAAATATTCTTTTTGATATGTTGTTTTAAAATTGTTGATGCTTTTTAGCATATACATACATACATATAAATATATATATATATATATATATATATATATATATATATATATATATATATATATATATATATATATATATATATATATATATATAAGAGGGGGAAAGAAAAAGGCAATGTCTATGTTTCGGGTGAAAGAACAAACAATACATCATGTACAAAACATGTTCATCCCAAGAAGAGGCGAGAGGGCCATTCGCCCTAAGGATGAGGCGACTAAACAAGTTCAATGATATCTGGGAAACACCATAAGTTCAATGATATCTGGGAAGACCCTTTTCAGATTGTTGCGGTGAATTCGGCAAACGCTTACCACCTTCATGATCTAGAGGGTTGTGATCTCCCCATTACAGTAAATGATCTTCATTTGAAGGCCTATATACAATGATGATATTCTGGTAAGGTACCACTTTGTACATATGTAAATATTCTTTTTGATATGTTGTTTTAAAATTTTTGATGCTTTTTTAGCATATACATATATATATATATATATATATATATATATATATATATATATATAAGAGGGGGAAAGAGAAAGGCAATGTCTATGTTTCGGGCAAAAGAAAAAACAATACATCGTGTACAAAACATGTTCACCGCAAGTAGAGGCGAGAGGGCCATTCGCCCTAAGGATGAGGCGACTGAACAATGCGATAAAAGGAAGGGTTAAATTCATTGGCAGCATTTATGTCGCATTTCAAGCAAAGGGACAATGCAGATATAAAAAGAATACATCCGGGAATGCATTCGCCCTGACAAGGTGCGACATGGATGTTCACCTTTGGATCAGGGTAAACTCATCAGCAAGGTTAAACATTGCAATCGATAAAAATAAGCATGATATTGGCTTCGCGTTCACCCTAGATGATGGGCGAACGCACTGAGCTAGACGAAAAAGATTTTATTTTTAGAAAGAAATTATTTTAAAAAAAAGGAGAAAGGGAAGAAAGCTCATGTACTTTTTTTTCGAAGCCTTATGATTTATGAGTGCTTTCGGAAGGGGAAAAATCACAAAGAAGAAAAAAAAAAAGAAGAGAAAAGCCTTAGGTTATTTTTAGAAAATCTGGTTTTCTAAATAAGGGAAAAAAACAAAAGCAGACAACGTTGTATTTAAGAAGATTATTCACCATAGAATTTCTAAGCAATTCGAAGGTGCCTTGAATTAAAAAAAAGTGTGACATGTTGATCAGAGTTTCGAAGTTACCAAGAAAATGGATAAAAATTATCAGTGTTCAGAAGTAATTTTTATAAGAGAATAGAATAGTTGCATCGGTCTCAAAAGCACGTTGTAAAACATATTGCGCTCTTGGTTCCGTGGTGATAATCGGAGAGCTAGGATACAGGTAAAAGGGCATTAAATTTAAAACATGTGTTGTGCTGAAGGTTTATTTTCCCAAGGAACAACAAGTATTTATTATTGGTTGTTGAGTGGTCGATTTAGCTTTCCCAGCAAGCTTTAGGTGCCAGGGCATGATCTATAATGAAATTACGCAGCGAAGAAGATACACTTTCCAGGAAGATCTGACGATGAACCAAAGGAGAAACTATTGAAGCATAGGGAATGGTGCCAAACTAGCGAATCGATACTCTCTTGCTATTGAGGGTGTAAACTATTAATGCAACATTTATTATGGTAGTTGTAGGATGGTTCTATATAAATGATGAGGTAAAAGCCCACAGTTTGTGTTCTTTTTAAAAAATTTACTATTGTATTTTGCATTGTAGCTACAGAGGAGTTTAGAGAGTGCTCAAAATTTTTGTCAGATTTAGAGAAAAAGAAAAATGGGAAAACGGAGCAAGGATCCCAAAGAAGTCACAGAGGCTATAGATCCCAAGAATTCAAAGAAAAAGGAAGGAGGCTCAAGAGCGAAAAGGGCTCAAAAAAATGACTATGTCAATTTGGACCCATATGAGGACTCTATGGCAAAAATTGGAGATTGCCTTATCACTCATAAAGGAGTGGAGAGATTAAGGCAAGATGTAGAGGTGGCAGTGAGCCAAGGAGTATCCTTGAACAACTGGCTGATAATGCCTTATAATTCATAGCTTTTTTGGTATTTATGTCCATCGATTCATCCATGCCTTGAGCTGGTGCAACTTATTTCCCAGTTTTATGATCCATTTACCAAGACTATCAGAAATGCAAGAAGGGAATTTTTTTTCACCATAACTCTAGATGAAGTTTGGGAAGCTTTTGCTTATAGATTGAAGCCCCCTTCATACATAGTTAATAAGAAGCTGCATAAAGATGAAAAAGAAGATAGATATGTCTCCACGATGTTAATGTGCCAGTTTATGGAGACCCAGCTAATTAAAGAGCCATCGATGGGGAAAATTCCCAATTTATCGAAGTTGTTGTCAGATTTTAAGAGCCTGGATATATATTCAATGTTGGCATGGGTCGTTGGGTTGCCTTTGGATGGAACAGTGCATAAAATGGCAGGCGACCCTCGCAAAATGTATTTGTAAAGTTGAATTTTATTCTCCTGTAGAAATGAGGCAAGGCAACAACCCCATTTTCTTTGATTGGACCGACTTTATTTCTTGAAGGTTGAACTTTTAGCTGGAGAAAATGTAGACCGGGGAGTCGGGGTCATTTAAGCACATGTCATTTTTGGTATGGTTTTTCTTCTTTCAACTGCAGCGACACTTCTCTTTCATTGCAGTAACGTAGGTGGGCGAGAAAAATGAACCTCTGCCAGTTTATATGTGGACTCCCATTTTGTCAAGAAGGGAGTCATTTTACAACTTTAATAGTTGGTTTTTGGGACCAACAATAGAATTGTTTTATGGTACTTGTGAGAGAGTGCCACGAAATTTAAGAGATGCAGTTGTGGTGCAGGAAAGGGGCGATATTTTTTTGCTTACTTAGGGCGTAGTTGTGAGAATTTTTGGTTTCACATGTAAGCCATTTTTGTTGTCGTAATTTTCCACAAAGCATGTGTTCACCATGGAAGTTGTGTGCTAGATAGATTATGTAAACGATGTATATGGAGCTGGACGCAGAAAGAAGACCACATGCAATATGCCATTCAAATTCAACAGTCTAGAGGTGAGCCAAGTAGGACAAAATTAGCTCCTGATAGTGGTGCTGCAAGATTTGGGCCTGATAGAACTGCCGCAGCGTTGGAGATATGATCCTCTAGGTAAATTTATAGCTATTGTAAAAGCTAAATCTTTTCATTGTTGTCCTCGACCAGATATTCAGAGGAATATGAATAATTTTTATGGGTCAAACATGAACTGGCACATTGAGAAGATCCAAATTCCTCCATGGCATGATTATTATGAGCAAGAGGTAGAATACAATCTAGCTAAATATAAGATCCAAATTCCTCCATCAGGTTTATTCAGTTTCGTCTTAGAACGTGAACCCACCTAGACCGAAGAGAAGATAATGAATTGGTGGGTAATGCAAATTCACTACGGGAAGCTGACTATGCCTTACGGGCTGAAATTAGATGAGCAATTTTTAGATACTTATGATGAGTATGTAGACTCATAAAAGCCCATTGCCTTCACCAATATTTTGTCGTAAAGCTTCCAACACTCTGACAACGATGAAGGCAAAATTGAACAAGATCATCCAACGGTCTAATATGAGACTCTAGAGGAAGAAGAACAATAGTATGTGCTTAAACTAAGATCTTAGTGAACAAAACAATATATAGAAGAATCATCTACTCTAGAAAAGAAAAATATACCAAAGGTGCCTCCATTTCCAAAGGTAATCAAAATATCGAGGACTAGTACAATTGTTACTTCTACCATCGAGATATCAGTTGCTACAACTCCTATGGTTTCGGTTGCTACAGTTTCTACCATTTCAGTTGTAGTAGTTCCTACAGTTCCTAGTGCATCATTGGTGGTTATTGATCCTTCACCCATGATGGAGCTCCCGACCAAAGTTGTGCAAGTGTTTCCAATGATTCAAGAACATTGGAAAGAACATCAGTTGGAAAGCTCTCACGTGGAGGTCATGGATGATGAACAAAATGTAAACATTGAAGAGAGGGCAGAAGCGCAATAGGAGGAAATAGTTTCATAGCTGCCTACATCTCTACATCACACGACACCCACACTCGAAGGTACACTCTCTCTTCCCTCTTCTTCCTTTTTGGAGCATGTAATGATATGTAATGATTTTTGTTCCATTTTCCCCCGTTTCACTTCCATCATCATCGGTCTCCATTTCTTCGCCATTTGGTATGCCATCGACATCCATTTCACTTCCATATTTTTCTACTCCCAAGGTCACTGTTGCTCCTTCTTCTATTCCCATTTCTTCATCCTCCATTTCTTTTAATTTATATGTATCAAAACCCAACCCCATTTCGCATCCTTCCCCTTTTGTTGCTGCCACCACTACAATTGAATATGTAAGCATGCAAGCTCCTCCCAAAGTAAGTGTAACTACAACCGAACTTGTTTCCTCTATCAATTCTGCAATTTCCATTCTGCCTGTTGTTTCCATTCTACCCTTTTAGCTGTATCATCTACTTATACTGAGCCCAGTCGCTCAGATGTTTTGGTCCCATTCACCCCATTTTTGGAATTTTAGATAATGCCTGATGTATAGGTGGCCTATAAGCAACCCGTTGTGGAGAATATTAATCAGGCACACATGAGCTCTTCATAGTGGTTGAAGATAATGAGGCATAAGGAGGCCCTAGCTCCAGCTCGACCAATCAAGAAGGTCACTATTGATCTTGTTGCCATGGAATCCCACCAAACTAAGCTCACACCCTTGGTTCAAAAGTCACAAGGAGAAATGTTGCCAAGTGACTATGTCAGCAAGACTATCATAGAGGACCTCACCAGGATAAATCCAACAAAAAATATGGGTAACATATAGGTTGATATGAGCTCAATATATTTGCATAGTGAGAATTATAAAGAAAATTATTTTGAAAATGAAAATAAAATTGTTGAGCTCGAGACTGCCCTAGCAAAAAGTAGAGCACAGGAGGAGAAAAATATCACTAAAAATGAGTATTTGTGCCAACAGGTCAAAGTGCACTTGAAGGAGCATGATGCTTTCAGGATTGAAATGCACAAGCTCCAACAATATCTTGAGGATATGAAGAAGCAGTTAGCTGAGAGGGTAGCATAGGCTGTTGGTTTTTTGCTGGATAGTATCAAGGGAACATGTCTTCGCTCTACATAAAATTGTGAGAAGTTGGCCATGCAAGCTGTTAAGTTGTTGCACTATTTGTGGGAGGCACAGATAGAGATACAACTAGAGAAGCAGCTGATCTACACCACAAAAGAGATGCTATCACCACATATAGAAATGGCAGTAAATATCCAAGCCTTAGCTAATACCAATTTGAATATTCGCCCACTCAGCAAAATAGATCACGCTTGGTCCAAGGCCAGGGTTACACTGCGCAATTATTTTCAAAGAATGTACCTGGTAAGGGAAGGGTGGGTAATCCTCAACACTATCGAGCATGAGCATACAATTTCCATGTCTCATTTTGAGACTATTGTCGAGTTGGGATTTTTGACCTTTATAGATGAGTGGGGTGAACCCTTGTCGATGGAGTAACTAGAGGTGTTGTGATGAAAGTTTGTGGAAGATACCTCTAAGATTGATGCATGGAAAGAGCCTCTCACAGAAGCACAGGTATTACCCCTGATGCAAAAATATACGCGCCTGGAGTTGTCCTTGTATGAATTGGCTCAATGGGCGAAGCGCCTCAATTTGATAGATGTTCAGAACCTTTGTTTTGTTTACGAATATCTCAGTGTCCCATTCTTATTTACAACTCATGCCTGGAAGGATGCTGTAACGATTTATGAGGTCATGACTGAGAGCCTCAAATAACAAGAAGAGAAAAAAATAGTGGAGCGTACGGTGGTAGAGAAGGCAGTGGAGAAAGCTGAATGAGCCGAGGTGCTAAAGGTAGTAGCTATAGTGGAAGAGCAGGAGCGTGCTAAAGAGGAGGCAAGCCAAAAGGCATCTATGATATCAGCGAAGATGCCAACCAAGGTGGATGGGAGAAAAGACTCTATAGCCCAATGAATAAAGGCTTGGGATCGCTTACATCCATGCGAGCTGGATACCCTACGAGTCACCAGAGATGTTGATAATTTTACACCTTGCCACTGTAGGACAATTTTTTTGGAGTATTTTGATTGTATATGGTGGCCTTTGTTTTGAAGATAATTTCATATGTTTTTTATTTGTTTACATATGTATTCTTTTTGCATTGGCATTATAATTGTTTTGTAAACTTCATTCAAGTTTCGGGTTTGCCATACTTTGAATACATTAAAAATGAAGGCGTCTGTAAGCTTGTAAAAACAAAAAAAACAATGAAAGATCAAGTTGAAAAATTTGAAGGGCTTAAATTTTTTTGAAGTGTCGGTGCATTCGCCCCAAAGATAGGGCGAACACCTCATTCGCCCCATGTTGGGGCAAACAAAATATCAAGGGGAAACAAAAGAAAGTTCAAAATTTTAAAGAATGGGCATGGAAAGATGCATTCATGTTCACCTCGGTTGAGGGGCGAACATCCCATGCGCCCCTCCCATGGGCGAACGCGCTCTAATATCCGAATGATATTGTGTTCGACCGAAGACAAAGTGCAATTACGTTCACCCCGATTGAGGGGTGAACATCACGTTTGCCCCTCCCTTGGGTAAACGTACCTTGGGAGTAAAACATTATCACGTTTGCCCTAGTTGAGGGGTGAACATCCTGTTCGCCCCTCCCATGGGCGAACATATTTTTAAAGGGAAATTACGCATGCATGCTAGATAAAGAGACGATTGGGCGAAGCTGATTTTTGTCAAAGGGTGGATGTAATTTTTGGGTGAAAAGGATTATGGTCAAAGTTTCAAGAACGTCAGATTTACCAGCATTAAATAATGGTGGTGATAAGTAATTCAAATTGTGAATCCCGAGTGAAGAAAGAAGTTTCATAGAAGCGTAGGGAGTATTTTCATGATTTTCAAAGGAGTGCATTTCCAAGATATTGAATATCTCCTAATTCTTTGTGCACCGACACCTAAGTTGATGTTTTCTTAGGGAATATTTCCCTGAAATATGGATCACTGCCCCAAATGGTTGGATTTTTAGTGATTCCAAGGAGGAATTTCCTCACTCTTGTTTCTGATCTACGATCATTTTGTTTCCATGAGCATTTAATGAAAGAGGCGAAAACCTCTATAAATACTAATCAAATTTTAATTGTAAAGGGGGTTGGATATTCTGCAAGACAAATTCTTAAGTTCTCTGCATCAATAGAAGAGACTTGGATTCCAAAACTTGCAAGCATTCTTATGTGTGGGATTTCCTTCTATTTTAAGCATTTTTGTTTATGCTCATGTTCCTCTTGTTAAGTTTAAATTCTATTTCTGGATTTAAAACATTGTTGGTTAGTGAGTTTGTTTTGGAATGCAATCTGGAGGTTGTCTCTACTAAGGTGTGAGTGGAATTCTACTACTTTCCCTCTGTTACATGCTATCATAAAACTTGGTATAATTCTTGCTACTTTTTTTTTTTTTGTATTTACATGGTGGAATCTGTAGCCGCCACGAATTCGGGCAGGCTTTCCAGCTTTTATGGCCGCCACACAGATCTTCACGCAGTTCGCCCCGGAAGCCGCCACACAGATCTTCGCGCAATCAAGTTTTTAAATTTTGTTTGCATCATTTTTGAAAATTGCATATATCAAGATGTTGAAATTGCTTGCACAAAGCATTTTAAAATTATTTGCTTTGAATATTTTGAATATCCACTCTTCCATGGCATTATTTCAAGTTAAATATTTCAAAAATCTGAATTCCAAAGGTTTATCCTAAGGTTAAAAAAAATTAAATTCAATTTTAGGGTTCTTTGATTTTCACCATCTTGCCCTATTTTTGATGTAAATTTGAAATTGCCATAACTTCTGAAAGTAGAATCCGTTTTAGGTGATTCAAATTTTGGATGAAAGATCTCGGGATCCTCCTTCTAGTGGTACCAGTTTTTTAACATTTTAGACATAAATTTTTTCCAAAATAGCAGTTTCTAATTGTAGTCCCAAAACTTCTAAATGCAATATCTCATGTTATATAATGAATTTTTGAGTTATATCATCGGTTTTGAGTACCCATTTGGCTCATTTAGCCATCTAGAGAGTTTTGTCAATTTTAGGGCACTTTTGATTTTTTTCATAATTTTACACCACATAAAATGGGTAACTTCCGAGCAATTTGATTTTGTTTTCCATAATTGAAAGTCAACTTTTGGGCAATGAGAATCCTTCAAAAACCTTTAAAAGTTTTAAATACAAAGGATGGAGTCTTTGGAATCAACACATAATATCGAAAGAAAATTTGCTAAGTGTTGCAGAGGGCGACAAAATGGGTCACTACTGCACTCTAAATGAGTCCCAAAAATTCGTCGGCTAAGAAATAAAAAAGAAATTACTAAGTGAGCTAGGGTGGAGAAATGGGTCACTTATACACTTCAAATGTATCTCGAGAGTCTGCCAGCCAAGCATTGCACTAGGTGAAGAAATGCAAGGTTGAAAGCTTGGGCGGAAAAATAGGACATTATCGTGCCCCGATGGAAACCTAAAATCCTGCCGCTCAAAGATGTGCAAAAAATTTGGATAAGTGAGAAGAGAGGAAAAATGAGACATGAATGGAAGTAAGAAAAATCCTAAAATCCTGCCATGCTATAATGTTTTAAAATAAGGGTAGAGAAAAGGGATTCATAGCACTTTGGGAGCATCCCGAAAGCTCACCCAACCTGGGCAGAAAAATGGGACATTGGAAAAAAAGTAGCGTCCCAAAACTCCGCCCGCACTTCATCATTGGAACATAGAGCTTGAAAACCTTGAGGAGCACGAAATGGTCGGAAGAATGGAATTAATTATACTTTGGGAGTGTTTTGAAACCCCACCATTCTCATGGGTGGAAATTTGGGACATTAGCATAAAAATTAGTGTTCCGAAACCCCACTCGATGGAGTTCGAATAAATGAAAAACTAGTTAAGTAAGGTTAAAAAGGAAGTGCGGATAAATGGGACTCCATCAAAGTAAGTAATCATCCCAAAGTTTTGCCCATGCTCTTGGTCGGTAAAATCGAACATTGGTGGAAAAAGTGAGTATCCCAAAATGTCGCCCACTTAGAGAAAAAATGGAAATCAATGCTCGACAATTGAAAATTGAAGCCCTGATATAAGGAATAATTTGAAAAATGGAAATGGATCTCCAACATTAGAAATAATTCCCGATCAATCTGAAAGTGAAGTTTGGAAATGGAAATCAATTCCTGGCAATCTAAAAGTGAAGTCTGACAATGAGTTCTAGGGAAGCATGATTCAAACCTAAAAAATATTTTTGTTGCAACCTTAGAAAATAATAGAATTAAAAATTAAAAAATTAAAGGTTCAAAACCTTAGAAAAATTAAAATAATTAAATTAATATTAATATTATTGTTTTAACCTTTGCCTCTTTTTTAATTTTTGTAGAATTTTTGCTGGCGGTTGCATTAAATGGTAGACAAGATGGCAGATATGGAATTTTAATGCAAATGAGGTGGGAAATTGTATAAGTTGGTAGATGCAGGAAAATCAATGACCCGCCTACATTGTGCAGAATGAAGAATTAATGTTGTATGGTGGTTCTAGAGTTCCTGAGCGTCGTGCGGATTGGAATTAATGAAAGTCTAATAGTTATAGGCTTCACTGTAGATGAAGTCTCTACGAGACATGGCCAAAGTACTATGTATTTATGAGGCTTGGTTGTAGTATAGAGAAAATTTAATATCAATAGGTTCATCCTAAAAGTAGAGTGGAAGTTAATTAAAAATGTAATGCTAGGTGAAGCCTAGAAATGGTATAAATAGTGGCTCACTAACCGGTTACGAAGGTCGAAAGCCATCTATTAGTTGTGCACCCTTTTAGATTTTTATTTTTTCTTCTTTTCCTTTGTAGTGGGATGGTATTTTATGAACCAAGTGGCTATTGTTTTGAGTTCAATTCATTGTAATCCACTGAAGTTGGTAAATATGAACAATGTACTCAACGATTATCTTTTAATATAAGGCTTTGGAATTTACTATGTTCAATCTGTGCATGCTGATGGTGTTTGCACTCAGTCTGTTTCACAATCTGTTGCTTCTATGAAGATTTTACCATCTTGGGCCTTAGGCTATGTGAATACTGGTTAGATTGAGATTGGTTTAAATTGGGTTTGTTGCTTTACCGGATTTGAGCTGAAGTTCATGGTAGTATCACTTGTTTTCTTTTATTTTATCTCACCCTTCAACCTTTGAATTTTATTTGAGACTTGTTTAGATTAGGAGTAGATTAGTTCTCATTCGAAGAATTGAAGCTATTTTCTACAACACTTTCCAAATTTTCATATAGCTTCAACAAAATCATTGTTGGTATATATGTGTTATATTTTAATTGTAATAAATGATATATAAGGAGGGCAGTTAATTGCTAATTTTCTAAGTCCTCTAGGCCCTCAATGCTCAACAATGCAATTCTACTTAGCTCATGTATGTTGAAATATCTGTGTGGTAGAGTTTTTTTTTTCCACAAAAAAATCATATTTTCTATTTCATGAGAAAAAGAAAGTTACATAGCGTAGATACCTCCAGGCATTTCAAAGAAAATATTGACAGTGAAAAACTGCCTCCACATATAATAAAATAAGTCTCTAGCATCATCAAGAAAAATACAACAATGAGAAAGAGAGGTTAAACACTGAGTTAATGGCTCAAAGCACTATTTAAAAATAGTCCCACCCCATAAAAGCTCCCATAGCCCTTGCACCAACTCCTATGATGCTTGGAGAACCCATACTGTATCAACCGCTCAATGAAGCAGCCTCAAAATTGAAGCAACCACTCACTAAAAGCAATCGCACTGAAGAAACCCTTGTAGCTTGCACTAAAGCAGTCGTTCTAAATAAAACCTCACAACCTGCATAAAAGCAACCACTCATTGTAGCATATGTACTATAGCAGTCGTATTATAGAAACCCTCTCAATCATACACTATAGTAGTTGTGAACTATAGAAACTGCTCACTATAGCCTCCCACTATAGAAGCCATTCACTGTAGCAACCACTCATTGTAGTAGCTACTCACTATAGCAGTCGCTCACTGTAGCACCTGCTCACTATAGCACCTGCTCACTGTAGCAATTGCTCACTATAGCAGCTGCTTACTATAACAGTTGCTCACCATAGCATCTATACTGTAGCGACCTCAAACTGTAGCAACCTTCCACTATAGCATCCACACTGAAGAAACCCTTGTAGCATGCACTGTAGTAGCCTGTAAGGCTACTACAGTGCAACAATCAACTTCTCTTTCTCCTCTTTTCTCTAGCTCCTAGGATTTTTCTTGTCCTAGTTCACACCTCTATAGTCCAAGGCTATTATTTTGCTATAACCTGTGTGGTAGAGTTACTTTCATACATTGAAGCATTTCAATTTTTACCATTGCACCAAAAAAATTATATTTTTTAGATAACGACCTTTGAGTCTATCCGCACTGGCTAAGACCCGGCATACCTGAACCTTAGGAAAAGAGGTTTCCCTTTCATGAGGGAATAAATCTTTGTTCCAAGTATGTTAACATGCCCTTGACAATGTGTCATTTGCATGCTCAAAAGGACTAATAAAAATTATTTCCCTTTAGATAGGGTAAAGATCACAAGTCTCAAATCACCATACACATGGAGTTGTTTAATTCCTTGTTCTTGAGCCAGTTTTTGTCCCATTTTATAGCATATCAATTCTACAATATTATTGGTTGTTTTTCCTAAATAATTTTGAACTAAAGCATTTCATGGTGTGGTGCCACTAGTATCACACCACCAGTCATTGCATGACCTAGGTTTGATTTAGAGGCTCCATAAAAGAAAAATGTAGGGAACTTTATCTTTGGATTGATTGTTCTAAATTGTGGCCTAAAATTCAAGATATTTTGGAGTTCCATTTGGTATAACAGTTGTATCTCCATTTTTCTTAATCTCCTAATGTATTGTTGTTTATGATATATAGCTTTTTTATTCAAGACTATCTCCCTTAACACTCTATTGGTTAACACTCAAAAATTGGTTCTTTTGTATTAAAAAACTATCCTATTTTTGTCCTTCTAGATGTGCTAAATGATGAATATTGAAACTGAATACCAAATTTACCTAATAAGATGATTATCCTCCAGTCCCCACTTGTACAGTTGGCCCCAATTAGCTAGGAAATTTTTTGAGTTGAAGATTCCTAATAGTATTGATCCTAGTTGGTAGGTTATTTATATCTAGATTTTAACTAATTTTGTACATTGAAAGAATAGATGTGATGTTTTTTTATTATTCTTAAGAAACCTATGGAAAATATGAGACCCCATGATATTCCTCTTGATGAAATTATCTCCAATAAGAATATTATTTTGGAGCGCCAACCAAATAAAGGCTTGAAGTTTGAGGGGAGCCTTATAATCCCATACCTTAGCTATGGTTGAGTTCTTTTGACCCTATTGCTATAATAACACTCCTTGGTTAACTGTACAAACACGTGACCCACTAATAGAGCCCCATATAATCTGATCTAGATTTTGGAGAGAGAGTTTAATCTCTTTAGTTTAGATGTGCAACTATCTCCATGAGTCTTGGTCAAGATGTAGTAGGGGTGGATCTCCTACCCGTTCATTTACGCTTGTAAAAGAGTCAACACCCAATTTTTGTAGGTCTTCTTTTATTTTTGGGAAAAAATTCTTAATGAACAGAGGTCTCCCAGGACTAGACCATCCCATATATTAAGTTTTTCACCATACCCTAGAAGCCAAGAGTTATGATTTAATATAATGTTTTTATCTTCCATAATATGTTTCCAAACTAAGGAGGAGCCTGTTATGCTTTTAACACTTTTTAGGATCCAAATCCATTAGAGTTCAAATATTTACATTTTAGGATTTTATTCCATGGAGAGTCTACTGGAGTGAGCTAATTCCAAAGTAGCTTAGCACTTAGTGCCTTTCTAACAAATGTTTTTTTTTTATTCCTAGGCCTCCCTACTCCTTTGGCTTGGTAACAATCTCCCAATTGAATAAATGGATTTTTTCCTATATGATTGCCTTCTCCCATACTATAGAAAAATTCTTAGCATTGCATTTGACTTCTGCAAGATATATAAGGATGCATTTTACGCCAATAATATACATATGGGAAGAATTGCTAGTATTTTTATGATTAAAATAATTCTTTTACCCAAGCTCAACCAACCATTATTATACTATTGTATTTTCCTTGACACATTTTCTAGAATTACATTCCAGAATTCTTGTTTTTTGTATGGAATCCTATACAAAAACATAATTAGTTAAAGGTACCACTACCTTTATGAAATCCTAAAATACAAGAGAAACCTCTATATTTTGTTGTTGAAGTACTAATAGTATAAAATATGCTCTTTTGGGTGTTTATCTATGCCCCTATGGCTAAAGAGAAGCAATCTAAAACTTATTTGATCAATTTGATATCTAATTTTGTCGCTTTCCTTAGTAAAATGGCGTTATTTTTAAATTGAGCATAAGTGATTTTTCTATATCCTATAGTTGCTTTAAATCCTAGGATTTCTTTCCTTCTCAATTTGGTTAGGGTCCTCCTTAGACATAAGTATATAAAGGTAAGGGTAGAGAGGATACCCTTGCCTCAATTATCTAGTGGATTTAAATAAGTTAGTAGGTTATTCATTGATTAGAGGACCTATCCAAGGTCCCTCTGTAAAAGATCTTATCCAGTCTATCATTTGAACTGAAAAATCCAAATTTGGCTAACACCTATTTTAGAAAGCCAATGTCTACTCTATCAAAGGCATTAGCCCTATCAATTTTAATGACTATTATTTTATTTTTGGACTTGTCACTTGAGTGTAAGGCTTCATGAATCATTATAATATTATCATATATTTGTTCCCTAGAATAAAACCCTTGTTTTGGCTTTAAAATCATTAATATTCCTTTTAATTCTATTTGCTATTACTTTAGTCATTATCTTCTAACAAAGATTGCATAGAGAGAGGTCTAAATTTACCAAAATTAATTGTATTTTTATTTGATAATTAAAGCTAAGAAAGTGGAGTTGATCACCCCATATAGCTTGCCTCTTATCCTTGTCTCTTCTATCATTTACAATAGGTCATCTCCTATAATTTCTTAAAATTGCTAATAAAAATTATCAGTGAAGCCATCTGTTCTTGGAGCTTTTTCCTTGAGTAGTGAATGTAAAACTTCTTCCAACTATATTCCTTATATTATTCTAGGGAATATTTCCTTTTAAAATTTAGAAATTTAAAAATAGGAGGGAAATGAAATTTATTTTTTAATTAAAAAATTAGGGTATTTGGAGGAAAAATCATTGGCGTAAAATTTGCTTAAGTCTATAAAGAGTGCCCTAGACTTTAGCCAACATTGGATGACTGAGATTTATCTTAATTCAACCTCTAAATAAGGTCGAATCCTTGGAATACTTATAAAATTAAAATAGGGATTTAAGATAAAAGTGAGAAATGGAAGGGTTAGAAGAGAGTAAGGGTTTAGAGAAATTGATAAAATATGGATGGGGTATAGCGTAATAGCATTGGACACTCACTACACAAAAGTCTAATCTAATTAATTTCTAATGAATCCGAATAGACCAACCATTTTCAAATGCACAACAAAGTTTATTCAACCGCAATTATATTTTTTAATCATACCAAAGACTTAATGAAAAGCAATCCAACAATGATCCAAAGACCAGAATTCACTTTCACAAAATCGAATAATCATAAGTGTAATAGGAATGACTTAAAATATAATCATTCATTCATAAAAACCTATAATAACAATTGTAATGAAGGTCAAACAAATTTCAATTTTCCATTAATTAGTAGAGGTCATACAATATGCACCCCAACAAATTGCTACAAAGCTAACCCCTCATTATGGGGTCTATTGAGATATTTATAGGATGCTTTTGAATCTTGTAGCAAAACATTTATAATGGTTGTTACAAGTTTGTTATAGAAATAACCTAGATAGGACATTTTTGGAAGTGGTTATAACTTTCTGTAGACACCTAAAACATGTCATATTGAGGAAATTACCTATATGGACACATTTTCAGACCATATGACCCACCTTGGGCAGCCTTAGGGCTTAACAGTGGTTCTTACCACTCAAACAGGGGCAAATTACCTTTTACATCCTAGATCATCCTACCAAGGGATGGCCTCCAGAGACTGTCCTACCCTAATACGGTTAGTAGTCATGACCACCCTACTCTAGGACAATCATGCTTGCAACATAAAAAAGCTAAGCACTGAGCAACAATTTGAACAATCATGTGCACTAGCTAAGCATACCAATTTATTTATTTTCAACCATTTCTTGGCTTCTTAAGCAAGCTAAGGCTCCCTTTGGGAAGTCTATTTAAAGACGCTCAACCTTCATGAAAAATATAGCAAATTTACATACCAAAGTGCTATCGGATCGGATATCGAAGAGCTCACAATATTCTAAATAACGAAGTTTTACTAGATTTTACTATAGAGCTTCAAAGCCTCATTTGCATATTTTCTCTATGGAAAGCATGTCAATGGATTCCCTTGGAGTTTGAAGATCACATTCACATCCTTTGTGCCATCCAACAACCTTGTTTCAGTGATAATTCCTACCCATTAAGTCATTCTTCACGAGTGCACCCTTGAAAATCAATTTTGTAGATCAATCTCGACGTCTCTAGCATCAACCACCAAGGAATTTATTTGTAATTCAACGATCATCTCAACCTAAGATGGCCTACAGGCACCACCATCCTACCTAGGGACAATCAACAGACCAGACCACTCTGCCTCAAGATGACCTCTCGAATAGATCTATTTTACTGATTTTCTAATTTTTAGTAGTCTTAGTAGCATTTTAATCCCTCTCTAGCATAGTTTTACTTCAATTTCATGCATACATATTTTCAAATTTTAGTTTCTTTAATGCTTTCCTTTATCATGATCATGGGCCTTATCATGAAAGGCTCTTCATATGCTACTAATGCTTTGTAGATTTCTTGTGTGCAAATTTACAGGTTCTAATGGAGCAAACAACATAAATATTCTCACATATACATCATACCTTGCGGAGGTTACAATAAACTCCTCCCAAATTAGTTTGAGAGGATGCAAAGATTCTACGTGTTACACCTACCATATTTCTTAATTGTAAAAATTGTATCAAATTGGTATTAAATCCCTTAGAGGGATATCATTGTAACCTCCTTTTCAAGGACATGATTAAATATTAATGATAAGGGCACCATTTATTTACTTCTTGTCTTTATCTTGATGGTTACATGATTATGCTTTCAATTTGATTTCTTATAATAATTTCTTAGGTGTACGGTTTTTGCATACTACAGTGGAAATCACGGTCAGACTTTGATCCACATTTCACAAATTTATTGGTAATTGGTGCTTTTCTTAGATTTTTTAAATTATAGGTACTACCATCCTTAGTTGAGATGGTCATCAGGTACACCCATATTACCCTAATATGGCCCACAGTTGCAACCGTCCTACCCAAAGATGACCCCAAAGAAGAGTTTAGAAAGGTAAAAAAAACACTTTCATCGGACATAGGCTTCACCTGTAAGTTTTTCTATTCCTATTTTCCTACTTTCAGTAAAGAAATTTAAGAATATTTATGCTTTAGTAGAAAAAATACAAACACATTTTCAATTTAAAATAGTCTATCTATGACCGTCCTTAGGTCATATGACCATGTTTCTAGCCATCCCTGTCCTAGATGATCCCCTATTTCTAACCCTCTTCGTCTAATATGGCCTCTGCTACAAACCATACTTCATAAAGATGACCTCTATTTGCTTGTTGTGTGGATTGTGTGCTTGCTACTTGTGAAAAGACTGATATCATATTAGGGTTTTGTATTTTTAGATTTTTGAAACTAAAATATTTATTACTTAGGAATCTGAAATCAAACATCATTTTTTTTATGCATTAGTAAAAGGTCATTGAATGCTCTATGATTGCATTTACTTTTTACATAAGTAAAATGAACCCACACACACCACATAATATCTTAAACATCAATGAGTTGGAATTCACACCCAACCATTGGTCAAGACCAACGATAGTGGCTTTCATCTCCTCCTCGTTGGCTTGCATGTTATTATTTCATACCCTATTTTTGGCCAAGGCCGGTCCAAGAACCTTCATAAGGTGAGGATTGGTAGGACCTGGGCTTCCTCATCGGGATTGGATTTAATTACCAAGCCCTATTGGATTTTACAACTTGGACTTCATCACCAAGTCAGTGTGTGAGCATACAGGTGAAAACCTTGAACTAAGTGAAAATCATCAACAACAAAAGCAAACACGAAAAGAGCAATACAACAAAAAATATCAAACACACCAAACAGTTTAGGACTCACAAAGAAAATTTTAAAATAGATAAACATTTTGTATGCTTTGTTTGTTTCCTTTCTATTTTGCATAATCAAAAAATATGGTAACCATACATAGCCACGCTTAATCATGAGTCGATGACATGATAAATATACAAGGAGACCCTGAATGATTTTGATTCAGTCTCGATGACTTAGTCATCCCAAAATGGCATCTTGATATCCATAAAAATGCTAACACCACCTATGAGAGATCAAACCTTCGAGATACCCCCATCCAAGAGGTATCTCTCGACCCCCAAGATGATGAAGAGGAGGAACCTCTTGGTTGAAGTAGATCTTGTATCGCCACTAGACATAACTAGCATATCAAGGGATATAGTAGGGGAAGCCACATTCCTACTTTGTCAAGGCCTTTGCTATCCTGTACCACTATCCAAAGCCCACCACCTCAACCAGTGGTGATAATCAAAAGTAGACCTATGCAAAGTCTGCATACACCATAAACCAACATGACCATGAGTGAGTTAATACAAAAATCCTGCAAGCATTGGAAAACTCTCATGGAGATTTTGGGTTCGATCAATTTATAATCCCATGATCTTGATGGCTTCACCAAATTCGTGGGATATATTCAAATGTACAAAGATCCTGGTATAACCTTTTAGGATCACGAGATCAAAACCATACCTACCAATATACCTGACCCTCCTTTGCACATCATCGTGTGCATCAATAGGATTACCTACAAGTAATTATTGATTGACATAGGCTCCGCTTTAAATATTATTACCACAATAGCACTAAAGCATCTCAACCTTCCACCACACATTGTAACATCTTCATTCACCCTGCAAGCATTTAACGATGCCTTATCTCTCACTGTTGACACAATAGTCCTCCCTATCCAAGTAGGGCTAAATACTATACCTACATTATACCACATCTTGGAGGGTACAAAACAATATAATATACTACCTAGAAGGCCTTGGATGAGAGACATGAAATGCATACCATTCATAGTGCATCAACACCTAAAGTTTATACATGAAGGTTAGGTCCATGTGCTTCATGCCGACCTAGATCCCTTTAGGTATTACAACAATATTGATCATCTGAAAGAATCCCCATTTCTATCCACTCACCTGGAAATCCAAAAAAAGAACACCATCCAAAGTACAACCCCACCATTAAAACCATCCATTAAGTCATCACCACTTATTCTTTCTCTACTTTTATCATTGGTTTCTTTCGATGTCCATTCTACATCATCAAATCCTCATGGTGAGAAAAACTTGATGGAACCAATCAAGGAGATTCCTACATCCTCCTCTAACATTCCATTAGGAGACATTCCCACTCATATCGTTGAGGAAGAATCCATTATTACTAAGGGTAAACCATATCACACCATACCAACTCCATCCACCACACCTAAGGTCATGGTTCACTTGACCAACCTAAAACTCGATGAATACATAGTGCAAAATATTTCATTCATGCCTATCTATGAGTTAATCAAAGATCTAGGTTGCCCTCCAGTCAAGGTCCTACCTATTGATACCATACTCGATTCATTACCTAAACATGGGGGCAATAACACCCTAAGAAAGTTAATGAAACACCCATGACTTGTCCAAATGCTAATTCACCTTCACATGAGCTTGTGGTAATGATCAATGTTATGACAAAGGATTGATCTTCACAACTCGTGGTATCATCTAACACTCCCTCTACATCACGATTTATACCACCATCGAAACTAGTCACCCCTACCCCTTCTTTCCCAACATCTTCACAAAAGCAAAAATATGTGTATCCATTACACCAAAATGGGGGTAATCAAGCCATCATAGCTGAGCACTCTAAAGTGGAACAAGAGCATCAACTAAGTAAAAAACAAGAGCATGTGGACACACTCACTAGACACGATCATCCTGAATCATACATATCTCCTCATATGTTGAATACTTTCAACCCACATCTGCTTAACTATCTTCTGGAACGTACATCCAATCCACTCACACCATATATCAGTTGCTATCCAACCTCATAAGCAACCATCCACTCATCACCCCCCTTGGTCTTACAAAACATCTTGGATCATCTAGCCAAAGTTGAGACACAAATGGATCACTAAAACGATGCTTTACAACAAATTATGCATCAAATTAAAACATTGAGTTGTAGCAACAAAATGCATCCCAAGCCAAACCGCATCCTCTACAACCACAAAATAAACCCCCAAAAAATTAGGCATAAAAGTGACAATTCCATCCACCTCACATTTATACACCATTGTCTAAGCCTTTGGCATCACTTTTTAGTTGCTTATGCAAGGCAAATATTATTACCCTACTTGAGGTCCACCTCCTCGACCCAAATTTCCTAAAACCTCAGAGGTATAAAGATGATTTATATGGTTTATATCATCGATAAAATGGTCATGATATTCAAGTATGCTACACTTTCAAGAACAAAATACAAGATATGCTTGAGCAGAATCAACTTTAGTTTGACACTTCTCTCACTATTGAGGATCAACAAGTAGGTATGGTTGATGATTCATTACCTACATTGATAGATCAAGTAAACCAATCTAGACAGGCAACTGAGATACACACAACCTGACCACATCACCAAATGGATCCACTGCATCCACCTCATTTAAAATGCCAACCTTACACCTAAAATTCGTTATCTGAGCCTATATCAACCATATTTCAAAAGTTATAGGATGCAAAGGTAATTGTGTTACCTGATATACGCTCGTTAGACCCAAATAGGCCTAAGCCTAAGGGTTATAGGGAGGACCACTTGTACCTTTATCATCAGATAACAAGCCATGAAATTAACACTTGTTATGCATTTAAATATGTGGTCCAAGATCTTATTAACAATACAACTTGTCCCATATAGGGCCTGCTTAATTTACCTCTACAAGCCACTATTTAGACCACATTATCCCGTCTACCATGCCAAGATCAACCATCACCTTGTAAGCCTGACAAGCTACCCTACCAGTACATCAACTTTTTGATGACTACATCAGCCCTATTTCAAAAACTCTATGAGGCACAAGCAATCACATTACCAAAATTAAAACCAAAAAAACCTAAACCTAGATTGAACAATGAAAGCCTCTACTCTATCTATCATCATATGAACGGGTATGACATCCAAAACTACTACTTGTTCAAGAATCTAGTGGAGGAGATGATAGAACGAAATGAGCTCCACACAAATGGTTCACTCATTTTACCCCATCGAGATATTGGCATTGCACAAAATTCCATGCCACAACAGGGGGGTTGATTCCTATCACTCCTCCTAGCCAAGCCAATCACATCACATACAACATAATACCCACTAGGGGTGTCCAAGGTGTCACACCTTCCCCACCATCCACATCACAATTAATGAAGCAAATTGGGGATTCTGAGGATATCACACCTTTCCCACATTTGTCGATCATAATACATGTTGGGGGTGCTTAAGGTATTGCACCTTCCCCCTTAAAAAAATAAAAAACAATCAAAATTACAAAGACAACAAATATTATCAAAATTTTCAAACAAATCAAAAAACAAACAAAAACACAATACAAAAACAATACAAAACATCAAAATACAAAAAAAATGCATCATGCATTTCATTGTATTCATTGAGTAACTCCATTAGGCATATTCATTCATTGCACTCGCATTAAGACAAGTTGTGTTTACATTCTGACGAATGAGACCCGGTTTGTATGCCAGTCATGAATCTCAAATCAACCTTATCAATCATCAATATTTGTAGTTTTCTTTATGAGATTTTGCTTATTAAGAGGTCCTCATAAGATAGGTTAGATACTGGATAAATATTAACAATGATATTTAGATGGCCACTAGCTATTATATGCACACCTAGTTTGCAAAAGCTTGTATGGAAAACCCTTACATCCCATGTCTCATTATCATCCATATGCCCCTTTGTTAGTAATTGTGGTTTTCAACACAAATTAAAGAGTTGCTATAGGGTGTTTTACTAGGGTTTCCAGTTATTAAACCATCCCTAGTTATATTTTTAGATTTTGTATAAAACTATATTGGCTTTAGAAGGTAAGGTCTTGCTTTGATAGTACCTTGCATATCTCAAAATATCGACACATTTACACATTAAGATCCAGGTTTGAACAAGGAAGTATGACGCTACAACGTAGTCCTTGCCCCTTGAGCGAAAGGGGTTTCTTGCTCATCCTATTATGCACATGGTTTAGAATGTTGAGAATTGACAAAAGGACAAGCTCCTCCCTACCCAAGAAAATCCCCTTGCTCTCACATAAAACAAGTAAAATTCAAAGAAATAGTGGTTTTCACCACTAATCAAATCCCTTGTTCCAAAAGAGTGGTTTATACCACTATAAAAAAAGTGGTTTTAACCACTAACATGAGCAAGTATCTCAAGCAATCAAAAGAAAATAAGAAGGTAAAGAGGTTGAATCACTGGAATCCTCAGTTATTCAAAAGCCATGGGAAAATCTACATTATAGCAATGGGTTGAATGAAAACCGCATGGCAATGGAGGATTCTTATGCATGGTGATATGTCTATCACATTAGAGACCTTCTTTAGTACAGACCAATGTTAGCTTGTGGTTGAGCTAGATTTTGGTGGCTTGTTTTGCCTAGTAGTCTAGTCCAACTACGTCCAAACTCAGGATAAAATGACGACAAGGTGATCCTCATTACAACAATGGGTTGAATGAAACACACCTAGAAATGGGGTAGTATTATGCATCATATAAATGAACAACACTATGCATACATAGGGATATTGACTATCTAGATCTTCCTAGAAGATTCTTATCTTATAAAATCATGTATAGCCAATATACAACTTTTGATCTAGTCAACTAGGGTGTTTGAGTCTCATGAAAGACTTTGTTGTTCCCTCATAAAATCTCATTATTTCACATCCATAATTTACATTTCACCATATCATTCCATACAATTTAGATTCAAATGTATGGCTTTTTGCGAAAAGGTTGACATTTTGATTCATGACTTTCATACATTATGTGGTGCTTACACTTAGGTTTCTTTGCATCTTAGATTCATTCATTATATTTTACCAAATAAACATAAAAATTAAATTTTGCATCATCATGTCAGTAGCACATAACATACATATATACATATAGAAATACAATTTACATTTATGCATACAAGCTAAAATATCTAGACATTCATCCATCAACCATAAATGCACCCATAAGTATATCCATGCATAAAATAACATAAGCAATAAAAAAGCTCCAAAGGTACTTAAACCCTTTTGTCTCATCACTTCAAAATGCTCCAAAGGTACTTAAGCCCTTTGGTAAAATCAATTCAAAAGGCTCCAAAGGTACCCAAACTCCTTTGGTCAATTTCAAAAGGCTCCAAAGGCACCTAACCCCTTTGGTCACATCAAGTCAAAAATATAGAGTGATCCTTGCATCTAGTGATTTATTCTAGACACCTGGAGATTGCAATGACTAATTATCCATACAATCCGGTAGTATGGATAGATTACCATAAGGCCACGTGAGAAAAAAAAAATTTACAAATGTGGTCGAAATCAAAGTTGTAATGGGATCTTTCCCTCTTTCACTTTTGCAAAGACCCTACAAAACCTAAATCAAGTCATCTTGGTCAAGCGACTCATTGCTTTCATAATTTTCCATCTCCTCATCGACTCATTGCTTGAGGGGGTAGTCATATAATTACAAAATTCATAATCAAATCAAGTACAATCAAACACTTAATCATCGCTAAGTGCGTTTGTTCAAAAATCATTGCTGAAGACAATCATGCACCCTCCTTACTTGGGGTAAACAAACAAAAAGCAAAAACAAATTCAGATAGATTTAAGCTTGTCTCCTAATTGCCATTAAGGCTCAAGATTAGACTTAAGCTTATCTCCTAATCGCCACTAAGGCTAAGGATTAGACTTAGGCTTGTCTCCTAATCACCACCAATGCTAAGGATTAGACTTAAGCTTATATCATAATCACCACCAAGGCTAAGGATTAGACTTAAGCTTGTCTCCTAATTGCCACCAAGGCTAAGAATTAGACTTAAGCTTGTCTCCTAATCACCACCAAGGCTAATGATTAGATTTAAGCTTGTCTCCTAATCACTACCAAAGCTAAGGTATAGAATTAAGCTTATATTCTAATTGCAATTATATTCTAATTGCCATCTAGTTATTTAACTTGTCAAAGATAATGATTCAAAGATGCATGCATTTTCTATGATTGGGGCATCTAATATTGATCAGATTAATGAACAACAATCAACCTTCAATTTGACTTTAGGTTATATATTTTTGCTTTACGTTGTGTTTCACACAATGCATCCCAAAAAGGGGTGTCTGTAGACACCTAAAACACATCATATTAAGAAGACTACCTATATGGACACCTTTTCAGGCCATATGAACCACCTTGGGTAGCTTTAGAGATTAATAGTAGTTCTTACCACTCAAACAGGGGCAAATTACCTTTTGTAGCCTGGACCGTCCTACCAAGGGATGACCTCTAGAGACCATCCTTCCCTGAGATGATTAGCAGTCATGGTTACCCTACCCTGGGATGGCCACACCTGTAACATCAAAAATTTGAGCATCGAGCAATGATTCAAGCAATCATGTGTGCTAGCTAAGCATAACAGTTTCTTTATTTTCAACCATTTCTTGGCTTCTTAAGCAAGCTAAGGCTCCCTTTGGGAAGTCTATTTAAAGAAGCTCAACCTTCATGAAAAATATAGCAAATTTACATATCGAAGTGTTGTCAGATCGAAGAGCTCATAATATTCTAAGCAATGAAGTGCTGTTAGATTTTCACCACAAATATTCAAAGCCTCCTTTGCATCTTTTCTCCATGGAAAGCATGTCAATGGATTCCCTTGGAGTTTGAAGATCACATTCACATCCTTTGTACCATCCAAAAATACTATTTTAGTGATAATTCCCACCCATTAAGTTGTTCTTCATGAGCACACCCTTGAAAATCAATTCCATAGATCAATCCCAACATCTCCTACATCAGCCACAAAGGAATTCAACCACAGTTCAGTGACTGTCTCACCCTAGGTGCCACCATCCTGCATAGGGACGGTGAACAGACCAGATCACTCTGCCTTAAGATGACCTCTCAGATAGATCTATATAATTACTTTTCTTGTTTTCAGTAGTCTTAGCAACATTTTAATCTCTTTCTAGAAGATTTTTACTTCAGTTTCATGTATACATATTATCAAATTTTAGTTTCTTTAATGCTTTCCTTTATCATGATCATGGGCCTTATCATGAAAGGCTCTTCATATGCTACTAATGCTTTGTAGACTTCTTGTGTGTATATTTACAAGTTCTAATGGAGCAAATGAAATAAATATTCTCACATCTACATCATACCTTGTGGAGGTCACAATAAAATCTTCCCAAATCAATTTGATAGGATGTAAATATTTTGTGTATTACACCTACCATATTTATTGATTGTAAAAATTGTATCAAATTGGTATTAAATCCCTTAGAAAAATATCATTGTAACCTCCTTTTCAAGGACATGATTATTAATGAGAAGGACACCATTTATTTACTTCTTATCATTACATTGATGGTTACATGATTATGCTTTCAATTTGGTTTCTTATAAAAATTGCTTAGGTGTACGATTTTTACATACTACACTTTCATATTTCATGGTTCTTTCATTAATATGGTAAGTTTGAGATTCTTCATCATGTACTAGCCTTGGCATGTCTTTGTCAAACTTGTTGATCTACAACTATCACCTTTTGTAATCATTTGGTAACTGTAACTACCTATTAGAGTTGTTACTTTCAAGCTCTCATGACTTTGATTTGAACAACTGGTGAGCACCAAGGTGGTTATAGCTCAGATGAAGGTGGACTAGGTGGAGGGCATATCTTTGGATAGATCTTGCATTAATGCTGGGACTTTCATCAGTGCTAGATATTTTGACTACTTTGGGGGTCTTTGGTACCAATCTAGACTTTTAAGACAATTTGGTTGACCCTATTCTTTGAAAACTTTTGAATTAGTGCTTCTAGTTTTGTGCATCTCGAGCTTCGGTGGTGCTTTGCATGAAAAGATATGAATTTGGTCTCATTAAACATGTTTGAATTTTAAGAGACCTAGATGATATCATCACTTGCCCAGGTCTAGATCTACCAACCTTTTGCTTTTCCAACTTTATGCATTCTACATCCCTTTGGAATTTTTGGCTTTGTTCATGTTGTACATTTTTAAATTCATATTGACATAAATTTTGTCTTTGTTGCACATCTAGCTTATGTAAAATTAGATCATACCACTTTATTTTGCCATGGTTTTATGCAATACTGAAGTTGCACTGCCCCCTTTTTCTTGATTTCAAACTCAATTGTATCTTTTACTGATATCAATCCTCACGAAGGTCCAAAATTGATTAAATCTAAGTTTGTGCATCGTCAAAGCCTTTTAGACTTGACCCATTCTATATTTACATTGCATCATGCTTGCTTACTTCTTTTAATCTTGGATTTACTACAAGGCCTTTTCACCACTCTTGGAACACAACTTGATTTTAATGCATTTGAATCATTTTATTTTTTTTATATGCACTACTTAGACATCTTTAAGCTAACTGCTTTAGAATTTTTTTTAACAATATGACAAGCTAGCTTGTTTTATCAGGATTTATCATGTGGGAAGCATTTTGACCTACAAAAACTAGAAAAAGTGCTCAACTGTGATACCTCCTAGAATTTAAAAAAAGATCCGAAAATGCTGATGGTTTATCCATGAAAAAAAAAACAAATGAGGTTTCTAAAAAAAACTCAACAAAACCAATCTTGAAACTAGGACATCCATCTGGTCAATTTTTTTTAAAACAAAACAAGAAGTGATAATGAGAAGAAAGAAGGACCTATTGGTGAATATTATTTTGGATAAAATCTATTTATTATAGTGAGATCCTCATGATCCAATTACATCTTGGATTTTTAATCAAAAATCCTTCTTCAACTTACATCATTAACCTTCAAAAAATCTCCTTTACTAGCTTCTACACAAATTTCCCTCAAGAGAAGCTAGAAGATAAACTCTTATTAATAGAAGTAATTGAATAATGAAGATTCAAACCTGATCTAATACCATGTTATATTTCATAGTATTTTTTAGAAATGAATGGAATTAAACTTTACCTAGTATTGCTTTAATAAAAAGGAATACACTGAATGAATAAGAACACATCATATGATGGGGTGTCCATGGAAACCAAAGCAGTCTTCATCAAATAAAATGAAATTACACTCCAATCGATAATGAATGATTTATATGAAAGGATACCTATACCCAAATACATGGCACCTTTAGATCAAGATTCTGAAACTAACCCCTAGGAATAAAAAATTATAAAAATTATAAAAGTACCTTTAACAAGATTTACATGGGTCCAAAGAGAAAATTTAACAAATATAAATAGAAATAGTTAGCTATGGCCTCAAGAGAAGATTAACCACTACATATTTCAACAAATATAGTACCTAACACTAGAATAAGTCCATAAACTAATGCCACCAATACATAGAGCTCAAAAAATCATGTGATTTAAAAAAGCACTCAAAATTTTTGTATGCAAAATTGATGACCTCTAGAAGATTTTACCTAGTAATCCTCAAAAAATAAAAAAAATAATCTTGTAAGCTTTAGGAAAACAATATACAATCACAAACTAACATATATTGTCTACTTGACCATTGATGATAACCACTCATTCTAAGCCACTTGGATGCTAGTAGTTCACTATAATCCTAAAACTTTCTTATATTTGATTGGTTGATAGGATATACATATGTAAAAAGACTCTATGCATGACATATGATCCAACCATATTGGCCTCCATGTTGGTCAATAGCTCTTCATTTATCTTCAAGTTTTATGCCAAAAATAAGAATTGAACCTGGGTTGATGTTATTGGTTTGGTTTTATACATGTTTGCATGACTAACTGAGCAATTCCCACTATAGTGATAATAGCATTGATGTTTCCACAGAGAACATCTATCACATCATTTTTAATGGCCAAAAACAAAATAATAGTGTATTCACATGCATCAAAATTTGGTTCTCTCAATGCTTGGGTACTTTTTTGATCCCATATGACCAATCCATCATGCAAGGACTTTAGCCCTAGGCTTCCCAATATAATTTAACATTCTTCCTTTCCTAGTGTTAAAAATGATAAAATAAAAGTGAGGGTCTCGATCCTAGACCTTTTGCATGTTGTGCTCTTGCCTCCTTCTAGCTAATTATTTTTCCATAAGTCTAACATGGATATGCAAGCATCCCTTCTCCTTAAACAAGGGTGCAAACTACATGTTAATTTTTATGGTAAAGCTCACTCTTTTGTGTATGGAGGGAAAGAGCAAATTTGTAAATCAAATTTTAAAATTTGAATGATACATTATTTCCATTGGTCATATGTCCATTGTGAGGAAGAAGGAAACCCATCACACGAAACAAAATTTGAATGTTTATGTAGAAATTAAAAATTACCTTGATGATAATGAGCTAAAATGAGATTTGACAAAAAGTCTCCAAAAATATCAAAGGAAATTCAGAATAATTTTACCCTAGAACTCGAAAGAGAAATCAGAGGCTCCAAGTAAGCTTCCTACATGAACACGCGATTGTGTTTTATACCCTCTCTAATAACATGTTGAAATTCATATTTATTTTTAAAAATGAATAGAAGCAATCCATCCACTAAAATCTAATACAAGTCTAAAAAATGACGAAAGAAAGAAATATATAGTGGGCACCCATAGGCACCATAAATAATCACTATATTATCCATATATAAGAATCACAACACTTTAATACAATGGATGGAGTGGTAGGGGGTTATTTATACTAATGATAAAACTCAAATTTCATAAATGAGTTCAACCTAAGCCAATATAATGAGAGGACTTATGTTTAATTACAGGTTATAACATGGCTTTAACCATAACAAGGTTAACCACGACCCATAGGGATTACATAATAAAATAGTATAATAAATTAAACACATTGAACACTAATTATACTTAGGCCTATACATTATTACATTATACAATGTCATCCTTATCCATAAATCAAATTACACTTTCAACACTATTCTATGCTTTATTTACAATGTTTTGTCTATTTACACCTTTCTTTAGTTCTCAATCAAAGTAGCACTTATTCCTTTTGAAGTTAAGGATAGACCTAAGGATGGAATACATTTTGTAGTTTTTGAAGAAGGCCCTTATTGGGAAGTTTCATGGATGTTAAATAGCTGATAATACACTAAATGAGTGGATGCAAAAGGTATGAGACCCAATTCTAGGATATAGGTTAATTTTTCACTTACTTGCCAGAGGATGGATAGGTTTCTTTTTTTGGGAGGTTGTTGGTATTGGGTAAGGTTATGCATAAGGGGTTGGATCCAAAATGTACTTGTAAAAATTGACGAATCCGTTTTGAAATCTTGGCAAATCCATTTCAAAATCCTGGCAAATCCTGGCCAAATTCATGTAAGAGAAAATGACGAATTACCTTTTTTTTCACCAAAATTTGTAAAACCTTGGTGAATTTAATAGTTTTGGTTGGAATAGGTGGAAAATGAGGTCTAGAATTGAACTAGGTGGAAAACACGATCTAGCCTTGGACCAGGTGGAAAAACTGCCTGACTTTGAACTGGGTGAAAAACACCATGTGGCCAAGGTCCAAGTGGTAATACGGTCTGGGCTCATACCAGGTGGAAAAAAGGTCTGGCCTCAGACCATAAATAAAAAATAAACACAACAATAAAGATAAAAATCTCAAAAAGACAAAACTTCCAAAAAACAAAAAACAAACACAAACCCGTTGGGAGCATGGATGACTTGTGAGCGTGGACGACTTGGGAGCGTGGACGACCTCAGAGTGTGGATGACTTGGGAAAATGGATGACCTGTGAGCGTGGACGACTTGGGAGTGAGATTTTGGCAAAGGGTGAGGTGTCGTAGTTGATTTCCTTGCTGTAAATTGCACAAGAAAAAGGTAAATTTGGTGTTAAAGGGCATGTTGTTTTTATGTGATGTTTGATTTAGCTTAGCTTTTAGGCGGAAAATTCAAAGGGTAAAGATTAGTTTCAGTAAATAGGGATTTTGTTTGTGCCATAACCCTTTGTTCTAGGGTTTATTATTTTGTTTCCAGATTTCATGGGGATTTTGCATCTAGGGTTTAATGGTCTCCCAATCATTAATGGGGAATTTTTTTATTGGATGTTGCTAGATAATATGGAAGAATCAGGGAAGTCTCTGAAATATTTAGAGGAAGTCCTGTAGTGCACTATTTTCTTAGAAGAATTCCATGCAGGAGCATTAGTGATAGGTATGCCTTGTCATATTGAACACATATCCATACCGATTGTATTTTCAAGTGGTTTGAGAAGGGTAAGCATAATTGCCCCATCTATAGGGAGGTTCCCAAATTTTATCAAAATATAGACAAATAGGAATGATATTTAGACATTTAGAATTAGCTATCAAGTTCTATAACATCTTCTTGTACCAACATAATGTATCATCCATTATTAGATATGTAGACAAATAGGAATGATATTCATCGGCTTTGTTTGGATTGTAGTTAAAATAGTGTTTGTCTATTATTTTTAGTTGACATATCAAATGTATTGTTCATTCTCCATTAGTTCAAGAAATAGATTAGTGTTTGAATAGATTAATATAATTAATTTCAATTGAAATATACAAATTTGTTTTTATTTAGTGTGAGTTTAGTTTAAATTATTTATTTCTAATTTCTTATTGAAAGCATAGTGATATTGTTTAACTTAGTTTTGGTATTTTTATTTCTAAAATTTATTCTTATTTCCACAAGATTAAATTAAGATTCCATAGACTAAAAACAAGATTAGGATGGGTGCATAACAAGGTCCGGCTATCGGATTGGGTGAAATCAAGGTCCGACTTACAGATCGGGTGAAAAACAAGGTCTAGCTAACGGACCAAGTGCATAACATGGTTCAACTAATAGATCAAGTGAAAAACAAGGTCTGCCTAATGGAATATGTACAAAACAAGGTTCGACTAATGGATCATATGAAAAACAAAATTTGGCTAACACACCTAGTGGAAAACAAGGTCCGTCACTGGACCAATATTTACTCTACCATTTGTTATGCCATCGGTCAACCTCATTGTATGTCGAATGACATGATGCCACATGTCTACGTGTAGTCATTTCTATCTATAATAGACATCGACAGTCACTTTTTGGTTTTACTTTTGCGATTGCACTCAATCAGATCGAGTCCTCCCCAATCGATTGTTACCTCACACCCTTTTGAATAAAATTTCTCCTGCTTTAACAATGTACAATGGCCACCACTACCACCACTACTACCAGTGGAAAAATAGTGTTCAATAATACTTATTGTATCAACATGTTAGATTTATCAACCACCCTTGGTAATTATATTTCGTGGCTAGTTGATGCAGGTTTGCAACCCTTGCTTTCAATACCCCATTTCAAGATAAACAAGCATATTTTATAAACTATCATTGACGGTTACAACCATGACCATGCAATAATGAATCTGAAAAATCAAAATAGATATTTGTCTTTCACAATCACACCTATTGACATCGAGATATTGATAGATCTTTCACATAGGGGTTTTACTATCGTGACTTTAAATTTTGCTCTATCTCAGCATGATAAAGAGTACTTGGAGGAGAAATACGATCTCCCTATGAAATTGGTGAAAGGTATAATTCTCATCAATTGATTCTATTATTGTTCAAAATTTAAAATTTTTTATTTGCCATCTAATTTTTTTTTGTGCAACTTTCACGGCTAAGTCGAAAAGAGGGTTAACAAACAACTCTATTGAAAATCCAGTTTTGAAGGCCATTATTGAGTTCTTCCAAGCAATATTGATTTTGCATTGAAGAACATAACTATAGTTTGGGCATTGGCGTATATCGTTCACTGTCATTAACGCATGAAGTTCGACTAGTGCACATACATTTCAGATCGCATCAGAAAAAAGTTACACAACATCCAGACGAACAAAGTCACCATGGTGGCCAATGTTAATTTTATATTAGCTCTTTTTCATGAAAGTTTTCATGATTTAAAAATATTGATGTACCAACTATAGTACATCCAACACTAATGAGCATGGGTATGACACCAAAGGAGTTGAGGGTAAGTCCATGTTTCACAACTATTTTTTTATATATTTTAGCTCTATTTTCATTTTTTAATTTTTATTTGCACCTAAATGCAGAGTAAGGCAGCGATAAAAAAGATAAAACATGATGCTACCGTAAGGGATCACATGCATGAGGCATGTGGTGATTCTGAAGACACTACATCAGAATCATCACCAATGGTGAGGCCACAAAAACGTACACGATAGGCTCCTTCTCCTGGGTCTTCTTCTCTTCCACCTATATTTGCACAAAATGTGCAATATGAATTGAGTCAGATCAACCCTCCTACAGGTAAGTTTCTCTTTCGATCTTTTATCTGTATATTTTTTTACATAAAATTATAATAATTTTTATTAAATATTTTTATATGTTTTCAGAATTATGCACCACCCCCATCTACACTATTGTACATGAGATCCAATCATCGTTAGGTAAACCATTGTCTATTTACATGAAATTAACGTATATTTTTGTTTTTATTTTTATTTTTAATAATTTTGGCAAGTTCTTATTTAACTATTTTCAAGTAGCTCTCAAGAACGATTGGTGAGAAGCTAGGACCAACATATCATGAGGCCACCACCACCATGATAACAACCACATGTTCAACAAATGAGAGGCCAGATCAATATGGCCCATGGAAGGGGAAAAAACACTTCTTCAATCGAGATAGCAAGGGAATTTTCCCTCTTTTTCATTTAACACAAGTTCCATACCAGAGGTATCATTATCAACGACAAGATTAGATCAAATTTTGCTTGATGAAGATTATTTGTTGCAAGGCAACATTTATGGCTTTTAGGCGATAGATGTGCTTCAAGATCCACATACAGAAGCACAACAAACAACAACCCTTAAAGTTGAGCAAACATTATCACCTTCTGCTAGGGAAACCCACCCTCATCCTCAAACCGAGGATGAGAAAGTTAATTTTGATGTAAAATATTCAATGTGTGATGGTATTGAAGCAACCATCCAAGATAGTGCTTCAAGATTTAAAAATTACGAAGGAGTGGGAGATTTTGGTGAAAGTCCTTATAAAAGAAATAAATGCCTGTTATAAATTTTTTTCTATAAGGGAGTCAATTTTTTCTTTGATTGAAAATGAACCAGAGAAGCTTAGTGGTCTGCTAAATTAGGCCACATCAGGATCAATGAAGTCTAGGATTTCATCCGATGATGAAGTTTTAACCATTATGTTGAGTAGAATTGAGAACATCAATGTTGAAGCCCAAGCGTACTATAACCAATGGGCTTCTAATAAGAAAAAAGTTGAAGTCATTGAGGCTGCAAGAGATGTGGCCGAGGTGAGAATTTAGCTGCATATGTTTTCTTTAAATTTTATCATATAACTCTACTAACTTATGTTTTCTTTTTCTTTTGCAGTCAAATTTTGAAAATTTGAAATTACAAGTTTAGAGCATGCAAGTTAATATAGAGGCTGCAAAGAAATTTCTACAAACTGCAATAATAATGAAGAAGACAATGCAAGCAAAATTTAGGGATAATAACATTTTAAGAAGATATATCAAGGAGAAACTTAACATGGATATGGATCTCGTGCTAATGGAGGTGAAGGAGAAAAATCCTCTTTTAACAATGCTTGAAGATCCTACCCAAGAGAAAGCTGCATTGTTGGGAAATTTTAACAAAGTAGAAGAAGGTCTAATCAGATCTGGAGCACTACCAGCACAAGGTGTACACGAAGGAGAAAAAGTAAAGGAAAAGACAACTCTAGGAGAATCCAGGATAAAAACCCCCAATCTCAGGATTAGGATGAAATGTTTACAAGTTGACTACATATTTTATTGTATTTCAGTCAATAATTTAATACCATGTAATATATTTTGAATCTAGTCTATGAAAAAGACATTTACAAATTTTGTGTCCTCTTTCATTTAATGGTTGTTTTTGTTTATAATATTTTGTTGCTTTTTTAGTTTATGATGATACAATTATATATACTATATTAATCTCAAACAACAAAGAAATATTACTATATTAAGCAACATAAGAACTCTGGCAATATAGTAATATTCATACATTAAAAAATTACAAATGAATTCATTTTTATCAATGTTGTGAAATCATTGAAAAATTAAAATTCAATAGCTAAAACAAACACTTCTCAACTTGTCTAGAATCACTATCAAACAACATAAGAACTCTGGCAATATGAAAGCAGTTTAAACCATTTCAAAAACAACAATACTCATATATTAATCATTATATGAAAGTAATTAAAACCATTTAAAAAACATTAACAATATTCATACATTAACAATACTATTATATGAAAGTAGTTAAAACCATTTCAAAAACAACAAATTTATCATTGAATTCAAATTTATCAATGTTATGAAACAATATTGTGAAATCTGATAAATTTAAAACAATATTTGTGAAATTTACTATCAAATGAATTCATGTTTATCAATGTTGTGAAATCATGGAAAAATTACAATTCAGGTAGCTAAAACAAACACTTCCTAGCTTGTCCAAAATCACTATTATGCATAGTGGATGTCTGTGTCTCCACCATATGATCACTACAAGCATCATTATCTTCCTTATCATTCGTATTCGTGGTACCCCTTCTGTCTGCCAAGGATTTCCAGTATGCCAATGCTCTGTCATATGGAAATTTGTCCAACTGATATGATGACACATAAATTCTCAAATAATTTTTCAAATTTTTGTCCAGCCTATTGCGTAGCTTAGATTTAACAAAATATAGTGCATTGAAAACTCTCTCATATTCCATAGATCCCAAAATCATTGTTTGACATAATTCATATAAACAAAAGTATTCACCAATCGCACCTTGTAAGACACTACTAGGATACAATTTTTGCCACAAACGTGCAATGGAACCAGTCTCATGGATGTTACTAAAAAAATATGTTTGATCAACCATTGTCATTCCAAAATACGATGATTGTTGTGTTAAAAGTTCTTTGTTGAGTATACCTTTGATTTCAACACCATTGACTTCCATAGTTTTACTGAAATGCTTAGTAAGTATGCACATATATTTAATAAACAACTCATGTGTAGATTTGAATTCATTACAAGGACCCCAAAATAGAGGGTTAACCACACCCATGGCCTCAAGCAACTCATCTCTTTGAAACCGATCTCTTATCTCACTTGTCAATGATTCTGCTATTTTTAACAATTTTATCTTAATATTGTGTAAAATAACTTCAAATCTATTGTGTGTTACAAGAACTTGTTCAACATCATCTGTAACTATACTTGACTACCTTTCAAAACAATATAGAGGTATCATATTTCCACTAACACTAATACAAATATGATCATTGATGTCAAACTTCAAAAAACTTTTTGGATTGTTCACGTTTGTCAATGTATTCCAACTATCAAACAAGGGATCTGTAAAATTTCCTACATATAACCTATCAATAATCATACATATATTTTTTCTCATCCTCATGAAATCAACAATATAGATGGATCTTTCTTGTGCAAGTTTAATCAATCTGTTCATTTCTTATAACATTGGAATAATACCACATAATGTTAAAAGGGTTTCCAAGTTAGTCAAACGAAATAGTAAATATTTTGCCTTATCAACTGCCCTATGATTTACGTACGTAAACCTCGTTAATGATTGATATTCTATAAAAAATTTGCATGCAGGTTCATACAAAGAAATCCACCTTGTATCCACATATTTTAACAATTTTTTTCTTTTGTAACTCCTAGAGCAAACTATCAAAACTCTACAAACCTTTTTGGACTGCACAAAAAATAAGCATGTGTTTCACGAATGAGATCTTCCACTCTCGCAAAATTTTCAAAAGTGCTCATGATTTTATATGCAAGGTTCACTCTATGAGCCATGCAATGAATGGGTATCATATATGGGGTAATTGATGTCTAGAGTCGAACACAAAGACCATTCCTATGTCCTTGCATTATAGCAACACCATCAACTCCAATACATATTAAATTTTTGGCTATGTCTATATCATTCATTCCCACAATATATTTTAAACTAGTTACAACAACATTGTAGATATTTTTTGCATTCGAACTTTTGACCATCTTATGTAATCCTAGTAAACTAGGTTATCTTGCATGATTTTGTAATGTGTACACATGCATGCAAATCCAATATGTGTTGTCCATAGCCATCACCTCATCAATTGAAAGTGAAATGAATTTGGAAAGTTTTACTTTCTCCCTTAGGTCCTCCTTCTCAACTAATGATAGACATTTTACCATTTCCCAACCACTTCGATCTAACCAATGGGAACTAGGAAGGTTTTGCACATCAGCTAGTTGAAATAGGTGCTTATAATAAATAAAATTGGACATGGATCTACCCTTTTTTAGAATACTATATACAACAACAAACTGCAAACTTTTTGAAGCTAAAGTGATCTTATGAATTTTATGAAATTGGGCTTCAATTGTTCCACCTTTCTCAACAAGATATTGTTGTAGCTTCAAGTGATTGTCATATTCTATTGCATATCTAACATGCATACATTCTGATGCATCCTTCCACCTAACTTCTTTATTAATTTTACCATCACTTCCTATAACTTTTACATAAGCTTTGCCACAATGTTTTTCTATTGTATCTATCTTATTTTGCAACTTGTGATCCTTACCTAGTTTCCAACTACAAATTTTGCATCTACATAGTTCTAGATCGACTTTGTTGTCCTCAATATGGATAGGATCTATAAAGGGAAATTTTGATGCCCATTCAACCTGAAATGACCTTCCAATAGCCTAGTTAGATCCCTTTCTCTTTTTAGTAGTTTTGCTTGAATATTCCCAAAAGTTTGTATTGTATTTGTTTTATCGCTTTCATTTTCAACTAGCATGTCATTTTGAGAAATATCTTTAGGTGTTTGTTGGATGTCATTGTTAAGAGAATTTTCATTAAAAGGCATCTCTTCGTGAGGGATATCTTCAAGTGGAGGCATGTTAGGGTCAACAGGGTATTTTGCATACAATAATATTCTTTATCATTTTTGGATTTAACAAAAAAAAATTTACAAAAAAAAAAATATTCATATCATTGTCCAATATGGCCAAAGGCACATACTAAAAATTAACTATTTTAGGAAGAAAGTAATATTTAAAATAATTTTAGGAAGAAAGAAATATTTAAAATAATGTACCTTCAATTTGCACAGATGTCGATGGCTCGTTGGATTTCGATATATGGCTAAAATATTTGAGGATACTCTTTTCAAGAAGATTTGCCTCCCTTCATTCCATCACCAGTAGGAGCCATTTCACTTGTAAAGAAATTGTTTTTCATTTTAGAAAATTTATAAAATGTTGAGGAGATCTTACTACTATGAGGCCTCAAGATAATAATGTAACTACAATAAATATATGGTTGGTTGGTAGAAAATACATACCAGTTTACAGGTAGGCTTTAGCATGATTTTTTCAGTGCGTGTCACTACTCTATTTTCTGGATATAGCACTTGTAACTAATAAGAACACAAAAATAATCAATATACAAATTCAAATCATTTTAAGAAAAATAAATAATATATATATGAAATATAATTAGAGATACAAATGTGGAAAAATATCATGTTATAGTATTAGTGGAATAGACAGTGGATGACAGTGTCATGAGGGAAGTTCAACTAGCTAAAAAATCCATGAAAACAGTCACTCATCGAACCGAGGAGAACAGGGGAAAATATATTCTCCTTGAACTCATATTCTCTACAAATTAGGAGAAACAAAGAATTAAAGTGTATTAAGAGAAGCAAAGAATCACAATGTCTTTAGAGAAACAGAGCATTTACTTATTTATATTTCCTTAAGAGAAGGACAAGTAGCTGAAGAATCCATCAAAACACTCACATGCGAAACAAGGCAAAATAGGAGAAACAATGGAAAACAGAGCATTGACCTATTATCAATAAATGATAGAAAAACACTAAATGAAAAACCTACAATTAGATGACAAAAAAAAAATCTTATTACTACAATTGCTTGAACTCATATTCTCTCAAAAAATAAGAAAACTGAGGATCATAGATTCACAATGTCTTAAGAGAAACGGAAAACCATGGTAGCTAAGAAATGCATCAAAACACTCAAATGTGGAATAGAGGAAAATAGGGGAAAATAGAGGAAAACAACAAAAAATAAACTTGTAATTTTATAACGAAAAAACACATGTTACTACTGTAACAACTACTTCAAATCATATTATCTAAAAAGAATTTAGAGAGGTAAAATTTTGTACCTTTATTTTTTACAAACAACGCATGATCCCCGATATAGAAGGAAATCTTGTTTTGGCCCCTATTCGGATGCAAAGGGAGGTCTAGTAATTGATATTTCTTAGTTCAGGTGGAAATCAAGGACCGGTACGATCCAGAAAAAAAAACAAGTTTCGATTCAGTCTTGGTGAAAAACAAGGTCTGGCACAATCAGTTTGGTCCAGTTGCAAATCAAGCTCTGGCCTAGTTTGGGTGAAAATCAGGTTTTGGCAATGTTCGAATGAAAATTAGGATCCAAAAATATCCAGGTGAAAACAAGGTTCGAAGGTCATTCGGGTGTAAAATAAGGTTCGATCATGTCTGGGTGTAGATATGGGTCCAGTTTTTGATCCGAGTTGTTGTAGCCGATCAATTTGTTTCTGCACAAGGTCGAAGCTTGATGGACTCTACAAAAAATCGAGTGTTTCAGTTTATTTTTTGTTGTTGGAAGGTTTTATTTTTCACTGCTGGTGCTCGATTTTCTAATAGTTTGTATGTTTTACATGAAAAAGTATCGTTGGCTTGTTAATTATATATACTAGTATAATTGGCGAATTTGGTGGGATAATTTAAATTTTTTATAATTTTAAGGTGAAAAGGGTCCTTGATTTAGGTGAGAGTACTGGCGAATTTAAAAAAAATCCGTAATATTATTATAATTGCACAGCAAACCGACCCCTAAAAATTTTATCTCAAAAATTTTGGGTGAATGTACTGACATCTAGGGTCACCATTTTCACAAATTTCCAATTTCAAAAATTTTAATATTCACCCAATTGGCAAATGTGCATAACCTTGGTTTTGGGAGTCTTCTTTTGTAGCTTTGAAGGATTGGACAACTTACTTTGATCCTAGGACTGAAGCTGCTAGGATAATCTCGATTTGGATGAAACTTTCAGGTTTTCCAATGGAGTTATAATTAGAAAGAGCTTTGCAAGAGATTGGAGATTCATTATGTAAAAGCTTGGATATAGATATTTCTTTCAAATATAGTGTTTTTGGTATGTTGCTTAGATTTTGGTTGAGATGGATATTAGTGAAGGTTTACCAAACTATATGGAGATAATTATGGGGAATACAATTCATAATCAAATCCTAGAATATTTGAATATTCCTTTTAGATGTGTTCATTGTCATGTTTATGGACATATTGCTAAGGAATATTCTCAATCTTTCACACAAAAATTATGGAGAAAACAAATGACTAGTGGAGATTTCATGTTAGCTAACAACAAGTAGGAGATACCTATTTTCTAGAACTTAGTAGTTCTCCTTGATTTGACACAAACAAGCAAAAAGGATGTTGTTTAACCTAGAAATAGAATTCTGGAGGAGGAAGAAAATTTGGGCCTAACTTTATCTCCATTTCACTATTCACAGATTGTTAGAGAAGGAGACAGAGTCATAAAGAAAACTATGAAAGGATTGGAACCCGATACTATTAATTTTATTGGTTAGTCATCTAAACCTTATGAAAGTTACTATCCAATACATGTGGAGAATAATATAGAATTATGTAATAAAGAAGTTTGGACACTTCCTTATGAATATCCAAAGAGAAGACCTAGGGACAAGGACTTTTCTAGGGATTTGAACAATGGGTCGACAACCTCAAACACATTGAATAGGGATTGTGATCCAAATATTTCTACTATTGGAGGAAGTCTTTTTGACCTACTGGGTGAATCTTCTAGGGAGGTATCTATTTTAGGGAATGGTTTGGAGATAGGTTTCTCTTGTAGATATTTGTTACGTTCTAGGAAAATGGAATCTGAGTTAAGAACTTATACAGTTGTTGGAAGGTTAGGGTTAGGTTTGGAACTTATAAAGGACTCTTCCACTTCTTTAGTAGGTAGGAATTTTTTTTGTTTCATGCATAAGAAAAGGCTTTGAGGGAAATTCAACAATTTAAACAAAAATATATTAAAGGGGTTCTTAGAGTAGGATAAAACCCCTCTAAGATGTTTAAATGATCTTGTTATCCCTTAATTTCTGAGGTCTTTTCGGTCCCTCTAAAAGACTCACCTTAGCCAGGTTGGTGGAAATTCATAATCCAAATGTTATCATTTTAAAAGAAACCATGGGGGCAAGTACAAAAGTCATTGAAGGCTTAAGTAAATTGCTTATGGATTGGGAGTTCTTGGCTCTAGATGCTACCAAAAATTTAGGGGGTGTTTTGACTAGCTGGAAGAACTCAGTATCCTTAATTTAATTCTTCTTTAATGGTTTCAGTCTTATGGATAAAATTATTTTTTAAGGATTTGGGTTTGAGGTTATTAGTTATTAATTTTTATGGTCCCTATAAGATAGGCAGGTCTTTTCGGATGATTTTTCTCCCAGAGGTGTGTTAGGGATGAAAGAGTTATAATTGGTGGGGACTTAAATTTTAATATGAATAGAAGTGAGGTATGAGGAGAATCTACAAGACTTGATAGAATTGTAGATTACTTCAAACATAAGATTGAAGAAGTTGGTTTAATTGGTTTGGAACCAATACATTTATTTCTTACATGGAGAAATAATAGAGTTGGGGAAGCTGGGATATCAAATACGTTGGATAATTTTTTATTTCAAAGTCATTATATAATGAAGTAGATAAAAAATGATCATGGGTTGAGATTGGAGGTGGTTCTGATCATTTTCCCATAATTTTTCAATTAGAAAGCCAAAGGCAAAACCTGCCAAACTTTTTAAGCTTAATCCAATTTGGTTGGAGGAAGAAGGATCTCAGTAACTGATTAAAAAATAACGGATTGGTTATGATCAAAGTTCTAGGTTATCGACGAGTTTTCAATTTGGTGTTACTTTAAAAAAATTAAAAGGAGTTATGGCATATTGGATTGTAGTTAAAAAGGAGATTATGGATAGAGATATTAAGTTGATGGAGAAGTAAATTTTAGAAATTTATAAAAATAATGAGGTTTTTTTATTTAAAGAGGAGAAAACAAGACTAGTTGAACTAGAAGTTACGAAAAACAAATTCTTAAAGTGGAGGGAAGTTGAATGGAGAATGAAAAGTAGAGTTGTATGGTTAAAAAAAAGCGATAAAAATACTATTTTTTCATAATTTTGCTAATCATAGGAAGAAGGTTAACACTATCTAGGAGACGTGGAATGAAGAAGCGGTCCTCATTCAGAGTTTCTCTAAGTTAGCATATTTGGGAGTAAAACATTTTCAATCTATCTATAAAGAACCTAATAGAGTCAATATTAGATAAATTTTAAAGTTAACTACTTTCTTCCCCAATTTTGTGACAGAGGAGGATAATCAGTTACTTATGAAGGAGGTTGCAAAGGAAGAACTAAAAGTTGTCCTAAATTATTTCAAAAAGGATAAAAGTCCAAGGCCTAATGGATGGCCTATGGTGTTTTTCCTAGTTTTCTATGATCTTGTTGAGGAGGATCTTCTCACAGTAGTGGAGGAAGTTAGGTTGAGTGGTCAGGTTTTGGGGATTTTAAATCCACTTTTTTAGATTTGATTCCCAAAAAGGAGAATCCTAAATTTTTTTATGAATTTAGACCTATTTCCTTGTGTAACTGTATCTATAAAATCATTGCAAACATTATGGTTTTTAGATTGAAGAATATTTTCTCTAAAGTTATTTCCCAAGAGTAGTTTGGGTTTATAGTAGGTAGAAATTGTTTTGAAGCCATAGGAGCCGCACAAGAGGACCTTCACTCTATTAAAACTAATAATCTTCTTGCAATGGTCCTTAAACTAGATCTATCTAAAGCTTATGATATAACTAGTTGGTTGTATCTCATATTGATGCTCTTACGTGTGGGTTTTAGCTATTTGGTAATAAAGTGGATTATGAGATGCATTTCTTCTATATCTTTTACAATTCTTATCAATGGATCAACTTCTAATTTGTTTTAGACCCTCAAGAGGATTGGGACAGGGATGTCCTTTATCTCCTTTACTTTTTTTTCTATTTTTTGAAGGATTGAGTAGAGATATTTTGGATGCAAAGAGGGTAGGATCCATGTCTAGGATCAAAGTGAAAATAATTTATTTATATCATTTAATATTTGTTGATGATGTATTGTTGTTCACTAATGGCAGTTTAACGGAAGCTAGAAAGTTGAAGGAAATCCTGGACACTTACAATTGCTACTGGCATGGAGATTAATTTTAAAAATACTCTATTTTATTTAATGGTCTAGAGTAGGAGATTGAACAAGGGTTGATCAAATTTTTTTATTTTAATCTCTTATGTTTCTAGGAAGGCTTTAAGTATTTGGATTTTGTACTGAAGTCAAATAGTTACAGGAAGAGAGATTCGGGATGGATTTTAGAGAATATTGAAGTTAGGATTAACCATTGGTGTAATAGATGACTGCCTATTGGTGGGATATTAACACTTTTAAAGTTTTTTCTTGAGAAATTCCTATGTTTTGACACTCATTGGCATTCATTCCCAAAGGAGTTCTAGATAAAATAAGAAAACACTACTTCATATTTCTTTGGACTGGACACAAGGAACATGAAGGCATCCCTTTAGTTAAGCGATAGAGTATTGCTAGGCCAAAGGAGGAAGGTGTATGGAGACTTAAAAATAATCATCTTTTTGGTTCTTCTTTGGCAACAAATAGCTTATGGAGGATTCTTACAAGAGAAGGATTATGGAAGAATATTATTAAACAGAAGTATATTCATCGAGGTACCTTTATGGATTAGATCAAAAGACCATAGAAATGCATAAAAATATTTCCATTCAATGGAAGGTGCTAGTATAGGCCTTTCCTGTGATTGGAAAACATTTGTCTTGGAAAGTGGGCAATGATGAACAAGTTAAAATAGGGGTTGATTCTATTTTGGGTTGTGGAGAAAACATTTTGTTAGAGGAAGCTATGATAGGTTCTCTACAATACAAGGGTTTTTAATTTCTTTATACAGTGGGGGAATCAAATTCTTTTGGTCTTTGGACCCAAGGTTGGAAGTAGGCTCATGTTTCAAGTTTTTTTGTGAGCAGGCTATTTTATGGAAGGCTTACACTGATAGTATTAATAAGAGTCATATCAAGTTGATATTTGAACCAGATACTATTGCTTGGGCATACAATAAATCTAGGTATCAGTATACAACTAGACTTGGCTACAAAGAAAGTTTTAACCTTGATCTCCAAGGGCCTGTCTAGTGGTGGAAGTAAATTTGGAAATTGTTGGTCCCAAAAAAGATAATTATTTTCATGTGGTTAGATTTGAGAAATAAGTCTTTGACTTGGAAATATTTAATGAGGAGAAGCATACAAGGTCCAGGTATTTGTATGTTGTGTCAATCAGAGGAGGAAAACATCACACATTTGTTAAAAAAATGTCCTTTTTCTCAACATGTTTGGTTAGAAGTTGAATAGATAGCTAGAGTTCAAAATATTTGGGAAGGAGAAATAGTGGAGGTATGCTTAAGATAGTGGTTTTTGAAAAAAAACTGAAACAATTTCTTTCTTTACCATGTCTTATACGTTGGGGTATACGGTTGGCATGAAATGCAAATATTTTTGAATGGACATTAATTTTCCTATTTTAGGTCATATTTTAGGTGAGGAATTTGGTCTCAATCAATAAATGGCCTTGCAAACATAATAAACCTTGACAAGTAGACATTTTGTTCATTGAAAAGTCTCAACCATGGGTTTTTTTATGGGGTCATTAAGATACAGTTAACTTTTAGTAGTGTGGGAGGCATTATGTACTTCTCGGATACCCACTATATCAAATTTAAAGTAGGTCTTAGGATAGGTTCCAACAATTTTGTCAAGTTTTAGGTGTTGAAATTACTAATGAAGTGTGCTTCAGAGAGAAATATGAAAAAATTATAAATTTTGGAGATTCTACTCTGGTCATCAACTAGATGAATGGATCTATTCAATTACAAAATATTTTGCTCAGACCAACTGCTGGAGGTAATTTCCTTTTTTTTTAAATATCTCTTTTACTTATGTTTATAAGGAATTAAGTAGAAAAGCAGATAGGTTATCAAAAGAGGGTCAACAGGTTCTAGAAGGTTTTGTACAAATGAAAGAGATCAAGGATGGAGTTTCTTCTTTCATTCACTTATCATACCCCTAGTTTCTATGCTAAATCTAGGTTTTTCCTATGGATTTATCCATTGATTAGAGCTTTATGACATATTTTAAATATTTCTTTTCTTTCTACTATTTTCTTCTTTTTTTTGGTTTCTTTTTCGTTGGTTTCTATCTTGGTTATGGACATGGAGGTTATTTTGATGATTATGTATTGATATATAAGGATTTTTATCCTTATTATCCCCATGCTATTTTGAAGATGGGGTTTTCTCTCTAATTTGTCCGACTATAATTATATTTTGACTCCTAGTAATTTGTTTTATCTAGGTTTTTGTTTGTGCCAAGGCACTTGAGAAGTGTAATTTTCTTTCATTCTTGAAATAAAATTATGATTTTTTCTTGTAAAAAAATGCAAGTGCTCATAGAAAATAACTAAATGGAAATAACAAGAAACTTATATTAATCAAGTGGAACATATATTAATAATGGGTCAGACCTAGCCAAGGATTCTATGCTCTGTCACATCCCAGATCCATCTCAGATGAAGTTAATTCCAATATCATTGCTCCTTTGTTTGATGATGAGATCAAGGAAGCTTTATTCTCCATGAATTCAAATAAAGCCCCTGGCCCTGATGGTTTCCCTCCTCAGTTCTTCCAAAATTTCTAGGATATCGTTGGTTGTGATGTGTGTTCCACTCTTAAATAATTTCAATCATCCAAGCCTATCTCTCGATGCTTTAACTCCACCTTCATTGCCCTAATTAGTAAATGCCCTAATGCCAAGCACATGACTGATTTTAGACCCATTAGTTTGTGCAATGTAGTGTACAATATTCTCACCAAAGCCATTTTCAACAGGATGAAGGATGTTCTACCCATCCTTATTGACTCTTGTCAGGTAAGTTTAGTTCAGGGTAGATCCATTCTGGATGGGGCTATTACTATCCATGAATCTTTACATTCTGTATCCATAACCAAGAAATCCACATTTCTCCTTAATTTGGACATGCACAAAGCTTTTGATAGGATTAACTAGGATTTCCTCATTGCCATCCTGCTCAAATTTGGTTTTCATGTTGAGTGGGTTGACCTAATCAGAGGCTGCATTTCAAGTTCTTGGCTTTCTGTTCTTATAAATGGATCTGCAACTGGCTTCTTCAAGAGAAATAGAGGATTGAGATAGGGAGATCCTATTTCTCCCTTGTTATTCATAATTGTTGTTGAAGCTCTTGGTTGAACCATCAAAGCTGCTTGTAGATTAGATCTTATTTTAGAAATTAAATTTGCATCTCAAACCAATTTCGTTACCCATAAACAATTTATGGATGACACCATCATCTCCACATCTGCCTCTATTTTTGAGGCCAAAGTAATCAAGTATATTTTGCTCTTATATGGAGAAGCAGTTGGGCAAAAATTAAATTTCAACAAAAAAATATACTTTTTCAATACTCCTACTCAGAGGTAAATCAAAATTTCTAGAATCCTTGAGTGCTCTGTGTCTTCCCTTCCCTCCACTTACCTGGGCCTACCTCTTTTCTTTATAAAACAATGTGTAACAATGTGATAGAAATATTTCAAAAAAACTGGCAGGATGGAAAGAAAATTTGCTATCACAAGCTACTAAAGCCACTCTTACTTTGGCTTCCCTTCAGAGCATCCCAGTCTATTTTATGTCTATCTTCAAGGTCCCCGCAACTATTTGTTCTAAAATTGAGCATGTAGACACCAAATCCTAGCCACTTGTCCTTCATCCTGGTCATCCTACCACCCACTTGTCCACCATCACCCTTTCCCGCCATTCAATTGGCCATTCCATGCTTTTCCCGCCATTTTCGCCTATTTATTTATATATATTTATATTATATATATTTAAATAATAATATTTTAATATTATATTTGATATATATATTTAATAAATATATTTTTATATATAAATAAACCACAACCATTAGATTTAATCTAATCTCATCCATCCATCCATTCTCCATAATCCATGTCACACCCTAGATTTATTATCTACCCTTAGATGTGCTTTAATATCAGCCACACGATTAGTGTCATTGAAACCCTAGCATGCCCTAGGCTAGATTATAAATAAGAGCTATTTTTATGGCTCAACCCCTAAGTCCTCTAAGTCGTTAAGTTCCCTGAATCCCCAAAGTCTTTCCCTGGAATCCCTGATTCCAAACCCTAGTCATCCTAAGTGCCCTAAGGCTGCCACACAGTCTTTTGTGCCCTAGTCCCCATCCTTCTACTACATTTTGCACACCTTCTACCACCGCCATCATCTTCCATCCATTGAATCCTTCGCAACCCCCCGATCTGCTTTTGTTGATCTAACCCTAATCTACAGGCGCTCCCGAGTGCCTATCTCAGTCCACAGGCGTAGTCGAGTGCCTGTTGCATTCCATAGGCATAGCACCGCACCTGTTGTCCCCATAGCCACAAACCATAGCAATGGAATAACATCATCAACAACAAGGTAAATCATTATTTGTTATTATCTCATTTCATTATCTGTAGATTTTGCATGCTACTGCATTTGTTAATAGCTAGGGCTTATTGATAACTGAGGGTCTCACACTGTGGAGCCCTCATAGGTATTACTGATCCCTTGTTTATTTGTATGTGTGCAGATCTATAGATTCATCAACATTGGATAACTATTGAAGCTGGAGTGGCCCGACATCGGATATCACAAAGCCCACTCAACACTGTTGGGATCAAGAATGCGCTTGAAGACACCACAACTTTGTTGTTAGGGTTTTGGAGAACCCTAACCCCTATAACATTGTATCAAATGGATCTAAGGATCCAATATTGTAATCAATGGAGTTTCTAGGCTCCCCTGATCAATAAAGAAAATCTATTCTATTGTGCAAAGCTTGTTTTTCTTTGGATTTTGTTTGTTTAAAGCATAGTTTAGAGTGTTACATTTTTGTATTCACAAATGGCGATCACGGTGGGACCCCACAAGGGTTCTATTTTATGATTTACTTTGTTGTTTCTAACTTAATTCTATTGTTCATTTTGCAGGCTTTTAGGAGCAAAAAAATGGGCCATTTTCATCGGTTAGGGTTTCTAGAAGCTTTGCAATAGTTGCATAAGGTGCATAGGTGATCTATGGCACCTAGTGATCCCAAAATGCACCTTTATGTGCCTATATATATGCACTAATATACCTAGAAATAACCACAGGTGCCCTGCTACGCTTGGCATTGATTAGAGGTGCCCTACTGCGTTTCCTACACAAACTACCCAAATAGTTTTGGCCATATCTCACTCATCCGGAGTTGGATTGGGCTAAAATTTTGAGGGTAGGTTCCTGATACACCCTATCATATCTCCATAAATTTTCAGATCAATTGGAGCAGCAGAGATCTCAGAAAAACCTCACCAAAATGTAGGATTTTATGTAAGTCCATCCATTTTTGCTTTACATTTTTTTTGGGTTTTCTATTGTGTTTTTCAGATTCTGAGCTTAAAATGAACATACATTAAGAAATCTAGAAAATTTATCATTTTAGATTGCATCTAGGGCATCTGTGCATTCATTCATTACAATATTTTGAGTTTTCTATTTTGAAAAGAATTGCAAATTCAAATAATTCTTGCATCTTTCTGTTTGCATTTGAAAGTGAAACGCATCAATTAGAATTTGCATCTTAGGAGTTAAAGGTTGCTTATTTTATTTATCTAAATAGGAACAATACTTAAATGCAAAAATTATTCCTACCCTTGGGTGGCACCTTTGGCAGAGAGGTGGACGAACCCTCCGGTTGCTATCTAGGTAGGGGTTTTAAGCGGTGTACTTCACACTCTTTAGAGGAAATTTGCATTTATGTGTTGGATTCTAATTTAGATGTGTAAAATTTGTTACTTTTAACATTGTTTGACCATAATAGAGAACAGAAAAAATTAAAATTAATCACACACAACACGTTGCACTTTAAACAGTAGTAGCTGGATTTCATCACCGATTGTTGCTTGAGATTTGGTGATGGTGGCATTCATATCCATCCACAAAATATCTACCCCTAGACACCTTAGGACTACCCCTGAGAAAACTTGTTGGATTTCATCACCAACAAGAATCTCATTGCCCTATCCAGCCATAGTCTTTCACCTTTATTTTTCATTAAACAAGATTAGGATACATCAAAACACACAAAACTGTCATATCTAAAAGGAATTTACACTAAAAATATATAATCAATGAATAAGGTAAGCCACAAAAGGTGAAACTTAGGATTGATTATTTTCTTTGTTTCTAAATTCCTTAGCTTTATTTTTAGTTTTGAAATTTAATTATCCTGAAATTGTATTTTGATTTAATTATTTTATGGTTTTAACTCGAAATCAAACAAAAATATTAAATCAAAATAATTTAATGGAAAGTACAACAAGCATACCCACTACTTCAGTAGCCAACCCTTCCAATTCCATCCAACCTAGTCCATCTAGGCCCATTCACCCATCTCTCTCACAAGAGGGATCCATTCCCCAAAACAATGAACAATCATCCATCCAAATTGACATGGACAAGGTAGAGGCCATCTACAGGTCTTCTAACTATGTTCTCGAACCCATTAACATTTTAACATGGCTCCACATCAGCCATTCCCACATTAACATGGCTCAACCTTAGCCATTTCATCATTAACATGGCTTCAACCTTAGCCATTTCATCATTAACATGGTTTAACCTTAGCCATTTCATCATTAACATGGCTTAACCTTAGCCATTTCATCATTAACATGGCTCAACATTAGCCATTTTATCATTAACATGGCTCAACCTTAGCCATTTCATCATTAACATGGCTCAACCTTAGCCATTTCATCATTAACATGGCTCAACAATAGCCATTTCATCATTAACATGGCTTCCAACAACCATTTCATCATTAACATGGCTCAACCAACAGCCATTTCATCATTAACATGGCTTAACCTTAGCCATTTCATCATTAACATGGCTCAACCTTAGCCATTTCATCATTAACATGGCTCAACCTTAACCATTTCATCATTAACATGGCTCCACCATAGCCATTTCATCATTAACATGGCTCAACCTTAGCCATTTCATCATTAACATGGCTCAACCTTAGCCATTTCATCATTAACATGGCTCAACCTTAGCCATTTCATCATTAACATGGCTCAACCTTAGCCATTTCATCATTAACATGGCTCAACCTTAGCCATTTCATCATTAACATGGCTTAACCTTAGCCATTTCATCATTAACATGGCTTAACCTTAGCCATTTCATCATTAACATGGCTTCACCTTAGCCATTTCATCATTAACATGGCTTCAACAACCATTTCATCATTAACATGGCTTCAACAGCCATTTCATCATTAACATGGCTTCATCTCAGCCATTTCATCATTAACATGGCTTCATCTCAGCCATTTCATCATTAACATGGCTTCATCTTAGCCATTTCATCATTAACATGGCTTCATCCCAGCCATTCCATCATTAACATGGCTTCACATCAGCCATTCCCACATTAACATGGCTTCATCCTAGCCATTCCACATTAACATGGTTCCACACCATTCCCTCTATCTGTTGAGGCAAAAACAAAACTCATCATTTGCATTCTTCATAATTACTCCATCATTCATTACCATGACATATTCACATCCATAATTACAGTTCCACAATCGATTCATCATAATCACATTCACTTTCATCCATAATCATTTCATTCATAAAATTAAAAAAAAAACCCAAAGGTGCTCAATCCATTTGGTCAAAAATAAAAAATACAAAAAACTTCAAAGTATAATTAATAAATTCTATTTGAAAAATCAAAGGTTAATCCCATTAATAACATATTAATTTAAAAATCCCCAAAGGCACTTAACCCTTTGGTCACATATCAATTTCAAAAAGCCCCAAAGGTACTTAATTCCTTTGGTCACATTCCAATTCAAAAAAGCCCCAAAGGTACTTAATCCCTTTGGTCACATTCCAATTTCAAAAAGCCCCAAAGGCACTTAAGCCCTTTGGTCACATCTCAATTTCAAAAATCCCCAAAGGGTACCTAAGCCCTTTGGTCATAAGCTTCCCAAGCTAGGGGGAGTAGAAAAACCCGAGCCAATGAACATCATACACTTGAAAGTGTTCCATGCTTACTATGATTATATATGTATACATGGCTAATATATAAAAAAATAAAAAAATAATTTCATACATTTCATTCATAACATTGCATTTCACTTGCATTTACATTTCATTCAAAACAATGTATTCACCCGCATCACATATTGCATTCCACATTGTATTTCATACATTGCATTAACATCCACATTCAATATTTCATATAGGGATCATTTATCAAGTTCAAGGTCTTAATTGGTCCAACAAAAGTCATGTTGCCTTAATCAGGGGCACCTTCAAAACATTATCCACACAATTCCACTAAGTCAAATTGCCATTTGCACAAACCACATTGCCATAAAATTCCTAGGTGTTTTCGGTCACTCAACCACTCCTAGTGTTTTAAGCAAACCCCAAATACATGTCGAGTTCTTCTTAGGACCAAAAGCACTTTTTCACATTAAGAAAATCTTGAGTTTTGTCCATTGATTCCAAAAACAATCTTGCACCAACCACACTTCTTCACATCTTAAAAACATTTTGAGTCAAAGAGGGATAACACCATACTTGGGTGGCACCTTGAAGTGAAAAGGGTATTCCTCGCTTGTCCTATCATGCAACATAGTCCAAAATAAAAAATAGTGGTTTTTACCACTATCACAGTTGCTCTCCAAATATAAACACAAAATATAGAGTAGTAAGGATAGGGTCACATTCTCATCACACTTCGGTTGAGAATCCGATTCCCCAAAGCTCTATCCAAAGTTAACAATTTCTATGCACACACCACAGATCCCTAAAGCTGTAAGGATCATACTACATTTCCCTCAAAAAGTTATGTAGTCATCCCCAAGGTCTAAAGATCAGATCATTGGACTATGGAGTGAATCTCCACCGGGGCTATAGACGCTTGACTGGCAGTGGAGTAAGCTCATGCGGGATGACATGTCTCCTTTCCAAAAAAAAAGAGAGACCTCTGACCGCACATACGGACAAGCTAGCTTCTTGGTCTTCTCCATAACAGGTCATGCCTAATTTACTCATAATGGGTTAATGAACTTCACGTGCACACACATTGGTGTTTGATTGCCTAGGGTCATTGCCATGCTCAAGATTTGGTACATGAACTTCACTTGCACACACATTTGGTCCTAGAAGGATTTAGGTAGTTTTAGTGGGTTTGTTTGATGCCACTAGGATGTTTGAGTCTCTGCAAAATAGTCAGTTTTCCATATCAACATCCATATCTTCTTCCATGTCAACATCCATGTCATTTCATGAGCCATTATCCACCAAAAGCCACCAAGTTTGGTGCCCCTGATTAAACAACAATGCTAAACATGGCCAAACAAAGATCTAAACCATAAATGATCATCCATACATGCCATCTTGCATAAATCATCCATACATTTCACCTTGCATTGATCATTCATAGCATCTCATATGCATTAGTCATAAACATAAACATGCATTCCACAAACGCATTCACTTAAAAGCACAAAAGTAAAAGCCATGTATGTATATATATATATATATATATATATATAACTCGCATATGCAAAGATCGCTAGAAAGTGTGAACATCATAACAACTTGGGGGTATTCAAGGTTTCACACCTTTCCCCCAACCAAGCAAACATCATCACAATTTGGGGGTATCCAAGGTTTCACACCTTTCTCCCAACCAAGCAAACAACATCACAATGGGGTTCACACACCTTTCTCAACCAAGCAAAAACATAAAGGGGCCGCACACAACACAAAACTTGGGGGTGCTCAAGGTATCACACCTTCCCCACCAATTCAACAAATAATTCAATCACTCAATCACATCACATCATCAACACATCAATTGCTAGGTTCAAAAGGTTGCATCCTTTTATCAAAGGTTGCGCCCTTTGCCTTGCATTCACATCATTCACATCAATTGCTAGGTTCAAAAGATTGCGTTCTTTTGTCAAAGGTTGTGCCCTTTGCCTTGCATTCACACCATCCACATTTGCAAAAATCCCTTTTGTTAGGGCAAAAACAGAACTATTTCATTGCATCACAACTTATCAAAAATCCCTTTATCTATTAAGGGCAAAGAACAAACACATATCATTTCATTTTTCATCATCAAAAACCCCTTTATCTCCTAAGGGCAAAGAACAGGCACATTTAATTTTTTTTCATCAAAAACCCCTTTATCTGTTAAGGGCAAAGAACAGACACATTTCATTTTTTTTCATCATCAAAAACCCCTTTATCTGTTAAGGGCAAAGAACAGACACATTTCATTTTTTTTCATCATCAAAAACCCCTTTATCTGTTAAGGGCAAAGAACAGACACATTTCATTTTTTTCATCATCAAAAACCCCTTTATCTATTAAGGGCAAAGAATAGACACATTTCATTTTTTTTCATCATCAAAAATCCCTTTATCTATTAAGGGCAAAGAACAGACACATTTCATTTTTTTTTCATCATCAAAAACCCCTTTATCTGTTAAGGGCAAAAAAACACATTTCATTTTTTTCATCATCAAAAACCCCTTTATCCGTAAGGGCAAAGAACAAACATTCATCATAAAAAACCCTTCATCTATTAAGGGAAAAGAATTAATAAAAAACCCCTTATCTCGTAAGGGCAAAGAACAAAACACATTTACCTACATCATCAAAACCCCTTCATCTATTAGGGCAAAAACAAAAATCATTACATTTCCATGTCAAAACCCCTTTCATCCGTTAGGGCAAAAATAAACTCAATCACTTGAATCCATATATCCAAAAAAGTAGCTTACCTCCACAAAATCACTCCACATTGCATCCATCAATACATTTCTCATCATCACATCCAACATCACCATCCATCATACATTTCTTCCCACATGTGCCAAATTTCAAGTGAATCTTGTATATAGTGGTTTGTTCTATATACTTGGCGATTGCAGCGATTTGCATCCATGCAATTCGGTAAGATGAATGAATTACCATAAGAACACTTGGTCATCATCATCATCCCATATCTCCTAGTTCGAAAAGCACAATCATATTTGGTATTTCCTCATCTTTAGAGTGAAACATTGCCAAGAATAATTTGCACAACCATTGTCATTGATGGCCTAGTTCGTGGGGCTTAAAATATGGACACAACTCAAATTTTATCATTCAAAATCTCCTTAACACCTTCGAGATACGCACTAGCTAGGATGATTGGTTCCAATCGTGGGAATTATTTAAACAGTCACTAGCAGTACATCCAAGGTTAATTTCCTTTTTCTTTGCATCATCATTTTGCATATCAATGATGCCAAAAAGGTAAAATATTTCAGCAGCATCGGATCACCCCAAATTTGGGGTAACCACATTTGATTATGATTTTCCCACGATGGGATACATCTTACATGATCATGACATCTACATTTGACACAATCCCCTTCCCACCATTGGGGCAAAAATGGTATCACATTTTACATCATTCATATCGTCCACATCACATCATATCACATTTTACACCAACCCCCTTCACACCGTTGGGGCAAAAATGGTATCACATCATTCATCATTTGCACAAATTTTTCAATTGGCTCATGAGATTCATCCGTAATCTCATTCACCAATTGAGGGGGTAAGCTACGCAAAAATCCAAAATTCTTTATTCTTTTGTCTTCAACATTGTTGCTCAAAAATCCAACAGGAAAGAGAAGTTGCTTCTGCACCCAAAGCCCAACCAGGTGTCTCATGTTTTTGCACCATATTGTGTTTCACACAACATGGTACAAAAAGGGGCATCTGTAGACACCAAATCCTAGCCACTTGTCCTTCATCCTGGTCATCCTACCACCCACTTGTCCACCATCACCCTTTCCCACCATTCAATTGGCCATTCCATGCTTTTCCCGCCATTTTTGCCTATTTATTTATATATTTATATATATATATTTATATTATATATATTTAAATAATAATATTTTAATATTATATTTGATATATATATTTAATAAATATATTTTTATATATAAATAAACCACAACCATTAGATTTAATCTAATCTCATCCGTCCATTCTCCATAATCCATGTCACACCCTAGATTTATTATCTACCCTTAGATGTGCTTTAATCTCAACCACACGATTAGTGTCGTTGAAACCCTAGCATGCCCTAGGCTAGATTATAAATAAGAGCCATTTTTATGGCTCAGCCCCTAAGTCCCCTAAGTCGTTAAGTTCCCTGAATCCCCAAAGTCTTTCCCTGGAATCCCTGATTCCAAACCCTAGTCATCCTAAGTGCCCTAAGGCTACCACACAATATTTTGTGCCCTAGTCCCCATCCTTCTGTTGCATTTCACACGCCTTCTACCACCGCCATCATCTTCCATTTTCCGAATCCTTCGCAACCCCCCGATCTACTTTTGATGATCTAACCCTAATCCGTAGGCGCTCCCAAGTGCTTGCCTCAATATGCAGGCACTCTCGAGCACCTGCCTCAGCCCATAGGCACAGCTGGGTGCCTGTTACATTTTGTGGGCATAGCACCACGCATGTTGTCCCCACAGCCATAGACTAGAGCAATGGAATAACATCATCAATAGCAAGGTAAATCATTATTTGTTATTATCTCATTTCATTATCTATAGATTTTGCATGCTACTGCATTTGTTAATAGCTAGGGCTTATTGATAACTGAGGGTCTCACGTTGTGGAGCCCTCACAGGTATTACTGATCCCTTATTTATTTGTATGTGTGCAGATCTATAGATTCATTAGCATTGGACAACTATTGAAGTTGGAGTGGCCCGACATCGGATATCACAAAGCCCACTCAACACTGTTGGGATCAAGAATGCGCTTGAAGACACCACAACTTTGTTGTTAGGGTTTTGGAGAACCCTAACCCCTGTAACATTGTATCAAATGGATCTAAGGATCCAAGCTTGTAATCAATGGAGTTTCTAGGCTCCCCTGATCAATAAAGAAAATCTATTCTATTGTGCAAAGCTTGTTTTTCTTTGGATTTCATTTGTTTAAAGCATAGTTTAGAGTGTTGCATTTTTGTATTCACAAAGAAATCCAAAAAAACTTTATGTGGTCTAGGTCTGACTCCAAACACCATTTTCACTTAGTGGCTTGGAAAAAAGTTTGTAAGCCAAAGTCTAAGGGAGGTATCAACCTCAGAAGAGTCCACATTCGTCATCTTGCCCTCATGGCTAAACAATATTGGTGATTAATTATTAATATAGAAAATGATTGGATTCCCATTGTAAAAAGAAAATATTTACAGGAAAAATACTTTATTAATGAGGTGGTTCCTCACATAGGATATGCATTCTAGAAGTCAATTCTAATAACCAGAGCTCTAGTCAAAAAGGATTGCAGTGGATATTAGGTGATGGTATCAATATTGACTTCTGGAATGACAAATGGATTAGAAGTGATCCTCTTATCAATGATCCTGATCTAGTAGATCTGAAAGGGGTCACTGATAGCACCTTTGGACCAAAAGTGTAGACCTTTTATGCTCTCTTAATTGCAAAAAAATATGGAAGGATATTAGCAGTATCATTCGGCCTGATGAATCTAGTAAGCTACAATTCCTCTTGAATTCCACAATTATTCCTTCAAGTAATTCTAAGGATCAAGTCTGTTGGGAATTCACAGAAAGTGGAGATTTCTCTATCAACTCTGCCTATAGTCTGCTCCTTCCTCCTGAAGAACCTCCATTCCCTTACCACCTTGTTTGGTCCAAATATTTCATTCCTAAGATTACCTTCTTTGCTTGGACTACCATTCAAGAGAAAATCCTCACTACTAACAATATGCTTAAAAAAGGTTGTGTTTTCCCTAATAGATACTATCTTTGTATAGCTAATTGGGAATCCCCTCACCACCTTTTTCTATATTGTCCTTTTTCCTCCACCATCCTCAAAAAGATCTTTCAAACCTTCCATATTCTTTGGTCTAGACCCTGCTCTATTTTTGAGCTCTTTCTTCAATGGCCCAACTCTTTCCATAATCCCTCCCTCAAATTCCTCTGGCATATCTATCTTCATCATTTTTTGCAGTAAATATAGCTCGAAAGAAATCGTAATTTTTTTTGATAAAATGTTGAATCCTGGCCATATTGTCCACAAAATTCTAAGCTTTGCTATTGAAAATGCTGCCCTAATTCCTCTCTCTAACCATCATGCTTCTATATTTGAGGCCTCCCTGAGCATATCCTTAAATTTTCCTATTGTGGAAAACCTCTCCCAGCCTACCCCTAATTTAAGGACCCAGTCCTCTTGGACCCCCCTCAAGGTTGGTTTAAACTAAATTTTGATGAGGCTACCAAGGGCAACTCTAGTAAAGCAGGTTTGGTGGTGTTCTAAAATAACATAGAGGAATTATCATCCTTGCTTTTGTAGAACCCCTGGGAGTCTAGTCTAATTATGTGGGAGAAGCTAGAGCTATGTGCAGAGGTCTGCTTCTTGCAAAATATTATCGTGGAAGGCTCATGGTTGAGGGAGATTCTCTTAATACCATAAACTACTTGAAGAACAATTAAAATCCTGCTTGGAGGATCAAGGATTGTATTGAGGAAGCTAGAATTCAAAGCCAAAGCCAATAAGAGGTTATCTTTCCACATGCATTTAGGGAAAGCAACAAGGTTTCTGATAGACTCGCTAATTTTGGTGTCAACACTACAAGTCTGAAGGTGTGGACAAGGGGCTTGTCGTAGGAAATTATTGACATCGTGGAACAAGATAGATTGACTTTTATCTAGCAATGCCATCAAATCTATTAGATTTAGTTTTTATTTTATCTCCTTTTTGGTTGGTCCTCATCGGTATTCATGCCCTCTTTATTTTGGAGACCTTCACAATCTATAATATTTTATAATACCTTGGCTTTTTTAATGCTTTTATCCTAGGGCCTTTCACCTCGTGTTTCAATTGTCTAAACCCTTGCACCTCTCTCTGTATTCGCACCTGTTTCTCCTCTTTTCAAGGCATTAACCTTATTTCATCTGGTTGCCCTCAATTGTGTCCTTTGTCCACCAATCGCCTCCTCCATATCCCTTGCATCATTACCTGACACCTTTGTATTCATGCCTTTACCTCCTAGATGTCTATTTTACTTCATTCTCCCCACCCCCCTTAATCTCTCTTTCCCCTGGCCCAATAAGGTGGTTACATACATTGTCTTTACTCATTTTTTTGCTATTTTTTCAAGCCAGTTTAGGAAACTTCTCATTGTTATTTGTAGTCTTGCCTAATTTCTTCAGATCTTCATCCTATGCAGTACCTTCCTTACGCCTATGAATAGCCTTTATGAGTTCCACTTATTTTATACCTTGGACCCCTTGTTTCATAGTGTATCTCTGTTTGAGCTTGTCTCATCTCCCATTAGCCTGTTAATCATGAGTTACATTGAGACTTCTTTTATTAAAATTGACCCCATTATCAAAGCTATGCTCTTCAAGAGAGGCTTCATGCCATTTTTTAGATAATTTTTAGGGGTTGATTTTGAAATTACTTTGGTCTTCCTTAACACTTGGAAAAATGGTAAAGTCCTCATATGTGGCATATCCTTCGAGTTTGACACCAAATTGCTTACAAAGTTAACTGGATAGCCGATGAGAGGGAGGTCTATATAGCACAAGAAACACAACTGGGAGGTTGAGTTGAAGTAAATTAAGGATAAAGAGCTATGTAAGCATGAGAGGATGGGGATGAAGCGATCTGAGTTACCCATTTTGTGGAATAGCATGATGAAACCAATATGGAGTTTGTCACTATCGATGACCCTGAAAAGATATTGTGCAGTATTCATTTTACCTTTTATAACCATTTTAGGAATATTAACCTGGTAAATATTCCTCAATTCATCATTAAATCCATTTCCTATTCCATTGAAAACATTCACAAGAAGAAAACCGATGATTTACCCTCCCACCAAGGTATTTTCAAGGTCCTTTACAAGCATTGGCTTATCCATTGTCCCCAAGGCATCCCCATCCCTGCTACTCATCCCAGTAAAGGTAAGCCTAGTTCTCTCCCTGTCAAGCCAAGCCAGTCCCAGACTAGCCCCTCTGCTTCCTACTCCCCGATAATGTCGGCTAAGAAAAGAGCCGCAGTGGAGGTTGTAAAAAGGCTGAGAAGCCAGGATCCCAAGAAAATTAAGTTGGAGTTGCCAAAGAAACCAGAGGGAGTCATATCCTCACTTTGATTTAAAAACCTTCTACATAATAAGAAAACTATGGTTATTGACTCTGAGGAGGAAGACAATGATGCTCCTAACCTGTGTCTGAAGCAGTATATCATTAATTCCATCACCAACTGCATTTCTCAATTCACAAACCTCTGCAATACCTTAAACCTATTGTTCTTCAACAAGAAGTTTTCTGAGGATGGAGGCAAGGATACTGCCATGGATGTTGCTAAGGACACTGACGGGGACCATGTTGCTTCGGTTAATTATAAGGACGATGGTGAGGACAAGCTAAAGGATGAGCTTAAAGATGCAAATATTGAAGATAGAGAGCAAGATTAATTGCCTCCTTGTTGATTTTTTTCTGATTTAGGGTATCCTTTCCTTTTCCCTTCCTTTCTATTTTTAAGGGTGTCTTGGTTTTTATATTGTGGGATTGCATCCCCCTCTACTTTTGTTCACTATGTCTTTGTGCTCTGTTTTGGTGATACCGATGTATTCAGGTTTTGGGACCCTGTTAAAACCCTTTTTGAATAAAATTTTAAACTTACTAAAAAAAATTAGAACATATATCGCAAGTCTCTTCGAGAGGGAAAACTTCTTATAAGTAGAGCTTCAATACAATATGAGAAAATATGACATTCCTTCTACTCCAAATCCATGCCCTTATATATAATCTTATTTACCCTAACTCTATTGCTCAAGGGTTAGACCACATGAAAGAGGGGACCCAAGACACTTAATCCAACTTACAATAAAACTAAAGGTTACATCATAATGGCCCATGCACACTAGTTGCCTATGGTACAAACATAATGCTACATAGTAATATTGTGTTATGATAGGGTCCTAACATGTTCTCCCTCTTCAAGAAGCATAGTCCTCAAACCTTGAGGTGAGTAAATTATTGTAGTTGATGGAGAAGATCTAAGGTAGCATCTTCTAGATATATTCCATACCATTGTATCAAGACATAGATGAGAGTATGGTTGTGAAGTGTGTGTGGACACTAGTCTAGATTATTCTCAAGTTCTAAGATGATTGAGCCTTCCTCATCCAACTAGTGTAGAATGGATGATACTTATATATGGTTTCCAGGGACATTATTTAAATAAGAGACATGGAAAATTGGATGTATCATGGAATAAGGAGATAATTCTAACTTTTAGGCCATGATGCGAACCTACTAGAGTACTTTATACAATATTTAGAATTTTTATGATAACTTCTAACTACCATGGAGTTACAATGATGATTGCTTGTAGGATCGTAGACATAGAAAAATTTATGTCCTTGATGTTAAAACTCCATTTGAAATGGTGTTGAATTACTTGTTGCATATGGTTCTATACCATGAACAAATTATCTTTGAGATTTTAGAGTAGTTGTGCACATTCCATGAGAGTGGAATCTACCACTTAGACCTTGGAACTACCTAAAGTGTATGACAGGAGTGATAGTGGTTGTTTTCCATAAATTGCCTCATACAATATCATTAGGGTGGAGGTTGATAGGAAGTATTATACCACCACTTAGAAAAAAGAAGCTATTTGACCTAATAAATCAATTGCTAAGATGTAAAGCAACAAGACATAGATAAGCCTCTAAGCACTTATTGATAATTTTAATTTACCCATTCGTTTGTGGATGGTATGTCAAACTCATCTTGAGTTGTGTTCCATGTAGCTTGAACAATGCATGCTAGAAATAACTGGTGAATATAGGGTCACAATATTATATGATGGACTACGACATGCCATGAAGGCAGAAAATGGAGTCAAGGAATATTTGGACAACAGTTGAGACCTTGTAAAGGTGGGCTAAATGACATAAATGAGCATTCTTAGAGAGGCAATCCACCACCACAATAATGACTATTTTGGCTTCAAAATTTAGAATCCCTTCAATAAAATCCATAGAAATGTATGTCCAAATGGTCTTTGGGATTGTAAGAAGCTGGAGTGTGCCCAGTGTGCAAATAGTTTCACCATTAAAATACTAAAAAATATCACATTTTGCAATAAAGGTATTGATACCCTTTTTTATGCTTACCTTAAATTTTTTTTTAGCATATTCATAAATTTTATAAAAGCATGAATGCCTTATAATCGAAGAAGTGTGCATTTATTATAGTATAGACTCACAAAGTAGTGAATTTGTAAGGATAACATGACAGCCCTAGTATCATGGATATTGTCCATCCCATGTATATCCTAGGTGAGAATCAAAATCAGTTTGAAGTTGCTAAATTAATGATTGCAAGGTGGAATCTTGGGTTATTTCTCCTTGAATCTAGTGGATCCATTGAGAGAGTAAAACAAATATGGCAGATATCATACCTCATTCTTATATTGGCATAATAGTGTATTAGTGACTACATTATCCCTTCCCTTCTTATAATTGATCTCATAGTTATACCACAATAGTTTGGTAACCTATTTTTGTTGTTTTGGTGTAGATATGTAGCGCTTAAGAAAGTACTTATGGCTATGGTGGTCTGTTTTGATGAATAAATGTCACCCTAGAAGATAAGGCCTCCATCAATTTATAAAATGCAAAATCACCATCATATTCTTCTCATAAGTTAATTTTCTTGGGTTTTTCCCTAATAGTGCCTTACTAGTGGAGGTCAATGGCTACCCTTCTTGCATAAGAATTACACCAATTCCACTTTCTAAGGCATCACTTTTGACCATAATTGGCCTAGAGAAATAAGATATAGTAAGGACAATAGTAGAGAGCATAGCTTGCTTGAGTAGTAGAAATATATGTTCAATGGATTTTGACCATAGAAACGAGTTTTTTCATAGTATAGTAGTCAAAGGGAATGCAATTTTTTCATAATCATAGATAATTATTTTCTAATAGCTAATTAGGCCTAGGAAACTATGAATACTTTTGAGTCTTTGGTTTTGGAAATTCTTGTATGGTTGTAATATTTTTAGGGACCACTTTGATCCCTTGCCCTAAAACTATATGGCCTAGGCTTCCTACATACCAAAACAACAATTAGATTGTTTGGATTATAGTTTTTTATCAACCAAGAGTTGTTGTGTCTAGTATAAATGTCATAAATTTTTCTCTCATATACAACTATAAACAAAAATATCCTAAAAAAACCAAAATAAATTTATACAAAATGGTTGAAAGTTTGCATTCATGAGACTCTAAAAGGTGGATGATGTATTGGTAACACCAAATGGCATGATGAGAAATTCATAATGAGCTTCTTGAATATGGAATGTTGTCTTTGAAATATCTTATTCATGCAATCTGATCTAATGATAACCTAAATGAAGATCCAACTTTGATAAGAATTGAGCACCATGGAGTTCATCCAATAACTCATCAATTACATTAATGGAAAATTTGTCATTGATGGTAATTTTTTTAGTTCTTGAAAATCCACATATAACCACCAAGACCCATCTCTCTTATGAACCAAGAGTATTGAGGAAGAATATGAGCTACTACTTGATTGAATAACCACTACTATTAATAATTCCTATACCATATTCTCAATTTTGGTCTTTCATATATAGGAGTATTGGTAGGGATAAATGTTTGGTGGTAATATTACCAAAATAGCTTGATGGCATGATTTTGGGAGGATCATGGTGCTAACCCTTATGGTTATACAAATACAAGAGTATGTTTATCCATATTTTTTTGTACTTTAGTTGACTAAAATGTATCATCAATATTTAGGGCCTATAGTATAAAACTTTATACCACCACCTCTTGAGATGATTTATTCAACATTTTTTCCATGTGATGTGAACTAATGAGTTGGATAAGACCTATGGTTATGCCTTGGAGAGTGTACTACCTTCCATGTTTAGTGAATTGCACCTATATCTTAGAAATATACCAAACTATTAGGTCCAAGGTGTGAAGCCATTAAGTTCCCAAAACAATGTCATAACCCCCAAACGAAGGATAAACATGTCTACCTTGAGGTTGTAGTTTCCAATTGCCACTTTTACATTTCTACATTTTTCCTTGCATTGTAGAGTACCCCCATTGGAAACCATAATCTCAAATTAATTTCAATAATAAATATAACATGTTTCTTTTTTAGCTACCTTAGGATCAATAAATTGTGGGTACTATGAGAATCAATGAGAATGGTAACTTGATGACCTTTGAAATACCCCATCATCTTCATGGTCTAGGAAGTAGAATATTGGCTAATACATGTACTAAATTTTTGGGTTGTGGATCCTCTATTACTTTGGGATCTTCAAGTTGATCAATCTCTATTTGGTCCTCCCCTTCATCATGTGGTTCTCTGGTGGAAGGTTCTCCCACATCTAATAAATATATTTTATGTTGTACACACTTGTGTCCTAGAGAACATTTGTCATCATGGTTGTAATATATAACCTACACCCAACATGAATCCATTTCTTCATAGGTGATACATTTAACTGGGGTGGTTTATTTCCTAATTTTGGTGATGTTTAGGAAGGAAATAAGGTTCGATCGTATGATGGTTTAACAAGATATCTTTGTGCTACAAATTTATCTCAACGATCCTAGCCAATCCTATAGCTACCATCATATTACCTAGCTTGAATATTTTCATCTTTGAATATATATATACCTTTAATTCACTAATAAAACAAATTTGAAAAAATGACACTTAATCCCTTGTGTAATTTGATAACTTTTCAAACTATATCTAGTAATAAATGGCATATGTTATTTGGCTTAACTTGGTGAGGGATCCTATAAAATATTCATACTCATTGGGTCCAAAATGGGCGAGTAATTTACATTCAAATTTGAGCCAAGTGAGCCTCAAATTCATAATTTCTAACCATTGGAAGAATTATATAGCTTCATGTTCTAGGATGAAGGATGTAATTGCAAGCTTCTAATTATGGGGAGTCGCATAAAGGGAAAAATATTGTTTGACCCAATACAACCACCGTGTTCGATCATCACCATCAAATTTTGGAAAGTCTAGTTTAGGAATTCTTTGATTTGTATTTAGAGGTGGAATATTTTGTGCACCTCCATTAGAACTATGCCATTGACTCCTTGATTATTGTCTTTCTAGAGTGTCATATTTGCATTTAGGTATGTTAAACAAAATTTATCATCAATTTTAACCATTTTTTCTAATTTGAATAATGTATGGAGGATTGTTGATTGAGAAGATTCAATTTGTTTCACCTATTCACCCAATCATTCTACCTCTTGAGTAGTTCTAGTACCACTAATCATGTCACCTTAGGATCTCAAAAAAGGTTTATTAGAGTTATATTTTAGAATTATTAGCTTAAAGAGAAGATCATAATGGACTAACCACAATATGAAAATTTTTGGAAGGTAAGGTTATAAAAATAGGTTACTAGAGCTAGGTCTCAAAATGATCAGCTCAAAAAGGGGATCATAACGGACTCTCTCAAAATAAAGAATTTAGCTTTTTTTTTGCTCTCTAGAAAATGACTGATAACTGACTACTCTGACTATCAAGATATACATTTTCTACACTATCACACTAGATATTCTTTGCACTATCAACCTAGATATTCTATACATTGTCATAATGGATATTCTCTACACTATCATACTAGATAATTATTGTGTAGTTATGGAGTGTTTAGTGTTTAGACTGCCTTTGTTTGAGTTTCTTGGTGCATTTTAATGTGCTTTTATAGCAAATTCTAACTATGACTAAAGTAATATCTTCTATAGTACGTTTAGATCTAGTTTTGTTTTTGAACAAGAAAGCACTAAAATAATCTTTCAATAAGGACAACCTAAACCAATGTGTGTCTAATTTCTTAGGGTCTATGATATATGATCTCATTTTATCTTAGTGGTTGGCACAACATTTTAAACCTCTAACTATGGAGGGTTCCATCCTACCCGTAGCCACACTATTTATTTCAAGGATATTATGAGAGTAACTTCCTAGGGCTGATTGCTTATCAGTGTACCACAATTTCAAATGGCTAAAGACTTTCTAGGGTTTTTTTATTGCAATTTAACCTAATATTATATTTTGATATATCTCATGGTATATGGAAGTCCAAATCCATGGTGCATTTTGTATAAGTCTTAGATGTTAATGCACTGTTATCATACCTCCTTCGCACACCACTTTATGGGTAAATATGCTTAGCCAAAAATGATATATCTATGTGAATCTAAAACCCTAAAATAGAGTTTCCATCCTACTCCACTAATAACAAAAAAAAGGCATTTTTTGGAAAGATACTTTAATAAAACTCACAAAATGAGAAATTGCATTATACTTTAGAGTGGATTCACACCATCATCCTTTTTAAAAAATGATCAATGCTTAAGACTTTAGTCATAAAGGCCACAATATTTATAGATAAATACCACATTAAATGGGAGAAGTCTTACCTATTGAATATCTTGAAAATAATTATTGCTTAAAGCATAAAATAAAAAGAGCTTTTTATAGAGTTGAATCTCGTAAAGCTATGAACAAGAATGAGAGTGAACTTAGAATTAAAATCACTTATATACAAATACTCTCTAAGGAATTAACTCAATTCTTGCAAAATGTAACATCAAGGTGTGTGCCACCCCATTAAACATACTAAGAAAATTTATTGACAATGCTAAGGCAAATCCTAGATTATATAAAGGAGTCTATCTAATTCTATGTTCATGTAACAAATCTGATATTGGATAAATAGGAAGATCATTTAAAGTTATAATCAAAGAATATGGAATTGATATTTAATGTGATAGAATTGAGAAGTCATCCATATTTGGACACTTGCATAAAATAAGCCATCATATCTATATGGAGAATACTAGAATCCTTGCTAGATAGCTTAATTTTCTTATATGTAAGATACACGAGGTCATAGAAATAGAAAAACACTAGTATAATCTAAATAGAACAGAAGGGGTAAAACTTAGTGGCTCTTGGAAACTTATTATTCACTAAATTAAGATAAAACAACAATAGATTTTATATCATTACACTACCATTAACTTATAAGTTCATCTACTTTATATAAATAAAACAAATAATAACAATAATAATAAAATTAAAGTTAAAAATAAATACTATCAATTTATTGTATAAGCTACCACCTATTATACATCTATGGGTAAATTTCAACAAAGACACCACTACGGATGGACTTGAAATCTATGTTTAAAATGTTAAAAACTTCACAACAAATAGCGATGATTCTAAAATCTATATTTCAACAACTCAATACTTCAAATTTTTAAAATCATACAACATTTTTTTTTTATTATTTCTAAGTTTTAATCATGGATACTAAATACTACTTTCCTTTTATTTCTATTACTTGAAATTTTACTCTCACCTCGATGCCTATTAGGAACCTTCATATAAAAATAAGCATAAACAAAGTAGCAATGTAGTAATTAAAGAAAATACTTATGAAATGGAAATGACTAAATGATCACAAAAATAAAATTAATACAAGTGCTCCAAGAAAATAACTAAATGAAAATAACAACAAACTTATATTAATAAAGTAGAACATATATGGTAGGCCTCTTTGATAGGACAACCTCCTTATAAGCATATCTCTAATATAAAATGAGAAAATATGAGTTTCCTTCTACTCCAAACCCATGTCCTTATATAGAATGTTATTTACCTAACTCTATTGCTCAAGGGTTAGACCGCATGAAAGAGAGGACCCAGGCCACTAACTTCAACTTACAATAAAAGTAAAGGTTACATAATAATGGGACCATGCACTCTAGATTCCCATGGTGAAAATATAATACTAATACTAAACAAGTACATAGTAATATTGTGTTATGATAGGGTCCTAACATGTCCTACCCCTTCAAGAAGCATTGTCCTCAAATCTTGAGGTGAGAAAACTATTGTCGAAGTCGATGGAGAAGTTCTAAGGTAGCATCTTCTAGTTGTAGTCTACACTAATGTATTAGGACATCGATGAGAGTATAGTTACGAAGTGTGTGTGTGTACATCAGTCTTGAATATTCTCAAGTTCTAAGATGATTGAGCCTTCCTCATCCAACTATTGTAGTATGGACTAGATCTATATATGGTTTCCAAGGACCTTCATTTAAAAAGAATATATGGAAAATTGGATGTATCATGAAAGAAGGCAACAATTCTAACTTGTACACCATGAGGCCAACCTACTAGACAGACTTTTGGTGCTAACTTCTAACTACCATGAAGTTTCAATAATGATTACTTGTAGGATTATAGGCATGGGAAAATTTATGTCCCTAATGTTCAAAATCCACTTGAAATGATATTGATCTACTTGTTTCTTATATTTCTATGTCATGACCAAATTATCTTTGAGATTTCATAGTAGTTGTGCACATTCCATGAGAGTGGATCCATTGCTTAAACCTTGGAACTACCTAAAATGTATGACAAGAGTGATAGTGGTGGTTTTCCATAAATTACCTCATACAATGTCATCTAGATGGAGGATTGATAGGAAGTGTTACACCACCGCTTGACCAAAGAAAGCCATTTGACCAATGAGTTTATTGCTAAGATGTAAAGCGATAAGACAGATAAATATCTAAGCACTTGTTAACAACTGTAATTTACCCATTAGTTTATGGATGGTATGTTGAGATCATATTGAGTTGTGTCCCATGTAGCATGAACATACCCGCTATAAATGACAAGTGAATATAGTATCACGATCTGGTATGATGGATCGGGGCATGCCATGAAGGCAAAAAATGGAATCAAGGAATATTTGGGCAATAGTTGAGGCCTTGTGAAGGTTGCCTAGATGACAAAAATGAGGATACTTATAGAGGAAATCCTCCACCATGAGAATGATTATTTTACCTTTAGACTTTAGAATCCTTCAATAAAATCCATAGAAATGTCTGTCCAAATGGTCTTTGGGATTGGAAGAGGTTGGAGTGTGTCCAGTGTGCAAACAGTTTCATCCTTAACATTCTAACAAGTGTCACATTTTTCTATAAAGGTGTTTATATCCTTTTTTATGCTTGCCTTTTTTTTTTTTTAGCATGTTCATAATTTTTAAAAGCCTAAATATCTTATGATTATAAAAGTATGCATTTCTTATAGTATGGTCTCGTAAAGTAGTGAATTTGCAAGGAGAATGAGGTAACCCTAGTATCATAGATATTATCAATCCTATGTATATCCTGGGTGAGAGTCAAAATCAATTTGGGATTTATATATTAGTGATTTTAAGGTGGAATGTTCAATCACTTATCCTTGAATCTAGTAGATCCATTGAGAGAATGGAACATAGATTACACATAGCATACCTTGTTCCACGTATTGGAAAAATAGTGTATTAGTGACTACATTACCCTTTCCCTTCTTACAAGTGATCTTGTAGTTATACTACAATAGTTTGGTAACCCATTTTTGTTGTTTTGGTGTAGATATGTAATGCTCAATAAAGCACTTAAGGCTATGGTGGTTTGTTTTGGTGGAAAAATATCCCTCTAGAAGATAAGGCCTCCATTGGTTTATAACATCCAAGAACACAATCATTTTCTTCTCATAAATCAATTTTCTTAGGTTTTTACTCTATAGTATCTTACTAGTAGAGATCAAGGGCTTGCCTTCTTGCATAAGCATTACACCAATTCCACTTCCTAAGGCATCACTTTCAACCATAAATGGCCTAAAGAAATCAAATATAGCAAGGACAATAGTAGAGAGCATAACTTGCTTGAGTAGTAGAAATGTGTGTTTGATGTGTTTTGACCATAGAAACAAGTTCTTTGTATAGGAGTCAAAGGGAATGCAGTATTCCTATAATCATAGATAATTATTTACTAATAGCCAATGAGGCCTAGGAAAATATGAATATTTTTCAGTCTTTGGTTTGGGTCATTCTTGTATGGTTGTAATCTTTTTAGGGTCCATCTTGATCCCTTTCCCTAAAACTATATGGTCTCGATATTCCACTTCATGCATCCCAAAAGAACAATTGGATTTTTTGGCTAAAGCGATATGCTTCATAATTTAATTCAACACGAATATATAATCAAATGAACGAATGAAATAAATTAATACGTCACTTAAGGAGGGAAAAGTCATGTAGCCACTTAGAGAGGACAGAGTCTCTTGCGAATACACAAATGATAAATATGATTGATGATGATTAAATAAAATATATTAAATACTCCTATTTATATGAATTGATGAATAAATAATAATATTGGAAATATAGCCAACTAAGCTATATTAGGATTGTAACATGGTTCCCCTCCTCAGAAAGCTTTGTCCTCAAATCTAGAAATGACTAGAAAATACTTTGTGGTTCCCATGTAGCATCTTCTTCTAGGAGGTCCTACCATTTAATTAGAAATTTTTTAATATGATGAGATCGAAGATGACATACTCTGGTTTACAATATTGCTTTAGGTTGAAGACTTATTTGTCCTTATTCATCTATTACTGGTAACTTTGTCTAGGTTTGCATCTTCTGGCCAATTGCTTCTTTGAGATGAGATACATGAAAAATTGGATGTATACGAGAAGAGAGTGGAGCCAATTTCTGATTAGACTTGATCTTCAAGGAGAGCTACTTATAAGGTTATAGGCACAATAATGCTATATATCCTACATTGAATTGTCATTCTGAATGATGTAAGTAGTGTTGCTACTTCAGATGATTTTGTGCCTGGGTCAAATTATCTTTAAGAAGGTTGAGCCTTGTCTGATGATGTTGAAACAAGTCATCGACCTGAGCTATTTTGGAAGATCCTGGAACTAAATTTTCCATGCAATGTGAGCTTACAATATTAGAAGGTGGAGATTGAATTCCTTGAAGGCAAATAGTCTTCCCATTCTCTGTCCACTTGATGTATAATTTTTGAAGATTAAGAGTAAGATCACCGAGTTGAGATAACCATTCTACACCCAAAATGACATATGAACTGCCTAAGTTCATAACAAAGAGAGTTCCCTGCCAATTATAACTCTCCATTTGAATCAATACTGGAGATGTTCAACCCACACATTAAGCATTACCACCATTTGTAATCAATGTTGGAAAATTATCTTGATTAGAAGTATTCATATGCAAGTTCAAAGATTTGGTAGTGTTGAAATCAATAAAGTTATGTGTACTACCGGAGTCAATCAACACATTAATATGTTTGTGCCTAATAAATCCTTGTACCTTAATTGTATGATGAGCTTTTATACCCATAAGTGCATGTACTGAGAGAGCAATAGTATCTTCTTCTTGTTTTACTTCATTAGTATCTGTTGGTTGTTGTTATGTATCCGTGAGTGACTCTGATTGAATTATATCTTCTTCTTCATTAGTATCATATTCCACTTGAAAGGTTTGATATATTGCACATGCTTGATATTTTGGATTATAGGAATGACATTTAAAGCAGAAATATATTGAGGAATGTTTATTATTACGAAAAATATGACATAAATTAGAATCGTGTTTATAGGATGCCACATCTTGAAGTTTATTTTCAGTTGCTTGAGCTATACGAGTGGCATCATTAGGAGTACATGGACCATGCATGTCCACTTCCTTTTTTATTTTATCCTTGAGACCATGACGAAAAGTAGATACCACTACTAATGGATTCAATTCATGTGTATAGGTAAGAAGACTTGTGAACTCAGTGACATAGTCTTCTACTAAATTGGTTTGCTTGAGATCCATTAGGTGAACAACATATGATGAGGAAGAACCTTTATTAAATATTCTAAGGAAATTTTCCTTAAATTAAGGCCACATAAGGGAGTGATTATGTTTACGAAGCTGCCATAGCAACCATTGATAGGCCTGGGTACCCAGTTTATAAGATGCAAATGCGACACGATTGGTCTCTAAAATATGGTGTAGACAAAAATATCATCCATTTTGGCTAACCAGCCTCTAGGATCATATCCCTCAAAGGTAGGAATATCATTACAAGGAACTTGAACATCATGAGGCCATTCTAAGAATCGGGAGGCATCACTTGTTGAAGGATCAAAATCGAAAGAAGTTTTTGGAGGTACTGATGCTTGACGAGTATTTAAAGGTTGAGGGTTGACAATATTTTGAGAGGCTTGATTATCTAGAGGAAGAACTATAGACACTGAATCTTGTATCTCTTGTAGTACTGAATATAATAGCAAGATATTTTTTTTGTTGCCCTAGACACTAACTCACACCGACGTCCACAGTGAGGGGAATTTTAGCGATAAGGTCTTCTCGGATAGAGAAAAATTCTTCTAGGTTAGACGAAGTGCCATTGTGGTCTGATGTAGGGGGTGGTGGAATTGTCATGATTTGGAGAAGCCATAAACCGGTGGTGTGAATTAAAACTATTAATTCTAAAAGGAGAGTTATGTTGCGTACCTTGTTTTTTGGATGTTGTTTAGGTGTATTTAAGAACATCTCATTTCGTATATCTGTGCATTGTAATCTACCATTTTATACTCTATTCCACCTGCTTGGAGTGGTTTGATCACTCATGCACTTTAAATTTGGAAGCAAAAAATTGATTTATGGTTGCTAAAAAAATTAAATTTGAATTGTCAATGTCCTTCCAAAGGATGGTATCTTAATGGCTACTTTTGCGGTTTACTAATGGCTTCAACGATTATATTTAATTGTTATTTTAACGAATTCAACGACTATATTAATGGCTTTGACTAATATTTTACTAATTATTTTCCAACAGATAGTTCAGCAGTTGTTTCTTTTCACCCAATGGTCAAGGGACCTATATCCTGCATTCAAATGACGTATTTAACGAAGTCTTCCAATTATTATCTCAAACTTTTCAATAGAGTAGATTTCCACTAATATGATGAGCTTTGTTTTGGTAACTAACGATTAATGTGGGCTGGCGAAGACTTCCAATGAATCAAACAAACCTTTCAACAGAGTGAACATTTCAATGAAGCAGATTTCCACAAATCCAATGAGCTTTGTTTTGGTAACTAACGGTTAGTGTGGGCTGGCAAGGACCACAAAATCGTAGGGGAATTTGAATGACCAGGATGGATTTGAGGATGATGGACTAGAAAGCAATCAAACAACAAATTGAATCAACAAACAAAAACTAGGTACTGACATGGAGTTTTACGACTACGCTACAACTACGTGGACTTCGGAGGACAGCCTGGTAGTGGGTAAAAGATATTTGTTGGAGATGCTAATGTGGAGTTTTGATGACTACGCTACAATTACAGACTTCGAGCGGGCAAATGACACTTGGTGGATAGGCGATGTTAAGAGTGATGATTATGTGCAAAGGGAGAGGAAATGGTAAATCATCGGATGGTGGTCACAATGCAAATAGTGAGCTTTAGCACTAATAAACCCCCTTCAATCTCCCGTACGATGAATGTGGGATTTTAATCCCTTTAAAAAAACTAGGGCAACGACATACGCATAAATTTTATGATATATAAAAAATATTTGATAAGCTTTATAATTAATACATACCCTGACCACGCAACGTATTTTCTTTGGTGGAATATTTAGGGATGATGTTGCACATTTTCTTGTAAGGAATGTGAAACACGTTTGCGAAATGCAAAAATTATCGATGAAGATTATCTGTATATCTGAGCACCGAATGAATTAAAATTATTTGGAATTTTACACCGAGATAACAATGGTGATTTAAACTATTAATCTCCACACAATTAGCCTAACGTCTTGTGCTTCCTGCTCAAGATTTGTGAGTAACTGTTTTAGGACTCGAATAGACTATTAGCACCATAAATAGTTGTTATTCTAGGAAATCATTTGATATGCCTCTTTCACGAACTGAGTGAACAACGAATAGTGAATACTTAATTTATCTATTGGGTTGCGAATGAGGAAGATCCAATTAATTAAAAATAAATTTTTTATTAATTATTTTTTGCAAACATCGTCTTCAAGGAAGAAGAAACAAAACACGTGATTACGCTTTCCTCGTGTGTTATGAGTAGTTGTAACTAGAATGAAGGTGACTCAATGGAAATCATGATCGTAGGGTTTGAGAAAATAAAAAAACCACTGTACACCTTGTCTACCTGGAAACAACACTATTTAATCGTGAATCCACTAAACAGTTATCCAAATACCTACCACTTAATGTGCATCCAAATGCGATTTGAGGGTGCAATTTAGGGTTACTTTGTGTGTTTAATTTACCTAGAATTTACCTTATAGAATACAAAATATATAATTTTTCCTTGTTGCTAATTTTGCGTCTACGTATTCTATTTTCTTGTTGTGACAAAGAAAATTATAGTACGTTGCTTCTGCTTGTATGTGTTGTGCGAACTGTCAGTGTACTCACGCATCGCAGATTTATTGCCAGCTCTCTACGATTATTTCAACTTGTTGTTCCATGCTAGGCGAACTACACGTGTGCCTTGCGTCTACATAAATTTTTTTTTGGATGATTCTTGCAGGGATGAAACTATGATTCTTGTCCAGTACTTGATAAATGTTTTTACTGAAACTAAGATCACATGTAGCGAAAGAATCTAAGAGGACTCCTTGGAAGAGTTTTTGTGTAGTTCTTAGAACAAGGCTCTAATACCACTTGAAGTGATCTGCTTCGTAAGTTAATTCAACACAAATATAATCAAACAAGTGAATGAAATAAATCAATACGCCACTTAAGGAGGGCAAAGTCCTATAGCCACTTAGAGAGGGTGGAGTCTCTTGTGAATACACAAATGATAATATGATTGATGATGATTAAATCAAATATATTATACTCCTATTTATATGAATCGATGAATAAATAATAATATTGGAAATATAGCCGACTAAGCTATATTAGGGTTGTAACATTGGCTTATAGTTGATTATCAACCAAGATTTGTAGTGTTTGGTCTAAATGTTGCAAATATTCCTCCCATATACATTTGTAAACCAAAATTTCATCAAAAAAGACCAAAATAAATTTATATAGAAATTGTTGAAAGGTTGCATTCATGAGACTCTAAAAGGTGGATGATATATTGGTAAGACTAAATGGTATGACAAGAAATTCATAATGACTTTCATGAATGTGGAATGTTGTCTTTGAAATAACTTCTTCTTGCAATTGGATTTAATGATAACTTGAATGAAGATCTAGCTTTGAAGAAGCAAGCACCATGGAGTTCATCCAATAACTCATTAATTATGTTAATGAGAAATTTTTCATTGATGATAATTTTGTGTAGTTATTGAAAATCCACACATGACAACCAAGACTCATCTCTGTTATGAGCCAAGAGTATTGGTGAAGAATATGAGCTGCTACTTGATCGAATAACCTCTACGACTACTAATCCCTATACCATCTTCTCAATTTTGGTCTTTTGCATATATGAGTATTGGTAGGGATAAATATTTGGTGGTAAGCTTCTTGAAACAAGCTTGATGACATGATTGTGAGAGTACCATGGTTCTTTTCTATTTTTTTATGAAAAACATCCCAAAAGGGATGCCACTTTCGAGTAAGACCCAAGGAGGCAGGGGTATCCATTCCGCCAAAAATGCCCAGGACCCGGGGGAGTACCATGGTTCTAACCCTTATGGTTTTACAAACAAAAGGATATGTTTATCCACAATTTTTTGTACTTCAATTGACTAAACTATATCATCGATATTTATGGCTTGTACTAGGGTAAATAGTCATATCACCACTCCTTAAGATAAATTATTTTGAATTTTTTACATGCGAAATGAATTGATGAGTTGGGTAGGACCTATGGTTATGCCTTCTAGAGTGTACTACCTTTCATGTTTAGTGAATTACATCTACAACTTAGAAATGTATCAAACTATCAGTCCCTGGGTGTGAAGCCATTAAGTTTCTAGCACAATGCCACAACCTCCAAGAGTTCAAAGGATGGAAAAGCATGTCTACCTTGAGGTTGTAGTTTCCCATTACCACTTTTACATTTCTACATCTCTACATTAAAGTACCCCATTTGCAACCATGATCTTAAATGAATTGCAATAATAAATATAACATGTTGCTTGTTTAGCTACCTAAGGATCAATAAATTGTGGGTACTATGAGAATCAATGAGGATGGTAATTATTTGGTCTTTGAAATACCCCACCACCTTCATGGTCTAGGGAGTAGAAATCTTGGCTAATGCAGGTAATAAATTTTTGGGTTATGGATCCTCTATTATTTTGGGACCTTCAAGTTGATCTACCTCCCCTTCATCATGTGGTTCCCTAGTGGAAGGTTCTCCCACATCTAGTAAATATAGTTTCTGTTGTACACACTTGTGGCCTAGAGAATATTTATCATCACGATTGTAACATAGACCCAATGCCCAACATGAATTCATGAATGCTATGGATTTATTTTCAATGAGCCTAGCCAATCCTATAGCTACCATCATGTTTCCTAGCTTGAATATTTTCACCTTTGAATGGATATCTTCCTTTTAATCCACTAATAAAACAACTTTGAAAAAATAACACTCAATCTATTGTGCAATTTGCCAAATTTTTAAAATGTCTATTAATAATTGATAGATGTTTGTCTTAACTTGGTGAAGGCTCCTATAAAATATTCATACTCACTAGATCCATAATGAGTGAGTAATTTGCATTCAAATTCAAGTGAAGTGAGCCTCACATTCATATTTTCTAACCATTGGAAGCATTATACCGCTTCATGTTCTAGGTTAAAAGATGTAATTGTAAGTTTTTGATTATGGGAAATCGTTCTAGCTCTTGAGCAGTTCTAGTACCACCAACCATGTCATTTTAGGATCTCCAAAAAGATTTATTAGAATTATATCTCAAAATGATCGACTCAAAGAGATCAAAATGGAGTAACCATAATATGACAATTTTGGAAGGTAGGGTTCCAAAAATCAATTATTGGAGCTAGGTCTCAAAAAGGGGATCACAATGGGCTATCTGTCAAAATGACAAATTTTAAATTTTTTTGTGCTCACTAGCAAACTATTGACATCCGGTTACTCTGATTATCAAAATATACATTCACTACCCTATCACACTAGATATTATTTGCACTATCAACCTAGATATTCTCTACATTATCATACTGGAGATTCTCTACACTATAAAACTAGATCATCATTATGTATTTATGGAGTGCTTAGTGTTTAGACTACCTTCCTTTGAGTTGCTTGGTGCATTTCAGTGTGCTTTTATAGCAAATTCTAACTGTGACTAGAGTAGTATCTTCTATAGTATGCTCAGACCTAGTTTTATTTTTGAATAAGGATTGAAATAATGTTTCAATAAGGACAACCTAAATCAAGGTGCGTATGATATCTTAGGCTCTATGATACATGATCTTATTTGTGATTACTGGTTGGCTAAATATTTCAAACCTCTAACTATGGAGGGTTCCATTGTAGTTGTATTCACATTATCTGTTTTCAAGGGTATTATGAGAGTAACCTCCTAGGGCTGACTTTTTATCAATGCACCACAATTTCATATGGCTAAAGGTTTTGTAGGGCTATTTCATTGCAATTTAACCTAAGATTATCTTCTAATATACCTCATGGTATGTGGAAGCCCAAATTCTTGGCACATTTTATCTAAGGCTTGGATGTTAATGCATTTTTACCACACCTTCACACATTGCTTTTATGGGTAAATTTGCTTAGCCAAAAAAAATTGATCTATGTGATTCTAAAACCCTAAAGCAAAATTTATATCCTACTCCACTAAAAACAAAAAATATGTGTGTTTTGAAAATATACTTTAATGTAAAATGAACAAAATGAGAAATTGCAAAATAGAAAAATGGATGGAAGGATAAGAAATATTATTATTGTTGTGGAACACATCCCTAGAAATAAATCTAATACCACTTGTTAAGAAATTTCATATAAAAATAAGCATAACCAAAGTAGCGATGCAAGAATTAATAAAGATACTAACGAATTGGAAATAACTAAAAGATCACAAAAATAAAAGTAACAAAAGTGCTCATAGAAAATAATTGACTAAATATAACAACAAACTTATTTTAATCAAACAAAATAGATATCACAAACCTCTTTGAAGGAACAACCTCCTTAGAAGCAAAGCTTCAATACAAAATAAGAAAAATATGAGATGCAATCTACTTCATACCAATATCCTTATGTAGACTTGTTTACCCTAACTCTAATGCTCAAGGATCAAACTACATGAAAAAGAAAACCGGATCGAGTAACTCCTACTTACAATAAAAATAAATATTACATCATAATACACCCATACACACTAAGCACCCATGATGCGAACATAACAATAACACTAAACAAATATATATAATTCAAATAACAATAACACTAAACAAATATATATAATTCAAATAACAATAACACTAAACAAGTATATATAATTCAAACGTAACCTGAACACTATACAAGAACAAAGTAATAACTATATTATAATAAAATCCTAACAATGCGCATTCAATTACTTAATATTGTTTCAAGTTGCAAAATCAATTTCTCAAGTATTTTTTATAACTCATCTCAATAACTACCTACATTATACTATGTATAAATATTTTTAATTAAAAAAGTTATATTTTAATAAGGTTTACTATGACCTCATAATACGTTTATTGATATTACTTAAAAGCAATTTAAGTTTACATATAACTTTCATAACTCACCCTAATGCCTACCTGCATTGTGTTTTTTAAAAGTTATATGAAATAAATCTATGATGATATAATATAATTATAATAATTATGTATTAATTTTAAATTAATTGAAAATACCAATTCATCCATCCACCTAGGGCTTCCACATCCAAAAACAGCGGTAACGGTAAGAAGAATTCGTCCTCGTGGCATGCTGGTTTAGCATTCAAAACTTTAATAACATATTTTATAATTAAAATAATTTTTTAAAAGTTATAATAATATAAATTTAATAGCATATTCCGAAATTCGCATGTTCATCTCGATATATACCTGAGTAGAGTAGTTTATAAATGGATGGAACCATCTACCATATCAAAAAATAATTTATAATCCTATTCTTTTAAAAGATTCGAAGCACAGTCAAAGAAAGTAAAATCAAGGAATGCCTCCGCCGACATTTCTGTCACACTATTTTTGACACTGTACGCGGCCTACGACTTTGGAGCTTCCGGGGCAGAGATTTCCGTGCCTTCACATCTTGCGCAATTTGTTTAACTATGCCGTCGACCGCCAAGTCGAAAGCGTCTCTGAACTCTACTTTCGGCTGGCGTGGATCTGCGTATAGCAACGATGGAATCAAGCCGATCACTTTCTTCCGCATGCTCTTGATCCGCCTCTCCGCCATTGACAGAAGATGCTTCTCGATGCTCAAATTCCCCGTCTGCACGCTGTCTTCCCTTATAAACACCGAATAGGAGCTCCGATTGTGCGACAAATGCCATTTGTACTGCGTGTAGGCGCTATGCTCTGTAAAGAAGACGGGAATACAACCCGCCAACATCGAGTCGAAAATGGAACGGCGCGTGAACGAATCCCCCTGCGGTTGCAGACAGAACACGGAATTTGCGAACAATTCCATCACTTGGCTCGGTTTGTGGCAGATGCTGGGCCCTTGCTCGCATTTCAGCATTTCGCACCGAGAAGAGGCGGAGCATTGCCTAAAAATATTGGCCCTAATGGAGGCCTTGTCCAGTCCAGGGCGAGGAGCACCTGCGAAGGAGAAGAGGATCTCCCTCTTTTTCCACCGAATTCTCTTCTGCCATATTTCCACCTCGGATTTGTTCCAGGGATGGAAATACGAAGGATAAGGAATCCCGTGCTCGTTGGCGTGCCAGGGATGTGCTTCGATCAACAGACTTGACATGCTCTTAACCTCGGGAAGAAGCAGGAGCCTGTTTCCCCATGCTCCCGGGTTGTCCGTCTGTCTAAAAAAATCCCAGGTAATCCGGCCCATCACCATGAAATGGTCTCTGCCCCGCATCTTCTTCCACTGCGGTTTGTTCCTCAGAAACCGCACGAGGTCGATTCCGGTGCGATCTCTGGCCGTGAAATTGGGATCCCTTGCCCGGCTGGACATTTCCAGGCCCGCGTAGAAGGGCACATAAAAGGCCGTAGCCCTGGACGGATTTGCGGTGAGGCAGGGATGCCGCTTCATTCTCTCGTGAAAGATCACCTCCGCCGTAAACTGGTTGGTGGCGAACCACGACGAGGTCTCGGTTTCAAATCCCGTCAAGAGCGGTTGTCCAAGACCGGAGTTCTCTATGTGCGGGCACATATCCGTCCACGGGCTCAGATTTCGGCATTCTTTGAGAAGATCTTGGCTGAATTTGGGGGGCAGAGTGTACATGTAAACATACCTGTCATTACAGTTGGCTTCCTCAGGGAGAATTTTCTCTCCACTGCGTAATTCATGAATAGACGCAAATTGCTCACCTGATGCGGAAAATAAGAGAGTGTGATCTTCCATGGAGGCTTGTCCATCATGGAGGCGTGTCTGCAGAGTGCTGAGGCTGACCAAGTTTCTTAATTGATCTCCTCCTATGTCTGAAAAGAAGGCCGGCAAGCAAAACCAGAGAACGGTCCACCACATAAAAGAGCATAAGACCACACAGAATGTGAAATTCTGAAAATTCCGCTTCGCCATTGTTGTCTTGTGGCGAGCGTGATAGCAACGATAAGTGGCATACCTTTCCTCTTTGTGGCTCCAAAATCTGGTCGAGACTTCAGCACTTCGCATCTCATTCCGCGTATATAGCTGGCGGGTTATACTTGGAAACCTTTAAACCTTTATTTGTGGCATCCAGTAACTAATCTTTTTCAATTTATAATAGGTATAGCATTAAAAAAATTAATAAAATTGAAAGAGAATTTTTTTTTGGGTTAATAGTTATAGCATAAAAATTTGCAAAAATTCAAAGATATATATTTTTTTTTTGAAAGGATGTTGATAAAAAATTTAGGTTTTTTCTTTCCAAATGGGATAGGGTTCGCAAAGGAAAGAATATTGGAGGAGTAGATTTGTGGAGTTGAAGACTTATGAGTTTGGCTTTAGGAGTAAAATTTAGGTGGAGATTATTTAGAGAGACTTATGAGTTTGTCCTTAGGAGTAAAACCTAGGTGGAGATTATTTAGAGATCAAAAAGAAAGAACTTGGAAAAAATGTTACTTCAAAAAAATATATAGGTTTTCTTGATGTAACAAACTTATTTAGGAAAATAGCCGTATCCAAAGGATTGCCAACATGGAACTTCATAACATATAGTTTACAATTGATTAAGAAACATATAAGATGGATTAAGAAACATATAAGATGGTCAGATAATAAAGGGAATTATGCAAATTTGGAGTTGAAACCTTATTCTCTTATCTTTGATTCATAATGGCAACCATTGCCTCGAGCATGCCTAGCTTGAAAAGGTTTAAAGGTAAAATATTATATTAATGTGAGCAACAAATCTAGATTATGGATTTCTATTACTAACCTAGTTAAAGGATATGAACTTAAACGAATTGGAGATGAACTTCAACAAATCCTTAGAGAGCTTTATTTGTTGATTTTTACATGAAAGGACGAGTTGGTTTGAAATCTATTAAAATATGGTGGATACTCGGTCAAGTTGGGATATGAGGATTTAGAGCAATTGAAGTTTCCTACTCCCAATTTTTCCTTGGAATAATGCTTGTTCGCTAAGAAATTTCTCGAAGGCCTCAACATTCCTTTGGTTAGCAATTCAAAGTAAGATTTTTACAAGAGAGATTTTACAAAGAAGAGGATATCATGGACCTTTTAAATGTTCCTTGTGTAAGAAGGGTTTCGAAACATTAAACTATTACTTCTTCATTATCCCTTTGCTCACACTATTTGGTGTTACTTTTTAAAAAATATGAAAATATTTTAGGTAGCTCCATCAACAAGTGAGAGAGTTGATGAACCATTAGGTTAATTATTTCAAAACTAAAGCATTATGCACTCTATGAGGATTTATCTTCTCATTATTTGTTAGAATTTATGTCTTGAAAGGAATAAAATAATTTTTAAAAATAAATCTCAAAATCATGTCCAATTTTAGAATTGTATAATTGTTTCTCTTATAGATTGTTTAGAGATATGGTGCTTATCATTCAAAGTCTCTAATGTGAAAAAATAGGTGGTACCAACTTGGGAAAAAATTGTAGCTAATATAATGGAAACTACTCTCCATAAATTGAAGTCCCTCTCCATAGTATCTCAACAATAGCATAGTTTACTCTCTAGGCTTCAAATTCCTATGGATGAATGTACAATATTGGTGGTTATATGTATAATTTTTGTATCTACAACCTTCGATAAATGTTCAATCCACACCAGGAGGGTCTACGAATGAAGATCCAACCAATCATAGTCTAACAAAGGAAAATGTCAAGATAGGTCCACCCATATGGAAAACATCAGGATAGGTCCACCCATCTGGAAAACGTCATAACAAGTGTGTTTTCTTAAAAAGGGCTACTAAATCCATCGATCAGGTAACTAATTCCTTCTATGGTATTTTCAATTTATTCTCGCACTTCTTTCATGCATTTTTATCATATTTTGAAGTCTTTTAGTCTGTTATCATGAGAGGTATGGTTGAGATAGTCATCCAAACATACATAATATATTTTATAGGGTTACATAGGTTTTGGGGACCAATGTAGAGTGGCATGCATGTAGTAAGCCCATTCCTCCTTAAGGATCTCACAAGAAAAACAATTGTGGTGTCATGATGACATTTAATGAAGGGTCCCTTCTCTCGAAGGCCCTACTTGTAGCCCTCAGGGGTAAATTTGTAAAAGGATGTCATCTTATGTAACACCTTTCTATATCAATAATTATGGCACATGTTAGTTTATTTTGGTGTTCACAATGGGACCACCTTATTTTTAATGATTTTTGTTAGCTTGCTAGCTGACTAATTGATAATTTTATCTTCTTTATATGTTTGAGGTATCACAAAACCAACATAGAAACCTTCAAAATCCCTGAAACATAGCTCAGGATCAAAAAAAAATCGCTCATAAATGGTCCCCCACACAAGCTAGATATCATTTTCTACACAACACGTAGAAACTTCATAGTTGTAGGTAAGTTGAGGAAGAATAAATCTTCCCCATAAATATTGCTATCTCCCTTACCCTCTCACCTCCTTAGACCAAACTACCTCATGAAATGGCATCCCCAAGGTGAAATCGCTCGCCTTCTACATATTGTACATCCTGCAAAATTATGGGGTTTACCCTATTTCCGGTCATTCATGTAATAGATTTTAAATTTTACTTTATAGAAATACACACATTTTAATTTTTAGTATATTTGACTTCTCTACTTTCTATAGATGCAGGTACAAATCAAAAATCAAAATTTTAAACCCCCAAGCCTTAGACAATCGCAAAACTACCAAAAAAATAACTTTTGCAAAAAATATCAAGACCCATATAATTTAAATTTTGGTGCAAAAATCAGAGCCTATTAGACTCCCAAACAACACTTAGAGACTAGAAACTATAGGTAGACATTTTGAGACCCTGTATTCCAATTAATTTCTTATTTTTTTGTTTGTTTTTCAAAACCAAATAGTAGCTTTTAAATTTTCTTACAAAAGGCACCAAAATAGCTTGGTCAATTTTTAAATTAGCTAAATTTGTTTACAAAAGGCACCAAAATCACTTGGTCAATTTTCAAATCATTCAATTTTCTTACAAACGTCTTCATTTTATTGGTTTCTTTACAAAAGGCACCAAAATCATTTGGTCAATTTTCAAATAATTCAAGTTGTTTGTTTTTATTTCATAAAAGGCACTAACACACACTTTGGTCACACACTTCACTATTTTCTTAGCATAACTTTACTTTTAAAAAGGTAATTGCTTTTGAATATTGCATTTGGAAATGTTATTTTCAAGTCTCTTGTTATAGTGTAGTTTTCTTTTCACACTTTAAATTGCTAAAAATAATAGAACAACCATACACTCATGCAAGTTAACACATTGGTTTGAGTTGGATTTCATCACCAATCACAGATAGAGATCAACGACATTGGCTTTCACTAGCAAGCATTGACTCATCCTCTTAGACACCATAGCATCCCCTTCGAGTGGTTTTCTAGAATTCATTCATAAAAAATCCCCTACTCTTGATATTACCTCAGGGTAGGATAGGATAGATGCCCCTACTCATAGGGTTTCACATAATCAGTGAGTGTGCAATTTTTTGTTATTGACCAAGCCTGATTGAGGGTGAAGTGAAAGTTAGTTGGCCAACTTAGGTCTTCGACAACACCACCTCTTGTATAAGAGGAATTTTGTATCTTCCTTTTGGTCACCCTAAGCCTTCCTCCATCATAGGAAGTCATTTGCTTATTTTTGCATCACCACTCCTTATGTACCTTTGGTTATAGTTGGAAGAGTGTTCATCAACATACCCCTCGTAGATCTCATTCATATACCCTATGTCTTTAGTAGTTTTCACATTGAAAAATACATGAACACAAAAATAAACAATCAAGCAAAGGATTCAACACCAACCAACATCACAAGAAAATTGATACAAACTTCAAACAAATCAAACATACTAACCATACACTTGTTTGATGTTTGTTGGATTAATTAAAATACTTTTGCTACAAAAATACCAAAAACACATAAATTCAGACTTGTAAATGGTTTCAAGAACCCTTAGATCCCATTTTGTAGTATTCTACCTATGAAAAACTAATCCTGTAAAAAAAAAAGTATGAATAGGTGCATTTTTTGGAAAACCTACAAGCAAGTACACTTTCCACAAAAACCCCTCAAACAAATAGAACATACCCAAAATTATTTAGTCATCTGCAATATTTGATTTGTCCCCTCAAAGAGTCCATCCATATTCCATATTTCTTCTCCATCATGGTTTCCATGTGAAGCCAAGCACACAAGCAAGAGTGCATTGCCATAGAGAATGCCATAATGAACCAATATTTTGAATACTAAGGAGAGATATCCCTCACATGAGGCTAGTATCAGAAAATTCCCTCTTCATCATCCCTTATCCACCATTTGTAGTCTATTTTACCCCAAACTTCATTATCCCCTCTATACATCCCCCAATAACACTTATCTCTACATGAACAACTCCAAAGAGAATTCCCTGTCATCTCCCAAATTGAGGTGTCAAATTTTAACACCATCACACCACGTTAATCAAACAACATTCCTCTTTCTATGGGGTAAGAATCTACTTCACAAAATCCTCTTTTCCAACCACCTTCCTCTTTTGTGTACATGGATTGCGATTTAACAAATGCAACTCCCAAGTTCTCCAATTTTCTTTCTTCCAATCTCCCTTTGACTGGGATGCAAGCTTATTTTGGTTACCCAACTTCTACCTCTCCATCTGCTAACCTCCCCCATTACCCCCCCTCTCATATAACCTAGTGTTCTCATATTGACCTCCATCCACTCATCATCAACAACATCAATCTCTCTTTCCTTCCCAACCACCTACATGGGCTAACACCATCCCTCCTCATCCTCCCTCATAGTTGTAGTTCAATTCATTCACCTCCTTTGCCACTAACCAAACAACCCTATCTCACCAACCACCCCTGCTATTTCAAACTAACCAAACAATATTCTTCACCTCCCCTCCATCCTAAACATCAATCTCGCCTACCATGTTGCCTCTCAAATCACCTACATCTTCTTCATACAAGCAGCATTCAAGGCACAACCAAACACAAACCCAAGTGTACAATCAAACATTTTCTCCCATGTTCTAAGGTCCTAACATGTTTATATGAGTTAGACTAGAGTACGACTATTAATAACTATAGGAATAATAATATTAAGGTGTAGAATAAAATAAATATAGGTATATATTTATTTTATCCATATACCTTAATATATATTAGTCTAACTTAGGTATATATATATATATTAATCAATATACCTATCTATTTAATTTATATTAAAACCTAGATACCTAATTTATTATTTGCCTTTATACTTAGGCGAGTTTACAATATAATCCTTTGGAAGGGCAAGGATAAATGAGGCCAGAGCTTTGAATAACTTTTTAAAAGAGTACGAAAGAGCTTCAGGGCAAAAAATTAATAGGACTAAATCCAAAATTTACTTTCTTAACACTCCTACTAATATCAAAGCAAGAATTTGTAGGTTTCTTCAAATTGAGGAGGTAAATTTACCAACAACTTATCTAGGGATGCCTTTATTTGAGGGGAGAATGAGGATATATTTATGGAATCCAGTTATTAGTAAAGTATTAAATAAACTTTCATCTTGGAAAGGTAGATGGTTATCATTAGCAGGAAGACTGCAGTTAATTAAGTCAGTCTTACAAGCCATTCCAACATATTATATGTATTTGTATTCTATGCCAAAATCAGTTGAAATTTTTTTAATATTTATTATGTGATCTTTTTTATGGTCAAGTTTACATGATAAAAGAAAATTTTCTTTGGTGAAATGGAGCAAGTTGTGTGATGAGAAAACTAGGGGAGGTCTTGGTTTAATAGGTCTTACATATGCAAACTTAGCTCTTAGGGGAAAAGTTATCTAGAGATTGTACAAAGAGATTCAAAGACAATGGGAAAGAATTCTTCTAAGTATGTATGTTGATCCCAATGACCCAAGTTTAATTTATTACATTCTCTCTTCCAAATGGTTCTACTCTTTGGAATGGTTTAAAAAATCTATTGATCTTATGATTAAAAATTTAATATGGGTGGTGGGAACTGGAGAAAAAATTTCTATTTGGATGGATACTTGGTGTGATAAAAAACCACTCAATTTAGATATAGTTTTGAAACCTTGGATGAGATTGCTTCAAGACAAATATGGTGATAGGGTTTCAAACATTTTGTACAAGGATCAAGAAGGAAGATACAAATGAAAAGAAGATTTTTTTACAACTATACAAGACATTGATGCTAGGAGGCACTTGAGTAGAAATATAACAACTGTAATTATTTTGAGGGTGCCAAGGATAAATTGATTTGGGAGTTGAATAGCTCAGGAGAATACACAACAATAAGTGGATATAATGTTCAACACCAACATAATAATAATATCACTAGAATTTGGAGAGATATTTGGGATAGCCCAAGCATTCCTAAATTCAAAATGTTTATTTGTCTAGTAGGTCATAGAAGAATTTTATCTTGGGATAACCTTATGAAAAGGTGTTTTCATAGCCCCTCTAAATGTGTTTTCTGTAATAAGAAGGAGGAGAGTATTGACCATCTCTTGGGACATTGCTCAAATATCTAGAATCTATGGTAATGGATTCTTAATATGTTTAGTAAATGCATGGTGATGAATAGCAGAATTGAAGATTGGTTAAAGCAATGGTAGAGCACTTATAAAAGTGAGGCTCTACAGACAATATGGGATATATCAAAAGATATAATACTTTGGACAATATGGCTAGGAAGGAATAGAAGAATATTTAAAGGAAAGGAAAGTAGTTTAGAGATAATGAAAAAGAAGATATGTTTAGCCATAGAGAAGTCTAAACCAACCCTATCAACTCACCCAATCCCTAATTCGGAAGAAAAGAGTCTTTATAGATAGAGTCAAGTCATTAAATAGAATTATGATGTTGGGTCCAAGAGAAGCAAAAATAAGGTAAATAATATAAATTGGAAACCACCAAATGTGGAGTGGGTTAAGTTGAATTTTTATGGAGCATCTAAAGAAAACCCAGGACCAGCAAAATAATAAAGGAGAGATTTTGTCTCATTATGCTTTTAATTGTGGATTTTAGACAAATAATTAAGCTAAATCTTTGGCAGCCTTAGAAGGGTTAAAAATATGTAAAAAAATAAAATGGAATAGAGTTTGGATGGAAGGTGATTCTCTCATAGTAATAAATGCAATTTTAAGGAAAGCAAAGGCTCCATGGAACATACAATAGATAATTGTGGAAATTCAAGATCTTGCTAAAGAGTTTGAAGAAATCAGGTTTACACATATATTAAGAGAAGAAAAAAATATGCAGATAAGCTAGACAATAGAGGGGTTTTATTGAGGATTGTGAAGTTAACATCTCCTTTCCATGGTTAGAGGAAGTAGAAAGTTTAGTTGAAGCTGGAAAAAATTGATGATTGCCTAAATAAATTAATGATTAAGATTTACTTTAATATTTTCCATTGGTAATATCTATTTTATTTTGTAACAATAATGTGTGTTCATTTAGACTATTTATTATAATTTTTGTGGTTACACTTACGTTTCAGGAAGGAAACTAGCAATCTAGATTTGGTAAAGTGAACTATGTTAGTGCGATGTTTTGGAAATATTACTCTACTAAGATGCAAGACTTATATAGTAGAGGTGAAGTTTTGGCATTGTGAATATTGCTATAGGAAAATTTCAAGAAAGATGCTAAATTCTAGAGTAATTGTATTCATACAGAGATTTGAAAAGATCCAGAAAATGAAAATCAAGAATTTGGACATTTTATGTAAAATGTAGGTTTCTAACTATAGCATCTCAATTGAGATGAGAAGTGTATCTATTTGTAAAATCTCAAGCTCTAAACAAGAGAGATGTAATTTGTTAAGGGTGGGGGACCCAAGTACAACCCCTTCTTATCAAGCAAAAAATAAATTACCCAAAAATTAGATTATTTTTTCCAACAAGATATGTTCTATAGTTGGAATACTATTCCTTAAGACTATAACCCAGTTGTTTGATTCTCACTTTTTTATTATTACTTTCAAATATGGTGTTTAGCATGGTTATTGTTTGAATATTATGATATCTGATATGATTATGATTATGTTTATCTTGCATCTTGTGTTTTAATGAGAACAACTTTTATGCTATATCAAAATCTAAATGTTAATTTATTTTAACCTTTTTTCCATAAAAAAAAATTTTAGACTAGTATTGATCTAATTTCCATTGGGTAATCTAAAGGGGACAATACAAAAATATGAAATTTTGAAAAAAGAAACAAGCACTTTATTGTGAGAGTGAGAGTGTATATAAGTGTTTTCTTTGTGAGAGAGATGTTTCTCTTTTTATTTTGTTTTATTACATTTAAACCAATCTACTTGAATTTCAAGTGGAATATGAAGAGTTCATGTTGTCATATATAAAAAATAGTCAAAATCATTAACGCCTAAAAAATGAACAAGATAAAAATATTAATGCCTCAAAGATGAAGGTTTTTATAGTCACATATAAAAAATAGTAAAAATCATTAATGCCTTGAAAATGCACACGGCAAACATCATTAATGCCTAAAAAATGCATAACAAAAATTATGCATTCCTCAAAGGCACACAAGACAAAAATCATTCATGCCTCAAATCTAAATTTTAACCAAATCAAATATTTGGATCACTTCTTACCCCTTTAGAGTTAATGAAGCCCACTGCATCCAAGTGTAGGACTAGATAAGAAAAATTTTGTAGAACTTGGTTCTTGAATAACCACTTCTCCTTGTGCAACAAATACCTTACCTTGACCACCCAAAATAGAATTTTTTTGTTGTTGCCTAGTCTGCTTTAGTTTTGTGTTAGTGATTTGATCTACATAAAAGGTATGATAGAATCAAGATTGAGCTTAATGTTCTACTATGTCAAATGTGATTGAGTGGAGGGAAATATTGTTGAAGCATTAGAGTTGGGTATTAAAATACACATCAGTTGATGACATTCATGTGTTGAGAAGCCCTTTATGCAAGGAGTTGGCATAGGATGAGGTTGAGGCCTATGAGAAATAGGTCAAAAATTCTAAGATTTGTTCTTCTAGTGCATCTAGGATGAACATCTAAATGTACAGGATGATAAAGGTCAAGGATAGATCTAGTTAACATTAGATCATGGTTTTGACCCAATAGAGTGATGCGTTATTCTTCTAGGATGTCCCTAATAAACTTTGAGATATTTAGAGTTTGTTTTCTATTGCATACAATATGAACATGTAAATGACTAGGATGATGAAGATCGAGGTTGAATCTAGTTGAATATTAGATCATTGTTCTAATCCAATAGAGAGATGGTCTATTCTTTCATTTTTTCTATTAGATTGAGAGACGACTAGGGTAGGCAGGTGATAAGGAAAGATGATAACTAAAACTTTTTCTCTATTAGTTAATACTAACATGTTCTATTGTGCGGGATTAATGCTTAATGGTGAACATAAGACACTAGCATATAATGCAACTTTGTATATTGGTAATATCCCATAGCAAAATATGGCATAATATCAAAGTTAGAATGGGTGCTATGATGGAGTTGGTACCATGAACAAGTGATGTATGGTAGGTTGTTATGATATTAACCCATTGACTTAGGAGTCATGATGGATGTCAAACCCTAGAGATCACAATTACAGATGGGGCTCCTTGTTAAAGCAATAAATCTCAAAATTATAAAGTGGTTCTTTGTTCCTCTCAAACATATCAAATCATTTTCTTGATGTCCTAGATTCTTGTATTGGTTTGAGATGTTGAAACTATCATTTATTGAGTTCTTTTATAAGGGTATCATTCATCAAGATATTAGATTTAAAACCTAATGTGACACCTTACTTCTTACACCAAGAATGCATATGGATAAGCATCCAATGATGAAGCATACCAAGAGTCTTGTACTAGATGAGGGTGTTCATAAATAGGATAAGAGAGATAGAAATGAAAACTTGAATCCTAGTGAGTGTGTGTCAGTATGTTGAATGGTTGTAGTAAAATTTTTCTAATTGTGAAAAGGATCCCAACTAAAATGCATTTGTACCAACTTGTCTAATCAATCTTTGATTTCTAATTTGGTCTTCTTATATCCCCTTTATGTTTAAGTGTACATTCAAGAGAAAAAGTTCTCTAATACCATTGATTTAAATTTTGTTGAATAATTCAAAGGGGAGAACACAAAAATAAATTTTTGTGTTATGAAAATAAAACCAAAAATAAAATGAATTACAATAATAATTGGGCACCTTATTGTAAGAATGAGAGTATACACAAGTATTATATATGTAAGAGAAATGTTTTCCTTTTGATCCCTATCTTGTTACATTTGAACCCACCTACTTCTAGAAGTTTTTAAGTGGAAGATGAAGGTTCCTATCATCATAAGTAAAAAATAATAAAAACCATTAGTGCATTGAAAATATATAGGACAAAAATCATTAATGACTCGAAGATGAAAGGTTGATATTGCAATAGGTAAAAAACAATTAAAAATTATTAATGCCTAGAAAATATAAAGGATGAAAATCATTAATTCCTCAAAATACATAGGACAAAAATCATTAATACCTCAAAAGCCTAATTTTTGACCAAATTGAGTATTCAAGTCAAACATTTAATCTTTGATGGTTGTCTAAATTATTATTCAAATTTCTAATCTAATGATGATCAAAGCATAAATAATTCCACTATTAAACCAACTATCATCATTTACTTAATAGTTTATACAAATCTAATAGACAATCAATAACAAAATATAATAACTTGCAAATCTAATAGACAATCAATAACAAAATATAATAACTTGCATTTGAACTCGGGTTACATCACCAATAATGCAAGTGGTATCCTTATCCAATTCAAAAAGTTCTTTATCAACATGAACTTGAAATTTGAAAATATAGCATAAAAGTGCAAGAATATCTAAGCCCCACTTTTCTAGTACTTGATAATCATTAGTACTCAATAATCATTTGGTAAATTGGGCAAATATTCCTTTTATAGGAAGTGGAAATAACACTAAACACCATCAACAAATAAAATAGTACATGAAAAATAAGTTCTTAACCATAGATAGATAGATAGGTATTAATGGGAACGGAATTCCAATCTTGAAATATGCCACTAGACTTGCATCATCACATTAATCGGTTAGAAAGCAAGAGAGTCAGCCCCACACACATGTCCAAACTCGATGTTAATAGGGGTGAGGAATCCCACAAAGTGGGACCAAGGACTTGCATAAGGACTTGCACCTTTAAGCCTGCTACCCCATTAGCAAAGAGTATATCTAGTAATTATTTATTAATAACAAGTTAAAATTATAATTAATTTAACACTTTTACTTTTAAATAAATATCTGTTTGTTTTCGACTAATATTGCTTTAAGAATATCATGGAATTTAAGGAATAAATTTTTTTGACAATCCACAAGAAAAATCCATAACAAACTAAATTAATTATGAACATACCCCATACCTCTAATGTCACACCAATTATAATGTGGAATATGAATTTTTGTATATTTAAAAGTGAACATCATAGTATAATTCAGTTAATTAAATATTTGGATTACTAATACAAAATATGAAAGTAACAAAAATCCATAACAGGCTAAATTAATTAAGAACATACGCCCCATACCTCTAATGTCACACCAATTATAATGTGGAATATGAATTTTTGTATATTTAATGGTGAACGTCATAGTATAATTCAGTTAATAAAATATTTGGATTACTAATTTATTTATTCTTAAATAAATACGGATAAGTTCGAAATTTTGATTTTTTTTTTTAAGTTTAAAGTACAAGTGTAAACTGGTTAAATTCTTGATTAGCTCAATCAGCCTGATAGAAAATTCCATTCTTCACAGCAAAATTTCAACAAAATTTTAGTATGCTCTAACCCTACACCGATCTAATACACCGATCTGAGTTATAGGAAAAAATTTCAGAGAAGTGTGTGTGAGAGGTTTTTACAGCGATCTGAGATATAGGAAAAAATTTCAGAGAAGTGTGTGTGAGAGGTTTTTACAGCGATCTGAGATATAGGAAAAATTTTCGGATAAGTGTGTGAGGTTTTTACACCGATACAAAATCCTTGTTAATTTAACAGTAGGCCACGTTGGCGACGGACAGCACCCTCCAGGCCAAATACGACGTCGGCAGCCATCGCAAATCCACCATGGGAGACTGCGGTGGCTCCCTCGAGTGCAATGGCAACAACGCCGTACCTCCTACAATGCTGGCGGAGATTCACATGGAGGAAACCCTCGTCGAAATAAATGTGGTCGAACAATTTGTTACTGGACTCGACTCCGACCTTGAGATGTATCCGTGGCTCCAGGAATATTATTATTTCTATATAACGCAGTGCCTTCTGCTCAGTATGGTTGCCTGAAGCCTTTCCAAGTAGATGCTCCCTGCACATGGGTTCCCTTTCAAAGGATTTGTTCGTCACACAATTTTGCGACATCCGCGCAGTTGTATTTCTTCCTGTGCTAAGCCTGCTTCATTGTCGGATGTTGGGTGGCCTAGTGGTACAGCCACGGGCCAGTGTTCACAATTTGTGGCCTATTCTCTCCTCTTTGCTGGATTTTATTTAATAAGGTGTCTTTTCAGTGACGATCAACACTTTTCAAAAATTCAATCTTATATTTTGTAAAATTACTCACTTAAAAACATGCATCAAATATTTCTTTTTTATCCTTCAATTTGGTATATTTTAAGGTTTTCATTAATAATTTGTTGTAATATGAAGTGCATTCTCAGTGGTACCCTGACACTTCTTAAAACAAAACAAGTGAACCTCATAAGGACACTTGTAATGGCTCAAAAATTCTTGTATAAAGGTACATTTTTGACAGAGATCGACACCTTGAGTTCATCCTAAAGAGGTATACTCATGATAACAGAGTGAGCCTCGTAAGTAGTGATCTACTCTATTACACCTGACGATTGCAGCGACTAGTTATCCATGCAATCTGGTAGGATCAGAAGATTGCAATAAGGACACTCATAGTTGTTATAGAAAAGTACTTTAAGAGTACTTAATTTGCTTAAACCTAGAGGACAACCCTAAGACAAACGTAGACTCAAACTCAAAGGCAAAATGACCTAGAGGCAGACCCAAAGGCAGACCAAGAAGCGGACCTAGAGGTATTTACCTAAGCAGGAGTAGCCAGAACCACAAGCCAGAGCAGCTCAACCAAGAAGCAAAGAGCTAAGAACTAGAGCCAAAGCCAAGAGCCAGATTTTATTGTTCTCTCTACATTAAGGGAGGATAGGATGATATGTTATCTTAAATAATGTAACAAAGAGGATGTTAGAAAAAATATTATTACATTATTTGTGGCTATAATTTTCTAGAAGCTCACGTTGATAATCTCTAGAATATTTCAATATTATGGTGAGCTATAGTTAGTAGATCCTATTGTTGTAACTATTGGCTAAAATTAGTCAGTATTATGTATTTATTTGTGTTTCGTAAATTAACTAAATAGTGTGGATTTTATCCCAAAAGTAATATGGGTGGGACCCGTTTCAATCCCATATAACCAATTGAAAAAAAGAACAATCTTCTATGGATTTTCCTTATGATAGTTGCTATTTTTTAATTTTTTATTATGGCCTTTGAACCTCCAAGCATGAGAATTTGCAAAGGTGAAAGAGCAAATAATGTACCATATATGGATTCCTAGAATTTTTAAACATGCTTTTAAATTTTTTCCTTCCCTTGTGAACTTATATTTTTTTTCAATGCTTATACAAGCTCTAATATTTATTTACATAAATTGAGACTTGTGAACTTCTATTTTTTTCAATGCTTATACAAGCTCTAATATTTATTTACATAAATTGAGATAGGGATATTCGTAGATGATAATGGATTGGTAAGAATTTAATCCATATCCTTTTGCTCCATGGAATTTGGATTTTTATGTTAGCGTAGCTTAGTCAGTTATTACATTAATAGTGCCTTGTTGCATAGTTGTAACCACTGCTAATAATCGCCTTGGTAGTTTTGTTTATTCCAGACTATTCTAAGGTTATTTGTATTATTTAATCAAGTCATATCAATGTGAATATTATTTTGTTCTTTACATGGTATCAAAGTGCTTCACTGATCTCGATTTTCGAAACCCTAAGTTCCTTGAGGTGGCTCGTTTCATTTTTTGAGGAGGTTGTAAACATGACTTTCAAGACCGACTGTATGACTCGACTCGACTGGACTGACCGAGCCGACCTGGACACCTGGGCGGATTCGATCTAACTCGACCTGGCTGCAAACACGACTTTCAAGACCGACTGTATGACTCAACTCGACTGGACTGACCGAGCCGACCTGGACACCTGAGCGGACTCGATCTGACTCGACCTGGACACCTAGGTGGACTCGACTAAAATTCTTGGTCAGTCAACCACAGGCAATGGGAGAGGCGAGCGAGCAACAGAGACCAAACAATAGGCAATGAAGGTCATGGACAACGAAAGCAGAGCGCAAGGCAAGCACAATAGGCATTCTTCCCCAGCGTGGCAGCCAAGGTGGCCCCACGTTGGAGAAGACCTGCCGCCCTCTCGGGCATAGCCTCCCTAAGAGGAGACACCCTCTTAGGTGAGGGTTGAACCTTTTAAACTCTCCCAAGCTACCCAACCCCACGCATGTGGGATAATTTATTTACAATTTTTTTTGAAACCGCGTCATCCCCCTCCCCACGACGTCAACCTGCGATTGAGAACCCAATTTTTCCTTAAGATCTGGAACGATGAAACTATTTTTTATTCTCATGGCTGGATTTAACTATTTTTTCTAAGCATTCTCGTTGAATTATTTTTTCCACTTCTGATATCTAGAATCTCTCCGCTCCAGACCCGTCACAAAGCGCATGCAAAAGCATTTTTGGAAGTAATTTGTAGGGTATTTAGAGGCTCGTTTCCTTAAGGTCAACGTAGGGGTGATCGAGGTAGTTGAGGAGGTTGTCATGGAGGTTCAAACTTCGAGGATCGAATGCAGAGAAATCTCCTCTACTGTTGAACAAATTCGTCATCGTCGCGTCGCCACAGAGGAGTCGTGTCCGAGTGGCGCTCTTCCAAGCCCACCGTCCCGGAGGAGTTGAAGTAAGGGGCGCCTCCCCCTTACTACCGTTGAGCAGCCTAGCTCGACGAGCTGGCGGTCCAGGCGTAAGGCTGTCAGGCAGGAGGTCGAGGGATCGAATCCCTCCGACCCCCCGCGCCATAATAAGGTTGGTAATTTTTTTTTTAAGCACTTTGATTAAACTTTTTACCACTAAAGTTTTTTTAATTCTTTTTCTTGTTAAATTAAAACCTTTTTTTATTTTTTCCTTAAAATATTATTTTAAATAAATTTATTTTTGAAATAATTTTTTTTGGAAAAATAAGTTTTAATTAAACTTTAGAAAGAATTTTTTTAAAAGACAATAGTGGGAAATTGTTTTTCAAAACTTAAAAAGGGGCCAAAGATTTTTTTTTCTGCAAAAGTGAAAAGAGGACAATTTTTTCAGAATTGGCAAAATTCAGGGGGGAGAGTGAAAGAATTTTTTAGCATTTCTTCAAAATTGGCAAAATTGTAAAAGGTGCATTTTCGATGGAAACCGACACCTTAGGTTCATTTTTTGGATGCTTTATGATGTATGATGCATTTTTTTTTCTGCACTACTTCATTAAAGTAAAATTCATCACACTTAAGTCCCAAAAATAATTGAACCCATCTGTGCAATTTATTACACTGCAGCGTTCGGTATTTGTGATACCTCTGGCCCACACTTACAGGTAATGTTGTCGTGATTGGGCTACTGTATCCGCTGCCTAATATAGTTTCCAAAATGACGTCTGAGCTTGTTCTCTATCAATCGTCGGGGAGATATAAGTTTTCCATTTTGCTATTTTTTTTACTCCATTCCACTACCCTAATCGTTCTTGTGTTTAGGCATAAATATTGACGAATGTTCTAAAATTTGAAGTGTTTAGGTGAAGTTATGCCCCACGCATGAGGATTGACGACTTTCTATGGTAGGTGCCATCAACGAGATGATTCCCTTTCAGTACCGCCTAAGTTCCACGTATCGTATGATCTCTAAAAATTACCTATAGTCTCCCTCACGTAAGGGCGGGTAATTTTTTTTGATCTTTCAAAATACCTAGTCTCCCTCACATAAGGGCGGGTATTTTGTACGGTATAAAGGCCTAGCACAAAGGTATATAGAAAGGGGGACCATTTGGTGATATAAGGAACCCTCACTATGGCTACAAAGTTCATGACTGATGCTCATCAGTTATTGAAAGGTCCTAATTACACACCATGGAAAAACAATATGAAGGCAGTCCTTGTCATGGAAGACTTATGGGATGTTGTTTATAGAACAACAACAAGACCTTCACCAACATATGGATCAACAACAACTACAGCTCCAACTACAGATCAGATAGCATTTGATAAGAAAGACAGTAAAGCAAGAGTGCTTATTTTTCTTGTTGTTTTAGATGAAGTTCAACCTCACATTGCAGACAAAGAACATGGTAAAGAGACATGGGATGCCCTTCAAACCATTTATGAGGGAAATAATTATTCCACCATTCTTTACCTTCAATATCAACTTCACAATTTGAGTATGAAGCAGGGTGAGACAGTTGAACTCTTTCTATGTAGTGTTTGAGTTGAAAGTAAAATTGAATTCTTTAGGAGAACCTGTGGATGATAATCTCCTTACTTCAGTAGTATTGATAGATTTACCCAATTCTTATAGGGTATTTATCACCTCACTTCAGGTGTCACAAATAAAAGTTACCTTTGTTTAGTTGGTCAATCTGCTTCAAGAAGAGGAGGCACGCCAACTTCAGAAAGATGATTCTTCTAATACAACCCTCTATTCCAACAGGAAGGGTTCTAAGAAGAAGGGTAATTTTTAGAAGAGAGGAAATTCTCACAAGTATTCAAAAGAGAAACAGCCTCAACAAACGAAGATATATTGTAAAATTTGTGATAAATACAACCATAACACAAACAGGTGTTGGCACAAGAATAAGCAATCTAAACAAAAATGTCAAAACAAACCACAAAACAAGAACAAGCAACCCAAGGTGAATGTTGTTGTTGAAGAATCTGACTCAGATTCTGAATGGACACACAAGGTGCTCATGACTACCACAGCCTCCAAGAAGAAGGATCATGTATGGTATGTTGATTATGGCACTAGTAAGCACATGATTGGCGACAAATCATGGTTTGAATAATTTGAGGCCAAGGAGGGCAAACCTGTCACTATTGTTGATGACAAAACCTACAAGGTTCAGGGAGAGGGTATAGTTTCAATCACTCTTCCTGATGGCAAGTGTTAGATTGACAAAGTCCTCTATTTTCCAGGATTGGTGAACAATTTGTTGTCAGTCACACAAATTTTGGATAAAGATATGGTTGTGAACTTTCATGTTGAGGATGGCAGGAAGTGTTGTTCTATTACCAGGAGGGGCAAAAACATTACAACAGCTTCATATAAGCATGTCTTATTTACCTTATATGCTATCTCTACTCCCCATATTGCCATGACAGTCTCTACCAAGGAGGCAACTTCCCTATGGCACAAGAGATATGGGCATCTTAGTTCTGGCTACTTACTTGAGCTAAGTAAGTATGAGATGGTAAAGGGTCTTCCTTCCCTTTCTTCCACATTGCCAGTGTGCTCTGACTGCTTGGCAAGAAAGAAACATAGAGTACCTTTTGAGAAGAGCTCTACAAGAGCAAAGAAACCTCTAGATTTGATTCACACCGATCTGTGCGGTCCTTTCACACCAATCAGTTGTGGGGGGAAAAGGTATTTTCAGTTGTTTGTGGATGACTACTCATGAAATATGTGGGTGTTCTTTCTTCAACTAAAATTTGAAGCCTTTATTTTCTTCTAGCAATTCAAGAAATCTGTTGAGAAGGAGTCAGGGACTTTTATAAAGACCCTCCGTTTAGATTGAGAGGGGGATTTTACCTCTAAAGAGTTTTCTACATTTTTTACTGCACGTGGAATCACAAGACAGTTAACTATTGCTTATACTCCTCAAAAAAATGGAGTTTTTGAAAGGAGGAACCGTTCTATTATGGAAATGGTTCGTTGTACGCTCACAGGAGCTAGTCTTGGACAACAATTTTGGGCAGAAACTATCACCACTACAGTATATCTGTTGAATAGGGCACCTACAAATGCCCTAAAAGGAATTACTCCACAGGAAGCATGGAGTGGTCGAAAACCCTCCATCTCTTATCTTCATATTTTTGGATGTAAAGTTTTCATGCACATACCAAAAGAGAAAAGAAATAAGTTATATGAGAAAACATTGAAGTGTATTCTTCTTGGCTATGATGATCACTCTAAGGGTTATCGTTTGATTGATCCTTTGACCAAGAAGATTCATGTCAGCAGAGATGTTGTTTTTGATGAGGCTTTCACATCACAAAGCACATCTGATGTATACCTAGATCTTGTGGAACCTAAAGTTAAGAAGTCCCCTTCGTCATCAATTACTGGAGGTCCTTCTACTTCTTCATCTTCTTCATCACCATAGAAGAAGAATCCAAAATTCTATACAAGTACAATAAGGGATTCAAAGTTATCCACTCCACCATATTTGACTTTGGATAGACCTTGTACTTGTAGTATGGCTCGATAGGAAAGAGCAGCAGCAGAGACTACTGAGGTTGATGATCTTTGTCAATATTTTGAGGAACTTTATGTAGATCTAGAGAGAGAAATAGAGGATATGGATATATATGATGACAGAGTGTTCATGTCTTCAATGAATGAACATGAACCTGCTTATGTACAAGATGTCCTTAGTGAGCCACAATGGAAGGCTACTATGGATACTGAGTATAAGTCTCTGAAAAAGAACAAAACTTGGAAGCTTGTCGATCTGCCACATGAAAAGAAACCCATTGGCTACAAATGGGTGTACAAATTCAAGTACAAGGTAGATGGGACAATTGATAAGTATAATGCCTGCCTTGTTGCAAAGGGCTATGCACAAAAGGAAGGCATTGACTATGAGGTAACTTTTGCACCTACTACTTGGATGACCACCATTCGAGTTCTTTGTGCTATGGCAACACAATATGGGTAGAAATTTCACCAGATGGATGTCAAAAGTGCTTTTTTGAATGGTGATCTCCAAGATGAAGTCTACATGACACAACCTGAAGGATTTGAAATGGAAGGCCAAGAGCAGAAAGTGTGCAAGTTGGTAAAATCCTTATATGGTTTAAAACAAGCTCCTCGATATTGGTATATAAAAATGGATAATCACATCCTATAGCATGGATTTAAGAGATGTCCGTCAGATGCAAACCTCTATTTCAAGAAACAAGGTTTTGAGATAGTGTTGCTTGTACTCTATGTTGATGATCTGCTCATTATAGGGAGTTCAAAAACTATGATCTCTGCTATCAAAAGAGACTTGTGTAAATATTTTGAGATGATAGATCTCAAACTTCTCCATTATTGTCTTGGTCTAGAAGTGAGCCATAAGGAGCACTACATCAAAGTGACTCAGAAAAAATATGCCAAGACACTGTTAGAAATATATTGTATGACTGATTGCAAGCTGATGGCAACTCCGATGGAATCAGGACTTCAATTATCATGATATGATAATTCACCTTAGGTATATGGTACTCTCTATCGGCATCTGATTGGGAGTTTCATATATTTGACTAATACTAGGCCAGATATCATATTTGTTGTCAACTATCTTTCGAGGTTCATGTAGGAACCTAAAACTACTCACTAGAAAGCAGCAAAACGTGTTTTTCACTATGTTTGTGGTGTTGGCAATTTTGGGTACCTTGAGTACATTACCTTTGCTCAAGTATAGTTGTTGTCATTGATGTCAAAGGAGCTCTTGGTAGTTGTTGTCTTTGATGTCAAGGAGTTCTTGAAGCAATTTGATTTGTTGTCCAAGCATGTGTTTTGATGAAGGTTTCAGTATGATCAATAAGTTTCTATGTAGCCCAGTTGCAAAAAGATCAAGAAAAAGACAAGTAAGAAGAAGTATGCAGGCGACTGGCAAAAATGTCGCGATTTTGTGACATGTTTTAGGAGAGAGAAAGCGCTGGCAAAACTGTCGCGATTTCGCGACATGCTGGAAGGCAGAGGCAAAGCTGGCAAAATTGTCGCGATTTCGCGACATGTTTGAGGAGAGAGAAAGTTTAGGCAAAACTGTCGTGATTTCGCGACAAGTTGAGTTAGCAGTGTTGAGTTGCAAGAAGTGTCGCGATTTCGTGACAAGTTTCAATGAAGTTGTACGGATGCAAAAAGTGTCACGATTTCGCGACAAGTTGAGTTGGCAGTGTTGAGTTGTAGGAAGTGTCGCGATTTCGTGATAGGTTTCAAAGAAGTTGTACGGATGCAGAAAGTGTCACGATTTCACGACAGGTTGAGTTGGCAGCTTGCAATTGGTGAAAGCGTCGCGATTTCGTGACATGTTCCAGTTTAGTGAGCAGTTGGCAGAAAAGAGCTTAAGGTAGCGAAAGCGTCACGATTTTGCGACATGTTCTAGTTTCGCGAGCAGTTGGCAGAAAAGAGCTTAAGGCAGCAAAAGCGTCGCGATTTTGCGACATGTTCCATTTTTGCTAGTGCAAACCGAGAAAAGGTTGAAGAAGCAAGAAGTGTCGCGATTTCGCGACAGAGTTGCTGATGACGTCAGCAAAAGCAGATGTGTCGCGATTTCACGACAAGAGCAGAGAGGAAGGTCATGAAGACTACAGTGTCATGATTTCATGACAAAAGACATGATGACGTCAGCAAAGTCAGGTAGTGTCATGATTTCATGACAACAGACCAAAGAAGGCGCACAATAGGCAGTAGTGTCACGATTTTGCGACAGCAAGTAATACAAGGTGTACGACAGACAAAGGCGTAGCGATATCGCGACATGTTGTAGTTTCACGAAGAAAAGCTACAGGACAGCAGAGGCGGTTGAAGCCGACAGAGTTAACCTTTGTCGACGAAGTGTAAGGTTGTGCAGCCGACGATTGTTTTAAGGATATACAGCCGACTAAGATCAAGAATTTAATCATGAATTATTGCTATAAAAGGAGGACTATTTTCGAGTTTCAAGTATCGAATGTGTGTGTCGAGTTTGCGCAAGTGAAGTCTATTGTGCGCAAAGAGCAGTCGTATCGAATCGATCGAAGTGTGCGTTCGAAGTGCGACTTTCATAGAAGTAGAGTGTAGGAAGAAGTTCGATCGAGGAGAAGCAGACTGTGCGAAGAGGGTGTTGTTGTGGCTGCACATAGGTGCATAAGTTGCTGTGCGATCGAGTGTTGTAGTATTTACACAGACTATGTAAAGAAAGCAGAGTGTGCGAAGACTATGCTGCGGTGGATGTGCAACAGAGCAGAAGCTAAGTTGAGAAGATAGTGCTGCTGCATTTTGCGAAGATTGCACTACTGTGTTTGCGTAGAAGTTGAGAAGATAGTGCTACTGTAATTTGAGAAGACTGTACTGCTGTAGTTGCACAGACAGTGAAAAGTTGTTTTCAACCAAGTGCAAAAAAGAACAGAGGAAGAGGACAATTGTGCCAGACCGAAGGACTGTGTTTGGTGTAGATAATAGGACCAAATTTGCAGTGACAGAGTTGAGGATAGAGATCTCCAGCCGGAGCGGGGAAGACAAGTGTCTTTTGTGGATAGAGTTCCACTTGCTAAGGGCAAAGGAGATAGAGGTCTTCTAGAGGATCACCAGCAAAGCAGAATTAGGGGAAGGTGTCTCCTTTGAGCTAAGGCTCATAAACATTGTAATCGGGAAGGATTCCCAGAGGACTTTGATACAACTTTTAGAAGAAAAGTTTTATCCGTGGAGTAGCCCACCTTGGGTGAACCACGTAAATTGTTGTGTCTCTTTGTGGATTGCATTTTGTGCCTTGTTTTATACTTGTTATTATTGCTATCTTATTCGCATGTTATTGATTTGAAAGTTGTTTTGATAGATAAAGTTAAAAGTGGTCTTATACTGTTCACCCCCCCCTCTCAGTATAAGCTTGTGTTCTTCAATTGGTATCAGATCCAGTGCCTTCAAAAAGTTTAATAGCTTGAAGGAAAAGTTTGCAAAGAACACAATGGACTACTCAAGTGGCAATGCAGCACCTATTCTTGACGGATCGGATTTTGGCCTGTGGAGTGCAAGAATGAAAGTCTATCTAATGGCACTTGGTAATGAGGTATGGGAAGTTATTGAAGATGGTACACCATTCCCGCAAATGGTATTTACACTAAGGAAGATAGGCTTCTATATCACATCAACTCAAAAGCCATGAATGCAATCTCGAAGGGTTTACAAAATGCGAGATCTCACCAAAGTTATTCACTGCAAGACAGCTAGTGAAATGTGGAAACAATTGCAGGTTGTTCATACAGGTGATGCAAATGTTCGAAAGGCCAAGTTGAGACATTTTAAAGGTATGTTTGAACAACTCAAGATGAATGATGATGAAAATATTAGTGACTACATGCTCCGGATGGATGAAGTTGTTAATTCTATGAAAGACTTAGGTCTTGAACTTGCTGAAAATGATGTGTGTGATAAGATTTTAAGATCCCTTCCTAATAGATTTAGTGAAAATATTTCTGCTATTGAGGAAGCTAAAGATTTAGATAAATTGAAAAAGGATGAGCTCCATAGTATTCTTGCAGCATTTGAGTTGAGAACTCAAGTGAAAGTTGATGTAAAGAAAGAGGCGACTTTCAAAGCTACCAAGAAATCAAAGGGCAAACAGATTCAAGAAAGTGATGAGTCTTCTAGTGAGGAAGAGGCATATTACAGACAAGAAAGGCAAGTTTTCCGAGAAAGCACAAAAGCAAGAAAAATATAAGATGTTTCAATTGTGGGAAATTTGGTCATTATGCTACTGACTGTATCTTGTTTCCAAAAATGAAAGTGATGAAGATATACAGGATGTTAAGAGCAAGGATTCTAAAAAGTACAAGTATTACAAAAAGAGCAAAGATGAGTACAACAATCACAAGAAAAGCAAATATGAGTACAACAATCATGGAAAGAGGCATTCTCACAAGAATAAGAAGAGCTTCTACTTAGACAAAGCAAGTAAGTGTTCTAGCAGTGATAGTGAAAGTTCTTCTAGTGATGATGAAAATGAGATGTTGTTCATTTCAAAAAAAGAGGAAGAACCGAAACATAAATTCATTATCATGAAATGTTTTAGATGTGGAAATTTTGGGCACCTTGAGGATGATTGCAAAAATAATGATTTGGTTGCTAGTATGTATGAGGATGCTTCAGAAAACTACAATGAAGATGCATGTATGGTTTTGAAAAAGGTAGCACCTCTAGTGATAAGAAATCTGAAAAAGGCCGTGATAATTCAAAGTGCCATCAAATAGAGGATCTTGAATGTGAACTCAATAATGCTCTTAGTGTTTTGAAAAAGGAAAGAAAGAAGAATGATAGACTCAAGATTAAATTAGATGAATGTTGTATGGAGAGAGATGAACTTATAGAAAATCTTGAAGTCTCTATGGCTAAGTCACAAGAACTCGGGAATGAGTTGGATTCTAAAATTCCGGAGTATAGTGAGTTAGAACAGGAAATGGCTTCTTTGAAAGAAGAAAATAAAGAGTACAAGGATAAGCTCTATAGATTTTAGGATAGCTCCAAGAAGGTTAAATTTCTCATCAAAGGACAAAGAAAACCAACGAGATAAAACAGGTCTCGGTTTTGTTGAGCCGCACAAGAAACAGGTTGGGGAATCTAGCAAGAAATTTCAACAGGAAGAGAGTTCTGATGTAGAAAGTACTTCAGTTCATAAATCCGTAAGTGATAGATACGCAGAAACAGAAAACGATATTCAGATTGAGAAGAAGAAGTTTTTGGGACCCATGAAGTCGAATAAAAGAAAATTTCACGGCAGATGTTTTGCATGTCACAGGTTTGGTCACATGGCTGTTCATTGCATGACTCAAGTGAAGAAAGTAAATGACAGGTTCAGGGGCCGTAATTTCTTTCAAGGGTATTGCTACTCTTGTCAACAGTTCGGGCACAAGGCAATTTTTTGCAAAGCAAATAACAAGAACTGGGTTAGTCATAACAGGCGGATTCAAAAAACGAGTATGCCGAACAGAAATAACAATGTTATCTGTTATAAGTGCAACAATGCAGGTCACACAGCTAGACTATGTAAAGTTGATCTTTTGAGGTACAGGAACAGAAATAGTAGTATGAACAAATCCAAGGATCAAAGCATGGATAAGAACAGGAATGACAACAGAAACAGGAAAAGTGATATGAACAGGTTCAAGGATCAAGGTATGGAGAAAAACAGAAATAATGAAAGGAACAGGAACAACAGTATGAACAGGTCCGAGGATCAAAACAGTAACAAGAACAACAATGTGGAAAAAGAATTCAAGAGAAGGCCCGACAAAGAAATTGTAGACATTAATGATGATGAGTGTCTAATGGGAGTTTCACTCCCAACCCTGTTTTAAATCACCTTAATAGAAGGTGGGGGAGGGACTAAGCTAAGAGACTCATTCTTAGTCCCAAACCCCAAAGGTGACCCTTTGCCATTGATGACAAAGGGGGAGAGATATGAGTAAGGGGAAGTGCTTCAAGTGAAGAGAAGAGCTTCAAGTCAGGGGGAGCAAAAACTTCAAATATAGATTCTCAGTTGTTGGATCAGTTGGTTCAGTTTTGGCTCTTGAGATATGTTTTTAGTTAAGGGTTGCCATCAATGACAAAGGGGGAGATTGTTGGCAATTTTGGGTACCTTGAGTACATTGCCTTTGCTCAAGTATAGTTGTTGTCATTGATGTCAAAGGAGCTCTTGGTAGTTGTTGTCTTTGATGTCAAGGAGTTCTTGAAGCAATTTGATTTGTTGTCCAAGCATGTGTTTTGATGAAGGTTTCAATATGATCAGTAAGTTTCTATGTAGCCCAGTTGCAAAAAGATCAAGAAAAAGACAAGTAAGAAGAAGTATGCAGGCGGTTGGCAAAACTGTCGCGATTTCGTGACATGTTTTAGGAGAGAGAAAGCGTTGGCAAAACTGTCACGATTTCGTGACATGCTGGAAGGCAGAGGCAAAGCTGGCAAAACTGTCGCGATTTCATGACATGTTTGAGGAGAGAGAAAGTTTAGGCAAAACTGTCATGATTTCGTGACAAGTTGAGTTAGCAGTGTTGAGTTGCAGGAAGTGTCACGATTTCGCGACAAGTTTCAATGAAGTTGTACGGATGCAGAAAGTGTCACGATTTCACGACAAGTTGAGTTGGTAGTGTTGAGTTGCAGGAAGTGTCACGATTTCGCGATAGGTTTCAAAGAAGTTGTACGGATGCAGAAAGAGTCACGATTTCGCGACAGGTTGAGTTGGCAGCTTGCAATTGGTGAAAGCGTCGTGATTTCGTGACATGTTCCAATTTCATGAGCAGTTGGCAGAAAAGAGCTTAAGGCAGCGAAAGCGTCGTGATTTCGTGACATGTTCCAGTTTCACGAGCAGTTGGCAGAAAAGAGCTTAAGGCAACGAAAGCATCGCGATTTCGTGACATGTTCCATTTTCGCTAGTGCAAACCGAGAAAAGGTTGAAGAAGCAAGAAGTGTCGCGATTTCGTGACAGAGTTGCTGATGACGTCAACAAAAGCAGATGTGTCACGATTTCACGACAAGAGCAGAGAGGAAGGCCTTGCAGACTAAGGTGTCACGATTTCGTGACAGAAGACATGATGACGTCAGCAAAGTCAGGGAGTGTCGTGATTTCGTGACAACAGACCAAAGAAGGCGCACAACAGGCAATAGTGTCACGATTTCGTGACAGCAAGTAATACAAGGTGTATGGCAGACAAAGGCGTAACGATATCACGACATGTTGTAGTTTCGCGAAGAAAAGCTACAGGACAGCAGAGGCGGTTGAAGCCGACAGAGTTAACCTTTGTCGACGAAGTGTAAGGTTGTGCAGCCGATGATTGTTTTAAGGATATACAGCCGACTAAGATCAAGAATTTAATCATGAATTATTGCTATAAAAGGAGGACTATTTTTGAGTTTCAAGTATCGAATGTGTGTGTCGAGTTTGCGCAAGTGAAGTCTGCTGTGCGCAAAGAGCAGTCGTATCGAATCGATCGAAGTGTGCGTTCAAAGTGCGACTTTCGTAGAAGCAGAGTGTAGGAAGAAGTTCGATCGAGGAGAAGCAGACTATGCGCAAAGAGGGTGTTGTTGTGGCTGCACATAGGCACATAAGTTGTTGTGCAATCGAGTGCTGCAGTATTTACACAGACTGTGTAAAGAAAGTAGAGTGTGCAAAGACTACGCTGCGATGGATGTGCAACGGAGTAGAAGCTAAGTTGAGAAGATAGTGCTGCTGCATTTTGCAAAGATTGCACTACTGTGTTTGCGTAGAAGTTGAGAAGATAGTGCTGCTGTAATTTGAGAAGACTGTGCTGCTGTAGTTGCGCAGACAGTGAAAAGTTGTTTTCAACCAAGTGTAGAAAAGAACAGAGGAAGAGGACAATTGTGCCAGACCGAAGGACTGTGTTTGGTGCAGATAAGAGGACCAACTTTGCAGTGACAGAGTTGAGGATAGAGATCTCCAGCCAGAGCAAGGAAGACAGGTGTCTTCTGTGGATAGAGTTCCACTTGCTAAGGGCAAAGGAGATAGAGGTCTTCTAGAGGATCACTAGCAAAGCAGAATTAGGGGAAGGTGTCTCCTTTGAGCTGAGGCTCATAAACATTGTAATCGGGAAGGATTCCCAAAGGACTTTGATACAAATTTTAGAAGAAAATTTTTATCCGTGGAGTAGCCCACCTTGGGTGAACCACGTAAATTGTTGTGTCTCTTTGTGGATTGCATTTTGTGCATTGTTTCTTACTGCTTGTTACTCTTATTCTGCATGTTATTGGTTTGAAAGTTGTTTTGATAGATAAAGTTAAAAGTGGTCTTATACTATTCACCCCCCCCTCTCAGTATAAGCTTGTGTTCTTCATGTGGCACAATAGAATATGGCCTAGAATACAAGAAGAATAACAAATTCTTCTTGCAATGATACACGGACTCTGACTATGTCAGGTCATATGATGATTGTAAGTCAATGTCAGGATATATATTTCATCTTGGATTTGATCCTGTCTCTTGGCACAACAAGAAGCAACAGGTGGTTACTATCTCATCTACAGAGGCAGAGTATCGCATCACATGTGAAGCTGTGTACAAATTGATATGGTTGCATCACATTTTGACAAGTATGGGTCATCCATCAAAATCTCCAATACACTTGTTCTGCGACAACCAGGGTGTTTTGAACCTTGTTAAGAATCCAGTGCATTGTGAGAAAACCAAGCACATTGACACACAATGTCACTTCATTCGAGACGAAGTTCCAAGGCACCGAATTCAGCTTCAGTACATTCCCACCGATGCTCAAGTTGCAGATATTTTCACTAAGGCACTTGCATGTGTCAAATTTGAATTGTTTCGTAGCTCTCTATGTATTGCAAAATAATGTAATAAAGGGGGATGTTAGCATAGCTTGGTTAGTTATTACATTATTAGTGCCTTGTTGCATAGTTGTAACCACTGCTAATAATCACCTTGGTAGTTTCATTTATTTCGGACTATTCTAAGGCTATTTGTATTATTTAATCAAGTCATATCAATGTGAATAATGTTTGATTCTTTACATTTTATAGAAACCTAATATTTTTATTAGTGAATCCTCAAAGTCTTATTGGCAATTGTATTTATTTTAACTATGAGTAATGTTCCTCTATAAAATATACACATTTAATGTAAAACAAGGTAATTTGCAAGTGTCTAGAAAAATATCTCACAAGTAATATTGAAATGGTTGATAAACTTTCATCTAAATATGTAAATAATATTTGAGATGATGTAATTCCACATATACAAAGACCAAAATTAGATATGTATGCATGCATGTGGATTCAAATGCAAGTTGCATAAGCTTGGTTTGATGATAATTCTAAAAGCATAAAAGTTATTAATAATAAAAAAACTTCAAGTTGTTGATTAGACATATTTTTTGAAGGTCTACTACTCTAACCAAAACTAGTTGTACAATAACAAACAATGAGACAAGTAATAAATGTAATGTGCCATATGACCTCTATTTATGTAGTTCTTGCCCTATCATTCATGACTTCTAATTTAGGTATCATCTCTATCTTAGTTACAAAACTAAACATTTTATCTTTAAAATATTAAGCAAATGGATTAAAAAACCATGTTCTTGATATTATCCTTATCTGCATCATACTATTGAATTGTGAAAAGGTCCAACTTCTTACACATTCATAATTCCAATTTCAACAAAGTTGGATGGAAGGGTTTAAGGCCTCTTCCAACCTCTATATTTAGATTGGATCTTCATTATCCTTGCTAAATTCTAATCTAAACTAATATAATCACATGAAATTAAAATGTGGAAATAATATGCATGAATAGTTAATTTTGAAGTTTAAGAGTGTGAGGGACTAAAATGAAAATATCACCATAATCATAGCAAGGAAGTGTGATATCAATCAACACAAGAGAATCCAAATAACATCAATGTTTTCATTCAACAAGTATGAAACTGTGAAGCAAATGACAAGATGGGAAAAAAGGCAATGTCTCAGTTATCACACATTCTACAATCCAAAAGGGCAGTGCCACTAATATAATGCAAAAGACTTGTCAATTTCTCATCAATTTCATAAGATATAAAGTATAATGTGGGTATTATAAAGTATAAATTTGAATTCTCATGGCCAAAATATGTTTACAATGAATCCCATTGATCCTATTATAGTAGGAATTTACCTCTTAAGTTACTTGGGGTAAGAATCTATTACTTCTAGTAAAAGTAATTATTTTGGAGAAATATCTAACAAAATGATGCACCTCCAAATATTACATTCCTCTTAATATACCTCCAAATGGTATACAATACCTCTAAAATACGTTAAGACACCACTACATGCCAATATATCACTTTTCAAAGATTCTCCTCACGATTTGCACTTGCCTTTTTACCCCTTCATAGGTCTATGATAAATTCACTCCATATAGTGACTGAATCGCTTGAATTTTCTAGTGATTAGCTATCATTTGCTAGGAATCACTCTTGTAAGACAATTAGTCCACTTTTCAAGTAGATTTATTTGAATAAAATCGACACTTATGAGCAAACTGGCCCATCTTGGAGATAGCCAAATTTTGTTAACTTTACAAAGTTTTTCTATTTTGCAATATTTTTATTAGGTTTACAAATTTTATTTTTTGTCTTATTCCTTGGAATTAGGAGGTAGTAGCCTAGCTATTATATTTCTAGCAATTTCTTAGGGTTATAAGCACAATTGGTGATAGATACCAAATATTACCTTTATCCTTGGGCATGAAGTCTTCAAAATTAGAATCCCTATTGTAAAACTATAAAATCATGGGTCTTGTTACATCTGGGTATCAGGTTCAAAATTACCCACCAATTAGTGTGAAAGGGTACGTATTGAGTATTAGAATTTTGGAATTCAACACCAAATCCTCAAACTAATCCTATAAGAGGTCTTTCATTGATCCTCTTTAATTTTTTTACTTTCCCAATTGGAATTTTTGTTCAATGATCTCCTTTGAAACACAAGGTAACATTATTTATGGATACCTCCACTTTAGATTTATCTTCATCAATGGCATTAATAATAGCTATGGAATTGTGCTTAACATGGGAGTACCTCATGCAGTTCTTTATTTAGTAATTTCTGCATCTCCTTTCTCAATTCTTCAATTATTATTCCAAGATCATCATAGGCAGCTTACACCATTGGATTTTCCCTTGTTTGTAGGATATGTCCTTTAACTATGATTTCCATATTCTTATATGACCTATCCATCTACTTAAATTATTTCATTAGATGGGTAGTTCTTTGGTGTACTTTATCTTAGATGTTAGCTCCTCTTCCATCTATCGAATTACCTTTTAAGAGAAATATCTCACACTTACTGAGATATGTAGGTGTGCCTTAGCATAAAAGGACTTGACATAATAAATTTCAAGTGTGCCTTAGCACACTTGATTCAAAAGGGACTTGAATTTTCCCACCACTAAGCTCTATACTTTCATATTTGGTATTGAAAGTGTCTTGACAACCAATAGCTTCCTTCTTCATTTCATCATCCAAGATTGGTGGATCATGAATGTAGCATATGTTGATACTCTTTTTATCGGTGTTCTCTTGATCAATGTGCCTTCTTGCCTCCTCCATGGTACATGATGTTTTCTCTCTATCTTTTCTCTTAGGGGCCCTTTCACCAAGTGAGGAAATACCTTATGGATGTTGAGGATGAGGTGCTCCTTCATGGTGTGGATTACCTTGGATAGTTTTGAAGCTATTGGAGGGAAGAGTATATTTGTACCTATGGTGACTAGTGGAACAATAAATACAAGGATACTCGTTTGATATAATGACATGGATGATTATGTGGAGTGGGTGGTGATGAATTATCAATGAGATTGAAATGATAACACATGGTGTAACACAACAATGATTGTGGTGTGGGGGGGGCAAATTATGGGTGTATGGGTATGAACCTACATTATGAGAAAGTAAACTTGTGGTGACACTAAGACTTGGACTATGTTTTTTTGAGGTGGGATGGGCATATAAGAAGAATTTAGGGAGAATTAGAGAAGTGATAATAGAATAAATAAAATGGGAAGAGAAAATAAATAGGATATAGAAGTGAAGTAAAATATGGTGGAATATGGAAGAAATTTATGCTCCTAGATTAGCAACTTCCATTCTTGCCACTTATTTCCTTATATGTAAACCTTTTTTTTCTTAAGAGTCCTTATCTTTAGGGCTATCTATCATTTCTTTCTATTATTTTACTAAAAATATCCTTAAGTCACTAAAGTTCTCATGGGCTAAGTCATTTTTACCAACCTTCATGTTGATATTCATTTTGTGACTACATCATCTACAAGTTTCATATCAAACTCTACCTTATTCATTGGTTATGGATTCAATAAGGGAGAGAACTCCTATCTACCATAAAATTAATCTGGATCTCAATCATTGCATTGCTATAATTGTATTCCTAAGTTATCATCTTATCTTATCAACTTTAGGAAAGAAACCATTGATCTTAGAAATATACTCAAACAATTTTAGAAGAAAATAATGTAAATAAAATAGGACCAAAGTGTCTCTTGCAATATTTTTGTTCATGTGAGATGGGGATTTATCTTTCTCTCTATTTATATGGTTCTTCTCCACTTTTTTTGGGAATAAAATGAACAAGGGTAAATAAAAAGATGGAATTCATAGATATAAACACCTCTATGAGTGAAAGGTAATCCCCTTCATAGGCTTAGAAAAATAGTTACCTACCCTTCTAATACTGATGTTTCAACTTGATATTTTTCAACACCTATGTAAACATATAAGTGAGATAGCATTAATGGTGCATATGGAGGGTCTTTCCAAGGGGGATTCACCAATTTGAAAACTCATGGGGGCATCTAGGAGATAGTATATTTCTTTACCAAAATAATTGAAACCCTAAGTGGACATCATAGGCTGGGAAAATAAAACAGCTTTTCCTCTTATCATTACATCTTGATAACAAATATCTTGGAAATGATACCTTATTTTAACTTTAAAGTGGTGGGAAGTATGGGTGGGCATTATAATTCATACAACTAAGATAATATTTCTACTTTTTACCTCATTTCATGATGGATTTTAATGGCAATTATCAATTTGAAAAATTTCCTTTATGCAACCAGGAAATACAAAATTACTCAACAATAATAATTCATGTTGTTGTTGTCCCCCACCAACTCGATTTCATCCTTAAAAGCATCGTGCCTTCCTTATTAATTAATGTAGGTCATTTATGTGGAATTATTTAAATAATATTAAGGGTCATAAGTGAATCCTTCTCTATTTATTGAGTAGTGCTTACTTCTAAGATGTCATCCTCAAAGAGGAATATTCCCCATGATATTTCTCCAAACCCTATGAGTTTAGCTTTCTTCAATTTGAAATTGTATAATTCATGTTCTATCTTAATTTATTTCTCTATTTTATCCTCATCCTCTAGTATTAATTCTAGCTTTGATAATAGTGTTTCATGTTTTAGTTGAAGATTCACCTTTACTTCTTCTATAGGATCTTCTTCCCCTAAAGAGAAATCAAATACCACAAATTCTGGAGACATCTTCCTTTGATGATATATGAGGGTTGCACATGACAATATATTAGGTACAAAAATAGTTCTTGGCAATCTCAGGTGCCTCAAGTGTCATAGTGAAATTGAATCTCACATGGAACCTTAGGAACTTCGTAATTTTCTTCTGAAATTTCCTCATTGAGGAACTAAAATGCCTTCATGAAAGGGGATTCACATGTAGATTATTTAGAATTTATAGTGTTTCCTTATTCATAATGTTGGACATTTTGAGTCCCTAAGTCAAAGTTGTCATTGATGTCACCAGATGAGGTCATCAGTAATTTCAGCAAGAAATAAAGGCGACAAATATGGTTATTTGATATCCAACAAGAAGGCAAAAGATCGAGGGAAACAATGCAAAAGACAGAAGTTAAAAAGGAGTTATAATATTTATTTTATAAATTATTTAAATTCAGCATGAATTTAAATTTTATAAATAAATATTAAAGGTACTTTATCGAAGGATTAATATTATAATGGTGGTTATTATAATATTAAAATTGCCATGGTGAAAACCCAAATAAAATAATTATAATCCTTATTATAATATTTTATAAGGCAAGGGGTTTTATAAAGTCCAAAAGTAATTTTTATTAAAACCCAAGGTTGGGTTTACTAAGGCTTTCGAAGCCTTAAAGCACCGACGTAATGCATTTCAATAAAAGCATCGATGTCTAGACAAAGGAGGAAGGGCAATATAAATACATGCCCAAAGTTGTTTATTATCTATCCTTGCTCGATTGATTATTGAGTGGCACATGCGAAAAATGAGCTCGTGGTTAAAACATTTGGAAAGGAGAGTACAGGATAACGTGGAGAGAGACCACCCCCAATTCGCATTGGGCAGTGTGGCCTAGTGGCAGCTTGGAAAGCATGAAGGCATTGGTAGCACGGAGGTCGTGCGTTCGATTCTTGCAGAAGATTTTTGGTGGAGTTTTTGTGGAAGCGCCAAGGCACACATTTTTAAACGTGGGCAAGGAAAGCGCAAAGAGGAAGCACGTGGTGCTTCCCCTTTGCGAACGAGCGTGTAGCTCATGTGGCAACCTTAGCCATGGCTAAGGCGCTCGTGGTGAGGGCAAGATGCGGGGTCAAATCCCCTTGAGGCAAGTACATTTTTGTGTTAATTAATTTTATGGTTATGCCCTAAGGTTGGAGTGATAAGGATGTTATAAGGTTTATTAATGTTTTAATAAACTTTGTTAATTAGAGGTTGTTGTGATTATTTCTGAAGGTGAAGTGTTGATAATTATTTGAGCTTTATTATTTGGAAAGTATTATTTTGAGAGTTATATTTTAGGAGGTATAAGGAGTTATGGTAAAGTGTTAATTGAGATTTATTTTGAGACTTGTTGATTATTATTTTTGATAAGGGTTTTCTTCTAAAAGGACTTTGGTGGATGTGAAAATTAAGTTGGAGTAAAAAGGTGTATTTAAAGTTATATTTTGCATTGTGATTTTAATTGAAGTCCTCTAACCCTTATGTGAGTTTGGAAAAGAGTTTTTGTGAAGTGTGGCAGATTTTGTGGACAACTTCTTGGCAACAAAAAGGTATGGGCAAAATTCTTCTCTATTGAGTTGGTTGATTGGCTTGATTGAAAATTAAGTTTGGAGTGAAAAGGAATTGATTAGGGTTTCCTTTTCGAAAGTGGTTGAGTTAATGCTTCAAGGTTTTCTGAATTGAGAGTTGTGATTAAGCCTTGTTTTATTAGCATTGTTGTTGAAGCCAATTGGTTATGCAAAGAACTTGAACTTGAGTTAGAAAAGAACATGAGTATCATTGTTATGTGAGATTTGTTGTTGAGCATTGTTGGAAATATTTTGAGTTGGTTGATATATGCTTGGACTAGGGTTTTGTGAGAAAGGGTTGTTCCTTGAGGTGATTGGTTGAGTAGAGTTGGTTGAGCCTAGTCAAGTGGATGTGAAGTGGTTGTTCAAGTTCCATGAAACAAACTATTCTATATTATGATTTGAGTTGAGATTGAGCATTGAGTATAGAACATATTGAGTCTCTAACAATTCTCTTTATGCTTCTATGAGATTGATTTGAGTTGTGATTGAGCATTGAGTATAGAACATATTGAGTCTCTAACAATTATCTTTATGCTTCTATGAGATTGAGTTGAGAAAGTGATTGAGCATTAAGTATAGAACATATTGAGTCTCTAACAATTCTCTTTATGCTTCTATGAGATTGAGTTGAGAAAGTGATTGAGCATTGAGTATAGAACATATTGAGTCTCTAACAATTCTCTTTATGATTCTATGAGATTGGACAAGTTCTATGTGGACTTGTTAAGCTGATTTGAGGTAAGTCTTTGAGAAGGCTTGTGGACTAATTTTGTGTGAGCTTTTATGGAAGCTTGCAATGCAGATTTGAGCAAGTCCTAGAGAGGACTTATTGAGAATTGACAGTACTTTAATTGGACAAGTTTTTGAGCTTTTGAGCAGATTTGGATCAAGTTCTAGCTTTTGAGAGATTTGGAAGTTTTGTGGACTTGTTGAGCAGATTTGGATCAAGTTTATGTTGAGCTTGTTGAGAGATTTGGACAAGTTGTGAGCTTTTAGAATTTGATATAGGGACTTTAATTTAGTTATGTGGACCTATTGAGCAGATTTGGATAGGTTCTGTGTGGACCTATTGAGCAGATTTGAGCAGGTTTTGAGTGGACCTATTGAGCAGAGTTGTGCAGGTTCTGAGTGAACCTATTGAGCAGATTTATGCTAGACCGAATGTACTATGTTTAGTGCAAGATATTGAGCAGAGTTATGCTAGACCGACTAGACTATGTTTAGTATAGTATTGAGATAGAGCTTTGGAGGTGACAGAGTAGAGAGGATAGAGTCTCCAGTGGATAGAGATCCATCAACCAAGACATTGAGGATAGGTCTTCTGAGTGAGGACAAGAGTCTTCAAGTGGAGAGAGATCCATAATCAGTGCATTGGAGGTAGAGTCTTCTAGAGGATCACCAACTAGAGCAGAGGAGAAGGAGTTCTCCTATGGATAGAGATCCACATCCAGATTTAGGGGATCAACATCTCCTTTGGACAGAGGTCCATAAACATTGTAATTGGGAAGGATTCCCAAGATATTATTTGAGAAATATTTAGAAGAAATATTTTCTCTATGGAGGTAGCCCACATTGGGTGAACCACATTAAAATATGTGTCTCTATTGTGTATGGTGTTTTGTGCATTGCTTTGATTATTGCTATTGATACTGCTATCTATACACTACATAATATTGATTTGAAAAGAAAAAGTAAAAAGTGGTCTTATACTGTTCACCCCCCTCTTAGTATAAGCTTGTGTTCTTCAATTGGTATCAGAGTGGGTTCCTTCAGAAGAGTTTGATAGCTTGAAGGAAAAGTGGTCTAAGAACACAATGGATCAAAAGGATCAAAGGGATGGGTCCATCAATAATGCAGTACCAGTATTTGATGAAAGTGACTTCTTGTATTGGTGTATGCTAATGAGATTTCACCTGATGGCACTTGGCAATGAAGTTTGGGATGCAGTGGAACTAGGATATGATTCAATAGTCAATCCTCCTACAGACAAGGAAGGTAAGCTTCTAATGCATGCAAATTCAAGAGCTATGAATGCAATTATAAAAGGGTTGCATAGATCAGAATCTATGAAGGTTATGGAGTGTACAACAACAAAATATATGTGGGAACTATTGCATACCATATATGAAGGAGATAAAAGTGTCAGGAAAGCTAAGATCAAAAATCTCAAAGGAGAATTTGAGAATCTAAGAATGCGGGATGATGAAAACATTCATGACTATCTCAGCAAGGTTGATGAACTTATACATGAGATGAAAGGTCTTGGAATGAAGGTTGATGAATCTGATGCTTGTGATAAGATCTTGAGAACTCTTCCAAAGAGGTACAGTGAAAAGGTTTCTGCTATAGAAACATCAATTGATAGTGATTCTCTGACAAGGAATTCTTTGCTTGGCATGCTTACGACTTTTGAGATAAGAACAAAAGATCCTATCCCTCCAAAAGAGGTTGCATTCAAAGTGAACAAGAAGATGAAGGGTAAGAAGTCAGAATCAAGCAGTGAGTCATCTAGTGATGAAGAAGCTAACTATGGTAGAAGAGATAAAGGTTCCAGAAGACCCATAGATCTAAGATCTGTTAAGTGTTTCAATTGTGGAAAGTATGGACATTTTGCAACAGATTGTAAAGAGCCAAAGAACAACAATGATGAAGAAAAATAGGATCACAAGTACAGGGAATCTGAAAGATACAGGTACCAGAAGAAAAGCAAGGATGGACAAAATAGACAAGGAAAGAAGTTCTTCCAAAGGCAAAAGAGAAGCTACTATGCGGATAATGCAAGTAAGTACTCAAATGATAGTGATGCTAGTTTTTCAGACAATGATAGAGATGAAGTCCTATTTATGATTGAAGAAAAAGAACCAGTTAAGAAAAGGACTCCAGTTATTCTCAAGTGTTTTAGATGTGGTAAATTTGGACATCTTGAAGATGATTGCACAAGGGATGGTTATAGTTTCAGTGATGATGATTTTGAAGATGCACTTGAAAGACTAGATGAAAATATTCTAATGGCATTAGAAGAAGAAGTGAGTGATCCTATAGAAGACAAGCCAAAAGAAATTAATGATATGGACAAAGGTAAAAAAATAGAGGATTATTCAGCAGAGAATGGTTATGATCTCAAGGGAGAACTTATCTATGCCCTTGACACAGTAAAGAAGGTAAGAAAGCAACACTCTAAGCTTGAAAGTCAGTTTCAAGAATGTGATGAAGAAATATTATTGCTCATAGAGGATCTAGAAAAATCAAAGGCTAAGGCAAGCAAGTTCAAAGATAAGTTAGAAGCAAAGATCTTGGAATGTGAGAAGTTAGCACAAGAAGTGGCTCTACTAAAGGAATATGTAGAAGACTCCAAGAATAAGCTATACAAGTATGTAAACAGTGCAAAGAGTGTGGATAAAATAATCAAGATACAAAGAGGAGCAACAAACAAGATAGGTCTTGGTTCTAAATAGGTTCAAAAGAAAAAGGAAGAAGAGTCTACTTCAAGTCTTGAAGAAGAAGAAACTTCAGAAGAAGATACATCAGAAGAAGACAAGTGTAAGTGGGAGTGAGACATCAGAGGATGAGTTGGACAACAAAGAGTTCAACAAAGATAGGAACAATGCACAGAGAAGATACAGATGGAACAACAATCAGAATAGGAGACCAATGAGGTCAAGACAAGGAAGCTTCAATGGAAGATGTTTTTCATGTCACAAGTTTGGGCACATGGCTTCATAGTGCAGGACACATGAAAGACAGGAATATGGGAAAGGATAACTTTTCCAAGGGTATTGCTACTCATGTAATGAGTTTGGTCACAAGGCAATGAATTGCAAGATTCATGACAGAAGAAGATATGGCTTCACTAGGAGAAATCCTAAGACAGTTGCACCTCCAAGGAATAACAACATTAAGTGTTATAAGTGCAATAATGATGGTCACACAACAAGATGGTGTAGAGCAAATATTCCAGAAATAGGTATGAATAGAAATAGGAACATGAACAAAAACAGGAACATGAACAAGAATAGGAATATGAACAGGAATAGGAACATGAACAAGAACAAGAACAAGAATAGGAATGATGATAGGAACAGGGATGATCACTTGGAAAGAAATAGTCAGAGGATTCAAAAAACTCAGAAAAGAAGAGAAAAAGATAAAGGTAAAGAACAGTGCTTTTAGGGAGTAGAAATACTCCCACCCCAGAATTAACCACCTCATATGGAGGTGGGGGAGGGGCTAAGCTAAGAGGCTCATTCTTAGCCCCGAGCCCCAAAGGTGACCCTTTGCCATTGATGTCAAAGGGGGAGAGATTTGTGTGATTTGTGTATTGGGGAGAGATTGGATATGGGGAGAGATTTGATATTTGAGAGAGCATTGTCCCAGGGGGAGCAATGTCCTAGGGGGAGCAGAAGAAAAAGAAAGGTCAGGTTTCAGTAAAAAGGATATGGGTTGCCATCAATGACAAAGGGGGAGATTGTTGGACATTTTGAGTCCCTAAGTCAAAGTTGTCATTGATGTCACCAGATGAGGTCATCAGTAATTTCAGAAGGAAATAAAGGTGACAAATATGGTTATTTGATATCCAACAAGAAGGTAAAATATCGAGGGAAACAGTGCAAAAGATAGAAGTTAAAAAGGAGTTATAATATTTATTTTATAAATTATTTAAATTCAGCATGAATTTAAATTTTATAAATAAATATTAAAGGTACTTTATCGAAGGATTAATATTATAATGGTGGTTATTATAATATTAAAATTGCCATGGTGAAAACCCAAATAAAATAATTATAATCCTTATTATAATATTTTATAAGGCAAGGGGTTTTATAAAGTCCAAAAGTAATTTTTATTAAAACCCAAGGTTGGGTTTACTAAGGCTTTCGAAGCCTTAAAGCGTCGACGTAATGCATTTCAATAAAAGTATCGACGTCTAGACAAAGGAGGAAGGGCAATATAAATACATGCCCAAAGTTGTTTATTATCTATCCTTGCTCGATTGATTATTGAGTGGCACATGCAAAAAATGAGCTCATGGTTAAAACATTTGGAAAGGAGAGTACAGGATAACGTGGAGAGAGACCACCCCCAATTCGCATTGGGCAGTGTGGCCTAGTGGTAGCTTGGAAAGCATGAAGGCATTGGTAGCACGGAGGTCATGCGTTCGATTCTTGCGAAGAAGTTTTTGGTGGAGTTTTTGTGGAAGTGCCAAGGCACACATTTTTAAATGTGGGCAAGGAAAGCGCAAAGAGGAAGCATGTGGTGCTTCCCCATTTGTGAATGAGCATGTAGCTCATGTGGCAACCTTAGCCATGGCTAAGGCGCTCATGGTGAGGGCAAGACATGAGGTCAAATCCCCTTGAGGCAAGTACATTTTTTGTGTTAATTAATTTTATGGTTATGCCCTAAGGTTGGAGTGATAAGGATGTTATAAGGTTTATTAATGTTTTAATAAAATTTGTTAATTAGAGGTTGTTGTGATTATTTCTGAAGGTGAAGTGTTGATAATTATTTGAGCTTTATTATTTGGAAAGTATTATTTTGAGAGTTATATTTTAGGAGGTATAAGGAGTTATGGTAAAGTGTTAATTGAGATTTATTTTGAGACTTGTTGATTATTATTTTTGATAAGGGTTTTCTTCTAAAAGGACTTTGGTGGATGTGAAAATTAAGTTGGAGTAAAAAGGTGTATTTAAAGTTATATTTTGCATTGTGATTTTAATTGAAGTCCTCTAACCCTTATGTGAGTTTGGAAAAGAGTTTTTGTGAAGTGTGGCAGATTTTGTGGACAACTTCTTGGCAACAAAAAGGTATGGGTAAAATTCTTCTCTATTGAGTTGGTTGATTGGCTTGATTGAAAATTAAGTTTGGAGTGAAAAGGAATTGATTAGGGTTTCCTTTTCGAAAGTGGTTGAGTTAATGCTTCAAGGTTTTCTGAATTGAGAGTTGTGATTAAGCCTTGTTTTATTAGCATTGTTGTTGAAGCCAATTGGTTATGCAAAGAACTTGAACTTGAGTTAGAAAAGAACATGAGTATCATTGTTATGTGAGATTTGTTGTTGAGCATTGTTGGAAATATTTTGAGTTGGTTGATATATGCTTGGACTAGGGTTTTGTGAGAAAGGGTTGTTCCTTGAGGTGATTGGTTGAGTAGAGTTGGTTGAGCCTAGTCAAGTGGATGTGAAGTGGTTGTTCAAGTTCCATGAAACAAACTATTCTATATTCTGATTTGAGTTGAGATTGAGCATTGAGTATAGAACATATTGAGTCTCTAACAATTCTCTTTATGCTTCTATGAGATTGATTTGAGTTGTGATTGAGCATTGAGTATAGAACATATTGAGTCTCTAACAATTCTCTTTATGCTTCTATGAGATTGAGTTGAGAAAGTGATTGAGCATTAAGTATAGAACATATTGAGTCTCTAACAATTCTCTTTATGCTTCTATGAGATTGAGTTGAGAAAGTGATTGAGCATTGAGTATAGAACATATTGAGTCTCTAACAATTCTCTTTATGATTCTATGAGATTGGACAAGTTCTATGTGGACTTGTTAAGCTGATTTGAGGTAAGTCTTTGAGAAGGCTTGTGGACTAATTTTGTGTGAGATTTTATGGAAGCTTGCAATGCAGATTTGAGCAAGTCCTAGAGAGGACTTATTGAGCAGATTTGGACAAGTTATGTGTGAGCTTGTTGAGTAGATTTGGACAAGTTCTATGTGAGCTTGTTGAGTAGATTTGGACAAGTTCTATGTGAGCTTGTTGAGCAGATTTGGATAGGTTCTATGTGGACCTATTGAGCATATTTGATCAAGTTCTATTGTGATCTTGTTGAGCAGATTTGATCAAGATAATTAAGTGGACCTATTGAGAATTTAGACCTATTGAATTTGAATGTGTGGACCTGTTGAGCAGATTTGAGCAGGTTTTGAGTGGACCTGTTGAGTAGAGTTGTGCAGGTTCTAAGTGAACCTATTGAGCAGATTTGTGCTAGACCGAATGTACTATGTTTAGTGCAAGAGATTGAGCAGAGTTGTGCTAGACCGACTAGATTGTGTTTAGTACAGTATTGAGATAGAGCTTTGGAGGTGACAGAGCAGAGAGGACAGAGACTCCAGTGGATAGAGATCCATCAGCCAGGACATTGAGGATAGGTCTTCTGAGTGAGGACAAGAGTCTTCAAGTGGAGAGAGATCCATAGTCAGTGCGTTGGAGGTAGAGTCTTCTAGAGGATCACCAACCAGAGCAGAGGAGAAGGAGTTCTCCTATGGATAGAGATCCACATCCAGATTTAGGGGATCAACATCTCCTTTGGATAGAGGTCCATAAACATTGTAATTGGGAAGGATTCCCAAGAGATTATTTGAGAAATATTTAGAAGAAATATTTTCTCTATGGAGGTAGCCCACATTGGGTGAACCACGTTAAAATCTGTGTCTCTATTGTGTATGGTGTTTTGTGCATTGCTTTGATTACTGCTATTGATATTGCTATCTATACACTGCATAATATTGATTTGAAAAGAAAAAGTAAAAAGTGGTCTTATATTGTTCACCCCCCTCTCAGTATAAGCTTGTGTTCTTCACATATCCTAACCCAATTTCATTTTTTGATGCTATTGTATGCTCCAGCTCATCATTTGAGGGAGGCACCAACACTTGGTGATATTATTCTATATTTAACTTTGTTATCCCCATTTGCAAGACATCCTCAAAGTGGAACCCAAATCCCTTGTATTTTGACTTGATTTTTCTCCCATCGTAGAATCTTCTCCTTCCAAGAAAAAATTAAACACCTCATTATTCTATGGACTCTAACTCTACATCTGAGAAAGAATCATTTAATTCATAGTCTTCTTCATCTCTTGGTTCTTTACCTCTAGGATCTTTATTTTTAATCTCAAAGGCTTTCTTCAAACCATAGGAGTGATAACTCTTGATAGAAGTGTGGGTTTATCCATAAGATTTTTTTATCCATTATTACCTAAATCTTCCCTTGTCACCTTAGGTTTCTTTTCTATTTGAAAGGGGTATACTTCCTAGGGATTAGGCTGAGAACATCTTGTCAAATTTTCACCATTACACTTTGAGTAGGGAGGAAATAACCACTCATTTCAAGTGCTCTAGGCATTGCATAAGCTTGTGCTATATTGACTTGGGATGTAGTCACCTGATTTACCATTGGTTGGATTCTCATGGGTTTACTAACCATTATTAGATTGAAGGTAATAGATTGGTTTTCTATTATAGATTGACTTGATACTTGTTGATTCATTGCCTAAGCATAGTGGATTTTCATAGTATAGTTTGTTGGATTAAGGGATATTTTACATGTAGGAAATCAAAAAATTATGTTACTAATGCCATTGTGCACTTGATTAATCATCAACATATTTTGCTACCAGACCACTCTAACTTGAAGGGACTTGTAATAGGCTAAAATTTCCTCAATAGGTCTTGTTGTTGAGTCACTAATTATTGGGGCTCTTGTATGTCTTATTGTTACATTATCTAGTTATCCTCTTCAAACTCATCATCTTGTTCCTTCCTCTATTTAAAAATTATAAGCATTTCCATGCTATTCTTGGGAAACTTGTTGATACTATAGGTCCACCTATTGTTGATGGGTTTAGGTCAAATAAGTTGGATGGTTTTGTTGCATTTACATCATTGGATTTTGTTGTTGAAACAACTAAGATCGTTGAGATACTTGTCTAGACTATGTTTGTCTACATCATATTTGGTACATGGGTTACTATGTTGAAGTATATTCTATTTACTATTATAGATAGTGGATCCATTGTTTAATTTGCACAAATTGGTAACTTGATTCCACTATTTGTTTTTATGAATTGTTACATGAGTTGATGAGGCTATATTTTTGGTTATGAGTTCTATAGAAACTATTTTTTCTCATGGTAAATCTAAATGTATTGGGGTAGTTGAGGATTTTGATCCCATGGAATGTTTTATACCATCTATGTATTCCCCCATGGTTGAGCCACCATAGTATTTCCCAAATAAGAGGGTAGGTTTTAGGGTAGCACCCCAAAAAAACTTTTATGGGGATAGTTTTTTATAATTACAAAATAACCTTTTTGTGAAGCTAATTACTCACTTTATATTTTTGTTCATAATAGTTGCCATCTCAAAAAGCATAAACCTAAATCTTCCAATGTACATGCCTTCGTAGGTAATAGCAATATTTTGTTTATCAAGTGATTTGCTTGTAAATTGTATCAAATCACTAACAAACTTAGGTGATTTTATATCTAGTTAGAGTGAATTGCTAGCAAGTTATAATAAATCACTCCCAGGGATGCAAATTCAAAAATATTATGAAATTTGGACTATAAAGTTAACTACCCATAAATTGGAATGAATCACTAGCAAATCCAATTGAACTACTTGATAAATTAAACTTTTAAAATTTTGATAAGTAGGGGACCAAGAAAATCACTTAAGTCAAGTCACTTTAGTTTTAGGGAGAATCACTTTCCTTGGACGAGTTTAGGAAGAAACTTTTTTTCAAGTGAATCATTCCATAGAACTTGGGAAAATTGCTCCTTAGATTCTTGGAGAAATATTATCGTTGTAGAGCAAATCACTAGTTGATCAAAGCAAAGTGCTAGATGGCTTTGGACAATGACTCTTCTAAGCAATTGGCTTGAAAAAAATGAATTGCTTTTGTTTTTTAGTGAATCACTTCCTAAGTGGGATCTTAGCAAAAAAATTAAGCTCATCTTGATTGATTTCTACCCATGGTAGATGCAATTTTTAAGTCAAAATTAATAAATATATTGATCTATGTCACTTGCTCATCTAATAAAATTATTGTATTTTTAAATTTTGTAATGTAGTCAACATTCTTAGAGCACATACAAATTTTAAACACAGATAACAAAAAAATACAAAACTTAAGGGTAGTTTGAGAGTAGGATTGATAAATCAAGTCTTTGGCATCAATAAATTACTTTGGACTCAACTTGTGTAAACTGGATAAACTCAAAGTGAATCACTTACAAAATGGAGTGAATCACTCTCATAAATAGACTGACTACTTTCTAAGCAATTTTCTCAATTTGAACAAATTGCTACCTATGTTCATACTTGGCAAAATTTCCTTCCATTTTGAGCCAATCGCTTAATACATGATGAATGCAAATTGATATGGAAACTGAGAAATCTAGCCAAATTATCAGCAAAAATGCTTAATGTGGGATGAATAATGGAGATCCATCCCACTAAGAATGCTAGAAACTATGTTGAATTATGGAAAGGTCTAGCTTCTTATGCACTCATAATTCTAATATCAACAAAATTGGATGGAAGGCTTTAAAGCCTCTTCCAACCTATGGATTTAGGCCAAATCCCCACTATCCTTGCTAAATTCTAATCTAAACAAATCCAATTACATGAAATTAAAATGTGGAAAAATAAAATGTATGAAAAATAAATTTTGAATTTGTAAGAGATTAAATAACTATATCAAGGAAGTGTGTGATCAATAAACACATGATAATCTGAATAATAATAATATTTTCATTCAATGAGTATGAAATTATGGAATGAATGACAAGATGGGCAAAAGAGATTTGCCTCAATAACCATGCATTCTATAATCTAGGAAGGAAATTCCACTAATGGAATACAAAAGACTTATCAATTTCTCACCAACTTCATGAGATACAAAACACAATGTAGGTTGCATAGATTATAGCTCTAAATTTTCATGGCTAAAAGATGTTTACAATGGATCCCATGGATCCTATTTATAGTAGGAGCTTAACCTTGAGTTACTTGGGGTGAGAAATTACTACTCCTACAAAAAGTAAATATTTAGGGCATCTCTAACAAAATGATGCACCTCCAAGTGTTACATGCCTTTAAAAGTCTTAGAAGACTTCCAAAATTAGTTATTGTGTCACTAAATGTTAAAATATCATTTTTCAAATATTCTTGTTAGGACTCAAACTTGTATTTTAGCTCCTTTATAATATTATGAGCAATTTGCTCCAAATGTGAGTAAATCACTCGAAATTTCTAGCGAATCACTCATACAAGCCTATTAGTCCACTTTACAAGAATATTTTTTAAGAGCTAATCAACACTTATGAACAAATCGACCCATTTGGGGACAAACAAATTTTATCAATGTTGTAAACATGTATTGTTTTGCAATGTTATTCCTAGCATATACTGATAATATTAAGTTTGAAATACAAACATGATCTCAGTCAGCCAGTCACTATAGAGGAACTTAAGGAGATTATAGTATCTTTGCCAAAGGATAAATCTCCCAGACCTGATGGATTCACAAACAACTTTTACTAGCAATACTTATCATTAGATAAGATGTGGTATGCATGATTGAGGATGTTAGAGTAAAAGGTAAGCTTATTGGAGCCATCAACTCCACCTTTCTAGCATTGGTTCCTAAAGAAAAAATTGTCATTACTTTCTCTAGATCTAGACCAATTTATCTATGTAACTCTACCTATAAAATTATTATCAAACTGATGGCCAATAGAATAATAAGAAACTTGAAAAACTAATATTAGAAGAGCAAGGGGGTTTCATGCCTTGAAAACAAATATATGATAATATCATAATGGTGCATGAAGCCCTCCACACTAGTAGAAAATAAAAAAATAAGCAAATTGTTATAAAACTTGATATGAAAAATGCCTTTGATCAAGTTAATATATAATTTGTAGAATAGGTCTTGCAAAAGTTTGGATTCCCACGTCAGGTCATCAAGTGGATTAGCGCATGCATCAAAAACCCATGGATGACCCCCTTAATAAATTGAGAACCAACAAATTTCTTTCAAGCTATAAGGGGAATTAGATAAGGGTGTCCATTATCACCATACATTTACATCATTTTAGTTGATACTCTTGTAAGATTAATTAACCATTTTGAAGAGAGAAAAATAATAGGGATAGAGATTGCAATAGGATGAAAAGTTGTAACACATGCCCAATTTGTGGATGATACCATTCTTCTAGGAAAAGCTACCAAGAAAAATGTTAGACAACTCAAGCAATGCCTAGATTGGTTCACACAACTAAATCAATGCCTATATTGGTTCACACAAGCTATCAAGACTCATATAAACACTTAAATGAGTCAATTATTTACACAAAAATATTGCAACAATGAGTCAAACTCTTTTGCACTATCCTAGGATTCTGGACTAGCACAAAAAAATACTTCAGATACCTAGGAGTGCCCAAGATCTTCCATATCAAAGCCTCATATTTTCATACCCTAACATTAGACAAGATGGTTAGGATGATACAAAGTTATTGTAATAGTTGGCTCAGTCTTGCAAGAAGGGCAGTATTGATCGAATCAATGTTAGCTTATCTTCCAGTCTACCAACTATTAGATATCATGATTCCAATTTTATTTTGCAAAAGGTAGATGGAATCAAACACAACTTCCTATGGTAGGAAGGTAGGTAATAAAAAAGAAAAATTTTCCACTTAGTCAATTGGGAGATGGTCACCAAAGGTATAATTCAAGGAGGATTGGGAATAAAAAATGGAAATAGTTTTGAAAGCACCAGGAGAAAAAATTATCTATAACATGCTTAAGCAAAATCAAGCATGGCAGCACATACTAGCCAACAAGTATGTAGATAACCAATCGAGTATTCAAATGCTCAAATACATAGACAAACCTCCTAGAGCCTTGTTGGTTTGCACACATATAGTGGCAACAAAGAGTATAATAGAGGACATAATTACATGGCTATTGGGAGATGGTGAGTCAATTAATCTATGGGAGGACTCGATCCTAGAAAATCCACCATTAAGAGAGAACTCCAATTGAATTGTAGAATCGCTTAGAAAGCCAAAGAATACTCAAATTAGGCGACTTGTTTTATTCGACCTTAGAAACTCTAAACTGGATCTCCCCTTCCATTCCATCTCAACTTTAAGGAGATTGGGATTACTTTAAGTCCCACGTGGTGAGCATTAGACCTCTTCATACTATGATGCCATACAAAATTATTTGGGTAGCATCAACAGTAATGGGGAATACTCAATGCATCTAGGAGTTCAACATTAGCATATTGGGCCTGCCAACAAAAACTAGCGATAGTGTGGAAAAATCAAGCACCACCTAAACTAAAAGTATTAATCTATGTAGTCTCTCAAAACAAAATATTAACAGGTGATAATCTACAAAAGAGGAGTATAGCAGGGCCTCATATTTGTTACAAGTGCATGCAGAACTATGAAATAATTTTCCATCTTTTGTTTGAATTCCCAAAGGTACTTTCAATTTGGTTAGTAATAACTAATATTATTGGCACTTCCTGATCTGGAAAGTTAACCATAGACACATGTTTTACAAAGTGGAACAAATAATATAAAGGTAAACTGGTGGGTGTTAGCTTTTGAGGATGTATATTGAGGGAAATGCAACCACAAGATGTGAAATAAGTAAGCTATGATAAGTATATGATAATGGCACTATAATATGCAAGAAAATAATGAGATAAAATTTTGTAATAACTCAATAATATGCCATTAATGAAACCTCACAAAAATAGTACAATCCAATATAATGGAGGACTTGAACACTCCAAAATTTTCAATGAAGAACTACATTGTACCTACTCACTACCATAGTAACATTGTCTCTCTCACTCTATCTATCTCTATTACTATCACCCTCTTTCACTCTATACCTTAAAGGTCTATATATAGGAAGATATGTGCCTTGGCCTTTACTCTACCCATAACTCTTCATCTACCTTATCCTATGACTCATGTACATGTAAACTACATGCACATTTACATCATTGCACATTCTAACACTTGTGCATTTATTACATTGCATGAAGTAACTCAAACTTTACTCTAAAGTAAACTCCTACTCTAGTTATGTACCCAAGGTGGTACATTGACATGTACCCAATAATGTAATATACTCTAACACCCCCCTATATTACATTATTTGGGTATTGAAGACTTTAGTCTTCAATATGGATCTTCATCTTTGTTCTAGAATTTGTACTCTTCTTCTACTTTTGCTTCAGTCTTCATGTTGTCTTTCCATGTTTTCTTCATTCCACTATCTTTCGGTATTCTAAAGTGTTTTGTAGAATTATTGACCTTGAAGTCTTCTAGGTAACCTTGATGAACTAAATATCTAATGATCTTGCAAGTCATAAGTGGATCTGAATTACCTCCTTTTCTTTCCTTTGATTTTTTGTATGACCTGTTTCTTTGATCTTCAAAAATATCAAGCTTGAATTCATTGTTAGTGGATGCTTCTAAAATAAGAACTTGAAAGAAACAATCTAATCTGAATATCAATATTTCTTCAAATATTTTATAGTACTTGTCTTTGTAGTAACATAAGTAAGATGAATGAGATTTTCCTCCATAATATTTACATGGATGGAAACTCTAGCAGTTTGCTTTCTCATGACCAAATTTGTTGCAATAAGTGCATAGTAGAGATATTCCAATTTCTTTGTCACTATTTTTAGGAGAATCATGTCCATCCATTTCCTTGATGAAAGAGTTAAACCATCTATGTATGATTGAAGCTATTTCATCTTTACTTCTTTCATAGATTTGTATGATATCCTTTTGATGAATATTCTTTTCTACCTTTTGAATATGATTTTCAATATCTTCATTAGTATAGTTGTCATCAACTCCCTTTATTATCTCATTGGAAGATATTTTTGAAGAATTTACTTTTGCCAAACTATTAGTTTGTGAGTTCTCAAAAATATTTTTAAACCCTATTGATTCTTCTCTTCCATTTGCATCTTCCTTATTATTATCCATTGAATTCTCTGAAATGTCAATCATGTTTTCCATTGAATCAAGTGTATTTTTAAGCCATATTGGTATTTTCCTTGCTCCTTTTCTAATTACATTATTTAATGTGTTCTTTGAAGTAGACATCCTTATAGCTCCCTAGTGTTAAGTATATGTTCAATTAGTAGAATTATTTTAGCACTTGAGAATATTTTTGATAGAACCTTTGAAGTAGTCTACCTTATGTCTCCCTAGTTTAGAGTATATGCTCAATCTTGCTAAGAAATTTTCAATTTTATAAATTTTGTAAAATACCTTCTATCTAGCAAGTGTTTGAATGCACTATGAAACTTGATAGTATGCTTAGATTTCTTAGTTTAAGTTGAATTCCTTTTGTCTCCCTAATGTTCAACTTTACTTTCTTGCCTTATGTCTCCCTATTGATTAGTAAGTAGAAAGCTAAAGATAAATAGTGATGCACCTTCAAGTTTTAATAAGGTTATTTTCCTTCAAGACCTTTTAGTTGGATTAATGTCTCATAAATTAATGTAAGAGACTAATGTAAAATGCAATTTCCAACTTCTAAGCAATTAATGGTTTTGCTCCTTCAATTTTGAATGGTTCAATTTTCTAAATTCCAAGAAACTAAAATTTGAAGTAGTATACCTTATAACTCCCTAATTTGGAATTTTAGAAAGTAATAATATTTGCAAATTAATATTTCAAAATTTCCAATGTTGAAAACCTTATATCTCCTAAATTAATTATTTGCAAATATTGTAATGTTTAAATCTCAAGCAATTTATAATATCTTCTAGGATATACTTCCTTTGCTAAAATTGCTTTCTTACTCTCTAAGGTTGATATTTCAATGCATTAATAAATAACTTTCAACCTTGTATTAGGCACATTATAACTCCCTAAACTTAGGAAAGTAAATATTAAATAATGTAAAGCTTTTACCTTCCTTGTAAAGTGTATTGTGCAAGTTGATTGGTCTATGGAGTGACTCTTTAATCCAAGCGCGTATTTTTGGTCTCCTGTGTATGGCAAAGATCAATCAATGTTCATGGGCACCTTCTTCTCCTCCTTAATGGTGCTTTGACTCCCTTCTTTAATGCTTGACTATGTGCCTTCTATTCTCTCTCTCTACTTAGACTTGGGCACTTTAATAGACATTGTCCCTTCTTGATGTTTTGGCCACGTGGTGCATACGTTGCTTGGGTGAATGTCGATTATGTTCTTGATGAGTGCTCTTATCTTCCTTGCAATAATTATGATTCCTTCTAGCTTTCAAATGATTATTTCAATGCTCACGATGGGTGTTACTTTGTCATGGGTGCTCCCTTCTTGTGCAAGCATTAGAATGAATATGAGGTGCCTTCTTTTATTGTGCCAAGTGGCACAAGATGCCTTGGCTCTAGATTGCAAGTGGCGCTCCTTTCCCTTGCATGTAATGATACCTTCAACATCTTTTATTCCCTGAATACTTCTTACCAATGAATGCACTATGAGTCTTATCTTCAATGCTTTCTCTCAAGTGAATGGTGATGTTGTTCTCCCATGAAGTTGGCTCTAACTATGGTGGTTCTATGGTGCTCCAATGCTACCCTCTATGGTGATGATTTTACTCCAGCAATGGTGGTTCTATGGTGCTTCAGTGCTCCCCTCTTAGGTGATGATTCTTCTTAGCTGGTGGTTCATCTATTGCTTGGGTAATATACCTTTGTTTTCACCTTACATAAGCTTTAGTCTTGTACCTTGCACTTATTTATCCTTCATGCTATTCTCCTTGCTTTACATTGGACTTGTAATGGATGTAAAGTTACCTTACATAGGCTTTGATGTTGTAGGTTAATGTTGCTTGTAGATGCTTGATTTGGTGATGGATTTGGTGTCTTTAGACACCTTGAAACTTAGCTATTTTAGCCCTTCGGTGGCTCTCTTCCCTTGCTTAAAGTTTTCTCTACAAACTTGATGATTTGAATGCTTTGTAGACATAGGATGCTTGCTATTTTAGTGTCTTTGAGACACTCTATATTTTATCCTCCTTTGTTGTGTAGGACAAGAGAGATATGGTGCAATAATGTAATGCAAATAGTTAGAATAAAATACCCTAACTTGCACCAAAGTTTTGAAGTCTTTAAATATCCTTTTGCAAGATTTCTTTCTTCCTTGATGAGGTGGCTACTTGCTCTACTCCTTGGTGGCAAACGATGATTTGAAGTTTCCCTCCTTACTAGAAAACTTACTCCTCTATCTCCTTTGCTTGGTTAACTTAGTAATAATGAATCCAAGCTCTAAATTATGGACCTTAACTTTGCACTAATTTTCACCTTAACTTAAATACTTAGTGCACCTTTAATAACTATTATGATGTAATAGTAATCTCTCCTTATTGCTCTTGTAAATGAACTCTTAATCTATGCAACCTTCACTTAAGAGTAATGTCTTCTTTATTTTCAATAAAATATAGGATGTTGATATTTTTAATATATCTAGCTCCTATTTTTTATGTGTAGGTATTATCCTTATAAGAAACTATCTTCTATACTCCCTTTAAGACTTAAATATGCAACCTTCTCCTTACAACTTTTAAACTCTAATATGGTGCTTAACGAAACTTAATAATGAACCAAGTAAGTAATGTTCAAGTAATGAACCTTTTGCACCAAAGTTGCTTACCTCAATGACCTCTGTAGATGATGGAAATCTTGGTGATTAGATTCACCTAAATGCTACCTTGTAATGGATGAAATCGTAGCTCTTCCTTGTTGTCCTAAACAACTCTTTAGCTCACCTATTTGCAACTTTGAAACCCTCTAACTTGCTGCCCTAAAACTATAGTTTGGTGGCTTTAAATCTCCTTCATGATACTCCCTTGAATTCTATTAATTAACAACTAGTAATGCTCCCCAAATTGTCACCCTTTCGTAGTCAATTTCTCCTTCGAAATGCTATCCATGAATCTCCTAAATTTGGTAGGAAACTCCTCCAAATCATAATTGAGATTTATCTCCTAGAGACCTTCAATTTTTTGTTGTAAATTCAGAAACCTCCTATATCTGAAATAACCTTCAAGCCTTCAATGGCAATCTCCAAATCTCTCAGATTTGGTGGCTTCTCTATCTCCTTTCTCCTTCAACCTCCTTATTAAATTCTGGCTTCAATATTGGCCTATCTAGTGGCCTTCTTCTCAAGATTCTGACTATCTTGAGGTCTTCACTATTCTCCTCCAAAATTTGGCAAACTTCTTACCAAATCCTTCTCCTTTTGGGCTTGTTGTCGGATGGTGATAATTGTCCCAAATTATGCTCTATCAGGAACTCCTGCTAGCTAGTAAATTTCTCCAATGGGTTCTCCTAGGAACTTCTTCAATGGCCTTTTTTGAAATCTACTTTTGGAATCTGCAACAAGACTTTTGCTAGTCCTTATCTATCTTAAATCTTCTTGAACTGGAAGTTCTTCAATGGGACCTCTTGTGGGTCTCTTCAACTTCTCGAGTTGATTTCTCTTCTCCTTCAATCTACAATTTGTAGTCTTCAATCTTCAATGGAGATCACCAATCTCCAATATTCTCCTAGACTCTTCTTTAGAGTCTCTTCTTCCTTCAATATGCAATAAGGCACCTCTAGCCTTTTCTTCTCTTCTACAATCTGGTAATGGGACCTTTTTCTTAGGCCTCCAAATCTTCAATATTTTATTTGTTGCTTCAACTACTAGATTGATTCCAAAGAAGATATTCTTCCTAGCTCTTTGTAGGAAGCTTCCCAACTTTCTTTGAATCTCCTTTCCTGCAACAAAGATTAGAAACTATAATGGAAGAAACTCTAAATCTAGAGATAATCAATCTTCACTAGTTGATTTATCAATCTAGTGGAATCAATGCTAAGTCCTAGTCTTCACAAGTTTTTTTGCAACCATGTGGAAAGACTCTAGCCAAATGCAATTTTCAAAAATTCTAAAAATGAGATTTTTGATCTCCTCTCAATCTCTCTTGTGGCTCTCCCTATTTCCTATCGATCTACCATGTGCTTTGATACCACTGTTAGATTTTGAGGATGTATATTGAAGGAAATGCAACCACAAGATGTGAAATAAGTAAGCTATGATAAGTATATGATAATGGCACTATAATATGTAGGAAAATAATGAGATAAAATTTTGCAATAACTCAGTAATATGCCATTAATGAAAGCTCACAAAAATAGTACAATGCAATATAATGGAGGACTTGAACACTCTAGAATTTTCAATGAAGAACTACATTGTACCTACTCACTACCATAGTAACATTGTCTCTCTCTCACTCTATCTATCTCTATTACTATTACCTCTTTCACTCTATACCTTAAAGGTCTATATATAGGAAGATATGTGCCTTGGCCTTTACTCTACCCATGAATCTTCATCTACCTTATCCTATGACTCATGTACATGTGGACTACATGCACATTTACATCATTGCACATTCTAACACTTGTGCATTTATTACATTGCATGAAGTAACTCAAACTTTACTCTAAAGTAAACTCCTACTCTAGTTATGTACCCAAGGTGGTACATTAACATGTACCCAATAATGTAATATACTCTAACAAGTTGGTAAGCCCCTCCTAAAATACCCATGGAGCTAGATACCATATTTTATCATTTGGTACATCTGGTTGGAAAAAAATTAGAGGATTTTTTAATGCAAAGGTAAGGAGAACAAGACACTAATACGAAGGATAAAAGAAAAATCGGTCTTCAATGTCAAATCTAGTTTTTTTCAACAACAGTATGAAGAAGACCTATCACCCACAGAAAGAATAATGATCTACCAACATAATCTCCAAGTTTTCCTGATAAAGGGAGGTTGTAAAGTAAAAAATTCCCCACCTGACATCTATTTTTTGATGCTCTTCTTTGATGGTGCCTCCAAGTCCAACCCCAATCAAGCAGTGATAGAGAGATTGATTCTTATAGGATCCCATGAGATCTTGCTCAAATACATGATCATCTTGGGATTAACATCTAGCAACGTGGCAAAGGCTATTGGATGTGAAATTGGGTTAAAATTTGGTGGTAAAGCAAGGAATCACTCAGGTCGTAGTTTACAATGATTCTAAACTGATACTAACTCTTGCCAAAAATAAATATTTTAGATCTTTACAACTAAATATTATTCAAGACATGATCAGACAACTAGGTAGGCTAATTGATAGAATATCTTATCAAAACATAAGGCAAGAATTCAATAAAGAGGTTGACACACTAGGAAACCAAGATATAAATATAGCCCTTGGTTATTACCGCAAAATCATCAAGAAGAAAAAAGGTAGGGATGGTATGTGAGAATGATGAGGACTCCAATAATGAGTTTTTTTTATCTTCATGTTCTATTTTATAGAATGCTTTGTTCACTTTGATCTCTCTGAGTAGATAATTTTGTATCTTTATGTTAAGTAAATAAACCTTTTTCTTTAAAAAAAATGTTGTTCCTCGGCTTTCAAAATCCATTTTTCTATGACTAATTCCTTGGAATTAGATGGTAGCATCCTAGCTACTGCACATATAAAACAAAAAATTACTCTTTGCAAGCTTCAACAACTATAAAAGAGATTCTTTGATTTTATTGGTTGCACCAAAAACCCTTGTTTTTTTTATGATTTGTATAAAACTAATACTCTTTTGTTCTACAAGGACTAATACTAAATGAAAGAAGTATTAACTAAACATTAAAAAATGGGCATATTATAGGTCTTTTTGGATCCAAACTCTTCAATCGACTACTTTAATATAAAACAAGTGTTGGGTAGCAACCAATTTATATGATTGTAAATATGTTTGAATTTAAAATTTATATATGCTTAAAACAAATAAATTTGTTAGTGTCACACATTATAATTACCAATTTATTCATATTTGAAGTTTGGCATATGTATAATGGAAAGGAGAGATTGAAATATATTTTTGTAACAATCATATAACTTATGAGCTTATTTTAAAGACATACTTGTTATTTCTTTTCTTATTTTATCAATAATTTTTTTCTTTTTTTATTTTTTAATATTTTTTGGAGAAGTTATGTATTATTGAGATAAATAAAAATATGGTGGGTATGAAGTATAAATGCATTCTTTGAGGGAACTACATAGGAGGGATAACTTCAATCTAGAAGGTTAATATCACCAAAAAAATAACTTTGATATCCTAACAAAAGACAATGTTAAAATGATTAAAACTTTCTAATTTGTGATAAATAAGAATGAATGACCTTGAAAAAAGAGTCTCCAACATCTTATCATACAATTAATGAGCTTGGAATCAAATTTCCAGCATTCTATCTTTGTTAAGGGTGACTATTAATAACCTTGAAAATAAATCCTCTAACTTCCTATCCTTATGGATTGTATTTGATTTAACAATTAAAAAACAAATGAATACAACATATACCAAGGCTTAAATAACCTTTACAAAGGTGTATATTATATGAAAACTACTAATATGTACAAAGCAATAATAACTTAACATCTCTAAATTGTCAATAAGCTCACAACCACCATTCTCACAATTTAAAAACCAATAAATCATGCAATAAAATACCTCAAAGATTACAAATTATTATAAGAACAACTTTTATCTCCTTACATCCAATTAAAAACCCCAAAAATAACAATAAAAAATGGATATGATAAATGAATATATTGATAGAGTGGTAAATGGAAGGTGAATGTTATGAAGAGGTCAAACGTTCAAGTTCCCTCAATACTTGAGAATCTCTCTCTCTCTCTCTCTCTCTCTCTCTCTCTCTCTCTCACACACACACACACACACACACACATGCTTGCATGCACGCACACCCACCCATGCATACACATGCACACATACACACACACGCATGCATACACACATGTATACACACACACATCCTTGTTGTCACATACTATATATGTTAATAAGTGTTGTCTAATGCCTAGTTTTATGAATGGTTACACAAAATATTCTAGTAGGATATCAACAAATTGGAATTCCCCCTACCTCTCCTTCAGAATCCATAGCATCCCATTCACATCTCACCCATACTATCATATTTTTTTAAACTTCTTCTTTTGTTATTTTAGTTTCCTAGATACAAATAATATCATGTTTATTACTTAAATAGAGGTCTCTGATACACGTCTACTTTGAGGGGTATTAGAATCCTTTATATTTCATGAGATGATAATCATGTCTCATTAGGAGCTATTGGTCCCACCTATGAATTATCAATATCATATTGTTGTTTGGTAAAGAGAAGTTCAATGTACCAACTTAGTTTGTGTTCCTTTCTCTATGTTTGTTCTTACTTCCCTGGATCTTGCTTGATAATTTAAGAGTTTTCCTCATTTTGCCTTACCTGTATCAAGAGTAGGTATTATTTTTCTATTCCTCAACATTCTTTCACAACTTTGTTTTCATCAATTTTATCCTCTCTTGGCTCTACTACAAATTTTTTTGACTTGTCTAGCTAATTTTTTGGTATTTCCTTATCAATGGTAGAGGTATTAACATCTAACACTACATTTTCTTTACCATTTTTTTTCTCCTGAATGGTGTATGGTACTTCAAGAGAGTCTTCAAAATCTAATGAGACACATTCCTTAGGTTCATCGAGAATATTCATCCCTAAATCAAGATCATACTAAATATACGGTTCCTTGTTAATATGTTGAACTTGTTGTACTATGTCCTCTAAGCTTTGATATAATTTTTCTTCATAGGATAAAACCTCAAAAGAGTTGGTATTTTTTCCAGTATCCTTCCTTAATGGTATTCATTGTTTATTTGCTTTCATTTTTCTAGATATGTTTTTTAGAAGTTGAAAACCATCATCATCTATATCCATTTGTAAGTTTCTCTTCTGGTTTTCTACATATGATTTTGTTAGGCTCTTCTTAGGGCATGCTCTCTCAATATGCCCCACCTCATGACATATTCTATATCTAAAATAGATGTTTTCATAATCTATGGTTTGGGTCCATATCTTATCCCCATAATTAAGAACAACTGATTTTGGTAAAGCTTTACTTATATCAATCATGACCAAAATATGAGCATTAATAGCCAAGAATCCATATTTTGTAGTATCTAAAATCTCAAGGAATTATCCTAGAGTGTTTACTATTCCCTTGAAGGTATTTATTTCCCAAAATTCAATGGGTAACCCATACATCCTAACCCGTACTGGTACTAGGGATAGATTTACATTTTCAGGTGAAAAACCTTCATACCAGAGGGTAAGGAAGAGTCCTGCTCTTTCCAAAAACCAAGGACCTCCTTTTAGGATTGTATCTCTTTCTTCCCTAGAATAAAAAATGGCTAGGAAGAAATGTTTGAGAAAAAATAATAGAATCACTCTTCGAGACTTCCAATCTATTTCAATCTATTTTCTCAAGGTTGAAACCCCTGGCAATTACCCATTAAATTTATCAAATACTGCCCTATCTTGGAGCAATGAGGATTGATCCTTTGTGGTGCGCTCACTAACCTCTACCACTAGAGATGATTCTAAGGATTTAGCTATAAAGCGGTCCATGGAAAGGAAACTAAAACTCAAAATCTACTGAAATTTACCAAAATATCATATATCGAATATAATATTTGATAAAAAATTATAATAATTTGCATGCAAAATTTCTAAGAAAAAGAAGGGGAAAAGAAACTCAGCTAAAAAATTCAATGCCCAAATAGAATGTCCTGCTTCACTGAAGTCCTAACACTTCATTTCTCCTCCTATCATCCAAATCCTAGCTAATAGATATGCGCAATTTCATTTTTTACGACTTGAGAAATCGTCACTATCATTGTTTCGAATGATTGACTTCATAGGGTTGCATATCCCTCATTATTGCTCAAATTCCTTCTTGTGACCACTTATTTTGAAGCTATTAAAATTCTACACAAGTTGGTCCAGGAATCAGTTTAATCAAATAACCCTTCATGAAGATATGGCTCCTAAAATATGAGATGTTTAAAAAAACAAAATTCCCTAATCCTTTGCCCAATGATACATATGTCTTAATTCTCCTTTTTGAAATGCCATCATATTAAAATTGGGGGACATTATCCACGTACATGTGGTATACCGACAAGGATGCCACTTGCATTATCAGTGATAAGACTTGAGTTCAACCCTCATGGAGGATGTGTATAAGTTTTGATTTAAAAAATAATAATTAGGGGACGCTGATCTTTATCTTTGAAAAATTCAAATTTATATTTGAATAGATTATTTATTATTAATAAAGTTTTGATTATATTATTAATGACATTATCTAAACTCGTTAAATTTTTTAACTTTTAAGGAGGACACCTATAAAAAGATACATACATAATTATGATGGGGCTTATTTCAATCCCATATAACGCACAAAAAAATTGATAGAAAGTATCAAAATCCTTAAAAGGGATCCTTAGAGCAGGGATGATCCCAGACACAGTTAATTAATGAAAGTACTTTCCTATAATATTCGAGGGATGGGCAACTATGCAAAAAAAACTACTCTATGCAGGTTGGTAAAAAATCATAATCGAGAGATTTTGCTAATTTAAGAGACAAAAGGGTTAGCTATGAAAGTGATGGAAGATCTCAGTAAATTGCTTAAAGGATGAGATTTTTTGGCCCTTGATGTTGGAGGAGCCTCGGGAGAAGTGGCTATAGCGTGGAAGGTAAATCAATTTAGGCTAACAAAATTTGCATTACTTGACTCAGGATTAGGGACTAAATTCTTTTCAGTAGAGCTTGGGGAAACAATGACAGTGGTGAACATTTATGGCCCATATAAAGACAATATGCAGTATTGGGATAAGCTTGTGTGATGTAAATCCAACAAGAGGTCAAAACAAATACCTCCCATCACATAAAAATTACGATAAATAAAAATAAACTTGTAAAACCCTCCATTTACATAAAAACTGCGATAAATAGAAATAACCGATAAAACCCTCCATTCACATAAAAACTGTAATACATGGAAATAAATCAATAAATGTTTTATTTTCTCATTCTTGGATTCACTTCCCCTTTTATAATGCATTACCAAGGGAATATATATCCCCAACAAAACCCTAAAGCTTAAAGCCCTAAAAATAAAAATAAAAAATTACTATTTTTGGTAAATTACTTTTTCTACCAAAAATTGTCTTTTTAAGTAATTACCATTTTCGGCAAATTATTTTTTGTCAAAAAAATTCCATTTTAATAATAAAAAATTATTCAAGAATTTCTTTAAAAAACCCTCTAAAAGATAGGCTCATGCATCATTCTCCTCTGGTTGAAAAGAACTCTACTCCTGCAAGTTCCTATAAAGACAACAACAATGGTGAACATTTATGGTTCATATAAAGACATGATGTAGTATTGGGATAAGCCTACGGATCAAAAGTTTTGAGAAGCTAATAATTTAATTTTAGGAGGTGATTTAAACTTAACTCTCTCAAGGAGTGAAGTATGGGGTTTTGCTGCTAGAACTGATCCACTGGTTAATTAATTCATCCAAAAATTTGAATCCAAGGGGCTGGTAGACTTGGTGCCTATAAAATGTATCCCAACTTGAAGAAACATGAGGACATGAGTTGATAGAATTTCTAAGAGACTGGACAGATTCTTAGTAGCAGAGAGTTTGGTAAATGACACTTACAAATTGAAGTCTTGGATTGAAGTTGGAGGTGATTCTGATCACTCCCCTACCATGCTTATTTTAACAAAAGAGGAGAAAAGGTCACATTGTCCTTTTAAATTTAATTCTAAGTGGCTAAAAGAGGATAACTTTGTAACTCTAGTCAAATCAAAATGGGTGAAGTTTGATTCTAGTCTAAGAGAATCTGCTAGTATAAAATTTGCAGCAAATTTAAAAAGGGTTAGGGCAATAGTGGCTCAGTGGGCCCATAAAAAAAATGATGGATGAGAAAAACTAAGGGAGATTGAGGAGGAGCTTGTAGTGTTTCTAGGAAATAGCTTTGAAAAATAAATGGATGAGGAAATAAGGCTTAAGTATAAAAGTTTGGAACAAGATAAGATTAGATTGTTGGTAGAGAGAGAAGCACGATGGAGGCTCAAAAGTAGAGCACTATGGATTACAAATGGGGATGAGAACACTAATTTTTTTCATAGCTTTGCAAACCACATAAAACAACAAAATACAATTTGGGAGTTACAAGATAAGATGGAAGTAAAGTCTCCTCCTTTAAAGTAATAACAAACATGAGTGTAAGGCATTTTGGTCAACTATACAAGGATCCTAATCAAGTTAATTTAGCTGAAATAGTTAAAATAACTTCTCTCTTTCCCATATTTATAGATGAGAAAGTTAACGATGAGTTGATTAAGGAAGACTCAAAGGAGGAGCATAAAGTTGTTTTAACCTCCTTCCAAAAAGATAAGAGTCCAAGCCTGATGGGTGGACTGTGGAATTCTTTCTCGGGTTCTATGACATTTTGGAGTTTGACCTACTCAAGGTTGTGGAGGAATATAGGCTAAAAGGAAGGGTAAATACAATCTTCAACTCTACCTTCATTGCTCTTATTCCAAAAAAGGATAATCCTTCTTCCTTTGATAATTTCAGGCCCATTTATTTGTGTAATTGTGTGTATAAAATCATAGCAAAAATAATTGCTTCAAAAATTAAAATATTCTTCTCTACTTCTATATCTATTGAGCAATTTGGTTTCCTACATGGTAGACAAATTCATGAAGCAATTGGTGCTACTAAGAAAAGTCTTCGTACCATAAAATCAAAGAAACTACTAGCAATAATGATGAATTTGGATCTCTCCAAGGCTTTTGATAAAGTAAATTGGCTATATTTAAGAAGGATACTTACTCATATTGGGTTCTATGTGCAGATGGTGAACTAGATTATGGGATGTTTTAGTTCTATTTCTTTTGCAATTTTGGTTAATGGGTCAACCTCTCAATTCTTTAAAGCTTCTTGGGGTATTAGACAAGGTTACCCCTTGTCACCATTGTTATTTCTTTTGGTAGCTAAGGGATTAAGTAGGTGTATTATAGAAGCCAAGATGGAAGAAGCAGTAAAGGGAATTAAAATAGGTAGAACGGTGGAAGTCACCCATCTACTTTTTGTAGATGATGTTCTCCTTTTCATAGATGGAATAGTAAGAGTTGTAGAGAAGTTAAAACAATTTTTAGATATTTTTTGTTTGGCAATAAGTATGCAGATTAATGCATAGAAGTCAAGCATTTCTTTTAACTGTGTGAATTAGAATCAAACCATAATATAAGTTAATTTCTTCCCTTTAACAAATGTGATCTTCAAGAGAGGTTTCAATATCTAGGGTTCTTTTTGAAACCCAATGACTACACTAAACAAGACTTGAATTGGTTGATAAAGAAGGTGGAAATAAGAATTAATATATGGTGCAACAAATGGCTCTCTTTGGGGGAGATTGACTTTGATCAAGTTTGTGTTGGAGGCAATACCACTATATTGGCAATCTTTGGCTCATATACCAAAAGGAGTTTTGGAAAAAATTAGACAATTAAGCTATAGATTCTTATGGATAAGGAAAAGGGAAAGGGAAGGTATTCCCTTGGTTAAATGGCAATCCTTAGCCAAGCCTAAGGAAAATGGAGGATGGGGACTTAAGAACATATTCTTATTTAGCAAGGCTCTAGCAACAAAGTGTGTTTGGAAGATAATATCAAAGGAAGACTTATGGAATAATATTATACATGAAAAGTATTTAGATCCACTCACAGTTGAGGAGTGGATAAGGGCCCCAATTAAGCAAACACATAATGTTTCAATCTATTGGAAGGCAATGATTCAGGCCTTTTATATTTTTGGTGATTGGCTTACCTGGAATATAGGGGATGGTTCAAGGATAATACTAAGATTAAACCCTTGGATCAGTTGTGGTGATATGCACAAACTGCCAAATAATATAATTCAAACCCTACGAGCATGAGGGATTAGAAATATTACCCAAGCAACTAACCCAAAATCTTATACAAATTGGAGTCAAGGACAGAAGGATACAATAATGTTAGGGCTTCAAGGCCAAGAGGCACACCAGTGGGAAGAATATGTGGGGAGACTTAAAGCTGGACATATCAAGTTGTGAGAGGAAACTAATCAATTGGTCTAGACAAAGAATGGATCTACAAGGGAGTACACTCCAAAGTTAGGGTATAAGACTCTATTGGAAGATAACAATGAAAATCCAACATGGTGATGGAAGACACTTTGGAAGCAAAAAGCTCCATTGAAGGCAAGACTATCCTATGGCCTGCCATGAAAAAATGTTCTAACATGGGACGTTTTACAAAAGAAGAATTGGAATGGTCCAGGAAGGTATCATTTATGTAAGTCAAACAATGAAACAATTGATCATTTATTGGTTGCTTGTTCCTTTACTAGACAGGTTTGGAGGGAGATTATAGCACAGTTAAAGCTTCCCATAAGATGTCAAGAAGATTCCTTAGGAGAGTGCTTAAAATCTTGGTTTGAAAATAGGTCTTACAAAGGTTTTATATCTCTCCCATTGTTTGTGTCTTAGGGAGTATGTTTAACTAGGAATGCAATAATGTTTTAGGATCAAGAGAAATCTACTTGGCAGGTCTCCTCCCAAATCATTGGAAGTTTAAAAAACTGTAAGGTTTAAGCAACAACAAAGGTAAACAAACAAATCATCCCTCCAAAGATTGATAAATCAAGGGCATGGTTTTTTTTATGGGGCTAGATAGGGGGTCCTGGAGTTTGTGGAGCAAGAGGATTACTATATATTTTTGACTCTCATTATTTTAAATTCAAGGTTGGATTGAGAGAATGTTCTAATAATCATGTTGAAATTATGGCCCTGAAATTGCTGGTTTAGTTGGTAGAATCAAAAGGACTACAAGAAATTCAAATTTACGAAGACTCGCAGATGGTAATAAACTAGATGGTTGGTGTTATTAGGAATGGAAAACATGATTCTACAATCCATCTTCTCTCAAATAAAATAAGTCGTGGATCGAAATGAAGCTTTTACTTTTTGGCATATTTATAGAGAACTAAATAGGGAAGCGGATGAACTCTCAAATAAGACCCTTCATATTGATCTAGGTATGTGCTTAGTACAAAAATTCAATGAGGGCAATGCATTGGAGATGGTTTAAATCTCTATATAGGGGGGTTAATACACTCTAATTAAAGAAAGCACAAATAAAGCAACTTTTTTAAAAAACTCTGTGAATTTAAAGGATATTGTTTGATAAATTGGGAAGGTGCCTAAGGTTAGAACGATAGAGATAGCTAGTTATGATGTATAAATAACCTATTTTTTAGATCACTATTGAAATTATAAAGAAATACCAAAGAGGTATATAAAGAACATAATTTTATATTTATTTAATATAAAACTACAACTTTTTTCTGAGGAAGAAAAGAAAAAAAAGTATCAAATGAAATGAGATAAACTCAACTAGTTAAATTCCTCAACTTTAAGGCGAAAACCCATCTTCTAATCTTGTCAAAGAATATATGCACAATTACAATGTATTATAGTATAAAAATATAATTATCAAATCTCATATAACCAATTAAAAAATATGAAATGACAATCCCTTGAATAAGGCTTCTTCCTCCCCTCTAGCAATCTAAGTGTTAGCACATTTTTGCTTTTCTTTTCTTTTGTTGAATTGTTAATTGTCCTTAGTTTTCTTGAATTGTTAATTGAATCCGCCCATGTGGCGGAGTTGGAGAGGAGTGGGTAGTTGAAACTCTTGTGTTGGAGAGGCCTCAGGTTCAAATTTCTTCATCTCACATGTTTGCGGATATGTTATGTAATAGTTTACTAAGGACCCTACTGGTGGTGTGTTTATCCACCCGCTTGATGTAATAATGAGCTTAAAGAAAGATCAACCAACATTAATTTTTTTTTTTTTTAATTGTCGTCTAGTTTTCCTAGAATTGAATCAGTTATGGAAAAAAAGATCTTATCGCATAAGCTTTATGAGGTGTGCTTCCATACTACCTATTTTATTATTTGATTTAATAATATCAAGTCCACTTTCTATATATATATATATATAAATTTAATGTTTTTTATTTGGTTAGTATGAGAAACTCCTACGACCGCACAGGGCTGAGCGGGCCCTCCAACCATGACCCCTCATACCCATAACTGATTCAATTCTAGTTTAGTTATGGAAAAAAAGATCTTATCGCATAAGCTTTATGAGGTGTGCTTCCATACTACCTATTTTATTATTTGATTTAATAATATCAAGTCCACTTTCTATATATATATAAATTTAATGTTTTTTATTTGGTTAGTATGAGAAACTCCTACGACCGCACAGGGCTGAGCGGGCCCTCCAACCATGACCCCTCATACCATCTATTTTTTATTACTATTTGACTTAATAATATTAAGTTCATTTTTTTTATTTGGTTAGTGTGAGAAACCTCTACGTAGGCTCCCCCAACCATGACCCCTCCTAAAGCTGAGAATCCCTCCTAAAGCCGAGAGCTATGTTTATTAATAGAAAATTTAACACACAGCCACCACACAACCACCACTCACACACTCGCCCACGCCGTAGTTTGAACCTTAGACCTCTCAAAGAAGAGCCAAAGCCCAAAACGTTGCGTTGTCCCCTCACACTATATAAATAATGTTATTAACCCAAGGAAAGATACCATAGTTCTTGGTTTTTTTTAATAGTTTTTGGGTTTTCACCCATAAAATCTTTATAAAAACCCACACTTTATCCTAACATTTTTTAAAACCTTTTTCTTACCCCTGAAAAAAATATTATTAACATGCAAACACTAACATCTATAATTAAATTAAATTAATATATAAAATAAAAAGAGTTAAAAAATGAAAACTATATTGTTAGTTATAGGGGTTTTTAAGATAATGATTGTTTCTTAAGTGGTTTTGTGTTCAAACCCTTTGAGAGTGGTTGTTGATGTAATTTGTAAACATTCTCCAAAAAAAAATAAACGAATTACTTTCATTTTAACGTAGATTATAATTATGTGGGGCTGACCCTCTGGTAATGCTTTCTAATCAATTAATATAATAATACAAGTCTAATAACAGATCCATAACTAAAATTTTGTTCCGTAAATACATGTTAAAGCTACGCCACCAGTGCTAGTGAAGAAACACTATTTCTTGGTATTGTGCTCGATCATTATGTTAAGCAATTCTTAATACATACATCATTGTACCATGAAACGTGGAGGCGATAAATTTTTCGTGCACGGCACTCCGCCACTTGTTTTAAAAAAAAAAATTTACTTACATCAGGATTTTCCTTTTCCAGACATGGGGAATCTTCAAATCGTTACGAAGGGCATATGTTGGTGCATATTCGGCGGAAGTTAAATGCTGCCTATCACGTGGCACTCTTTTGTTCAATATGCTGGAGAAAAGAGCCCAATCCACTTATGCCAGAGCAGAGGCACGGAACCTATAAATCATAAACACAAACGTTCCGTTAAAATCATCGAGGTGAGAGTGAATTGCTTAGAATTGGAGCAATCAAGCTACGATGGCGGAATTCATGGGATCTCCACGCCTGATGATCGTCTCAGACCTTGACAATACCATGGTATGAATGCTCAGTTAATTATTACATATCATTTGTTCCTTATTTCTATCTGGATACCATTGGCTTCATATATCTAAATGGCTGCCACTGCTGTGTATTGCATTGGCTCTTTATGTTTATGTTGTAAGTACTTTAGTACCAGAAAAATAAGCATATCATAATAGTGTGCAATTGTTTGTGGCGATTTGTGATCTTATTCACATTAAATCTCATATTAGTTCGCATGACTATCCAGAATAAATACAGCACTTTTATGCATATAGAGTAAAATTGTGAGCGGAGGTAGTATCCAACGGGATCCAATCCAAGTCCTTTTGAGTAAAAGTTTACCGAGGTGAAGAGGGGTTATAGTGATAGCTTTCTAAATTTGAAATTTGTCCGTCAACAATTGAACAGGCATATAAATTGGTAGCAGAGCACTTTCTGAAATAGAGCACTCAGGTAGTTATAGTCATACAATGGGCAGAGGATTAAGCCCAATGGGATTCGAGTTCGTTCCTGCCTTACTAGACCACAGCCTTCTGGACTAGTTGGCGGGCAGGGATTGTTAAAGGTGACGCTGAGTGAATTAGGGAAGGGTTTGAAAAACAGAGCTTATCTCTTCCATATACAGAGTCCATAAAATCATTTTAGATTTTACTGTCGCCAGCATAAATGTACTTTTGAATGTTTCTTTTATCAAAGGAGTTACTCAAATTTCTTATGTGAAGTTGCTTCACTCTTATACATAATGTCGAGGCTCTCCCCAAGTCTGGGTGACTCCTGTTCCGTCATTTTGACCTCTCCTTTTGTAAAATCTACCATGATCTATGATTTTTCTTATTTGCAGAGTCATTGCTAATTTATTCCCTGTGGTCTGCCCCAAGCCTGAGTCCAGGTTAAAAAAAAACAGGCATTCTTAGTCCGATGCGAGAGTCAATACTATGCTCTTATCGTTGGTTAGTTATAGGAATTCTAAGCTCTTGTATCTTGGTAGGGGATTTGATTGAAGAGCCAAAGAAAAGATTAAATAGGTTGAAAAGTGATTTGCTAGCAGCGTGGAATGATCTGTGCATAGTAGAATGGTTCTGATCTAATGTATATAGATGACAACTGAAAACCCAAGAAACTGAACATACAACCCAAAAAAAGCTACATCCAAAGCACTTACAATGGTTCATATTCATATAAAGAGATCAGACATCAGTGATGCATTCATGTTCTGATTTTTGGACAATCAATAGTTGAGGCATGGCCACAATATATGTTGAGAACTGTTGACTTAACTTTTGGTAATCAAATAGTGATTATAAGATTATCTGCACTGTAGTGTCCTTTCAGTTATTTGTAGAAATTGTTGGCATTTTTGCCACATTAAATTTTTTGACAAAATTTTGCCCAAGTATGGAGCTTTAAAGCGGCAAAGCACATGCAGAAGTGTTGGCATTTTCGCAGGCCCTAAAAGGGGATGATAAAGTGGATGAAATGATCTTTGGATATTTCGTCATTGCAGATCTTTTCGCAAGCTTTCTGGCGATATATTATAATAGGCGATCGGGGCAGCAGATCAAAAGTTATGGCCCCGGGAAGTAGAACCAACGAAAGCCAACTTTGGGTTTGAAAAATTGACGAAGGCACAGAAAGCTCAACTTCGCCCCGAAATCCAGCGAAGCTCAACTTCACCCAGAAAGGTCAACTTCGGGCTTGAAAAATTGGCTAAGGCATAGAAAGCTTAGTTTTGCTCAAAAAGCTCAATTTCGGGCCAGAAAGCTCAACTTCGCCAGAAAGCTCAATTTCGGGCCAGAAAGCTCAACTTCGCCCCAAAATCCAGAAAGCTCAACCTCGGGCTTGAAAAATTGGCTAAGGCACAGGCAAAGCTCAATTTTGCCCAGAAAGCTCAATTTCGGGCCAGAAAGCTCAACTTCGCCCAAAAAGCTCAATTTCGGGCCAGAAAGCTCAACTTCGCCCCGAAATCCAGCGAACTCCCAGCTTCGGGCAACAACTCCAGCGAAGCTGCGTTTCGGGCTCAATTCAAGCGAACCTCCCGCCGGACCATGCCAAAAGCGAAGAACTGCATTTCGGGTCCGATTTCCAGCAAAGTTTCGCCGAGCATTTTTTAACGCTAAGACTGCATTCGGAGGGCGCATGTCCCGAGAAAGAGAAGTTAGGTGGGAATTTAAGGCGCCTTCATGGCACACGACTCTGGGTCTCCTGCCTCTCTCATCAAAACGGCGTTGTCAGGTCCGGGAAAGCCCCCTAGGGCAGGCTTCACCTACTACAGTAATGAGATATGCTCCCTCAGTTGCAAAGACTGTTTGAAGCCGCTGCAAACACGAGTGAGCCGCATTCCATGGAGGCTCTGTCATCTGACAGGGGTCAAATCTCAGCTACCCCAACGGTTTTAGGGTTTTGACATTAATGATTACGGGGTAAATCCCTCTATAAAAGCCAACTCAATGTAATGTAATAAAAGGGGGGGAACTTCTACTAGAGAACTGCTGTACTTAAATTCTGCATCAATATTAAAGGCTCTTGGCTCTGATTCTGGACTTCTTTTCTGTGTATGACGCCTTATACCATTAATTCTGTTTCTTTATATGCATCCTGTAATTCTGCAATCTGGATTTAAGTGTGTGATAAAGAGCAAAACCTGGAATTATTGAAGGATACGTATCAGAGAATAGTTCAGTGTTAGTTTTTGTTATTTTCTTGGTATTGATTGCTGCTGGTTTAAGTAGAAGTTAGTGATTGTGCTGCTTGTTCTTCCCCTGCCGTTTCTATTGGCCTGTGGCCATATTTCCCTTTCCTTTCAGTTATTTGCATTTCTTTCAGCATTTTCCCAATCTCTTTCCAGTTCTCTAATCTAAAATCCCAAGTGTAGTGTAGTAAGGGAGCCAGCCCTCTCTGGAGATTGGCCCGGAAGGCATTCCTTCCTTCCGGCCTTTCAAGGTTGGTCCGGGTCTAGGGCGCATAAACAAACCAAATCCTTTCCTAGGGCAGATCCGTGACCAACAGGAATATGTGTATTTCATTTCATTTAATTTAATAATAATTCCCACAAGTGATTAAACTTGGTTAATGGGTGGGAATTAAGAAATATGAGATAGAAAAAATAGAAAAAGAGCACCCAAAATTGATTCAAAAAGAGATAAGCTCAATAGTTTGTTTGAGGAGATGGAGAAAGATGAAGGAAGAAGAGATACACAGGTACAAGAGTGAAATCAACAAAGAGCCTATGAAGAAGGATGTGAAGAGTGGTCCCTGTCAACGCTTGCTGTCAAGAAATAGTAGGTAATACATTACAGTTAATTTTTTACTTTGAACAGAACTTGAGTTTTGTATTATAGAAGAGATCTAGTTTCAAATGCCCTTCTCAAAGATGATAGCATCCATGTGTCTTTTCCCATCTCCTTGAATAATGGAATAGTAAGTCGAGACATCCTGGATGCATCTAGATCTGGAGTATTTCCCACCTTGATCTATAAGTGATTAATCTCTCTAGTGAAAATGACAAAGCATCTCTGGTCCTCATAATGAATAGAGGATGATGATCTCTAATTAGGCAATAGCACCTATGAGGGATCTAACAATAGAGTGAACATAAGAAATAAAGAGTTCTTCCAATTTGGGCTTCTTGTTACATAACTTTCGTCTATGTTTATTATGAGGAATGGGATGATCAATATCCTTCCATAGTTGGCAAGGCATAATAGTGGGGGGAATGTTATGATTTTTTTTTCTTCTGTGAACTGTAATAGTGGGGGCAAGAAATTGCTATGGGAAAAATATTCCATACAAGAGAATGCATGGAAATGCTGTATGTGTGTGAACTGTGGCTGATGACGGCAAGAAATTAGTATGGGAAATGAATTCCATAAGAGAGAAACGTTGAATATGCTTTGTGCCTTGTAAATTTAGTTCTAACACCGATGATTTGAATTTTTTAAGACTTTAATTTTTAGTAGGAATTATGCTAATAACGTAGCATTTATTCTGCATTCTAGATTTTATATGCAGGCAATACAGCCTATTGTGTAACAAATGTAGCCTGCACTTTTCTTCAAAACCATTAGCCTTAATAGATTTGAACCAAAGCCACGGAAACTCACAGTGTTTTTGAAGAAATCAAAGAGTAGGTAGCCAGATCATATTATCAAAATACAAAATAACAACGAGGCCCTTATGCAGTGCCCATCTGCTGATAAAAAATAGTGCTCTAGATTGCTACTGGATTGCTATCTATCCACCTGTAGACAATCTTATTTCAAGATCACCCTCAAGTTGGCCAAGGATTTGACAATTGGGAAACAATTAGTTGGGCAGTTCTTAAAATCCTTACAGCTCAAAACTCCAGAAAAGCCAACATTATTTTCAGAACCCACAAAGGAAGGGACTTCTGTTAGAGCAATAGACTACCTTGGTGGCCACTATTAGATCAAGGATTACTTGTTGACCTTTGGTAGACCAAGTGGAGTGGCTGTTTCTTCTCAACTACTGAGCTTTTCAGTGTATGCTTGATTTTTTTAGCATTATCCAACTCCTTGCAGGGTTGTATGTGATCAAGAGAATAAGGATAAGGTATGATAAACACTAGCCAGCCACTACCATGACAAGAGCTCAACAATGTTATAAAAGCATTGCAACATGAGACTCTTATCCAATCCATCATGAGCTTTAAGATCCTTAATCATGTACAAGCTTTCAAACTTGATTATGTTGCGTAAACTTTTTCATCTCAAGACTGCCAGCAATGTAGCAGAAGCAAGTTAATATAGATGGGTAGGAAAGCTAACACATCCTCTACGTATCAATTGGAAAGAAAGTTAACGTCTCCAATCATGAGATTATATAACAAATCAAGCGCAGGCTTGTCTACTAGGAAAGGGTGGTCATTGGTTAGACTAATGCTGTTTTGATGCTCTTATAGTCCTGAAGTATACCAACAAGTTCTATTTAATTAGTGATCTTTGAAATGTTGACATTAAGACCAAGTTTGAAGCTCAGTCGTAAAGCTAGAGTATTACTAACCCAGTTAAAAGATATTAAAACACTATGCCTAATTGAACCACACAGCTATTCGTGCTTTTGAACATAAAGCTCTAATATTTACAAAGTTTGGACCCCATTTACAGCTATTGGCGCTTTTAAGCTAGTTAAGTATGTTTTTGGCCATTGTACATATTTCTAGAGTACAAAAACGTAACAAAAATGCAAAAATTATTCTGGATTTTGGTATCTCTAGATGTAATAGAAGCTTATATGGAAATACCTCAACTGTATCCAAGATTTTGCACAGACCCTAACATCTAGCAATTAGCTTCAACATAAAGTGTAACTTCCCAACTCAACTAATTGCTTTTTAAAATTTTCTAAAGAGCATAAGATCTCATATTCTAATTATGGTAGAATCTACCACTAGTAATTGGATCAAACAACAAAATACAAGGCCACATGTGAGCTCTTGTGCATGCACTATGCACACACATAATCTGAAAAAGTCAGTAACGAAAACATGATTGGTGTCCTATGAAATGAATGAATAAAATGATTGAAATGAAATGATTTTAATTACGTCCACAAGACCAAAACAGTCTATGGGACCAAGAACTTTAATACAAGATGGGGTATGGTGTACAACCCTACTCCCTTTTGGATTCAAACCTTGGACCTTCTATTCAAAGTTCCAAAGTGTAAAATCATCGAAGAAGTTTTTTTTCAATTAAGTCTAAAAGGTCAACATCATCTTATCATCTTTTGGAGCGTGTCTCTTTATTGTTGATTTAGATGAGAAGTTTCCCTATTTTTTCTATTCTCAATTCTTCAAAAAGTGTCATTAGTGAGTTTACTTTTAGAGTGTCCTCATAGACTCACACAACAAACGTTGAATGATCTTGTATTTGTTTATTACAACCTTCGCCTCCACCACAAAAAAATTGTGGCATCAAATTATGAAGCCATTGATACAGATGCGTTTGATCCATCATCTGAATGGATCATAGAGGCAGAGGAGCAATAGCAAGAGCTTCTCTTTTCAATGGATGATTTTCAAAGTATAGCGAAGAAGTTAGCGGCAAAGGCAGAGGAAGAGGCATGGGCATGGGCACAAAGAGAGAGGACTAGAGCTTCAGCTAGGGAAAAGGGCAAAGGCATTGCAAGATGCTAGATAGTGGGCCTATTGAAGCATATTGACACATTTTGTACCCTTTTATATCATACGCAATAAAAGAATATTGGAATCTTGGAGGCACTAAAATTTCTTTAATTCAAGTGTGTTTTGTCGCCATCATGTGTAGTTTAAGTTTGTATCACTTATAGCATTAATTTTGGATTTGTATAATGTTGATTAATTGTGATATGCATGAAAAAAGTTTTTTTCCAATGAAAATTTGCATTTTCTTTAGTTTTTTTTTGGCTGAGTTTTTGTCGATTTTTTCCGTGTCCGTGCCGAGTCTGAGTTTCTCTACTATGGTTGTCAGTACAATATCTTTACAACAGTCAAACTAACATTTAATCTTTAGTCAAAGGAAGTATAATGGTCAAACAACATTGATGTCAAATACTTATAAAAAATATTCAGAAAATGTTCAAATCTATATACAGCAAACGACAGTCAACAGTAGATAGTTCTGGTCAAGCAGCGATCTATACCAGTCAAAAAGCTGTCAAATGGTACAATCAAGAATCTGGTTAATGCTGATCAACTTGCTTATACGACAAGTATTTGTGTTGATATCAATAAGATGGTCTTCGTAAATTTTCCCTCGTTGCCCTTCAAGACCCAACTGGTCAGAGGAGAGAGATTGGACTTATGAGGTTCATCAAATTCTACTTATTGGAGTTAAATTACTTGCTAGGGCTGAAATGGAACAGGTTGGGTCAGTTAGCACAGGGGTTATTAATGCAGTCTAAGCGGCTAGGCTGGATGGAGAAATAAAATGCTCACATTTATGTTCCAAAGAATAGCAATTTCATTCTAAAAATGTGAAGGACGGATTATCCTTGGATATATAACTCCCCTAAAGATGTTTATGAGCTTTGGCTTAGATCCTTGAGCACTGAAGGACGGATTATCTTGTGGAAAGTAGCTACTAGCAATATTGTGAAGCTTACATAATAGCATACATTAAAATGGTAGCCAAAACCACAAGTAGAACTGAATCTCAACTGAAGAGGAAATTGGAGGGTATGAGGGCAAGGTTGGAAAATGACACTTAAATGAAGAGAGGTAAAACTCAGTTGTTTCGGTTTGAGAGGAATTTGTAGCGATTGGATATTTACCCAGAGCAAGGTGCTAAAGTAAGAGCTAGGTTCCATTAGATAAAAAAGGATAAGAAACAAACCAAGTTCTATAAGTGCTTCTGATAATGCATACTATCCTTTCATGATGAAGTCAAGGAGCTTTTCTTAGATCATTTCCAATCCCCCTTTAAGAACAATGTGGAGGGAGAGTGTATGAGAAGGCCAATAATTACATTTGTAGGGGGTGCATCCCTAAGAAAGTTGATGAATATAAATCCAGAATCCTGTCTGACTTTCAATGATCTTCCACAAGTCCTTTTCACTATGATGAGTGATAAGTCCCCCAAATATCATGGATTTCCTGTTGAGTTTTCCAGTCTGCGTAGGATGCCTAAATAAATGACCTTTGGTAATATATAGAGAAACTGAGGAAGCTAGAAGATTGAGGGAAAAATTCAATCATGAGATTATGAAGCTAATTCGCTAAGGACAATAATAGAGACAAAATTGCTGGATGGAAACCCATAACTCCTTTGAGTGTTTTGTACAAGATCATTCATAAGGCCATTGCATGTCGTATTATCCTTTTGAACAAATAATATTGTGTCTTGAGCGGTCTATGTTCTTGAAAGGTAGATGTATCCTTGACAATCTGATTTATGGCTTGGGAGGCAGCATATTATGTAGTGAATTCAGGACAATTAAGCATTCTGGTTACAATCATTTTTTGTTATGGCTTGTGATTGCATCAAGTGGTATTTTGTTATGAACAGGCTTGGCTGGCTAGTATTACAAGAAAGATGCATGAATCAACTTAAAGTGCTCTTTGAGGATGTCTATGCAATGGTTGTGGTTAATTGGTTTCATTCCAATTCTTATTCTTCAAGGTACCATTTGTCAGATGCCCTCACTTCCATTCTTTATGTTTTAGGGCGGATGCTTAGGGGGTTGTAGCTACACGTTGAATAAAGCCAAGTCTGTTGGTGTGACTAGAGGGCTTTGTCTTCTAGGAGGAGGGTGCCTATTAGTGCCCACTGTGCTGATTCCACTCTCCTCTTTCTCAACAGAGACACACAAAAATGAGAGACAATGAACACAATCATTGACATTGAGTGATTTGTTAGGATCCTTTTTGTAATTAAATTCTAGGGTTACATTGGCACATGTCCTCAGGCTTTGCCCCCCATGTCTATCCTTGATTCTGCCCTATGGGCTAGTGGCTACATGTTGAATTAAGCCGTCTGTTGGTGTGACTAGAGGGCTTTCTTCTCGAAGAAGGGTGCCTGTTAATGCCCACTTTGCTGATTCCACTCTCCTCTTCCTCAACAGGGGCAAACAAAAATAAGAGACAATGAACACAATCCTTGACATTTAGTGATTGGTTAGGATCCTTTTTGTAATTAAAATCTAGGGTTACACTGGGACATGTCCTCAGGTTTTGCCCTCCATATCTGTCCCTGCATTTCCTACCATCTGTTTCAAAAATATTATGAAGCCTAGGTAATTTCCCTATTTCTCAAAGTAGCTGACCCCTGCCATCTCCAGAATATGGCTTGCTGTCTCCTATTATACTGGAAACATGTCCCCCAGTTTCCTACCATCCTTGTACTAAAAACTTTTTGAGAGAGAGAAATAAACCTTATTTTTTCTTAGAGTGAAAGATTATTGTCCTGAATGGATCAATTGTAACTGGGTTCAGTCTAAGCATGGGGAAATCTCCCAGTATCTTGTCATCCCTTTTGTTATAGGTGTTTCATGATCTTTTAGGTGGATGGTGGTTGTTAACAGAATCTGATCTGAATGTCTGGAATAGCAAGAACTCATCATTGGTAGGAAGGATTCAGATTGCAAATAAGCTCTTCATTGCACCCATACACATTACTCTCCCTGCTGGTTTCTTTATAAATTGAGTTATGACAAGATAAGTTAGCTTGTTTGAAACGTCCTTTAAACCAAATGGATGGTATTCAAGCTATATACAATATCATTGAAACAGTATCTCCAAATCAAGAAAAATGGAGCAGTGGGGTTCAATGATCCTCTGACTTGAGGTAAAGCTTTATCTGCTAAGCAAATTATTCTTAGTTTCTATGGTCAGGAGTCTTGGAAGGTGCTGATTAGACATCATGTGAGCATTGCTGCTACAAGTGATGGGCTGTAGGAGGATGTTAGTCATAAGATCTTGAATGTGCCTTACTTCACACTTTATAGCTTTATCCCTCCTTGAAAATAGCTAGCTTTGCTTGAAAATAAAGCTAGCCATCTTTTGTTAACACAGGGGACACTCTCAAGGATGCGCATGGTACTGCTTCAGCCAATCTTTAGTGGAAGAGAATTCCAGGGAATTGTGGGATGGAGCAACTCAAACCTAGAAATAGTTAGATATCTGAATACAGTTATCTCTAGATTCCCTACTGTGCTTAGAATGTTGTAGCTCGGGTTTTGGAGCTTGTGCTTGATCATTTACTGCTTAGACTGTCACCTGCTATTGTTGCCAGTCCTTGGAGATACTGGAGTGTTCCAAATGGCTTGCACATTTGCAAAATTCCAGAATGCCTTTAAGGTCTCTTCACATAAGCACTTTCCCTGGACAACCCAGTGCTGATAGATTGAACCAATAGTTGAAGCTGCAGGGCAAGAAGTCATAGTGTCTGGCCATAAGCCCTGACATCTGGAAGTTCTATGTGGATGCCAGCTCACTAATACATGGAGGGTACTTCATGTGAATTTTACTATAGCTTCTAAACTTGAAGAGCTAGGCATTACCCAACAGAATTGTGTTTTGGCAAGGTGATAGAAGATCCAAGAATGGTTCTGAAATTGTAAGTGAGCTCATGTGAAATGCAATTTCCTACATAATTACAATGCCTTTTCCTTTGTCCTGTGTCCTAGCAGGAGGTCCTCTTAGTAACAGACTTCCTTTGTAATGTGGGTAATTTTCATGATCACCCTCATCCATCTCCTTGCGAGATAATTGGATAGCGGCATCAGTGTTGAATCTCATAAAATCGGCTAAGTATGGATGCTGTCGGACTTTTGAAGTAGCTGATGTCAGCAGAGGGGGATTAAAAGTCCGTCGCCCGACAGCCAAGCAACATTGCAAAATTGACTAAGTATAGAAGCCGCTGGGGATTTTTTACCACTGATATCAGCAGCGAAGGACCAAAAGCCTGTCACCCGACAACTATAAAGAAGGAGAAAATTTGCTTAAGTATAAAAGTTGTCAGACTTTTGAAGTAGCTTGATATCGATAGATGGGGACCAAACACCCGTCGCTTGGCAGCCAACAGAATTGCCTAAGTATAGAAGCCACTAGAGATCTTGTTTTAGTGACGTCAGCAAAGGGGGACTAAAAGTTTGTCGCCCGACAGCCAAGCAATATTGCAAAATTGACTAAGTATGGAAGCTGTTGAGACTTTTGTATTGCTGATGTCAGCAGTGAGGGACCAACATCCCGTTGCTCGACAACTATGTAGCATTGCAAAATTGACTAAGTATAGAAGCCACCAGAGATTTTGTGTCGCTGATGTCAGCAACGAGGGACCAAAAATCCCATCGCTCGGCAGCTATGCAGCATTGCAAAATTGACTAAGTATAGAAGCCACCGGAGATTTTGTTTCGCTGATGTCAGTAGTAAGGGACCAAAATCCTGTCGCTCGACAGCCATCAAGAATTGCGAATTTGGCTAAGTGCAGAAGCTGTTGGACTTTTGATGCAGCCCATGTCAGTAAAGCAGAATGAAGACCCGACGCCCGGCAGGAGCAGCCAGAAGAATTTAGATGTTGGCGCACTCCAAAATTCTCAAAGGCATAAATCAATGCTCTCCATAGCACATCAAGTGGTTTAGATTTGCTGTTTGAAAATCCCAACAATCAAGCCACCCGCTGATACTCGTGCTGGTAAGCAGTCATGGAGCGGCTAACAATATAACAAATCTGTCAGAGAATCCTAGTGATCAGACGTAGACAATGCAACCTACACTCCCTCAGATGGAACCTGATCAGGCCACGTCAGAACAATATTTCCTAGTTAGTTGTAACAGAGTAGGTTGTCTAGCATGCATGCAGGCTAGCAAGTGCTCTGACATAGCAACAATCCACTCTCAAGGCAATGATGTCCAAGTAACAAAATTCATTGTAAAGCTATATATACTAGAATGTAATAGATTCTAGGGTCGGCTCTTTAGCTTTTACAATTTGCATCAATGTATGAGAGCATTCTGTGCCTTTGAGGAATAAAGATTGGATTGTTGTTTAGCTTCTTGTTCAAGCTCTTACTAAAAGTGTATGTATGAATTGTTAATCATTTCTGTTAAAAACTGGTTGAATGAATAGTCTAGAATAGTTACATTCTGGATTTCTTATTGGATTATTGTTCTCTGGTTTTGGAATGTTTGGCAAATTGCTTATCATGTATATGGAAGAATTGTTCTGTAAGTGAAAGTGACAAGCTGGTCTATGAGGTGATTGTTGAGAAATGTAGCTCGGACAGGAACTTCTTGCATAGGCTTCAGTATGAACGTGCTAGAAGTGGTTCGAGACATTTCTGATTCTATTTTGATATTCACTTAAGTGATTTTCTATTTTTAACCTTACATCTCAATATGAGATGAGATCTAATCTTAGGGTTAGAAAGATTAGGGTTACCTTTTTCAAGGATAAAAGGAGAAGATCAAGAGTGTTTTAGACACACAGAAAAGAATGGGAGGAGAACAGATTGCAGAAGGAAAACTACAAGCTTAGGAGGAGAAGAACAGTGATTGCTGGCTAGAAAAGCAGCAAGAGAGCAGAAGTGTTCTGCTGTAGCTGTAGCCTCTTTTATTTGTAATATTTCAGGTTCAGAAATATATTTAACTTCTGCTGTTCACGCTGTTTATTTTTCCAGCCATCTCTGTGACTGTTGCATGTTTGAATAAATTATTCTCAGATCTGATTTATTTTAAAATAACATAGGACAGCAGTTATCTAGGGCTGGAAAATTTACATGGTATCAGAGCTAGGTTCTGTGATTGAGATCCTCAAGGGTTTACAGCAGTAGATCACTGCTGGATATTAAAAAAAAAAACAGCAGTTAGGGTTTCAAGCGAAAAAAAACAGCAGTTAGGGTTTCATTTTTTTTTTGGCTTGAAGGACTAAGCTTATTTGCAGGACTGTTTTTTTTGAGTCATTAATATTTCAGCAGTTAGGGTTTCAAGCAAATAAAAAAAAAAACAGCAGTTAGGGTTTCATATTTTTTTTTTGGCTTGAAGGACTAAGCTTATTTGCAGGACTGTTTTTTTTAGTCATTAATATTTCAGCAGATCTCAAAGATGGCAGCAGCTAGCCTCAGATTTGAGGATAGATTGGAAGGTGCCTCAAATTTTTTGCCCTGGAAAGTTAGGGTAATGTTCTTATTGGAAGAGAATGATCTCTGGGATATTGTCAAGGCTGATGTGACTTTGCCTACAGATCCGCAGGAATTGGCAGCTCACAAAAAGAAGGAAGTGAAGGCCAAGCGGATGATCTTGGATGCAGTGAAGGATCACCCGATTCCTCACATATCCGAGAAGACTAAGGCAAAGGAGATGTTCGATGCCCTGGTTAGCCTCTACCAGAGCGAGAACATAAACAGGAAGATGATATTGCGGAACAAACTCAGATCTATGGAGATGACCAGATCTGACACCGTTACCAGTTACTTGATGAAGATCACGCAGATTCGTGATCAACTGGCAGCAGTAGGGGAGAAGGTTGAAGACACAGAGTTGGTGAACGTGGCACTTAATGGTTTCTCAGCTTCATGGGAACCATTTGTCAAAGGCATTTGTGCTCGTGAGAACCTTCCCAAATTTGAGAAACTGTGGGATGATTTCATCCAGGAGGAGACTCGGATGGAGTCAAAGGCCAGCAAGAAAGGTGGTGACGATAACCTAGCTCTTTTTGGGCAAACCAAGAAGGGCAAAGGTAAAGGACCCAACAAGGGTAAGGTAAAGAATGAGGAGTCAACCTCACAGTCAGGGAAGAAGGACTTGAGCAAGATCAAGTGCTTCATTTGTCATAAGCACGGCCATTATGCATCACAATGTCCAGACAAGAAGGGCAAAGGGAAGCAACAGCAGATGCAGGTAGCAGCCTCTGCAGAAACTCAGATGAGTGAGTTTGCTGCCAAATTCGAGAAGGATTTCTCATTGGTCTCTTGCCTTTCTACCAACACAGTTCCAAGGAATGCTTGGTATGTGGATAGTGGGGCATCTCGGCACATGACATCAGCCCGACAATGTTTTACCAGTCTACAAGAGCAGGACTCAGGGGTTCAGGTTGAGCTTGGTGATGATACCAAATATCCAGTTGTAGGAATTGGTACCATTCCTTTTCGACTCCAGTCGAGGAACTCTTTAGACTTTGATGATGTTTTGTTTGTTCCAGGTCTCAGGAAGAACTTGCTTTCAGTTTCAGTTATGGAGGATAAGGGTTATGCAGTGGAGTTCAAGAACCAGCATGTCCTTATTAGACCAAAAGAATCTAGCCCAAAAACAACACAAGTAATAGGGGTTAGAGAAGGCAGTCTATACAGGTTGCAGGGTGAACCTGTTCGAGCCCTAGTTCACAGCAATAACAACTTGTGTGATTTGTGGCACAAGAGGATGGGGCACTTGCATCATAGAGCGTTGCCTATTCTGAGGGAGATAGTCACAGGTCTTCCAGAGTTCAAGCATTGAGCAACAAGGAGTATGCAGAGGGTGCACGCTTGGCAAGCATGCCAAGGTTGTTTTCCCAAACAACGAGCATAGGTCTAAGAAGATACTAGATCTAGTACATTCGGATGTTTGTGGACCGATGTCAGTAGCATCAATTTCAGGTAGCATGTACTATGTTTCCTTTATTGATGATTTCTCTCGCAAGACATGGATCTACTTTTTAAAGACCAAGGATGAAGTCTTTAGCAGGTTTCAGGAGTTCAAAGCTCTAGTTGAGAACCAGACAGAGAAGAAGATCAAGGTCTTGAGATCAGACAATGGGGGTGAATATACCTCCAAGGAGTTCGATGGTTTCTGCAAGCAGGCAGGAATCAAGAGGGAGCTGACTGTTCCATACAACCCACAGCAGAATGGGGTTGCAGAGCGAAAGAATCGATCCATCATAGGGGCTGCTAGGGCCATGATTCATGATCAGGGCTTGCCGATGTTTCTTTGGGCAGAAGCATGCAACACAACAGTCTACATCCAAAACAGGTGTCCTCACAGGATCTTGGAGGACAAGACACCAGAGGAGGCATTCATTGGTGTGAAACCAGAGGTGAGTCATTTCCGCATCTTTGGATGTCCAATTTATATCCATGTTCCGGTAGAGAAGAGGACCAAGTTGGAGCCCTCCAGTAGGAAGGGTTTATTTGTAGGATACAATGAGACTTCAAAAGCTTACAGGGTTTATATTCCAGAGAAGAGGAAGACAATAGTGAGCAGGGATGTAAAGTTTGAGGAGGACGTTGCATCCAGGAAGTCCCATGAGCCTATTCCAATGATAGAGAATGAGGAGCAAGAAGCTCCGAAGGTTGAGCCAGGGTCACCAAAGACACCAGTGGTTTCCAGTTCAGAACAACAACCTTCAGGTGAGGAGGTGGAGACATTAGCCCCTTCCAGTTCTATTAGGAGACCTCAATGGCTTACACAGACATTGAGGGATGCTGAGGAGTATGTTGAGGCTCCTAGCAACATGATTAGGGAGAGCAGACCTCCAAGGAAGTTTTCAAGCTACATGGCATTGATGAGTAACATCATAAATTCAGAGCCTACCAGTTTTCAGGAGGCAACAGACCAGCAGGTTTGGCGGGATGCCATGGTGGAGGAGTACACCTCCATCATGAAGAATGATGTTTGGGACATAGTGCCAAGACCGGAGGGGAAGTCAATTGTGAGTTCCAAGTGGCTCTACAAAATTAAGCATGCTGCAGATGGCAGCATCGAGAAGTTCAAGGCAAGGTTTGTGGCAAGAGGGTTCTCCCAGAAAGAGGGAGTGGACTATGAGGAGACTTTTGCTCCAGTCGCAGATACACTTCCATTAGAGCAGATTTGTCTTTAGCTTCATCTATGGGATGGCGGATTCATCAAATGGATGTGAAGACAACTTTCCTTAATGGGATCATTGAGGAAGAAGTGTACATAGAGCAGCCTCAGGGCTTTGAGGTAAGTGGGAAGGAGTCCCATGTTTGTAGGCTGAAGAAAGCCTTATATGGACTCAAACAGGCACCGAGAGCATGGTATTCCAGGATAGATGGATACTTGCAGAGTGTGGGCTTCGCCAAAAGTGATGCAGATCCTAATCTATATTACATATTTGTTGGGACTGATCTACTCATTTTGGTGCTATATGTAGATGACTTGTTTCTTACAGGTGCAGAGAAGCTCATTGCAGGGTGCAAAGCAGATATGGCAGCTGAGTTTGAGATGAAGGACATTGGCATGATGCATTACTTCTTGGGTTTGGAGGTTTGGCAGAGACCAGGGGAGATATTCCTTGGGCAAGGTAAGTATGCAATTGAGATCCTGAAGAGGTTTCGGATGGAGGACTGCAAACCTATGGCCACACCCATGATCACTAATCCGAAGAAGGTGACAACTTCAGATTCAGAATTGGTGGACCCTACGTTGTACAGTGCAGCTGATAGGATCCTTGATGTATTTGGTCAACACTCGACCAGATATATGTTTTGCAGTGAACACCTTGAGTCAGTTCATGGTGGAGCCAAGGCAGGAGCATTGGGTAGCAACAAAACATGTGCTCAGATACTTAAGGGGCACGGTGGAGTATGGTCTAAGATATCTTGGAGATGGTGAAGTGAGGTTGCAGGGGTATACAGACTCAGATTGGGCAGGCAATGTAGCAGACAGGAAGAGCACCTCAGGGTGCTGCTTTAGCTTGGGATCAAGCATGATATCCTGGTTCAGCAAGAAGCAGACTTCTGTGGCACTTAGCTCAACAGAGGCCGAATACATGGCAGCCAGTATTGCTAGTTGTGAGGCCATTTGGCTTCGCAAGTTGCTTACAATATTGATTGATCAGGAGTTGGATCCCACGGTGATATACTGTGATAATCAGAGTTGTATCAAACTCTCTGAGAATCCAGTATTTCATGACAAGTCCAAACACATAGACATCAAATATCACTTCATACGAGACAAGATTCAGAAGGGAGCCGTAAAGCTCCAGTATATTTCCACAGATCAGCAGGTAGCTGATATTCTGACCAAGCCCTTAGTGAAAGGGAAGTTTGAAGCATTCAGAGACAAACTTGGATTGGTGCAGAATTCCTTCCTCGCTAAGAGGGAGTGTTGAGAAATGTAGCTCGGACAGGAACTTCTTGCACAGGCTTCAAGTATGAACGTGCTAGAAGTGGTTCGAGACATTTCTAATTCTATTCTATTTTGATATTCACTTAAGTGATTTTCTATTTTTAACCTTACATCTCAATATGAGATGAGATCTAATCTTAGGGTTAGAAAGATTAGGGTTACCTTTTTCAAGGATAAAAGGAGAAGATCAAGAGTGTTTTAGACACACAGAAAAGAATGGGAGGAGAACAGATTGCAGAAGGAAAACTACAAGCTTAGGAGGAGAAGAACAGTGATTGCTGGCTAGAAAAGCAGCAAGAGAGCAGAAGTGTTCTGCTGTAGCTGTAGCCTCTTTTATTTGTAATATTTCAGGTTCAGAAATATATTTAACTTCTGCTGTTCACGCTGTTTATTTTTCCAGCCATCTGTGTGACTGTTGCATGTTTGAATAAATTATTCTCAGATCTGATTTATTTTAAAATAACATAGGACAGCAGTTATCTAGGGCTGGAAAATTTACAAGTGATTTGATTTTAAACTGAGCACATAGTTCTTTATGTGTCATGCGTATTGATGTTGCTAAATCCGCGCCATTATAATTCTAGCTATTTGTCTTTTGTTTCTTTTTGCACTTTGTACATGCGTATTGATTTTGCTAAATCTGCGCCATTATAATTCTAGCTATTTGTCTTTTGTTTCTTTTTGCACTCTGTACACCCCTCATTCCCTTAAGTAGCTAGTTAGAATTCAAAGGAACTGACCTATTTTGGAGGTTGATGCACGAATAACCACTTCTTCGTGATCTACTAATCTTGGTCAAATCTTAGGGCGCAAATTAATCCTTAGGCAGATTTCAGACCAACAATTTTTGGCACACCCAAGCTCACCATCCTGATAGATTAGAGATTTGGTGATACTCTGCTCTAATAGATCATTTCCCAAATCACCTAGCGACTCCGTTTAAATAGAAACCCATATATATATTGAGCCACAAGCGAACCCTAGAAATTTAGCTGCTCTATTGTTTTCTAAACTACTTGATCACAAGGCAAGCAACTAGAAGGTTGGACGAACCAGTAGAATTTCTAGAGTTACCTCCACTTGTATTCAGAAGATAAGATTCTATTCGATCTTCCATATCATTATCCTCTTCAAGTCTTTTAGAAGATCAAGACTACATAGACCCCACATCCTTAATATCTTCAGATATATCATCACCAATGGCTAATAATCAAAACCCACAAAATTTTCCAAACTAGAATAATACAGGACCTCTTGAACTGATTCATCAAAATCCCATCCCTCAGGCAGCATTAAAAGCATTACCAACATATGATGGTATTGGAAAGACTGCATATGAGCATTTCCAGGATGTGGCTTCATTAGCTACTATACATTGTATCCAAGAGGAGGATGTTATGATAAGGCTGTTGGTAATATCATTAAAAGGGAAGGTGTTGTACTGGTACCGAACCTTGCCGGATGCAGCATAAGTTTATGGGCACAGCTTGCTGGCAGGTTAGTACAAGAGTTTAATGAACAAACAGATCCATTCTCACTGCTAACACAATTCACTGTAATACAAGGACATCCACAGGAGGAAATAATGGACTTCAATATCAGATTTAGCTGTACATGGAAAAGAGTGCCTCAAAGTCTTAGGCCAACTGATGAACAAGCAATGTATTTTACCTAAGGGCTTTTAATTCAGATCTAGGCATGGCGATAAGGCAGTCCAATGTATTGACATTCCCGGAAATTTTTCAAGCAGCATTAAGGGCAGAAAAAGACTTGATTGCTATAGGCAGACTTCCTCCTAAGACTATAATGCCAATCTTCCCAGAAATCTCCCAACAACAGACACAAGCCCCTGTTGCAAATACTTATTTTCCAGCTGTAACCCCAACCATCATTTTCCCAACATTGCTATATCCAACAACTCAAACATTACCGACACCTCCTAGTCCTACTATACCTGCATTACCAACCCCTGACCCCCAAATGGCTGCCTTGCAAGAAATAATAACGGCTATGAAGAACTTGACGAATGAGGTTACTACTATAAGGAGGAGAGAAGCTGAAAGAAACTTTCAACCCAAAAGATATCCATATGTGATGAAAGATCAAGCAACCTCCACTAGTAAAACCACTGAGAAATCTCACAGTATACAACAATCAAGAAAGTGAGCCCTCTACTTCAACTTTGAAGCAAATTATTGGTGTTCAACCTATAATGATCTCCATGGTGAAAGTTCTTGTATGTTGCACCAACATCACATACCAAAGATTGCAATTGAGAAAGCAGAAAGAGCTCAAAAAGGGCAAATAAATATGCTATGAGAAGCTGATCACAACTTAATGATGCCATCGATTGACCAGGTGTCAATTTTAACGAGATCAGGAAAAAAACCATTGCAAGTAGATCCTAAGAAGCTAGATCCCTTTAAGGTGCCTTCTGAGCAAACAAATCAGCCAAAAAAAGATACCTCTCGATCTACTCACAAATTAAACCAACATCCAATTCAAAAGCCAGCTCAAGAACAACAAAAGTTAATAAAAGAAGCTGAGGCACGAAAGCAAGCTAGAGGTAAGCTCTAGTATCCTTTTGTCACCAGGCGACAAAGACTTGAAGCAGCTCATGAGTACCAAACAAGATTCAATGAACCTGGAAAGGAGCAAATGAAATAATCTGAATCTCATAGCTTCAATATAGTTGATGAGTTGAAGGAAACACCTTCAAAAGCTAGCATGTATGATGCTCTGATGATTCCGGGGCAAAGTGACTTACTGTAGGCATCATTAAATTCTATCAAACATGAAGGACAACACCAACCGGAACTCAATTTGGCTCAGGGAAACCCCACTCCAGGAGCAGGAAAACATAGGCCACCACCATTCTACTTGTCCTTATGCATAGAAGGTTAGGTGTTGCACAACTGTATGATTGATTCTGGGGCAGCAACGACAGTAATGCCCAAGGCTGTGTGTGAGACAATGGGCATGGAATATACCTGAAGTAGTCTTGATGTGTTGCAATTGGATGGTACTCTGATAAAAACTGTGGGAGTAATTAAAGATATACCTATGGTGCTGGATAGAATGCCCCAAATAACAGTTATTCAGGAGGTGGTGGTGGTAGATTTAGAGCCTTATTTTGGAATGTGCCTTTCCAGGGAGTTTACAGCTAAATTGGGTGGATATCTGTCTTTAGATTATTCATATATGGAGATACCATGCAAGAATAGAAGAGTGAAGATCTATGCTGAGAAGCCATCCACTTATCACATAGAGAAGATTGAAGAAGAGAATCAACAAGCTAATACAGTTGGCATGATTAATGAAGAAATTGATATGATGGAAGATATTATGGATGAATTGCAAATAGAAGATCAGTTCTCACTAAAATATTTCAATGCCATGATGAAATTGGGATTGGTACATATTCAATTACAAATCCAGAAGAAAAGAAAACCTTGGCTATGACAAATCAAGATCTGCAGCAAGACACAATGTGGAAGCTCAACTTTGATGGAGCAAGGTGCAAGAATGGCGCTAGAGCAGGCATAGTATTAATCCTGTCCACTGGAGCAAAGAAAGGATTCTCATACAGGCTAACTTGGAGCTGCTCAAATAATGTGGCAGAATATGAAGCCCTTTGCCTTGGCCTCAAGAAAGCTGAGAAAATGGGAACTAAGCAATTATTTATTCATGGGGATTCAGAACTGATTTTCAACCAGGTTACAGAGAGGTGCAATAGTAAACGACATTACCTCAGAGCTTATTGAAACAGAGTGTGGGATCTATTTGAAAGATTTGAAGCGCTTAACATAAAAGCAGTTCCCAGGGAGCAGAATGCTCATGCTGATACATTGGCTTCTAATGGAGGTAACTTTTGTCTGGTGTCTAATACAATACGTAAATCTAGGATAGTTAATCTAGTGTGTAGACCACCAGTGCCAGATAAAGACACTTTTTGGCAAATATTTGACAATGATGAATAAATAGTTGATTTTGTGATACAAGAAATGAACTCTGCTAATGAAAATAGTAGGCCACTAGAAAATGAAGACGAAGGTGATTTAATTCATTTGAAAAATAATCATATCCCAAAAGGATTATTCACTCTTGAAAGTCTATTTGATAGTAGTGATCAACCAACTTCCCACAAGATGAAAATTGATGAACGGGTACACAAAGAAATCCAGATTGAACCAAGTAAACACCTTAAGGTTGGAATGCAATGCTTTGAAGATGAAATTTAACAAATTTTGAACCTATGCAATGAATTCAATGATATTATTGCATTGAGTTATTATGATCTTAATGTATAAAACAAAGATACCATTCAACACACAATTGAGCTCATGCCGGATACTAACCCTTTTTGGCAAAGGCAAAGGCTTGTCAATCCAAAGATAGAAGTGTTGATGAAACAGGAATTGCTGAAGCTTTAAAATGCTAAAATTATCTACCCGATCAAACATTCCACATCGGTAGCTAATTTGGTGCCAGTAAAAAAAAACAATATTCGCCTTTGTGTGGACTTCTAGAATTTTTATAAGGCCTCATTAAAGGACCATTATCCTTTACCCCAAATTGACCAAATTTTTCACACAATAGTTGGAGCAAAGAAGTTCTCTTTGCTAGATGAAATTTCTGGCTTTAATCAAGCTTGGGTCTGAGATGAAGACCGGTATAAGACCACATTCACCACCAAGTGGAGGACTTTTGCTTATCATCGAATGCCCTGTGGTTTGTCTAATGCTAGGGCAACCTTTCAGAGAGCAATGGATTTAGCATTTGGAGAGTTAGTGAATAAGATAATAGTGATTTATTTGGATAATATAACAATTTTTTCTCATAAAAAAGAGAAACGTGTCGGACATCTCATATTGGTGTTCCAAAGGTGCAGAGAATTTGGGGTGTCATTGAATCCAAAGAAATCGATCTTTGCTATTCAAGAAGGGAAATTGCTAGGGCACGTTGTGTCAGAAAAAGGTCTAGAAATTGATCCAGACAGGGTAAAAGTCATACTAACACTCCCATTGCTTGTGAATAAGAAGCGCTTGCAATCATTCTTTGGACAGATAAACTTCGTTCGAAAATTCATATCAGACTTAACTCAAATTGTCAAACCAATGACCAAGATGTTGAAGAAGCAAGCAAATTTTACATGGACGGATGATAGAAAAACTGCTTTCAAAAATATAAAGGAGGCTATCGCCAAAGCTCCGGTGCTAGCTAACCCATACTATGCCAAAGATTTTATTCTCTATGTATTCGGGTCAGAAGGAAGCTATGCAGTTGTACTCACTCAAAAGAATGAGGAAAATGATGAGTGACCTATTGCTTTCCTAAACCAAACATTGCATGACCATGAGGAATGCTACAATTTTATAGAAAAGCAAGTCTATGCTCTGATGAAATCATTAAAAAAATTTATGCACTTTATATCACAAAGTAAAACAACGGTGTATGTAGTACATGCGGATGTCCAAAATTTTATAATTCAAGGAGAATTGGGTGATAAACGGGTTGGATGGGTTACAAAGATTCAAGAGTATGATATTGAGATCAAACCGACTAGGCTTGTAAGAGGGAAAACATTGTGTCAGGAACTAGTAGAGTCAACATTACAAAATGTTAACATGTTATTGGAAAAGAGGGAAAACATTGTGTCAGGAACTAGTAGAGTCAACATTACAAAATGTTAACATGTTATTGGAAGAGTAGTAAAGTTCCCGTCCAGAAAGTATATCAATAGGTCAAGACACCTGGTTTGAGCAGTTGATGCATTTCTTCAAATCCGATAGTGTCCAGACGGTTTTATAACCTCTCAAAGACACAGGTATAGATTGCAGGTGATGAATTATGCAGTAATTGATGGCATTTTATATCAAAAAAAATTTGATGGTGTGTTGTTGATATGTTTACATTCAGATAAAGTAGAAGTCTTAAATGAGTTCCACGCTGGTTTCTCAGGTGGGCATTATTCTAGACAAACTACAACAACTAAAATTCTTAGAGTTGGATACTATTGACCTACACTTTTTTTTGATGCATTTAAAATGGCCAAATCATGCGATAAATGCAAAAGTTTTATGGGTAGAAATAAACATTCAGCCATGCCTCTCTAGCCAATAATTGTGGAAGAGCCCTTTTAGCAATGGGTCTTAGATTTTATTGGGGTAATTAATCCCAATTCGTCCGCCAGACATAAATTCATATTGACGGCAACCGACTACTTCACCAGGTGGTCTAAAACTAAAGCTACCAAGCATGCAGGCCAAGATACTGTTATTCAATTCTTAGAAAAAGAAGAAGAAGAAGAAGAAGATGAAGAAGAAGAGGTATTAGAGAAACTCATCACAAGATTTGGGATCCCAGCCACGATAATGTCAGACAATGGCAGATCATTTATTGGGGCAAAGACCATGGATTTCACGAGGAAATATGGCACCTATTGGAATGCATCTTCAAACTATTATCCACAGGGCAATGGATTGGCAGAATCCACGAACAAAAAATTGATGAAGATAATTAAACGAAGCATTGATAATCCAAGAAGTTGGCATTTATTGCTTAATCAAGCACTTTGGGTTGATAGGATAACAGTTAAGAAGGCATTAAAAACTTTGCCATATGCTTTAGTGTACGGAAAAGAAGCAATATTGCCTATCAACTTGGAATTGTTGGCCTTAAAATTCATTAATTAGATGGAATTAGAAGATGTGCAGCCAATAGAGAAAAGGATGGTAGAGTTAATGCTACTAGAGGAGAAGCAAGAAAAGGCTTACAAAAATTTCCAGCACCATCAAACAATTGTCAAACAGTGGTTTGATAAAAATGTGGCTCCAAAATCATTTAGGAAAGGAGATCTGGTACTTAAGTGGGATGTGGGCCGAGCCAAACCAGGGGGGCATGATAAACTAGAATTCTTGTGGTTTGGGCCGTATTTAGTAGCACAAAAAAGGGATTTAAACGTATTTGAGCTGCAAGACTTGCAAGGTCGCGTTTTACCTATACCGGTAACTGTCCAACATTTAAAGCACTATGCATACATAAGCGTGTCACTTACTTGTACATATGTATATAGTTACACGTGTAAATATATGTATAGAAAAATGTAAGCTGTCAGAATTGCATACAGTGGAAATCCCTAAGTGGCTTGTGAAATACCCATCAACTGGCAAGATTTAAAATTACTATGACATCATTGGCTCGCGGCTTGCATGCACCGTAATTTGCTATAGAAGCTTGAAGTTAATACCTGCAATTATGAGGAAAGGTACCCAGATATGTGAAATTCTCGACATGCAATTAATAACGGTCAGGTGTAAAGTGCTTCTTCATTGCTCTATAAAAGCAATTGAAAGCAAACGCTATGCAGTCTGAGCAAACGATTTCCCAGAGAGCAAAAGACCCAAGCAGTCTGTCGAGAAGATTTGTTGCATAACGTAGTCAATTCAGTCTGTAGAATGGGTCGAGCAAAGAAAAGCGAAAAGGTGCAAAGTCTACCAAGGAGCTCTAGGATAAATTGGCTGGTATTCACGACCCCACTTTGACAATTAAGTGAAAATTGAAAAATTTCAAAGAAATTGTAGAAGAGAAAGGAAGAAGACTCAGTAAACTACCCAAACTCCACTCCATGGAATTCATTGTTGTTGCGCTACATGCCTAGGCCTATTCATCCATGCCCGAAGCTGGTGAAAGCAATTGCGCAATTTTACGACCCAGATATAGCAACAATGCGCAATTCAAAGCAAGAGAAGTTGCTTACAATAACAAATGAAGAAATCACTAGGGCTTTCGCAGCAAGGGCTGTACCAGAGTTCAAGCCAAAAACGATAGATATAGACGAACAAAGGGACTTTCTCACCAAGCCAACTTTTAAAAATTGGTTGGCAAATTTGTTGGGACCACTCTCGAGCGATTATACAGAGAGAACTGTAAAGCTAGCAAATTTTAATGGTGTAATGCAAATGGTTTAATGCAAATGGTTTTCTCTATGCTGACTATAATTTTGGGGCTAGAAACAGATGTCGTATATCCGTATTAGCTGTCGTTAGCCTATGTGGTCACTAACGTGCATAACTACACTACAACTAGCGCACATCCTCCTGTTTCTAGACTGGGCTAAAGTTTTGAGTGACAAAATGCGTAGCCAATTGGTGGCATTCAAACTGGCCAAAGTGAAGAGTTTGCTTATCCATCTTACTTGGCCTAGTTAGTTTTATTCAACATGCCCCCAAACTTGCATGGCCTTGAGCTACAACAATGGGACTGTTGTCACATTTTGCACGGGGTGCAATGTTTTCAATTTTTGTAAGAGAGCTGCTCTTCCTTCTCCCCCCTTTCTCTCTCTTCCCTACATTCTCATTCTTCTCAAAATTGACAGCAGTTGCCCTGAAAAATGGCTAAGTGTCAGGGCATGTTGAGGTGTTCGGGCTTTTGCCGGCCATAAACAGGGGTGATAAAATGGACAAAATGAGCTCTGGATATTTTATTATTGTAGACCTTCTCGCCAGCTTTCCAACGATATATTATAATAGGCGATCGGGTCAGCGGATCAAAAGTTATGGCCCCGGGAAGCTGAACCAGGAAACCCAGTTTTTTGTGCGAAGTGCGTACTTCGCCCAGTTTTGGTGCGAAGTGCGTACTTCGCCCAGTTTTGGTGCGAAGTCCGACTTCGCCCCTCTTTCTGGGCGCACCTTGTAGCAGGCTGGCAGAAAAACGACTAAGTGCTGGAGCGAAGTCCGAACGGCGGTGAGAATCAGCAAGTGCCGGTGCGCAACCCGACTTCGCAGCGAAGTCGGACTGCGCCCTTTGACCGGTGCGCAGTAGGGAAATAGTGCTACCCGACTGCGCTGTTTTTCACCTATGCTACCCGATTGTGCTCTAATCCCGGGCGAAGTTGGATAGACTGCCTTGCAAGGCAGACACGTGTCAAGCATTATCATCCGACAAGTGTCCAACTTTGGGATCCGAGCCAAGACATGCCGAGCAAAAGGACAAGCATGGGCCGCACTACTTATGCCAGCTGCCTCATTTAAGACTGACGTGAGTTTCCACCTGCCTCAGCTACCCGCATTCCTGTCAATTTAAAGTTCTTCCCAACGCGCCGCCATGTAGCTGTCCAGCTTCCAGGGAGACCATGCCGAGAGTACAGTCCAGCCCGACAGAAGTCAGCATCAGCAGTTCCGCGGCTGCTTTTGTCAGCTAATGTTTGACTGGGACTTTGTGCCCACTAATGTAACGGGGGGAACTTTGGGCTATAAGTACCCACCTCGTTTTCATTGTAAAGTGGTGGAAAGGGGAATGTCTGGTAGGGAACTACTGTGCTTATTGTAACCGTGCTTCTGCCTATGAATATAATCTGTATGCCTGGTTCTGTTCTGCTGTCTTTATTCTTTTATGCTGTCTTTCATTATATGCCTTAAGCTAACCTGTCACGGCTTGTTGATTCATTTCAGCATTTGGTGAGCAGGTCCCTCTAGCATTGCTTGTTTAAAGCACCCTCTGTATTTCATTAATTTAAAGCATACATAGAATGGATGTAGTAGCAGTTCCATCAGTTATGTGTTTTGTTGCTGGCCCGTATCTGGTGACTGATGCGATCCCGTACTGTTAGTTCCTTGTAGGGAATGTCTGTTAGGGAGCCATTGAGCTATGCGGTTAAATTCTCTACATAAACACATATACCTGGATCTGATATCTCTAAGTCTGCTTTCTACTCATGTTAGTGTATGTATCTGGTAAACCGGTGCATTGCCATGCTGTTAGTTCCTTGTAGGGAATGTTTGCTAGGGGATCATTGGAGCTGTGCATACACTGCATGAGTATCGGAAGTACACATAGTTTTTGCAGTTCCTATCATGCTCTATGTTTATAATGCAGTAAGTAGCGGTAATTAGTGTGTTCCCGTACTGTTAGTTCCCCCCACCAACCACCAACCTCTGGACATATTTGTATTTTCTTTCTGTATATTTATCTCTTTCTGTACATTTATCCCTTTCCTGTACTCTTAGCTTAAATCAGACCCCCCCCCAAAAGGAGCCGGCCTTCTCCGGAGATTGGCTCGGAAGGCATCTCTTCCTTCCGGCCTTTCAATGTTGGTCCGCGGGTCCAGGGCGCAATAACGACAAATCCTTTCCTCGTGGCGGATTCGTGACCAACAGGGACAAAGAAGGGTAGATGCGCCATGTAGTAGATTGGACTCATGCCCTTAGAGAAAGCACATCATATATGCAGTTCAACAAAAGATGTTTGGGCCCCGCACTTGTCGATGTTTTTGGGCATTGCCCACTCCTTAGCTCAGAAGCTCTGGATAGGCTAAGAGGCAAGAAGCAGGAGTTAGGCGATTGGTATTTTTTGAAGGCAGGCACAATAATAAGAATATATAGGTTCTTGGGCACCCCATATTTTCTTTTGTATTATGTTACAAACTGGGTATTTGGCTTGGAATTCTGTAGACAGATTGACGAAGTGGAGAAGCATTATGGGGTCGAAGTTAAGAAGACTGTCATCTTCAGCCTTCCTGTCAAGTTTGAGAATATAATAATGACAAAGAGGGGGCAATCCAAAGTTTTGGACAAAACGCCTGGTGCGCTTCAGCTGACAATAGTGCCTCACAGATGGCATTATGACCCAAAAGACATATTCAAGGCTAAGCTAGCAGCTTTGTATAACAAGTCTCCTCCATTTGATGCAGTAGACCCGATAATTGAAGAAAGGGTAAAGATGATTGCTCGCCCAAAGGTTAAGAAGGTAGTTGCAGAAATGAGGCCGGACGATTATTAGATCGAAATACACAGATAGGACATAGCCAAGATTTCAAAAGTAGACACACTTCGGGCCCTCCACATTGAAGCAGATACACTATTTTTGCAAGGCCATAAAGCAGATAGAAAGCTTGAAGCTGCTGAGAAAAAGATTGAAGCCTTGGAAAGTTGAACAGAGAAAATATAGAGCAAGAGGCTTTTAAACAGGAAATTCAAGATTTGAAGTAGATCATTGAGAATTCCCCTTCTGAGGAGTAGTTGCAGCATAAGGATGAGAGATTCCGAAGCTTGGAAGAAAAGCTACAAACTGCCAATAGCGAAAAGTAAGAGCAAGATACATTGTTGTAGGAGCTAAAATACAAGCTACAACAACAAGAGGAAGATTTTGCTACCGTTCAATCAAAGTTAAAACAAGAAAAGGAAAATCCTCATGGCTAGGAAATATCTAAAGACTTGCTCAAACAAATCAGAGGCCAATATTGGAAAAAAATCAAAGTGGCTACCTTGCAAGCTTTTCATCCCTTTGTCAAGAAAATAAAAGATGTTGCCAAGGTGACCCAAGAGGCGAAAAGAGATTTTGCCAAAGGTAGAAAATATTTAATGCGAGACGAATACTAAAGAATAGAGAAAAACATCCCCATCTAGAAGGACAAACCGAAAGATATCTAGATGAATGCAAATTTGGAATTCATCAAGTTGATCTGGGAAGTGAGGTGATTCACGAAGGAGAAGAGGTGCTCAACGCTCTCAGAAAAAGCACTGACAAAATGAGCAAGGCTGATCAAAAAATTAAAGCACTCGGTTCTCTAGGGTTCTGGTATGAAAAGGTACACAGGAGCAGATCAGCCAATTATTGGATCGGCGGCTCAGGGATGAGAGTGAAATCAACTCGCTACGTAACCACTAGTGATAGAGTAGGTCTTCACTCTATTTCACAAGCTCCCCTATCTTTTGGCCAAATCTGAAGAAATTGCCAGACGATATAGCGATCCCTCTTATGAGCACTACTATGAATTGCAAGACATCCTTTACAATCTCAGAGGGATTCTTGTGCCTCTCCTAGATACATGGAATAAGATGTGCCGGTTGTTTCAGATCGCAAAGCCCCTGATAGCGCAAACAATGACACAAGGCAAATCATCAAGAACGTCCTTAGGAGAAAGGCCTAAACAATCAAGTGAGCAAGTTCATTCTTCGGAAACAAGGGATGTATAATAAGCTTTCATTTGTATAGTTTTCAGCTTTTTGTATCTGTTTAATTCTTTTTTGACTCCATAACCCAATGGACAAGACAGGGATGATTATTTAAGAACAGAGAATGACACGAGTAAAACTAACAAATGATGCCAAAAATATGTCATGAGACACTTTGTCTTAAGCATGACATGAGCCAAGTGCAGAATGGTAGAGCTGAATAAACATCAGATAAAGCATGTGAGCATTTACTTCTCACAAATTCAGGATTGGTTGAAAAAAGCGCCCGATCAAAGGCACGATTGTGCAATTATGATAGAAATGTCAACTGGCATAGTCAAAGCTCGATGCTTTGTTCTATATAAAGCCTTCCTTGCTTCTAAAATTAAAAGAAGTGCTCTTTAGTTTGAGAATGAGTCTGAAAGCAGAAGTGAAGATCTGCATGGCTGTGATAGACATAAGAGGTTCCTACTCAACTGCATGAAAAAGAGAAAGGAACAGAAAAATGGTAAATTTTGGCCTACAAGCATCTGGAATATTTGCCTAAGGCACCTTGCCTGGACCTGAAACAACTTTTAGCTGTAGCGGAGTATTCTCATGGTAGTACAATTTGTGGGGATGTTCCATATTCCAAGTATTCCTTTATACCGTCTCTCCCTCTTTCCTTCCTGTTCTTTTCATAGTGTATTTTCCTCGTATATTCACTTGTAAATTGTGCCACAAACTCCTTCATTTGTGTTTTCATCTTCCCCTTATTTGCCTGTTTCTCTGTATAAGTATTTCGTATAATATTATGTCCCTTATCCTCAGTCATCCCTTGCACGACATGGCTTTTCCCCCTTTTTGCACGAGTTTTTCTCCCTTCTACACAAATTTCCCCCCTCTTTGTATACATTTCTCTTCATCGTCTCATCTCTTTCAGTTTGTCATAATGCATATCCCTTTCTTTTCCTTCGGCAAATACCGAATGTACTACCTTCCCCTTTTCCCTCTCCTTGATTGGCCTATCTTCTAGTTCTTTTTGGCTCTTCTCCATCACAAGTTTCATAAGTTAGAAGGAAGACTGTTTGAGTCCATTTCCACAAATGGAAATTCCCTTGTGAGTTGCCAATAATGTAGGTAATTTTCATGATCATCCACATCCATCTCCTTGCGAGATAATCGGATAGCGGCATCAACATTGAATCTTAGAAAATCGGCTAAGTATGGATGTTATCGGACTTTTGAAGTAGTTGATGTCAGCAGAGGGGGATTAAAAGTCCGTCGCCCCAGTAGCCAAGAAGCATTGCAAAATTGACTAAGTATAGAAGCTGCCTGGAATTTTGTACTGTTGATGTTAGAAGCAAGGGACCAAAAGCCCGTCGCTCGGTAGCTATAAAGGAGCAAATTTGTTTAAGTATAAAAGTTGTTGGACTTTTGAAGCAGCTGTTATTAGCAGATGGGGACCAAACACTCATCGCCCAACAACCAATAGAATTGCCTAAGTATAGAAGCCACTAGAGATCTTGTACCAGTGACGTCAACAGAGGGGGACTAAAAGTCCGTCGCTCGACAGCTAAGCAGCATTGCAAAATTGACTAAGTATGGAAATCGCCGAGGATTTTGTACCGCTAATGTCAGTAGTGAGGGACCAAAATCCTGTTGCCCAGCAGATGCAGCATTGCAAAATTGACCATGTATAGAAGCTGTCGGAGATTTTGTACCACTGATGTCAGTAATGAGGGACCAAAATCCCATCGCCCGACAACTATGCAGCATTGCAAAATTGACCAAGTATAGAAGCCGTCGGAGATTGTGTAGCTGATGTCCGCAACGAGGGACCTGTTGGTTAAGAATCTGCCATGAGGAAAGGATTTGGTACAATGCGCCCCAGATTCGCCCACCAGATTGAAAGGCCGGAAGGAAGGAATGCCTTCCGTGCCAATCTCCGGAGAAGGCCGGCTTCTTGTGGGTTTTTAGTGTTTTAAGCTAAGAGTGCAGGGAAAGAGATAAAAGTGCGGAAAGAGAATCCAAATGTGATTGGAGTTGGGTGGGGGGAATAAGCAGCACGACAACGATCAATCACCACTACTAACAACAATTAAACACAAAACACACCATAGAAACTACAACTATCATTCATCCTATGTATCCTCTATCTATGCATTCCAAGAATACTTAATCACCAAATACTGGAGTCCAGAGTTCAGTACAACAGTAAGCAATGAAATAAGAAACATGAGGCAGAAATGACAAGGAGAGGCAGCATACAAAATGAAGACAGTAAGCAGAGCCAAGTATGTGTCTTGTATTTAGAAGCAAACGCACAGCTACAATGGTTCCCTAGCAGTATATTCCCCTTCCACCCCTTTACAATGAAATGATGTGGCTATTTATAGCCCAAGTTCCCCCCGATTACAATTACGGGCACAAAGTCCCAGACTGGACAATAGCTGACAAAAGCGGCAAAGGAGTTGCTGATGCTGACTTCTGTCGGCGAGGACTGTACTTGCAGCAAGGTCTCCCTGAAAGCTGTACAGCTACGTGGCAGCGCGTTGGGTGAAACTTCTAATCAGCGGGAATGCGGGTAGCTGCGGTAGATGAAACTTCACATCAGCTTAAATAGGGGCAGCTGGCGTAGGCAGTGCGGTCCATGCTTGTCCTTGTTCCCGTCATATCTTGGTCCGAATCCCGAGGCTGGACACTTGTCAGATTCTGGTGAGTGACACGTGTCTGCCTTGAAAGGCAGTTTGTCCAACTTCGCCCGGGATCAGAGCGCTGTCGGGTAGCGTAGGTGGGAAACAACGCAGTTGGGGAGGCCTCCGTGCCTTAGCCAATTTCTGGGCTTCTGATGGATCTTGCCCAACTGCGCACCGGTCAGAGGGCGCACCCCGACTTCGCTGCGAAGTCGGGTTGCGCACCGGTACTCAAGCTGTTTTGGCCGCTGTTCGGACTGCGCACTGTTAGGGGAGCGCACCCCGACTTCGCTGCGAAGTCGGGTTGCGCTCCGACACTTAGCCAAATTCTGCTTATCCCGTGCTCGCTGCGCACTTCGCATTCCCTAGTGCGCTCCAACTTGAGGGCGCACCCCGACTTCGCTGCGAAGTCGGGTTGCGCCCTGACACTTAGAATTTTTCAGGGAACACTTGCTCAGTTTTGGGAACTTGACTGGGGGAAGTACAAGGGAAAAAAAGGGAGGAATGAAACTGCAGGAAAGGGAGAAAGGGAAAAATGGAGAAAGGGAAGAAAGAGGAGGGAAGGAAGAGCAGCCTACTTACAAAATCTGAAAACATGGCACCCCGTGCAAAATGTGGCAACATTCCTGGCGGCTCGCGGGGTGTCGAGCTCGCCTCGACGCAAAGAACCAGGCCTTCATCCTTTGGGCGCAGAGGAACTTCCTTCCCCTGCTTTTCGCTGCTCGACGGCTTCCTTCCGGCAACTGTTCTTCTTCAGGTTCACTTTCGGCAGTTGCCTCTCCTGTTTCTCCTCCCGAACTTGAAGGTTCTTCACTGTCGGCCTCCCGCTCGCGGATGCGTTCATATGCAGCCTTGGCTTGGTCCCAGATCGTCGCTTGGAAGGGCCCTAGGTCGCTGACCTCTCTTAGTGCTGCGTGGAATGCAACGACTGCGTGCAGGTCGATGGTGTTATATCTTTTTCCCAACTCCTTTAGGGAGGAGTTGATTTTGCAGTATTTTGACACCATCTGGGTGACCTGAGCTTCCTGGATTGGCTCCGCCCAGCCTATCAATTTCTGCTGTGTCCGCCTCAAAAGACAGCCAATTCTGCTTTACCTGCTCAAGGGTCAGAAACTCGCCATCCTTGACGAAGCTCGGGCACCCGTGTTCGGACAGAGTGTGAAAGGGGGCCAGGCAAATGCTCATTTCATGTTCTAATGCGTCCAACATCTTCCTGGCAGTTCTTATCTTCTCTGTCTTATCAAAATAAACATGCAAGGTTACCCTTGCATCTGCCCACTCGAGGCAAGTTGGGAGTTGGGAAAAACGGGAAAATGGAGGCCTTTGCGCTCATACTCCTCAAGTTTCATAGCCAGGTCTAGCCATTGCCTCGCCTGGTGTTCGGCCTCCTCTACCACAGGCTTTCCCTGGGCAGATATTTCTTCGATCCTGGACGCGAAATCCAGGACCGATACGGACTTAACAATGTTGGGCTTGCATCCCTGCAGCAGACCAGCCCGCATCTCCTTAACTTTATTCTTTGAAAAGGCCGCCGTCTGTGATGTTTTCTCTGCAAGCTGCGACTGAGCCTGTTTCAACGAATCCTGGAGCTGAGAAACCTGCTCCAGCGCTGCCTTCTTCTCCTCTGACAGCTGCTCGGCTGTCTGTTTCTGCGCTGCGACCTCCTGCTGAGAGGCGGCCAGCTGGGCTTTTAGCTCGTCTATCTCCTAGCTGCGCGGTGGCCCTAGCCAGATCTTCTTCTAGCTGTCTTGCGCTATTCTGCAGCTGAAACAGCGCCTCCTGGGTCTCAAGCCGCTTGACAAGGAGATTATCGGTTCTACGACGAATACCATTGATCTCGTATTCCTCGTTGATGTCATCAAAGCTTTTCTCCTTCCTTTGGTGCTCATAGTCCGCCTCGGTCATTTCCCGGAGAGGCTTCTTTACTTTCGGGATCAACTTCTCAGTTGTCAGCACTCTCCTGTCCAAGTCGAACTTGGTGCGCTTTACCGGGGCAGCTATCTCTTCGGCCCTCCTCCGTTTGACGCCCTGGAGAAAGGAGGCGGAACATCCTGCGGCCTTTGCTGCCAAAGGCTGGTCATCCGCGCTCTGCAGCTGTTCGCCCATGAAGTCCAGGTCTTCCAGCATCGGGTCTTGCTGCGGCATCCTTCCTGCAAACAGCGAAGCGGGAGGTATTCCAGAAGGAGTGGCCGCTTTTAAGGGCGACCGGGTCCTAGGGGAAGCGAGCGGCTGAGTGGACGGTGTTGGTGGGGTTTTGAACAGATGAGGTGAGGAGCACGGCGATGTATGTGCAGCTTCAACACTGGCCGCGGGCGAGGGTTCCAGGGTTTGGCTGAGAGACTGGAAGGCGTTAGGGTCCTGGGCGAACTGGTCGAAAGAATGGGGGCTGCTGGATGGTTGGACAGTCTGGGAAGAAGAAGACGCAGCTACGGCTTGCCCTGATGAAATGGGGGACGGCGTTATGGCAGGGCCGACTGGGACTTGGGGGAGCGGGGAAGTGGACGTACCTGCGGGCTCCGCCTGAGCCGCTGTTTGAGGGACGCTTGCAGCCCGAGTTTCTGCTTCCGCCTCAGGGCTGTCCAGCGAGACAATTTCTGGCGCTGCTGTCCCCGTCTGCGCTGCGGCCGACTGCTGTACAGGTTCCTTAGGCCGCTTGGCCTTTTCACCTCTCTTCCTCTTCTTTTCTTCTGGCGCTGTGGCTGGTTCGAAGGAAGGAGATGAGGTTGGGGCGGTAGGCAGTGATGTCCCCACGGTAAACTTGTACCTGGGTCTAGCTGGAAGGATGCCTGCCGTGGCCGGTCTGCTAGCTGGCAGCGCGGGCGCTTTTTCTGTTTGAGGGGCCACCTCAGGAGTTGACCTCTCTGATCCTTGCGCCCTTTCGGGCACTGCTTCAGGAGCTACAGGCTGCATTGGGCCCACTTGGCTGCTCGTCGGAGTTGCGCTGGAAGTCGCGGAAGTAGGCAATTGCTGGGAGGGGGACCTCCTTGTATACCTTTTCCTGGGGCCTCGGGGAACGCAATTTCGAAATTCGAAAGGCTGCCAGGTGGCAGCGTACTGGTCATATAGGGCCGAAAACTCATCATCGACGGCCAGCGTTTTCCGGTTGGATTTATCGTGCTGCGTGCGGCACCTCATCTTCCAGCATTCAATGATTTTGTCCTTTGGCCAGTTGAGGGGCGCCACCTTGGCGAGGAATTTCTTGAAGCCCGCAGATTCCAACCGGTGATCCGGGTTTCGCTCCGGATCGTACGCTACCTCTTCGCAGTAAAACTCATGCCATGGAGGCCATGATTTCATCAGATCAATGCGCCAGTCGAGGTCTGCACCTGTCTTGTTACACCTTTCCTGCATAATCTCTGCTCGGGGGCAGATATGCGTAAATTTACCCCTGACCCCAATTGGGTCATACTTCCAGCGCTGCGGCAACATTATCAAACCTATGTCGACGAGCTCTTGCTCGAGGTAGACGTGCTGTCCTATCTCTTGCACTCGGATGTTCGCCCAGCAAATCGGATATTGAAAAATATGGCCCCTTTTCTTGCCCTGGCCGAACTCTTCTTCGACATAGTCCATTTGACGCGCAATCTCCATCCCGTACTGGTGGTCAGTGCAGAAGTAGGGCAGCAGGAACGGCTTCCCCTTGAATCCATAAATTCTGACCACAATCCCCTGTGTCAGCCGGAAGGTATCCCCGCACTTGTATTTTATCAAATAATTTGTCATAGCTAGCGGGGGGCGGGATCCTTCGCCGCCGTTGAACAATGACAGGACCATACCCAGAAAATTGAAATTAAACTTGTAGTATGACCCTTTCCGGTACAGGTCCTCCGTCCATTCATAGACCGGCAGCGGCTCTCCCTTTTCATTCACCTTTTTCAAGCCTGGAACTTGCATCCGGTAGTGCGTGTGGTACAGGCACAGCCAAGTGAGGAACGAACTGAACCGGAATTCCGTTGTTCGTCGTCTGCTTTTGCTGCAGTCTGACCAGGCTTGAATGAATCGCATATGCCAGCCAATCCGCCCAGTCGAAGAAAATAGGGCGCTTCCCGCTCTTTTGTGTCGTGGAGTCGTAAAACTCCCCGTGCAGATACATTCTGCTAGCGCCAGCTGGTACGGGCGTACCACTTTGTCAGAATCGCAGCCGAGGACCCACGCCAGGATGACGTAAATGTACTTGTTCTCAAATCTGTCCAGTGGTATGGGGCCTGTCGGCCACTGTCCGGCTGCCAGCGGAGTCTTCAGCTCCGAGTCGAGGAATTCTCTCATCCTCTTTGTCTGCGTAAATCTGCCGGTTTGTTCATCTAGATTAATCCTTCTGACAATTGCGCCGGGGTCGTACTGAAGCCCTGGGGCGAAGGCTGGCTGGACGGTCTCCCTGAAGAGCGTAAACAACGCTCTTCCCTTGTAGTCACAGACTTGCCGGGCAGCTGGCTTGTAGTATCTTACGATTGAGTCAATCAGCTCCGGGCACCGATGAACAGGAGGGCATAAGAACCAGTACAGGTTCGATTTATATGCAGCCCCGACATGGTGTGAGGGCGAAACCTTGTCTGCCCACTTTGCTATGTTCGGCCGCAGTTTGGTGAGGCTGATGGAGAAAGAGCCGTCCTTGTACCCGGCTAGGTGATTGACGGGCGGCGGCGGAATTTGCCCTCGACTTCTCTTCGTCCGGGTTTTCTTTTTCTGCTCTTGCGGCACTTCGCTCTCATGAGCGCTTGACTCTGGCGATTCTTCAGCTTCGTGCCCTTCTTCGCTGGATTGCGCCTGCACCGGCGCTTTCCCCTTGTCCATCCTTTCTGTTCGAAGTGGCAGAGACGGGAAAATACGGCTTCTGAATTCTCAGTTCTGCGCTTTGCAGTCTCGGAGTCAGCTTCGACAATCTGAATTTTTTGAGTGCGCCAGGGCCCTTTTTCTAGGCAAGGATTGCAGCATTAATGGCGCGAGGGAGGGAGTTAGGGCGGTTAACTTGGAGTTGGTGGAAGCGTTATGATTTTTTGGCGGCTGTGCATGGGTTTAATTTTGAAAAGCGCACCCTAGTTGTCGTTGGTCCAAATGCGCCTTACTTTCTTAATGACGTCGTTCTTGAAAGTCGCGCAATCATTAAACATTCTTTGGACCTCGTGCTTTTGATGACGTCATCGCCGCCGTCTGGGCACACTTTCCAAGGGAGAATTTCTGGCCCATGATTTTAAACTGGGGCGATACCCAACTTCGCACTGTGCCGTACTGCGCCCTGGGCCCACACTTAGGATTTTTCATGTTTTCCGTGATGGGTTATTCAGGCTGCGCCCAAAATTGAGGGCGCACTCGGACTTCGCCCAAAAAGTGAGCGCACTCCGACTTCGCCCATGTTTGACTGCGCAGTCAGACTTCGCTCCAAAAAGTTGCGCAGTCTGATTTGACACTTAGCCATTTTCTTGCTTCCCGCTTCCCAACTGCGCTCTTCAGACGGTGCGCAGCCCGACTTCGCTGCGAAGTCGGGTTGCGCACCCAGACTTAGTCATTTTTGCTCCTTTTGTCAGCTGCTTTCTCTCGAACTTCGCACTGTCCAAGGAGCGATACCCGACTTCGCTGCGAAGTCGGGGTTTGCTTTAAGTCCTACTTGGGCTCCTGAAAACTGAAAAACTGAATGCTGAATATGTACATTCTGAAAACTAAAAATACAGAAAGGAAAACTGTACAAGGAAGGACCCATTGGGCGCCTTCAGTGGTGATAAACTTTGAGGTGGAACCCATTGACGGGAATGGGGAGAAGCTGTCCCTCCATATCCCGGAGCACGAATGCGTTGAACTGATTCGCCCGAGCAATCTGATAGGGACCTTCCCAGAGGGCGTCAAATTTTCCATGGTTGCCCGGCTTTGCCTTCAGTGAGTCCCACTTCAGCACTAGGTCCCCGATTTTGAAAACTCGGGCGGTGGTGCCTTTTGCAAACCAGCCTTGGGTCGCTTCAGCGTGTTTAGTGAAGGCCTGGTATGCTTTTTCTCTTGTCTTCCTCTAACTGCAGCAACTGGCACAGTCTGGCGTCCACCGGATCCCCGTTGCCTCTCTCCTCATCCAACATCCAGAGAGCGGGAATTTCGATGTGGGTTGGCAGGACTGCCTCCTTGCCGTACACGAGCGCGTAGGGGGATGTCTTGATAGACTTTTTGAATGATATCCTATCCGCCCACAGCGCCCGATTCAGGAGTAGGTGCCAAGTCCTCTTGTTCTTCTCTACTGTCTTTCTGATGATTTTCAGTAGATTCTTGTTAGTGGACTCGGCCAGGCCGTTCCCTTGCGGGTAGTAATTAGAAGACATTTTGTGATAAATGCCGTATTTGCTGATGTACTCCGTGAGTACAGCACCTGCGAACCCCGGACCATTGTCCGTCACTATTGACTCGAGGGACCCCGAAACGGGTAATGAGGCTCTCGAGGAACCCGATGACCGTCTCCTGGTCCGCATTCTTGGTGGGGATCGCCTCTGCCCACCGCGTGAAGTAGTCGGTGGCGGTAAGAATGAACTTGTGCCCCGCTGCAGAGTTCGGCGTAATGACCCCGATGAAGTCCAGACCCCATTGCTGAAACGGAGTCTCGGCTTGGATTGGCTGGAGGGGCAGGGGTGCTTTTCTGTTTTTGCCAACAAATCTTTGACATTTGTCACATTTTGCACAGACCGCATGTGCGTCTGTGAAGAGAGTGGGCCAATAGTACCCAACTCTGATTATTTTCAAGGCCGTAGGCCTTGCGGAATGGTGACCCCCAGGCATCCCGGAGTGAAATTCTCCGAGGACCCCGGGTTGGTCGGTTTTCTTGACGCACCGCAACAGATGCCGTCAATGTTCTTGAAGTAAAGCCCCTCGGGGCGAAGAGTGTATTTCAATGCACCTAGCCGAAACCTCCTTCTTTGTGAGGCATTTAGGTGGTCTGGACATCTCCCGGTGCAGAAATACCTCACCAGGTCATCTGTCCAGTCACTCTCCTCTGATAAGGAGTTGGCTAGGTTGGTGGTTGCTGTCGGATCCTCCCACTTACAGGCAGATATCTCGGCTGCTGCGCTTCGGGCCAGCTCCTGGCACAAGGCTCGGCCTCTGATAAGCTTGGTTGGCCGCACTTCGATGTCGAACTCCTGGATTTTAGCAATCCATCCTGCTCTCTTGTGACCCGGCTCTCCTTGTATGATGAAATTTCGGACGTCCGGGTGTATCACGAAGACAGTTGTTCTGCTCTGGGAGACGAAGTGTCTGAACTTTCGGAGAGACTTCATGACCGCGTGAACCTGCCGCTCAATAAAATTGTACTTCTCTTCGTGCGGCTGAATCACTTGGCTTAAGAACGCTATGGGGCGCTCTTCGCCATCGTCTCCCTTCTGTGTCAGGACTGCGGCGTAACTCTCGGGTTCTCCCACCGCGTATAGGATGAAGTCCTTGGAGTAATCCGGGTTTATCAACACCGGAGCTTGTGCAATTCGGGCCTTGATTTCCTCGAAGGCCTGCCTCCTCTCATCAGTCCATAAGAATTCAGCATTCTTTTTCAGCAGTTCGGCCATGGGCTTGATCACCTGTGCGAAGTCCGGTATGAACTTCCGCACGAAGTTGATTTGGCCGAAGAAGGACTGTAGCCCTTTCTTGTCGACTGGAGCGGGCAAGCGGAGGAGGGCTTCTGCTCTGTCAGGGTCCACTGCGAGGCCTTTCTCGGAGATGACATGTCCCAGCAGCTTACCTTCTCTTACCGCGAAGACTGATTTCTTCGGGTTTATGGAAATGCCGAATTCACGACATCTCTCAAATATCTGCCGCAGGTGGGAAACATGGTCCTCTCTCCTGTGAGAGAATACAATCATGTCATCCAAGTAGATGACAATGATCTTGTTAAGCAGCTCTCTGAAGGCCAGGTCCATGGCTCTCTCGGAATGTGGCGCCAGCATTGGATAAGCCGAAGGGCATGCGCTGATAGGCGAACGTTCCCCATTTGGTGGTGAACGCCGTCTTATGTTGGTCCTCATCTTTGACCCAGATCTGGTTGTACCCAGAAAAGCCATCTAGGAGGGAGAATCTTTGGGCTCCAGCAACTATATGGAGGATCTGATCGATCTGGGGAAGCGGATAATGGTCCTTGAGTGAGGCCTGATTCAGATTTCTGAAGTCCACACAGAGACGAATGTCTCCGTTCTTCTTCCTCACGGGGACCAAGTTCGCAACCCAGGATGAATGCTTGATGGGGTAGATGATCTTGGCTTCCAGCATCTTCAGGAGCTCGACTTTCATCATGGCTTCGATCTTTGGATTTACAGCCCTCTGCTTCTGCCGGAATGGTTTTGCACCATCTTCTAGCTCAATGGTATGCTGGATTATCTGTCTGTCATACCCCTTCAAGTCCTGGTAGCACCAGGCTACTATGTCAGGGAACTCTCGGCATAATGATCTGATCTGCTCGAGTTCCTCTTCGGTGCAGTCCGTTCCGACCTTGATTGTCTTTCCAGGTTCAAGCTCTAGGTCGACGTACTGCTTGGGGTCTACTTTGATCCTGTGTGATATTGCTCTGTCATTCTGATCAAAGAGACTTTCTAGTGTAATCAGTCCTTTTGGGACATGATTATTTTTTAACTGTATCAACCCCTCATATTGCTCGTCATCAAGGTCTCTACCTTCGATTGAACATGCTTCGGTAACCAAAAATGTGACGATCTCCTCGTCACAGTCAAACACCTGCCAGTGGGTGTCCTTATCAGGCATAGAAGGCCTGTAAATGGTACGAACCGGCTTCGGCTTCTGGACAGTGTCATCAGCCGGAACGTACCTGGCTCCAACAGACGCCAGAATGTCAGCGTGCTTGTTTTTCTCACGTGATATGGCTCTGACATTCAATGAGTCGAATGACTCCATCAGGTCCCAGACCCGATTACGGTACGCCTTGAGATAGTGCTTCTTGGAGGCGCACTTGTTCGTAATCTGGTTGCACACCAGCTCTGAGTCGCCAAAGATCTGCAGATGCTTAATCCCCAGCCTCTCCGCTTTTCGCAAACCCAAGCACAGGGCTTCGTACTCCGCCGCGTTGTTGGTACAGCTCCGAGCCAGCCTGTAGGTGTAGTCCTTCCGGATCCCGGTCGGGGAAACCAAGAGCACACCTGCACCGGCGCCATTTTTGCATCGGGCGCCATCAAAGAAAAGCTGCCATAGCTTCTTTGGTGCAGGTCCTACTTCTTTCTTGGCTGACTTGTCAAGCCTCTCAGGCTGAATGACGGTGTAGCAGCCTTGCTCGGTCTCGATCATGGCGTTGAAATCCCGCAAGGAGAACTCATCTTCCACTTGCAACAGCTCAAGAGCTTGCTCCGTCATGTCTACCACCACCAGTTCTTCCTCCGTCAACTGAACCATGCAGTCCTGCGACTCTTCTCCGGGTATCTTCTCCACTAGAAATGTGGAAGGCTTCTCGTTGTAGATCTTCAGTCTCCTTCCTTTGAAGGGCACTTCCATATGCGAGTAATCCAGAGATAGATACCCACCCAGCTTCGCAGTGAACTCCCTGGAGAGACACATGCCGAAGTAGGGTTCCAAGTCGACAACCACGACCTCTTGAATGACCACTATGTCAAGAGCCTTGTGCAACCGGATCGGGATGTCTTTGATGACACCGACTGTCTTGACAGGGGTGCCGTCTAGTTGCAGCACGCCTTGGCTGCTCCTTGTATACTCCATCCCGATCTCGTCGCAGACGGCTCTCGGCATAACGGTCGTGGAAGCACCAGAATCCACCATACAGTTGTGTACTATGTACCCTTGCATCCGTAATGACAGATAGAAGGGAGGTGGTCTGTTCTTCCCAGTGGCTGAGACTGTCAGGGGTTGAACCAGAACAACAGGCTGTATCTGCTTGCCATTCTTCATGCTCTTCAGAGATTCCTGCAGCAGATCAACTTGCCCTGGGAGCAGAAGAGCATCATACATGCTTATTCTTGCGGGGGTCCTCTTCAGCTCATCCACTATGCTGTAGCCTGAGGTGCTAGCTCCTTCCGCTTCTTTTGTCGGCTCATACTTCGTCCGGTATTGCTGTGTGGCCTCAACTCTCTGTCTCTTTGTCAGAGACGGATATCTCAGCTTCTCTTGAGCTTGTTCTTTGGTTTCAGCTGGAGGCTGAGCAGCGGGAGCTTTAGCCGCGGGAGCTTTTGCTACGGGAGGCTTGACTGCAGGAGCTTTCTCTTTGGCTGTGTAAGGCCACAGCCTCTTGTCAGGTGGCAGCCCAGCAGGTTGCGCCTTGTCTCTCCTGGCGTATACCTTCAAGGGCTTTGCAGCAGCTTCAGCAGACATTTTGTCTTCCTTGGCAGGGGGCGGCACCAGATCTTCCTCTGGGACGGCAAAGTTGCCTTCATCGTCCAGGATCATGTAGAGTTCTTCCTCCTCTATGGCGCTGCCAACCAAGGTCTGGAGGTAGTGTTGGTGCAATGTGCAGTCATCCTCCGAATGCGGGTCGTTGCACGTGGTGCACCAGTTGACCTGGTCAGAAGTACCAGGTTGGTCCTCGATGGCAGCATTTCTTGGAGGGGGGCGCCTCTGCAGTTGCTGTTCTGCGGCTTGATCTTTTGTCAGTGCCGGAGGAGGATATGGCCTCCTTGGAACAAGGTCCATCTGGGCCTGTTTCTTCTTTAGTATAGTCATGTCATTGGACATGGTGTGATATCCAGAGGCCAGAGCCCGTACCTCCTGGAGGATTTTGTTCTGAATATCATTGTCCGGAGGCGGCAACTGAGCTGGCGGAGGTAATGCAGCCAATGGAGGAGGTGTAGAATACTGCGCATACTGCGGGGGAGCTGGGAGTGCTGGATAATGCGGAGGAGGAGGAGGCGGGTTAGGATAATGTATTTGTGGCGGGCCGTAGGGATTTACGACCGGCGCCGGATTCCATTGCTGTTGGGGTTGCTGTCCTGAAGTGGACGGCATCACACCGGAAGCTGATGGGTACTGGGACTGAGGAAAGTCAGGGTAAATGGGTGGCTGTACCCTATGCGGGAGTCTGCCTATGGAGATGATATCCATTTCAGCTTGTTGGGCAGCCTCGTACAGAGCAGGGAATGAGTCGATTCTGGCTATCTTCAACAGCAGGCAAATGTCTGAGTTGAAAGACCTCAGGTAGTAGTGCGCAGCCTGACTTGCTGAAGGTCGAAGTTCGCGAGGTACTCGTTTCCAAGACCTCGCAAACCTGATGTTGAAGTCCGACACCTCCTCTTGGGGGTGTCGCTGGATGCTTTGGAATTGATGCAACAAAGAAGAGGGATCAGCAGACTCGTTGCATCCTTTCACGAGCCTGCCGGCCAGCTGGCGCCACCCCGTGATAGATCCCTCTGGCAGTGATCTCCACCAGTAGAGAAGCTTTCCCCTTAGGGAAAGGGCCAGCAGACGGGTCTTCACACTCTCGTCTGTAATGGAATGTAGCGCAGCCAGGGCCAGAATGTCCTGGATGTGTTCGTACGCCGTCTTGCCGTAGCCATCGTATGTAGGGATGGACTTTAAGGCAGCGGGGGGCACAACTTGCTGTCCGACTAGGGCCAAGGGCCCCGTGGAGTCTACCGCCGGGAAGAGATCATCATCGTTCTGCTGGGCAGCCATGTCTTCTTCTCCTCCGGTAGTGTACTCGGTATCGGTACCGTCCGAGGATGTAGATTGCTCTTCAGCCTCGGCCTCTTCGATTTCGGGCTCGGATTCTTCTACGCGAGCTTGGTGATCAGCCAGCCTGACGCGCTCTCCTGGAGCGTCAATGTCAATTTCGTAAAAGTCAGGCTGGTTTCCCGGATTCCTTGCTCGCCACCTTCTCGTTTGCATGAAGGCGTTAGGACCGGTCTTCACGGACTCGGAGAATATTCAGGTACTTGCGTAGTCGCAGTGTGCTCTGATTTTTAACAAGCAATGAAGCGAACACCAGTGCTTCGATTCTGTTTGGGGGTGGGAAACTTCCATGTCCCACCGGGCGTGCCAGAGAAACTGTTGGTTACGAATCTGCCATGAGGAAAGGATTTGGTATAATGCGCCCCAGATTCGCCCACCAGATTGAAAGGCCGGAAGGAAGGAATGCCTTCCGTGCCAATCTCCGGAGAAGGCCGGCTTCCTGTGGGTTTTTAGTGTTTTAAGCTAAGAGTGCAGGGAAAGAGATAAAAGTGCGGAAAGAGAATCCAAATGTGATTGGAGTTGGGTGGGGGGAATAAGCAGCACGACAACGATCAATCACCACTACTAACAACAATTAAACACAAAACACACCATAGAAACTACAGCTATCATTCATCCTATGTATCCTCTATCTATGCATTCCAGGAATACTTAATCACCAAATACTGGAGTCCAGAGTTCAGTACAACAGTAAGCAATGAAATAAGAAACATGAGGCAGAAATGACAAGGAGAGGCAAGATACAAAATGAAGACAGGAAGAGAGCCAAGTATGTATCTTGTATTTAGAAGCAAACGCACAGCTACAATGGTTCCCTAGCAGTATATTCCCCTTCCACCCCCTTTACAATGAAATGATGTGGCTATTTATAGCCCAAGTTCCCCCCCGATTACAATTACGGGCACAAAGTCCCAGACCAGACAATAGCTGACAAAAGCGGCCAAGGAGTTGCTGATGCTGACTTCTGTCGGCGAGGACTGTACTTGCAGCAAGGTCTCCCTGAAAGCTGTACAGCTACGTGGCAGCGCGTTGGGTGAAACTTCTAATCAGCGGGAATGCGGGTAGCTGTGGTAGATGGAACTTCACATCAGCTTAAATGGGGGCAGCTGGCATAGGTAGTGCGGTCCATGCTTGTCCTTGTTCCCGTCATATCTTGGTCCGAATCCCGAGGCTGGACACTTGTCGAATTCTGGTGAGTGACACATGTCTGCCTTGAAAGGCAGTTTGTCCAACTTCGCCCGGGATCAGAGCGCTGTCGGGTAGCGCAGGTGGGAAACAACGCAGTTGGGGAGGCCTCCGTGCCTTAGCCAATTTCTGGGCTTCTGATGGATCTTGCCCAACTGCGCACCGGTCAGAGGGCGCACCCCGACTTCGCTGCGAAGTCGGGTTGCGCACCGGTACTCAAGCTGTTTTGGCCGCTGTTCGGACTGCGCACTGTTAGGGGAGCGCACCCCGACTTCGCTGCGAAGTCGGGTTGCGCTCCAACACTTAGCTGATTTTCTGATCACTGCCTTCCCAAGTGCGCACAGGAAGAAGAGCGCACCCCGACTTCGCTGCGAAGTCGGGTTGCGCTCTGACACTTAGCCAAATTCTGCTTGATCCTGTCTGCTTGCGCACTTCGCATTCCCTAGTGCGCTCCAACTTGAGGGCGCACCCCGACTTCGCTGCGAAGTCGGGTTGCGCCCTGACACTTAGAATTTTTCAGGGAACACTTGCTCAGTTTTGGGAACTTGACTGGGGGAAGTACAAGGGAAAAAAGGGAGGAATGAAACTGCAGGAAAAAGGGAGAAAGGGAGAAATGGAGAAAGGGAAAAAGAGGAGGGAAGGAAAAGAGCAGCTCACTTACAAAATCTGAAAACATGGCACCCCGTGCAAAATGTGGCAACAGGACCAAAATCCTGTTGTCCGACAGCCATCAAGAATTGAGAATTTGGCTAAGTTTAGAAGCTGCTGGAATTTTGATGCAGCCCATGTCAGCAAAGCAGAATGAAGACCTCACACACGACAAGAGCAGCAAGAAGAATTTAGATGCCGACACACTCCAAAATTCTCAAAGGCATAAATCAATGCTCTCCATAGCACGTCAAATGGACATGTGCTGTCAAAAAATCCCAATAATCAATTCACTTGCTGACATTCGTGTTGGTAAGCAGTCATGGAGCGGCTAACAGTATAACAAGAGATTTTGTGTAGCTGATGTCAGCAGCAAGGGACCAAAATCCTGTTGTCCGACAACCATCAAGAATTGAGAATTTGGCTAAGTGCAGAAGCTGCTGGAATTTTGATGCAGCCCATGTCAGCAAAGCAGAATGAAGACCTCACGCACGACAAGAACAGCAAGAAGAATTTAGATGCCGACACACTCCAAAATTCTCAAAGGCATAAATCAATGCTCTCCATAGCACATCAAATGGTTTAGATGTGCTGTCAAAAAATCCCAACAATCAATTCACTCGTTGACATTCGTGTTGATAAGCAGTCATGGAGCGGCTAACAGTATAACAAATCTGTCAGAGAATCCTAGTGATCAGACATAGACAATGCAGCCTCCACTTCCTCAGATGGAACTTGATCAGGCCACGTCAGCACAATCTTGCCCAGTTAGTTGTAACAGAGCAGGCTGTCAAGCATGCATGCAGGCTGGCAAGTGCTCTAACATAGCAACAATCCACTCTCAAGGCAATGATGTCCAAGTAACAAAATTCATTGTAAAGCTATATATACTAGAATGTAATAGATTCCAGGGGTCGGCTCTTTAGCTTTTACATTTTGCATCAGTGTATGCGAGCATTCTGTGCCTTTGAGGAATAAAGATTGGATTGCTGTCTAGCCTCTTGTCCGAGCTCTTACTGAAAGTGTATGTATGAATCGTTAATCATTTTTGTTAAAAACTGGTTGAATGAATAGTCTACAATAGTTATTCTGCATTCTGGATTTCTTATTAATTTATTGTTCTCTGGTTCTGGAATGTTTGGCAAATTGCTTATCATGTATATGGAAGGATTGTTCTGTAAGTGAAAGTGACAAGCTGGTCTGTTAGGTGATTTGATTTTAAACTGAGTAGCATAGTTCTTTATACATCATGCGTATTGATGTTGCTAAATCCGAGCCATTATAATTCTAGCTATTTGTCTTTTGTTTCTTTCTACACTCTTTATACCCCCCATTCCCTTAATTAGCTAGTAAGAATTCAAAGAAACCGGCCTATTTTGGAGGTTGACGCACGAAGAATCGACACTTCTTCGTGATCTTCCAATCTTGGTCAAACTTTAGGGCACAAATTAATCCTTAGGCAGATTTCAGACCAACATGTAACAGTAAGATCCTATGGGAGTGTATCAGGCCCATTGTTTTCAAGCACATGTTGGAATTTACTCAATTTAGATGTTATAAAGTGTTTTTCAAACTGTAATGCCTTTCCAATTTTTCTCGGTGAAGTGGTATTTAACCTCTTCTTGTAGCCAGAAAATCTGACAACCATCACTGAAGATAACAATTACTGGAATACTATGAGCTTTTATGTTCCAAGGAAGAACTTGCTGCATTGAACCAATAGCTGAATGAGATCAAAGAGGACATGGAAGTATATAACAGGACCACATTGTGTGAGATCAATAAGAAGAGTTACTAATAAAGGAAGAGCGTACAGATTTCCTTATAATAAAACTTGAAAACTGGAGGAAAGGTAAAAGATTCAATTTTTGGGCAAGCTAGCAGCCAACATTAGTGACTTTCATGAGGAAAACCATAATGCTAGTCAGCTCCATACAGTTATGCCTTGTTGTGGACAGTTAAACTGAGTACTGGCAGGCCTGCTGTAGGGTCTTCTCAGGCTTGTGAGGTTTGTGCACTGAGCAGAAGCATGACTATCTTTGTACAGTTGGATCTATTAGACTGTGGTCTGCGTGTGATATTTGAACTGTTTCAGGGGTTCAGAAGATTTTGCATATTCTATGTTTTAAGATAGAATAATAGTCAGGTTGTTAATACTTTGGATATTTTATTATTTCATTCAATGTGAGCAATGACAAGTAGGTAAGGATACTGCTTGTCATTGATGACATGCTCTAAACTTTCTATTCTTAAGCAGTGTAAGGTAAAAAATGGGGTTAAAGGCCATAATTGGAACTTTAATAGCAGAATTGATGTGCTAGAGAAGATTGTTTTCTGCTTACTTTTTGCCCATGCTTTAGTTTTTCAAAAAGAGGTATAAATTTGCTAGTGAAATCAATAGTATATATAACATCCGGGCTTAGAACTTTCACATCCATTCTTACCAATATCACATCTACTTACTGTTTGAGCTCCCTTTGTTTTGATTTTTGTGATGTTCATTTGATAGGTGGATCATCAAAAAGAGGTATAAATTTGCTAGTGAATTCAATAGTATATATAACATCCGGGCTTAGAACTTTCACATCCATTCTTACCAATATCACATCTACTTACTGTTTGAGCTCCCTTTGTTTTGATTTTTGTGATGTTCATTTGATAGGTGGATCATCATGATCCAGAGAGTACATCTTTGCTTCGCTTTAATGCATTATGGGAAGCAGACTACAGGCATGATTCCCTTCTGGTTTTCTCTACTGGGCGATCTCCAACACTTTACAAAGAGCTAAGAAAGGAGAAGCCTCTTTTGACCCCGGACATTACCATAATGTCAGTGGGAACAGAGATAACATATGGAGATGCAATGGTCCCTGATAAAGGGTGGGAAGAATGGCTGAATCAAGGGTGGGACAGAGGCATCGTGGTAGAAGAGGCTTCTAAGTTCCCTCAACTTAAATTACAGGTAAAGCATTTCTGTCCAGTGGACTATGCAATCAGGAAACTGTCATTCTTAACTAGGAAATCACATTCTTCAAAGACAGAACAAAAACATTATTAGAAAATGAGAATGTAGATTAACTGCACTCTTGAGTGCAGCAGCATTTGTTCACTAGTGCTTTCATTTAAGTTGACACTTTGGCAGGTAGAAACAGAGCAACGACCCCACAAAGTAAGCTATTACATTGACAAATCAAGTGCTCCTGAAGTGATTAACACGCTTTCCAAACAACTAGACGAACGACAGGTAAGATATTATGATCTAAACACAATTTATCTTTTATAGCACAAATAGGAGTAAGTCTGGATTCTCTGCCTTGTAAGCTAGCTTTTAAAGTAACACCTTGGTTGGTACATAATACAAAACTTTTAGAGCATATTTGTGCACAGTTTTTCTTTTAGTGAGAATTTAAATAACAGTTGAACTCCATACATGCGAGTTGGGAAAGTATTTATTTCTTATGATTATCATGCACTCTAATATAAACCTGTGATTTAAACAAAATTGGAAGCTTAACAGTTTGTAAAGTTTATCTGTCAACAGCTGGATTTCAAAATTATATATAGTGGAGGCATAGATCTGGATATACTGCCTAAAGGTGCTGGCAAAGGACAAGCTTTAGCTTATTTGCTTAAAAAATTTGATTCAGAAGGTAAATCGCCTTTGAATACTCTTGTTTGTGGCGATTCTGGCAATGACGCAGAATTATTCAGCGTTGCAGATGTCTATGGAGTCATGGTATGCATGTTGTCATCATTATGCATTATATTATTTTCCAAGTTTTCCAACTTTTTTAAAGCTGTCTTTTGTGAGCTGTTTCCAGAACCTGTGGCATCTATGGCTTTCTTCTGGGTTAATGTGCAACATTCATGGTTTAATTTTGGATACAGGTCAGTAATGCACAAGAAGAATTGTTGCAGTGGTATGCAGAAAATGCAAAGGGAAATCCCAAAACTATTCATGCAAGTGAAAGATGTGCTGCAGGCATCATCCAAGCCATGCAACATTTTAATTTAGACCCCAATATTTCTCCACGAGATGTTATGGGCCACTGTCAAAATGGGCCAAAATACTTTTCCCTTGGTCATGAGGTTGTGGAGTTCTATCTACTCTGTGAGAAATGGCGCCGTGCAGAAGTTGAAGACTCAAATGAGATTTTTCAGCGACTCAAAAGTGCAATTGTATGTTTTAATATCATCATTTGTATATTTCTATTTCATTAACAAATCTTGATCTATGACCCCACCCAGACCTCTGAAAGAAGATTTGTTTAGACACGGGAACTGGTTAGTATAAGATGAAAAAAGAGTTATGAAGAAAGATGGGGAAATGATATCATTCATACAAAATTCTCAAAGGCTTTTTGTTCTTCAGAAAGAAATATGGGAATGATTATTGTCCTAATAAACTTCCTGGCTGCATGTTCCTGTATTAATGTGACAAAGCTAATCATAGAACCTTTAAGAGAAAGCTCCCACCAAACTAGTCGAGTGAATATGGATAAAGAGAAAAAAAGGAATTGGACACCATTTCCCAAATTTTTAGAATGAAAAGCACAAATTATCATTTTCTCTCAAGTAATTTAATCTTATGTGCATCACATATTTTGCAGATACATGTCTAAATACTTGGAAACTCCTGACAGGACTCTAATTGCAGCTTGGTGCATCCATGGGGAGTTGAAGAAAACCTTTTCAGTGAGGTTGATGTATTAAGGAAATGTTATGGAGACCAAAAAGGGAAGCAATATCGAATTTGGATCGATAGGATTCGTCCTTTGAAAATTGCATCGGATATTTGGCTTGTAAAGTTTGACAAGTGGGAGTTGATTGGTAAGAGTATATCAAAGCTTGTTCTGTCCTAGTAAATTGAATCATATTTCAATTTTATTTCTATTAACTTTAACAGTGCTTTTAAGTTCAACCTTTTTTGGTTGCTATAATTGTTGTATATACCATTTTGTGTTGCATGGATTGTATAAACTAATGATGATTATGGCAAGTAAAATACCTTTGGGATTTCAAATTTATTTCTGTCCTACCTTTTGATAATATCTTTTGTTTATATTTAAACTACAGAAAAAGAACGACATTGCTCTCTAACAACTGCTTTGCTGAAAACAAAGGTAATTCTTAGATTCATTTGTGGAAAGGCAATGGTTTAAAAATTGATATATTTTTTAAAGGTTTCTAAATGTCTGGGTTCTAATTTGGCAGCATGATGCCCCGAATGCGTTGGTGTGGTTTCACATTCATGCGACATGGCGTGATGGATGTGGAAACAGTAACAATTTATATTTTTCAATCTAAAGGAGATGCTGATCACCAGTGCCCTTTTCATGCTGAGCTGGGATGGAGAAAATATTAGCTGTCAACATTTCCAGAAAATTTAGTTCTAACACCTTGCTAAAAGTAATAGCCTTTAACATTTTTGAGACTTTCATTCCATGCCTCTTGTTGCAGTTTGGTTTCTGCTACTATAACGCAAATGGTTTTGTGGGATTTAATAATGCTAACTGTAAGATAAGGTGATGAAATTTTAAGCAATTAAAGCTCTTTGCTTTCAATCTCTTTTAATTCAAGAATTTTTTTACAGTGATAATGAACATAAAATAAATTACAGAGTTTCATAGGTATGCAATCCACTGCACTACAATATGTTCCCTTGGGAGTGCTTGCAGTATGCTTGTATGTCAAAATCGCTGAAAGTTTTTCAGCTCAGCTAAACTGCATTAGTGGATTTTTTACCAAATTTCTGTCGTGTACATTTGCAAAGTTCTCAATGGCTTGAAGTAATAATATTTTAAATTAGATTAATTTGAACCAAGCCTTAGTTTGGCCTTCACAGAGCAGAGTCAGAATACTCCAGGGTTGAAGCAAAAAGCAATTAGGGGATTTCTTCTAGTGCCTAGCCTGAGAAAAGCGTTACTTTTGAGAGGTTACTAATATTTTTTTAAGTGGATGAATCAATAAATATTGTGATAAATATATCTACCTATCTGTAGACAATTAATTGTATGCCCTTATAAATGATAAAGACAGGTGCCTTATTGCTTTGTGATTTGCAGCTGTGGCAAAATGTCTGCATAAATTTTAAACAAGCAATATTAGAATGGCTTCACAATATAGAGTACTACGAAATATCCAGCAAAAACAAAAAGAGCACATGCATATGATAATCAGGAGCAATTCCTTTACTACTTGCACCCAAAACAGCTTGATCTGCAGAAGTTTACTACCTTAGAGTTTCAACGAGGATTATTATTCTTACAAAAGGATTCAACATGGCATGATTTATGTTGAACTTTAAACTTGCTATGCGCCATCATCTGCACCCTTGTTTATCCTTATGAAAGTTCTGTTCCAAACTTCCATCCGTCAGTGCTTGCCGTAAAAAGTGAAAGAAAGCATTCATTGTTATTGTCAACCTGGTAACTATTGTGTAAACGTTTTTGAGTGACTATAAGTTGTTTAAGAGATGTGCATGTAAAAAATGTCTTTTTCTTAATGCAGTAAATTCATAGAATCAACCATGTAATCCAGTATTTTGTTAGGGCCAGACATATTTCTTTTAGAATATCTAAGTCTTTGCAGTACCTCTAATACTTTAATTTGAGCTTTAAAATCTTTATAACTTCTTAAAGCTTTTCTGGAGCGTGCATCTCATATCACATCACAAAAGAATAAAGTTACGTGGGAAGATACAACAAGTAGCAGTCTGACATTTTTATTGTCCTTCCAACACAAGCAAGGAGGGCTAACATATCAGATTGGAATCCAAGGGCTAACATATGAGATTTGAATCCAACATGCAAGGAATTGATGCTTACATCCTTTCTTGCAACAGTTTTGGTTATCTATCTCTGCTTTAAAGGACAAGAACACCTCAGTAAAGAGCAGAAGGGTCACCATTAAAGGTTGTGTTGCATCTATGCCATCAAGAAATTGGAATCAACAACCAGAATGGCATTTTGAATGCTTTATGATGTTGTCCAACCTTCCAAGCGTAACCAAGAATCACTAATTTCTGCTGAAAGTTGCCAATCAAAAAGGGATGTATATTGCCCCAATATAATCTAAAAACATGGCAATAACACAAGACCCTCTAACAAATTACATGCATACTCTCAATCTGGTGAGATTTGCTTATTGTAACATTGCTTGCTGGACTCTAAGGAATGTGAAGTTAACCAAGAAGATGGGCTTTTACAGCTGTCTGGTTTCCAAATTTTGAGGCATCTTTTGATTTACTGATCCTCAAGATCTTTGAAGTCCCCACAGCCTGCTAAATCATGGGGCAATACAAAAACTAGGTCTCATACAAAATGTGGACTTTCCATATCTTCCTTCCAGTCTTTTGAGATAGGTCCTTTTGCATCAAGCTGCATTTTGAATACCCTGGTTTTTGGATTCATTTTCCAAGATCTGAAAAAGCCTATTATTATTTTTCCCACAAGGCCCTTCTATCCAAGCACTCTCCTATGAAATTTGAAATGCATTCCAGTGCTCCAAAGGTGAGGCAAAGGTCCACATAAATCTAGCAGCCAAATTCCACTTGAATCAGAAGCTTTCCAAATCTGAATCCAAGTGCAATTCTCATACAAAATACTTCTAAAAACACCTCAAAATCCTGAAAGAACAAGCTTGCCTGAGGATATTAAATAATTCAAAAGGATCTTCAATGCCAAAAATATGGGCACCCTTTCAATCCGATATCTTACAAACATTTGGAGCTACAGATTGGAGAGCTTTAATCATTGATTTTGCAACAAGAGTAACCCTTGTGTGTTCTAATGTCAATTTTGTTAGTCCGACCTTTTTCTTTTCTTATAGTGCAAATTTCCTAGGCCACAAGGTGTAACCTTTAATCCATACCATGTTTCCTCATTGGAACCTTCTAACAGTCTTTTCCAGTTTTTCATATCTTGTGATAGAAAAAAAAGAGATAAGAAGAACACAAAAAATGGCCATATGCAAAATTCAGATTAAATATCCTGATTTTCTTAACCAGGGAGAGATCTCTAAACAAATTATGGAGCTTAGTTTCAAAATTTTGCAACACTCCCTTCATCATCAAGAAGAGATACAAAACATCCAGGCCTCAAATAATCTGGCCAGGCGTAACAAGTTTCCACACATTGCACTTATTATGTGACGCCATGGATAAAGCAGTCCAGCAAATATATGATGATGCATTGTAAACCACTTTATAAATATTTGATCCTACTTGAGGATTGACATCAATCAAACAAAATATTTCTTTGAAGGTAAGCAAAGAAATTGAAATAGATGAAAATAGGTTTGAAGAGATTAAAAAAGATGAAATATTCTATATTCTTTTTTTTTGGGTAATGTTATGTACCAATACGGGACCTGAGACAACGAGGGGCACTTTAAAGTTGTGAGGAGACTTGAACTCTAAACCTCTTTACAGTAGGTGTCTCCACTCACCACTCCACCAAAACCTCACCACTCCACCAAAACCTCATGCTCCGGAACATATTAGATTCATGAAACACATATGTTAAAGCTACTTAATGTTTATGAATTTCAGAACACAAGAGATGATGAGAATTTTAGCTGCATTCATAAAATATATTGATTCTCAGTAATTTAGTTTAAATAAAGGCGACATCTTTTAGCGTGTGTTGTTGAGATGATAGACGATGAGACCAATAAGGATAATTGTATGCTCTGTTTAATGAACTTTGTTATGTATGAAACGAGATTCCTTCGTAGAAATTGTTTCAACTTTTTAGTTCAAGCAAAGGTGCAAGGGCTAGTTGTAAGAAGGGTTTTTTTTTTTTTTTAACATAATATATTTTTATTATATAATTTTTAAATAATTAATTAATTTAACCTCAACTAGAGGAATGTTCTCCAAGTGGCTACAAGTTTACAAGTTTGTTAGTTTGCCTCTATGTTGGAAAGTCTTTGTAGCTCTATCATAAGCAGTCACGAGGCTATTGCATGAGAACGGCAGAAAACATCACGTAAGAAATGATTATACGTTACAGATATTATTTATTGTAGTCGGCAAATCCGGCATGGCCCTAGTTCATTCACCACCTCAACAATGAGTTGCCAAGTACATGTTCATGACATTTATTGAGGATTTTGACTTTGTATATAGCCCATTATAGCCTATAGTTGATAGTTGATTTTGTATAGGTTATCACATGTGGGTGCACGACACCTTTAAGGGATTAAATTTTTATTTTGGGTATATGTATATTGGCGAGTCGTGATACTTAGATGATTATCAAGTGTCTATTGCTTACCTCTTTTGTACATATACATCCCTTGTTTCCTTTTGTGGGTATCCTATAAAATCATACTGCCCTGGTTGTGATTATTGTGATGACTTTATGAATGTTGTCTTGATTGTACTAGTTGCAGTTTGATTTTGCAGACATCGGATACATTATACATCGTTCAAGTAATCTAATGTTTACTTTGTGTGATTATTGCTATGCATACAAATGAATTGCTGATATTAACATTAGTATTTGTGTTTTGAGTTATTTCCTTTTATGCATCTTACATTTTTTACTTTGCAAATGAAATACAAAACTTGTTGCGCTACATTTAGCACCATTGTTGTAACAAGTTTGGATTGAAAACTATGGTGACAAAGAAGTTAAATGAGCAAAAATCCGCAGAGCATATGCAAATATGGACACAAACAATGACAACCGAGAAAAGAGGAGGTCCTCATAGATTAATCAACGAATGACACAACCAAGCAATGAATGTGTTGAAGACAACATGCATAGGGATGCATGGTAGGGTGTTGAAACCACGACAACCCCTCCATGAACAAAAGAAAGTGTAGAAGTTGAACCTTCTAGATAGTTTCATTGAGATGAGTGAAGACAAGGTGTACAAACATCCGTGCTTGTTCTATTAAAATGAAGGCACACAAACAATAACAATGACATTGCATGGGTTGTAAGATGAGTATTGTTGGTAAAGATTGAATGTATGTGGCACACTTAGGAGGAGATAAGTCCTTGGATGAGAGAGACTATTTTCGATAAGATAATAAACACTCAATAAGAAATCTGGTGGGAGACATTGTTGTTATCAACAAAAGATTAGACAATAGACATACAAAGTGTCAAAGAGAACATGTGCTTAAAAAATGAAAAAAAACATTTGCATAGAACATGCGTGCACAGAAGTTGATCGTATAAAGAAAATTTGCATAGAAAATATGCATGCAATAACGATGACATTATATGGGTTGTAAGATGAGTATTGTTGTTGAAGATTGAATCTATGTGGCACGCCTAGGAGGAGAAAAGTCCCTGGATGAAAGAGACTATTTTTGACGAGAAAAGAAACGCTTAATAACAAATCTGGTGGGAGACATTATTGTTAGAGTTTATTACATTATTTGGTGCCTTACAAGTAGTATGTAAATATTTGGTGTGAAGGAGTCTTGTAAATACTTGTCATCATTAAAGGTTTGTCATTATTAGGAAGTCAATAAATATATTTCTCCTATGAGAAATATAAAGAGTCATATCTCTCATGAGTTTGAGGAGATGAAGAGTTAGTTGAAGTTGAAATGTCAAGAGTCTTTGTAAAGGCTATTAATAAGGATAGCTTGTGAAGAAAATGTAACAAGGAAGATATTGTAGTACATCATTTGTATTGGAATACTTTGTTTGTAATTCATGGGAATATAGTGAGTTTGTTTATTTGCTTGAATACTTGTGTATCTCATTTTTGATATATTGTGTGAGAACTTTGATCATTTAATATTGTTGAAACTAGCTTATATGCTAACGAGTTATCAACGAAATATTAGACAACAGGCGTATAAAGTGTCAAAGAGAACATGTTCTTAATAGATGAAAAAGACATTTGTGTGGAACATGCATGCATAAAATTTGATCATGTAGAGAACATTTCCATACAAGCTATGTGTGTAGATGAAGATTGTGTAGATGAACAAGTCCACATAGACAAAGTTCATGCAAAGTTACTATAATGGTTTTCACCATTCTTGTTGGGTAATTGATCATGAATTGGTCGCACTATTGAAGTGGATCGTGGATGGGCTAGTAAGGTACTTAGAAGCATGTAAAGAGTCATTATAATAAGCTAGAAAATGCAAAAACTTCTAAAAATCACACCTAAAAGTGCTAAAGCAATCCTAGAGTAAAAAGTCTCTAAGTGGAAAAACTAATAATCCAACACAATCTACTAAGTTATGGAACTGATAATCCATTGAACAAGGTCAATTTGTCAAAGGCAATAACATTTTAAGAATAATTGATTCATTAATGTATTGATCTATTAATATAGGTTGATCTGTCAAAGCATGATGATGCCATCATGACATTACATCCACCAACTGAATGACATATTAGCAAAGGAGACAAACATCCAAGAAGGCATTGATTGCTAGGGCATGGTGATAGTATGATGTCAACATGCAAATTAGTGGACTAGGTGAGAAGAAATAGAAAAATAAGTTGAGGAAGGCCCACCATTTGCCATGTCAGCCATCATAGGACCCACTCAAGTTGCATGGAAGAAACTAAAGCATTGATTGAGAGGTCGATTGAAGATTGAACTGGAGTGTTATCAAAGATTCAATTTCACCTATCAAGTTATCAATTGGGCCCATATATATTGAAATAAATCTAAGGCAATGATGCATTGATTGGTCAAAGATAAACAAACTATTGACCCACTGAAACAATGTGATGTCAGCATGAAGTCACACAAGCTAATCAGGTGACAAGTCAATTGTAATAACCCTCCCTATCTAGTTCTCTAGGGGTTTGCCAATTCTTAACCTTTTTCGTGAATTTTTGATATACAAAATCACAAACACAGAGCAATCCAAAATTCTCGAAAATATTGCTTTATTCTTATATCAAAACTAGGGCACAAATTACAATGCAAATACCTCAAATGCTGATGAAACCCTAGCTGCTCCGTACTCTATAAATGATGATGAAGGCTCAGCCCTTCTGATGTGAATACTGTGTGGTGTCCCAGCTCCAAATATTCCCTGTATAATCTCTGAATGACCCTGTGTGGTAACCCAACTCCAGAAGTCTTTAAAACTGAAGTCCAACTGCAATCCCTGTGTGGAAATGCCCAGATTGACCTGAGGGTAATCTTGCAACCCCGAAGCCAATGTCCCTGTAAGAGGTTGTCGTCTCTCACAAGCTCCAGAATCTCTCGTAAATGGCTCTGCCAGAGAGTCCTCCAAAAAACCAGAGAGAAAAATAATAATCTTCGCATATCTCCAAATGAACTCAAAACCTCCTTTTATCTCCTCCATAGGTCGACCTAGGGTTAGGTCACTTTTAGGGTGAGCAAATATAATTTTATCAATTTTTAATTCCACCTTATTTCTCCTTAATTTATTCACCCCCTTATGCCTAGGCTTAACGACTTTTTAAGTCGTCACTTAAAATGGCCCCTTTTAAGTATAAAATGATTTTATAATAAAATAAAGTCACTGACTTTACAAAATTAAATTAAATAATCACTTTATTAATTTTATCTTCGACCATTAAAATTTCCAACCTCTGCCCATCCGAATTGAAATCCGTGAATGGTTTTGGACACCCATTTCACTGAAGAATATCACTGCACTGTCTGTTGTCCACCGAAACCCTAAAAACGGACATGGCTAAAAATAGTAACTCTGATCAAACAAATCTCCGAATGAGCCCAAACGACCATCAATCAATAGCTCTCTGGGTACTGACAAAGATTATGATATCTCCAATGGCTCCCCTCCATCCGACTTAGCCTACGGGAGCTCGTGTATAGGCTAATCTGCTTTGCACCTGACTGCGTAGAAAAGGGGACATTACAGTCCGCCCTTCCCAAAGATTGCTTGTCCTCAAGCAATACGTATACATACTCCAGTCAGATGCTACATCCCGACTGAGATCACATCAAATCCCTTGGATCCCATAGCAACCTCAAAAAGGAACCGCCACGTTGACGTTGTGCCACTCTGATCATCACTACCCCTCTGACATGGTTAAGTGGCAGAAGTCTCAACTGCAATAGCATGATGAAATCTCTCTCCAGTCTGGCACTGACATGTCTGTCTGAGCTGAGATGTAATATCATGTACCACGACATACCGAAGGAATCAACGTCATAGATTACTGCAAACACAATGCTGGAAGTGCCTCCATAGTCATCACCTAACCAACTCAACTCGGCGTTCACACTCCTGGAATCTCCCAGATAATCCCATGTAGCCCAATCTACTACAGTCAATGTAATATCCTCTGGAAATATGATGTCCCTCATCATACTCAACCAAGTAGGGTGTAAATGTATCTGTATAATTCCTGAAAGATCAACCACACTCCACTCTGGCAACTCAATAAGAAGCTCAGCCTCACCATCAAAACTGGTATGCCCATTATGACTGCACCCTGTGCCAAGTAACATCTCATGCATAGGTGACTCAACCAGGCCTATCTCTGCACTTTCATTGATTAAACTGACCCCTTGAGAGGGCACTGTGTTCAAATAAGAAGTAAGATACTCCATGTAATGCCAACCAAATTGTGGACCCATCTCCATCATGTAAATGTTATGGCTGTCCGAAAAGCGAACAACGACATATCTCTCATACCCATGATCAACTATTGCCCACAACATGCTCCTACCATCGCCCTCGATGCCCATCAAGGCAAACATACGATCCTGGGTAAGAGAACTCAACTCCTGGTCATCCGGATTAGGCTGGAGGATGCTCATGGAATCACCCTCAGACTCATGTCGGAGTAGACACCCTGTCTCAAACAATGTATCCTGATGATCTATTACAGTAAATGAATCAACACTCTGCATCTCAAAAAGCGGATTGCCCAAAAATGTCACATGATCCATCTCATATAACGGATTGTCAGTCCATCGGAAACAGTTATCTCCCTTGTGCTTATCAAGGTTATTTTGCTGATCCCAAATTGTGTAATCTGTTTTCATGGGACAATGTGATAAGTCATAGTCCTCCTGAATGCAATCTAGTTCGTCAACAATCTGCCCAATCTTCCTGGCTCTCTCTCGATTCAGCTGTTCAATAGATTCTAAAACAAAATTGAGTTTCAACTCTGTCTCATGCAATGAAAAGTGTGCCTTTGACAAAGAGCTTCTAGTCCACTCAAGCTCTTCAGTTAGCTGATTGACTTCTTCTTCTTTGCTCCTGTATGCACTAAGGGTCTCTTCGACGAGCTTGGCATAGTGATCTCTGTCTGCAAGAGTGTTCATGAAGTCTAACTTCATAGTTTCTAAGGCTGCCCTCAAATTCTGTAAATCAGCACTGGAGATTACTCCTTCTACACCCTTTTGTCTCTTCTCAACTTGTGCCCTCCAATTTAGTTCTTCGGTGAACTTATGGGTGGCATCGAAACGAGATAAGGCTGCAGCAATTCTGTCCTCATCAGACCTGGAACTAAAATTAGATTTATGTACCAAGTTTTCAAAATTATGCATCTGGTCTCCCTCTTCACAACTCTTGGTGTTTGGCTCCCTGTATGAAGATGTAGTAGGCAGATCATCAAGGGGATGACCATAATAAGGTGTTGATCCACTCGGATCCTCATTAAGCTTATCATGAATACAATCTAAAATGGGATTATAACCAACAATAAACTCAACATCCGTGGAGTCCTCATGGCTGTCTTGAAGAGATAAAATATCCTTATAATCTGATTTTAAATCAGCAGCAATCTCAACTGTGTTATGGTCTGAAAATTCATGTGTGTGCTCCTCAAAAGGGGCTGCTATGAATTCTGTAACATCACCATCATGTGTATCATCCACCACGGACTCCATATGCAACTCACTCTGCAAATCTCCGAAGAAGATGTAGTTATCCAGTGCATGCATCCTACCCTGTTTCGATTGTGAACCCGAATCCATAACACTTCCCTCTGAATGGGTCTCAACCTCATGTTTTGGCTCATCAACAGTGTGTACCTGTATATCAACTGAACTAACCTGTGATCCTACCCCGCATACCTCATGGGAAGAGGACTCTTCATTCTCACAATTTGCTGATTTGTTTTTTTTTCTCCACAACCTGGTCGCCAACTGTGTCATCCCATTAAGATAAACAGGATCACTTAAAATAGCATTCATCTTTTCCAATAGGTGTATCATTTCCTGCTGATTTCTAACCCGATCTCCGTGCGGGTCCATGATTTTATTCTCTCCGGATATGTGAAGTCTCGTCTTTGCTCACTGTCTGTTGATGTATAAATCTTGAACTGTCCCCCTAAGAATTACTGCTTAGTTTGAAGCAAGACTTCACACATTCCTTAATTCTGCCACCCATAGATGGTACGACACAAATTGTTGAATAGTGTAGGACTGTGTAATTTTAGAACCGAATTGATTATTTGTTCCTTTAAAAGGTACAGCAGATGCAACCAAAGGGTCTTCACCAATACCTCTATACATAGGCTTCAAAATGAAGTTGCCCTATGAAGGAAGATTAGTTATTGTGACTTAATCAAACTCTGTTATTTCGACTGCAGGTAATCTGAATATTCAGTGATATAATGGTATGTCCCAGGTATTATGTTATTCAGTCATAGCCGAGGAAGTTTCAACACTACAGTCCAAAAAGTGTCATGTCTCTCAAAGGAGTCATCGTCAGTTATGACAGAATATTTTGCCCCTTGCAGATACAAAATAATGTGATCGCCGATATTGTTCATTACCAAACTGTTAATTTTTTCAATGGATTTAAAAAAAAATAGTCAATATCTGTCAAACTCCCCATTCATCAGCGCAAACCAATCTTCAACCGCAACTTTCCTTCAACTTATATTCATTTCCCACGACCCCTGACAAATAAATATAAATTCACAAGCAGCGACTATATTCCTGCGGGCACAAAGATTCATATAGAATCGCCTTTGTTAAAAGAATGCCAATATTTTATTTGGCCACCAGATTTTTGTGGAGTCGATGCCTCCAGTATTACACCGTTGCTCCACACAGTATGTTGGCACGTTAAATTTCTGAAATTTATCCTCGTATAGGATTCATAAATTTCTCCAATTTACCATCGTTATGCTTCAAGCAAACCCTAACAGGCAGGCAGGAAAAACCCGCTTTGATACCACTTTAATAACCCTCCCTATCTAGTTCTCTAGGGGTTTGCCAATTCTTAACCTTTTTCGTGAATTTTTGATATACAAAATCACAAACACAGAGCAATCCAGAATTCTCGAAAATATTGCTTTATTCTTATATCAAAACTAGGGCACAAATTACAATGCAAATACCTCAAATGTTGATGAAACCCTAGTTGCTCCGTACTCTATAAATGATGATGAAGGCTCAGCCCTTCTGATGTGAATACTTTGTGGTGTCCTAGCTCCAAATATTCCCTGTATAATCTTTGAATGACCCTGTGTGGTAACCCAACTCCGAAAGTCTTTAAAACTGAAGTCCAACTGCAATCCCTGTGTGGAAATGCCCAGATTGACCTGAGGGTAATCTTGCAACCCCGAAGCCAATGTCCCTGTAAGAGGTTGTCGTCTCTCACAAGCTCCAGAATCTCTGTAAATGGCTCTGCCAGAGAGTCCTCCAAAAAACCAGAGAGAAAAATAATAATCTTCGCATATCTCCAAATGAACTCAAAACCTCCTTTTATCTCCTCCATAGGTCGACCTAGGGTTAGGTCACTTTTAGGGTGAGCAAATATAATTTTATCAATTTTTAATTCCACCTTATTTCTCCTTAATTTATTCACCCCCTTATGCCTAGGCTTAACGACTTTTTAAGTCGTCACTTAAAATGGCCCCTTTTAAGTATAAAATGATTTTATAATAAAATAAAGTCATTGACTTTACAAAATTAAATTAAATAATCACTTTATTAATTTTATCTTCGACCATTAAAATTTCCAACCTTTGCCCATCCGAATTGAAATCCGCGAATGGTTTTGGACACCCATTTCACTGAAGAATATCACTGCACTATTTGTTGTCCATCGAAACCCTAAAAACGGACATGGCTAAAAATAGTAACTTCGATCAAACAAATCTCCGAATGAGCCCAAACGACCATCAATCAATAGCTCTCTGGGTACTGACAAAGATTCTGATATCTCCAATGGCTCCCCTCCATCCGACTTAGCCTACGGGAGCTCGTGTATAGGCTAATTTGCTCTGCACCTGACTGCGTAGAAAAGGGGACATTACATCAATAAAGGAAGGAAATAAGTGAGGAGGTTCTATATCAAAGCATCAACCACTGAAGTATGTCAAAAAACTAACATAAAATTGATATGCTTGAATGAACTTTGCAAGGGGATCTATTTGCTAAAGGGAGTGGTCAAATTGAAGTGAGACCCATCAGATGATGTTCAAACAATAGGGAAGGCCCAACTAGCTAGGAGAATGAAAACATGACATATGGAAGAAAGAAGCTTGCAATTCTACACTCAACAAAGGACCATTAGAATGAACACAATAAAGAGGGCAACCAAGTGCACCAATCCACCTATACATTAAAATAAGGAACTTGGAACCCAAAATTGAACAAGGGACAAAAGGCATCGATCCATTGATAGATCATGTGGATGTTAGTCGATCCACTAACCAACTTAAATTTTGATTGTAGTTTTGGTTGAGAAATGCAAAAAATTATCATAAATAAAAGAAAATGGGGTTGATTTTTCAAATTAAGTACCAAAATAGAAAGCCAAACATTGCAAGCAAGTAGTTTTTTTTGTGTGGAGAAAAGCAACTTAAAACTTGAGAAAGCAATTGTATGAATATAAATAAAGCACCCAACCAATACATTATGTCATTGCAACTACAAGTTGCATTATTATGGAGTTTTGAAGAATGCATTGGTTGGAAAAGCAATAACAACTATTGAATCATTTTGGCTTATCAGATTTTTTATTTATTTTTCATGTAAGGTTAGATTTGGAGTTTAATTTTAGCAACCTTTGAACAATTTTCTTATAAATAAGTGCTATGACATAAAGGATCCTTTCAGTGATTCATAAACTTATCATCCTTTTTGTTTAATACAATTTTGAATAACTATTGTAGTCATTTTCATCAATTATGCATGACCTTTAATTATCAATTTGCATGTATGCTTGGTTTTCTCACCATGCTAGTATGAAAAAATAGTTACAATTATTTAGTTAAGGATTTTCTATTCTTGTTAGCTTTTAGCATGTCTGATGGTACATAGATTTAGATCTATGCTTGAATTTAAAGAGTATTTAACAACTCTAACAAAAAACCCAAAGAGTTTATGGTTAATAGTCCAAGCCCTCACAAAGTAAAAGAGTCCATGTATTTTTACAAGCTTCACCCAATCATAATGAAATACTCATAGGGAAGTAGATTTGCTTCATCAGATGAAAAATTAGAAGATCCCAAAAGCTCAAAGATTTTTAAAGATTAAGACATCCAGAATCTTGATCATCTACCAATTAGTATCACCTCAAATATTAGGAACTCCATATAAAAGGAAAATAAAGTGATCTCTCCACACAAGTTCATAATCATCATGGATCAACTAACTCAATCATAGAACTACATAGATTCATTGATAACATAGGTTTGTTGAATTTGACTAAATACTCATAGATTCCTCAAGCATCCTTGGAAGCATTGCTAACATTTAATGGAGAAGAAGGTAAGACAACATTGAAGCATCTACAAGAGTCATCCACATTGAAGTCCATACATAATGAGTAGGACATAATAGTCAAGTTGCAAATCATTTCCTTCAGAGGAAAAACATCCATGTGGTATAGAGGGATCAAAGATGAGGAAGTTATTAGCTGAAACTATTGTATATCATTTTGTATAAATATTTGGTGAGACAAATAACTCTTACACTCCTTTTATTATTGAATACAATCTTCAAACAACTAAGAAAAAATATAGACAACTTCAACATTAGATTCAGTTGAATGCTAAATTAAATTCTAACAATGATCAATCCTACAGATGCATAGGACTTAGTACATCTCATTAAAGCATCGCAACCAGATATGGCCATGTTGGTTCTAGTTGCTACTTAAAATTCCTTACAATAGGCATTCAAAAATGTAGTTTGTGTCGAAGAAATTGGTGTAGGTTGGAAAATTATGGTCTATACTTCCTATGCCCTTTTTGACAAGCATCAACATGTCAGTCCTATAACTTTAGTTTCTTCCATCACCACATAATACATCCTTGCTAAGTAGTTTGTAGTATCAACTATTAGCACTAGCATACCCTTCTCAAATGTAACAATTTGCTTTACTTAAATTATTTGCTTATAAGAACCAATCAATTCAAAATTGGAGGTGAGTTAACAAGGTGGAGCAAAAATTGGATGAGACAAATACTTTCATGAGATGTCTAATAGGATCACAATCAATAAATAACAAGGATATGATAGAAGATATTATGGAAAATGGAAACCAATATGCATGTCATATGTGACTAAAGATCAAAATAATACAATAATGTCTAATAGGCCAAATATTAATACAACAAATTGATTGCTAGGTAATGTTGTAAATCAAGTTGTAAATACAAATGTTGATCAAAATTTATGATGACAAAGTGGAGCAAAATTTGGATGAAATGCATACTCTCATGAGATGTCTAATAGGATCATAATCAATGGATGACAAGGATATGATAGAAGTTACAATGGTGAATGGAAGCAAAGATGCATGTTATATGTGACTAGAGATCAAAATAACATTTCTAGAATTCTTGATAGACCAACTAATAATGTGGAAAATCTAGTGCTACGTAATGTTGTGAATCCATCTATAAATACAAACATTGATTAAAATCCATGTTGACAAAGTGGAGTAGAAATTGGACAAGATGCATACTCTCATGAGATGTATAAAAGGTTCACATTTAGTAAATGATAGGGATATTATAGAAGATACAATGGTGAATGGAAGTAAATATGCATACCATATGTGACTAGAGATCAAGATAATACTCCTAGAATTCTTTATAGACCAACTAATAATGTAGTAAATACACTACTAGGTTACATGCACATCAAGTTGTAAATATGAATGTTGATCAAAATTCATGTTGGTGCTATATGTGCGATGATATGCATGACTCATATATATGCATTTTGAAAATTCGAAGGGCTCAATCACATCATAATCAACTTCCTCCATAGGCTACTACAACATACCAACCTCCAACACCATTATACGACGTTGCCATGATTAACTCCAATGTTGTCCTCGCTAATTTTATGATTAAATATAAAAAATATGGATACCCCTTCAAATATTATATAGTTTATCAGAAGTAACACTAGGTCATGATGAGAGTTAAAAGAATAATAATGAAAGAACAACTAAATTTTGTTGTGTTCTACCTAGCTCCTTGAAAACATTTTGATTTGAAGTTGGATCCAATAATTCTTAAAAGAGGAGAGTCATTGTCTCAAATAAGAACCATGTTCAGTAGGGGCCAACCTAAAAAATTTAAGAAGCTTCAATTTTTGCTCGTGCTCATACTCAATTAGAATTCACACACTACACAAACCAATGGAAAAGAACCACTGATGTAAGAACAAGAACTTGAGCCATCCCAATAGCAAAATGAATGAGATTGAGAGTAGGAAACTACTAAAAAGAATATGAAGTATCCATCACTCCATTGGGAGGATTGACAACTCACTACAAGATAATTTAGAATATTTATCCCCATAGGAAAAAATAATGATGTGTCGAATTGGTTCAACATTACTAAGGACTAGAAAAAGACCCTTGTAAATGTGAGTATCTTTGAAGCATTGTCTTTACTTGGTGAATTTGATTTGTTGTAAGAATCCTTGAAGGAGAAAGAAAAATCACGTGCAAAAGTTAGACCAATATATTAAAAAGCACAACTAATAAAATTAGTGGAACTTGAAGGCCAAAGAAACAATAGAATTTTAGGTGAATGCAGTAGCTTTAAAAGAATTGCCAAAATCAAAGACATTGAAGCCTTCACCATTCTACCATTCTCATAATAGAGGCATTCTTCCTACATAATGCTATTGTGGATTCAAGTGTAGTTGTGTCAGTAATTTCAAAGGCTATTTATGGGAAGTTAGATTTTATAACAAAATTAAGAATAAACGTATTCAAATGGATGGTATGTTTGCCAACACCATGGAAACATTGAAATATTAAATAATGACAATAGATTCACATCTTGAATTTATCATAGCACATGAAATGATTATTCCAATTGCCACCATATTTCAAATTATTACTATCTTATAATTGGACCCTAAAACTTTAAGAGAGTGGATATATCTCCATGTCCTATTACATATAAAGATGCCTCACAAGGATAAAATCATCTAAAATAAATTTGAAAGGGTTTACCCATATCATATAAAGCCATTTGATGAATCCAACATAGTCCATTGGAATGGAAATTTAAAATTAGATGAAGAACCATTATTTAAGGATGACCAACTTAGTGAAAGATAATTAAAATTCTCCAAGAAGACTATGAAGATTTTTGGGTTCCATATGAAGAAACAAACCATGAAAACTATATATTTTCAAGTAATCTAGATGAAAGTTTCTAGCCTTAACAAAAGAATAAATTCAAACCATTGGAGAAATATAGACTATGCATTTCAATGTGGCACAAAATCCGAATTATGTAGGAGTTTAAATCACATTTATAAATCCCTAGAGGAGTACCTATAGGTATGTTTATTTTTTGCTTTTTAGCTATACAAATAGAACTAAGAAAATGAGGTACTCAAACTTTAGAAGATAGAATATAGATTTAGGTAAATTATTTTAATTATAAATCTATCAAAATTTCTAATAAAAAAAGTGTTGTTAAGAAATGAGTGCATAAGTGAAGAAAATTCTAAATTTAAGGAGTTGTGTGTTGAGTATGATGACATAATTACTTATATTTATGATGTTCTAAAGGTGTATAATAAGGTTGTGATTAAATATATCATATATTTGGTTCTAAAACCAAGGCCTTTTTATCTACTTGTTGTGGAGTAGGCATTTTAACATAGTTGTGGGTTAGGGGAAGGGTTACAATGACAAATACAAAGGGTTTCTGTGCAAAGTTCAATATTTCTAGTATTGACAATTTTTTTATAGATTTAGATGAAATGACCAGTAAGATCAATAGTTTTATGGTGGTCAATGAGCGAAATGATAGGCCAAAATAGTGAAACACTTCTCACGAATACCCCAAACTAGGGTTTCATGAGACACACATAGAAGAGATACATTTGGTTATTATGATTAGGGTTTCATGAAATATCATTTGCATGCCATGGAGTAAGTATTTTAACACAGTTGTGGGTTGGGGAAAGGGTTACAATGATAAATAAAAAGTATTTCTATGCAAATATCCCACTGAGAGGGTTCATTATTTTTAATCAAAAAATATTTGGAGTGGAAATTCCTCCATTATTTCTCCATTCAACCTTAGAACACTGATTCAATGAGGACAATCATGAATTCAAGGTGCACATGTTGAGCAAGAATTTTTGGGTAATCACGAAGAGGAGACTGACTCTAAGTTTTAGCTTCTCATGGCTACCCCAAGATTAGGGTTTGACTTTTAAGGATGGATGAGCAAGCTGGTAGTCAGGGTGGGAAAGGCAAACAAGCTAGTGATCATAGTCAGGATGGTAAGGACAAGCAAGATGAAGGGGGTGGTCAAGCTAAGTGGCAATCCAAAAGTTAGTTAGGTTGATAAGTTGACTTCTTATGGCATGCTTGGTCTAGAGTTATTATTCGTTGGTGCTTGAGGTCAAGGCTTACCTTCTAAGGGCATCGTTGGTTCTTCGATCACTACGAGGAACCACATATTGTCACTTGGAATCGTGAGCTCTAGGGGCCCACCTCTAGGGTCAAAACCTTCTTCTCTAGGTGGTTCATCTTACATGGTGGTTGTATCAAGTGGTTTGGGTCTTTGAGAGTCTAAATTTTTATTTGACCTATCTCTGGAGCATAATAAGCTTCTCATCCTTGAAGGTCTAGTGAAACTTACTATGGACTAAAGGGCTTCAAATATAGTGGGTAAGTTTTTGGAGGTGAAGCCAAAGATAGATGCAGTGAGAATGTGAACTATTGCTAAATGGAGGCCCATGGGTTAGCTAGAGGTCATGGCCCTTCAAAAGACCTTCTTCTTGTTCAAGTTGAATTGTGAGAAAGGCTTAAGGTGTATTTTGGGTAGTGGCCCTTGGTTTTTTGGGAAGAGAGATATCTTCCTTCATTTATGGAATTAAAATTTCAATCCAAATATTTATAATATTAACTTTTCTCCCCTCTAGGTCAGGATCCTAGGTATGCCAATCTAATATTGGCATGAATATATTCTACGAGGGATAGAAAAATTAGTGGGGGACTTGGTCTTGGTTGATCCAGCTATGAGATCTAAGTATAGAATGATTTTTGTATGTATGTGCATTAATACAGACTTGGAAGTGGATTTACCATCATCCATCAAGCGTATCTTGAGTTTGGTATCTTGGAATCAACCCATCATCTATGAAAATCTGTTGATTTTCTATAACTATAAAAAATTAGTGCATATCCCTAAGAATTACCCTACAAATAAGTTTTAAAAAAATCTTGGTCTAAGATTGTCCCTAAAGGTTAGAAGCCCCTTTTGGAGAAGGGGACTAGATCCTTATCTCAAGGAGAGGAGGTTGTTGGATCTTTGATCCTAACTCCTCCTTCTGACGACTTAGTTGCTTTGGAGCAGGAGGAATCTATTTAGGCTCCTATGAATCAAGTTTCAAAATGCCTTTCGAGGTAAGGTGGGGTCCTGTCTCATCCCCTAGTTAGTTTTACCCATTCATTTCTCTTGTTGAAGGTGTATAACCATTTTGATTGCTTGGGCTCGAAAGCTAATTTCTAGATTTATTAAAAAATGATAGTAGCTTCCAATTTGAATATTCTTCTTGTAGAGCTGGTGGTGATGAGAAAAGGTATTTTGAGGTTGGAGAAGGGTTCTCCAGGCCCAAAAAATTACAACCATAAGAAAAATGTGGTCGATGTGGGGGTGAAGCGAAAGACTGAGAAATTGTTTAATAGGGACCTTAGGAAGGAGATAGAGTTAGAAATGGCGGATGGAACTCAACTCTTGCTAGGCTTGAAAGAAGGAAAAGGGGTTGTGAAAAGTAATTGAAGATCACCTCCTTTGGATCACACTTCCTCTATAAAAATGGGGGAGGAAGAAAACCCTCCACCAAATCTCATAAATGAAACTCTTATCCTAGAATATAAGGTGTATGAATGACCTTACAAAGTAGTGAGTGGTGGCATCATTGAGGAATTATTTTTTGATTGATATTTTCTTACTTCAAGAAATGAAGTTGGAGGAGGGAAGGATTGATCTGGTCAAAAGAAATATTTGGAGGAGTGCACATTTTGCGGCCAACTCGAGTTAAGGGGCTTCGAGGGGGATTCTATCTCTCTAGGATAGGGGGAAACTGGCGATCTTAGTGTTATTATCCTTAGACAAAGTTATTAACATCATTTTTTGCTTCAAGGATTCCAATCGTTGGTGGTTCCTTTCTAATATTTATGCTCCAAACTCATATACTAATAGGAGTCTACTTTGGGACTTGCTGAGTACTATGAGAGAAGCCTTCAAAGGAGAAAGTTGGATTCTGGCTAGATATTTCAACTCTTCGCTCTTCCAATATAACAAGAAATGGGGAAGTACAGGCACTTTGAGAGGTATGGAATATTTTACTTTGTTTTTGAATCAAAATGAATTAATGGATCTTGAGCTTAAAGGCAATAAATATACATGGAGTAATAGGATAATTGGAGACCAACTCATTTAGATTAGGTTAGATAGAATCCTAATTTCTAAGGAAGCCTTACCCATTTTTGGAGATGCTTCTCTGTGCTCTCTCCCTAAAGTGGGATTAGACCATAACCCTCTATTGATGTGTTTGGATCAGCCTTCCAAGAGGTTTCCAAGGCCCTTCAAATTTAAGGTGATGTGGTGCCAACACCCTAATCTAGAAGAAAATATTAAGGACTGGTGGTTTTGAGACTTCTCTAGCCCTTTAATTTTCCAAATAGCTTCTAAGATTAGGTGGGTCAAGTCAAACAATAAAATATGGAACAAGGTCATATATGGTCATATATCCCAAAGAAAGGATTATATACGATCTCAACTAATGGAAATTGAGAGAGTCATCAGTGTTGGGGACTAGTCTAGGGAGATTATAGATAGAGAGAAAGGGGTGCTTGCTAAGCTCCACAATACTCTAGCTAAGAAGGATATTATTTGGAAATAGAAGTTGAGGGAACTACGGCTCAAAGTGGGAGACAAAAATACAAAATATTTCCATGTGTCTAGTTTTAGACATAGAGCCTCCAAAAAAATTAGAGAAATTTTGAAGACTGATGGATCTAAAACAAATTATATTCAAGAAATCAGGCTGGAGGCTATTAGTTTTTTTGAATCCTTGCTTTGCAACATGGAGGACAACGAATCTCGGGCTAAGGATCACTTATTGTAAAATATCTTAAACTTGATTTCTAAAGACATGAACTCATTCTTGTTGAGCCCCTTTAAGGATGAGGAGATCACAAAAGTAGTTTTTGAAATGGGAAGTTTGAGAGCCCCTAGTCTAAACAGATTTCCCCCAATTTTCTTCCAATTTTTTTAGCACATTGTGGGGAAAGACATAGGAGATGACCTAAAAGAGATTCAAAGGTCTGGTACCATTCCTAGGGATGTAAACTCCACCTTCCTAGTTCTTGTCCATAAATCCTAAAGATCTAAGTTCTTTAGCGACTTTAGACCTATTAGCCTTTGTAATACCATCTACAAGTTTTTGATGAAAATTTTGGCTAATAGGATCAAGTTATTTCTCCCCAAAATTATTGACCTAGTTTAGAGTGGGTTTGTGGCAAGAAAGCATATTCTAGAAGGAATTCATGAACTCATTCAATATGTGGATAAGAGTGGGAGAGCTGGGATTTTTCTCAAGATCAATATGAAAAAAGCGTATAATAGGATTTTGTGGAGTTTCCTCCTGGAAGTGTTGAAAAGATTTAGATTTCATAAAATATGGATAAGCCTAATCAATGCTTGTATCTCATCAACCTTCTTCTTAGTTATCATCAATGGTTTGATTATGGGATACTTTAAAAGTTGTAGGGGCCTGCACCAAGGTGACCCCCTTTCACCCTTCCTCTTTATCATTATGGTTGAAGCATTGGGTAGATCTATAAAAGTAGAACTAACCATAGTAGGTATAAAACTAGCTCTTTCGATGGATCCATTATCCCACCAATAGTTTTTTGATGGCACTCTTATAGCCACCACAAATTTTATTCCATAAGCAATGAAGATTAAGGATATTCTAACATCCTTTGAAAGGGTTGTGGGTCAAAAGATCAACTTTTTAAAAAGTTTAATCTTCTTCCTTAACACCCCCTCAAAATATAAAGAGTGATCTCCCAAAATATGGGCTATGGGGTGGTTGAATTTTCCTCTACCTGCCTTGGTATTCCCTTATTTAAGGGGATATTGAAAGAGAAATTTTGGAACTCGATCATTGAAAGGATGCAAAGGAAATTGGCTAGTTGTAAGGGGGATATTCTCAACCAGGCTGGCAAAGCCCAACTAGTTAAATCCACCCTTCAAAGTAATTATTTATTATTTCTCTCACTTTTCAAAGCCCTAGCTAAAGTTATTCCAAGAATTGAACTCATCCAGAAGTCCTTTCTTTGGTCTAGAAATGAGGAGAAGAAAAAGTTTCACTTGATCTCTTAGGAACTAGTATGTACTAGAAAAGAATTTGGTGGCCTTGGCCTCAAAATAATTAAGAGCATGAACATTGCTTTATTGGCCAATCAAGGGTGGAAGTTATTTAAGAATGAGAATGTTGATTGGGTCTATATTTTTTCAGCCAAATATTTTTCTTAAAATTAAGAATTTCAGGTTGATTTGCTCCCCTCTCCAAGATCATATTTTTTGCTTGGTATCACTAAGATTCATCATGTCATTTCAAAGGGCCACATATGGAAGTTGGAAAATGGCAAAAATATTGATTTTTAGGAAGACACTTGGGTGGGTGATGCTCCTCTAGCTCACATTCCTGAGGTAACAATTGTGAAACCCATAACTCGGGCCCGCTTTGGAGCTAAAGTTGTAGACTTCATTTAGGTAAGTAATGGGATGAAATCCTGGTAGAATCTCAATTTCCCAAACTTGAACCAGGAGGAAAGAAAGGTTATGGACTATCTCAATCACATTATAAGCTTACAGGTAATTAGATCTTCTAATGTTGAATATTTTTTTCTATGGAAGGGGAGAAGGATGATTCATTTTCGATGAAGTCTATTTTTATCCTCTTTGAAGTCGATCCTGTGGACCTGCATCCTTTCAAAAAGATCTGGTATAATTTTTTTACTTCTATAGTAATTTTTTTTTTTTGTGGATTGATATCCAAAACAATATTCTCACTATAAAAAAACTCCAAAAAAGAGGTATGACCATCCCTAATAGGTGCCACCTTTGTAGATGTGATGCTAAATCTACTAACCACCTTTTCTTCCTTTGTCCCTTTTCACTTGAGGTTCTCTATATCCTTACGAATACCCTAGGGTTTTGTTGAATTATCTTGAACTAGTTTTTAAATACCTTTGATCAATGGTATCCCCCTTTGCTATCCTGATCTTGCATACCTTTTGGTAATTTAGTCTCCCTCACCTGGTTTGGGGTATCTAGAAGGAGAAAAATAATAGGGTTTTTAGGGGAGTTTTTAGAGATGTTGCTTCCATCTAGGCTAAAGTATTGCTAGCACTTGTTAAGAATGTGTCTATCCTATATTTGGATGATTACAATGGCCTAGAAGTTAAAGCCCTCATTGAAGCCAATATTTTCTTCCAACAAGCTAGAAGAGGAACTGTTCAAAACCTGGAGAATACCAGTGTTTTAACCAAGTGAATCCTGCCCCTGAATAGATCAAATTTAACTTTGATGATACCTCTAAAGGAAACCCCGTGAAAGATGGTATAGGAGGTGTGTTTCAAAATCATAGTGGAGATATCAATTTGGCCTTTGTTGAAAATATTGGGTTCCAAACCTACCACTTTGTGGAAGCTAGAACATTCTTCCAAGGGGTGGTGTTTCTCCTTTCAATTGGTTGTAGAAAAAGTATTATTAAATATGACTCATTAAACGTTGTTAATATGATATTTGTATTGCCAATACCTAGCTAGAATATTGCTAATATGGTTGAGGAAGCTAATTGGATTCTATGTGGCATGGAAAGTATTTAGGTGAGACATACATATGGGAAAGGTAACAAGGCGACTGAATTCCTCACCAACCTAGGGTTGCTCCAATTTGAGCTATCTATTTGGAGGGATAATCTCCCATAGGGTATAATCCAAATCAATGAATTATGGTTGACATATCGATGTCCTTGATGGCTTTGCATAGGTTGCTTGCCTTCATGCTAGATGACTAGCTATTTTATTATTCTCTTGGATTCTATTTTTGATTGGTTGTGAGAGTTGTAGGAGGATATTTTTTCTCTTTGGTTTTTTATGGAAGCCATTCTACAATCTATTACTTTTCCCTCTATTAGTTGCCTGAGAAGGTTCAATGTGGTATCCTTTTGCCACCTAGATAATAATTTTTATGGTCTCTCTTATTGGACAAAGTGGTAACATTCCAAGTGGTTCTCAAACTGGGATTTTTGGTAGGTTTGTGTGACATGTTGGTTCGAACTAATATGTTTTTAGATACTTTGGGAGATTTAGGAGTTGAAGGTTGTCTTAGACTAGGACCAGTGGAAGGTCATAATGTTATATCTACATAAGTTGTCTGATGGGGATGAGAATCTATTCTGCCCGTCTCCCTTATTAGTTCCTCCTTGTTCTTCTAAAGTCATAGGGTATAGTTGGTGTCTCCTAGTTGGGCGGTTGTATTTTGGGTATCTTTCATGTCCTTTTCTCTTGTGGCTATTTGGTTTAGTTTCAGTTAATGGTAGGGTCCTGTGTTGGGGTAGCATCCTATTGTCTTTTTTATCTATTTTAGTTGTAGCAATTTTCCATTTGTAAATTTGTAAAAGGTTCGAGGATCCTTTCAAAACCCCTTCTTCAACTAATAAAAAAACAAGGCCTTTTTTATAGAAATAACTACTAGCCAATGCTAACAAAGAGACACTAATGAGAAATGAGCTACTAAAACTACTACAAGCATAAGTTATTTATTTAATCAAGCACTTTATATGGGTAGCAAACTTTGTTCTAGTTTGAAAAAATTGAGGATACTATACTTTACATAGATTGCAAAAATATGAACAAGACATCATTTAAGAACAACTACCTACTTCCCTCCATGGACTAAATATGACAAATAATATCTAGCTAAAAATGCTATCACTGTTGGATGGATTTTTAGATACAATTATATCTGGGTAGAAGACAAGGGCCAATATAAGATAGACTTCACCACCTAGTGAAAATATTTGTATATAAAAGGATGCCATTAAATGTAGGTGCAACATTTTAGAGGATGATGAATATAGTGTATAAAGTCCTGATTAATAAGGTCATACTTATTTATATTGATGACATAACTACCTTGTCAAAAGATCAAAGTGTTCACTTAAATGGTAAGGCCAGTAACCAAAATCTTAAAAAATACATCTTTAATTGGTTAGAAGAGAGAAAATAGGTACTTTAGAGGATCAAAGAAGTTTTTACTAAGGCCCTCATATTATTCAATCCAAACTACAATAGATAATTTATCCTATAGATGTTCAAAATAGATACAAGTGTTGTTGCTATATGATGATAGGAGGAACATCTAATTGTTTTCATAAGCAAGATGTTGCACACATATGAGAAGAAATATAATTTTATGAAGGAATACTATGACATGATGAAGGCTCTAAGAAAATCAAGACACTTTTTATCCCAAAGAAAGATAACCATTTTATAATGCATCCAAATTTTTATGCTACAAGATCAAATGGGAGAAAAAACAAATAATATTTAAAAAAATTAAATAACTTGATATTGAGATCAAGCCTATTGGTGATATTACATTATTTGGTCATGTAATAGTTTTATTGAGTGTGATTAATATTTAGGAGTGCATTTAATACTAGAGTTTATAAGTGTCAAGTGTGTAGGTGTGAATTGTGTGAGATGGTGAAGAATCATGTAAGATGTTATGTGTGAGTTATGTAATTATGATAGAAGAGGGAAGGTCAAGAGACATGCATATGAATGGTCTCATGAAATTATATATTGATGACAAAGCATTATAAAAAATATCAAACTAGCATAGCTTCATGCATGTTATAGTAGATTTTATTAATAATATTTTTAGTATTTTGTGTGCATCACCATTGTGAGTATTATTCTGAATATTATTTGTATGATCTTGGAGAAATCTACATATGATATAATTAGGTATAATTGCCAACAATGGTATCAGAGCCACATTGAGTGGACTTTATGAGAAGAAGAAGCTTGGAGAATAAGATTGGTGTTGTTGGAAGCAGATTGCACAAGATATTGAAACATGGAAGAGTTGTTGGAAATATTGAATAAGAGAAGATAGTGGAGGACATTATACCATGAATATTGGAGAATGAAGAAAAAAAGAAGAGAAAAAAATAAGGATTGAGGTCACCCAAATTGCAGAGAAGAATTTCTAGGTAAGGTAGAATTAATTTGAAGAAAGTACTTTTATTAAATTTATTGAAGAGAAGAAGAATATTGGAGGTATAAATTTTTTTGGAGATACATGGTTACATGGGGATGCACCCCCCTCCTTGGGGGATGCATTCCCCTATCCCTATCATCCCTAGAGTGGGGGAATGACAAAGGGGATGTTTCCCCATCATATCTCTTTTGGGAGGAATGGGCGAGGTATCCTCGATATGTCACTAGGCAGGAGGGTGTCATCCCAAATACCTCTATTATGAGGGGACATCCTTGATGATGCCCAACCATCCTCAAAGATGCCCAACCATCCCCTATGGCTAGGCATCGCTTAACATAAAAAAGGTTAGTTTTTTTAATTTAAAAAATTAAATATGAGGGGGTGGGATCCATGAAAGTCTCCACCCCCAAACCCTAAAAAAGGTCTATAAGTAGACTATAACCAAAGAAAAACACACCCATTCAAAAAAGTTAAAAACACACTCCCAACCAAAGTGAATAGAATAATAGAAGAGCAATAGCAAAAGAAAACACAACAATGAAGAGAACATCAAGAGAGAAACAACAAAAGAAAAATACAATAGTAAAGAGAACAACAAGAGTACATCAAAATAAAAATACAACAATTAAGAGAACAATAGGAAAGTAGCAAGATAACATCAAGGAGGAGAAAATAAGTCACAAAACAAAGATCATCAAGAGAAAGTAGGAGCAAATCAAGATCCAATTTTTTTTTCCTATTTCCGTTATCTCATTCAAGTTTGTTTTCATATTTTTATTTTAAGTTTCAACATGGGCAACAGTGAAGGATATGAATTAGACCCATGTGATATTCAAAGAGAAGGAAAAATCAAGATATTGTTAAGGATTATTCCTCTAATATCCAACCTTCTAAAACTTCCAAAGAGGAAAATATTACTTCTAGTTTTTATTGTCCACCATCATTGTTAAAATAATATGCCAAGGGTCCATCTAATCTTAAAAAATCTCTTCTAAAATTTGCAACCATTCGTGACCATTAGAAAAAAAATTGGGGGCTCAAGAACATGGTTGTGCAATTTTTATCAAACTGATTTTAAGGGTAACTATACTAGGGTTTAATCTCAACTTATTGATAAAGCAAAAATAAGGGTTAGGGCTTGCAAAAAAATGAACCGATTACAAGTGGTTGAAGCCAATAGGCTTGTGCAAGAGGCCAAACTTAGAGGTTTAGCGATGTCTTTCCCTAAACATGGCCAAACATCTAGAAGTGACCCTAGAGACTCCTCAAGACAAATACAAGAAACCCAAACCTCTAGTATGCCACTACTACCCTCAAGGTAAAAATAAACTATAAATGACATACTTAGAATACAAGCAAGTGATGCTGTAACACAATTATATTTTGCACGTGGCCTTGAAGAACACAAGCTTATACTGAGAGGGGGGTGAACAGTATAAGACCACTTTTTACTTTTCTTTCCCAAACAATATTATCCAATATAATCAATGGCAATATCAATAGCAATAACCAAAGCAATGCACAAATCATCACACACAATAGAGACACCAATTTAATGTGGTTCACCCAATGTGGGCTACTCCATGGAGAAAATATTTTACTAATATTTTCTCAATAAATCTCTTGGGAATCCTTTCCCTATTACAATGTTTATGGACCTCTATCCAAAGGAGACACCAATCCCCTAATCAAGTTCGTGGATCTCTATCCACAGGAGAACTCCTTTCTCCTCTTGCTCTAGTTGGTGATCTTCTAGAAGAACTCATTGCCCCCACTACTACGGCTAATGGATCTCTATCCACTAAAGACACCTGTCCTCACTACCCTAGCTTAATGGATCTCTATCCACTGGAGACTATCATCCTCTATACTCTATCACCTCCAAAGCTCTATCTCAAATCTGTACTAAACATAGTCCTTTGGTCTAGCACAAATCTATGCTCAATCTCTATCTTTGGTCTGGCACAAACCTGTCCTCAAATATGCACCAAACTCTATCCTTGAATCTGTACTAAACATAGTCCTTCGGTCTAGCACAAATATATCCTCAATCTCTATCCTCAAGCCTTAACTCAAAGCTTGACTCAATCTCAAATCAACTCTGTTGGATCTACCCCAAACCTTAACTCAAGGTTTGAACAAATCAATCAATCATCTGCTCTCAAGTCTTCTCAAAGACTTATCTCAAATCTACCTTGCAAGCTTCCACAAAAGCTCACACTAATCTGTCCACAAGTCCTCTCTAGAACTTGTCCAAATCTGCTCAATAAGTCCTCACAAGAACTTATCCAAATCTGCTCTCAATATGTATTGTAAGCTTCCACAAAAGCTTACCCAAATCTGTCCACAAGTCTTCTCAAAGACTTACCTCAAATCTTCTCAACAAGTCCACACTAGAACTTGTCCAATCTCATAGAAACATAAAGAGAATTGTTAGAGACTCAATATGCTTTATACTCATCACAATGCTCAATCACTTTCAATCACTCTTTCAAAAACATAAAAATTGTTAGAGACTCAATATGCTTCACATTCACCTCAATGCTCAATCACTTTCAATCACTCTTTCAGAAACATATAGAGAATTGTTAGAGACTCAATATGCTTCACATTCACCTCAATGCTCAATCACTTTCTCAAATCAATTCAGAATATAGAATAATTTATTTTATAGAACTTGAACAATCACTTCACACATCCACTTGACTAGGCTCAACCAACTCTACTCAACCAATCACTCAATGAAACAATCCTTGCTTACAAACCCTAGTCCAAGCATATGAACACTCACTCAAAATGTTTCCAACAATTCTTATCAACCAATCTCACATAACAATGATACTCATGTTCTTTTCAAACCCTAGTTCAAGTTCTTCACTTAACCAATGGCTTCAACAACAATGCTTATCAAACAAGGTTTTAACAACAACTCTTTATTCCAGAAAACCTTGAAGCATTAACTCAACACACTCAATAAGGAAACCTAATTAAGTCCTTTTCACTCCAAACTTGTTTTCCAGAAAACCAACCAATCAACTCAACTATGGAAGAATGTGCCCATACCTTTTTCTTGATGATGAAGGAACCTCAAAAATCTACCACAACCACAAACACTTCTTTGCCAAGCTCAAAGAAGTTATAAGATGATAAACTCTCTCAAAGGTACAATGCAAATATCAAAACATACATACACCTTGTCACTCCATCTTAAAGAAAGCATTCATCAACATATACAAAAATAATTGACCAAATACACCTTATAATCTCCCAGTTAAAATAATATCCAACATCAAAAATAATGTCAATACAATCACCTTTTCAAAATAACTCAATGGCAAGAAATCCTCTCAAAATCTAACCAACACTTTAATCCACTTATTTCTCCAATTACTCAAAATAATGACCAAATAAAATACCTTTTATTTACCCCTTTTAACTCCCTAGAATCTTATGTCAAACCTTAGGCATTATAAAATATAACAAAAATTTATTACCTCCGCCTTGGTGAGACTCGAACCCTTGATGCCGCCTCCCCATGCGTCCTAGCTACGGTCTTGGCTGCCGCATGTGCTAGGCGCTCGTTTAGGGAGCAAAGAGCACCACATGCTCTATATTCCTCTCCTTTTGTGCCTAAGCCAAAAAATCACGTGTCGCTTCCTTCGACGCTTCAAACACAACACACCAAAATGTTGCTATCGCGAATCGATCATGGGTCACTCCGCGCCCAAACGCCTTAGCCCTCGACCACTTGCCACTAGGCCATGCTGCCTAGGTGGATATGGGATTTTAGCCCTCGATGATCTTATCCCCTTTTCATTGGCGCCTAAGACAAGAACCTTGTCTTCTTCCTCGCACGAATTCTCTTCAACACACGCTTGCCTCTTTTTCTTGTTCGAACGAAGGATGATTCAAATGCCACTAAGGCATATAGTTTATATATCATTTGCCACCTTTAAACTTGAACGTCGATGCAAATTTAATTGCCTTGCAACCCTAACCTTAGGGTAATTATAATTTAATTAATAATAACATTATTATAATTAACTTATAATTAATTTAATAACCATAGGTTAATTAAATTAACTTACAAATTAATATATAATGAAATTATAATTAAATATAATTTATTTAACTCCCATAGGTCTATCCAATTGGTTTTAAATAAAAGACCATTTATTTTTCCATCATGGGTTTTAATAAAAAACCCTTCTACTTATGCTTCCACATAATATTAAAAATATTATGAAGCTCTTTTGCCATTAACCTTTGCATTGTTCCTTTTGACCTTTTGACATCAACGGTAGCTTATTCCTTGACATCAATGACCACTTCGTTCCTTGACATCAATGACAACTTTGACTCAAAATGTCCAACAATCTCCCCCTTTGTCATTGATGGCAACCCAAATTATTTTTACCAAAAACTTAACCTTTTCTTTGTTCTGCTCCCCTGGCTCAATGCTCTTTTCAAATCTCTCCTCTTTACTCAAATACCAAATCTCTCCCCCTTACTCAAATCTCTCCCCCTTTGACATCAATGGCAAAGGGTCACCTTTGGGGCTCGGGGCTAAGAATGAGTCTCTTAGCTTAGCCCCTCCCCCACCTCCTCTTGAGGTGGTTAATTTTGGGGTGGGAGTATTTCTACTCCCAACAAGCATTGGTCTTTACCTTTATCCTCTTTTCTTCTTATCTGATCCTTTTGATTCCTTTGACTATTCCTTTCCATGTCCATGTTCTTGTTCCTATCCATGTCCATGTTCCTATTCCTATTCCTGTTCCTATTCATGTTCTTGTTCATGTTCATATCCATGTTCCTGTTCATATCCATATCCCTTTTCCTATTCCTATTCCTATTCTTGTTCATACTTGATTCTGGAATGTCTGCTCTACACCACTTTGTTATGTGTCCATCATTATTGCACTTATAACACTTAATGTTATTATTCCTTGGAGGTGCAAATATCTTAGGATTTCTCCTAGTGAAGCCATATCCTTTCCTATCATGAACCCTGCAATTCATTGCCTTATGACCAAACTGATTACATGAGTAGCAATACCCATGAAAGAGATGTCCATTTCTGAAATTCCCATATTCCTGTCTTTCATGTGTCCTGCACTGTGAAGCCATGTGCCCAAACCTATGACATGAGAAACATCGTCCATTGAAGAAACCTTGCCTTGACCCCATTGGTCTCTTAGTCTCTTCTACCCTGTCTTATTTCTTGTTCCATATGTTCCTTATTTGTGCATTGTTCCTTTCCTTGTTGATCTTTCTATTTTCCAACTTATCCTTAGAAGTCTCACTTTCTCTTTCATTCTTCTTTTTGAAGCTTCTTCCTTTTTGGTGCTTGAGCTTGACTCTCCTTTTTCTGCTTCTTGTTTCCCTTGTTCTTCTTCAAAACTAAGTCCTATTTTGGTGATTGATGATCTTTGTGCATTGATAATCCTGTCCAAAGTCTTTGAATTTTCCTCAAACTTGTGTAGCTTGTCCTTAGAACCTTTTACTTCCATCCTTAGTGAAACTATCTCATGCTCTAATCTTTCACACTCTAGATCTTTTGTCTTTAATTTTTTGGTCATACCTTCTTCAATTTTCCTTGCCTCTTCAACCTTGATTTTGAAGTTGGTGAGTTCCTGTAGAAACTTTGTTTTTGTTTTCTCATCTTCTTGAGCTTGAACCCTTAATCCTGAGTTCTCCCTTTTTAATTCTTCAAGATCAACACTAAGTCTTTTACATTCTTGCTCTTTTACCTTTGATTGTTCAACCATATCCTTTTCAGCTCTCCTTGCCTTTTCAACCTTATCTCTCAAGTCAGAGAGATCTTGTAGAAGCTTTGTCTTACATTTCTCATCTTCTTGTATTTGAGCCTTCAATTCTAAATTCTCTCTTTTCAATTCAACAAGTTCCTTAAGAGTGGCTTCCTCTTTTTCTTTTTCTAAATATTCCTCTTCTTTCTTTCTTTGATCTTCTATAGGAGCATCTCCTTTTTCTTCTATTATTGAAAGTAGAGTTTCTTCTTCATACCTATTTTGACTGTCCCTATTATCATTTAGATCCATTTCATCTTCACTACTACTGAACCCATGACAATATCTTGCATCATGACCGAGTTGACCACAAACAAAGCATTCTTCACCTTCTTGTGGACAATAAGCTGCATGGTGACCTGTATTCCTACATCTAGTACAAAACTTTATCAATATGATATTTTCTCCACTGCTTGATTCATATTTTGAATCTATTTCCATTTTTCCTCCCAACACAACAATATCAAACTCATCTTCCTTTTCTTTCATGACCATGTGTGTTCTTTTCTTCTTGTGTCTCATGGTTTTGCCTTTGCCTTTCTTTGCCATTTGTGTTCTTGTAAGATCTTCCTTCAAGTTGTTAAAACTTTTTTGAAGGAACCAACTCTGATACCAATTGAAGAACACAAGCTTATACTGAGAGGGGGTGAAAAATATAAGACCACTTTTTACTTTTCTTTCCAAAATAATATTATCCAATATAATAAATGGCAATATCAATAGCAATAACCAAAGCAATGCATAAATCATCACACACAATAGAGACACCAATTTAACGTGGTTCACCCAATGTGGGCTACTCCACGGAGAAAATATTTCACTAATATTTTCTCAATAAATATCTTGGGAATCCTTTCCCTATTACAATGTTTATGGACCTCTATCCAAAGGAGACACCAATCCCCTAATCAAGTTCATGGATCTCTATCCACAGGAGAACTCCTTTCTCCTCTTGCTCTAGCTAGTGATCTTCTAGAAGAACTATTACCCCCACTACTCTGGCTAATGGATCTCTATCCACTGAAGACACCTATCCTCACTACCTAGCTTAATGGATCTCTATCCACTAGAGACTATCGTCCTCTATACTCTATCACCTCCAAAGCTCTATCTCAAATCTGTACTAAACATAGTCCTTCGGTCTAGCACAAATTTTCTCAATATCTATCTTTGGTCTGGCACAAACCTATCCTCAAATCTACACCAAACTCTATCCTTAAATATATACTAAACATAGTCCTTCGGTCTAGCACAAATCTATCCTCAATATCTATCCTCAAGCCTTAACTCAAAGCTTGACTCAATCTCAAATCAACTCTACTGGATCTACCCCAAACCTTAACTCAAGGTTTGAACAAATCAATCAATTCTACTCTCAAGTCTTCTCAAAGACTTATCTCAAATCTGCCTTGCAAGCTTCCACAAAATCTCACACTAATATATCCACAAGTCCTCTCTAGAACTTGTCCAAATATGCTCAATAAGTCCTCACAAGAACTTATCCAAATATACTCTCAATCTATATTGTAAGCTTCCACAAAAGCTTACACAAATCTGTCCACAAGTCTTCTCAAAGACTTACCTCAAATCTGCTCAACAAGTCCACACTAGAACTTGTCCAATCTCATAGAAACATAAAGAGAATTGTTAGAGACTCAATATGCTCTATACTCATCACAATGCTCAATCACTTTTTTAGCTCTTATTCAAATTCAACTCAATACTCAATCACTTTCAATCACTCTTTTAGAAACATATAGAGAATTTTTAGAGACTCAATATGCTTCACATTCACCTCAATACTCAATCACTTTCAATCACTCTTTTAAACATATAGAGAATTGTTAGAGACTCAATATGCTTCACATTCACCTCAATGCTCAATCACTTTCTCAAATCAATTCAGAATATAGAATAATTTATTTTATAGAACTTGAACAATCACTTCACACATCCACTTGACTAGGCTCAACCAACTCTACTCAACCAATCACTCAATGAAACAATCCTTGCTTACAAACCCTAGTCCAAGCATATAAACACTCACTCAAAATATTTCCAACAATGCTTATCAACCAATCTCACATAACAATGATACTCATGTTCTTTTCAAACCCTAGTTCAAGTTCTTCACTTAACCAATGGCTTCAACAACAATGCTTATCAAACAAGGTTTTAACAACTCTTTATTCCAGAAAACCTTGAAGCATTAACTCAACACACTCAATAAGGAAACCTAATTAAGTCCTTTTCACTCCAAACTTGTTTTCCAGAAAACCAACCAATCAACTCAACTATGGAAGAATGTGCCCATACCTTTTTCTTGATGATGAAGGAACCTCAAAAATCTGCCACAACCACAAACACTTCTTTGCCAAGCTCAAAGAAGTTATAAGATGATAAACTCTCTCAAAGATACAATGCAAATATCAAAACATACATACACCTTGTCACTCCATATTAAAGAAAGCATTCATCAACATATACAAAAATAATTGACCAAATACACCTTATAATCTCCAGTTAAAATAATATCCAACATCAAAAATAATGTCAATACAATCACCTTTTCAAAATAACTCAATGGCAAGAAATCCTCTCAAAATCTAACCAACACTTTAATCCACTTATTTCTCCAATTACTCAAAATAATGACCAAATAAAATACCTTTTATTTACCCCTTTTAACTCCCTAGAATCTTATGTCAAACCTTAGGCATTATAAAATATAACAAAAATTTATTACCTCCGCCTTGGTGAGACTCGAACCCTTGACGCCGCCTCCCCGTGCATCCTAGCCATGGTCTTGGCTGCCATGTGCGCTAGGCACTCATTTAGGGAGCAAAGAGCACCACGTGCTCTATATTCCTCCTCTTTTGCACCTAAGCCAAAAAATCATGCGTCGCTTCCTTCGATGCTTCAAACACAACACACCAAAATGTTGTTGCCATGAATCGATCGCGGGTCACTCCGCACCCAAATGCCTTAGCCCTCGACCACTTGCCACTAGGCCATGCTGCCTAGGTGGATATGGGATTTTAGCCCTCGATGATCTTATCCCCTTTCATTGGCGCCTAAGACAAGAACCTTGTCTTCTTCCTCGCATGAATTCTCTTCAACACACGCTTGCCTCTTTTTCTTGTTCGAACGAAGGATGATTCGAATGCCACTAAGGCATATAGTTTATATATCATTTGCCACCTTTAAACTTGAACGTCGACGCAAATTTAATTGCCTTGCAACCCTAACCTTAGGGTAATTATAATTTAATTAATAATAACATTATTATAATTAACTTATAATTAATTTAATAACCATAGGTTAATTAAATTAACTTACAAATTAATATATAATGAAATTATAATTAAATATAATTTATTTAACTCCCATAGGTCTATCCAATTGGTTTTAAATAAAAGACCATTTATTTTGCCATCATGGGTTTTAATAAAAAACCCTTCTACTTATGCTTCCACATAATATTAAAAATATTATGAAGCTCTTTTGCCATTAACCTTTGCATTGTTCCTTTTGACCTTTTGACATCAACGGTAGCTTATTCCTTGACATCAATGACCACTTCGTTCCTTGACATCAATGACAACTTTGACTCAAAATGTCCAACAATCTCCCCCTTTGTCATTGATGGCAACCCAAATTCTTTTTACAAAAAACTTAACCTTTTCTTTGTTCTTCTCCCCCGGACATTGCTCCCCCTGGCTCAATGCTCTCTTCAAATCTCTCCTCTTTACTCAAATACGAAATATCTCTCCCCTTACTCAAATCTCCTCCCATTTGACATCAATGGCAAAGGGTCACCTTTAGGTATTAAGTCTAAGAATGAGTTTCTTAGCTTAGCCCCTCCCCCACCTCCTCTTGAGGTGGTTAATTCAGGGGTGGGAGTATTTCTACTCCCAGTAAGCACTGGTCTTTACCTTTATCATTTTTTCTTCTTATTTGATCCTTTTGATTCCTTTGACTATTCCTTTCCATGTCCATGTTCTTGTTCCTGTCCATGTCCATGTTCCTATTCCTATTCCTACTCCTATTCTTGTTCATGTTCATATCCATGTTATTATTCATGTTCCTGTTTATATCCATATCTCTTTTCCTGTTCCTTTTCTTATTCAGACTTGATTCTGGAATGTATGCTCTACACCACTTTTTTGTGTGTCCATAATTATTGCAATTATAACACTTAATGTTATTATTCCTTGGAGGTGCAAATATCTTGAAGTTTTTCCTGGTGAAACCAAATCCTTTCCTATCATTAACCCCATAATTCATTGCCTTGTGACCAAACTGATTACATGAGTAGCAATACCCTTGAAAGAGATGTCCATTTTTGAAATTCCTATATTATGTATTCCATTTGTCCTGCACTGTGAAGCCATGTGCCCAAACCTGTGACATGAGAAACATCGTCCATTGAAGAAATCTTGCCTTGACCCCATTGGTCTCTTAGTCTCTTCTTCCCTATGTTGTTTCTTGTTCCATCTGTTTCTCATTTGTGCATTGTTCCTTTCCCTGTTGATCTTTCTATTTTCCAACTTATCCTTAGAAGTCTCACTTTCTCTTTCATTCTTATTTTTTGAAGCTTCTTCCTTTTTGGTGCTTGAGCTTGACTCTCCTTTTTCTGCTTCTTGTTTCCCTTGTTCTTCTTCAGAACTAAGTCCTATTTTGGTGACTGATGATCTTTGTGCATTGATAATCCTGTCCAAAGTCTTTGAATTTTCCTCAAACTTGTGTAGCTTGTCCTTAGAACCTTTTACTTCCATCCTTAGTGAAACTATCTCATGCTCTAATATTTCACACTCTAGATATTTTATCTTTAATTTTTTGGTCATACCTTCTTCAATTTTCCTTGCCTCTTCAACCTTGATTTTGAAGTTGGTGAGTTCCTGTAGAAACTTTGTTTTTATTTTCTCATCTTCTTGAGCTTGAATCCTTAATCCCATGTTCTCCCTTTTTAATTCTTCAAGATCAACACTAAGTATTTTACATTCTTGCTCTTTTACCTTTGATTGTTCAACCATATCCTTTTCATCTCTCCTTGCCTTTTCAACCTTATCTCTCAAGTTAGAGAGATATTGTAGAAGATTTGTCTTACATTTCTCATATTCTTGTATTTGAGCCTTCAATTCTAAATTCTCTCTTTTCAATTCAACAAGTTCCTTAAGAGTGGCTTCCTCTTTTTATTTTTCTGAATCTTCCTCTTCTTTATTTCTTTGATCTTCTATAGGAGCATCTCCTTTTTCTTCTATTATTGAAAGTAGAGTTTCTTCTTCATACCTATTTTGACTATCCCTGTTATCATTTAGATCCATTTCATCTTCACTATTGTTGAACCCATGACAATATCTTGCATCATGACCGATTTGACCATAAACAAAACATTCTTCACCTTCTTGTGGACAATAAGTTGCATGGTGACCTGTATTCCTACATCTGGTACAAAAATTTATCAATCTGATCTTTTCTCCACTGCTTGATTCATATTTTTAATCTATTTCCATTTTTCCTCCTGACACAACAATATCAAACTCATTTTCCTTTTTTTAATAATGAATATAGACCAAGAGGAATGAGTGAGCTGAGGTTTAGCGGGTGCGTCGGGAGTGAGGGTTTGAATTTTCTGGGCAAGAATCTCAGCCAAGGCGACATAGGTAGAGCAGGTACAAAAGGGGTGGGTGGGAACCTCGAGCATGGATCAAGAAAGGATCCATAGGAAGGCGGTCAGGCTATGGCAGATTTGGAGGCAGGCATCACACGGGGGCCCAACCCTCCTCAGAAAGAACCTGACAAAAAAGATATGAAGGACAATATGAGGCCCAAGAAGTGGTTGTCTTTTGTTGAGACTCTTAGAGGAAAAAGAAAGAAGGTTATCTCTCTTCCACCCCTAGTTCCAGTAAATAATAAAATTTTGGCCTCGACAAGTTCCATGAGCCCTTTTCTTTCAATGGAAAAATTCTCCCTAGTAGGCAAGTTTTTGGGAGGTAGGCCGAACATGGAGACTATCAGGGCTTGGGCGATGGGTAAATGGTGACCGGTAGGCAGCTTGGAGTTGGTAGCTCTAACTCGAGGGTTATTCATTATCCATTTTAACAATATGGAGGATGCTAACCGCATTTTAACAGGAGGTCCTTGGTTTCTGGGCAAAAGGAGCCTTTTTCTCAGACGATGGGGTGAATATTTTGACCCTGAAAAGAAAAATATTAACATTGCCCCTATTTGGGTTCATATATTGAGTCTACTTGCCTAGTTATTCAATGAATATTGGTTTTAGGGCATATCCAAAACTATAGGGGACCTGATATCCATTGACCATGCGACCTTGGCTAGGACAAGGATGACTCATGCACGAATCTGTGTAAATGCTAATTTGGATAATGAATTACCAAGGTTTGTGGAGCTAGAGTATGGAGAATACTATCGATAGCCGATAGAATACGAGAATAGACCGACATTTTATGTAGAATGCAAAAATCAAGGACATCTATGCAATCAGTGCCCTAACCTGGCAATGAATAGAGAAAAGCAGAAGCAGGGAATGCTAGACAGAGGAAATTTGAGGATTTTCCCTAGCAGAGGCAATTTAAATCAGGCAAACTATGTCTATCAAAAAAAGAAAAGAGAGGGTGCAGAGTCCCAACAAGACAAAGGAAAACAATAGGTTGTTGGCAACCAAAATACTCAGGTAAGTTCCAATCCTCTAGTTTCAAATAAATTTTCAATTCTATCCAATATGGGAGTAGGAGGGTTATCGAAAGACATGGAAGCCCAGAACCTTCAGGTTTACCTTTCTGACTCTCTAGAATCCCCATACAAGTCAGGATCCTCAAACCCTAATGTTGAAATTACTGTAAGCCCCACGGGCATCACAAAGCAAGACCCTAATGCCCAATCTCTAGAATCCCCATCCAAGTCGGGATCCTTAAACCCCAATGCTAAAAATACTTCAAGCCTAATGGGCATACCAAATCCAAACCCTAATGTTGAAGAACTTAGGAAGAAATTTGAGGCATTGGAAAATAAAAAATCTCATCTCCCTAACATCATCACTAGGAACCAGGTGAATCCTACTGAGGGGCCATCCCATAGACCAAGGGAATACAAGAAAAAAGGAGAATATTTGGATGTAGGGGTGGAGATATGTGAAACTCTTCAGACTAAGGAATATGGCAGTCCGATTCTACAACAAATTGCCTCCCCCCAGTTTAGTCCTAAACAAACCAGGAGCACTGTGAAGTCTCCTATAGATTTTGGTAGTGAAAAAAGAAGAGGGAGAATATCAAATGCTGAGCATCAAAAAATTAAAATTGATAATGACATTGCCAATGGAAAACATAGAACCTTGTTTCAACAAGTTATTCAGGGTTCTGAAGACAATAAATTAGGAAAACCCCCTCAAGGGAGTGGGAGAGGAAGAAATCCCAAACAATATAAATTAAGTTCCTCTCATGGAACGTGAGAGGTCTCAATGGTCTACCCAAACACAGGGAAGTCAGTGCAATAAGAAATCGAGTGAATCCAACTATTATCGTGTTGCAAGAAACAAAAATTGATGAGATTCATTAAAAAAAAGTAGCAAAAAAAATCTAGAATCAAGGGGAGATGGTGTGCAAATCAGCCAGAGGAGCGTTTGGAGGTCTTATGACTTTGTGGGATCCTCGGATAGTAGAAGGTACCATTATTTAGAAATATGATAAGGTTATTAGTGTTTTATTTAAGGAAATATATAGCAACAGGTCGTGGGTCCTTTGAAATATTTATGCCTCGACTTCAATTCAAGGGAGAGCTCTACTGTGGGAGTACTTAGGCAATCTGAGTGAAATCTTCCATAATGTCCCCTGGATTCTGGTTGGGGATTTTAACACTCCTCTTTACCATTCAAAAAAAATGGGTGGAAATGGACCACCTATCAGGAGCATGGATGAGTTCAATGACTTTGTGAACTCCAACATGTTGATGGATGTAAAACTTAGAGGAGCAAATTATACCTAGAGTAGTCGGTGGATAGGGTGTCATATCATTCAAGAAATGCTTGACAGGTTTTTTATATCAAAGGAGGCTACAACTCTGTTCGGTGATTATACTTGCAAGCCCTTTCTAAAATTACCTCTGATCATAATCCCATTTTGTTGGAGATCCCTAACTTTTTGTCCTTCAAGAAACCTTTCAGATTCCAATCTATGTGGATCAAACATTCCAGTTTTAGAGATAACTTAATTCAGTGGTGGCATGACCTATCAGGGGTAGTGCAACTTTTAAACTTGCTGGCAAATTAAAGTTTGTTAAGAAAAAGCTTCAAAATTGGAACAAAGAGGTCTTTGGGAACCTCTTTGAAAATAAAAAATAGGTTGTTGAAAGTTTGAGGATAATTGATCAGGGGATTCAACATGGTGATGCTGATGAAACTACTAGGCAGGAGGAACAGACAAAACTAGCAGAGTTTCATAACGTTTTGGCCTGTGAGGAAATATATTGGAGGTAAAAATCAAGGGCTCTATGTTTGAAATATGGAGATTAAAATTCCAAGTTTTTTCACATCACAACGCTTAGAAACATAAGCAATAACAAGATAAAAATTAAAAAAAACCAGATGGTTCTATTACTCAAGACTTAACAGAAATCAGAAAGGAGGCAGTAACTTATTTCAATTCTATCCTTGGTCAAGAATTGTAGTGCAATGAGGAGGCCAAAGATATTCTCAAGAAATCCATTCTTAGCATAATAAATGAGGATATAAACCTTAAGATTCTAGCTCCATTTTTTGATGAGGAAATTGAGGAAGCCTTGTTTAGCATGGAGCCAAACAAATCCCCGGGACCCGACGACTTTCCCCCTCGTTTCTATAAAGCTTTTTGGGACATCGTAAGTGAGGATGTAATTTTTGTTCTTAGAGAATTCCAAGCAAGCAATTATATCCCAAAAGGTCTCAACTCTACTTTCATTTCTCTAATTCCTAAGAAGCAAACCCCTGAATCTATGGCTGACTTCAGGCCAATCAGTCTATGCAATGTTTCTTACAAGATCCTAACTAAAGCCATTGCAAATAGAATGAGAGATGTTCTACCCTGCATCATATATTCATGCCAGGGAAGCTCTATCCAGGACATGTCAATATTGGATGGAGTTATCATAGTTCATGAAGCTCTGCACTCTGCTCATAAGACTAACAGGTCTATTTTTGCCCTCAAGCTTGATATGAACAAAGCATTTGATAGGCTAAATTAAGACTTTTTGATTGTTGTCCTTCTTAAGTTTGTTTTTCACCACCAATGGGTTAATTTGATCAAATAATGCATTTCTAAAACATGGTTCTCGATTCTGGTTAATGGAACAACTGTTGGTTACTTTCAAAGTCGTAGAGGAATTCGATAGGGGGACCCTATCAGCCCCATGTTATTCATCATTATGGCAGAAGCTTTAGGCATAACCATAAAAAATACTTGCAGTTCAAGGCTAATATTGGGAATCAAGCCAACATCTCTCACTAGGGCTGTTTCTCACCAACAATTCATCGATGATACCATTCTATTGACTAAGGCATCGATGGTTGAGGCCAAAATAATTAAATACATTCTGCAACTCTATGAGGATGTTGTTGGTCAGAAGTTTAATTTTAGTAAAAGCAAGTTATATTTCTTGAACACCCCCATTCAGAGGCAAGGAATGATTGCAAAATTTTTAGGGTGTGATAGAGCAAACCTCCCCACTTCATATCTTGGTCTCCCTCTTTTCATTGGTTCTCCGAGAGAGTCAATGTGGGACAGGGTTATTGAAAGAATTCAAAAAAAACTTGCTGGATGGAAAGGTCATATTCTATCTCAAGTAGGAAAGCTGACCCTCACTAAGGCCTCTCTTCAGAGCATTCTAGTCTATTTCCTCTCCATTTTCAAAGCCCCTGTGAAGGTTTTCCAGAAATTTGAGAAACTCCAAAAAGAATTTTTATGGACTGGATCAAAGGAGAAAAAAAGGATACACCTTGTAGGATGGACCAAAGTGTGCAGACCCAGAGAAAATGGGGGTGTAGGTTTGAGGAGAATTGCTCATATGAATTTAGCTTTATGAGCTAAGCAGGCATGGCGCCTCATTTCTGGTGAAGAAAATGAATGGACAACTATCATCAAACGAAAGTATCTTCAAAATATGGAATTTCTAAGTGACTCAGTTCCAATCAGAGGTTCCGCTTTTTGGAAAGCAATTCTCAATTGTAAGGAAATCATCAAAAAAGGTTTAAGATGGGTTTTAGGCAATGGTGAAAGGATAAATTGCTAGAATGATAGGTGGGCTAAGGATGAACCACTGACACAATATCCTAACTTAGCCCGAATTAGAGATATCACGGAAGAACTCATTGGCAAAAAAGTCTCCGATTATATGGTTGAGGAAAGAGGCAGAATGAAGTGGAAACAAATAAGGATTTAGGGATTTCAAGCAAAATCAAATGATATTTGTAACATTCTCGAGCAACAGTTTATCCCCATGAGACCCAAGGAAGATCAAGTGACCTGGGCTCCTACGAAAAATGGGCAGTTCACTATTAAATCAGCTTACAAGCTTTTGCTTGATGACGAGAATCTTGTCCTCCAAAAGGACTTAGTTTGGATAAAAAATTTAATTCCAAAAATTGCAGTCTTTTCATGGTTGGTTATCCAAGGAAGAATTCTAACCATTAATAATATGATGCATAAAGGTATTTGTATCACTAATCGCTATTATCTGTGTAGGGCTAATTGGGAGACCATTTATCACATTTTCCTTGAGTGCCCTTTTTCCTTGACTATCCTAAGTGGGATTTTTCAGGCCTTCAATATTTCTTGGGTTAAACCAGCCATTGTACTTGATTTATTCATCCAGTGGCCTTACTCCTTTTCAAGCCAAAGACTTAGATACATGTGGAAAATTTGTCTCAATCACTATCTTTGGCAGGTGTGGTTAGAAAGGAACCATAGAGTCTTTAATAAGTCTATCCATGATCATAAAACTATCATTGCTAGGATCATATCCTTTGCCAATGAGAATGTGAACCTTATGCATTTTTATAGTCGTAAACCTCATCTGTAAGATACCACGATTGCTCAATCTTAGATGAGTTTATGCCTAGGGTAGTCAACCCCAAAGCCAATGTTAGGTGGTCCCCACCTCCTACGGATTAGTTTAAGATTAATTTTGATGGAACGGCTAAGGACAATCCTGGCAGAGCAGACATCGATGACATTGTGTGAGATCATAATGGGAATATGATGCTTACATTTTTTGAATATTTGGGAACAAGGACAAACAACGAAGCTAAATCTAGAGCTATGTGGAGAGGCCTTCAAATGACTCAAGACTTAGAAGGCAATTTGATCATAGAAGGAGACTCTATGAATGCTATAAATTTTCTCAATAATTGGAAAATACCTCCTTGGAGGATTAAAACAATTTTTGAAGAGGCTAGGATCCTTTTCCAAGGAAAGGACATAAAATCCCAACATGTCTTTCGGGAAGCTAACAAAATTACTGATAAGTTGGCCAATTTGGGTGTCGATGGTGACAGACTTTTCAAATGGGAACACGGTATCTCGAGCGAAGTAGAGGAGCTTATTCAATAAGAATTCCAAGAATGATAGTCGAATTTACCAATAGGGAAGGCACTATAAGTTTGAAGTCTAGGAGTATTCCCATCTCTTTTTTGAAATGGAATCACAATAAAAATTATCCGAGTTGTCAGTATTCATGGATCCTGCTTGGAAATACCATAAATACTAATGGGGACAGTCACATGTCAGATAACATGGCTTCTAGTCATCTTAGTAATTTGAGGTTGGTTGATAATCACAGGGCAGGAAAGAAATGACAATATAATGCTTTGAACCAGAGCCACGTGGACCACCAGATAGCCACCACCATAAATCTAGCCAACATGTTCACTTATCCAAGGCTGATTGGCCAAGACGGGATGTGGTCCCATAGCATGTCATATATGGAAGAAAACAATTACCAAATAATTATTAAGAGTAATTGTTAATATAGATCTTGTGGGAGTTTTTTCAGTACTCTGCTATGTGTGTCTACAACTTTTTGTTTCTCCATTATTTCAAGGAAGGGATCCGTGTCTGTCTATTTTTTTATAATTATGATGCAGGTGTGTTTTCTCGGGGTATACCCAAAATGTTGTATGGGAAGTTTCTTTTTGATAACAGACTATGTGCCTTACCGGATGTAATGGCTTTGGCGGCATGTAGATTTTACATATATAGGATCCTTAGTAAGGACATGTTCATCAACAACCCTGGGCTGATTTTTGTAAAAGGTTTTGGGTCAACTTGTAAAACCTGGTATTAATGCTATAATATCTTATCTACCAAAAAAAATCTCATCTTCCTTTTCTTTCATGACCATGTGTGTTATTTTCTTCTTATGTCTCATGGTTTTGCCTTTGCCTTTCTTTACCATTTGTGTCCTTATAATATCTTCCTTCAAGTTGTTAAACCCTTTTTTGAAGGAACCAACTCTGATACCAATTGAAGAACACAAGCTTATACTGAGAGGGGGTGAACAGTATAAGACCACTTTTTACTTTTCTTTCCCAAAAAGTATTATCCAATATAATAAATAGCAATAACCAAAGCAATGCATAAATCATCACACATAATAGAGACACCAATTTAACATGGTTCACCCAATATGGGCTACTCCATGGAAAAATATTTCACTAATATTTTCTCAATAAATCTCTTGGGAATCCTTTCCCTATTGCAATAGTTATGGACCTCTGTCCAAAGGAGACACTAATACCATAATCAATTTTGTGTATCTCTATCCATAGGAGAACTCCTTTCTCCTCTTGATCTAGTTGGTGATCTTCTAGAAGAACTATTGCCCCACTACTCTGGCTAATGGATCTCTATCCACTAAAGACACTTGTCCTCACTTGCTCTTGCTTAATGGATCTCTATCCACTGGAGAATGTCATCCTCTATACTCTATAACCTCCAAAGCTCTATCTTAAATTTGTACTAAACACAATCCTTCGGTCCAACACAAATCTACTCAGCCTTTGTCTTTGGTCTGGCACAAACCTATCCTCAAATATACACCAAACTCTATCCTTGATTATGTACTAAACAGAGTCCTTTTGTCTAGCACAAATATATCCTCAATCTCTATCCTCAAGCCTTAACTCACAACTTGACTCAATCTCAAATCAACTCTGTTGGATCTTCTACAAACCTTAACTCAAGGTTTGAAAAAATAAACCAATTCTGCTCTCAAGTCTTCTCAAAGACTTATCTTAAATCTGCCTTGCATGCTTCCACAAAAGCTCACACTAAGCTATCCACAAGTCCTCTCTAGAACTTGTCCAAATATGTAAGCTTCCAAAAAAGCTTATCCAAATCTATCTACAAGTCTTCTCAAAGACTTGCCTCAAATCTGTTCAACAAGTCCACACTAGAACTTGTCCAATCTCATAGAAACAATAAATAGAATTATTAAAGACTCAATATGCTCTATACTCATCACAATGCTCAATCACTTTTAATCACTCTTTCAAAAACATACATAGAATTTTTAGAGACTCAATATGCTTCACATTCACCTCAATGCTCAATCACTTTCAATCACTCTTTCATAAACATATAGAGAATTTTTAGAGACTCAATATGCTTCACATTCACCTCAATTCTCAATCACTTTCAATAACTCTTTCAGAAACATACAAAGAATTGTTAGAGACTCAATATGCTTCACATTCACCTCAATGCTCAATCACTTTCTCAAATCAATTCATAATATATAATATTTTATTTTATAGAACTTGAACAATCACTTCACACATCCACTTGACTAGGCTCAACCAACTCTACTCAAACAATCACTCAATGAAACAATCCTTGATTACAAACCCTAGTCCAAGCATATGAACTCTCACTCAATTTTTTTCCAACAATGCTTATCAACCAATCTCACATAACAATGATACTCATGTTCATTTCAAACCCTAGTTGAGGTTCTTTACTTAATCAATGGCTTCAACAAAAATGCATATCAAACAAGGTTTTAACAACTTTTATTCCAGAAAACCTTGAAGCATTAACTCAATACACTCAATAAGGAAACCTAATTAAGTTCTTTTCACTCCAAACTTGTTTTCCAGATAACCAACCAATCAACTCAACTATGGAAGAATGTGCCCATACCTTATTCTTGATGATGAAGGAACCTCAAAAATCTACCACAACCACAAACACTTCTTTTCCAAGCTCAAAGAAGTTATAAGATGATAAACTCTCTCAAAGGTACAATGCAAATATTAAAACATACATACACCTTGTCACTCCATCTTAAAGAAAGCATTCATCAACATATACAGAAATAATTGACCAAATGCACCTTATAATCTCCCAGTTAAAATAATATCCAACATAAAAAATAATGTCAATACAATCACCTTTTCAAAATAACTCAATGGTAATAAATCCTCTCAAAATCTAACCAACACTTTAATTCCTTATTTCTCCAATTAATCAAAATAATGACCAAATAAAATACCTTTTATTTACCCCTTTTAACTCCCTAGAACCTCAGGCATTATAAAAATATAACAAAAAATTATTACCTTCGCCTTAGTGAGACTTGAACCCTTGATGCCACCTCCCTGTATGTCCTAGCCACGGTCTTGGCTGCCACATGCACTAGGCGCTTGTTTAGGGATAAAAGAGCACCACGTGCTCTATATTCCCCTTTTGTGCCTAAGACAAAAAATCATGCGTTGCTTCCTTCAACGCTTCAAACACAACACACCAAAATGTTGCTGCAGTGAATAGATCGTGGGCCACTTCATGCCCAAACACCTTAGCCCTCAACCACTTGCCACTAGGCCACGTTGCCTAGGTGGATGTGGGATTTTAGACCTCGATGATCTTATCCCATTTCGCTGGTGCCTAAGACAAGAAGCTTGTCTTCTTCCTTGCATGAATTCTTTTCAACACACGCTTACCTCTTTTTCTTGTTCGAATGAAGGATGATTCGAATGCCACTAAGGCATATAGTTTATATATCATTTGCCATATTTAAAATTGAACGTCGACATAAATTTAATTGCCTTGCAACCCTAACCTTAGGGTAATTATAATTTAATTAATAATAACATTATTATAATTAACTTATAATTAATTTAATAACCATAGGTTAATTAAATTAACTTACAAATTAATATATAATGAAATTATAATTAAATATAATTTATTTAACTCCCATAGGTCTATCCAATTGGTTTTAAATAAAAGACCATTTATTTTGCCATCATGGGTTTTAATAAAAAACCCTTCTACTTATGCTTCCACATAATATTAAAAATATTATGAAGTTATTTTGCCATTAACCTTTGCATTGTTCCTTTTGACCTTTTGAAATTAACAGTAGCTTATCCCTTGACATCAATGACCACTTTGTTCCTTGACATCAATGACAACTTTGACTCAAAATATCCAACACGGTTTCCTTTCCATATTGCACATTCCCCCTATTTCAAGGAAGCATTCATAAAAGTAGCCAATATAGGGCCTTCATATGCAGTGCCTAGAGAGTATAAGCTTCGTACCTCTCTATTGGAGATACAATAGTCCAAATGCAATTTTGCTATGGAGCAAATGAGGGATACATAGGTGACGAGTGGATGTTCTATCATGGATGGGTGGACTGACATTCTTCAACATCTACTCATTAATATTATTGTCACATATTTAGTAGGTCTTTATTTTCTTTAATCCATTGATTGTACGAGGAAAAGAAAGATGTTGAGTACTTTTTTTTTCCTATTGAAGGACGCTGATAAGGAGGTTTGATCCTCCAATGGTGTACAAGTAATCAATTTCTATTTTTTTTATGAAATTTTATATGATTGTGTAAATAAGAGTATTTTTTTTGTGTAAATTACTCTAAATATTTTTGTTATACATTATAGGTAATTATAGATGCAACCCCTAGAATGCAAGGCAAATGATAGATAACTTATATAGACATATTTTTTGGACCCCATGTTGTGTTCATGCATTGAACAATGCATTGAAGGATATTGGGAGGATAGATTCAATGAGGGCTATAGTTGTAGAATCCAAAGACATGTAAATATTCATTTGCAATCATCACACATCCTTAACCCTCTTTTGGTCCTTCTCAAATATGGATTTCATCAAACCAGGAGATATTAGATACACCACATACTTCATTTTATTGGAGAGGACGATCGAGGTACATGATGCTTTACAATCCATGGTAGTATGCATGGAGTGGAAGAGGTATCCAAAATAAAAGATAGAGGAGGGAAATAAAATCATACACAGTATTGGATGAGAGTTGGTGGCCTCAATCCAGGTAAGAAATGTTGAAGTTGAGATTTGGTTCATGTTTATTTTTTTTATGATTTTATGATTTTTCTTTTTTATCTCATAATTGTTTTAGTTTTAATTTTGTAGTTTCAAATTGGATTGCTCATATAGTCAGTTTTTTATTTTTATTTTTGAATTTCTTGTAGGTACATTGTGTCTTTTTTTGCCCCAATTGTTGTAGTAATCAATTATACTGCTTCTAATATAGGAGAGATCTATGAGATCTTTGATAGCATGCTAGGGAATATGAAAAGAATCATTTGTGCTAGAGATCTTGCATTATTATTATATGAGACCCACATTAGACCTATTATACGAGGAGTCAGGATAGGATAAACACCCTTCTTCATATGGCAATATATGTGGTAAAAGCAAAGTGGTATGAGCCTAGGCCTAGGAGAGTACCTCCCTATTGTGATTTAGAGGTGAGACAAGGGTTTTTGAATACCTTTAAAAAGATGTATGTTAGAGATGAGGGCTCAAAACTTAGAATTGAGTGGCTCAATTTTTTGAATCTTGGGGGCCTTTGCTTTAACCAACCAGAGTGTAGAGAGGATAGGGATACCATTTCCTAATCAAATCCCATTGGATGGTGGTAGCTATATGGGGATGATACACCTAAATTGCAACATTTTATAATTAAGTTTCTTTCTTAAGTTGCTAGTTACTCTGTTTCCAAGAGGAATTGGTCCATATACAACTTTACCCACTATGTGAGGAGGAATAGGATTACCTCTCATAGAGCTAAGAATCTAGTTGTAGTGTATAGCTCTCTTCACCTTTCTAAGAGAGTTAAACCAAAGTACAGGCAATCTCCAGCTACACGATGGGATGTTCATCCAAAGGATGTGAGATAGATTGATGAGGATCAGGATCAGGAGGGGTTGGTTGGAGTTCCATTGGAGGCTCTTCACTTAGATGATGAGGGCAACTCATCAGATACAAATACTGATAGCCCAACAGAATTTCCTGCATAATGAGACTATTTTTGTTGTAAATGAGACTATTAGTATTTTTGTTGTAAATTATTCTAATGGCTTCTAAATATTTTTGTTGTAAACTATTAGTATTTAGTAATTTTACTGTGTAAATTATTTTAAATATGATGAGGGCATCCTATAATATACTATTATACATATCCTCACCCCTATACCTCCCCCCTATATGTCCCCCAAACATTTCCTAAAATCGGGTTGCCATCCCCTATTGTGCCCAAAACTCGTCCCCATTACTTTTGTAACATTGAGGAGATATATGAAAAATTTAATATATTGGAAGAAGAAGAAATTGAATTTGAAATTAATATTTTGGACTGATAAAAACAAATTTGAAGGATAGTAGAATTGTATTGATTGAGTAATTGAATAAGAGATTGAAGATTAAAAATTAAAGAAGAAATTTGAGAAAGAAAATTGTGGAAGAGATTCATGAAAGATTACTTGCTTGCTAGAAGATATATGTGGAATATTGGAAATTGTTAGAGTGCAGGTGTAAAATGTAAGAGAGTTTGGAGTAATATAATATGAATCAAGTGTAGAAGCAATTTCAAAGAGTTTCCAATAGTAAAAGTAGCCAAATACAACAGAGAAACGGGGACATTAAAGAGGAAGGAGCCAAATGCAACAGAGAGAAGGGAACATTGAAAGAGGAAGTAGTAAATAAATTAAAGGAAATGTTAGAGACGCCAAATACTAGAGTAAGACATTAGAAGGAGCCGAAAGTGCAATGAGAAGTTAAGAACCTGAGTGTAGTGAAATTTTAGAGTAGTAGCAGAAGAATCGACCTGCATTGAAGCCTCCAAACTGTAATGGAAGTGACATAGATTAGAATGCAAAAAATTCAGCGTAACTCATGAGGATTAATATGGAATATTCAGTTCAAAAAGTTTTTTAAAATTTTCTACATATGGAGGATTGCAATATTTAAAATCTAGTGATTTATTTCTAGACTCAAGCTTTAGTACCTAGTCTAAGTAAAAATTGTGAGAAACTTTTTTTTTTTAATTTGGCATACAACTTGGCATGTATTAAACTCTATGAATATTGGAGGTTTAATTTGGAATGGTTGCGATAGTTACAGTCCCAACATATTTTAATGATTTTTGTCTTTTATATAGTCATCCAAACAATATAGACGTATTGGAGGAATTATTACTTGAAATTGATGTGGCTGGTTGGTCACCCAATACCTACTATCTTAGGTTAGAAGACAATAGTAAATGGTATGGAACACCATTTATTTTTTATTAGGAGAACTAAAGGAAAGTATATTTGCCAAGATTTACGAACTTTACTAAAGTCTAAATTTTGAGTTAAAAGTTTTATTTTTTATTCAAAAGGAAAATATTTTACCAAATAATATATAGGGGTGTTAGAAATATTAAATTATTTAGTCATGTAATAGTTTTAGAGAATTTTTAGTTTGGGAAGTGTGGTTATTATTTAGGAGTGTATTTAATATTGGATCTTATAAGTTTGTGTCAAGTGTGCAAGTGTGAGTTGTGTGAGATAGTGAAGAGTCATGTGTGAGTTATGTAATTATGAGAGACTTTGTCATTATGAGAGAAGAGGGAAGGTCAAGAGACATGCATATGAAGAGTCTCATGAAATTATATATTGACGAAAAAACATTGTAAAAAACATCAAACTAGCATAAATTCATGCATGCTATAATAGACTTTATTAATCATATTTTTAGTATTTTGTATATATCATTATTGTGAATATTATTTGTATGATCTTGGAGAAATTTACTTGTGAGATAGTCTGGAATAATTACCAACAAAAGAAACTAATCTTGTTGAATGTAAGGTACTATATGATATATAGCAAAGACACATCAAAAAGAGTAATTTAGCTTTATCAATGAATAACAACATCAAATAGGAGACCAAGAAATAGAGGATTAATATAGATGGATGTGTTAAGTCATCAAATATAAGCAAAAAAAAAACTATACCAAGAGGTTTGCAACCTAAATAGAAGAAATAATTCAAGAAAAAAATTATCAATTATAGGTTGAAATATGGGATGCTCTTTCAAAAGGTCTATAAGGGCATATTCCTAAAAATTATAGAGGGAAATAGGTTCTCAATTTGCTTGAAGAGTATCATGAGGTACCTATTAAAGGTCATTATTCAATGTACACCACAACTCATATGATTCTAAGATATGGATACTACTAGCCAAACATCATATCTAATGGATTTTAGTTGGTAGAGAAATACAAATCATACTATATGCATGTAGGAAAGAAAAAAAGAATATTTTCTCTCTAAAAATCCATCATAGTGGATGAGCTATTGGGAAAATCAATCCAACATCAAGTGCAGGTCACTTGAATTGTGACAACAATTGATTATTTTATGAGGTGGGTAAAAGCTATCATGGTAAAGAGTTCTAATCAAGAGTCAATTACTCAACTATTATAGAATATCATCATGATATTTGAAGTACCCATAGTGGTAATCATAGATTATGCCCCAACCTTCATGGTATCAAATATTTATCTATTATGTCATAGTCATGAAGATTTCCTTGAATTATTATCCTTAGGAAATGTTCTAGCTAAATTAACAAATAAAAACATAGACCAAATTCTTAAGAGACCCATAGAAAAATCATATACAGATTGACATACTCAATTAAGAAAAGCAAAATGGATCAACAAAGTTATTCTAAAGTCATTAATTCATAATTATCCATGCAAGTTGGTATTTAGAAAAGAAACAATAGTACCAATTAATTTGGAACCTCCATCAATGTAACTAGAAATACAATTAGAACTAGAAGATGTTCATATAGAACTTATTTAGGTGAAATTGAACAAGCTTCTATTATTGGAAGAAGAAAAGAGAAGAATTTCAAGAAGTCCAATGGACATCAAATTGGTATCAAGCATTGGTTTGAAAAGAAGGCAAATTGGCTTAACTTCAAATTTAAACTTTTGCTGCTCAAATAGGACAAGGAACAGGTGAAACTAAGGAAGCAAAATAAGATTAATTCTTTGTGGAGTGGCCCATACTAGATCAAAAATATATGAGTTGTGGATATGTATGGGTTAATGACTCTAAATTATGGAAGATTAACCATTTATATGAATGGGCATCATCTTAAGTATATGTAGTTAAATTTATGACAAGGCCTCAACTATATATATATGTAAATACTTTTTTCTTCTCATTTTTTTTCTTTTTTTATCTAATTAGAAAATAAGAATGAGATGAAATATTCAATTGGACACCTTGTTCTATACCTCTCCCCTTACTTCCTATGTATATGAGAAGAATCATCTTCATAGCATGAAAATTTGAATAAATAGAAAAGCTTAAATTGGCTAAGTCCCAAAATATCACCAATCAACAAAAATAACATTGATTTGTTGAGAGGGGAATTGATTGGCCGACATTACGAATTTGTTGATTCCCTAAAGACAAGAGCCAATACAATAACATGAGGAGATAATTTCAACATGACATACTCCTTAGTTATATGGTCTAATATAAAAGTCAATAAATGACCAACTATGATACTTAGAAGAGAGGAGTTTGAAGGTATCACTATATTGTTTACAACCACCAATATCCCCTTTAACATTCCTCATAGGATGATTGGAGAGGTTAAGATAAAATTGGGTAAGAAGACACAAAATCATAAATTTTTTAGGAGTTTTTACCATACATTAAATGATGTTAGTACTTGAGAAAAATAACTTTCAAATTATAAATAATATTATTACACAAATATCATTTATAGTATCATTGAGTGGTAGAAGGGGCAACACATGTAAGCAAAATATGAAGTTATCAATAATAATGGAGACAATATGGTTGCTTGCCTAATGTAGGATGAATAAATGGGTCATGACAACTAGGATACACATGTTGGAGTGATAAAATAAGGGATTAGTTAGAAGATACCATTGATCATTGAAATCATTTAAACCATTGAAACAAACAGATTTAAGCACCTACTTAGAACACTATAATAATGAAAAAATAATCAATCCCAACCTAACCCATATATTAAAAACTTAAGAAGATATAGTTATGATGATGAATTTGAAAATTACACTAAGGATATTATGAATCCAACAACTAAGCACAATCCTTATCACATGAAAAATTATATAGAAAAGTGAACAATCATAAAACCAAAATGGTTGTAGAAGTAGAGAGAAATAAATTGAGGAGAGCAATAGAATTTTTCCTATTGAACCCCTATAAGTCAATCCACCCTTCATAGAAGAGGCCCTAATTAACAAGGCCTTATCGAATAGTTTGAATAACTATTAATTTCAAGTAAGGTTTAAATTCATTGAGTCATTAATCCCTAATTGGTTGGTTAGTAGCTAATTTGTTGAAAAAGGTTAGAATTATTGACTTGTCAAAGCAAGGAGGGATTCATCCAAGTCCTAAGAATCATAAAAAAAAATTATGTCAATATTTTGAAGGTATAGAAGGTTATGTTGATATCACTTTGCATCATTGTCAGTCAATAAATAAGAAAAGGAAATAAGAAAAAATAGAAAACTCCTAATTCCTAAAAATATATCAATCAATTAATGTCGATTGGATAAATTATAAGTAGACAAAGTTATTGATGTCATTTATTCACCATTTATATTTATTAATCCATTAATATGGAGAGAAGCATTGCATTATATCTACAAAATTTTTTAAAAATAAGTTAAGACCCCAATCTTCTTGTTAAGATATTATTGAGTTTAGAAGTTTGATTCATTGAATTAAATGGATGTGAACATCAATTTGTTGATAGAATAAGAGGAAAAAATTATAATTTTAGAAAGGATGCATGGATACTTAGGTATTATTAAGCAAAATTTTAGTCCTTGAAATATAGTCCTAAGAAACACCAACAATGCAAGTAAACCCCCCAAAGACAACCACTATGGTCGACTTATTTGACATATGAACAAGTTCATTTGAAGTACCTTGAAGGGTAGTGTTGTGGTTCATCCACAACACACCCCAGAAGTGGGGACCCACCTTTGTTTTTGCGGGTTTTAGGGAAGATCTCAAAGACCCGAATGCTAAAAATGAAGAAAAGAAGAAAAATGCCTAAGTGTTGAAAGGGTCGCAAAATCGTGATATGTCACGATATCGCGACATGTCGCGATATCGCGACATGTCGCAAAATCACGACCTGTCTCTCCATCACTACGAGTTGCTGAGAGGAAGCACAAGGTTGAAAGTGGTAGCGAATCGCTACCACTTCGTGAAGCGGAGGCTCGAAAGAAAAGTGGTAGCGAATCGCTACCACTTCATGAAGCGGAGGCTCGAAAGAAAAGTGGTAGCGAATCGCTACCACTTTGTGAAGCGGAGGCTCGAAGGAAAAGTGGTAGCGAATCGCTACCACTTCGTGAAGAAAAGGCTCGAGACCATAGTGGTAGCGATATCGCTACCACTTCATCGAAGGAAGGCTCGAAACCAAAGTGGTAGCGATATCGCTACCACTTCATCGAAGGAAGGCTCGAAACCAAAGTGGTAGCGATATCGCTACCACTTTTTGAAAGGAAGGCTCGGAACCAAAGTGGTAGCGATATCGCTACCACTTTTTGAAAAGAAGGCAAAGCAAAGTCGGTAGCGATATCGCTACCACTTTTTGAAAAGAAGGCAAAGCAAAGTCGGTAGCGATATCGCTACAACGAGCTACTGCGGGTGTACGGACCAAGAACATGTCGCGATATCGCGACATGTCACGATTTCGCGACATGTCGCATTATCGCGGCTAGGAAACGGAAGAGGCCAAATGCAAATTCTATCGGGATTTTCATGGGAAAGCGTTACGAAAGGTGCAGGAGACGCAGGACACATGGCAGAAATGACAGAACCAGAGTAACGTTTCATAACAACAGTTACTGGCCGCAGATCGAGCGTTACGATTGCACGCAAAGGTTAGAATACCAAAAGGCGAGAATTGAAGTGAAGGGTCCTGGGAGTCGAAACGAAGCGTCATGGAGCAGCCGAGAACGCGCGACAGAAAGGTTAAATAGCAGAAATGTAGATGGATATAGGGGCTGGAGACTGTAACAAAAAAAAGCATTACTTATTGAAATAAAGGATTTTTATTTGGTAACACGACTTTTGTGTGTAAAATCAAAAGGAGATCGAAGCCAAAACTATTGTTTTACTGTCAATCTTTCCGTTGCATCATTTTGTCTTGTATCTATTTCATTTACGCCATGGGATGGGTTACGATAGGTGAATGGTAGAATGATGCGGTTATATTCTTTTCCTTAGAGTCTTGCATCTGATCTGATTAGATTGTGTGTTAGTACGGATCTGATCGGTTGGGTTGTTTTGGGGATTTCATCTCTTAACTTGGGATTTTACAGGGAGGAGATTGTGAACCATTTTAATATCCTTCATTATTTTCCAAGTGATTCAAAATAACGTTTCTGTTTTATTCCTTGATATGCTTAATTTCATGTCAGAGACTAACACTGAAATAACAAAACTATTGAATGGAGATAAAATGAATAGGTTAACCTTAGAATAAATTGTGAATATTAGAACATCAAAAGGGGTTTTTTTTATTTTTGATTAATCAAACAAGTCAAGATTATAAAGTTCATTGAGAATCAACAAAGGCCCCTTGTTAACAGCTATCTGCAGGATTTGAGTTATTCTGGGAAATATCAGTTGCATGTATTAAATTGAAATTCGTTTTATATACGTAAAAGCTGTTTCACAAAGAAACTTGGAGAAATAATAAAAGGAAGGAAAATAAAATAAATTATTTCTTTGCAAGAAAGAGTCTTTCGTTCGAGACTCTAAGTTGCGTGTTATTATTTGTAATATGACAAATTAACACTCAACATTTTGGCGCTAGAAGGAGGGACTTCTGTATTGCTTTGCAATTTTGATTTGTTCTAACAATTAACGTGGGTAGTTTTGTTTCCACCTATTGTGCTTGTAGGTGTAACACCAGACATACTATCTGGCAGCAGAGTTGAGAAATCTTTTAGAGTCCTAGAGTTTCCAAGCTGGCCCAACCTAAGTACATTGCTACTAGGTCTAAAACCACAGGGGAAACTATCTTCCAAAGCCTTTCTCCCACTGCTAGGAGACCGAAAAAAAAAACATTAGAAGTTGAAATACCACCCAGTATACTTGAGTTAGGGATTTCTTTGGACTCAAGTACCTCTAGTGGGCCTGAACCCTTAAGTTCAAGTGGGATAGTAACACCAGTTGTATCTGTCTCCATAGTTCCAGGAGTTCTAATTGTTCCCACAAGGTTGACACCTTTGAATAACATGGCCCAACAACAACAACAGCCACCTGCCCTTTGGTATGGTGCTCAGAGTTCCCCTTTAGATATTCCTGGGGCAGTCCATGACTTGCCTAGAAACATTGAAAGGGGATTACCCAAATTCATTCATGATGGTCCAACAATAGCAGAAGATCATGTCCAAATCTATAAAGATTACATGTTTAGGCAGGGGGTTACTCACGAGGATGTTGCCTGTCAAGTTTTCCCTGCTAGTCTAGACCACATTGCTAACGAATGGTATCAAAATTTGCCAACAGGGTCCATAAATTCATGGGCCCAGCTAGAAACTGCATTCATAGGTCAATTCAGATAGTTAGTAGATCCCTCCATGACATACAATTTCTTCGTATCTTGCAGAAGACAAACCAATGAACCCATTCGAATGTTCAATCAGAGATTTCAAAAGCTATATACGAATGTGACTCGTCACTTTGCGGTAGACCTTGCAATTGCCTTACAGCTATACTTCGGAGCCTTAGATCCTTTAACATATTTTTTGACTAGAAGGAACCCTCAGGTTACAACCCTTCCTTTGGCATATGCAGAAACAATGACTCTCGAACATCAGATGAACCTGCCGAGCGCGAGATTGTCTCAATTGATTGGGATGGGACAATATGGCCCATACAGCCAATTTGCCATGATGAACTAGGTAGTAGCACCACGAGGCTCCGATGTTGAACAACTTCCAAACACCCACCCAAGTTACGCCATTATCAGGTTATCCGAATGCCGCTGTTCAAACACAGAGTTTGATTCAAAATAACTCGATGGGTTTGCATGGGTTCGGTATGGGCAATAATCTGTTGACCATGTCGGGGTTTGCTCCAATTAACACGCCAAGCTCAGCGACTTATCCAACAATCATAGCCATTCAAAATGGGAATCCAGGATGGAATCCACCTGCCCAAACTCAAGCCATTCAAAATGGGAATCTAGGATGGAATCCACCTGCCCAAACCCAAGCCATTGTACCCAGTCCAGAGGTGGCTAGTGCAGCCAACACAAGCTGGACTCGCAATTGCGGTGCCTCAACCACAAGGGTGCAGACGACCATAGAAAATATGAAAGAAACGTTGGCCAAGGTGTTGGTAACGGTGGGGAATGTCAATAAAAAAGTTGATCAGGCCATGGGCCATAACCGACCTCATAATCATAGAGGAAAAGGAATGTATAACACGCAGCCTAACAACGGGCGGGTACCCAATCCCGTTGCCAACCAGGTAGACATTTCGGAAGACTGTGGAGATGCAAGATCTTGTGATAATGATTGCTCGCACTGTGGCCACGTGAAACCGAAGTCTATGCTAACAAAGGTCATACATTCCCATGAAAATGAAGAAGAGGACGTAGAATTTTTTGGAAGCGAAGATGAAGAAGCTTTGGAAGTTCATGCAAACAAACGTTTTGGGAAAGCAAATCACAAATATTACACTAGGAGTTCTAAAGAGCCCAAAAATTCCTCTGCTCCTCCTAATAATCAATTACTCCCTCCTGACCCTAAAGGAGATGTCAATCCCCCTCCTCCATCGAAGGTCAAAAATTCTAAGCTGATGCAAAACTTGCCAAATCCAAAAAAGCTCACTTACGATTTGGTGGAAGATATGAAGAAGAATAGGGCCAATGTATCGATGTATGACATGGCCCGATTATTAGGCCAAGAAGTGAGTTCACCAAAAGGATTAAATCCATCTACACAAGTTCATGAAGCTAAAAGTGTTGAGTCCCAAGTGGTTGTACAAAAAGAAAAATGAGATATACCTCCCTTTTTGGTAACCATTAGAATTGCGAGTAAAAACTTGCACAATTGTTTAATAGACTCAGGGGCCTCGGCTACTATCATGGCCTTAGAAATCTGTAAAAGATTGGGACTTACACAAAAGCCTTCTAGGAGCGAGGGTGGTGCGGTTGGACGGAGTCAACCATGGAGGCGATAGGGAGAGCTGGGTGATGTGCATATTCAAGTCAATTCAAAACCCAGAGTTCAACAGCGCATAGACATATTGGTGCTCGATATTCCTATCAAATATGGCATGGTATTGGGAAGAGATTGGAGTAAGAACCTAAACGGTTACATTGTGATAGACTCTTCACACATGTGGCTGCATTGGAGGGGAGTGGCCAATCAAATTCGAATTGACAGTGAACCCCGACTCAAAGAGATGATCACAGATTACAAGCCGAACGAGATCCAGTACATTGAAGCTGAGTTGGGAGCATACTATTTGGACATAGAAGCACTCGAAAATACCCATGATGAAAGGATGGGGCACAACTTTACTGAAGGACATCAAGACATTTGGACCTTGATATTTGATGGATCCAGGTCCAGACAAGGAGCAGGAGCTGGTGTTGAATTGTCATGCTCGGACCAGGAGCCTATATTCGTTGCGTACAGACCACAGTTCCCTGCCACCAACAATATGGCAGAATATGAGGCTTTGATTCTTGGACTACAGCTAGCCATTCGGAAGAAAATTAAATATATCAAAGTCCTTGGTGATTCAAAACTGGTGGTGAAACAAGTGAGGGGACAATACATATGCAAATACAGGCGGCTCAGGCTTTACCGAACTAGGGTCGGAGATTTAATAGATGAGTTTGACGCCTTTAACATTTCTCTGATCTCGAGAAAGGGCAATCGTCTGGCGGACTCCCTAGCTGTAGCAGCGAGTATGTTGAAGCCAGTGGACCATAAGAAATGCAAGAAGTTCTCTATAGAGTTGGTCATGTGTCCCTCGATACCAGATAATGTTACGAACTTCCAAGTATTTGATAGTGACAGGCACATATTTCATTTTGTCACTAATTCTGGTATATTTGAAAAGCAGTACATAGATGAAGAAGAAAGGGACGTAGAGGAGGTAGTTTCGAAAGATAAAAATCCTATAAAAAACAACAAGATGCCTGATGAGATAGCTTCATTAGAAAAAATCTTTGATATCGGATGCAAACCAAGAAAAGGTAAAAGGGTTCCATCTCCTAGAGAGGCCTGTGATTTGGTTAACATTAGAAGTGCAAAAAATCCCTGGGAGATATTCATAGCAAAAGCACATCGCTACCACTTCGTGAAGCGGAGGCTCGAAGGAAAAGTGGTAGCGAATCACTACCACTTCGTGAAGCAAAGGCTCGAGACCATAGTGGTAGCGATATCGCTACCACTTCATCGAAGGAAGGCTCGGAACCAAAGTGGTAGCGATATCTCTACCACTTCATCGAAGGACGGCTCGAAACCAAAGTGGTAGCGATATCGCTACCACTTTTTGAAAGGAAGGCTCGGAACCAAAGTGGTAGCGATATCGCTACCACTTTTTGAAAATAAGGCAAAGCAAAGTCGGTAGCGATATCGCTACCACTTTTTGAAAATAAGGCAAAGCAAAGTCGGTAGCGATATCGCTACAACGAGCTACTGCGGGCGTACGGACCAAGAACATGTCACGATATCGCGACATGTCATGATTTCGTGACATGTCGCGTTATCGCGGCTAGGAAATGGAAGAGGCCAAATGCAAATTCTGTCGGGATTTCCATGGGAAAGTGTTACGAAAGGTGCAGGAGACGCAGGACACATGGTAGAAATGACAGAACCAGAGTAACGTTTCATAACAACAGTTACTGGCCGCAGATCGAGCGTTACGATTGCACGCAAAGGTTAGAATACCAAAAGGCGGGAATTGAAGCGAAGGGTCCCGGGAGTCGAAACGAAGCATCATGGAGCAGCCGAGAACGCGCGATAGAAAGGTTAAATAGCAAAAATGTAGATGGATACAGGGGCTGGAGACTGTAACAAAAAAAAGCATTACTTATTGAAATAAAGGATTTTTCTTTGGTAACATGACTTTTGTGTGTAAATAAAGGATTTTTCTTTGGTAACACGACTTTTGTGTGTAAAATAAAAAGGAGATCGAAGCCAAAACTATTTTTTTATTGTCAATCTTTCCGTTGCATCATTTTGTCTTGTATCTATTTCATTTACGCCATGGGATGGGTTACGATAGGTGAATGGTAGAATGATGCAGTTATATTCTTTTCCTTAGAGTCTTGCATCTGATCTGATTAGATTGTGTGTTAGTACGGATCTGATCGGTTGGGTTGTTTTGGGGATTTCATCTCTTAACTTGGGATTTTGCAGGGAGGATATCGTGAACCATTTTAATATCCTTCATTATTTTCCAGCTGATTCAAAATAACGGTTTCTGTTTTATTCCTTGATATGCTTAATTTCATGTCAGAGACTAACACTGAAATAACAGAACTATTGAATGGAGATAAAACGAACAGGTTAACCTTAGAATAAATTGTGAATATTAGAACATCAAAAGGAGTTTTGTTTATTTTTGATTAATCAAACAAATCAAGATTATAAAGTTCATTGAGAATCAACAAAGGCCCCTTGTTAACGACTATCTCCGAGGATTTGAGTTATTCTGGGAAATATCAGTTGCATGTATTAAATTGAAATTCGTTTTATATACGTAAAAGCTGTTTCACAAAGAAACTTGGAGAAATAATAAAAGGAAGGAAAATAAAATAAATTATTTCTTTGCAAGAAAGAGTCTTTCGTTCGAGACTCTAAGTTGCGTGTTATTATTTGTAATATGACAAATTAACACTCAATAGGTAGCATAACTTAAGATTGGATAATCATGAAATGGATCCTCTATTATATTTCTAAGAATAAGGAAGAAGAATACCAATTTAAAAAACCTTTATGATCTCTACTTGAACTATTAGTACAACATTATTGAGGGTAAAGTCATCAATAATTTGAATATGGTTAAAGTAGGCACTAGCTTCAATTTGACATGATGTAAAGAGATATACTACTACAAGGAGAAGAAATTGGATATCCATGTCAGGCTAAAATATGGTTCCCCAAGTGTTTGATTACTTGGAACTCATTTATATATACTATTGAGCATATGGTAGGCACACTCACACAATCAAAGTCTAAATAAATTATTGAAAGACAATTATTGTGAGATCAAAAGAGATTAGAAGCATGATTCTATTATAAGAACTCTCCATATATTGAACTTCAATCACAATCCAATCATATATCAATTAGTTCAATAAGATAATAAACTAGTTAGAATTACCTTAATAACATTTAAAGAATTCAAGGGACAACTTCCTCCTTCATATAAATATGTTCAAAGAATACAAATGAGGCCATTTCTTCTCATGCATTCATATTGGAGGAGTTGAAGAAAAAGGAAGTATATGAATACTACTTGATAATGCTAAGCTTGGTAGAGAATTATCAACACAAAAACCTATATAAAATGGATTATGTAAGAATCATCACCATCATAATGTATTATGAATTGAAGAATTACCAAAGAGAAGATGTTTTTAGTTATACACCATATCTAGTGTAACTCATATTTCATAAAAATATTGGTTGGTTAATAGAGTTAAGTTGAATATGATTGGCCCAAATATGAAAGATATCCTAGTAGTTTATTAGATCAAATTGACTAAGAACACAAATAAGAATCAAAACTTTTATTTCTATTATGACATCTATACTCCAATCATGGAAAACATAGTTGAATTATAATCAAGACTATCACATACGATGTTTCTATTCTTGAAAGGATAAATAACAAATTCCAAAAATTATAAATACAATAATAAATATTAGAAATGTCGAGTAGGACATATACATCAATAATAGAATTTATATTCTATAATTGTAAATCATAAATAAAGGTAACAAATCTAGATTCCAAGACTTAGATCTATTCTAGCCACTTGAGGAAAACATATCTTAGCCATAGATAAGGATAATTCTCTTATGAATAGCATAGGTGACAAAATATTATAAGTATGAATGATGAAATAAGTAGAACATAACCCATATATTTATAGTCTAAACAATTAACAAAACCCTAACCCTAATGCTCCAAGGTCAACTAATCTAACCTAAGGTCCGAGCTAATAATACTAGATATAAAATATGTGGCTATATTACAGCTATTATATAGCTCACCCCATAGAAAACTTTATCCTCAAAGATGAAAAATACTAGAGAATATTCACAAGCTCCCACATCGTAACTTCATTTGAAAGATCCTACCAATTTTTGAGTAGCTCCTTTAGTTAGCGGTACCATATATTATGGACCCAAGACTACAATATTATATTTTATTATAGGTCAATTTATCCTTCTTCATCTAGTACTAGAAGCTAGATCTAGGATTGCACTTTCTAACTAGTCACTTGCTTTAGGCCACAACCTGAGTGGTCTAACAATTGAAACTTTGGAACTCTGAATAAAGGTCGAAGGTTCAAATCCTATAGGGCTAGGGTTATACACCATGCTTTGATAAATGAAGTATGGTTGGATAACCATATATTGGGTAAAACAACATCCTCCATGAAGGTCATATCATATAGCCTATGGCCTCATGTATGTTAAAAACTACTTTATCCTTTACCCTTTTTAAGAAAAGAAACATAAATGTATGCATAAAAAGTAACACCATTGCAATAAAGATGAAACATTGTATTATATTCGGGAAAGTGGTCCCTTGGGATACAAATTGACCCTTTGAGGGTGCATTTTACAATAAGATGTCCAAAGGGGGAAATCCCTTTTACAAATCAAACATATGGTGTCTTCGTATCTTCATGCTACAACAATGTGGGAGGTGGGTTTGTCGTGACCACCATTATGACCTTGAGCTTGTTGAATCCTGAACCTGAAATCTGCACACATGCAAACGAACAAGGGTTTAGTAGCACCTGTCACAATGAATATGATAAATGTAATGAAAATGACTAATGTAAATGAATATGAATAGAAGAAAACAAACAATGTGGCTTACATAGCATAATTCGAGCAACATAACATTAGCATTCCCCTCATTTTTTTCTCCTTTTTTTGGTCATGTGATGGTGCCTTTATAGGCCTTTGAGGGTTTTGGAGGGAAGGATAGGTGGTAAGCCAGGGCTACCAAGTGGCAGGGACTGGGTAGCCATCTACCCTAGGTAGTTGTAGTGAGTCACTAGAAGTGTCTCACTTAACTGGGGAAATGTGGCAAGTGAGTAGTTGTAAGTGGAGTGAAGTGTGGAGTGAGGTGTAAGATGTGGCAAGTGGGTAGGTGGAAGTGGAGTGAAGTGTGGAGTGAGGTGTGAGATGTGGCAAGTGGGTAGGTGCAAGTGGAGTGAAGTGTGGAGTGAGTTGTGAGAAGGAACAAAGGGGACAAGGGTGTATGAGAGGTGGCAAAGGGGTGATGGTGATGTGGCCAGGATACATGTCAAGTGAAGAGAGAGGGTATCCTAGGAGGATATTTCCCATATTTAATAAAATATAGAAAATATAATTATGTGCAAGATTTTATGCCTAAGTCAAACTTAGGCACATAATGTTATGCATAACTAAAATGTGCAATATGAATGAATGATGTGTAGTAATTATAAGCCTAAGTTTAGACTTAGGCATATATTATTATGCAGAATTATGATGTGCAATGTGGGTGAAATATGCAGTAATTTATATGCCTAAGTTTAGACCTAGGCATATAATTTAATATGCAAAATTATGTGATGAAATGCAAATGCCTAGATTTTAGTGTCTAAAATAAAAAATATGATATATTTTAGAAGTATAAGGAAACTCCAAGTGGTATGCAACTTTCCCAATATGATAAATAACCTTGTAAGTACCATAAAACCTAGATGTCAACTTCTCATTGGATTTAGTCTTTAAGGGTAACTACTTATATAACTATAGCTACAAAAATACCATATCACCCACCTCTATTTGTAACTCTAAGCAATGCAAATCCTATTGTATCTTCATATGGTTTTTTGTTTGACAAAGATTATCTTTGATGAGCTAGATGATAATCCATTATTGTTGGAGAAAATCATTGACTTGTGCCATTCAAGAGGAGCCCAAAACATTATTTTTTATATATGGATATTTCTTGCCATACAATGATTCAAATGGATACTTCCTGGATCAATTAATATTTTATATTGAATAAAATTATATTTAGAAGAAATTTACTTGATCATTTAATTTAAAAATCTAATTAGAGATTTTAAAGGATTCAATGCAAGTCAAGCATGAAAAATTATCTTCTTGAGAGTCATTTCACTTTATTTATTTTTATTAGTTGAAAGAAGAGATTTTGAAAGGATTCTTGAACCTTATTACAAAAATAACATCTAAAACCATATTAGGAAGAGGGATGTTAGCAAGCTAAATAGATACCAACATCTAGAACCAATGCAGGGAAAACTAGCATAGCCACCACCAAGGCGGACACAAAAAAATAAATAGACAAAAGGAATATTAGATGATCTACAAACAACCCTCATAACCCGTGCAAATCAACCCATGCAGGGGTACCCATGCATAGAAAAAAACCAAAACCAAAACAAAAAAACTTAGAAAGACCCATCAAAAACTAGGTCCCTGACTATTACTCTTCGTTTATGTCTGGGTTGTCCTTATTAGGGCCCTCCAAAATATGACTTGCCTATCCATCGATCAAAAAAGATACCTCTAGTATCTGAATTATTGATACCTAACAAAAAAACCTCTCTCAAAATAGTTAGACCAAAATAGTTAGACCATCCTGGCTCAACCTTGCCAGGAAATCAACCAATTTATTACCTTCCTTGTATACGTGCTTGAAAACCACATCCTCAAAGGCCTGAAGGATTCTTTTTGCCTTAGAAATCATATTAGCAACAAAAGGACTAGGATTTTGAGAACCTTTCACTAGATTTATGATATTAAGGGAATCACCCTCAATGATGACCTTACTTTGCTCGAAGATACTAAACAAATAAATCCCTTGAAAGAGAGCATGAGATTTAGCAAAATGACTCAATTGAGGTCCCAAATTATCAACAAATATGATAAGGAGTTCACCATTGCTATTTCAAATTAAACCACCTACAGTTGCCTCTCTTGGGTTACCCTTGGAGGCCCCATAAAAATTGTGTTTAATCCAACTTGTAAGGGGTGGTTCCTAGGAAATATGTCTTCTCCCACTCGAATCTAAATGGTATTAGACCTTAAAAAATATTTAAACCCTAGAGCACACTCTATAACTAATTCCCCAACAGAGGAACCTAATTCCAAAGAGATGGCAATTATGTTCTCCATTATTTTATTAGTGCTCTTTCCATAGATAGAGAGGGTTGAATTGGATTCCTTTTTAAAAGCTCTCAAATTCCTTTCCTTCTAGATACAACACATGATGTGATCCAAGCTAAATCTCCAGAATAGATGAAGTTGGAGAGAAAAGAAGGGAGGCTCCCACTGGTATACAAGATAAAATATTCATTAAGGGGCATACCCAATAAACACCAACCAAATTGAAAAAGGAGAAAATATCCTTAGAGAACGAGCACAAAATAAAGACATGTTGTACTGACTCAACATCCAAGCCATAGAGGTAACACCAATTTGGAATAATCATACCTCGAGATTGCATATTATCTATGGTCAAGATTTTATTCTATATAGCAAGCCATAGAAAAATATTTACCTTAGGGGTTAATCCCTTTCACCAAACCAATATACTCAGGAACCAAGGGGGGCCAGGGTCCTCCAAGAGGAAATATGTTGATTTCATAGAAAATACTCTTGAACTTTCTGTCTTCCAAAAAATATTATTAGCTTCATCAATAGATTTGATGACTTGGAACTTCAGGAGGTCCGAGATCTTCTTAAGGGTCATTTTCTTGACCAGAGATAAGTCAGGACTAAATAAAACTCTCCATATCTTCCTATGATTTGTAGTTTCAATATAATATTCAACCTTAGAACCAAAGGTATATCTGTAGAATTATTAAACCACTACCAATTCTAGGAGCAAATCCAATGGTTGGTCCATCAGCCATGTATCTAACCAAAAATCAATTAGATGTCCATTACCCACATTCCCATATTCCTTTCTAATATTGCTCTTGGAATTACATAGACTAAACCAAAAGGCTGACCCAGAGTTTGGGACATCATTCGATAGGAAGTCCTCCCTATTATTTAGATATTTTACTTTTATAATATTAACCCAATCAACCTGTTCATTTTGGGTTAGGCGCCAACCTTGTTTAGAAACTAGGGCCTTATTCATTTGGTCCATCCTTCTCAAACCTAGGCCTCCAAACTCCCTTCTACTACAGATCTACTCCCATGCTACTAAGTGGAATCTCTTCTTCTCCTCCAACCCAAACCACAAGAAGGACTTTTGAACTTGGTCAATCTTCTAAACTATTTTACCTAGCATATTGAACAAGGATATAAATTAAATCGGTATTAAGAAAGGAGATTATTTTGATATTATAGACTATTGTTTAGAAGATTAAAAATCTTCCTTTGAAATTAAAATAAATTAGTTTATGTTTATTTGATCCAAAACATTATTTCATTTGTAGATCTAGTCTAGATATCCTCCAAAACAAAAATATCTCATTTCAAATCCTTGTATGTTATCACAATTTGTCCAATGGTCTTCCTCAATATTTGATTGATGATGAAAGGTACTATTAGAGTGGTATGGATACATAGATCATAATAATACATTTCTATTATATACTTCCTCATTGGATCCCATTTTAATTCATACCTCTTAATCTCTATTACCAAGTGTTTTGCTTAAGAGTGTCTTGTAGGAATAGATCCCAATTGTGAATGAGAACTTCATTGGTCTTCCTTACATGTAAATTCTCACACATTTTCTTTAGAGGCTTGAGTTTCCTCAAATACTCCATTCTAAAACCATACATTACTTGATGTGGTGGGAAATATGACATTGAATCCCAGCTAGCATCCCTACTCTATATTCTAAATTGTTCATGGTTAAACAATTCTACCATGGAATAACTAGAATTCATCATGTTAATTGAAGAGTCTTATCTTATAATATCCTATGCACTCATCCATCATGGATTTAATGAAATGATTTCTAACATAAAAACTGTACTTGAATTATTTCTTGGCATAAAAAAACCATAATTGTTTTGAGTACAGGTGTTGATTGCTTGAGTTTCCTTCTATCGATTAACATATTGGATTGGGGATTCATTACAAGAAGAAAATAAAATAAGAAGTCATTAAAAAACTTATTAATTTTATCAACCTTAGATATTTTTTTATAAAGCTACTCACTATTCAAGTAAGCATAGTTAATCTTAGATTTCTTCAAAAAATTTAGCCCAAAATAGGTGAACATCCAAGGTTGAAATATATAGAAAATAAGGTCTCTACCTAATATACTTAACAATACTATAATGTTTCCAATATATTTGATGAAATAACTTTAAATGGATTCCCTTAACCAAGACTACGATTAAGGGAATACATTTAACCCACTGGTATTATTTATATTAGAAAAGCATCAGAGGTATTTACCCACATAATTATTTATAATATTAGTTTAACCATCCGATTGAGGGTGATAAGAATAACTCACATTGAGCTTAGTACCACTGAGAAAGAATAACTTCCTCCAAAATTTGCTAGTGAAAATAGGATCACAATCACAAATAATAGACTTGGGTATACCTTGTAGTTTGCAAATAGAGTCAAGGAATACCTTGGAAACCTTCCTAATAGTGAATTGGTGTTGGAAGGTACAAAAGTGGAAATTTTTTGAAAGATGACCCACCACTACAAAAATCACTATTTTACATTCTAATTGGAAAGACCCTTAATGACGTCCATGGAGATATACTACCATTTTCAATTTGGTATAGATATAGTCTATAACAAGTCTAGATATTTAACTATTTTCCCTTATTCTACTAGAACCCCCCTTAGTTGACTATACATTGCTTGATGTCCACTATAATTCCTTTCTAGGAAAAGGACTACTTCACCTATTGATAGGTTGTAAGAAACATAGAATGCCTTACTAGCAATGAAGCATATAATTCCTAAAGGATGTTGTTCTTGACCTTGGAAAACTAAATTAGATATATAATCCTTTCTAAGAATCTCATTAATATATGAGAACAAAAAAGCAAGAGGGTTACTAGCCTCCACATCATAAATCAAATGAATAGTCTAGGGATCCAACTACCATTCCTCTTGATTTTGAGAGAGCCATAGAAGAAGAGGACTAGAGATATCATTGATGAAAATAGTTTCTTTATATTTATGAGAAATATAATCTTCCACCATATTCTCCTTCCCTTTTATGTACTTAATGAAAAAATTATACTCCAACAAAGTGATCAACCAAATATATTATTTTGAACAAGAGAGACACTATTCCAAGAAGTGCTCATGAATACTATGATCTATTTTGATAAAAAAATAATGGCCCAACAAGTAAGGCTTTTATATATCCTTAGTGTGTAATATGACTAACATCTCCTTGTCATAAGTGGAATGGTCCTAATTCTTGCTAGAGATTTATTTGATATCAAAATCTAGAGTGTGTCCTTCCTTTATTAAAACAAACCTAATACATCTTCCTAAAGCATCACAATCAATAACAAACAACTTACAAAAGTTGAGAGTATCTAAAACAAGGGTAGTGTACATAACCTCTTTTAAAACATTGAAATATCTAGTAGAAAAATTAGACCATAAAAAAGCTTCCTTCTTGGTGAGAACAATTAGGGGCTATGATATTCCCATAATTCGAGATAAATTTTCTATAACCACCTATAAGACCTAAAAATCCTCTAAATTTGATGTATTTAGGTAGGTTCCAATCCTACATAGCCTTGATATTATTAAGATCCACCTTGGAACCTTCATTACACAATATGACCAAGAATTCCATTTCAAACAACCCAAAGTAATATTTGGACCTCTTGACATAGAAATATTGATTTTATAAAAATTGGAGCATCCATTTGACATGAAGCAAAAACCAAATAAGAGGACTTTCGTGCCTAGGATATGATAAGGAAGTGATATTTATAATACCAAAATGTATGACTATAAATACCTAATGACACTCATGTGTATGTAAATTAGTTATAAGGATTTCCTCTCCTCTCATCCTAATTTAATGAAACCTTAAAAACAAATCATGCTTTGTAAATACTTTGCACCATGTAGTTCATCCAAAAAATCATCAATAAAAGAAATAAAAAAATTATCTTTGACTATAATATTATTGAGTGTATAGAAATTAGGGCATATATACCAAGAATTATGCTTATGTAAAAACATGACCATTGGAGATGAACAAGGATTGGTGTTAGGACTTTTAATAATTTGCTTCAATATCTCTTAAACAAAATTCTATTTTCTAGATTTTTGGGATAATGGATAGCGGTAAGGATCAATGTTGGGTGGCTGGCTACCAAAAACTAAGTGGATGGAAATTATGAGTATGCTTTAGTGAAATTTCCCTATGTTCATAAAAAACTAGAGCATATTTATCAATAAGAGATGCATGTTAAAAGTAAGATTCAATGATAATTTCTTAATGTCATCTACTTCCATGCAACTAATATTTAAAAATAAGCCTCTACTACCATTATTCAATATTTATTCCATTCAATAGGATATTACAACCTTAGAAGATAGGGGTTGTATACCTTGGATATGTATAGCCTTGAAATTTTTCATCTATTGTACATACAAGTACTATAGGTTCAAAGAAACATCCCCTAACTAAGACAACCATTGAGATCCAAGGATAACATCCACACTCCTCAATTTCATTACGTAAATACTTCCAAAATATATATAGGGATCCATCTAGATGTAGATATTAGTAATACAAATTATACAATGAGCTTTATTCCATCAACAATAAACACATAGAATTTATCCTAGTCAATATTATTGATATAAAACCCTCAATATTTGGCCATCTCACTATCAATAAAATAATGAGTAATACCTAAACCAATCAACACATTGATCCACTATCATTTTATGAAGCTCTAAACCTTGATAGTATCAATATTCTATGAATGGATGGTTTTTTCCAATACCTCTTATTGTGATAATGTGACAACCTCCTCATTGATAGATTCTTCCTCTACTTCCATCTATAAATTATATGGATCTTTACAACTTGATCATGAGGATAATAAGATTGACATCTATAACATAAGAACCCTTATGGGTGTTCCTCATTATAGTTATTGGAGTATGATTGATAGGAATTGAAATCATGTTGTTATTGGGATCAAGAAACTAGAGATTATTTTTGCAACATGAACCAAATGCTCAATGTCATGGAGGGTATATAAATTATGCATATCTACTTTCCCCCTAATATCATACTTTAGACCATGAAAAATACTAATACTACCATGAGTGGATATAAGTGATACATAGATGTTAGCAATCCCATGAACTTAGTACAATAATCTTCCATGGTGTTGGTCTATTTGGTCTATATTAATTGGACCACATAAGAGGTAGAGGGACACTTATTAAATTTGATCAAAAATGTATTCTTGAACTATTATAAACCTTCTAATTAAAATAAATACATACACATAAATATTACAATAAAAGTGGTAAATCACGAAAGAACAAAATATTGCAATAAGAAATAAACATGCAACAATCTATACTAATCTTAATAGAATCATAATATAGAATCATAGGCCTCTTCAAGGGGAAAACCTTCAAAACAAAACTTTGATTGAATATGCAAAAAGAGATACATCCATATATGTCCTTTTCATTTTTAAATACTCTTCATAACCTTAAAACTAATGCTCAAGGGCAAAATCACATGCAAATTGCCACTCGAGCTAGAAATTTCTACCACACATATAGTTACATTCTTTATAACAATTACAATAAACGGGCCCACTTGTCTAGCCACCTCTCATGCCACAAACTATTATAAAACATTATATAATATCAATAGGATGGGTCCCCATGTTAGAAAGGGGGTGATTACATAATAATATTAGGATGGGGTCCTAACATACCCTTCCCTTTAAAAACATTTTTTCTTTAAAGTTGGATATGAGGAAACTGCTACTATAGCTGGTGGAGAGAATACCATGTGGCATATTTCACTTGTAATCATTTCCATTGAAAAAGAATATCATTTATGGCATGATTACAAATAGTGCATGATATTTGGTCCAAAATTCATTTAGGCTCAAGAATCATAGATCCTTCGTCATCCAACTCTGGTAATGTGGATTGAACCTATACCTTTTTTCCAAAAACCTTCTTCAGGGAGAAGACATAAAATATTTGATAAATCTTGGAAGTCGCTAGAAAGGCCAATTTGTAGGTCATTGAATTGATCCATTGTAATACCTAATAGGGACCATAGTATTTGGTTGTACATTTTTGGTATTTATGGATATGGATTGATGATTTTTTGTAGGGCTATATACAAAGAAAAACCATGTCACTCACCTCAAATTTGTGCTCAGAATGGTTTTGAATAGCTTACTAACGCATACAATTTTGGGTCAACTCAAGATTTATCTTATGTTTTTAGAGGACGATGACATGTTGGATGAGAGTGGAATCAACAACCTGAACCTTGGAGCTTCATGGAGTGTAAGAGGAGGGTGTTTGTGGAGGAATACTATATACTACTTCAAAGGGTGTAACCCTGGTAGCAAAATGATATTAAGTATTAAACCACCATTAAACCAAGGGGAGCCATTTATCCCATTGTTTAGGATGTTCTAATTCAAAGCAATGGAGGTATATTTTCAAGCACTTGTTAACAATTTTTGTTTAGCCATCAGTCTAAGGGTAATAAGATAAAATAATTTTGATTTGAGTACCTTATACTTTAAATAATTTCTATTATATATTATTGGTAAAAGTATGGTCCCTATATAACACAATAGATTTGGATATTCTATGAAGGAAAAAATGGAGTCTAAAAATATTTGAGCAACTACAAAGGTGGTGTAGGGATGGAATAAGGAACAAAAATGAGCATACTTTATGAGACAACCCACTACCACCAGAATGACTAATTTTTCTTCCAATTTGGGTAGCCCTTCAATGAAATCCATAGAAATATCTATCCATACCTATTCTATAATTGGTAGGATCTAAATTATTTCTAGGGAGTACATCATATTGCCTTTCCTCCTTTGGAATCTATCACATTTTGCTACAAAAACTTGAATATACCTTTTTATTCCTTTCCAAAAGAAGGTTTGTTTGGTATTTTCATAGGTTTTTAGAAACCTAGAATGTTAGTCACAGGTGATGCATGCATTTTCTATTAGATGAATTCTTTTATTTGTGAAGTTTTTGAAAAGACAATTCAATCAAGATATCTCAATTTTTGACCATCCTAGATGTATCCATGGCATGAGTTGAACTTTGCTTAGATTTTGTGGATCAAAGTTTACAAATTTGAATCTTTGGCCTTTGAACTCCTTTGAAGTCATAATTGATAATGGAGGAACTTTACCTTTGAGACACCAATTTAACGTGGTTCACCCAATGTGGGTTACATCCACAGAGAAAATATTTCACTAAATTTTCTCAATAAATCTCTTAGGAATCCTTTCCCTATTACAATGTTTATGGACCTTTGTCCAAAGGAGATGTTGATCCCCTAAATCTAGTTTTTGGATCTCTATCCATAGGATAACTCCTCCTATACTCTAGCTGGTGATCCTCTAGAAGACTACTACCTACACTATAATGGCTTGTGGATTTATCTCCATTGAAGACTCTTGTCCCCACTCATAAGACCTATCCTCATTGCCCTGGTTTATGGATCTCTATCCACTAGAGAGACTACTATCCTCTCTACTCTATCACCTCAAAATCTCTATGTCAATTACTAAATACAGTCTAGTCGATCTAGCACAGCTCTACTCAACTCTTGTACTAAACATAGTCCAGTCAGTCTAGCACAAGTTTGCTCAAAAATCTCACTCAAATCTACACTAAACATAATTTATTCGATCTAACACAAATTTTCTCAACTCTTATACTAAACACAGTCCAGTTGGTCTAGCACAAGTCCACTCAAATCTGCACTAAACACAATCCAATCGGTCTAGCACAAATCTTCTCAATAGGTCCACTCAAAACATATCTCAAATTTTCTCAATAGGTCCACTCAGAACTTGCTCAAATCTGCTCAACAGGTCCATTTAGAACTTGCTCAAATCTTCTCAATAGGTCCACTCAGAACCTGCTCAAATCTTCTCAATAGGTCCACTTAGATCCTGCTCAAATCTACTCAACAAGTCCACTCAGAACCTGCTCAAATGTGCTCAACAATTCCACTCAGAACCTGCTCAAATATGCTCAAGAAGCTCACACAGAACTTGTCCAAATTTTCTCAATAAGTCCTCTCTAGGACTTAACCAAATTTGTATTGTAAGCTTCCACAAAATATCACACAAAATCAGTCCACAAGTCTTCTCAAAGACTTACCTCAAATCTGCTTAACAAGTCCACATAGAACTTGTCCAATCTCATAGAAACATAAAGAGAATTGTTAGACTCAATATGTTCTATACTCAATGCTCAATTGCTTTCTCAATTCAATCTCATAGAAGGAATTGTTAGAGACTCAATATGTTCTACACTCAATGCTCAATTACTTTCTCAACTCAATCACATAGAAGCATAAAGAGAATTGTTAGAGACTCAATATGTTCTATTCTCAAAGCTCAATATCTTTCACAACTCAAATCAGAATATAAGATAGTTTGTTTTATGGAACTTGAACAATCACTTCATACATCCACTTGAATAGGCTCAATCAACTCTACTCAACCAATCACTTAATAAAAAACCCTTTCTCTCAAACCCTAGTCCAATAATGGAAACACCAACTCAAAATATTTCCAACAATGCTCAACAATAAATCTCACATAACAATGATAATCATGATCTTTCCAAATCCTAATTCAAGTTCTTTGCATAACAACTCACTTCAACAACCATGCTTATAAAATATTCTTCACATAAAAATGATCTCAACAAAAATTCTTATCAAACAAGGTTTTAACCACAACTCTTAATTTCAAAAAACCTTGAAGCATTAACTCAAACACTTCACTCAACCAATGATCTCAACAACAATGCTTATCAAACAAGGTTTTAACCACAACTCTTAATTTCAAAAAACCTTGAAGCATTAACTCAAACACTTTCAAAAAGGAAACCCTAATCAAATCCTTTTCACTCCAAACTTAATTTTCAAGAAAGCCAATCAACAAACTCAACCAAAGAATAATTTACCCATACCACAAGTAGTTGATCTCACAAATCTACCACACTCACAATTACTTCTTTGCCAATATCAATAAGGGTTAGAGGATAATTTTCTCAACAAAACATAACACAGGAATAATATCAACATTACACCTTATCACTCCAACTTGATTAATAATCAACACCCTCTCAATAATCACAAAACAAAAACTCCTTTTAAATCAAATTGATTCTCACCTTATTACTCCTAATTAAAATAATAATACTTTCCCTTTTATAAATTAATTCAACATATAATAAATTACCACTACTCCTTATTCCTCCTAAAACACTTATTTCATTGCTAAAATAAACAACCTTTTAACCTCCTTATAACTCCTAGCAAAGGCTTTAAAACAAACTTTAGGTAATTTAAAATATTAAAAATTTTACCTTTGCTCTCCATGGGTTTTGAACCCCTATTCACTACCACCGTGAACGCCCTAGCCACGGGCACCTCGACCACATGTGTTCAACTCACGTTGAGGACCAAAAGGCTCTACGTACCTTTTATTCCTCCCTTAGCACCTTCTCAAAATGTGAAAACCTTTCCACCATGCACTCAACGGGATTCGAATGCAGTTCGTCTCCCCACAAGGGCTCTAACAAAATGTGCGCTGCCAATGGACCACCGTGTCCACTTTGGTATTTGGCACCAACCTTCCTCGCTATCACCTTGCGCATAAGAAAAAAATAATTTTCGTCTTCTTCCTCACCCAGGCCTGCGAATTCACGAATGCAAATTTCATTTTTTTCCTTTCTTCGATTCGATGAGGGATAGCATTATTAAGTCTTTGTCCTCCCTTTTATATTCGAAGCCACTATTATCTTCGAACGTCGGCGTTCGAATAGTTCGACGTCGGTGATGAAATAAATTATTAAATGGTGCTTTGATGTGATGACGTCAGTACATAAATTTTATAATTTATAAATTTTAAATTATAAATAATTTAAACTTTATAAAATATAAATATAACTTTTGGCTTTTAAGGCCTTCCTTGGGTTTTTAACTTGCATAGCATTTGATGTCATTCTGCCATTGTGGGTCTTCCAACATTTTAAGAGATTTTAATAAACTGATTTGATCTCCCATAATGGGTTTACCACAAACCCTCATAAACATTATTTTGCCCACTTATTTCACAATCCTTTGCATTGTTTCTGGTGCCAACGAAGATGTGTTCCATGCAATTAATGACTCCTTCCTTTTTTCACTTGGGAAACAATGATGATATTTCACCTTGAAATCAATGACAACTAGAATAGCTCAAAATGTCCAACAATTTTCCAAAGGCTCCCCCCATTAAGTAACTTAAGCAACAATTTTTAATCCATTTATTGTGCCTTTTGTTATTCCCTAGTAAGTATAGCCATACGCTATGATTTTTGACCTTCTAAGGATACTAAAAATAGAAATACTATTTTGGCAATTACTATTTTTAGTAATGGTCTCAAAAAAGTGTTTGGGTGCTATATATCAAAACAATCACCTCAAAAAGATGATCATAATGAACTAGGTCTCTAGATGATATTTTTTGGAACCCCAAATAGTTTTTGGTCAGGTGTCATCTATTTTTCTCCTAGAGTCCCTTTTCACCCAAAAAATTGAATTTCTTCTTCATTTTCAACAACGACCTTCCTTACTACTATTTATTTGACAACTCCCTTAACAAGATTTACATTGTACATTTATGGCAGCTACCCAATATGACTCTATAACTCATTGTTTCTAATGACTATCTTGGCATACTCTATTTTGAACATTATTGACAATTGCCCACATTGATATTGTTCTTGATTATAACTAACAACTACATGGTCAGAATCTGTCTTGACTGTTACTGACTATAGCCCTAGCTAAAGTTATACATGACTATTACTAACAACTATTGTAATAGACCCTATCTTAACTATAATTTTAAAAATAATTTCCTTGGTCTATTTTAGTATTGTCAATTCTATGATAGTGTAGTCTCTTTAGTATGCTCAATTTTTATGGTAAGTTTTTTCACATTAAAGTTTAACATTCAATAGAAATAGGATAACTCTAGACCAATGTGTGTGCACTATCCATAGCCCTCATACCACAACAATGAATAATAATGCTCAAACCAATATTTTTAGCCACTACTCAAGAAGGATTCCATGCATAACCTAGAGCACACTACCTGCCTCTCTGACAATACTAGAGGGTGATATTTTTAAGTGTTGTGCTCAATGTCCTATGGAGAGATACACAGTTGAAAATATTCCTATGGCTAAAGATTTATCCTAATCCTAGGGGGTCTCTTGATATATCCAAAGGTACATGGGAGCTCAAGTATGTATATGGGTGTTGCTTGAGGCCTAAGTATAGGAGTATGATCACCCCTCACTTCATTAGATATTTTATGGGTAATCTATCTTAGCCAATAACTATAGCTCCTCTATAATATTTTAAAACCCCTAACACAAGGCTTCTAACCTATTAAACTAAAACAAAGGGAAAAATAGCTTGATTTTTTTTATTTTTTTATAGGATAATAAGAAAAAAATAAAAACAAGAAAAAGTTATAACAAATAAGTTGAAATGGTAGGGCAGGTACTATTGTAGTCATAGTAGAGTGTGGCCCTAGACAGTAATTTTATACCAATTGTTAGAAGTCTTCTAGTTAAAATAAGCACATCCATATAAATATTGCAATAAAAGTAGTAAATCATGAAAAAAAAATTATTGCAATAAGAAATGGAAATGAAACAATCTATTAATCTCAAAAAAATTACAATATAGAATCGTGGGCCTCTTCAAGGGGGAAACCTCCAAAATAGAACTTTGATTCAATAAGCAAAAATAAATACATTCATCTATGCCCCTTTCCTTTTTAAAGACTCTTCATAGCCCTAAACCTAATACTCAAGGGTCAATGCACATGCAAATTTCCACTCAAGCTAGAATATTATACCACATAAACAATTACATTTTTTATAATGGTTACATTAAATAGGCCCACTTGTCTAGGCAAATCTCATCCCACAAACTATTACAAAATATTGTTACGATGGGATACCCATTTTAGAAAGGAGGTAATTTTATAATAATGTTAGGATATAGTCCTAACATGAACATTTTTCATAAAATATAACAACCACATTTTCTTAGTTCCTAAAGCATGAGCATCTAGATTGAAAGCAACCAAAGTGACCCTACCATTATCAGGAACAAAATGCAAGCATATAAGAAAATTCATCTTATATTTCTAGCTACAAGGATCATTGTCCTCAAATGCTAGAATATTAATTCTAAGAATTAGAACATCATACGACTAATCAAACCAAAATATGCAACCACATGTAATGGAATCAATATTAGTAATAAATCTAAATTAAGTTCATCCATACCTAGATGATCTCTCGTGGCAAAGTGGGTATGCATGTTGGTAGTATAGAAGTAAATAAAATCTACTCCAAATGTGGCTATTGGTACCATATTAGACCCTACCCATGGGTTGTGAATTACTAGTTCCTTGGATGTTGATGCTGGAAGGACCATTTATCTTGTCCTTAAGGAAGCTACTAGAAGTACCATGGATCTAAACACTAAAAATTCTCAATAGAGGGAGGGTCCTTTAACTAATATTTAGGTATTTTTTGCTTATATTTATGCTATGCACTAGAAACCTATTAGAAATTGTCCTCCAATTAGTGTTCAATGTTGGGAAAGTCACTATCATGCTTTTGAAGCAACTGATCCAACTTGGTGTCCATGGTGTGGATATGCTTGAAGTAGCATTGTTGAGAAGCATTAAGCCTATAGATTTCTTAATTCAATCCTTCATGCTCAATTGAAAAATAATCATGAAGATAAAATGAAAGGATTGATGAAATATTATAAGGGGATGGTGACCTCCAAGAGGAGTGCAAGGGATACTCATGATCCTAAGAATAAAAATATCATGATAAAAAATAACTATTGATACACCTTGGTATGTTATGGTGCTTTATTGGGTTCCTTGGTAGATGTTTCTTTTGTATCATATATACATAATTATGTAGATTTATACACTGCATATTCTTGATAACTCATTCACAACTAGAGGAATCCAAAGATTTATATATACACTATTGACTAATAATGAAACTCAAAATTTTCTAGGTTTTCACAAAAAAATGTTACTATATATTATTTTAATGATCTTAAAAAGATGATAAAAGTGAGATAGGTCTCCATAAGGATCTAAGTGCATTTTATAACCTTTTATTGAGTTTGAGAAAAATGAGTGATGTTTCCTAAATTCGAATATTACAAAAGAAATATTGTGTTAGAATATGATAGTAAAAAAATTGACAAAAATTTATTGACTAAAAAACAACAATCTAGACAAAAGAGATTCTAGAATAGCTACCTTTTTATAATGCCACAATGAGCTGAGATTAATGCTCTAATACCCTTTTTAATAAAAATAAATTTTAGAAATAGTAAATAGAATGATAAATCTTAGAAATATAGAGTAGGAAGAATATACCGATAATATAATTTATGTTCCATAAAAGTAAATTATAAATGAAGCATCATATCCATATTTGAAGTATCAAAACAATCCTATCCACTTGGAGAGGGTAAAACATCTTAGCCACTTAGAGAGGGTGAAGTCTCTTTTACACACCATAGGCAATACAAGATTACAACTATAAATTATAAAGCAACTATAACAAAATTAATCTATTTATAGTTTAAACCATAGTTGAGAAAATCTACAAAAAATATTGATTGTTTTCGATTTTTGCTGATTCCAACCCTTGTTGCTAAAACCCTAATTTTTCGTTGAAAAAATTTGCCATGGTAGGATGGGTAGAGGAAATGACATAAATAGCTTATTTTTTCATTTTGCGTGTTACAAACTAGAGAGAGAGGTGATCGAGAGCCAAAATTATAGAGAAGAAAACAATTCAATTTTATTCAAAAACATGGAGAGATTTACAGAAGTAACATAATTTACAGAAACAGCAGAAGAGTTGCTCTTGACAAATAATCCTGTATTCCAAAAGATAGATTATTATTATTTTTACAGAAAATTTCCAGCCCCTGTGCATGCCTTTGTTCTCCCTTTTAAAGGTTCTCAGGTGATGCTCCATTTCCAGTTGGTGGCCCTTCGTTTCCTCTTCCAGAACCTTTTGTTTCACCTTCCCGTGTCGTTTTGTTGTCTTGGTATTCAAAACCTCTCCCTTTCTAACTCTTGGTCTTCAGATTCTCTTTTGGGCACAAAAATACGACATGTCGCTATATCGCGACACTTTCCTATCTTTGGCTCCTTCTCTGTATTTTCGTCGCGAAAAGGCGACATGTTGTGATATCGTGACACTTTTTTGTCTCTGGCTCTTTCTCTGTCTTTCGTCACAAAAATGCGACATGTCGCGATATCGCGACACTTTTCTATCTCTGGCTCCTTCTCTGCCTTTTCATCGCGAAAATGTGACATGTCGCGATATCGCGACACTTTTCTATCTCGAAATATTTCTCTGTCTTTCGTCACGAAAATGCGACATGTCACGATATCGCGACACTTTTTTTGTCTCCGGCTCCTTCTCTGCCTTTTCATCGCGAAAATGCGACATGTCGCAATATCATGACACTTCTTCCCTCTGGCACTTTCTCTTGTCCTGTGGTCACGAAACTGCGACATGTCATGATATCGCAACATATTTCCTCTCTGCTTTCTCCCTCTTCTTCATGTCATGAAATCACGACTCTTTTCTTCCCTGCTAAAACATGTTGCGATATCGCAACAGTTTTTCTCCTTGCCAAAACATGTCATGATATCGCGACAATTTTTCTCCTTGCCAAAACATGTCGCGATATCGTGACAGTTTTCTTCTTTGCCAAAACATGTTGCGATATCGCGACAGTTTTTCTCCTTGGCAAAACATGTCGCGATATCATGACATTTTTCTCCCTTGTCTTCTCTCTCCTCTTTTGGTCGCGATAATGCGACATGTCACGATATCGCGACATTTTTCCTCCTGGATTTCTCTCTTATTTGGGTCACAAAAATGTGACATGTTGCGATATTGTGACATGTATTTCTCTCTCATTCCTGAGTCACGATAACGCGACATGTCGCGATATCTTGACATTTTCTTCCACAAATTTCTCTCTCCTTCTTGGGTCGCGATAACGCAATATTGCAACATTTTCCTCATCAACTTTCTCTCTCCTTCCTGGGTCATGAAAACGCGACATGTCATGATATCGCGACACTTTTTCTATCGCGATATCTCGACACCAAGGCAAAACACTTAGAATTTTTTTTTTTTTTGTTGATGAAAGATTTCTCTGCTGCCACTGGATGCTCCTGCATCAGACACCTGAGGTGGATTGAGAAGTGGCCTTCACTTCTGTACTGTTAGAGGAAGACCCAGGCTGTCAACCTCAATTTTTGACAACCAAGTTGCATCTTCTACTGGTCTGCCCTTCCACTTGACCAAATATTCAAAATAATGTCTGTTCCTGGTACTTCTGCCTTCTCGAGTGTCTAGTATTTCCTCTATCTCATCTGTAGTTGGAGTAGATGTTGGAATACTCCACAACTCTGCACTTGGTGTCTCACTACTATCTCCCTCATGGTATTCCACCAAATCAAAAATGTTAAAAACAGGTGATATGTTAAGCCCACTTGGTAATTCCACTTCATATGCATTGCCTGAATCATGTTTTGCTATGATTTTGCACGGTCCAAACTTCTTCATCTTTAGCTTGTTATAGGTTTTAGCAGGAAATTTTTCTTTTCTCAAATGGACCATGACTTCATATCCCACTTCAAATTCCTTAAACCATCGCTTCTGGTCTGCCCTTGTCTTATATTGAGTATTCATATTAGTAATTTGCCTCTTCACTTCTTCATGCAAGCTCTTTAGATGCTCTACAAAGTCCTCAACCTCAGCCCTGCACTTTTCCCCTGGATCCAGCTTCCTCAACTCAGAAGCATTTCTTGGACTGCTTCCATATATTATCTGTAATGGAGATTTGTTAGTACTCCTGTTGACAGAATTGTTGTATGCAAATTTTGCCTGTGGCAAAACCAAATCCCATCCCTTGGGATTATCTCCTATCAGGCATCTCAATAGGTCACCCAAAATTCTATTCACCACCTTTTTTTGTCCATCAGTCTGTGGGTGGTATGCTAAATTGAATTTCAAATCTGTCTTCAATTTCTTCCACAAGGTTCTCCAGAAATACCCAAAAAACTTGGTATCTCTATCAAAAATGATTTTCTTTGGTAGACCATGAAGTCATACCACCTCTTTGAAAAATAAACCTACAACATGAACCGCATCATTAGTTTTCTAACAGGGAATTAAATGTGCCATCTTTGAAAACCTGTCAACCACCACAAATATGGAGTCATTTCCCCTCTGTGTCCTTGGTAGGCCAAGAATGAAATCCATGCTAACGTCCTCCCATGGTCTCTCTGGTATAGGTAATGGCTGATATAATCCAGTGTTCTGTCTCACACCTTTCGCCATCTGGCATACTCTACAACTTCGCACAAATCTCTTCACATCTTGTTGCAGTTGCGACCAATAGTAGTTCTCACTCACTAGGGCAATGGTATTATCCCGATCAAAATGTCCATCCAGCCCTCCACTGTGTTTCTCCTTGACTAGATTTTCCCTCATTGAACTCCTTGGAATGCATAGTTGACTTCCCCTAAACAACATTCCATCTTGGATCAAAAAATCCAACCACTTGGTCCTGTCCAAGGTAACAGGTGCCAAGCAAGCCCTCCAAGCTTTTGCAAAATCAAGATCTTCAGGGTACAAACCCTTCAGTTCATCAAATCCTACCACTTCCACCTTCATTTATATCAATAAACACTGCCTTCTACTTAAGGCATCTGCAACTCTGTTTGACTTTCCACTCTTGTGCTTCAACACAAAGGAATAACTCTGTAGAAACTCAACCCACTTCAAGTGCCTCTGGTTCAGCTTCCCTTGGCTATTTATATACTGTAAGGCCTGATGATCAGTATATAGAACAAACTCTTTTGGAAACAAATAATGTCTCCACTTCTTTAGGGCCTGAACTATAGCATAAAACTCTTGGTCATAAACTGAATACTTCTTCCTGGCATCATTGAGTTTCTCACTAAAGTAAGCAACAGGTTTGCCTTCTTGACTCAATACAGCTCCTATGGCACTACCACTGGCATCACAATCTACCTAAAATACCTTATTAAAATCTAGAAGTGCTAAAATAGGTTGCTCTGTGACATTTTTCTTTAACATATCAAAGCTCTTATATGCTCCTAAGGTCCACTTAAAGTCTTTCTTATCCCCTCTCATTGTTTCTGTAAGGGGTGCACAAATACTGCTAAAATTTCTAATGAATTTCCTATAAAAACTTGCTAGACCATGAAATGATCTCACTTCAGTTATGCTTCTTGGAGTAGGCCATTCAATGATAGCCCTCACCTTTTTGGGTCCATTTTTAGACCTTCGACTAAGATGACAAATCCCAGATATACTAACTCCTTCTTCACAAAATTACACTTTTTCAAATTGATCAACAACTGTTCCTCCCTCAACTTCTCAAAAACCTTCCTGATATGCATCAGGTGCTCTTCCAGGGTTTTTCTAAATATTACAATATCATCCAAATAGACAATGACAAATTTCCCTAAAAAATCCTTCAATACTTCATTCATCAGCCGCATGAATGTGCTTGGTGCATTGGTTAGCCCAAATGGCATGACCAACCACTCATACAAACCCTCTATGGTCTTGAAAGCTGTCTTCCACTCATCTCCTTCTCTGACATGAATCTGATGGTAACCACACTTCAGGTCAATCTTGGTGAAGTACTTGGCTCCACTCAAACAGTCCATAATGTCATCCATCCTCGGCAATGAAAATCTATATTTTATGGTGATCTTGTTAATAGCTCGAGATTCTGTACACATTCTCCACTCTCCATATTTCTTTGGTGCCAGTACTGTAGGTAATGCACATGGACTCAAGCTTTCCCGAATCAGTCCCTTTTTTAGCAACTCTTAGACTTGCCTGTTTAGCTCCTCACTTTCTACAGGAGTCATTCTATGGGCTGCCTTATTGGGTAATATAGATCCTGGTACCAAATCTATATGGTGACTGATCTTCCTCACTGGTGGTAAACCCTCAGGCACATTATCTGATATAATATCTAGAAATTCTTCTAACAGACGTTTGACCTCTGTTGGAATGTCTGTATACTGTTCCTTCTTAATAGTAGGAATTAAGGCATAGCACATAGAATCCTTCTTCAGGCCCCCCCAAAATTTTCTACCATCTACCAGACAGATTCTAGTGCTGCTGCACACTTTTTCATCCACCTCCTTCAATGGCTTCAATTTGTGACATACTCCATATTTCATCAGAGAGTATGTATTCACATGCCCATCATGCACTGCATGTCTATCAAATTTCCATGGCCTCCCCAACAACAAATGGCAAGCATCCATAGGCAAAACATCACACATGACCTCATCTTGATAATTTCCAATATGAAATTTGACTAAGAACTGCTCACTGACTAGTGCTTTGTGATCTTTCTGCAACCATGCAATCCGATATGGATGCGGGTGCTTCCTCTTCCCCAGTTTCAAATTAGCCACCATATCTTCTAAAACTAAGTTATCTGTGCTACCATTATCAATGATAACATTACAGAACTTCCCTACACATTTGCACCTCATGTGGAATAGGCTCTTCCTCTGGTCTGGTTCTTTCTCCTCATTCAATAGTGCTCTTCTCATCATTAGCACTTCACCTCCTTCTGCTTCTTCAGAATGTTCTAATTCAACACCTTCATCTACTACAACAGCTTTGGCATGACCCTCATGTCTCTTATCTATCCTTTCTTGGTGTTGGGGACACTCGTATGATCGATGTCCCTCTTCTCCACACTGGAAACAGGTTCAATGAAATCCTCCCCTACCATACCCACGTCCAAGTCTACCTCTTCTTCTTTGGTAACCATTATTCTGATTACACAGGCGGTAGGTGTTCTCCCTTTTCTGATCCTGGTGATTACTTGTTTCACCAGTCCTCTTCTGATCCTTATAATTTCCTCCATCGGTTCTTCCACCAGTTCTTCCACCACGATCTCTTCCTCTTTGTTTGCCTTCAAATTTTTTGTTCAGCTTCTCTTCTACCTTCAAGGCCAATTGATAAGCACCTTTATGGTGGTTATTCTAACCAAACTGAGTTCCTCTTGGATGTTCATTCTCAACCCATTTATGTAGCAAGCTACTTTCTCCTTATTAGCCTATGAATGACCAGTTATGATGGAGATCTTGTAAAACTCTTATGTATATTCTTAGACAGACTTGCTTGACTATCTCAAACTCTGCATTCTCCTCAACAAATCCAATTCATAATATGTGAGAATAAACTGTCTCTTCAGCTTCTCCACCATTCGGTCCCATCTGGTTATTTTTTCCTTTCTGCTTCTATTTATTTTGAGCTGCACTCCTTTCCACAATATACTAGCATGGCCTTTAAATTTTGTTTTTGTAAACTTGATCCGATCTGGATCTGCAACCTCCTCATATTCAAAATATTCCTCCATATCGTTGATCCAATCAATCAAATCCTCTGGGTTGAGATTCCTAGAATATGTAGAGACATCAAATTTTGGTCTCTTCTTGGCCTGAGATATGGCATTAAATAATCTAGCTTCAGCAGGGTCCAATGCTTCTTTGTCATCTGATGGAACATCAGTTTCCCAGGCTTCATCGTCACTCTGGTCTTCTCCCTTCGGCTCGACCCCTCTTCACAACTCTTCTTACAGGGCTTGCACTTGCCTCTGCAATGCTCTAAAATCTTTGTCAGGTACCACATTTCTCCCATGACCATGGTTATTTCGTGGAGGCATCCTGATCACTTCTCTCACAATTCTGAATCGATCCTGGTGCAAACTGCCTCACGTTCGGAAATCTGTTTACACACTCAAGGACCTTAAACTTTCTCTTCTTAGAACCCTTCCATAGATCCTGGTGCAAGCTGCCTCACTTTCGATGATCTGCTCACACACTCAAAAACTCCTGCTCTGATACCACTTAATCAAGAGCCAAAATTATAGAGAAGAAAACAATTCAATTTTATTCAAAAACATGGATATTTACAGAAGTAACAAAATTTACAGAAACAACAAAAGAGTTGCTCTTGAAAAATAATCCTGTATTTAGAAAGATAGATTATTATTATTGTTACAAAAAATTTCCAGCCCCTGTGCATGCCTTTGTTCTCCCTTTTAAAGGTTCTCAGGTGACGCTCCAGTTCTAGTTGGTGGCCCTTTGTTTTCGCTTCCAGAACCTTTCGTTTTGCCTTCTCGTGTCGCTTCGTTGTCTTGGTATTTGAAACGTCTCCCTTTTCGACTCTTGGTCTTTGGCTTCTCTTTCGGGCATGAAAATACGACATGTCACGATATTGTGACACTTTCCTATCTCTGGATCCTTCTCTGTCTTTTCGTCGCGAAAATGTGACATGTCACGATATCGTGACACTTTTCTATCTCTAGCTCTTTCTCTGTCTTTCGTCGTGAAAATGCAACATGTCGTAATATTGCGATACTTTTCTGTCTCAGTCTCCTTCTCTGCCTTTTTGTCATGAAAATGTGACATGTCGTGATATCGTGACACTTTTTTATCTTGGGCTCTTTCTTTGTCTTTCATCACGAAAATGCAACATGTCGTGATATCGCGACACTTTTCTGTCTTTGGCTCCTTCTCTGCATTTTTTTCGTGAAAATGCGACATGTCGCGATATCGTGACACTTCTTCCCTCTGGTGCTTTCTCTTGTCCTATGGTCGCGAAACTGCCACATTTCATGATATCACGACATCTTTCCTCTCTGCTTTCTCCCTCTTCTTCATTTCGCGAAATTGCGACTCTTTTCTTCCTTGCTAAAACATGTCGCCATATCGCGACAATTTTTCTCCTTGCCAAAACATGTCACGATATCGTGACAATTTTTCTCCTTGCCAAAACATGTCACGATATCGCGACAGTTTTCTTCTTTGCAAAAACATGTCACGATATTGCGATAGTTTTTCTCCTTGCCAAAACATGTCACGATATCGCGACATTTTTCTCCCTTGTCTTCTCTCTCCTCTTTTGGTCACGAAATTGCGACATGTCGCGATATCATGACATTTTTCCTCCTGGATTTCTCTCTCTTCTTTGGGTCGCAAAAATGCGACATGTCGCGATATCACGACATTTTCCTCCGCATCTTTCTCTCTCCTTCCTAAGTCGCGATAACGCGACATGTCGCGATATCGTGACATTTTCTTTCGCAACTTTCTCTCTCCTTCCTGGGTCGTGATAACGCAACATGTCGCGATATCATGAAATTTTCCTCCACAACTTTCTCTCTCCTTCCTGGGTCACGAAAACTCGACATGTCACGATATCTTGACACTTTTTCTGTCACGATATCACGACACCAAGGCAAAACACTTAGAATTTTTTTTTTTTGTTGATGCAAGATTGCTCTGCTGCCACTGGATGCTCCTGCATCAATAGGTCTACCTACCTGCTTGTTACACCTACTTGGAAGGATGAACACATAAGGACATAAATTTAAATTCCTTCTTAATTTACATTCTATAAAAAAAAACTAGTCATATGATCTATATATCCACAAGTTGAATCACCAACATAACATCTTAAAAATAAAATAATTACAAATGAATTCTATAGTGATGTATTAAGATCAATATAAATAATATGGGGGTCAAATTCATGACAATAAACTGGGACAAATATTTCTACAAGTAATAAGTCATGAAAATAGTCACCAAAGTAGTTATCCAAGAAGGGATTGTACCTTACCGTATTGTAACTCAAGTAATAAGAGTCATCAACTTTAAAGTTATCCTGTAAAAGAAAATACCTAAAATTTCTATTAAAGTAACTAAATAGCCAAAAGGCACCCTTCAAATGCTCATTGACCAACCAAGGCACCAAAGTCCTCTTACGCACCCATAAATATTTCCATACATAAAAAGTAAAAAGCCTTAACATCTATGAATTTTACAAAAACAAGTGTCTTGGACCCTCAAAGGATGGGGGATGGTGGACTCTCTAATTACATAGGACCTAAATATATAGAAAATCTAGATATCAATTGTATAATAGAAACCCTATCCACTAAACCATTTGGCCTAATTATTAAATATTTTGGTCAAATATCAAACTAGATTTTGATTATGGTGTTGATAAATCTAGTGATTATGACTAAGGAGTATGAGTGGGTAAAGAAAGAAAAGAAAAAACTAGTTGGCGTCCTCCCTAGAAGAACTAAAATATTAAGGTTATTTCATTGCTTATTTATAATGATCACTTCAATGACCACAAACTCATCCATCATTTTGTGTATTTCTATGACATCAACTATCTCCACCACTTCATTCCTCATGTTATTTATAACTTATATCACATATTCTATTGTGATGGCTACATTTAATTTTGCTACTGATGTTATCTACATATCATCCATAACTTTGTCTATTGATTCCACCATTGCACCAACCTCTATCATCACCACCCTACCATCCACTCAACCAATAATGACATAGTTTATAATCATTCATATCACTCCACTCTCATTCACTCAAGTTGCATCAATATAGTTTAGGGTTATGCATAAGGGGTTGGACTCAAAATATACTTGTAAATAAATGGTGAATCCCAATCAATATCAAGGTGAATCATGGAGAATCTAAGAAAATCAAATCAAGCATCTTCATACCAAAATTTGGAGTATTTGAAGCCCTAAAATATAAGGTCATCGTTGGGTCTACTTTTAACGTATTAAATCATATTATAACTTCATAAATATACCACCATTAGATCAGTCTTGAAAAGAGCTTTCCAACGAATACAAATATGCCTATGTTTGGATATATATTGTGGTGAATTAACCCTAAGAAAACATTGGTCCTAAAAATTTTAGGCGAATGGGCCGATGTCAAGGGTCCTCATATTCGCTAATTTCTAATTTTGAAAATCCTAATATTCACCCAATTTGCGAATATTCGACACTGTGCATAACCCTGATATAGCTTAAAACATCAATAACAACATCAATGACAAATTTGGATTATTCCACCATTTTTTCAATGCCAATAATGTTATTGAGATTTGATTCATTTATGAGCACATTGTAAGAAATATCTATAATAATTATCTAGCCATAGATTCACCTACCTTGGCTATGATTATTACATCCAATACAACAACATTGATACCAACAAATTTGATAAAAGTGGGTCTAGTGGAAGGTATATTTGCTCAGTTTTTCAATACCCTTTCAAAACATTGAGTCAAATAAAGGATTTATTGGTTCATAAGATGGTTCTATAAACATATAGGAAAATTAAAATAGTATTTTCTTCCACTTGTTGGAATTCATAATATTTTCTTGAAATGAACAAAAGTAAAACTTTCACTCAAATATTATATAGAAATCAAAAGGACAAAAGAGATTTAGAGCACATATAGGCACCATAAATAATCACTATATGGTGATAATTTTGCAAAACACTTTAATAAGAAATGAGGAATGCAAAGGTAGTATTTATAGAAATACCAAAAACCTTAATTACATCATAAAATTTAAACTAGCTAACATAACAAGAGGGCTTTAGGCTAATTACAAGTAATAAAAAGAGTTTAGCCATAGCAAGGTTAACCATGGCCCATAGGAATTACATAATAAAATATTAGAAATAGTTAATACATTGTAAAATTAAATGTCCTTAGGCCTATCTAATACATCATACATCATACATCTTATAATGTTGGCCTTGGTCATGAATCGATTACAATTTCAATATCCACTATCATCTGAATTAGGAGGACAAAGAGAGCATATATTAGTAACAATAACATCACACCTCATAATGGATTCTCTGGAGGGCCTTCATATTATGAGGTAGATTCATTCAGATCCCCCATCATCTGAAATTTGTTGCTTCAAAAATATTTCCTCCACAAAAGTCTCCTTAGGTTGGACCATAGTCACGATTGCCATTAGTACACACTCCTATACATAGCTACAAAACACTTTTTATAGGAATTAAAATGAAGAAAAATTATCAAAATCATCACATCCTTCAAAGATAAGCTCTTTTGATCTTCCATTGTTGCATAAGGTACATCTTGAAGGTATAACTCTTCCATTCATGGCATACATCACCATATTTGAAGACTTTCTCTTGTTTGTGGGCCACTTGATTTTAGTCACCAAAAAATACTTTGCATGTGTAGACACCAAAAACTGGTCATTTACAACATCACATTTTCCCCCCACATCAAATCCTACATAATAATATTATATGCCTAAGTTTAGACTTAGGTGTATGAAATCTTGCACATTATCCTATTTTCTAGATTTATTAAATCTGGAAAATCAACCTAGGATACCCTGCCTAGCCACTAGACATGTGTCCTAGCTACCTCACCAACATCCCTTACCACATCTCATACACCCTTGTCCCCCTTGTCCCTTCACATGGGTAATCCTCCACATAACACTCCACTTGCAACCACATCACCCTAGTTAAGTGAGACACCCTAGGTGACTCACTCTAACTCCCCCCTCCATTTGGTAGCCCAGAATTGCCACTTTGTAATCCTAGCTTGCCACCTCTCATTTCCTTCCAAAACCCTAAGGAGCCTATAAAGGCACCTTCATCCCACAAACCAAGGAGGCTAAACATTTGTACCATCAGGCTATCAAAATAGGACTAGATCTCTACACACATACAAAGGAGAACCAAGATTCAAAGCCCAGAGACCCATTTTTGAAGTAATATTGCATTCAACTTGCATCGCACATCTACGGTTTTATAGTTGAAACCACATCCTTCATCGCACACCTATGGTTTCTCAGAGTTGAACACAAAAACCAGATCTAGATCAGTAAGTTAGCATTTACATTAAGGCATCATTTCTTTGATTTATTTTCCTTATTTTTGCATTACATGTTTTCTTTAGTTAGGGTTTTATAGGAGCATTTTATGTCTTGATTAGCAAGTGCTACTAAACCTTCTTTGGTTTTCATGTGTGCAGGTAACAGGTATCTTGTATAAGCTGATGAAGCTGGAGTGGTCCCTGCATTGGATATCTAAAGCCCACTCACCCTTGGAGCTATAGTAGAAGGACGAAGAATACACCATCATTTTTTGGGGAACTTGGAAGACCTCCCCTTATTTCTTATCAAAGCATTGTTATCAGAATAGAGGAATTGTAACATTACCCCAACAAATTTGGGGCAATTCAAAAATATTGTAAAAATTGTATCAATATCAATACAAAAGGAATATTTGGTCATGAGAAAATTTCTTGGAGGAAACATGAACAGTGGCAGCTCCATTGACAATCCAAATAGTTATGCAGTGTTATTTTAAGCTACCAGGTAGGCTGGCAGAAGGGAGAAGATTGGGAAACTAGGTCGAAGTTGTATTGCAGTAGAAGGGAGAAAATTGACTTGTTTTTTTTGGTATGGTCTATTACTGTGTTTTGCTAAAACTTATGTTTCTAAAGTTTTAATATGGCTTTAGAGTTTGTTTTTGCCTTATTTTGTGTAAGTTAAGGGTTACAATAGAAAACCCTAATAGAAGGCTTAAAAAATAGAGAGTGCTTGAAATTAAAAAATTAGGGTTTACAAGGGGGGAGAATTCAATGGGAGAATCCTCGGTGAGGGAACGATTCAAAGTCCTAAAGGACCTAATATGTAATCCTTTGAGGAAGTGGTCAAGGGCAGTAATGGAAAGAGAGATGATATAGGAGAATAAGCTCAAAAAATCCTACAAGCTGTGGGTAAAAAAAAGGATACTGAAGCTGAAAAAGCCAAAAGAAACAAATGTTTACCTCAGACAAAAATAATTCCAGTGCTAGAAATTGCAGAAGAACTCATAGTAGATGAGATTGTGTATAAACCTAAGCATACCTTAATATGCAAGTTTGTGGGACTCTAACCTTCTACAAGGTTCTTGTACTCCTAGGCCAGAAAGCATTGGGCACCACAAGGGAAATTGGATATCTTCACATTATCGAACAAATACTTCGTAGTTGAATTCACAATGATATCTAATAAGGATAGAGCTTTTGAGGGAGGTCCGAATAACATAGGCCCTGTAGGTCTATTCATGCAACCATGGTGACCCGCTTTTGATCCTAGAAATGAACCCTTGACAGCTCCAATTTGGCTAATATTATTTGCACTTCCTTTAAAATACTGAAAAAGAGGAAATTTTGGAGTTGATAGGTAATATCTTGGGAAAATACATAGGTAGATCAAGAGAATCAATAGAAGGAGGATCAGCAACGTATTCCATAATTTGTGTGGATATGGACTTGGAAAAACCATTTCCAACGAAAATTGACCTCAAAGTTGGAAGGAATATATGGAGACAACAAATAGACTATGAATATGTGCCTTTCAGATGTAGAGCATGTCATGAATACGTACTGTTGAGTGGTATTTTCACCCAATTGTGAAAGTACACTCTTCCATAGGATTTGGGTTCCAAATCCCCTCTTGCAAAGAAGTTAAACAAACAACTTCTCCAAGGTCTCCGCTATATTAGCATTTTGCATATATGTATTAGTGATATCAAGTAAATATATTCAATTTAAATGCTTGGAATACCTTAGTGATTGCAAGTAACTATAAACAAAGGGCAATGTTGGTTTATTTCATCATGGAACTTTAATGATTGTTCGTTGAACCAAAATAAAGCAAATGTGAGTCGGCCCAACAATGGAAACTTTTCTTTTTCAGATTTTTATGATCTACAATAAAATAGTAACTTCAGTGAATTTTTTAAAATACTAAACAGATCCAAAAATGAAATTTCAAAGTGCGTATTGGAATTCTACAGTATAACCTACGCAACGGTGAAACTATTTTTGTATTTTGAAATTTTTTATTTTAATGCCTGTAAATTAAAATAAAGTTAAAATTTTTGGAAAAAATAAAATGCAGAAAAAATGAAAATAAAATGCAAAAAATGAAAATAAAATGCATTCAGTGTGATGCTATCCTATTTCGACAAAACCAAAGATATGAGGTTTCCATGCATGCAACCTAACCTATTGGACCTGCAAAACATGCACAATCCTGATAAGCTAAGTGCTAGTTCCTAGGGTTTTGAATGAGGTTTTCAGATTTAGACATTCGCTTGAAGCAACCAAGATAACTTGCATTAAACTCCACCTATAAGCCTAAAATCTGAAAAGGGGAAAAATAGACATTTAATCTTGCATGCAGAAAATGACTCCTCCTTTCTTGTCCATAAGATGCAACTCTCTGAAATTTTCTGTATTAAAAATTTGTCATTTTACAACAACAGAATTTTCTGGTTTCCCAAACCAGTCTATGGAAGAAAATAGCCCAAAATAGGCCCAGAATGGCCCTCTTGCCTTCAGCTTTGCAACCCCGCTCGCAGCGATTTTCGACCCCTGTACCTATCTTTGCTTCTGCTTTTAAAATTTTCGGTGCGGCTCTCTATTTCCATTTGTGACATTTCATTTTATTTCATAGATCCTTTCGTTTTGCTTTCCCCCGCATCTTCGTTGTCTTGGTTTTTTGTTTGGGTCTCGAAATGTTTTCCTTTCCAACGCTTGGTCTTCGTTGCTGACTGTAATCGTTTGCATGAAGCGTTACACCATAACCCTTACACCTTGATGCCACGTGTTCAGTGATGCCACTGTAGACTCTGTAACGGCCCCTTTTGAGTCACAAAAAAGCAACATGTCGCGATATCGTGACATTTCTAGGTCTTCAGCTTCTTTTGTTGCTTTCGGTCGCAAGAATGCAACATGTAGTGATATCGCGACACTTTTTCTCTTTTGGTCGTGAGAGTGCAACATGTCACGATATCGCGACGCTTTTTGTCTTTCGGTTGCGATAATGCAACATGTTGTGATATCGCGACACTTTTTCTCTTTTGGTCACGAGAATGCAACATGTCGTGATATCAAGACACTTTTTATCCTCTGGTCGCAAGAATGCAACATGTCACGATATCATGACGCTTTTTGTCTTCTGGTCACGAGAATGGAACATGTCGCGATATTGCGACACTTTTTGTCTTCTGGTCGCGATAATGCAACATATCGCGATATCGCGACACTTTTCTTCTTTTGGTCGCGATAATGCAACATGTCGCGATATCGCGACACTTTTCTTCTTTTGGTCGCGAGAATGCAACATGTCGCTATATCGCGACACTTTTTCTTTTTGGGTCGCAAGAATGCAACATGTCACGATATCGCGACACTTTTCTTCTTTTTGGTCACGATAATGCAACATGTCGCGATATCGTGACACTTTTTCATTCTTACTCTTTCTCCTTACTTTCTGTCGTGAAAATGCAACATGTCGCAATATCGCGACACTTTTCATTCTTACCCTTTCTTCTTGCTTTCTGTCGCGAAAATGCAACATGTCGAGATATCGAACACTTTTCATTCTTACTCTTTCTTCTTGCTTTCTTTCGCGAAAATGCAACATGTCGCGATATCGCGACACTTTTTCTTTCATGCTGTATTTTGTTGCTCTTAGCCGTGAAAACACAACATGTCTCGATATCACAACACTTTTGCCTCCCTGTTCTTTTCTTTTCTTCGGACCACAAAAATGCAACATGTTGCGATATCGTGACACTTTTCCTTCTTTGCCGTGAAAACACAACATGTCGCGATATCGCGACACTTTTTTCTTTCTTGCTTTTTGTCTGATCTTTAGCATATGGGCCACTTCGGCCTTCTTGGAAAACATGCAAAAGGTGAAGAACACAAGCTTATACTGAGAGGGGGGGTGAACAGTATAAGACCTCTTTTTACTTTTTCCTTTATACTTCAAAATAGTAAAGCAATATACCCAAAGCAATATCAAAACAATGCACAAAATCATCCACAAAGTGACACCAATTTTAACGTGGTTCACCCGGAATGCCCGGGCTACGTCCACAAAACTTTTCTCTAAAAGTTATCTCAAAGTTCTTTGGGAAACCTTCCCAATTACAATGTTTATGAGCCTCGGCCCAAAGGAGACACCTTCCCCCAATCTGAATTTATGAGCCTCTGCTCAAAGGAGATACCTTCTCCCCTCTCTCTGGAAATGATCCCTCGGAAGATCAACTGCCTCTACCTCTTGCCAGCACGTGGAACTCCTTTCCACCGAAGACCTCCTATCCTCAATGCTTAGCCTAAGAGACCTCTGCCTTCTATGATCACGTCCATAGCAGCTCAGCTACTGTACCAAACACAATCAGTCGGTCTAGTACAAGTCTTCCTCTGTCTGTCAGATCTGTCCAACTCTATGAACAAATCAATCCTCTGCACACAAGCCTTCTCAAAGACTTGCCAAATCTATCCTTAGGTTCTTCTCAAAGAACCAATGCACCTCTGTCCTCAAGTTCTCTGATAGAACTCTCTAAAACTCAGCTCACAAGTCCTCTGCTAGGACCTGTCCAAATCTGCTCACAAGTCCCCACCGAAACCTGTCCAAAACCTGCTCACAAGTCCCCATCGAAACCTGTCCAAAAACTACTCACAAGTCCCCAACGAAACCTATCCAAAACTTGCTCACAAGTTCCCACTGGAACCTGTCCAAAAACTGCTCACAAGTCCCCAACGAAACCTGTCTAAAACCTGTCCAAAACCTCAGCAAGCTCACCAAGAAAAACTTGCTTAGCATGAACTCACAAAGAGAATTGTTAGAGACCCAATGTGATTCATAAACCTCATAGAAGCATAAAGAGAATTGTTAGAGACTCAATATGTTCTATACTTAACTCCCAATCTCAATCTCAAATCTCATAGAAACATAAAGAGAATTGTTAGAGACCCAATATGTTCTATACTTAATTCCCAATCTCAATCTCAAACTCAATCTCAACTCAAACTCAATCTCAAAAGAATAAGATAGATGTAGTATGCTTTTCTCAAGAATATGAAACACAACCCAACAATTGCCAACTATGCAATATCTCATATAACAATGATGCTTATATTCTTTTCACCAACAACTAGGGTTTCATCATCTCAATGCAAGTATCAAGACTTACTAACATAAACCCTATTGCAAAAATGCTTCTTCTTCCTCAACCAGAATTATGCATTCACCCAAAAATTCAACAATAACTTTAATGCATAAGCAATCTTCAATATCCAAAAAATAAGATTTACACCAAAAATACCTAGTAGACAACCTTTTCACTCCAAACTCAATTTCAGAAAATATACCATAAACAACATACATGGAAGAAGTTGCCCATACCTTTACTTTGATGAAGAAGGAGAACTCAAAATCTGTCACAACACTTAACTCTCAATTTGCCACCAAATTAGAGTTAGCAACTATACAATAATACACAATAATAAAGATCCAAATATAACACCTTATTTCTCCAACTTAGTAAAAACCACCAAAGTACAATAACATACAAAGTAAAACCTCTTTACACCTTATTACTCCACATAAACATTAAACATTAAACATCAATGTCAAAACAAAAAATGATACCTTAACCTTATACCTCCCGCGCATTCACGGACACCATTCTTTGCACACCGTGACCAAAAGGAAATTCCCAACGAAGAGAATCGAACTCAGCACCTCTGTCATCTAGCATTTTTGCTTAAACGCCACCGTCGTTGGGTCACAAGTGCCCAACGAAAAAATAAACCGCTGCCCTCTCTTTTATCTTCCTGTGACGCCAAGAATCTGGAAAACGTAAACGTCTTCCACAAACCGCATGCAAACAAACCACTGCCGTCAAGCCAAAGGGTAAGGATGCAGCCCAATCTCAAATCCGAGTTTGCCAAGCACAGTCTCCAAGACACAGAACAAGCGCGATATCAAAGACGTCAAATGGAGATCGAAAACACAGAGCAAGCTCAACTCGAAATCACCAAGCGTTGTTCGAAGGAAATAGAGCAATTGCAAATCGCGGACGCCAAGCGCAAAACAAATGAAACAGTGCAAATGCAAATCACGGACGCCAAGCGCAAATCGAACGAAACGGTGTAAATGCAAATCGTAGAAGCCGAGCGCAAATCGAAAAATACAGAGAACCACAAATCGTAGATATCAAATAATAATCGGAGGTGCTCACTTTTGAAAACCATGCCAACTTAAATAGCAATTTTTCCTTCACTGTTTGACGTCGGCGCTCCTCCAACGATGGCAACAAATCGGCGACACTTAAGGGTTGAAAGACCCTTTAATAATAATTAAAATAATAATTATTATTATTTTATTAATAATAAATTAAACTTGGACCTTTGACAAAGGTTTGAGTTAATTTAATTATTAATAATACACATGGACCTTTGCATTAAGTTAAGCTTGGTTTTAATAAAAACCCTTAATGAGTCCAAATGGTTTTAAGAAAAACCTTTAGCCTTGTCACCATGGTTTTAATAAAAACCCTTTAACATAATGAAGCTTCTCAAGATATTCTTGACATCACACTCTTTTGAAATCAACACAAAAATGCCTTTTGACATCAATGACAACTTATACATTTGAGTAAAGGCAATGTACCCAAAGTACCCAAAATTGCCAACAATCTCCCCCTTTGTCATTGATGGCAAACCTTTACTGAAAACACTTCTCAAGAGCCAAAATTGAAACCAACTGTGCTAACAACTGAGAATCTTCCTTTGAAGTTTTGCTCCCCCTGACTTGAAGCTTTCCTCTTCACTATGAAGCTCTCCCCCTTACTCATATCTCTCCCCCTTTGTCATCAATGGCAAAGGGCCACCTTTGGGGCTCGGGACTAAGAATTAACCTCTTAGCTTAGTCCCTCCCCCACCTCCAGATGAGGTGATTAATTCGGGGTGGGAGTAAAACTCCCATTAAGCATTGATCATCATCAGCGTCTATAACTTCCTTGTCGGGCCTTCTCTTGAACTCTTTGTCCATATCCCTGTTCCTGTCACTGTTCTTGTTCTTGTTCTCATCCCTATTTTTATCCATGCCTTGATCCTTGGACCTGATCATGCCACTGTTCTTGTTCCTGTATTCTAGAATTTCAGCTCTACACTGTCTGACTGTGTGACCTTCATTGTTGCACTTATAACAAGTAACAATGTTATTTCTTTTAGGCATACCTATTCTTTGAATCCACCAGTTCTGACCAAACCTACCAACCCGACCAAACACAAACTTTGACCAAACTTTCGACCAAACCTATTCGACCAAACCTTTCCGACCAAACCTATTCGACCAAACCTTCTCTTGATATTTGCCTTGCAATAAACTGCCTTGTGCCCAAACTGTTGACAAGAGTAGCAATACCCTTGAAAGAAATTACCACCTCTGAAACTATCATTTACCTTCTTTACTTGAGCCATGCAATGTGAAGCTATGTGACCAAACCTGTGACAAGCAAAACATCTGCCTTGAAACTTTCCTTTATTTGACCTCTTAGGTTCTGAAAACTTCTTCTTCTCATTTTGAATTCTGTTTTCTGTGCATCTATCATTCAAGGACTCATGATCTGAAATACTTTCCTCATCAGAACTTTCTTCCTTTTGGAGTCTCTTACTAGACTCTCCAACTTGTTCCTTGTGAGGCTTAACAAAACCAAGGCCTGTTTTATCTATTGTCTTTCTTTGACCTTTGATGAGAGACTTAACCTTTTTGGAGCTATCTTGAAACCTGTGAAGCTTATCCTTGTACCCTTTAGTTTCCTCTTTCAAAGAAGCCATTTTCTTTTCTAACTCACTATACTCAAGAACCTTAGACTCTAACTCATCCTTGAGTTCTTGTGTCTTAGCTATAGAGAAGTCAAGACTTTCTATAAGATCATCTCTCTCCATACAACATTCATCCAACTTATCCTTGAGTCTAGCATTCTTCTTTCTTTCCTTTTTCAAAGCACTAAGAGCACTAATAAGTTCACCTTTAAGATCTACTTCACCTTCCTCTATATGTTTGCTATTAGAATCATCAAAGCCTTTTTCGGATTTCTTATCACTAGAGGTGCTACCCTTTTCAAAAACCATACATGCATCTTCCTTATAGTTTTCTGAAGCATCCTCATACATACTAGAAATCAAATCATTATTTGTGCAATCATCCTCAAGGTGACCAAAATTTCCACATCTAAGACATTTCATGATAATGAATCTATGTTTTGGTTCTTCCTCTTTTTTTGATATGAACAACATCTCATTTTCATTATCACTTGAAGAACTTTCACTATCACTACTAGAGCACTTACTTGCTTTGTCTAGGTAGAAACTCTTCTTGTGTTTGTGAGAATACCTCTTTCCTTGATTGTTGTGCTCATCTTTGTTTTTCCTATGATGCTTGTGCTTTTCAGAATCCTTGCTCTTACAGTCCTGTTTATCTTCATCACTTTCATCCTTGGCAACAGTACAGTCAGTAGCATAATGACCAAACTTTCCACAATTGAAACATCTTACATTTTTCATATTTTTGTGCTTTCTAGAGAACTTGCCTTTTTTGTTGTAATATGCCTCTTCATCACTAGAAGACTCATCACTCTCTTGAAGCTGTTTACCTTTGGATTTCTTGGTAGCCTTGAAATCTGCCTCCTTCTTGACATCAACCTTCACTTGAGTTCTTAACTCAAATGCTGCAAGTATACTATGGAGCTCATCCTTTTTCAATTTATCCAAATATTTAGCTTCCTCAATAGCAGAAATATTTTCACTAAATCTATTAGGAAGAGATCTTAAAATCTTATCACAGACATCATTTTCAGCAAGCTCAAGACCTAAGTCTTTCATGGAGTTAACAACCTCATCCATACGAAGCATGTAGTCACTAATATTTTCATCATCATTCATCTTGAGTTGTTCAAACATACCTTTGAAGTGTCTCAACTTGGCCTTTCTGACATTTGTATCACCTGTATGAACCACCTTCAACTGATTCCACATTTCACTAGTTGTCTTGCAGTGAATCACTTTGGTGAGATCTGCTTTCTGTAAGCCTTTCAAGATTGCATTCATTGCTTTTGAATTGTTGTGATGTAGGAGCCTTTCTTCTTTAGTATTGAGACCATGTTCAGGAATAGTGTACTCATCTTCAATCACTTCCCAAACCTCATTCCCAAGTGCCATTAGATGAACCTTCATCCTTGCACTCCAAAGACCAAAATCCGACCCATCAAGAATAGGTGTTGCATTGCCACTTGAATGATCCATTGTGTTCTTTACTAGCTTTTCCTTCAAGCTGTTAAACTTTTCGAAGGCACCCGCTCTGATACCAATTGAAGAACACAAGCTTATACTGAGAGAGGGGGGTGAACAGTATAAGACCTCTTTTTACTTTTTCCTTTATACTTCAAAATAGTAAAGCAATATACCCAAAGCAATATCAAAACAATGCACAAAATCATCCACAAAGTGACACCAATTTTAACGTGGTTCACCCAGAATGCCTGGGCTACGTCCACAAAACTTTTCTCTAAAAGTTATCTCAAAGTTCTTTGGGAAACCTTCCCAATTACAATGTTTATGAGCCTCGGCCCAAAGGAGACACCTTCCCCCAATCTGAATTTATGAGTCCCTCTGCTCAAAGGAGATACCTTCCCCTCTGCTCTGGAAATGATCCCTCGGAAGATCAACCGCCTCTACCTCTTGCCAAGCACGTGGAACTCCTTTCCACCGAAGACCTCCTGTCCTCAATGCTTAGCCTAAGAGACCTCTCGCCTTCTATGATCACGTCCACGAGCAGCTCGGCTACCATCGTACCAAACACAGTCAGTCGGTCTAGTACAAGTCTTCCTCTGTCTATCGGATCTATCCAACTCTATGAACAAATCAATCCTCTCGCACACAAGCCTTCTCAAAGACTTGCCAAATCTGTCCTCAGGTTCTTCTCAAAGAACCAATGCACCTCTGTCCTCAAGTTCTCTGATAGAACTCTCTAAAACTCAGCTCACAAGTCCTCTGCTAGGACCTGTCCAAATCTGCTCACAAGTCCCCACCGAAACCTGTCCAAAACCTGCTCACAAGTCCCCACCGGAACCTGTCCAAAAATTCTCACAAGTCCCCAACGAAACCTGTCCAAAACCTGCTCACAAGTTCCCACTGGAACCTGTCCAAAAACTGCTCACAAGTCCCCAACGGAACCTGTCTAAAACCTGTCCAAAACCTCAGCAAGCTCACCAAGAAAAACTTGCTTAGCATGAACTCACAAAGAGAATTTTTAGAGACCCAATGTGATTCATAAACCTCATAGAAGCATAAAGAGAATTGTTAGAGACTCAATATGTTCTATACTTAACTCCCAATCTCAATCTCAAATCTCATAGAAACATAAAGAGAATTGTTAGAGACCCAATATGTTCTATACTTAATTCTCAATCTCAATCTCAACAACTCAATCTCAACTCAAACTCAATCTCAAAAGAATAAGATAGATGTAGTATGCTTTTCTCAAGAATATGAAACACAACCCAACAATTGCCAACTATGCAATATCTCATATAACAATGATGCTTATATTCTTTTCACCAACAACTAGGGTTTCATCATCTCAATGCAAGTATCAAGACTTACTAACATAAACCCTATTGCAAAAATGCTTCTTCTTCCTCAACCAGAATTATGCATTCACCCAAAAATTCAACAATAACTTTAATGCATAAGCAATCTTCAATATCCAGAAAATAAGATTTACACCAAAAATACCTAGTAGACAACCTTTTCACTCCAAACTCAATTTCAGAAAATATACCATAAACAACATACATGGAAGAAGTTGCCCATACCTTTACTTTGATGAAGAAGGAGAACTCAAAATATGTCACAACACTTAACTCTCAATTTGCCACCAAATTAGAGTTAGCAACTATACAATAATACACAATAATAAAGATCCAAATATAACACCTTATTTCTCCAACTTAGTAAAAACCACCAAAGTACAATAACATACAAAGTAAAACCTCTTTACACCTTATTACTCCACATAAACATTAAACATTAAACATCAATGTCAAAACAAAAAATGATACCTTAACCTTATACCTCCCGCGCATTCACGGACACCATTCTTTGCACACCGCGACCAAAAGGAAATTCCCAACGAAGAGAATCAAACTCAGCACCTCTGCCGTCTAGCGTTTTCGCTTAAACGCCACCGTCGTTGGGTCACAAGTGCCCAACAAAAAAATAAACCGCTGCCCTCTCTTTTATCTTCCTGTGACGCCAAGAATCTGGAAAACGTAAACGTCTTCCACAAACCGCATGCAAACAAACCACTGCCGTCAAGCCAAAGGGTAAGGATGCAGCCCAATCTCAAATCCGAGTTTGCCAAGCACAGTCTCCAAGACACAGAACAAGCGCGATATCAAAGACGTCAAACGGAGATCGAAAACACAGAGCAAGCTCAACTCGAAATCACCAAGCGTTGTTCGAAGGAAATAGAGCAATTGCAAATCGTGGACGCCAAGCGCAAAACAAATGAAACAGTGCAAATGCAAATCACGGACGCCAAGCGCAAATGGAACAAAACGATGTAAATGCAAATCGTAGAAGCCGAGCGCAAATCAAAAAATACAGAGAACCACAAATCACAGATATCAAATAATAATCGGAGGTGCTCACTTTTGAAAACCATGCCAACTTAAATAGCAATTTTTCCTTCACTGTTTGACGTCGGCGCTCCTCCAACGATGGCAACAAATCGGCGACACTTAAGGGTTGAAAGACCCTTTAATAATAATTAAAATAATAATTATTATTATTTTATTAATAATAAATTAAACTTGGACCTTTGACAAAGGTTTGAGTTAATTTAATTATTAATAATACACATGGACCTTTGCATTAAGTTAAGCTTGGTTTTAATAAAAACCCTTAATGAGTCCAAATGGTTTTAAGAAAAACCTTTAGCCTTGTCACCATGGTTTTAATAAAAACCCTTTAACATAATGAAGCTTCTCAAGATATTCTTGACATCACACTCTTTTGAAATCAACACAAAAATGCCTTTTGACATCAATGACAACTTATACATTTGAGTAAAGGCAATGTACCCAAAGTACCCAAAATTGCCAACAAAAGGTGGGTCCCCAATTTTGGGGTACGTTGTGGAGCAACCACAACAAATGGTGACTCTATTGGGAAATTCTCCTGAGCATTTCGGTGAGAACCTAACCTGGAAATATACAAATTGAAATACAAGCGTCAGCACATATACAAAGAATGCCAATAGATCAAAAATACATGAAACATCAGGATCGTTAAGCATCAGCTCGATGTGTGCAGTGTGCGTTATTCCCTATCGTTTGAAACTCGTTCAGCTTTCCATTGTCAGTTTTACCTGAATGCATATGCAAAGCTACGCATGACTTATGCAACTATGATAAAGATATAACAACCATGCTTTGCAAAGGCTCAAATTTTCTAATATCATGAACAATCATTGAAAAATTATCAAACCCTCTTAGGACCAAATATGTGTATACAAAATTAATTTACTGGATCCCAAAGTTGGTTATGTGTCACTACCATCTTGAACCCATGTGCAAGTGTAAGTGTAATTAGAGATTTGGGGAATAGGATTCCCAACCTAAGCGATATGGGAATTTAACCATATCCTTACTACTCTGATCTGGAGTTCATTACTTCATCTTTGAACAAAATGATTAAACCTGTTATGGATGAAACTGTCAGGCTAGCCTGTCCGTTTGAGCAGTCAGTGGTCTTTCTTTTAGACAAGACATGTTGCCACGCATGAGCATACTCCACTGTCGGTCAGGTGTCTATAGCCCCGATGGAGATTAACCCCATAATCCATGATTTGGCTTCATTTTTTTTATTTCTTGGACCTTGGGGATGACTACCCATCCTTGCAAGGGACATGTAGTATGATCCTTCCAATCCAATATTAATTATGAAATATTTGCTTTTAAAAAAATAATTCTTGGACCTTGGGGATGACTACCCATCCTTGCAAGGGACATGTAGTACGATCCTTCCAATCCAATATTAATGATGAAATGAAAAATATTTTCTTTGGAATTTCAAGTTCTAGAAGCTTTGGGGAATCGGATTCTCAACCTAAGTGAGATGAGAATTATGCCCTATCCTTACTACTCCATGAAGGTCAAATCAGAGCTTTGGGGAGTCGGATCCTCAACCTAATTTTGATGAGGATTTAACCCTATCCTTACTACTCTGATTTTAGGCTTTAAGCTCTATGGGAGTGGTAAAAACCACTATTTTAAGGATTATGTTGCATGATAGGATAGACACGAAATACTCCTTTCACCTCACCTTTTCTTCCAAGTATGGTTTTGACCATTTTGTTCAAGATTCTCTTTAATATGTGTATAACGTGCTTGGTTCAAAATAGTTCGGGCATCAGTTCCCAACTTTAGGATCCTTTTAATATATGTTATGTAATAACCCTAAGAGGATTTGACACCTTTTTAATGATTGTACCTAAAGAGTTAATGCAACTGAGCTAAGATGTATATGCAATGTGGCACGTAACATGAGATATGAATGAATGCATTGTTCCTTTTGAAATGCAGATGGAGTATATCTCCTACTTTGCCATAATTTGTAAAACTGACAATTTCGTGCATCACAAGTTCCAAATGATATTCTTTACTTTGTTTGCGTTACTTCTGGAGCTTTCTGCAATACAATTTCGATGTTTCATATTCTCTCAGTCTTAATTAGCATTCATAAAGGCATAAGTTGACATCTCACTTTTTTCTTCTTTTTTTTTTTTTTAAACAAACCAAACATGTCCAGAGGACCAACACACGAAACTTAAAACCAAACCCAAAAAGCAATTCCAAAATGAACTTGAAAACACAAACCATAACCAAAAAAGCAAAATCTATATACAAATGTACAATATAATACAAGATGGTGCAAAAGTTTGGATTATCGTTTTCCTGGATCCCAAACATGATTTGAGCATTTCAACAAACATATAACGCAATATGCATGACGACTTTTGTAAGAACCCAAAAAAAACAATATTAGACCGCACCATGCAAGACACTTCAACTTGCCTCGCTCACCCCACCCATTAGATTTGATTCCATTAGTACTCTCATAGGTGAGCGTCAAATTACTAAAATGATTAAACAATAAATGATATTCAATTTTATCTTGTCTATTCTTGAAAGTATCCATTTCATAATTCGATTCATGATTTAAAATTAGGCCTTCCTTTTCAAATGTGAGATGTTGCAAACAAGAGCCTATTTCTAAAATTCCTGAATTCAAATCATTTTCCAGGATTTTAAAGCAATCAAAATCATTCAAAACTTGACAAGCATCAACAAAATTTGATATTTCATCATTAATGATATTAGCATCCAAAGGGACATCCTGTAACCTATTACTTAAAAATTTTGTAGCTACTACCAAAGGTAAAGATTTCACCTTGTCATCCATACTCAACCCATCATGGTTAGAATTTACCACAACTTGATGAGTGTTAGTAGCTTTTTCTTTTTTCTCATTGTCTTCTTCATCATCTAACACCTATTCAAAAACACCAAACTTAGGCACCCAATCAAACATGCATCCATCTTTTTCAAAACAAGAGCCTAGTTTTTCCAGATATGTGTCGTGTGACACCTTACCATGATCAATGTCTTGAGTTGCCTCAAAATCCACATTTTCATTAGGATCATCAATAGTATCAAACCCACACCACTTATGTTTTGTAATTTCATCATTTTGATATGGCATAGACATTGTAGAAGTAATAGGTGGATCAAGATTTTTTATTTCTTGCCCCTCAAGGGGAACAAAATTAATTGATTCTCCTTCTTTATCCATGGTAGTAGAATCATTATCCTTCTCCAACCTTTGATGAGATTCCAACCCTCCTTCCAAAACATTATCAGATTGTACAGGACTTGTAATATCCTCATATGAAAGGGCAATTGTATTATCCTGCATATCAATAGGCACACCAAATTCATTAGAAGGTTTGGAGTGACTATAGTCTTCCCACTTCTTCCAAGCATCATAATAATCATCTTCCAAATTCAAGTGGTGGCGTTCAACTACTTCTTCAACCTCTTCCAATTCATCAACGTGTTTCTCATCAAATTTACCTTCACCTTCCTTAGATGGTTCAATTACTTCCAAAATTGGGTTATTGCTTGTATTCAAATTGATAAGGCCATCATAGTCCACATTTGTAACCCATGATTCAAGTTTAACATAATTTGGAAGGTGTGAATTTTCTTGGCCATTATTTTCAACAATGTCATCCAATGTGTCATCCAAGAACAAGTGGTGAAATTCTATCATATCTTCGAATTTATTTATTGATTTTCTTTCAAAATCACTTTCAACCACTTGTGATGGCCTAGGATTTTCTATAATTAGATCCACTTTTACATTCTTATTTTCATGATCATCCCAATATTCCTTTGTGGATAATGATTCCAAATCGTTATTACCCATCCATAGTATTTCTTCCTCAAAATATTTAATACCATCATGTGAATTCACATCCAAATTTTCCTTATTCTGCATATCAAAGGAAGTTTCATCAATAGGGGTGTGAGACATAACTAATTCTTTAGATTCCTCTATCAAATACTTTTAACCTTTATCCACCTTTGATGATTCAATTTCAAAAGGTTCATCCTCATAGAATTCATCTTTTGGTGAGTCAAGGGTTCCCAATATATCATATGTTTCAATACTAGTTGGATCTAGTACTCCTCCCTTGCCTAAAATCATATTACTATGAAAATCATTGAAATTGATTTTAGAAACATGAGTATTTTGAAGTTGATTCATACTTAAGAAAGATGGTTGATCTTGCATAGTGGGTTGAGGATTTTGAAATTGATTGAAGCTTGGGAATGATTGTTGATTCTGAAATTGATTCACACTTGAACTTGGTTGAGGTGGATAAATCATTGGGTGGGTAAGGGAGGTATTAAATGATTGAAGATTATATGATCCAAAACCCACACCATAATTTTGACAAATCAATTGTTGCTCAATTGCCATTGCTTGAGTATAGGCTTGTGACAAAGATGTGATTTGAGGCATCTGTGGATATTAGTGGGTCAAGAGCATTGACGTATATTTGGAGAGCCACTTCTTCTAGAAGAACATAAAATGTCACTAATTGAGTGTATAGTCCAAAGAACCTTTCAGAAAAGGACTTCACATTTTCACTTGGTCCTTTTCTAATATTGAAAAACTGATCATACATGAGGATTGGGTCAACTCACTTTTTGTTGAAATGATTTAGAAATGTTGCCTCTAGTTGAGCCCAAGAAGTGATAGACCCTAAAGGTAGACTTGTAAACCAATCATATGCCACTTTGTCCAAGGTGTAAGGGAACATTTTACAAGCAACATCATCATACCAAATTGTTAATTGGTTCACATAAATTTTGAATGCTTGAATATGTTCTTCTGCAGTATTTGTCCTACTAGAAAAATATCGAGGAAGACATCTCTCAAAACCAAAGGGAAAATAATGTTGAACTCCAGGTATGTTCAATGGGCTACCTAGCATCCATGGTGAAAACATAGCCATTAGTGAATCTTAAAGAATACAACTTTAATACCAATTTTTGTTAGTCAAATAAATATCTTGCAAATAAACATGAAATGACTAACAAATATCAAACTTGTAACTTATGAATAATCGTGTTAGCATCAACCGAGAGATGTATCCATTAAGTTCAAATGAAAGTAATTGCATGGAGACAACCTTTGTTAGTCAAGACCAATTTTTTTTTTTTTTAAATCAAATCAAATCACATTATTCCTGTATGAACAATCAAAGCGTTAGAACAGTGCATAGCAATTCATGTCCTCCTTTTAACACTACAAAGTTGTATTTTTAAAAGAGGGCTAAAGATAATAATCAATAGGGCATGAAATATTCAAAATTTAAATCCCTGTAGCACTTAAATCACACTAAAATAAACCAATTCAGGCCCTCCTTCTAGCGCCAATCTGTTGAGTGGTATTTTCACCCAATTGTGAAAGTACACTCTTCCATAGGATTTGGGTTTAAAATCCCCTCTTGCTAAGAAGTTAAACAAACAACTTCTCCAAGGTCTCCGCTATATTAACATTTTGCATATGTGTATTAGTGATATCAAGTAAAGATATTCAATTTAAATGCTTGGAATACCTTAGTGATTGCAAGTAACTGTAAACAAGGGGCAATGTTGGTTTATTTCACCATGAAACTTTAATGATTGTTCGTTGAACCAAAATAAAGCAAATGTGAGTCGGCCCAACAATGGAAACTTTTCTTTTTGGATTTTTATGATCTGCAATAAAATAGTAACTTCAGTGAATTTTTTAAAATACTAAACAGATCCGAAAATGAAATTTCAAAGTGCGTATTGGAAGTCTGCAGTATAACCTACGCAACGGTGAAACTATTTTTGTATTTTGAAATTTTTTAATTTTTTATTTTAATGCCTGTAAATTAAAATAAAGTTAAAATTTTTGGAAAAAATAAAATGCAAAAGATGAAAATAAAATGCATTCAGTGTGATGCTATCATATTTCGACAAAACCGAAGATATGAGGTTTCCATGCATGCAACCTAACCTATTGGACCTGCAAAACATGCACAATCCTGATAAGATAAGTGCTAGTTCCTAGGGTTTTGAATGAGGTTTTCATATTTAGACATTCGCTTGAAGCAACCAAGATAACTTGCATTAAACTCCACCTATAAGCCTAAAATCTAAAAAGGAGAAAAATAGACATTTAATCTTGCATGCAAAAAATGACTCCTCCTTTCTTGTCCATAAGATGCAACTCTCTGAAATTTTTTGTATTAAAAATTTGTCATTTTACAACAACAAAATTTTTTGGTTTCCCAAACCAGTCTATGGAAGAAAACAGCCCAAACAGGCCCAGAATGGCCCTCTCGCCTTCAGCTCTGCAACCTTGCTCGCAGCGGTTTCCGACCCCTGTACCTGTCTTTGCTTCTGCTTTTAAACTTTATGGTGTGGCTCTCTATTTATATTTGTGACGTTTCGTTTCATTTCCTAGATCCTTTTGTTTCGCTTTCCCCTACCTCTTTGTTGTCTTGGCTTTTTGTTCGGGTCTCGAAATGTTTTACTTTCCAATGCTTGGTCTTCGTCATTGACTGTAATCGTTTGCATGAAGCGTTACACCATAACCCTTACACCTTGGTGCCACGTGTTCAGTGCTGCCACTGTAGACTCTGTAACGGCCCCTTTTGAGTCACGAAAAAGCAACATGTCATGATATCACGACATTTCTATGTCTTTAGCTTCTTTTGTTGCTTTTGGCCGTGAGAATGCAACATGTCGTGATATCATGACACTTTTTCTCTTTTGGTTGTGAGAGTGCAACATGTCACGATATTGTGACGCTTTTTGTCTTTCGGTCGCGAGAATGCAACATGTTGCGATATCGTGACACTTTTTCTCTTTTGGTCGTGATAATGCAACATGTCGTGATATCGCGACGCTTTTTGTCCTCTGGTCGTGAGAATGCAACATGTCACGATATCGCGATGCTTTTTATCTTCTGGTCACGAGAATGCAACATGTCGAGATATCGCGATGCTTTTTGTCTTCTGGTCATGAGAATGCAACATGTCGCAATATCGTGACACTTTTCTTCTTTTGGTCGCGAGAATGCAACATGTCGTGATATCGTGACACTTTTCTTCTTTTGGTCGTGAGAATGCAACATGTCATGATATAGCGACACTTTTTCTTTTTGGGTTGCAATAATGCAACATGTCATGATATCGCAACATTTTTCTTCTTTTTGGTCACGATAATGCAACATGTCATGATATCGCGACACTTTTTCATTCTTACTCTTTCTCCTTGCTTTCTGCCGCAAAAATGCAACATTTCACGATATCGTGACACTTTTCATTCTTACCCTTTCTTCTTGCTTTCTGCCACGAAAATGCAACATGTCGCGATATCGCGACACTTTTTCTTTCATGCTGTATTTTGTTGCTCTTAGCCACGAAAATGCAACATGTCGCGATATCGCGACACTTTTGCCTCCCTGTTCTTTTCTTTGCTTTGGACCGCAAAAACGCAACATGTCATGATATCGTGACACTTTTCCTTCTTTGTCGTGAAAATGCAACATGTTGCAATATCGCGACACTTTTTTCTTTCTTACTTTTTCTCTGATCTTTAGCATATGGGCCACTTCAGTCTTCTTGGAAAGCATGCAAAAGGTGGGTCCCCAATTTTGGGGTATGTTGTGGAGCAGCCACAACACGTACATTTGGTGAGAGGTTGCCCCAAAATAGCCAAAGGAGAGATAAATCCAATGAATCCAAACCCATGAAACCAACCTCAACAAAAATAAAATGAACAAGGATTTCAGACGGTTATGAGAAAAGGAACAAAAAATAATAACCAGAAAAGAGGAAGAAATCAGTAGAAGGGAGGAAATACAAACCAACGACAAGAAGGAAGGGCTCCATCCAACAATTATGAGATCCTTAGGCTAGATGATCCAATGGAAGAAGAGGAACTACAACACTCAAATCAAACTAAAAATATAGAGAAACCGATAGTAGAAGAGGTTCATCATACACAACATACAGATACAAAAAAACAACAATACCTAAAAGTAATGAGAGGGGTGGAAGAAGGACAATCCATACAGGCACAACTTGCATCAACCAAAGAACAATAGATAGAATATAAATAGCAGCCACAACCAGATACATAAGGGTATCTAGTACTATTTAATAAAGATCCACATACATCTACGAAGGTAATTATAGGAATAGTGGAAAAAAATTAGAGAAAATCCAGCCCTTGGGATAATCCAAATGGAGAAAAGGCTAAAAAATGCAAACTCTCAAGGAGTAGGTAGAAATACAAACAAATAAAAAATACAAGGAGAACATTTGAGAGAGGCATACATGGTTAAACCCATATCCAACTTCTACAACACGGGTTTCTAATGATTATACACACATGGAATGTAAGGGGATTAAATAGCCACCCAAACAATTGGCTGTTAAACGTATGATAAAAGATAACCACCCAGATGTTATTTTATTACAGGAAACTAGAGCATCACTGGAAGCAATCCAAACAATATACAAGAGATGCTGGAGTAATGGAGACTATGAGGCCCAAGATTCCCATGGTTTCTTTGGTGGAATGGCCACTTTGTGGAATAGAGACACTTTTCAGTAGGTAGGAGTAGCATCAGCTAGAGGGATATTGATGACCAGATTGAGAGATAGAGAATCAGACTCAGTCTAGCTGATTATTAACTTTTATGGGATGAAGGAAGTGCAGGAACAAAAAATCCAATGGAAGTCAATCCAGGCTATTAGAGAAGCTTACCTAGAAGATAGGTTCCTGGTGGGTGGAGACTTCAATGCCAAGATGTCAGTGAATGACCAAGAGGGAGGCCTAAATAATCTCAGTGAGAAGGACAAACTCCTGATTATCCAAGCTAATAATCTAAATCTGATTGACATTCCACCTCCAGGATGTGGTACTACTTGGACCAATAAAAGGAAAGGAGACCAAGCAATAAAATCAAGATTAAATAGGATATTGATAGAGGAATAAATTCATCAGTTATGGAGTTGTCATTCAAAAATCATAAACCTGTTATCTTTCGATCATTTCTCGGTATGTCTAAATATCACAAATAGAATACCCCAGTCCAAAAACCGCCCCTTTATATTTGAGAACTTTTGTCTTCTAAACCAAGAATTACTAGAGTTAGTTCAACAATGGTGGCAACAAGGAAAACCAACATTTGGAAAGGCACAATTTCAGCTACACTGTAGATTGAAATATATCAAATATAAATTGAAAAATTGGAGCAAATTCCAAAGATCATATTTTTAGCAACAAAGAGCAGATCTAGTTGAGATAATGCAAGGATTTGTAGAAATAATTCATTTAGAACCCCTTTCAAAGGAATTAATCTCCCATGAAAATATCTTAATGCAAGAGGAAGAGGAGCTAGATAAGAAAGAAGAAACCTATTGGAAGCAGAGATCTAGAATTACTTGGCTTCAAGAAGGAGATAGGAATACAAAGTTCTTTCACCAATCAACCACAAATAGGAAACACTATAACCGGATTGATGCTTTAACAAATGCAGAAGAAATCCTTGAAATCACCACTTCAGGTATGCAAAAAGCAGCTAATGAGTATTTCTCCACTTTGTTTAATGTAGATTCACATCTGTCAAAACATTCCCAAGAGGAAATCTTGGGAAGTATCCTTATATTAGTCTCTCAAGAGCAAAATGAGGAGATTATGAAAGAGATCAAATAAGAAGAGGTGAAAGAAACAATCTTCTCCATGCAATCAGGTAAGGCCCCAGGTCCTGATGGATTACCAATGGAATTCTATAAAGCTTTTTGGGATATTACAGTAGAAGATATACCTAGAGCAGTAGAAGAAGCCAGATTCAGTGGTAGGATTCTCAAATCCCTCAACCATACTTTTCTAGATTTGATTCCAAAGGGAGGAGATATGGATAATCTAACCAATTACAAACCAATAGCCCTCTGCAATGTGATATACAAGATCATCATCAAGGTAATAGCCAACATACTAAAAGCTATATTACCAAATATCATATCTCTTGAACAAGGGGGATTTGTGCAGGGCAGACAAATATTATATGGGATTGTAATAGCACAAGAAACTATACATCATATGGTCCAAATAAAGAACAAAGGAATATTCCTAAAGTTAGATCTATCCAAAGCCTATGACAGAGTGAGTTCGAAATTTCTAGATCAAATGTTGCAAATATTTGAATTCCAAAAATATTGGATGAACTGGATAGTTGAATGCATCTCCACAGTCTCCTTTTCAGTGCTTATTAATGGAACCTCCTCCCCACTATTCAAGGCTAGCAGAGGAATTAGACAAGGAGATCCTCTCTCTCCATATCTGTTCATTATTTTTGCAGAAGGACTAGGAAGACTCATACAAAAGAAAAAAGTAGAGAACAACATTACAGGAATTCAAATAAACAAAGATATAACTATCACTCATCTACAATTTGTAGATGATATAGGATTATGAGGGGAGCAACAATAAAAGAAGCAACCAGTATCAGAAAAATATTAGACTGCTACACTGTAGCCACTGGCCAACTTCTAAATGAAGAAAAATCTAAAGTTGTCTTCTTTAATGTTCATAAGAGAATCAGAGAGCAGATAGCAAATATTCTTAGGTTCTCAATGGCCTCATGTCCATTAGATTACTTGGGAATTCCCTTAACATAAAAAACCTTAAAAAGAAAGATTGTAAATCCATAAAAGATAAAATTTTATCAAAGTTATCACACTCGTCTCATATATGGTTAAGCTTTGGAGGCAAAGTCACACTTTTGAAGTCAGTGTTACAAGTAATGCCAGTTTACAAATTTTCCATTTTAGCATCCTCAAAGAGCATACTCAAATATCTAGATAAAATGATGAGAAAATTCTTATGGTCAAGAGCACAAGAAAATCAAAAAATTGCTTTGGTAAGCTAAGAGAAAGTCTATCAACCAAAGGAAGAAGGAGGTATTGGAATCAGAGATCCATCAAAAAACAACCTAGCATTAATAGGGAAGTTATACTGGCAGTGGATCACAAATCTAGATTAGTTATGGAGTCAAGTTCTAAAATCTAAATATTACCCTGCATACAAAATGGAGGATATCCCACGATTGCCAGTTACAGGTGTGGGATCAAAGATATGGAAAACACTCAAAAGAGGGGCCTCACTAATTAAGGAATACTTACATTGGAAAGTAGGTGATGGGAGAAAAGTTAGATTGTGGGATGATTCTTGGGAATTTCCCCCCCCCATTATCAAACAATACCCTCATCTTAGTGGCATTAGAGAGACTCTTCATAATCATGGCCAAACTCTTATATCTCAGTATCTCATCCCCCCAAGCCAACAACTAGAAGCTTCAGGAAGATGGCAAAATTTGGACTAGTGGTTAGGTGAAGAATGGGAAGCTAAAAAATGTGAACTAAAAGAAATTCTAGAAAAAATAACATGGCTATGGAAATATGGACCTGACCAACTAGCATGGGGATATGGGAAACAAGGCACTTACACAGTGAAAGCAGACTACCAAAAGGCTCACCAAAGTAGCAAGAACCAACCCCAGCAACAACATCCCTGGAAAGAAATATGGTAACCAAAGGGCTGGCCGAAGGTTAATTGTTTTATATGGTATGTTGCTTACAAAAGCATTATGACTCAGGATAATATGAGGAGAAAGGGGTTCATTGGACCCAGTAGATGTGTAATGTGCTTCCAAGAGGTAGAAACTATAAACCACCTCCTTTTTTATTGCTCCTATGCTCACACAATATGGAATTGGTGGTAGTCCATATTTAGCCAAATAGAATGGCATCCTCCTAACAATAGTAATTTTTGGGACTATTGGTCACATAACACCTTCAAATCCAAAACAGTAAGCACAACTTGGAATTTAGGGATTGGCTTCATCTACTAGAAAATATGGTTGAAACGGAACAACAAGATTTTAAAGAGGAATTCGGCTCAGAAGAGAGGACCTGGGATATTATATTAAGGAAGTTATTAGAAACAGTGCAGACCAAAGTACATAAATAATCTTCGATGACAGAGGAAGAACAAGATATTTGGACACAACTATGGAATCAAATGCAACATGAAAGTTATCAGGAATAGAAAAAAAAAACAAAGAGGGCTTCGATAATATTTGTTGGAAGAGGACATATACAGTTAAGGAGGTAAATTTTAAAGAACAGGGAATTTAGAGATCCTGGGCATATAAAAAAAATAGAAAAACTGCATTTTGAGCCTTGCCAAGAAAGGCAAGATATCAAAATGGATTTGTATAAGCTGATCAGTTTTTTTTTAATAAAATTTTTACCTTTTACTCAAAAAAAAATACAAAAGGAATATTTTTAGCAATCTCTCTTTTATGCATTGTATTCTTGTCTGTGTTCATTCTTTTTGTTACAATATGAATCTCCTTAAAATAAGAGCTATAAAAAACTTTGAAGAGTACCTAGAAAAAGAATAGAAGAAAGAGATCATAAAATATTAGAACTTCATGACTAAGTTGAACCAATTTCCTGAAAGAGAAAGAGGTATTGACTAAAGTATATATTAAATCCCTTTTCTACAAGCCTCTATAAGACCCAAAAAAAATTGCAACTATCACAAATCCATACTTATCTCCCAAAAAATAAGGCCAAAGATTCTAATTATATAGAAAAATGTAAATCCTCCCTTTCAAATTAGGGTAATAGGAGTTGAATTTTATTTCACATAATTTGGTTTCAAACATAGAAATATGTTTGTAAGTTGATGTCACCAATGCATAGAGTTCAACAAATCATGTAATTTAAAAAAATATCAAGACACTTTCATATGCAAACATTATATCCTCCAAAAATTTTGTCCAAGACACTTTCATATGCAAACATTATGACCTCCAATTTTTTTGTCCTAATAATCCAAAAAAAAACAAAATTTAAATCCTTAAACCTTAGAAATTTTATAGCAAATCCCAATCTCCCACTTAGATGCCACTCATTTGCTTGTGACAACCACTAATTTTGCAGAACCTAGTTTACCCTGATTGGCTAGTACTCTACCACTTGCTATGGTTTGATTTGTGGAAGGGGTATAAATATATTTGAAAAATTATGTGGTACTAATTGTAGCCTTGGCATCCATCACCATGGTCAAGAAATTCATTTTCTCTAAAAGTGTCAAAAAATGTATCACAAATATTCAACCTTGATACTTAAGTGCCCTGAAATTATTATGCTAGATAAGATAGCAATGCATGTTGATCCTTTGCATACAAAATAAGTGACAAGAATTAGAAAAGAAGTGTTTTTTGAAAAAAGAGAATCAAACCTTTGATGCAAAACATGCTAAAGACCTATTATAGTCTATATAATTTCCTGGAAAAGCATCTAGTTGGTGACTGATCTATCAATATTTCCATACCTGATGTTGTTTGAAACTTTTAGAAGGCTCATAATAAACGGAATCAATAGTGGTTCGAATCATGAACCTCCTTCCTCCTATACCCAAGACTTTTTTTATTTGACCAGTATGCCATATGATCAATGTGAACAAAAATATGGTCTCCACTTTGTCATCTTGTACATGACGATCCAATAAGAAAACCATGAGTTCAAACCTATGACCCTCTATAATGAGGGCCTTTAATGGTCTTTTATTAATCATCACATCATTTTGACATTGCAAGATGAGTTGTAGGAATTTGCAATCACCACTGGAAATGAAGACCTCTCGAATATGGTTTCAATAGGATATGTAGTATACAAGGAAAATAAATTGATGGTTGTCTTATTGCAGTTCTAGGGAGTCCTACTCTAATATGTCATTCAGTGATTTTCTTTAGCAATGGTTTTTTGTGAAATTTTTATCTATTCTCTAATTAGGAATTTAGCCTTCATGGGAATATATGCATGTATATTTGGAGGTATTTCCATGATATGACCCATGTATGGAAGGCCTCACAACTATGTAATTTTATTTCTATTTAATAAAATTTAATGTTTTTTCACTAAAAATTAAATTAAACTTTATTTTATTTAATTATTAATATAAAGTAGGGAGGGAAGTTGAGCCAAATAATAATAATAATAAACCCTAATTAATTTGAAAAATAAAACATGCATTTTATTTTGCAAAAAAAATGGAGGCTTTATTTTTAGGGCATCCCATATCTTGATTTCCATTCGTTCCAAAATTGTGCTCTAATACCACTTGTGCGGTTCCGCAACATCATATTTAAAATATGTTTTTTTTAATTCACTTACCACCGTTTTTCTCTTATTGGCCAGTGAATTGAACCAATCCTTGTCAATATGTTAATTTTATCACAAGTCCCTTCATCTAACCAATGATTTAAAAGTATGCATATATCTAATTTTTCTATGATCAACTTTTAGCCTATCCTATTATTGATCCATGTATAGTTGTCCTCTTCAAACTCAAACTTCCATAGATCATTGTTTTGAAGAGAAGCTAAGAAATCTCTCATACTTTGGATTATTTTCCTAATTCCTCCAAAATTTTCACCCACCTTGGTTATTGCATTAAAATATCCTATGATCATGAATCAATTTTCTTGATCCTTACTCATCATAAAGGCTATAATCCCACTCCATACTTCTAATCAAACATAATTGAGTTGTAGGTCCATAGACATTGATAAGGATGAAATGAATATCTACAATGTAGCATGTGATTAATGAGATTATCATATGCCCAATTTTATGAATGGTTTCATAGGAGGTTCTAATTGGATTATGCAATGTCCCCTCTTCAATGCAGTCAATGTATCGAGGATATTAGCCTATACACAAGCTCCCATAGGCTAAGTCAATTGTTGGGGAACCATCTGGAGAGGTTGTTATCTTCATCAGCTTATAGAGAGCTCATGTTTGTCGGTCTTTTGGGCTTATTTGGAGATCATTTGAATGGACTTGATATTTTTAGCAATGTTTGTTTTTAGGGTTTTGGATGATGACTTTAGCAAATTATTATTCTTCGACGAAATGGGTATCCAAAACCATTCACATATTGTTGCTTTGAGGAGCAGAGGTCTAGTATTTTAATGGGTGAAGTTATATTCCATTAAAGTGATTTATTATTTAATGACTTTATATTATGAAATCACTTTATGGATGTGAAAGGGGCCACTTTATAATATAATGTTATAACATTAAGTTATAACTTAAATAACAACTTAAAGTGGTATGCCTAGGCCAAGGGGGGGGATGTGGCCCTCTTTATGATGTAAAGGGACATAAATTAAAGATATTAAAAATAAAAAAAATAAGTATGTGCAACCCTAATTAGGGCACCCAAACCCTAATTGCACCTTTATATTTTGGAGTTGGGCCTCATTTGGGATATGGAAGATATTGTTTTTTTGTGGAGCTTTTTGTAGGGATTTTCACCAGAAGATCATAGGGCTTGTTGGAGCTATCTCAACAGTAATTTGTCTATTTCAAGTGTGAGAGATCACCTCTAGCTTATCGGGATTGGAGCTTTCGCATCAGAGAGTTCATCTAAGCATTCACAGGGCAGACAAGGGTTTGCTAAAAAATAAATTATTTTGGGTCAAGAAATAGAGCATCTGGGTCTTCATATTTTGGCCATATTCCACCTAGGCAAGATTCAAATTTTAGATATTTGAAGGGTTTTAGTGATTTGTAGATCAGGTCGTACAAGTGCATTGGGAGCATGCCAAAATTGTTGGGGGTTTCAACCTATAATTTATTAGTTGGAAAAGGTGCACCTAGCCTCCAGGAGAAATTACATCAGACGATGTGTGATTCGGACACCAGACGGTGAAGATATCAATGATTCATTGTTTCAGCTTATCATCCGGGCACACCTAGAGCCATTGACATATTTTGAAATTTGCTAATTTCAAGTCAAAATAAATAAAAAATCAATTTGTTGTCAGTATTATTTAATTTGTTGTGTTTTTAAATTCTATTTTAGTCCATTTATCTTTATAAACCCTCAATATGAAACACAAGAAAAACCAGCATTAAACCCTTAGAAATTAGAAAGCAAACTGAAATAAAACAGATAAGACTAGTGTGCAATTTGTTTGTCATATTAGGGTGTACATCTTAGTGGTATCAGAGCTCAAGTTCAGCCCTACCAGCCTATTTGGGTATTGAATTATGGCTTTAGTTAGTGACGAAAAATAATGGCACACAAAACTATGGTTTGTAGGTAAAAAATTTGAACATTTATTACCATCAAATGATGATGCTATTGTCATCCTAAATGAAATAAAGGAATGTTTGGCCATGGTGGAACAATAACCTTCAGTGGAGTGGTATGTTGTCATACTTCCTACACTAGATACCTTGACCCAGGATAAATAGATGACACATTCAAATGACAGGATAAGACTCATTGTTACTTGTTGTTTAAGTGAACTCACACGGATCATAGCTCCAAAGACACCATATGAGGATACAAAAATTAAGGAAATTATGCTTACTATTATTGACAGCTTTCAGGGATTGAATGATATCAGAAGCCCATTATTTGGTAAGAAGGTAAAGAATTTGGATTTGATGGCCAATATTCGTTCTAGTAATTTGCTTAGTGACTTGGGTTGTGATAGTGATATCTTTCGTATGTGTTATTATTTCATATCTTCTATTGGTGAGGAACATGATGAGTTCATTTGTTGTGACATGGAGGACATCATGTCCTTAATCATTGATGAATATGACTCCATTTTGTAGCCTCTGTTAACCTTGTTATTAGCCATTTGGAGGCAGTACAAGGTTTATTCTTCTACAACACATAGATTGGTTGACATTGTTGTAAGAAGGTGTAAGAAGAAGCTGAGAGTCTACTTGTACAACGAGGAGAGTTGGGAAGAAGAAGAGCCAGAATCAAAAAACTCACATGATGTAGGTGTGGAAAATTCACAGGTTGATCTAGTAGATAGGGCTGCATATGCAGATGATGAGATTGTACTTCATGAGGACACCATATCAACACTAGTTGACATTCACCCATCACATCTTGGTGATGGTAGTATAGGTGAACACGGGTTGTATTCTCAAACCCAACCCATTATGATGTATGCACCCAAGAGATGCATATTCTTAGATGATCCACAAAATTATTTGTAATTAGGATCAGATAGACATAATGCACATGATGGTGATGTTACATGCTTCATAGCAGCTTTTTCTGATGAATCTATACTTGATTTTTCCAATCATAACATAGTTGAGTTTGTTGTTGATCATAGATTAGATTATCATGATGGTTCACCTCATCAAAATAGCCAAGAAGACTTGATGAATGATTATTCTAACACTGATTGTAGTTCATATTTAGATTGTATGAATTATGAGTTTGATGAGGATGGACACATGGAGGCACATGAAGCTTGAAAAATCTTGGAAGGCACTACTGAAATTCATGAGGTTAGTTCTGATTTTTGTCTAGATTGTAGTAGCAGTTAGCATAATATTTATGACCATGACAATTTGGATAAGAATTGGAAGAACCAACTCACAATGTCTACTGAAGATGAAGTGCACGTGTTGTCCACCACTAATTACACTAAGATTATGCTCAAGGACATCATTCATTAGGCCCCTAGGAACCAATATGAATAGGTGATTTCCCTCATAGATTTGAAACACATCAAAGATAAACTGGAGGAAATTAAATCAGCGTACTTATAGGTAATACATGACAGGGATACAACTATCAAATTTGTAGATGTCACCTTAGACGCTTTCCATGAGAAAGAGGATGAGGTGGATAGACTATGTTTGGATCTTAGTTTGGCTCACTATTCACTGTTCCAAGTTGAGAATCAATCTTCAGAGGTAACCATAGATAGGGGGCAGGTAGTAGAAGTAAGATGTATAGAGATTCAGCAGTTGGTGGAGGGCATTAAGGAACTCCATGAGGACTCTTTTTTGTGGCCTAGATATTCATGCTACCCTCAGATTAAGCATTATGACTATGAGTTTGGCCTTATGGATACATCATAGGGAGAGGAGACATTGGGTGGCTTAGAAAAGGTTGAGGTGGAGTGGTCGTGTGTTATACGGGCATGCATTCCTGACTTCTATCCAGTTGACATTCATACCATTTGTGTTCAGGTGCAGTTTTAGGGTGATAGAGCCACTTTGTAGTTGAGTTCACTCACTCAAGATCATATGCTTGTATCTATGAGCTTCGAGGATGATGGTAGGACCATGTTTTGGGTGAGGGTTGATTACGGGTTGGAGTGGTATGTTGTTGTTCACTCCTTGAGAAACCATGACATTTATCCATTTGTGCTTATACAAGTGGATTGGAGAGAGGGACTAATCCTAGCTTGAAGACTAGTGGACTTGTTTATATTTGGGGAGAACTGGTACTCGTCCTATTGGACTCAGGGATTTCGAGTATCACTATGTATTATTCAGTTTCTTATGGCCGATACATTTTTTGGGTGACCACTTATAGTTCTACCCTTGCTATCTCTAACCCTACCGGTTGCATAGCAGAGATTGGTCACCATTTGGATTGGCATTATCCGATGAGATTCATTGAGTATCCCACTTTTGTATTGAGCATTATGTTTTCTTAGGGATTCAAATCTATTATGATCAATGGGAGTGTAGGAGTCTATTGAATTGAGTCACTCGTGCCAGAGATGTAACCTAGGGCAGATCTCAGACTTTATGGGCATACCGGTTTAGTCTATGAGGCTGAGTTTCTTATTGATTTGTAGGAGTGGGATGTGGATGATTCTTCAAATGTCATACAGATTAGTTTACACATAACTTGGTTGAGTTTGATGATGGACGACATCTTCCCTGAGGGTTTTTGGTCTAATGCAATTGATTGGGTGGCATGGGATCATCCATGTCACTTTTGGAGTACGTGTGCTGAGCTGATTTGGGTAGGTGATGGTTATGGAGGTGCTCATAGTGTTGGTTTGGCAGTGGCACATGATGTTGATCTCTTGGTTATGTTGTGGAATGAGATATTTTGATCCAGTTTAGTCAGGCATGTTGGTGCCAAATTTGAGAGAGATTACATCAGGCTATTGTAGTTGGGACTTTTGCAATTCCATCTTGTTAGAGGAGCAGTGTGGAGCAGTGTGGTGCAGCGTCAGCTCGGTGGGTACTTTTTGAGGTTGTTATGGGATCCAGGTATTCTATGCAACCTCATCTGGTATGAATACCACTAACTATATTATGTTTGAGCATTACTTAAGGACAAGCAATATTTGGGAAGGGTGGACTGTAATGTCCCCTCTTCAAGGCAATCAGTGTATCGAGGGGATTAGCCTATACACGAGCTCTCGTAGGCTAAGTCAATTATTGGGGAGCCATATGGAGAGGTTATTATAATTTCATCAGCTTACAAAGAGCTCATGTTTTTTGGTCATTTGGGCTTATTTGGATATCATTTGACTAGACTTGCTATTTTTAACAGTGTTCATTTTTAGGGTTTCAGATGGCGACTTCAACACAATATTATTCTTCGACAAAATGGGTATCTAGAACCATTCACGGATTTTTGCTTTGAGGAGCAGAGGTCCAATATTTTAATGGGTGAAGTTATATTCCATTAAATTGATTTATTATTTAATGACTTTATATTATGAAAATACTTTATAGATGTGAAAGGGGCCACTTTATAATATAATGTTATAACATTAAGTTATAACTTAAATAACAACTTAAAGTGGTATGCCTAGGCCAACAGGGGGACATGGCCCTCTTTATGATGTAAATGGACATAAATTAAAGATATTAAAAATAAATAAATAAGTATGTGCAACCCTAATTAGGGCACCCAAACCCTATTTACACATTTATATTTTGGAGTTGAGCCTCATTTGGAATATGGAAGATATTGTTTTTTGTGGAGCTTTTCATAGGGATTTTCACCAGAAGATCACAGGGCTTGTTGGGAGCTATCTCAATAGGAATTTGTTAGTTTTAGGTGTGAGAGATCACCTCTAGATGATCGAGATTGGAGCTTTCACATCAGAGAGTTCATCTGAGCATTCACGAGGTAGACAAGGGTTTGCCAAAAATTTAAGTTTCCTAGGTCAAGAAACGGAGCATCTGGGTCTTCGTATTTTGGCCATATTCCACTTGGGTAGGAGTCAAATTTCACATATCTAAATATTTTTAGTGATTTTTAGATCAAGTCGTACAAGTGCATTGGGAGCGTGCCAAAATTATTGGGGGTTTCAACCTATAGTTTATTAGTTAGAAAAGGTGTGCCTAGCCTCTAGGAGCAGTTATCATCAGACGACATGTGATTCAGACACCAGACGGTGAAGATATCAGTGATTCACTATTTCAGCTTATCATTCGGGCACACACAGAACCATGGACAAATTTTGTAATTTGCTGATTTCAGGTCAAAATAAATAAAAATCAGTTTTTTATCAATATTATTTTATTTGTTGTGTTTTTACATTCTATTTTTAGTTCATTTATCTTTATAAACCCTCAATATGAAACATGAGCAAAACCAACATTAAACCCTTAGAAATAAAAAAAAATAGATCAAAAAGAAAACTGAAATAAAACAGATCATACTAGTGTGCAATTTTTTCGTCAGATCGGGGTGTACATTAATTCCTCCAAACTTTTCACCCACCTTGGTTATGGCATTAAAATCTCCTATGATCATGAATCAAGTTTCTTGATCTTTACTTATCATAAAGGCTACAATCCCACTCCATACTTCTGATCTACCTAATTGAGTTGTAGGTCCATAGACATTGATAAGGATGAAATGAATATCTACAATGTAGCATGTGACTAATGAGATTATCATATGCCCAATTTTATGAATGGTTTCAGAGGAGGTTCTAATTGGATTCCAACATGTTAGAATTCCCCTAATCACTTATTTTGAATACCTAGCATCCCATTCACATTTTTCCATACTGCTTTCATAGTTTTGTAAACTTATTTATTTAACATTTTAGTTTCCTAGATTCAAATAATATCAAGCTTACTACTTAAATAGAGGTCCTTGATACATCTTTGCTTTGAGGTGGCATTAGCACCTCTTATATTCCATGATATGGTAATAATTTCTTGTTAAGGTTTGTTGGCCCCTCCAACAAATTACTAATATCATTATTTTGTTTGATAAAGATAAGTTCAACCAATTTAGATTGTGTTCTTATATCTATGTTTTCTCTTGCTTCCTTGGCTCTCACTTGATAATTTGAAGGTTTTTCTCTCTTTACCTTGCTAGTATCAAGGGAGGTCTTAGATTATATTCCTCAATATTCTTTCATAACATTCCTTTTCATTAGATTTATCCTCTTCTGGTTCTACTAAGGAAGATTTTGACTTGTCTTGCTCATTTTTTGGTATTTCATATTAATGGTAGAGTTATTAACATATAACATTGTGATATCTCTAAAACTTTCCTTCTCCTAAATGGTTCATGGTACTTCAAGAGAGTCTTCAGAATATGATGAGACGCATTTCTTAGGTTTAGTAGAAATGTTCATCCCTAAATTAGGTTCAAACTAAGTAGATGGTTCCTTGTTAATATTCATATCCTATTGTACCATGTCCTCTAAGCTCTTATTTTATTTTTCTTCATAGGATAAAGCATTGAAAGAATTGGTGTTTCTTTCAACATCCTTACTTGATGGTCTCCATTGTTTATTTATTTTCATTTATCTAAACCTATTTTTTGGAAGTTGAAAACCATCCTCATCCATACCCATTTGTAAGTTTCTCTTGTGGTTTTCTACATGTGTTTGTTTTGGACTTTTCTTAGGGATGATATCTAAGTATACCCCACCACATGACATATTGTAAATATAAATAATATATTTCATAATATATGGTTTGGATCCACAACTTACCCCCATACTTAAGAATTATTGACTTTGGTAAAGGTTTACTAATATCAATCATGACCAATATTTGGGTATAATAGCTAAGACTCTATCTTTTATAGTTTTTAAATTCTCAAGGATTTCCTTTAGATTATTGTCTATTTCCTTGAAGGTATCTATTTCATAATTCAATGGGAAACCCATACATATTGACCTAGGATAGTAGTAGAGATAGATTTATATTTTTAGATGCAAATCCTTCATACGAGCAAGGAATAATTCTACTCTTCCCATAAATCAAGGACCCATTTTTAGGATTCTATCTATTTCCTCTTTGAAATAAAAAAATGGTTGGCAAGAAACCTGTGGAAAGTAAGGATAAACTCACTCTTGGAAGCTTCTATCTTCTATCAATCTATTTTTTAGAACCAAAGCCCTTAGCCAAGGCCCATTAAATTTACCAATTATTACCTTATATTTGAGCATCAAGGATCACTACTCTATGAGGTCCTCTCTAATATCTACTACTAGGGATGATTCTAAAGATTTATCTAATGTAATTTACCAATGTATCCTATAGCAATTATATTATTTAAAAATAAACCTACAATAATTTACATGAAGAACTTAAAAGACAATGAAGGGATAAATGAAACTTAGCTGAAAACTTCTATGCTTAGACATAATATCTCACCTTGTTAATGCCTTATCCCTCCATTGCTCCTCCAATCATCTAAACACTAGTTGACATATATCTGCAATTTTATTTCCTACAACTTGAAAATCATCATTACCCTTGTTTTGGATGGATGACTTCATAGGATTGTATCTCCATCAATACTATTTGGTTTCCTCATATGACCACCCATTTCAAAGCTCTTCAAATTCCTTAGAAATTGGTCCAATATTCATCTAAATTTGACACACCTTCACAATTATATGGCTCTTGAAAGATGAGATAATTTTTCTAGAAAAATTTACCCTAATGTTGCCCTTGTTTTGGTTGGTTGTCTTCACACGGTCATATTTTGTTAGCTTATATTAAATTTTTAATAATATGAGAATATTAAACTCATACACAAAAATATGCATATTTATTCACACAAATGGATATTTTTGTTGTATTTCATGAATTACACGACTTAGTATTCTAGTACCAATGATGTACTAAAAATTCATACATGCTTTATAGCCTTTACATGGACTCTTGAATTTCTATCTCCCACAAACTATTCATCTCCTCCAATAACTGGGAGATGTAACTCTTTATATTTATCACATGATAAATATATTTATTTACTCATAATAAAGACATACCTCTAATGATTACTAAATGGCACATGTTTACAATATTCTTTTCACACCATAAACTAGTTACAAATTAGACTCGAATATTTTTAAAATATTTACAAGGTACCAAAAAATGTAATACTTTCAACACCCCCCCATGTTATATTACTTGGTATAAGATCCATTGTATTCATTTGCTTTGGTCTTTTTGATCACTTGTTGATGGTGATGAACCTTGATCAATTTTGAATATTTGATTTTGTCTTTGTCCCAATACTGATATTTGATGCAATTTATCCCTTGTCTTTTATGTCATAAAAGTATCATTCCATGTTACTATTTCTTGTCACATAGTTGATATTAGTCACAATATTTATGTTCCTATAATTTTCTTTAATAGATTCATTTTGATTTTATCATAGGTAAACAAACTTCCTTTTCTTTTATAAAAATAGCTCAAATTTATTTTACTTATTCCATTTTGTCAAATTTTTCCATTCACAATGCATTATCATTTTTTTATTTTTATTTTCTTTATAATAAAAATATCTTTGAGAATATAGTTTTTCCTCCACAAATTTTACAATAATGAAGGCCCCAATATTTTCAGATGTATGTCCATACTTGTTTCATTGTTTACATCTAAATTCAATGTTACTTGTTTGTCTAAGGCTTTCATATTTTGGCTTTATTTTTGGTATAATGTTTCCTAAATTTGTGTCATTGTGTCCTATCAATAATTCTTTAGTATATTTTTCAAATTCATTACATTGATCAACACAACTTAAAGAATTATTATCCCTGTCACTATCCTTTATCATATCTAGGATTATTACTATCTTTGTTACTTTCATCTACTCTTTCAATTTGGCCTTTATCATGGCCAACACATACTTCTGCATATTCTTTGTCTTCACAAATAATTTTTAAGTTACTAGTGCCATAGGTTATATTTGATTTATGTATAATATCACTAGAATCACAACACACATCTATCAGCATGGGTCTTAAATCAATTGTATCACAATCTACATATGTCTTTTGAAATAAGTCACTAGTATCACAACATATACTTGTTGTCATGGGCCTCAAATCACTTGTGTTGCAATAGGCATATTTCATCATAGGCTTGTTATTAAAATTTTTAATATTTTCTTATATTTTTGCCTTAAGAACATTAAGAGTGACTACTACCTTGTATATTATTTTCCAGACACTAAAAGGTATTGTGATAAAATTTTCATAGTCATTAGCTTCATTGAGAATATAATTTATGCAACGTTGAAGTATTGAAAAGCATCCTTTTCTAGCTTCTTTGAGAATAGATTTTAAATGCCACATTAATTTTGTTGACACATGTTTTTCATCTTCATTAGCTTCTTAAGAGATGCATTGAAAATATCTTTGGTTTGCTTTTCTTTAATTGTACTATATGTTGTTGATGTAGACTGAATGTTTGTTTTTCTTTTTGTTTGATTTATTTTCTCAATTGCCATGTTATGTCTTGAAATAATCATCAACAATTTGGTTTTGTCTTTGACAAATTTTCAATGATATGTCTTCTCTTCAAAACATTTGAATAAACTTTTCTTTTTTTAAAATGAGAAATCAATAATTCTTTTCCTTCAATATAATTAATTTTCCTTTTTAGTAGAAATCATTTTTACACCCAAATTCAATTTTTTAAATCTTCTTTTCTTCAAACAATTAATTTTCTTCTCAATATATTCTTTTCAAATAATTCTTTTCTCTTTTCATTTTTATTTCCTTTCTTCAACTTTCCTTCAATCTTCAATTTAATTATGTATGTCTCTTGAGACAAATTTCTATTAATCTGGAATAAGACGATGGTGGGAGCAACAGCAGGAGCAGCAGCTGGAGCACAATTTGGAGCAGAAGCGGAGGCAGGGCCAGGATCGGATCCAAAATAGAGTGCTGGATCCTAGGCGGGCCCGGATCTAGGAGGTTCAAGTACGTCCGGGCCCTGGCTGGGCCTAGGCGAATCCGCGGTGGGGTCAGACGGGGGTCTCGAGCAGTGTGTTGGGTTTGGTGGGGTTGGGATTCTGGGCCCGCACCCCCTTCCTGGCCCTATCGCATTGGATCTTTTTTTAAAATGAGAAATCAATAATTCTTTTCCTTCAATATAATTAATTTTCCTTTTTAGTAGAAATCATTTTTACACCCAAATTCAATTTTTTAAATCTTCTTTTCTTCAAACAATTAATTTTCTTCTCAATATATTCTTTTCAAATAATTCTTTTCTCTTTTCATTTTTATTTCCTTTCTTCAACTTTCCTTCAATCTTCAATTTAATTATGTATGTCTCTTGAGACAAATTTCTATTAATCTGGAATAAGACGATGGCGGGAGCAACAGCAGGAGCGGCAGCTGGAGCGCAGTTTGGAGCAGAAGCGGAGGCAGGGCCGGGATCGGATCCAAAACAGAGCGCTGGATCCTAGGCGGGCCCGGATCCAGGAGGTTCAGGTATGTCCAGGCCTTGGCTGGGCCTAGGCGGATCCGTGGTGGGGTCGGACGGGGGTATCGAGCAGTGCGTTGGGTTTGGTGGGGTTGGGATTCTGGGCCCGCACCCCCTGCCTGGCCCTATCTCATTGGATGGCCTTGAGAAGGCAACCCTCGATCCGGGGCTAGGGCGGGCCCCGGGAGGCCCTAAACCCTCCTACCAACAGGTTTGGGCGGGCTCTAGGACCCCTGCATGGGCCCTAGGTGTCAAACTTTCCCTCCAAGGCACCCACATTTCCATCCAGGAGGAGGTTTACTCTTCCCTGGTTTCTGATTCTTCATCCTCCTTGGTTGGGAAGTTCCTGGGCGGGCGCCCAGACATGGAGACGATCCGCAAATGGGCAGCCACTAAATGGAAGGTCTCCGGCCATATCCAGCTGGTTGCCCTGTCCAGAGGCTTTTTCATTATCAAACTCAACAACAACGAGGATGCTGAGAAGATCCTGTCGGGCGAGCCCTGGTTCTTGGGTCACAAGAGCCTTTTTCTCAGATGCTATGGTGCAGATTTTCATCCTAGCACCCAAAGCATCAACTTTACCCCAATCTAGGTTCGCCTCCCAGACCTCCCCTTTCATCTGTGGTGCGAAGACGTTCTTAAGCTCATCGCCCAGTCGGTTGGAGACCTGGTGGCCTTTGATCCTGTGACCAAGGTTGGCTCCGCATGGTGCATGCAAGGTTCTATGCCAACACCAACCTCGAATCTGAGCTCCCCTCCTCGGTGACCATCTCTTCTGGGTCCTTCTTCTGGCGCCAAACCCTTATTTACAAAAATAAACTTGCCTTTTGCACCTCCTACAGCTCTCAAGGCCACCTCCCTCACCAATGCCCGGCTTCCAGGAAGGCGAAAGGCCCTAATCCCAATCCCCCGCCCAGCTCTGGTCAGGCCCCCTCCCAGGATCCATCTTGTCCCAACCCTAGCACTCCCCTCAAGGAGGTTTCCCCTTCGGGCCCCTAGGCCCTCGAGGCTTATTTGGAGGCCGTCCCCCCCAGCGACCCCTCCGGGGACCCGATCCCAGATCCCCCCCAGCACCCCATTCTGGCTCCTTCGCAAGCCCCGGCTGCTACCGGGACCCAACCCTCCCCCCCACCCCCTTCTGACCCCGGCCCCCCAGGCATCCTTCTCGAAACCTACCCCCTTGGTGTGTGGGTCCGAGCGATCTAATGATGAGACCGAAGGTAGCTCTCCTTTCGAGTCCGACGAAGTTAGCCCCAAAATGACCCAAAGAAGATCCTTTACCACATATTTTGGCAACAAAGGTAAACGAGGGTGGCCCACCCGGTGTGAACAACGGTCTAGGATCACCGAGGACGACATTGCTAGCGGTTCCCAAACTACGCTACCTGACGTTGGCACGAGCTTTCGCAAGGCGGACGACACCCGATCCAAACCTCCTGCATAGGTTGGAAATGGGGCAGGCGACCCCAAAAGGGTGCCAAATGAAGTTAATCTCCTGGAACATCAGGGGACTCAATGGGGTCCCCAAGAAAAGGATCCTCGATCAACTCCGCAGGGACCATCGCCTGTCCTTCATCCTCCTATAGGAGACCAAGATAGATGATGTCGTCGCCCATAGAATTGCCCATGCTACTTGGCGCAACTGTGAACCTCTCTCCACCCCCGTGGCTGGCTTAGACGGGGGCCTCATGTGCATGTGGGACCCTCGATCCTACGAGGGAAGGCTCATTTCCTCGTCACCTAGGATCATGAACATTTTGGTCCACTGCCTCAACTCTAAGCGATCATGGATCCTATCCAACGTCTACGCCCCCAACAGTCCCATTGAGAAAGCAAGGCTCTGGCAAGAAATCAGCTCGATGAGAGAAGCCTTCGCTCCCCTGCCCTGGATCCTGTCCGGGGATTTCAATAGCCCCCTGTTTTCCTTTGACAAATGTGGGGGTTCGAAGGTCAGAACCAAAAGCATGGATGAATTTACCGCCCATAATGAGCTCATGGATGTCAGCCTGAAGGGTGCCCGGTTCATGTGGTCCAACAAGCGAGCGGGACCCAACCACATTCAGGTAAGGTTAGATAGAGTGTTATTGTCTAAGGAAGCCCTCCCCATTTTTGCCTATGCCTCCCTATTGGCCCTCCCCAAAATCAGGTTCGATCACAGCCCCCTCCTCCTCGAGACTGATCATCGCCCCCCCCAGGAGACCCTTTCGATTTGAGTCCATGTGGCTTCACCACCCCGACCTCCGAGCCCAGGTCGGCTACTGGTGGGCTCCCCCTGTCCCTGGCTACCCTGCCGAATAGGTCTTCCACAAGTTTAGACACCTCAAGGAACACCTCAAGACTTGGAACAAAGAAGTGTTCGGTAATATCTTTGAAAGCAAGGAGGCTATCAAAAATAAACTCGATGAGATTGAGTCCAGATTCCAAGCTAGCTCTCAAGAGCCTAGCCTCAGGGAAGAGGAACGCATTGACCTCAGCGAGTACCATAATATCCTAGCCAGGGAAGAAACCTTTTGGAGGTAGAAGTCACGTGCTCTGTGGATCCAAGATGGCGATGCAAACACCAAGTTCTTTCATGCATCGACCCTTCGAAACATGGGTTCCAATAGAATTGTCGAGTTGGTTGATAGCAATGGTAGTATCATCAAAAAGGAAGAGGACATCCAAGCCGAGGCAGTCCACTTATTCCAAGAGCTCCTGGGCGATGGACCTCCTATGTCCTTGGAGGCGACCGACTCTCTTCTGGAGCACATACCGATGTTCGTCCTGGCCATGGCTAATGCAAAGCTGGTTCAAGCCTTGTCGAACTCAGAAATCCATGCTGCCACCTTTTCCATGAAGGCTGAGGCAGCCTCGGGCCCGAACGGGTTTCCTCCCCACTTCTTCCAGGATTTTTAGGACATTGTGGGCCTTGATGTGTGCGCTGCCATCCGGGACCTGTAGTTTTCCAGATCCATTCCCAGAGGCATCAACACCACCTTCATAGCCCTGATCCCGAAGACCCAGGCTGCAAGGTCCCTGTCAGACTTCCGCCCCATCAGCTTGTGCAATGTCCTCTATAAAATTTTGACTAAAGCCATGACAAATCACCTCAAATACATTCTTCCCCTGATCATTTCCCCTTGCCAGGGAAGTTCCGTCAAAGGCAGGCTGATTACTGATGGGGTCATAATCATGCATGAGGCCATTCACTCAGCTGTTCTTTCTAGAAAGGCCCATTTCCTGCTCAAGATCGATATGAACAAGGCTTTTGACAGGGTCGATTGGAGCTTCCTATCCAAGGTCCTCCTCAAATTTGGGTTTCACCCCTCCTGGGTCCATCTCATCAACAAGTGCGTGTCCTCCCCCTGGTTCTCTATCCTGGTCAATGGTTCCCCGATCGGGTTCTTCCCTAGTTCCAGAGGTCTCTACCAAAGTGACCCCCTATCCTCGATTCTCTTTATTATCCTGGCCAAGGCCCTGGGACGAACCATTTTGAATGTTGTTACTCATGGTCTTATCTCGGGCATCATACCGGTGCAGGACCTCCCCCCCATGTCCCATCAGTAGTTTGTGGATGACACCATTCTTGCCTCATCGACCTCGGTCCCTCAGGCTAAGGCCCTCAAGAGCATCCTTACCTTGTACGAGGAGGCGGCTGGGAAAAAAATTAACCTGCGAAAAAGCAAGATTTACTTCATCAACACCCCCGTGGCTAGACAAATCAAAATTGGGTGGATCCTAGGCTGCTTCCCCGGCTCCCTCCCTTCCTCCTACCTTGGGCTTCCTCTGTTCATAGGGGCATCTTTCAAGGTATTGTGGAATGGGGTGATTGAGCAGATTCAAATAAAACTCGCCCCCTGGAAAGGCCACCTTCTCTCTCAGGCCGATAGAGCCACTCTCTTGTCGTCCGTTCTCCAAAGAATTTCGATATACTTCATGTCGGTCTTCAGAATTCTGGCCTCCATTGCTACTCTCATTGAGAAAATTTAGAAATGTTTTCTCTGGTCGGGAGGCGAAGACAAGAAAAGGATTCCCCTGGTCTCCTGGCCCCTGGTCTGTCGCCCCAAATATGAGGGAGGGATCGGGCTCAGACGGGTGGTTCCCATGAATAAGGCCCTTCTATCCAAACATGCCTGGAAGGTTCATACCAATACCCCTAACGAATGGGTTTGCATTGTGCATAGGAAGTACTGCCACAATCACCCTTTCCTTGGGGATACCTAGCCCCACGATGGATCTGCCTTCTGGAAGACCCTGCTTTCCACCAAAGATATTGTTCAGCAAGGGACCAGATGGATCCTTGGAGACGATGCCAAGATTGACTTATGGGAGGACAAATGGATCCTCGATGAGGCCCTGAGCTCGGACAAAGAACTCCTTCTTCTCAAACCTAGGCTTGCGGACCGTGGACCCAGAGTGTCTGACTACATGACCCAGTGTCAGGGGCGGACCACCTAGAAACCCATCCTGAACCCCAGGTTCCCGCTTCAAGCTGCCAAACTTCAGTGCATCCTCAGTGCGACAGTCATCCCTTCTTTCGATGATAGTGATAGATGCATGTGGCATGGCTCTCCCAGTGGCATTTTTTTAGTCAAGTCTGCTTACCATATTCAGAGAACCCCGGGGGCAACCACCTTCCCGACTCAGCTGGTCTGGGCCAAGAAATTGATCCCCAAAATTAGCCATTTCGTTTGGGCGGCCGTCCAAAACAAAATCCTCACGATCAAAAATCTGATCAAGCGAGGTTTCCAAATCCCCAACAGATGTTTCCTCTGTTGTGCCACTTGGGAGTCTACCAACCACCTTTTCTTAAATTGTGCCTTCTCTTTCGAAGCTCTGGGCCTCATCCTCTCCCATTTTTTTGTTCAATGGGCGGCCCCCAATTCCATTTCTGACCTCCTGTCTCAGTGGCCCACCCCCTTTGCCCATCCCTTTCTCTGCTTCCTCTAGAAGGCCTGCCTTCCTCACTTGCTCTGGCAAATTTGGCTCGAGCGTAACCGACAAGCCTTTTCCTCCCCGACCTGCTCCCCCCAGAGGTTGGTATCCAAAGCAGTCTCCTTTGCCACCGAGAATTCCTACCTCATTCCCCTTTCTGTGGAACCCAGGCGATCGAGCGAAGCTTCCCTTCTCTCCTCCCTTGGCTTCCAGATCACCCCCCCTGCTTCCCCTCCCACCCCTTCCCGTCGCTCCCTGATCAGATGGACTCCCCCCCCGGGTGGCTCAAGCTCAATTTTGACGGCGCTTCCAAAGGCAACCCCGGGCCCTCTGGGGCTAGCGGGGTTATTAGAGATGGTTTCGAGAATCTGGTCACTGCCTTCGCGGTCCCGCTGGGCAGGAAAACTAACAACTTTGCTGAAGCTGCCAGCCTGCTCAGTGGCCTGTCGGCTCTCAGGGGCTCCTCCCCGAAAATTATTATTGAAGGTGACTCCCAAGTCATTATCAGAGGCGCCAGCAAGCCCGAGTCCTATTCCTGGCGATTCCAAAACTCCATCCGGGAGGCCCTCTTCCTGCTCCAGGGCTTCCCCGATCACACTTTCCAGCATGTTCTCAGAGAAGGCAATAGGGCTGCTGACTTCATGGCTAATCTAGGCATCACTATTGGAGAATTCACCACCTGGACCTCGCACTTCCCTGCAGGCCTAATCCAAATTGCGATGCAAGACCACCCCGATCATGATGTTCTCTCGGGTGTCTAGTCTTCCCCATGGCTAGGCGGCGAAGTCCCCCCAGCGTGTGCATCTGCTGTCCAGTGCTTCTCGGCCCCATGTCGACCCGTCGGCTCGCCACCCTGTCCACGCAAGGACCTCCCAGGTCCTCCCCACAATGGCCCACGCCCCCTGCCTTGTCAGCTACCCGCACTGGCTAGCTGGCAGCCCTGGCAGCCCCATTTTTTTATGCATGATGGACCTCCCTGTAATTCCTACTTTGATCTCTATGCCACCTGATTCTCATGCCATGCCAACCCGTTCGAGGTCAACTCCGGTGCGGCTCACTCCCGGTGCTCCTCCGCTCAGCGTCCGCCAACTGGCGCTTTGGCAGTGGGCCTTTCCCATCCTCGCATGTCAGCAGCCTGGTGCACCCCCTCAGCCCCCTCCCCGTCGTGTCGATCCCAGCCGCGTGTGCTACTTTCCAAAGCTGGTGGTGCTGCCCCTTCTCAAGCCATCGCACGACCTTTTTATTCCCCTCCCTGTCCCATCCCACTGTCGCATTCCCCCTCCCCTGCTCTTTCTTCCTCGGTCTGGAATTTTCTGCCCCCTCTGTCCCCACATTGCCAGCTCATCCCCCATGGCGTCCAAAGCTATTTTTTTGGAGCCCCCTGTCCTCGAGTTGAGCGGCCCTGCTCGCTTATTCTCTGATGCCAAGAAATTTATGCCATTTTTTAGCAATTTCGTCGGCCATGACGATGAGATGACCTAGGGGTTCTTGGAGTCGTGGAACGACGGGGAAGTTACAGTCAAGGGTTTGCACTTCAAAATCTCCAAGGACTTCCTCACAGAGGTCATCGGCCTCCACCACGAGGAGAAAGGCCGTGTCGTCAGATGGGATAAACACAACTGGGAAGAGGAGCTCTCCCGCTTCCCAGACCACCAGTGGGACAAAGCCAACTTACTCCGCTCTCACCTCCCGGTGCCGTTCGACGAAGCCATTGTCCCGGTAATGCAATATATTACCTGTGATGATCCCGAGCAGCGGCTGTTTAGCTTCCATCTCAGTTATTTTAACCACCTCTACGGAGCTACCCTCATCAGCACCCCCCACTTCCTCCTCTACTCTTTGGGTCTGACCATTGAGCATGCCCACAAGAACCATTCTCGGCCCTTACACCAGGGGCTCATGGTTGTTCTTTATAGACATGCCCTGGCCAACCAGCCCTAGCTACATAGCATTCCCCCCCTCTCTTCTGTCTCGCCCCCCGAAACTGGCATTTCTCCCCCTGGTTCCCCTGTCGCCAAAGGCTCCCCCGCTCCTACCGATTCTGCTTCCCTGAAGCATCGTAGGCCTACACGCAAGTGCAGGGCGTCGAGCACAGGCCCTGACAGGGCCCTTCCTCCCAGTTCAGGGCACAAAAGGGCCTCCCCCGGACCCAGCTAGACTGCAAAAATCCCCAAGAATGCCAAACCAAAGAACCCGGAGCCCACTGTGATCAGCTCTGAGTCATATGATGCATTGTAGAAGCTGGCACTCCATGGCCTCTTGGATACTGTGGTCAGTGCTCTCAACACAGCTGCCCAAGCTGTGTCTCATGCCGCTAAGGCATTGTCTGAGCTCCGTCGTAAGCTAGAGGAAAGCGCTGTCAAGGGCCAGCGGTAGACTGAGCGGGTCGAGGACATATCAGGGCCCAGTTAGCTTGGCCCCTGGCATTCACCGTTTTCAATGTGTCTTGTTTTTGGGTTTGTTTTTTTGGAGATTCTCGATTGCGAAGTTTATTCGGGCACTTTTGTTTTCTGTAGTTTCCAGGGCCCCAAGACGGGGACGTTATTTTTGTTTTATGTTTCCAGGGCCCCGGGATGGGGACGTTATTTTTGGTTTTAAAGTTTCACTACTTCGGCCAATACTGTAATTAAGGTTTTGGGATCCTATTTAAAAAACCCGCTATAAATATACTGTTACCTATCAAAAAAAAAAATTCTATTAATCTTTCTCTAATTCTCCTTTAATTACTCTTATTAATTCTTCACTTTAATTTTCCTTCAATATTTTTATCTCAATGATTCTCTTCAATTTTCTTAAATTCTATCTTCAATATCATTAATTTCTTTCAAAAAAACTTCCTCCTAATTAATTTCCTCTTTTCAATAACATTATTCTCCTCTTTAATATTTAACTCTTGTTCCTTTTCATATTTCAATATTTCTCTTTCTCTATTCAAATTCATATTTCCCTTTCTTCTTTCCTTGCCTTTAAAAAACTTTTAATTATAAATTCCTTCAAGTTCACTTTTATAAAAAGGTAAATATTTAGTACCTTTGTAATTCTTCTCATGATGTCATGTATGCTTTTCCTGTTGTCTAATATCCTCACAATTCTCCTTTTATATAATAAATCTCCTCTGAATAATGTTGTATTAAATTTTTTCCTTAGAAAATCCTTTATTAAATATTCATTTCAAATAAACCTTTCAATTATAAACCAATTACTTTTATATTTAACACTTCCTAAAATATTTAAATGTTCACCAATGAATTAGATCAAAAAACTTGTACCTATACCAATGAATTATGACGTTCATCATCTAGACTCTTTCCAATACTTAATATTCTTGTGATTTATCTCTAGACTATGTGTGTTATGGGTCTATGTCATTTACCTCAACCAATCCTCTACTCCTTTCTATCATTACAATCTACTCATTTGTTCACCTAACGTCTTCTCTGATCACCTTTTGTTCTCTTACTTCCTCTTGCCTTCAATGCTTAGCCTAGAAACTTGTTCTTTCAATGCTTCATTATCTTCTTCATCACCACACATTTTCTCTAGAAATATTCCTTTGGTTTATCTCCGATGTCTCTTTCTAGAAATTATACCAAAGGCTCACTTTTTCTTATTTCTTCTTCCACAAAATGCACTCTATTATTCCAATGTATAAACTCTTCCTTTTTGTTGTTTGTTCCACTCTCTACTCCTCTCAGGCACACTCTATTATTATTTGTTGCTCATATATAATGTTCCTTTTCCTTTCTCTGATTGTCTCCTTCAATTTCTTATCTTATTGTCATGAATTCAATTAAAGTGACTTCACTCACAATGGTGGCTTATATGCTAATGGGTCCTTGGTTCAATGATAAAGACAATTATTGATGTAGCACACACCAAGGTTTAAATCTTGGCAACACCAAATAGCTCAATTTGACTAAATCGATGTAAATAATGGTGGGTAATATCTCTCAACCTTTAGGTGTATATTTCAACCCTTGCTACAAGTTTATCTCAAACACTCTAACTTTGCTCTGATATTACTATTAGCTTATAAGTACTTTTCAATAATATGATAAGATTAAACTCATACACAAAAATATGCACAAATATTCACACAAATGGATAATCTTACTATATTTCATGGATTACACAACTTAGTATTCCAATACCAATGAAGTACTAAAATTTCACATTACAATACATCTCATATGCTTTGCTTTATAGCCTTTACATGGACTCTTGACATTTCACCTTCCATAAACTATTCATCTCCTCCAATACCTGAGAGATGTAACTCTTCATATTTCTCATATGAGAAATATATTTTATTGACTCCTAATAAAGACATACCTCTAATAATTACTAAATGACACATATTTACAAGACTCTTTTCACACCACAAACTAGTTACAAACTAGACTCAAATATTTACAAGGTACTTACAATATTCTTGCAATGTACCAAATAATATAATACTTCCAACACATATATCCCTCTATACTACTTGGATTCTTTCATATAATCACTCATTTCAAAGCTCTTTAAATTCCACACAAAATTATGTAAGAATCATCTAAATTAGACAACTCTATGCAAAGATATGGCTCTTGAAAAATGAAACATTTTTTGGGGAAAAATTGCCCTAGCTCTTCATTGAAAGAGAGAATACCATTGGTTGATCTTATATTTTTCACTTTATAAATTGTAGATTATTTTTATCATTGCAAGACTTAACTAATTGTTGATTTATTTTCTACTTTTACTAAAAATAGGTCTATTTTAAAGAATCAGTACCTTGATTTCAATAGTTATGAAATTTTGAAAATGACATTTGAAAAGTATCCATGCCTTAATTATATTTTTCAATTTCATTCTATAAAATAATTATTGATGTTTGTCCCCCAAAATGTAGGATCATACATAGTCTCTCAAAACAATTAAATTCCTTTATTTAAAAATTAGTAATAATTAAAATATTAACAAAAATGTATAAAAATTATATCTTGCCCTAGATATATTTGTATAGAAGATATATTCATAAACATATGATCATTACCATATATGAAAAAAAGAGTGAATCACACTAAAGATGTCCTCAAAAATTTTAAAAAACAAGGACTGCCTCTAATAAAGCACATAATATAGTGTATATATAGTATTTTCTAAAAAAATACTATATTCCTATTCTACACTTCATTCATGATATTTTCTAGCTTTATACCTTCCTCAATTTCTCAATTGAACTAATAGTTTTCCTTTTTGAATCTAAGCCTACTAGATTTATTAAAATGGTGTAAAAAATACTGAAAATGTGTCATAATTGTTAGGAATTATTACATCATAGCCCATGTGAGAAGGAAATTTTTATAACGATACCTCACAATTTTCATGCATGTAGTATAGGACAAAGGTAGTTGCAAGTTTGGTTGATAGTTTATGTCTAAAATAGGCATCCTATGTACTTAAATACCCATCATTGTATAATATAAATCAATTAAAGCATTGAGTTCTAACATGTGGTATCAGATCAGGTAGAAGAAATAAAGAATTTTCCTTCTAATCCTCCTCTAGATTCAACACAAATAAGCCAAAAGAGCACTCTGTTTGAGAAAATAAAAACCTCAAAAGAGAGGTAATTATCTCCATGAAGAAAAATTCCAAGGTAGATTCAAAGGTCTTAGGGTGAAAAACCCCTGCCAAAGATCAAAAAGGCAAAATCCTACAAGAATTAAAAAGGGTCTCAATAATTTCTAAAACCAACAAATTCATAAGCCTACAAGTAACAAAAAGGCCAATTTTAGCAAGAAAGACAAGGGGCCATAGGTTTTCCCTTTACCTTTAAAAAGGTATTAAAGAATACATAGAATCTCCTTAAGAGTTACAAGAAAATTTAGGTATCAATTGAAGATTCACAAAGAATACCAAGAAATATACTTCAAGAAGCTAAATCAAAGAGCATTGGGAGATCAACAAAGGTGAATGATAAAATTCTTGTCAAATAACTGCAAACACATTATTTGAAGCATTAAAAAGATTAATTAAACCTTTCCAAATTACAAGGATTTTATTAAAGTTAAAGAGAAATAACATTACACAAATAATTATCTCCCAAAGAGATAAAAATTTCTAAGAAAATATGGTATAGTACAAAAAAAGCACAATTCAAGAGAAGCTAAGCTTCATAAAAGATTAAAAAAATTTAGTGAAATACAAGGAAGACAATAAAGAAACAAGTTTGATCACTCATAAAAACTTGTTTAAACTCATTGAAAGAATAAAGAAACAAGTTTGATAAAAATATAATTATCGTAATAGTTTCCCTTCTCAAAGAAGCTTTAGTAAAAGGGATTAAAACTATAGAATATCAAAAAAAGTCTAAAACATGATAGAGAATCCTAAACAAAAGGATTACAAAAGCAAATAGAGCATAGACTGATTGGTTTTAATGTGAATGTTCCAATTGGAATGAATATTGGTTGAATGAGAATAGTAGGCTTTGCATGAAAAGGAGAATGCTCAAGAATGTCTAAGTTTAGCAAATTTGTTTGCATCAAACAATAAGAAGAAGGCATCACATCAAGAAGGAAAGTCCAAGTATTCAAACAACAAGTGCAAGTAACCTATGGGAATAAAATTAGAAAAGATATTTCAAGCAAAGCTCTCATATTCAAATGAACCAAACCATTTCAAAACTATATATATATATATAGCAGAGAGCACTCAAAATTGTAAGGTAAAAGGGAGAACAACAATATTCATCAAGGAACAGAAAGGAGTCTGAAGAAATTCTTCAAATGTAGGCACTTCCAAATTGACCTATGTGAATTATGTCAACCTACCAAGAATGAGCCTGAAGCATGGATGCGATAGTCAAACAAATTCTTAGTGCCATCATCAAAATTCAATATGTCAAAGGTAAGGCACTAGGTCTTATGTAACAAATAAATCTTAGAAGCACTGCTAAGATTTGGATCCAATCGATTCCAACCTCTTGGATGTCAAAGAGAATAAAGACATCAAATACAAAGCATGCCTACTAAGGTCAAACAATTTGGGCATCAAACAAGAAAACATCAAGGGAAAGATAATCCCAATACTAAGGAACGAACAAGAAAATTTATCAAGCAAAAGAATAAGATAAATTTTACTACACACTCAAAGAGTATCCAAACATTGAAGATGCTCACTCGTATGACAAAAGCAAATGCTCAAAAATTGAAAGTGCACACCCAAAAAACAAAATCAAATACCACCAAAATAGTGGACAAATATTTCACCTAGCAAAGAAGATTGATTTAATAGGATAAAAAGAAGTAAGGTACAATTTCCACTCTAAAAAAATAAGTGGATGAAACAAATTAAAGCAACAAAATAACTAGAAGAAGTTAGAATTCATCAATCTTGAACCCCACATTTATAGTGAGAAGAAAGGAGAAGTTATTTAATTATTGCACCCTCCTTTCATTAAAGTGCAAGTGAAAAATAAGGCTTTAATTTTTGAAAGAAAAAAACTTTGGAATATTTTAGAGAATATTTTGTAGAGGAAGATTAATCCCACTAAACTTTGTTTTTGCCTAAGGAAATACTAATATTCTCATAGTTCAAGGTATCATTTAAAATGCGGGTATAGGATTATATATACCCAGTGGAAATGATCTTTTAAGGCTAACTCAGTAAAAGAAAAGAATCAAATTTTATTGAAATTTTACTATGGCTAGTGGAGCATTGAAGTTCGTAGTGTCTAATTTCTAATTTCTAAGGGGGAATAGTTATGCTGCCTAGAAAATTAAATTCAAAATACAACTTGATTTTGAGGAAGTTTGGCAAGTAGTAGATGGAACCATTACCTATCCTGAAGAAGAAAATAAAGACTAAATAAAGTTAACTAAGGCAAACATAAAGGGGATATTATCATCATGTTTGGAGTAGTAGATGAGGTCCAAGCATACATTTGGGATTCAACCATGGCCAAATATGCATGGGAGAAGCTAAAAATAATCTTTGAAGTAAAGAATCAAAATCAAATTATATTCCTCCAGAGTCAACTCCATTGTTTGAATATGAAATGTGTAGAGAAACTAGAATCATTCATGAGGAGAATAGCTAAGTTACAAGAATCATTGCAAGAACTAAGAGAAAAGGTATCTGATGAAAATATAGTTCCAATTTTTTTGATATCTCTCCCATCAAAGAACAATTATTTTATAATAAAATAAATATCATTAAACAAATAGTAATCTTTGAAAAGCTAGTGAACCTACTTCAAAAAGTAGAGGCCTCACATACAATATATGAAGAAGAGTTACTACTTATAAATCAAATGAGGAAGCACCCATTTAGAAGAGGTATGCAACCTCCACAACTCTTCCAATGGAGAAACTATTTTCAAAGATATCATATTTAAAGAAATAAATCTCAAAGAAATACTTTTCACATGCAAAATATGTGTGAATATTGTGGTAGAAATGGCCACACCATGAAGGAATTTGGTATAATCAATTCAAAAATGGATCTCCTTCATGAGATATGAACCAGTAGCAATAAAGGTCATCTTAAAAAAAATAAAATCAATTTTGGAGAAATTCACATCAAAATAATGTAGTTGAGAAAAATTAAGTTAAATAAGAAAAACAAAAAAATCAAGAAGAAGATGTATTTGTTGCACAAGCAAAGCTAAGACAACACAATAATATTTGGTATGAATCCAAAGCAACCAAACATATAACAAGTCAAGAAACTTGGATGCATTCAAATCATCCAAATTATTATACAATAAAATTTGCATCAGTTGATCACTTCAAGCCAAGGAACCAACATGAGACAACACTGCCTAGATATAAATGCAACCATTACAAGCACAAGCTATAGGATACATCTAAGGCCAAGAAGTTCATTACATTCTAGAATGAATATGGTATGTTCAAAGTTAATTTCTTTTCTACTTAGTTTCCCAAGTACAAAGAAAAACATTTGCATGATGATTTGTCTATTGTGAAGAAAACTTTGAAGAAGCATGGGATAGCTTGCAAATTAGATCTTGGTGAAAGAATATTGTTTATTTTTACAACTTGAAAAAGATATCCATACATCATTATCAAATCCTAGGATCTCATAATACTCTTGTCAAGGAGTGTACACGCACTGCAAGCAATCAAGATATTGAATGATAAGATGCATTGTGATATCATCAATATTGACAACATAATACGAGATAAAAGGAGATTTTTTAGACAACGACAATGATTTTTGGTCCCTAATGGATCAACTCTAAATACTATAGAGTATTTTATAGGTTGATACATTCTTGTTTAATTAAAAACTATGGTAGCTATGGGATCATTCAAGGGGTTAAAACAAGTATGCATAATTGCTAAAGATTACATTCAAAATATGCATCCCATTTATCAGATCACAGAACTTATGATAAAAGGAGAACTTGCAAGAAATCCAAGATTTGATCACAATGAAAGAAATAAAAAGCATAAAAAAGTAAAGCAACAGAAGAAGCCTCACATAAATTTCATTCATGCAAGACAAAAAGTGGAAACCATTCAATTCAATAAGCATTATTTGATGCATGATAGCACATGCTTCACTTGAAGACATTGAAGGAAACATATAATTCAAGCATTAAATTATATAATTAATCATTGAATGAATATTTTGTAATAAATGTATTTGGAGTGCATGATCGATGGAACCTAATACTCCTAAGTGTCATAGTAGATATTCTACATTAAGAGGGAGGATTTCTCTCTCAAATATATATATTCTAGAATTACCCTAGACATTATTATTTTGGTCATAAGATAAAAATAGATCTATGACTGATGTAATAAGGGGTGAATATTATGAATTATTACATCATAGCCCATGTGAGAAGGCAAGTGGTATAACAACTTCTCACAAGGTTTATGCATGTAGCATATGATAGAGGTAGTTGCAAGTTTAGTTGAGAGTATTTTTATGCCTAAAATAGGCATCCTATGTACTTAAATAACCATCATTACATAATGCAAATCAATTGAAACGTTGATTTCTAACAATAATAACACCCTTGTACCATTTTTCCATGGCCACAACTTATCTATGATAAGGAATAAAATATGGACCAAGAAAGATATTAATAATACTAATTTAAAAGCAAAGTCAAGATATGATGGATACCCTCCAATTTTGTTATACCTATCATAGGTAGGACATATAACAACCAACAAGGTCCATTAAGATTTTTCAATGAACAAATGAATTACAAATATTGCTAACAAACAATAATTCTTGGGAGTTAGTTTTTATTTTTTGGGATTAATTTAAATTTATTAAATTTGTTTTATTAGTTTTATCAATAAATAACAAGGTTGGGATGGAATAAATTTTATATTATATGTGGTTGAATTTTGAACTAAAAACTATATTTTTAGGAATCAATCCTCTAATCACATAAAAAATAGAGTGGATTCAATAGGCATATGTCCTATATTATGTAAATATAACAACTCTTATAATTGTTCATATTACGTTTAGTTATAATTAGATGCATTGATTTTATTAGTTATTAGTTATGATGTCCTATAAAAAACTAAATAAAAAAACAAAAAAGAAAAAAGAAAAAAATTGAACATAACAATGACCTATCTAGACCAGAAGACTATTATGGCAAGAAACAAAAAAGGAAATAAAATAAATAAAAGAGAGAGCTAGGGAACTAAGAAAACCTGAATGAACCAAAGAGAAACAAAAAAAAGCAAGAAGAAACTAGGTACCTTCAAAACTAGAGCCATCCAAAGAAATGATAGAAAGAAGAGCTTTCCTAATTTGTGAAGCCCACCATCTAGGAGGGTGGCCATAACAAGTAAGATCACCTTTGTCCAAAGCCCAATTAGCTAAAGCATCAGCACTCTTGTTTTGATCTTTGACCACATGATTGTAATCAACTTTCAAAAATCCCATCTGGATTAATTGAATCTTCTCAATTAATTCTTTTTATTCTCCAATCAACCTTATGATTCTTGGAAGGAGTCTTCAAAATATTAATCATAATTTGAGAGTCAGACTCAAATAACACCTTTTCCCATCCAACCTTAGTAGCCTCCTTAAGGCCTCTGAGTATACCATACCCCTCAGCAAGGTTATTGGAAAGAATACCCGAATTATTAGCAAAAGTAAAAATGAGGGAGCCATCTAAAAGTCTACCAATTCCTCCCACACTGGCTTTTTCAGGGTTCCCTCTAGAGGCTCCATCAGTATTGACTTTGCCAAAATCCTTATGAGGAGGTTGCCAATTTCTTGTCCTATCCATCTTACTAATGCTCACATTCCCTTTAAGTTGGTTGCCCTTAGAATATTTAATCTTCAATATTTGCATTGCTTGATCCCATGTTTGGTGGGAGTTTTGGGGGTGATTAAGGAGTTGATGGACTGATTCAAATAAGTTGGCTATGGTATTTTGCCAAATATAGTGAATATCCTTCCTAGCTTGATTAAAAATTTGGTCGTTCCTTTCAATCCAAATATTCCAAAGAAGAATGGTAGAACCCATCCAAAATAACTGCCTAATATAATGATCAACACCCTCTTGATTAGGCCAATCCCTCCAAAGTTGTTCAAAAGTAAAAATATTGGACCATTGTAAGCCAAGTAAAGAGGCCATTCTCCTCCATAGCTCAGAGGCTAAAGTACACTCAATAAAAATATGGTTTATATTTTATACATTCTCTTCACACATCTCACATCTAAAAGGGCCATGAAAACCTATAAGTTGCTCATCAATAAGCACCCTATGATGCAATAAAATCCAATTAAAGAACCTCACCTTAGGCCAAAGCTTTTGAGCCTACAATTGAGAAAATATGTCAGAATAATGGTTGGGATTATTATGGCATAATGTCAAATAACTTTAAGCAACTGAATACTCACCCTTAGTAGTGTTGTTCCATCCAAAACAATATTTTTCATGGGACCAAGAGAGAGATCTCATATGAAGGATGCCTTGGATCTCTTGTCTTTGCCTTTCTAGGATTTGAATAGGCCGGTCCTCAATAGGGATCCAATATCTACCAACCTTTGAATTACCAGTATGGTACCGATAGTAATTAGCCACCTTTCTCCAGTTAGCTCGGTGAATCTCCTCCATCCAAGGCCTCCAATCGGGAAAATGAGTTATCAAAGGCTTGTGACCATCCCAAGAATCTATCCAAAAATTTACCTATTGACCATTATGAATGATCCAAAATAAATTTTTCTTTATCAAATCCTCACCATTCTTAAGAACTACTAAAATGAGAGAACCTTTGGTAGGAAGTTGATAGCGAACAAAGTCTTTAGGACTTTTGTTCTCAGCATATTTAGCATGGAGATTATTGGCCCAAAGAGCATTGGTGTTATGCAACATCCTCAAATATAATTTAGTAGCTAAAGCTTTATTGCTATTAATAGAACACTGGAATCCTAACCCCCCTTTATTCTCAGGAAGACATAAAGTGTCCCAATTCACCAAGGCCCATTTTCTTTTCTCCTTAGTACCACTCCAAAGGAAACGATGACTGATTTGATCCAGTTCTCGAAGAACAACATTTGGAATATTCAACATTGAAGATACATAAATATGAATATCTTGAAGGACTGATTTTACCAAGGTGATTCTACCCCCAGAAGAAAGCCACATGTTGGTCCACTTTCCAATTTTCTTCTTGACTTTGTCCAACAACTAATTCCAATTTTTATTTTTCTGAATTTGAATATTTATGGGAATACCTAAATAAGTGATTGGAAGGGAGGTCTTCTTATATCTTAATTTATTCAAGACCATGGGTTCCTGTATAGCAGAGCAGTGAAAGAAAATAACTTTAGATTTGTCTTCATTGATCAACTGCCCAGTAGCCTTAGAAAAATAGGTAATGATTTGCTTAATATTAAAAGCTTCCTTAACTATAGCTTTACCTAAAAGAGTAGAGTCATACACAAATTGAAGATGAGATATAGGTCTAGCTCCATGAGCAATGGTAACTCCATCAAGGGTTTTTTTCCCTATTTTTGGTTATAGCCCTACCCAAGCATTCAACAAGAATGATGAATAAATAAGAGGATAGCGGGTCACCTTGCCTAATACCTCTGGAAGCTGGGAATGACTGAGAAGGCCTACCATTGATAAGAAATGAGTAGGAAACTAAAGAGATACATCCAATAATCCAATCTATCTAATCCTTAAAGAAACCAAATTGCCTCAAAACTTTGATAAGGAAGTGCCAATCCACTCTTTCATAAGCTTTGGATAAGTCTAATCGAATGAATATGGAAGGAGATTTTTGCATATCCATGGAATGGATGGCTTCCTGAGCAAGAACTATCTCATCTACTATTTTATGCCCTTCCATATAACCCCATTGCTCTGGGGAAATAATCTTATGCAAAAGAGACTTCAACCTTTCTGCCATGATTTTAGTAATGATTTTGAGAAGAACATTACATAAAGCAATAGGTCTAAAAGCTGAGATATGATCAACCTCTTGAGATTTTGGAACAAGAGTAATATAAGTTTTATTTATAACCTTCAAAATTTCTTTGGCTTTCCTGGATTCTTCCACCACCTCTAATAAATCAACATGAAGGATATACCAGAACTCTTGGTAGAACTCAATGGGAAAACCATCAGGACCTAGGGTTTTCCTTTTTGCATTTTAAAAACTACCTATTGAAGCTCATTTATAGTAATAGGAGCAGTCAAAATAGATTTCTCCTTAGAAGTAATAAGAGAAGGGATTGCTTGAAGAACATTTTGTTGAGAAGCTGAGTCAAGAGGAGTAGCAACAAAAATATTGGAAAAATAATGAACAACAATAGAGTTCATTTCATCCCAAGTATAAACAACATCTCTAGAATCTGATTTCAGAGAAGAAATAAAGTTCTGAGATTTTCGAGCTAGAAGATATTTGTGGAAGAAATTTGTGTTTCGATCTCCTTCTTTGAGCCATTGAATTCTAGATTTTTTCAATATGAGCAATAACTTCATGTTTTTTTATGAACATCCCCAAACTCTTTCCAGTTCCAAGTCTTGATTTTAGAATTAATGTATTGTAGTCTATTAGCAAAACAAAACATCTCAGTCCCATGACTAGGTTTACCTTCCTTCCACAATTGTTGCACACGAGGTCTAAATGAAATGTCTCTAAGCCACATTAATTGAAAACAAAAAGGAGAGAAACTCACATTGGTTTTCCACATTTCCACCATGACTGGCCAATGATATGAACCAACATTATTAAGACTCTTCACTTTAGGAATGTGACCATGGATTAAGAAATTTTTAAAGAGCAAAAACCTATCCAATATCTCCATTATACAAGCTAAGCCTTGCCTTCTATTATACCAAGTCATAAGGCCATTATCTGGTTGGATGTCCACAAGATGGAGGTTTGCAATATATTCACTCATGAGGTTAGTGCTTTTGTCCAAATTTTTATTTCCCCTATTTTTCTCATCGAGAGAGAGGATGGCATTGAAATATCCTCCTATCAAGATCCAAGCTTTAGGAAAATGAGAGATAATATGAGTTATATCCTTCCACTATCTTCTTTTTTCCTCCAAAGCAATCAAAGCATAAATAGTAATGCAAAGCATAATTTGGTTGGAATGTCTACTTTGAATAGTTATAGCCAACAGATCCCAATTGCCAACCATATGGTGAATAACTATCTCTTTTGGGTTCCAAAGACAAGCAATGCCACCAGAATTCCCTTGGGAACTGAGGGAAACCACTTTTCCAGCTAGCCAAATTTTACTGGCAATTGAGTCCGTATCCTCCATTGACATATTTTTTTCTTGAAGGAAAATAAGATGTGGATGATTTATCTAAATAATTCTTCTAATTTCATTTTGTTTTGAAAGACTTCCTTTGAGTCCTCTAATATTCCAAGTGATGATCTTCATTAATACCAGGGCTAAAAAAATTGGGAAGGGCATTAATCTTACCTTCCTCTACAAGCTTTTCACCTTCTTTTACCATATGATATTGATAGGTCTTGCGACCTGCTTTTTGATTAGAATCCATCTTCAGTTTTTTAAACCCTATTTCTTGACTTATTCCAATTGAAACTGAGATGGCTTCTAACCTTGAAGAATGCTCGTACACAGCAAAAATTTTACTAGAGGGTTCAACGGAGTCTATATTGGGACCTATATTATTTGAAGTTTTGACATTTAAAAGATTGTTTTTCTCGTGTAAATTTTCTCCCCTTTTTTTCTGTTGAAAAACTTTGATTTGTTGGTTTGTCTCTGAGTTCTTCCCTTCATATTTAAATTGTGTTTCTAATATTTTTGTTTCCATTATTTCCTCTTCCTCACTTGGGACATCATTTACGAAAAGGATTTCAAACATATTAGCAGATGACTTTGGTTGATCCTTCATAACTGGTTTTTTTTAGTGTTCTTCTTCTTAGGCATTTGGAAACCTACTGAGTTTATATCTTCTTTCTTTTGATCAAGAATTTTATTTGGGCAAGCACTGGCCAAATTAATATAATCATGGAAAATTATACAACAAAAAGGAATGTTCTCATAGTCCACTACTTGCTCCCAAGTGTCTTCCCCAAATTGTAATGTGATATTTTTAGGTAGGGGTTTGTCAAAATCCATTAAAACACAAATTCAAGCATAAATAATATGTTCAAAATTTTGAGTACAATCAGTAGTCATCATAAAAGTTCCTAAAGAGTTTCTAATTGAAGAAAAAATAGTAGGATTCAAAAATTCAATAAGGAAGCGAAAGAGTCTAACTCACACGGGAGCTATAGAAGGCATCTCTTCTTCGGCTTTAAATTTAGTATGCCAGGGCTTCATGAAAAACCCTACCCTTCCGAAAAACCAAGGACCCCCTTGAAAAAATTTCTCTCTATCTTCATTATTAGCAAATAAAACAATAAAATAATCATTTGGATAAATAGATATTTGTAACTCACCTTTAGTTTTCCAGCTTTTTACAGCCCAGACTTTGAAATTAGATAGGCTTGGACAAAAACCCACGAACCGACAAATTAGTCCTCTTTTTTTCCAAATCTTCAATGCCAGTCTGAATGTTACCCATATCAAGCTTAACAATAGGAGTTCCATCAGCTACTTTAAGACATCCTGACTCTATTTTCTTGGGATCAATCTTAGGTATTCTTAGAGGTTTATGGGAAGCCCTAAGATTGATATTAGAATTGGGTTGAGGTTGACCACCATGGAGGGCATCCCTAAAATTCATTTTTGGGGCTGAGTTTTCAAAATTCTTACCTTTCACAGTAGAATTATTTTGTGGGTGCATCTTAGAACCAGATTCACTTGAGACATGAGTCATTTTTTGATCAACTGCTTGAAACTTGTTTCGTGATCTCTTTAATACTTGCCCTAGATGTCGTGGAAAGGTATGGTTTTCACTTTTCTTTTGTGTAGCAAATTGGAAGTCGTTGTCACTCAAGTTCACAGTATGATCTATTGAAAGACAAATTTCTAACCCATATTGGATCCCCTACAACATTTCTTGCTAAAATATTGAGCATAAATCATAAAAATATTGGCCGCTAGGGTCCGAAGGCCCTCAAAACCAACCTCTGGAGCTGCTTGCACTCAACCCAGATGAAACCCTTGCATATCCTCTTGCCAAAAATCTCATTCACACATAGGTATATGCTAGGATCTGTGTTGCTCCAAATATATGAAAATTGGTGGAGACATTCTAGGGTTTTTCAGGCATCTACCCTCAAAATTTTAGCTCAATCCGAGTCCGGATGAGTGAGATATGGCGAAAACCTAAATTCCTTGATTTAAAAAATAGTAATAATTAAAATATTAACAAAAATTTATACAAATTATATCTTGCCCTCGATATATTTGTATAGAAGATATATTCATAAACATATGATCATTACCATATATGAAAAAAAGAGTGAATCACACTAAAGATGTCCTCAAAATTTTTAAAAAACAAGGACCGCCTCTAATAAAGCACATAATATAGTGTATATATATAGTATTCTAAAAAAATACTATATTCCTATTCTACTTTTCATTCATGATATTTTCTAGCTTTATACCTTCCTTAGTTTCTCAATTGAACTAACATTTTTCCTTCTTGAATCTAAGCCTGCTAGATTTATTAAAATGGTGTAAAAAATATTGAAAATGTGTCATAATTGTTAGGAATTATTACATCATAGCCCATGTGACAAGGCAAGTTTTATAACCATCCCTCACAAGTTTTATGCATGTAGTATAGGAAAAAGGTAGTTGAAGTTTGGTTGGTAGTTTATGTCTAAAATAGGCATCCTATGTACTTAAATACCTATCATTGTATAATACAAATCAATTAAAGCATTGAGTTCTAACATGTGGTATCAGACTAGGTAGAAGAAATAAATAATTATCCTTCTAATCCTCCTCTAGATTCAACACAAATAAGCCAAAAGAGCACTCTGTTTGAGAAAATAAAAACCTCAAAAGAGAGGTAATTATCTCCATGAAGAAAAATTCCAAGGTAGATTCAAAGGTCTTGGGGTGAAAAATCCCTGCCAAAGATCAGAAAGGCAAAATCCTACAAGAATTAAAAAGGGTCTCAATCCTTTCTAAAACCAACAAGGTCATAAGCCTACAAGTAAAAACAAGGCCAATTTTAGCAAGAAAGACAAGGGGCCATAGGTTTTCCCTTTACCTTTAAAAAGGTATTAAAGAATACATAGAATCTCCTTAAGAGTTACAAGAAAATTTAGGAATCAATTGAATATTTACAAATAATACCAAGAAATATACTTCAAGAAACTAAATCAAAGAGCATTGGGATATCAACAAAGGTGAATGATAAAATTCTTGTCAAATAACTGCAAACACATTATTTGAAGCATTAAAAATATTAATTAAACCTTTCCAAATTACAAGGATTTTATTAAAGTTAAAGAGAAATAGAATTACACAAATATTTATCTCCCAAAGAGATAAAACTTTCTAAGGAAATATGGTATAGTAAAAAAAAAGCACAATTCAAGAGAAGCTAAGCTTCATAAAATATTAAAAAGTTTTAGTGCAATACAAGGAAGACAATAAAGAAACAAGTTTGATCACTCATAAAAACATGGTTAAACTCATTGAAAGAATAAAGAAACAAGTTTGATAAAAATATAATTATCACAATAGTTTTCCTTCTCAAAGAAGCTTTAGTAAAAGGATTAAAACTATAGAATAGCAACAAAATTCTAAAACATGATAGAGAATCCTAAACAAAAGGATTACAAAAGCAAATAGAGCATAGACTTATTGGTATTAATGTGAATGTTCCAATTGGAATGAATATTGGTTGAATGAGAATAGTAGGCTTTGCATGAAAAGGAGAATGCTCAAGAATCTCTAAGTTTAGCAAATTTGTTTGCATCAAACAATAAGAAGAAGACCTCACATCAAGAAGGAAAGTCCAAGTATTCAAACAACAAGTGCAAGTAACCTATGGGAATAAAATTAGCAAAAATATTTCAAGCAAAGCTCTCGTATTCGAATGAACCAAACCATTTCATAACTATATATATATATATATATATATATATATATATATATATATATATATATATATATATATATATAATATATAGAGAGCACTCAAGATTGTAAGGTAAAAGGGAGAACAACAATATTCATCAAGGAACAAAAAGGAGTCTGAAGAAATTCTTCAAATGTAGGCACTTCCAAATTGACCTATGTGAAGTATGCCAACCTACCAAGAATGAGCCTGAAGCATGGATGCGATAGTCAAACAAATTCTTGGTGCCATCATCAAAATTCAATATGTCGAAGGTAAGGCACTAAGTCTTATGTAACAAATAAATCTTAGAAGCACTGCTAAGATTTGGATCCAATCGATTCCAACCTCTTGGATGTCAAAGAGAATAAAGACATCAAATACGAAGCATGCCTACCAAGGTCAAAAAAATTGGGCATCAAACAAGAAAACATCAAGGGAAAGATTATCCCAATACTAAGGAATGAAAAAGAAAATTTATTAAGCAAAAGAATAAGATAAATTTTACTACACACTCAAATAGTATCCAAACATTGAAGATGCTCACTCGGATGACAAAAGAAAATGCTCAAACGTTGAAAGTGCACACCCAAACAACAAAATCAAATACCACCAAAAGAGTGGACAAATATTTCACCTAGCAAAGAAGATTGATTTAATAGGATAAAAAAATGCAAGGTACAATTTCCACTCTAAAAAAGAAGTGGATGAAACAAATTAAAGAAAAAAAATAACTAACAAAAGTTAGAATTCATAAATATTGAACCCCATATTTATAGTGAGAAGAAAGGAGAAGGTATTTAATTATTGCACCCTCCTTTCATTAAAATGCAAGTGAAAAATAATACTTATAATTTTTGAAAGAAAAAAAAATTGGAATAGTTTAGAGAATATTTCGTAGAGGAAGATTAATCCCACAAAACTTTGTTTTTTGCCTAAGGAAATACTAATTTTCTCACAGTTCAAGGTATCATTTAAAATGCGGGTATAGGATTATATATACCCAGTGGAAATGATCTTTTAAGGCTGACTCGGTAAAAGAAAAATATCTAATTTTTGTGAAATTTTACTATGGCTAGTGGAGCACTAAAGTTCTTAGTGTCTAATTTCCAATTTCTAAGGGGGGATAGTTATGCTGCCTAGAAAACTAAATTCAAAATAAAACTTGAGTTTGAGGAAGTTTGACTAGTATATGGAACCATTACCTATCCTGAAGAAGAAAATAAAGACTAAATAAAGTTAAATAAGCCAAAAATAAAGGTAAGATTATCATCATGTTTGTAGTAGTAGATGAGGTCCAAGCATACATTTGGGATTAAACCATGGCCAAATATGCATGGGAGAAGCTAAAAATAATCTTTGAATTAAAGAATCAAAATCAAATTCTATTCCTCCAGAGCCAACTCCATTGTTTGAAGATAAAAGGTGTAGAAAAACTAGAATTATTCATGAGGAGAATAGCTAAGTTACAAGCATCGTTGCAAGAACTAAGAGAAAAGGTATCTGATGAAACTATAGTTCCAATTGTTTTGATATCTCTCCCATCAGAGAACAATTATTTTATAATAAAATAAATATCATTAAACAAATAGTAAGCTTTGAAAAGCTAGTGAACCTACTTCAAAAAGTAGAGGCCTCACATACAAAATATGAAGAAGAGTTACTACTTATAAATCAAATGAGGAAGCACCCATTTAGAAGAGGCATGCGACCTCCACAACTCTTCCAATGGAGAAACTATTTTCAAAGATATCATATTTAAAGAAATAAATCTCAAAGAAATACTTTTAACATGCAAAATATGTGTGAATATTGTGGTATAAATGGCCACACCATGAAGTAATTTGGCATAATCAATTCCAAAATGGATCTCCTTCATGAGATATGAACCAGTAGCAATAAAGGTAATCTTTAAAAAAATAAAATCAATTTTGGAGAAAGTCACATCAAAATAATGTAGTTGATAAAAATTAAGTTAAATAAGAAAACACAAAAATCAAGAAGAAGATGTATTTGTTGCACAAGCAAAGCTAAGACAATACAAGAATATTTGGTATGAATCCAAAGAAACCAAACATATAACAAGTCAAGAAACATGGATTCATTCAAATCATCTAAATTATTATACAAGAAAATTTACATCAGTTGATCACTTCAAGCCAAGGAACCAACATGAGACAACACTGCCTAGATATAAAGGCAACCATTACAAGCACAAGCTATAGGATACATCTAAGGCCAAGAAGTTCATTACATTCTAGAATGAATATGGTATGTTCAAAGTTAATTTCTTTTCTACTTATTTTCCCAAGTACAAAGAAAATATTTGCATGATGAATTTTCTATTGTGAAGAAAACTTTGAACAAGCATGGGATAGCTTGCAAATTAGATCTTGGTGAAAGAAGATTGTTTATTTTTACAACTTGAAAAAGATATCCATACATCATTATCAAATCCTAGGATCTCATAATACTCTTGTCAAGGAGTGTACACGCACTGCAAGCAATCAATATATTTAATGATAAGATGCATTGTGATATCATCATGATTGACAACATAATACGAGATAAAAGGAGATTTGTTAGACAACGACAATGATTTTTGGTCCCTAATGGATCAACTCTAAATACTATAGAGTATTTTATAGGTTGCTACATTCTTTTTTAAGTAAAAACTATTGTAGCTATGTGATCATTCAAGGGGTTAAAACAAGTATGCATAATTGCTAAAGATTACATTCAAAATATGCATCCCATTTATCGTATCACAGAACTTATGATAAAAGGAGAACTTGCAAGAAATCCAAGATTTGATCACAATGAAAGAAATAAAAAGCATAAAAAAGTAAAGCAACAGAAGAAGCCTTACACAACTTTCATTCATGCAAGACAAAAAGTGGAAACCATTCAATTCAATAAGCATCATTTGATGCATGATAGCACATGCTTCACTTGAAGACATTGAAGGAAACATATAATTCAAGCATTAAATTATATAATTAATCATTGAATGAATATTTTGTAATAAATGTATTTGGAGTGCATGATCGATGGAACCTAATACTCCTAAGTGTCATAGTAGAGATTCTACATTAAGAGGGAGGATTTCTCTCTCAAATCTATAGATTCTAGCATTACAGTAGACATTATTATTTTGGTCATAAGATAAAAATAGAGCTATGACTGATGTAATAAGGGGTGAATATTATGAATTATTACATCATAGCCCATGTGAGAAGGCAAGTGGTATAACAACTTCTCACAAGGTTTATGCATGTAGCATAGGATAGAGGTAGTTGCAATTTTAGTTGAGAGTATTTTTATGCCTAAAATAGGCATCCTATGTACTTAAATAACCATCATTACATAATGCAAATCAATTGAAACATTTATTTCTAACAATAATAACACCCTTGTACCATTTTTCCATGGCCACAACTTATCTATGATAAGGAATAAAATATGGACCAAGAAAGATATTAATAATACTAATTTAGAAGCAAAGTCAAGATATGATTGATACCCTCCAATTTTGTTATACCTATCATAGGTAGGACATAAAACAACCAACAAGGTCCATTAAGATTTTTCAATGAACAAATGAATTACAAATATTGCTAACAAACAATAATTCTTGGGAGTTAGTTTTTATTTTTTGGAATTTATTTAAATTTATTATATTTGTTTTATTAGTTTTGTCAATAAATAACAAGGTTGGGATGGAATAAGTTTTATATTCTATGTGGTTGAATTTTGAACTAAAAACTATATTTTTAGGAATCAATCCTCTAATCACATAAAAAAAAGAGTGGATTAAATAGGCATATGTCCTATATAATGTAAATATAACAACTCTTATAATTGTTCATATTATGTTTAATTATTATTAGATGCATGGATTTTATTAGTTATTAGTTATGATGTCCTATAATTGCAACATTGATGCATTTTACATACTTGATAAGAGCATTCTCTTATGACACTAAGGGATTTTTTAAAAAATTGGTTATATGGGATTGAAACTAGTTCCACCTGTATCATATAATCATTTTTATATTACAATAACCTGGTTATTATACATGTATCCCTTGGTAAGACTAGAACTAGGATCTCCTTGAAAGTCAAAGAATTTATCCAATTGAGCTAATGTTATTTGATGGTTCTTGAAGCACTAGTTACAATGCCTTTCTCCTCCAAATACATAATATCATGACCACATTGTTAATAATGATATGTTGAAATTTTGGTGATCCCTCCACATTAGCAAGGTTCTCAAAGGTTCCTTGATGACCACTTTACATAGATTAGGGGAAAACATTTATAGTTTTTCAAGAGTGAAGGAAAAGGATGATTTATTGTATACATTAACCCTAATGATGAGACCCTCCATGTATTCAAGTATGGTAATGATTCTAGAATTATTTAAGGTATTTGACTAAGGATTATTAAAGGTGACCTTACTATGATACACTTGTCCTATACAAATTTCTCTAAGGTGTATATGGCAGAGGCCTTAGAACATAATGAAAGGTGCATTGGGATCTAGAATGGACTTGTGAGAAGCAACTTATCTTTTGATGGTAATATCAACTTGGGCTTAAACATAGGGATAGGTAGATATTTGATGAAGTTAGAGTATATCTTACTCGTCAAACTTCTCAAATGCATCCTTTTTAAAACCCATAGATATCATAACATTGATCCCATAATATAAGCTATCCATTGTTGAATATCATTGTTGATGGAATGTGACAATAAAATGACCTAATTCTTAGTGTATGAAAAGTTTGAGTTACTACTTCTATTGCTTCATCAAAATATATAAGAGATCAAATCAGAGAGATTGTATCTAATTCTTTTCAATAATATATTTAACAAAAAATTGTTGATTTTGCCTTGTTGTGAGAAGTTGTAAGTTTTAAATCTAAAATAACAATTTTTTTACTAGGAACATGCATTTAGATTTTATAAAATTTCTTGAATATTTTTTACTAAATCTAGCTACCATTTGTTTAGGTGGTATTATCCCCCTATAGTGTATGTTACATATTTCTTGAAGTTTTCATATAAACTAATCAAATGTCTATTGTGCAAAAAATCAATTGTAAGCTCTAGTAGCTCAATGAGGTTATTCTTAAATTAAATTTTAGTTTATTGTAAGATTGACTTCCAAAACATAATAATAACTTCTATTCTCATTAATTTATTATTATTTCTTGAAATTGAGCCTAGAAAAAAATAGCAACCCACATTAGCTTTCTTTATTTATTGTACATTCAAAATTTAAAAATTATCCCACCTAGTAAAACATAATTATAAGATAATATTGTTACTATATCTTACTATTATCACATTTGACATATCAATATTAAGTTTTAAAATTTCCTTTTTAATTTCTCTACCTATATATTTTTTATAATTAGGTATTGAGAAGGAGCATCATGTCAATACCATGTTGAAGTATTATAATGGTATAATCCTCCTCATGATGGATAGATATTGAAATACTTTTCAAATGAAGAAACTAGTGATGGTTTTTGTTAGGAACCTACTATTGAAATAAAGCTCACACATACAAAATATCGAAATATAACTGAAATACATGCAATAAGAGAATAATACTATGCAGAAAGTAATTACGAAATTGAAACAATCTCACAAATAACTCAGATTCGCAGGCCTCTTCGAGGGGGCAACCTCCTTGAATATTTCATTAACTTGCAAAAGATGATTTGTACATGGCTTCATATCTTTTTAAAGAAATACTTCATGCAAACCCTAACCCTAGGCTCAAGAGTTGGCTTACATGCAAAATGCCACTCGAGCTAGAATCTTCTACAAGTATCGGTTACAATCTTGATAATGGTTACATCAAATGGTCCCAATTGGCTAGGAGCATAACATGCCACATACATTACAAAATAATATTATATATGGGATCCCCCATGTTGGAAGTGGGTCATTACATAATAATGAGAATTACAAAATAACGTTAGGATGGGATCCTAACATGTCCTTCCCCTTAAAAAAGCTTTGTCCTCAAAGTTGAAGGTGAGGAAACTAGTGCTGGAGATGATGGAGAGATTCCCATGTAGCATCTTTTGGTTGGAGTCCACACCACTGAACAAGGACTTCAGTAATGGTGTGATTACGAATAGTGTGAGTTCGAAGATCCAATAGTTGTTCAAGTTCAAGCAAGATATAACCTTCTTCATCTAACTCTAGGAGTGCAGATTGAACCTGTACCTGATTTTCCACCACCTTTTTGAGAGCAAAAACATGAAAAATAGGATGAAGCTTGGATGTAGGTGGAAGGGCCAATTTTTAGGTTGTGGCACCAATATGTTGTAACACCTGATAGGGCCCATAGTACTTTGTAGCAAGCTTTTGACATCTATGAAGTTGGAGGGAAAACTATTTATACAGTTGCAAGCGAAGGAAAACCATATAATCCACATCAAAACTGCACTTCAAATGATGTTGATCAGTCTATTGATGCATCCAATTCTGGGCTACCTCTAAATTTAGCTTTAGTTGACAGATAACATCAGCATACTGACTCAAAGTAGTGTCGACTGCATGGACCTTGGAGCTACCTAGAATGTATGAGGAAGACATCGGTGGAGGGCGCCCATAAATCGCCTCAAAAGGGGTAACCTTGGTGGTTGTGTGATAGGAAGTGTTGTACCACCACTCAGCCAAAGGAAGCCATCTCGCCCAGTGCATAGGATGATCTGAGGAAAAGTAATGAAGTTATGTTTCCAAATATTTGTTGGCAATCTTTGTTTGGCCATCCGTTTACGAATGATACGCTAAACTCATCTTGAGCTGAGTCCCCTGCAACTTAAACAATTCTTTCCAGAAATTACTAGTGAAGGTTGGGTCACAATCGTACACAATGGAGGAGGGTAGACCATGAAGGTGAAAGATAAAATCAAGGAAAATTTAGGCAATGATGGAGGCTATGTAAGGATGGGAGAGGGGATAGAAGTTAGCATACTTTGAAAGACGATCCACTATCATGAAGATAACAGATTTGCAACCCAACATAGGTAAGCCTTCAATAAAATCTATATAAATATCTATCTAGACCTGGTCAAGAACGGGCAAGGTTTGAAGAGTGTCTAGAGAACATATTGTTTCTCCTTTCATCTTCTGACATGTATCACAAGTTGCCACAAAATCATGAATATCCTTTTTCATACCCTTCCAAAAAAAAATGCGCTTGAGACATTCATATGTTTTGATAAATCCTGAATGGCCAGTAGATGGAGTAGCATGCAGTTCTATCATGATAAGTTCCCATAGTGAGGACTTATGGGGAACAATACGTTGGTAGTAACGTAGATCCTGGCCATCCCAAGTGTAGCCTGGAAATGAAGTAGGCTCATTGGATAGGGAAGCAACCCAAGTCTCTAATTTAGAATCCTGAAGTACATCCTAGCGTAAAGAATCTATCCATTAGGGGACCGACAATAAAATGGTACACAACATACTGAGAGGTTCAAATTGGTGAGAGAGAGCATCGACCACAACATTCTCCTTACCCTTCTTATAGGTGATATCATAATCATAGCCCATGAGTTTAAAGACCCAATTTTGTTGTTTGAGGGTGGCAACATGTTGCTCCAAAAATTATTTGAGACTTTGAAGATCTGTTTTAATGGAGAAATGATGCCCAATGAGATACGGTCAAAAATGGGTTATCGCATGCAGAATGGCCATCATCTCCTTGGCATAAGGGGATTTTCCCAAATTACGGTTGGAGAGAGTTTTACTAGTGAAGGTCAAGGGTCTCCCTTCTTGCATAAACACTGCCCCAATACCATGGCCTGAAGCATCGCTTTCAATAACAAATGGTTGGAGAAATTCGGCATGGCCAAGATAGGCATAGTGGTCATGGCATGCTTTAGTTCTTGTAAATTCTATTCAACGGGTCATGTCCAAGTAAAAGAGTCCTTCTTTAGCATGGAAGTGAGGGGAGCTGCAATTTTATCATAGTTACAAATAAATTTATGGTAGTAACCTGTAAGCCCTAAAAATCCTCGAATACCTTTAAGAGTGTGAGGTTTTGGCCATTCCTAAATAGCTTGGATATTATTGGGATAAACTTTAACACCCTCCTTAGTGACAATGTGTCCCAAATATTCTACTTCTGTCAACCCAAAAGAACACTTGAACACTTAGCATAGAGTTGATGGTGTGCCAACAGCTAGAGAGTCTGATTCACATGAATAAGATGCTCTTCCCATGAGCGACTATACAACAGAATGTCATCAAAGAAGACTAGAATGAATTTTTGAAGGAATGGAAAAAAAATGTTGTTCATGAAGCTCTAGAAGGTGGAAGGGGAATTAGTCAAGCCGAATGGCATTACCAAAAACTGATAGTGACCTTCATGAGTACGAAAGGTAGTTTTGAGAATATCCTCCTGTTTGAGTCGGATTTGATGGTACCCCGAGCAAAGGTCAAGTTTGAAAAAATACATAGTCCCATGAAGTTCATCTAATAATTCATCCACCATCGAAATAGGAAACTTATCCTTGATGGTGGTTTTATTAAGATCTCAATAATTGATACACAACCACCAAGACCCATATTTCTTGCGTACCAGTAAAATCGGATAAGAGTAAGGACTATTGCTTGGTCGAATGACACCGAATTTTAACAATTCCTATACTAACTTCTCAATTTTTGACTTAAGAGCATCAAGATACCTATATGGCCTAATTTTAGGTGGTGCATTACCAGGTAACAAGGGGATAGCATGATCATGAGAGCGACAAGGTGGTAATTTTGTTGGCTCAGTAAAAATAGAGTTGTGCTTGGTCAAAATAAGTTGTAAATCTTCACGAATAGAATCCTCCTCTGAAGGATGTAGTTGAATCACAAAAATATGAGCTATGACATGTTGAGATGATTTTTTTAACAACTCCATTCGACTAGAATTGATAATCTCTGAGGATCCTTGATGAGCACAAGAAATGCTCATATTTTGTACATATTTCTTTGATCAATATGCGGTTGTATAATAAGGATTGTGTACTTTTATGAATGATTATATAGATATTTGATATAATTATGCGTGTTATCTAATTTGTGTGTTTTTAGTGTGTTTTGTGGAATTGCAGTTGGTTTAGTTAGATTTGGATCAGTCAAGGTCATTTTGATGGACCTGGCACTTTGTTTCTTCGGGGGTCAATGCAGAGAACATAGGCGCCTTCCTCTTCCAGGAAGGCGCCAAGAGAAAGTAGGTGCCTTCCTCTTCCAGGAAGGTGCCAAGAGAACGTAAGCGCCTTCCTCTTCCAGGAAGGCACCAAAAGCAAGAAAGCGCCTTCCTCTTCCAGGAAGGCGCCAAAAGTAAGAAAGCGCCTTCCTCCTACAGGAAGGCACCAAGGAAAGAAAGAGCGCCTTCCTCCTCCAGGAAGGTGCCAAAGGGAAGGAAGCACCTTCCCCTTATCAGGAAGGCACCGACAGGAAGGCGCCATGACAGGCAGAGCACCTTCCTCCCATAAGGAAGGTGCTGACAAGACGTGCCTTCCTCCCATAAGGAAGGTGCCACTAAAAGGCAAGCACCTTCCTCCCACCGGAAGGCACCAACAGAAGGTAAGCGCCTTCCTCTTCCAGGAAGGCACCATAGCAGTAAGATACCTTCCGTATAGGGAAGGCACCCGATATCCTTAGGTGCCTTCCTCATAAGGAAGGCATCTCTATTCTTTGCCCGTTGACCAGATTTGCATGATGTGGACAGCAATGGCTGGTGTAGTTCCAACTCTGCGTCATGTAGAGCTAAATTGGAGATCGCACCAACATATGGAAACGTCTTACTAGTGCCAAGAAAAGCATGAACCGATCAATGAACACGCCGCCATTAGAATAGAATGCCAGACATCGATTGCATTCGCCAGACTGTCTTAATTTAGTCTGGGATGAATCGACTGTTGTAACCTCTTTTGTAACAGAAGTTCTACGGGTGTGTTATATAAACACACGCAGATCGTTCTGAGAGATATATAGAAATTAATAAAGATTCATATAGAGGTACAAAGATAGATTGTAATACGTTGATAGATATATCACAGTTCTAAGAGTTCTATGCACGTGTTCAGTTGGGAGGAAGCTGCTGGAGCCTGGGCCCACTCCAAGCCAGTATTTCTTCCCCATTTCTCTTTTGTTTTATTATCTTGAATAGTTTGTTGCTTTCATCATTTACTATATCATTGTTTCTAGTATTTGTAGTAGACTCATTTTTAGGAATGTGTGGATGATTTATTTATGTAGATTTAATTCTTTTCTTCTTACGTAATTTATTGAGGAGTGCGTGAATGATTGACAACCATTTTAAGAACACCCCCCAATAGTAATATTAGTAGATTCATCTCTAGTGGTATTGTAAGCAATCCTATTCAGACCCTTTGCAAGTTTACGAAGCTCCCTGGGTTGATAATTAAATGCATGAGCATGTGACAAAAATAGGAAAACATTCACCTTGTTTGGCCCACAATATTTTGGCGTCATTGCCAGGGAAGCGTCTTAATTAGATTATTTACAATACCCTGGAACCTTCTATCTGACCTTGTATGAGTTCTTCGAGAAGAAGAGGACCGGACGGTCACTTTATAAGAACCAATCCATCAGAACCAAAGTCAGCCGAGCATTCTGAATTTGAATTAGACTCGCCCGACCCACCAGTAGTCCATTAGAGTGAGGAACCATACTTTGTGCAAAGTGCCTCCTCATCCCATCAACAAGGGGAAGAACGAATCATCATAAATCCCCTATTTAATAGGACTCCCTTAGAGGAAGCCCTATTGTGGAAGGTTGTGGAAGATCAGACGATCTCACCAGACAACCTTAGAGCTTTGACTCAAAAAGTTTTAAACGATCGAAAGGCCATAAGCGCTGCATTAGAAACCACATTTCCTAAAAAAATGGCCGATAACGATGAAGTCTCATCTGGATTTAGTTTCTCGATAGAGGAGGGAGTAGGAGATGCCAAAATGAAAAACATATCCCCTGCTCACCTGTTATCCTTCAGAGGACACCCGACTGAGGACCCTGACCTATTTTTATTTAAGTTTGATGTCTTATGCAGGTCTGTGGATTACAAATATGATATGCATAAGTTGAAACTCTTTCCTTCTACATTAGACGATGTAGCTCTATGGTGGTTCATCGGTCTAGGAGACAAACACATTGCCACTTGGGACCAGATGAAGAAGCTCTTTTTAGAGCAATACCAAGATTTTGGGAGAGCAAGAGACTCCAGGGAGGAGGTCCTGAGCATGACACAGAAAGAAGATGAGTCTCTCAAAGAGTATTGGGAGAGATTCAACTTTAATCTTCAACGGTCTCCTCACGCGAGATTATCTGATAAGTCCCTCAAAAGCATCTTCTTGAGGGGGCTTACCAATGAGTCACTAGAGGCTCTTAACATGATCTTCGGAGGTGATGTCTATCAGCATGCTATGGAAGACATCCGAAAACTATGCCGAAACTACTCAAGAAGGTGAGGCAAGGCCACCTCCAAAACCATGAAGGCGACTGCTTCAGTCACCAAGATAGAAATAGGTAACATGCTGGAGGATTTAAAGAGTGAAATGCTCTCATCTCTAGCACTGCAGATGGATACATTGTTGTTGGAGAAGAAGAAACAAGAGAATGACGCAGCATTAGCCTATTTCTGTCCAAAATGTAGAGGAAGGCATGCAAAGAATGCATGCCCAGAGAACAAGGTCAGAGTATGCGTAGTTTGCAAGCTAAATCATAAAACTCGATTGTGCCCACAACTGCCCAGTAATCAGGAGGAGGCTGAGAGCACGGATGCCTACTTCATAGGCAATCGGAAGAGTTGGCCACAACCCCCCATGAGAAATATGCCAACCGAAATGCCGCCATATGGGGGAGGGCCATACATGCACCAAGGACCGCCTCAACCACCTAACATGGGGTGGTGGGGGCCATAACCCTAGTCTAATGCACCCCCAAAGCATTCCTAAACCAACAGCCATGGATGCCATATCCATATCTTGGGCAACAGTGGAGAGGCCACACTGCATGGAATCAGGCTCCACAGAATGTAGCGCCTGCTCACACCCAACAAAATTTACCGGCATTGCCAGTAGTGAGACCTATGCAGCTACCGGCACAACCGACGACAAATCCGAATAATAGAGTGAACCAGCCAACATACAATGTGGAGGGCGAGATGTATCATATGTACAATATTTAGCTTAGGTCAGGTAGGCAACTAGGAGTAGGGACACCTCCACTGGTAGAAGAGGAGGAAGAGGTAGAGGAAACACCTCTGGTAGAAGAGGAAGAAACACTTGAGAGAGTGAAGGCTCCATTTCCTAGCCGACTGCAAGAACAGAGAAAAGTAGTACAGCCAAAATTTGACATCTTGTCAAGCTTGAAGAATCTCACGGTGACAATTCCATTATTTCAAGCAATCCGAGATGTCCCAATTTATACCAAGGCAATCAGAGAGATGTGTCTAAGGAGGCTGGGACAAAAAGCCACCTAGACTATCAACATCGTGGGTAAACTGGAAGATTTAATGATGGGTGGAACATGCCATCCAAAGTATGCAGATCCAGGCAGCCCGATGCTAACAGTAAAAATTGGAGGACATTCCCTATCCAACACATTGGTTGACCTCGGAGCAGCCATCAACGTGATGCCTCAGGAGACCATGCAGAGGTTGTAGCTCACGAACCTGAAACCAACCACGACAGTGCTATAGTTAGCCGATCGATCGACCATGTCGCCAGAAGGGATGCTGGAAGACGTGATCATAATAGTCAATGCATGGGAATACCCAGTCGACTTTTTAGTTTTGCAAACCAAAACTAGGCTGGGTAGTTACCCACTCATTTTTAGGAGGCCATGGTTGGCAACAACTGACGCTTACATCAGCTACCAGGATGGGCTAATGACCATCTCCAATGGGCAAAATGTCAAAAGGCTGACCATTTCGCCTCCAGCACAGTCTATCAACTCGGTAGAAGAACCCATGATCACCGAGCATGGAAATTCAGAGATGTCCATAATCCAGCCGATGATGACATTGGAGGAGGTGGTGAAAGAGGATGAAGATGGTGCTATCATGGAGTTTCTCCATGGAGAATCCTCCACCTCTGCACCTGGATCATCGTTGACTGGCGCCCAAGATCAGCACATCCGACAAATACACGTTGGGCCAGGAAGGACATTAAATGTCAACAGCAGGTTGACACCTACATAGCTAGAAAAATTAGAAGAGCTCTTGGTAAAGCACCAACAAGCATTTGCATGGGACTACGTAGATATGCATGGCATCAGCCCAGAGATCTGTACCCATCGGATTTATCTAGATGATCAGGCAACTCCTAGCCGACAACCACAGAGAAGGATGAACCCGACAATGAAAGACATTGTCAAAGAAGAACTGCACAAACTCCTGGCTATCGAATTCATATATCCAATTTTTGACAGTGAATGGGTATCACCGTTAGTGGTGGTCCCTAAAAAGAATGGGAAATGGTGGATCTATGTGGACTACCGAGCATTGAACAAAGCGACCAAGAAAGACCACTTCTCGCTCTCATTCATCGATCAGGTCTTGGACACACTCTCGAGAAGAAAATACTTCTCCTTTTTGGATGGATTCAGTGGATACAACCAGATCCAGATAGGAGAAGAAGATCAAGATAAGACAACGTTCACCTACCCATGGGGAACGTTTGCCTATAGGGTATTGCCTTTCGGACTGTGCAACGCACCTGCCACCTTTCAAAGAGTGGTGCTTAGCATATTCTCAGATATGATGGGAGACGGGGTGGAAGTATACATGGACGACTTCACCACCTATGGAGAAACCTTCGAGGAGGCAATGACAAATTTGGAAAGAGTGCTCGACAGAAGCAAGGAAAATAATTTGTCCCTAAGTAATGAAAAATGCTTTATGATGATGCAAGAAGGCATCGTACTGGGGCACCACCTCTCTATGGAAGGAATAAAAGTTGACAAAAGGAATATTGAGGTCATCAGAGACCTACCCAGCCCCAGAACGTAGAAGGAGGTAAGAAGTTTTCTTGGATCAGCCGGGTACTATCGATGATTTATCGCTGAATTTAGAAAAATTGCCAAACCACTGCACACCCTATTGTCTAAGGACGTAGAGTTCAATTGGACGGGAGACTGCGAAGAGGTGTTCCAATTGCTTAAGGAAAAACTGATATCTGCACCAGTTTTAAGAGGACCGAATTGGGCCATACCATTCCATATTTACTATGATGCATCCAACGATGCGATTGGAGCAGTCCTCGGATAGAAATATGGCGAAGAATTTTATGCCATTTATTATGTTAGTAAAAACTTGGCAGGAGCAGAGCTCAACTACACGATGACAGAGAAGGAGTTCCTCACAGTTGTCCATGCTATAAACAAATTCTACCACTATATCACCGGATATAAGGTATTTGTCCATACGGACCATGTGGCTATCAGATATTTAATGAGTAAGCCGGCCATTGGCAGAAGAATTATCAGATGGTTGTTGCTACTATAGGAATTCGACATCACCATAGTCGACAAACCAGGCAAGGATAATGTCGTGGCATATTTTCTATCCAGATTGATACCAGTGGACCACCAAGTAGTGGAAGATCAATTTTCAGATGAACATTTGTTTGCTATTAGTGAGCAAACCCCGTGGTATGCAGATATAGCCAATTACTTGGCCATCGGAAGAACCTCACCTGCTCTCTCTCATCGAGAGAAGCAGGCGGTCATCGAGAAAAGCGCATCATTCCTTTGGATGGATGGTCTCCTATTTAAGATAGGATGTGACCAAATTATTAGAAGATGCGTAGCAGAACAGGAGTTCTCAGAAGTACTCAAAGCATGTCACGATGAGCCATGCGGAGGACACTTTGCAGGGAAATGAACTGCCTATAAAATCCTGCAAGCTGGGTACTTTTGGCCCACTATGTTTAAAGATGTCACTGCGTACGCCAGCAAGTGTGATGAATGCCAAAGGATGGGCAGACCAACCCATCGAGATGAAATTCCCCTCCAGAATCAGGTACACCTAAAACATTTTGATAAGTGGGGCATGGACTTCGTAGGACCGTTTAATCCACCTTCGATGGGGAGGAGGTTTATTTTGGTCTGTACGGATTACGTTACCAAATGGGTTGAAGTACAGGCATTAAGGGATTCAAAGGAGAGAACGGTCACCAATTTCTTATTTGCCCATATTTTCACATGATTTGGGGTTCCTCGGGAGATAACAACAGACCAAGGGCCTCAATTTACCTCCAAGTTGATCGAGGAGCTGATGGAGCAATATAGAATTTGGCACAATAAAACTATGCCCTACCATCCACAAGCAAACGGGCAAGTGGAAGTGACAAACAAGGAATTAGAGAACATCCTGACGAAGACCGTGCAACAACATAGGAAATATTGGGCTACACGATTGCCGGAGGCAGTCTGGGCATACAACACCACATGGAAATCCACCACAGGATTTACACCTTTCCAACTGGTCTATGGGAAAAATGTGATGATGCCCATCGAATTTGAAATCAAGACTCTGAGGATGGCTTCAGAATTAAACTTGAGCTTGGATGAAGCTCAAAAATAGAGGATTCGACAGCTAGATCAGCTGGACAAAATCTGATTGGATGCTTTGCAGAGGATGGAGATTATATAGAAGCAGAGAAAGAAGTGGCATGATAGCCACATTAAGCTGAAGTAGTTCCAAGTAGGGGAATGGGTACTGTTGTACGATTCCCAGTTCCAAGAGAGGAATGGAAAACTAATGCAGAGGTGGATGGGGCCGTATGAGGTGGTAGAGCTCATCAAGAACGGGGCGGTGCACGTTAAGACAATTGACGGTAGCAACACCATGTTCACAATCAATGGCCACCGACTACACCCCTATAATACGTCCAAAACATTACAGGTAGAATCCAGAATAGGCATGGGGGAGACCCCATCTTGCTAGATCTAGACCAAACTCTCATAGGTGAAATGGTGGGCATGAAAGTGCTCACCAAAAAATTAGTTAATGTAGTTTTTTTTTATAGTGTGTTTTTGCAGGGACAACGCCTGCATGCAAGCTGCAGGCATCCTAATCCAGGGCCTAACAGGAATGAAATGCGTCTAACTGCCCTTATTTTCATTTTTTTTGGTTGCTTTTTGCAAGTGGAGGACCTGACAGCATGAGGGATAGGTATCTAGGAAACCAGGCCTGATTCGGCTCAGCATTCCGACACCGGCTCGTAGGTAGAAGTTGGGCAGCATGAAGAAAAAACTGGGAAGGCTTGATCACCCTTTTTCCAATCAATCGCAATGTGATCGCCGAGCAGAAGGCGCCCAACCAGAAGAAGGTGCCTTCCACATCCAAAAGGCGCCCAGCCAGAAGAAGGTGCCTTCCACATCCAGAAGGCACCCATCCAGAAGAAGGCGCCTTCCACATCTAGAAGGCGCCCAGCTAGAAGAAGGCGCCTTCCACATCCAGAAGGCGCCCATCCAAAAGAAGGCACCTTCCGCATCAAGAAGGTGCCTTCCACATCCAGAAGGCACCTTCCATCCTTATAAAGGCGTCCAACACTCTAAAAAAAAAAAAATGAATAAATATATATATATATATAGGCGCCTTCCGTGGCTGGAAGGCACCAATTGAAAAAAAAAAGGCCAAGGCGCCTTCCACATCAGGAAGGCGCAACCAACCAAGGCGCCTTCCACATCGAGAAGGCGCAAGCAGACAGGTGCCTTCCACATCGGGAAGGCGCATGCAGACCGAGCACCTTCCATAATAGGAAGGCACCATCATCAAGAAGGTGCCTTCCACATCGAGAAGGCACAAGCAGATAGGCGCCTTCCACATCGGGAAGGCGCATGCAGATCGAGCACCTTGTATCACCGGAAGGCGCATCCATTCAAAGAGCACCAACAACATCGAGAAGGCACCTTCCACATGGGGAAGGTACCAAAGGATGCCTTCCACATGCAGCACTCACACCTACCGGATGCCTCGAGCGAAATGAAGCATCACACGAATGAGCGACATCAGATGACCATACCCCTCCCCCGTGTCACAAATCGGCGAATTAGCGACCTCCACGATGCCTGAAACACCGAATCAGGTACGCGCATGTTAAATCAAATTTTTATATAATTATTTATAGAAATACATAGTACCAAAAAAATATACCGTCGTCATAAAGATCATATCCCCCCATAGCCGGAATCGCGTGCCAATGATATGGCGCCTTCCATAACTGCTAGGGTTAGGCGCCTTCCCTATAAGAAGGTGCCTTCCTGAAGAAGGAAGGACAAAAAAATATAGCAGTAGAAGGCACCATGGGAGGAAGATCTAAGAATCATGCAGTAAAGAATGAACCAGGAGATACGGACGAAATCAAAGGAGCGATGAAGACACAGTTCGAGGCTGAGGGATGGCTCGAATACTGTACCCTGGTCAGTCAAGGCTAGGACATGGAGGCAGCTAAGGATTTTGCTACCTCTTTGAGGGGTGATGTGGCCCAAGTATGAGGGGTAGAAATCCTAGTCACCCCTGAGTTCATCTCACAGGCGACTGGATTGCCCCTCATAGGGGAATGTGTATATAAGGGCGGATTGTTAAAATCGTACGCCGAGATACTACTACAGGGAGATATTGTGCAAATAGATAGGGAGGGGTTACCCAAAAATAGTCTCCCCATGAATCTGCGAAATATTTTCGAGTAGGTTGCTCGATTCTTCACATGCACCAGGAAATATACCCATCTGCACGCTAATCATGTGCAGTTTCTCAATCACCTAGTGCATGGAAGAAAGTTAAACATGCCCTTCTACTTGGAAAATGCTCTGAAGGATGAAGCGACTTAGTACCAGAAGGGGACACCGTCTACCTTAGCCCACCATGGGCTAATATCGACATTGGCCCGCCACACAGAACGCTCCAGAGCAGACCCCACGGAGCGAGGAGACGTTCCCTAAGGAGAGGGAGAAAACCCCTGTTTGAGCCACCGCATTTTCCATAGAGGCCAAAGGAAAGAGGCCCAGGACGGCTCGAAACAAGGTGAAGGTGACCTTCATCGAGCCAGAAAAGGATGAATGGGATATGCAGTCATTCATCGAAGGGCAAAATAGTTCGAACAACTGCTCAAGGAAATGAAAGCAGCCAGAGAGGCCAGGAAGGCAGCCTCGAGGGTGATAGGAGACTCTGGCATCTGCATTAATCCGACAGAGGACATCCAATTTTGGGACATTTATGGTTCATCTCGGGGATGACCCTCCATGATGAGGAGGTATTTGGAACGGTAGGGGGTATATGGCTCCCAATTGGAGGCTGCTGCCATTGCAAAGGAGAATGTAGGGATTACTCCTGAATCGGCTAGATTATACAAGGCCCAAGTAGTACCTTCCAGGGGGGATAATTTAGACATCCCTCTGGTAGCGGTCAGACCTCCAGACACTGACCTCTAGCAAGTTGCAGAAGTTGCATTTCAGTCAGCAGGAACAACGTTGGCTAGACCACCGCCAGTAGCAACCAGAACAAGAAAGGGACAATCGACAGCTGCACCCTTAGTTCTGCATAGGAAGAGGTGAGCCACACCTTCAGATGACGTTGCATAGAAGAGATAGACTCGGGCCGCAGGGGCAGCCGAATCCTCCAAGAAATGACAATGATGAAAGGTCACAGGGCTACCTGCAATTTGGATGCCACGAGGGCGTGGCATATGTTAGGCGTGGGGGGATGATGAGCACCAAAAATGCTCATATTTTGTACATATTTCTTTGATCAATATGCGGCTGTATAATAAGGATTGCGTATTTTTATGAATGATTATATAGATATTTGATATAATTATGCATGTTATTTAATTTATGTGTTTTTAGTGTGTTTTGTGGAATTGCAATTGGTTTAGTTAGATTTGGATCAGTCGAGGTCTTTTGATGGACCTGGCACTTTATTTCTTTGGGGGTCAATGCAGGGAACATAGGCACCTTCCTCTTCCAGGAAGGCGCCAAGAGAAAGTAGGCGCCTTCCTCTTCCAGGAAGGTGCCAAGAGCAATAAAGCGCCTTCCTCTTTCAGGAAGGCACCAAAAGTAAGAAAGTGCCTTCCTCCTACAGGAAGGCACCAAGGAAATAAAGAGCGCCTTCCTCCTCCAAGAAGGCGCCAAAGGGAAGGAAGCACCTTCCCCTTATCAAGAAGGCACCGATGGGAAGGCGCCACGATAGACAGAGCGCCTTCCTCCCATAAGGAAGGTGCCGACGGGACGTGCCTTCCTCACAAAAGGCGAGCGCATTCCTCCAATAAGGAAGGTGCCACTAAAAGGCAAGCGCCTTCCTCTCATCGAAAGGCTCCAACATAAGGTAAGTGCCTTCCTCTTCCAGGAAGACACCACAGCAGTAAGATACCTTTCGTATAGGGAAGGCGCCCGATATCCTTAGGCACCTTCCTCATAAGGAAGGCATCTCTATTCTTTGCCCGTTGACCAGATTTGCATGACGTGGACAGCAGCGGCTGGTGCAGTTCCAACTCTACGTCATGTAGAGCTAAATTGGAGATCGCACCAACATATGGAAACGTCTTACTAGTGCCAGGAAAAGCACGAGCCGATCAATGAACACGTTGCCATTAGAATAGAATGCTAGACGTCGATTGTATTCGCCAGACTGTCTTAATTTAGTCTGGGACGAATCGACTGTTGTAACCTCTTTTGTAATAGAAGTTCTACGGGTGTGTTATATAAACACATGCAGATCGTTCTGAGAGATATATAGAAAATAATAAAGATTCATATAGAGGTACAAAGATAGATTGTAATACGTTGATAGATATATCACAGTTCTAAGAGTTCTATGCGTGTGTTCAGTTGGAAGGAAGCTGTTGGAGCCTGGGCCCACTCCAAGCCATTATTTCTTCCCCATTTCTCTTTTGTTTTATTATCTTGAATAGTTTGTTGCTTTCATCATTTACTATATCGTTGTTTCTAGTATTTGCAGTAGACTCATTTTTAGGAATGTGTGGATGATTTATTTCTATAGATTTAATTTTTTTCTTCTTATGTAATTTATTGAGGAGTGCGTGAATGATTGACAACCATTTTAAGAACACACCCCAATAGTAATATTAGTAGATTCATCTCTAGTTGTATTGTAAGCAATCCTATTCAGACCCTTCGCAAGTTTACGAAACTCCCTGGGTTGATAATTAAATGCACGGGAATGTGACAAAAATAGGAAAACATTCACCTTGTTTGGCTCGCAACAATCCTGCTTTTAAGCCATGGAGAGTGTAAAACTATCCATTTTATGAAAATTGCATTCAAAGCTCACCAAAGTGCCAACATATGACTCCCAATGTGCCCAATCATTGAGATCCCAACACAATATCACATCCCCCTAATTGAAGTGTAAACATATCTTGTTTGAGCTCATAGTCCCCAATCTTGACCTTAACATTACGACATTTTCTCTTGCAAGGTAAAGTCCCACCATTTGCTACCATAACCTCAAAGGAATTACATGTGTGTACATAAAAATTTGCATGCTTGGCTATGTGGGGATCAATAACCCACAATCAAGAATCAATCAAGATGGTAAGTCGTAGGTCCTTGAAATAACCCACAACTTTCATGGTTTGGGGTGTAGTAATTCCAACAAGAGCATGAATATAAATTTTAGCCTATGATTCATTTGGGTTTTCTTCCTCTGGTTTAGATGGTTCCTCTACTGATTTATTTTCATCATCACTATGTTCGATGGTGTCAGGCTCATAAACATCGATGAGGAACAATTTCTTTTGTGTGCACCTATTCCCATGAGAAAAAATTTCATCATAATTGTAGCACAACCCTTGGGCGCATCACGCATCCATTTCAGCAGTGGTTAAACGTTTGGGTGCATTAGTGGGTACCATAGGTTTTTATTCATGTTGATTGTGGAATCTAGGAGGAAAAGAGGGTTTAGCCTGTAGAAATTTAGATATCTGCCTCTAGGCTAAAATCTGGACTCAGCCAAATGAGCCAACTAGATATCCTGCATCATGGATTATGGTTTAAACATTGTGACCTCAGCTTGGAGATCTTCCCCCAACCCACTAACAAAACAACTCATAAAGAACCCTTCATTCAATCCTATAGTTTTGTTGGCCAATATCTCAAATTGTATTTGGTAATCTTGAATTGTCGAAGTTTGTTTCAACTTTGTGAACTATCCTGTAAAATCATCATACTCACTAGAGCCAAATCGAGTGAGTAATTGGGACTCAAATTCTGCCCAAGAAGGATCAGGAATAGTTTTCTGCAACCATTGGTACCACTGTAAGGCTTCAGATTCCAAATTGAAAGAAGTCATTTAAACTCAGTGATAAATGGGGACATCATGGAGTCTAAATAATTGAGCAACATGACATAACCATCCATCAACATCCTTCCCATTGAACTTAGGAAAGTCTAGTTTTGGCATCTTGAAGGGAGTATCATGATCAAAGCGAATGTGAGAGTCATATGTTCCCATTCCATGATGATACTCAGACTTGCTTGGAACACCTTGTATTTTAGATTCAACATCTGCTATGTGTTCTTCTAGGTGAATTCTGGAGGTATCTTGGCCAACTCTAAAAGTTTGAAATTCTATCATCAAGTTTTCAATTGTTTTTTGCAAGTCAGTAACAACACTTAGTAGGGTATCCAACGCTGAATTGGTGTTTTGTTCTACCTATTTTTGATGTCCACGAGTGCCACTTGCCATTTGAGATAGCCTTGAACTTTTTTTACTAAATTACTAATAATAGAAGTGTGATTTCTGGAGTTACTATTTTTAGTAAGGGTCCAAAATTTAATTTGGGGAATGGGTTGCAACACTGATTTTAGGACAGGGTCCACTTCGGTGGCTGCTTGATCTAAGTGTTCAATGAGGAGATATACTGAATTTCTTGACTTTGTGTGATCCCTGGTTGATTGTAAGTCGATGTCAAGGTAATTTCTTTCACTTGGACTTAAAATTTCACCAATGAGTGTTAGGAAGAGCATAAGTCGAATATTTCACACGAAATAATTAACCTTTGCATTAAGAATAATTAAGATTAAATACAACTTTAGGAGGCTTAAGATAGGCGCTAGGAATATCTAGAAAATATCCCCTATCGTAAATCAGGAATCCTCCCCCCTAAGTTAGCTAAAAGCTAACCTACTAACCAACGTAGTCAAAATGACTACAATGACTAACTAGTAAAAGAAATTTACTAGTGGTAAAAAGTAACACCTTACTTTTTACCATGAGGTAAATTATATCTACCTAAATGAGGTAATATTTATAGTTACTAACATAGTAACTCTAACATCCCCCCTTATTACATTATTTGGGTAATACATACATATCCCTCTATACAACAATATTTGGGAAAAGTATATAACTGCCCCAATATAGTGAAGAAGATGTTGTTCTGCTGGTTCTTTGCTCTGTCACAGTACTCTGGCTGCTTCTAAGAAAAAAGTGGGTCATTCCTCACTTTGTCTTCATGCCAACGAATGTCCTTATGGTAATCACATCATCCAATCGATTTGCATGGGTAACCAGCCGCTACAATCGCTAGGTGTAGTAGAATAGATCACTTCATACAAGGTTCATTCATTTACAATATGAATTTGCAAAAGATAAGGTAGCTAAGGTGTCGGTCACTGCTAAAAATGCACCCTTATAAGTTCCCCCCTTCTTGTTGCAAAACATAGTGTAATTAATTTCTGAAGAAAAGGTGACTAAGGTGTCGATCAAAGCCGAAAATGCACCCTTATAAGTCATCTTCCCTATTTACAAAAAATTGTGAAGAAAAGAAATGGATATCCCCCCTCAATTGCAAAAAGTATGCAACTCAAGAGTGTTGTGAAGGATTTTACAAATATTGCCTCCTAGACAATTTTACATCACAAAAAGTCGCTCCTCTTGTTACAAGTACTTCAAACACTTAGAATTTGCTATTTATGAAGCCTAAAAAGAGGTACAAGCACCCCTTATTGCAAGGTCTTCAAACAAAATACTTATGCTATTTATGAAGCCTAAAAGAAGAGAGAGAATATGGTGTTTTTGCCCAAGGGACACATGTGTTTTCCCTCTACAAAACTGTTTTAGCAATTTAGCACTCCTTGTGCTATCTTTGAACCAGAAACAGAATCAGAATGAGACACTTCACAAGAAATATGGCTTCTATGTTGTGCCTTTGCCATTTTAGTTTTGCTTGTTTTGAAACCAACACTGAATGGTGTCTTGGTTTGCATTTTTACAATCTGTGCAAAACTATTCTTTCTAGGCAATTTGATCAAAAAAGTTCACCAATTTGCCCTTTCTTATTGCAAGTACTTCAAGCATTTATGAAGTCTGAAAGAAAAGATATATTTTGTATGATGACTTCTACTTTTCTGAATGCCTTTACAAGTTTTATCTCCCTCTTGTCAAGATCTGTGTTTGAAGGAAGAAAGGAATTATCCCCCCTTAGTGCAAAGGATTGCTACTTTCAAGGTTCCCTAATAAAAATTGTTCTTTCTTTTGATTACCCTACAAGAGTACCAAAATATAATTCACTCAAACAGATATTTAATGGCCCCTGCCTTAACTCCTTTCAATAAGGATGAAAAGTTGGAGGAAATTAAGCCAAACAAATAAGAGTGAATTAGGGGTTTTGATGATTTAGGAAAGAATATCAAGTAATTTTGGCTTTAAATCTATGCAAGGATTTACACAAATTTGTGAAGTTTTGGGGATTAGTATGTTCTTGATTCTATGACTTATAATTGCAAAAGAAATAATGCAATAAGCAAACAAGAATGCCCACAAAATTCTTATCACCTAGGTGTCGGATGCAACCGAAAATGCACCTAATTTGCCAATAAAGGTGTCGAGTAAAATCGAAAATGCACCTTTTAATTTTTGCAACAAAATGTGTATTTGTGTTGTGCAAAAAATTGATATTTTTATGTCTCCTACTTTGTTTTACAATTTTGCAAAAGAAGTACAATGTTGTCTTCCCCCTAAATTTGCAAAATTAACAATTTGAGCACTCCTTCCAAGACAAGTCGACACACGACCCGCATTTGGAAGGCTTCCAGAACTAGTCGACAAACGACTTAGTTTTTGATGGACCCAAGGTTACAATGTCTTCTCAAATTTTTGCAAAAAAGAATGTGCAATTTTATGTCTTATATCCCCCCTTGGAGAAAACAAATGCACACTTTGCCTTTGAATTTTACAAAAAATTTCAATCTCCTTGTTTGCTATTTGTGCAAGAAAGAATCAACTTTCTATGATGTTGTCCCTCTTGTATTTTGCAAAACTAACAAGGTTGAGAAGAATTGTCTAATTTGCAATAAAAAAATTGTGCTCTTGCTATGTCTTATATCTCGATTTTGTGAGAAAACACTAGCACCTTTAAATATCAAAGTTGCAAAAATATTTCTCTAATTAATTTTTTTTTTTTTTAATTTGCAATAGTTAAGAAAAGTTTAATAAATCATTTTAATTAAGAATAAAAAACTAAAACATATATCTTTTAAATAAATCAACTTAAATATTTAAATAAAAATTGATTTTTTTTTAAAATATGTTTCAATTTTAAATCATTAAAAAAATAAAAATAAAAAACTTTAATTTTAAAAAATGCAAAGTAAAAAAAATATTAAAAAGAGTTCCTTGGTTTTATGCCCGTCGAAGTAAAAGTAATACTTTTACCGCCGACGGGGCTTGAACTCCCGACCTCTTGGTCGGGAGCCTTTCCGCCGGGTCCCCTCGCCGGTCGGGCTACCAAGCCCGACGGATTATGGAGGGGACCGCCTTCTATTAGAAGGCTAGCCCGCCCCGCGGCGTTTTTCAAAAAAGATTGGGACTTTTGTCCCACATTGACGCCGCAGGGCAAATTTTGCTCTATAAACGAGCAAATGCGCGTATAGCGCTTTGTGACTGCCTACGGGCAGTCACTCCCCCCCGTGGCTGGTTTTGCCGCCAGCCACGTGGAGTGTCCCGTTCGCGTCAGGACACATGGCTTGTCCGCCACGTGTCTTCATTGTCAGAGTCAGGTCCGATGACACGTGGCTAGTACGCCACGTGTCACATCTGTCCAGGTGTCCAGTCCAGGTGGCGGTTGCCACTTTTCTGCTGTTCGGTCAGCCTCAGGTTTCGTGCCCGGGGTCCAGTCCAATGGCTGTTCGCCACGTCAGTGCCTCGGGATCTGTTCCCGAGGTCGAGTCAGGGACTGACTGCCACGTCAGCGCCTCAGGATCTGTGCTCGAGCACGCGTGGGTCCTTCTGGTCTGCATGGTCGGTTAGGTGCCACGTGGGTTTCAGTCGTCGATCACCGAAAATCAGAGGGCCGCCTGCCCTCTCGGATTTCGATCGCCAAAAATCGGAGGGTCGCCTGCCCTCTCGAATTTTGGTCATCGGAGGGCTCTTGGTCTGGTCTCCATTGGGGGGGCCGGTCGTCGGTTGTCGGTGACGATCTGGTCCCGCACAGGTGTCCAGCTGGGAGGGGGAGGGCGCTCCTGCCCTCTCGGCTCTCCCAAGCTGTTAGGAAGCCACGTGGCTCTGTGGGCCGTGGCTTCCTATGTGGGGGCCGAGGTGGCTGCGCCTCATGGCCTGCCCCTACGGGGTTGATCGCCTGCTTGACCTGTCGACAGCGGGCTACTGCTCCCGTAGAGCCGGTCGACAGCGGGCTGCTACTCCCGTAGAGCCGGTCGACAGCGGGCTGCTACTCCCGTAGAGCCGGTCGACAGCACGTGGCTGTCGACTGCGGGTGCGGTCGATCGACCACTACGGTCGATCGCCTAGCCTGGACAGGCTTAGGACGATCGACACGTCCGCGGCGGTGATCCGCATGGTGGCCCGCAGGCCCGCCCGTGACTGGAAGGTCTAGCTGACCTTGCCAGTTGAATCGGGCTTGGCCTAGGCCCTGGCAGGTCGCTTGGACTTAGCCAGGGATTACCCTCCGTGTCCGCCAGCAGCCATGCTCGCTTGGATTGTGGTGGCGAAACAAAAAAAAAACTTCGATTCAGTCCCAACGTAGTTGGCTCTGATACCAATGTTAGGAAGAGCATAAGTCGAATATTTCACACGGAATAATTAACCTTTGCATTAAGAATAATTAAGATTAAATACAACTTTAGGAGGCTTAAGATAGGCGCTAGGAATATCTAGAAAATATCCCCTAGCGTAAATCAGGAATCCTCCCCCCTAAGTTAGCTAACAGCTAACCTACTAACCAACGTAGTCAAAATGACTACAATGACTAACTAGTAAAAGAAATTTACTAGTGGTAAAAAGTAACACCTTACTTTTTACCATGAGGTAAATTATATCTACCTAAATGAGGTAATATTTATAGTTACTAACATAGTAACTCTAACAATGAGTCCTTGAGGGTCTTTGGTGTAAAATAAAAATTAGCTTCTATTCCCAAAAATTTGGATCAATTTGATTGACCATTGAAAAGTTATGGCCATAGCAAGAAAAATCAAAAATTACCATTTTGAGAAAATCGGTGCAAAATTTGACCAGGGGCTACCAAGAACAATTTTGTCTGGAATAGGGTGTAGAATTAGCAGCTAAATTTTTGAGTCATTCTGAGCTCTGTGTGAAGATATATCCTTGTTTTAATAAAATTTTAATTTTTTTTTGGCTCGGTCACGAGTGGGAAAACTGGATCAATTGTATTGGATCTGTCAATTGATCACCCTATCACTATCCTGTCACCTGTACTACAGTTATGAACATTGAATATTTTGTTTCTGACCTTAACCACCTATATTTTTTGGCTATTACAGTTGACTATTATTGTTACTATTGTTGACCCGACTATTACTGTCACTGATAAGACTGTTACTACCACTAACCTCATTATTACTGTTACTAACCTAAATGGTAATGGAATATTGCAGACTATTAGAGACACTTGCAAAATCTATCTTAACTACTGGTGCATACAAGGTGTGTTCTTATGTGATAGGGAAGTCCTCTGTATGCTCACTTTTTGGGATTGTGAATGCAGGTTTAGCATAACAAGAAGATGTGTATTTTTGCAGGTTGAAGTGTTTAACAAGACCAGGACATGCTAGGTAAAGGAGTATGTAACACCCATAGGCCCTCTGTTATACTGTAGTGATGAACAATAGTGCCCAGACCAATATTTCAGGCTACTACCTAAGGAGGATTCCACACATACCCTTGAGCACACTATTTACCTCTCTAACAGTACGAGAGGGTAATCGTCCAGGATGTTGTGTCTCATGGACTATGGATGATACAAGGCCGAAAAGCTTCCTACTAGATAAAATTTTGTTAACCCTAGAATGGTCTCTCGATACACTCAAAGATGTGTGGGAGCTCGATTTCGTGCGCAAGTGTTGTCTAAGGCCTAGGTATTAGAGCCTAATCACCCCTCACTTCACTAGACGTTTTATGGGCTATCTAGCTTAGCCAATAATGACAACTCCATGATATTTTAAAACCCCCGACATAGGGTTTCTAACCTACACAACTACTGAAACAAAAACTATATTTTTTTGTGTTTTATGGATTTGTTGGTAAAAAATGAACTGTATTTTTTTGAATTTTTTTAATAAAGGAAAAACAGAAACGAAAAACACATGGAAATTTATACCTAACAGATGGAATGGATGTCAAAAATCATCTCAGTTGCAGTAGAACTTGGCCCTGGAAAGTGCTATGATACCACTTGTTAGGAACCTATTATTGAAATAAAGCTCACACATACAAAGTACTGAAAGATAATTGAAATACATGCAATAACATAATAATACTATGCAAAAAGTAATTACAGAATTGAAACAATCTCACAAATAACTCAGAATCGCAGGCCTCTTCGAGGGGACAACCTCCTTCAATATTTCATTAACTTGCAAAATATGATTCATACGTGGCTTCATAGATTTAAAAAAAAAATACTTCATGCAAACCCTAACCCTAGGCTCAAGAGTTGGCTTACATATAAAATGCCACTCAAGCTAGAATCTTCTACCAAATGTTGGTTGCAATATTGATAACGGTTATATCAAATGGTCCCACTTGGCTAGGAGCATAACATGCTACGTACATTACAAAATAACATTATATATAGGATCGCCCACGTTGGAAGTGGGTCATTACATAATAATGAGAACTACAAAATAATGTTAGGATGAGATCCTAACAGTTTTTCAAGCCTTAATATTAATATGAAACTCACAGGATAAATTTCACAAGATCAAATATTAGATAGCCACAAAATAGTAAGATCAAGATAATGATGTAAGTAGGCTAATATGATCAAACTAATATGTATATTAAGGCTTATAATATATCAACTAACATTCATTAATATGCAAAAATATTAATGTAAATAGCATGAATCATACATGTATAAAGCATGTAGCACGACTTACAATATTAATTGTTCAATTTTATGTAAACTTTATTACTCCTCTTTCTCTTTAAAATATAACAATTGAATCTTCTTTATATCTATGTATGTGTATGTATCTCTCTCACATTTTGAGTTATCCATGGAGTAATATATAGACATTGTAGAACGACTCTTTGTATATTTGACTATTCATTTTCTTATGCCAAGTCTCATGACTCTTGGCTTTCCTGCTTGACACTTGCATACACATGACTCTATCTTGTATGAACACATAGACATGACTCTTCACTTCATACACTCTAATCTAAGGATACTTATGCACATATACTCACATTACACTTGCATACTTACTTACATGACACATGCATTTCCTGCACATTCACACTTACATAACACTTGTGCATTTCTTGCATATTATTACATTACATAAAATATTACTCACACTCTAAACTAAGATACAACTCTAATATAATATTTACAAGATGTACCATGAAGGTATCATGAGGGTACATTAACATGTACCAAATAATGTAATACACTCCAACACCCTCCTATATTACATTATTTGGCTATTGAAGACTTTAGTCTTCAATATTGATCTTCATTCTTCATCTTCAATCTACCTCCTTTAAATCAATATTTGAACCTTTAATATGGGATTCTTCTTTGTCTTTGAATTCAGATTTTCTATTGCCCTTCTTGAAGTGATTTCTTCTCTTCTTGTTTCTTCTTCTTCGTTTTCACATCTTCATTTGATATATATCTAATGATATATCTTCTAAACATTTTTTTTTAATTTAGCGAAAAATCCTTTGTGAGGCCACCTTGGACTAAGAAACCATGACTAGGGGGTTCTACACTATTAAAATCATCCAGGATTCATGCTTGTCCCTGACGGTACCAACATTATCAATTGGATTTTGGGTACCCAATGTACGTTTGGTAGGGTGGAGATTCGAACCAGGGACCTCCCTTGGAGGATTGTCCTACCTTCTCCAACTCACCTACAACACGTGGGTATATCTTTTAAACATTGAGTTAGCAAATCATCACAATAATATTGTCTTGATTCCAATGATTTCTGATTGAAACTAACATAAGCTTCATTCAGATTATATTTGATATTTTCTTATTCTTGTTTCTTTCCTTGAAAGAGCTCAAAACTAATTAATGATAAATACATCATTAAGCATTCCTTTGAAGAAAGTATAATAGTGTTTTGAGAATTCCACCATGTTCTGAAGAGTTTTTCATGAAGATAACTTATAAGTGTTGTAAAATTTTCTTCTTTTGCCTCCTTGAGAAACAAAGATAATTTTTCTTTTAAATCATTAGACATTTGTTTCTTTCCATCAAAGTTATCTATCAAGTTTTGAGAATAAAACTTAAGTGTGTGCAACATTTCTTCACTATCCTCATTGAATGCATTCTTAACAATTTCTTCCATGATATGCAAACAATGTTAAGAATATATTTCCTTTGATGTAGGCTACCTTATGTCTCCCTAGGTTCTAAATAATGTGAATTAAACCCTATTGAGTACAAATCCTTGTCTTTCTAAATTTTAGAGACTAATTAATTTTGCAAATTTAATTTTTGTAAGTTTGAAGTAGAACTCCTTTTGACTCCCAAATAACTAAATTTGCAATAATATTTTATTTTATAGAAACTTTTAAATCAATTTAAAAAAATTCAATTTATCAAAATACTAAAAAAAAATGTTTTAAATAAACCTTATCACTCCAATAAAATAAATTAACTTAACACTCCTAAAATTCCTAATCTTATCACTCCAAAATAAGCTTTAATAAAATATTCAAACCTTAATAAAATATTACCTTATCACTCCTATGGAAAAAATTAAATAACCCTAATTTACTTTGATTTTACCTCTAAATATTACACATGCTCTTATCTTTGTTCAACGATGCCAAGTACATTGTTACTAAGATCAATGTTACCAAGGTGAATTGTAAGTTGACTCGTGCAATCTATCTTTAACCTCTTTGCCTAGTATTAACTTTCAAATTGCCTTGCTAATGATTCATCTCTATTGGGCTACGTACAAGTGGTAGGGTTATGCATAAGGGGTCAGTACTGAAATCTATTTATAATAATGAGGAGAATCAGTTTTGAAATCGAGGTAAATAGTGTCTAAAGTCATGTAGAAGACATGGCGAATTGCCTTCTTTCACCATAAAATATAAAAAGTTATGAATTTATCTTAATATTTCAAAAATTTGTTAAATATTATAAACGAACAGTTGCAAACTACTGGCAGCAAAAAACTACCGATAGCACAAAACTATCGATAGAAACGATTACCAACATGAGCAAACGATCAACAATAGAAAATAAGATGATAACATCACCACATGTCAACACCTCGTTTCATGTGTGAATGCAAACAACTATAAAAGCGCAAAAATCATAAGCATTCAAAATTTAAAAACAATCCAAAGCATTCTAAACTTACAAAAACCCTTTCAAAGCCTTCCAAACCTATAAAATTCCTTCCAAAGCACTAACTATTGTAATAATTGCCAACTCGTCCTCCATTCTTCCATCAAATATTCTTTTCAAAAATCTTGTTTGCCCTTTCATATATGAGGTTCTAACAACACCTAGATACGATGCTATATGGGTGACAAATTCTAGACTTTTAGGGCTAGTATCAATGCCCCAATACAACATGGACAATAATTTTTTGCTAAAAATTGTTAGATCCTACAACAATGACGGGCCAGTCTTCAGCATGGACACGGACAACAAGACTATCTCATTCTTTTTCAACCCTACGAACATCCACAAATTAATAGGGCTTCCACACAAGAATTGTCCATCTATCACATCAAAGTACTCGTTAATCGAGGCCGACAAAAGATACCTAGAGACCAGCTTCGATCTCTCATCAAAATTGTTGTCAGGTATGTTTCCTCTTGCAAACTCAAAGTCTCCTTTTCATTGCAATTAATAATTTTTAGATACAATTATTAATTTTATTTTATATTTGTATTTCAGTTCACTCAAATCCATCCAGAAGAGGCCTCCAAATTTTAAATATTAGCGATAATTTCCTTTGTGTAGTTATCAAGTTCTTCCAAACACATATTGTTTTGCAAGGAAGGACAACAAACATTCCATTGTGGGCGTTGGCATATTTGGTGCGATGTATTGCCCACAAAAAATTTGACTGGTGTACATATATTTCCAACTAAATAAAAAATAATCTCAACAATGCCCACTCAAATAGCAATGTCGTGGTTTCCACATCCAGTTTTCTCCTTTCTTTTTTTATGAAGCATATTACGATGTATGGAATACCTCTATTCCAACCTCGCTCCACCCACAACTAAGGACACTTTGCTTGACAACCGAAGAGGTGCAAGTAAAATTTAAATTTTCACTAAAATAATTCTTATTATGTTAAAATAAAGTGTTTATTTTTTAATTATATTATTTATACTTGAATGCAGAAAAGAGCGACCATATCTTCCTCTAAAAAAGAGGCTGCAATAAGGGAATTCTATCAGAGGCCACTAGAAATTCCTTCGATAGTTGGTAACACTCAAAACAACCATTAGAAAGATCTTGTAAATGCATGAGGTCTTCTACATCTCCTGTTCTTCATGCAGCTGCTTCATCAGTTGCACGTCCATTGCACATCGATGTTGAAGAAGTTAGAAACCCCACAACAGGTAATGTTACTCTTTCAACAATTGGTTAAATATAATTTATTTCATTGAGTTAAATTTATAGTTAGCTTTACTAATATTTTTGTTATGTTTTTAGGGCAACATAACCTTGACCCTGTAGAATCGGCATTACGTATGCACAATTAAACTATATTAATCCATATAGTAAATTTATTTATGCACATAATTTTCACAATATTTCCTCATTTTTTGTAAGTGTGTTTGTTCCATCACCTCCCTGAAGACAGTGTTTGATGTCATCATCGTTGCCTCCACCAAGGTAACAATTAATGAGGGGTCAATAGCGTATGCATGGGAAGCAAGGATTTGGGGAGTAACCCATAGTCAAACTATTTCAAACTTTCCAAATTTCTCATTTGGAAATATTTCTAGTATGCAAGGCATTTTAGAATTGCCTAATCCTCCTCTTGATGAGGATTTTCTTTTTCAAGGCGGCATGCCTAGGTCTTTTAATACTTCTAATGTGCTTCAAAGTGCACAAAAGTAGATAGAACTATAGAAAAGTGAAGAGCTAGCAGTAGATGTTGAGACTTTCTCCCCTTCCTGTCAAACCCACAATATTGTTCCTCTTTTCGATGATGAAAAACGTAAATTTCCACCAAATATTGTATTGGTAGAAAGTTGTGAAGCCACCGTAAGAGACATGTTGCTTCAAGATATTTTTGGATTGAAAGACTGGGAGTATCAGGCAAAAATTCTAGTTAAAAAATAAATTCTTGATACAAAAAAGACAACATTTTTTCATTGGTGGAACAAGAACCACAAAAGCTTGATGCTTTATTACATCAAGCTCAATTTGGAAATGTACAAACCACTACAGTCTAGAATGATGACATTTTAGATATTCTTTTGAATAGTTTAGAGAATCTCAATGTCAAAGCCCAGATATATTATAATAAATGGGCTATTGATAAGAAGAAAGTTAAAGTTGCAAAGGCTGCCAAAGTAGTTGTTGAGGTTAGTAATTGTAATTTTGTGTTTAAAAGTTAATTTTTTATACATTTTGTAACTAACATATTTTAACTTTTCTATTGTGTAGTCCAATTTTGAGAATCTGAAGATATAGGTGGACAACCTCATTGTTTATTTGAACACTACTAAGAAGAGTCTAGAAAGCACTATCAAATTGAAATATCGATTATATACAACCATTAAAGAAAATAATGCCTTCAGGAAGATTATCATTGAACATAATTTTGATCTTGATATTTTGCTTAAACAAAAAGAAAAAGAAATGCAATCAACTTCTAGGGAAGATCCTACTGAAGAGGAAAGGGCATTGATAGAAAATTTGATAACAGGGAAGGAGATCCTGATCAGAGTTGGTGCAATAGAGCCTAATCCTCCATGAGAGCCAGGATCTACATCCAGATTTGTTATAGAATAGTATCAAAGTGGACAAACAGTTCACTCCTTTTGTAAAATGTGATGTAATGGAAATTTTTTGAGATTAATAAAAAATCATTTTGAACCTAGGTGTTGTAGGTGAGTTGGAGAGGAGAGGGCAATCCTCCAAGGGATGTCCCAGGTTCAAATCTCCACCCTACCAAAAAGTTGAATTGGGTATTCAAAATCCAATTCATAATGTTGGTGCGGGTAGGGTCGAGTGCGGCTCCCGGGTGACTTTTACGATGTAGAACCCCCTGTTCGTGGTCTCTCAGACCAAGGCGGCCCCGCAAGGGGTTTTTCGCTTTAAAAAAAAATCATTTTGAAAATATGTGTCTTATATTTTTAAATTATTGTTTTGTTTTATATCTTTATACAGATTAAAAAAAATTGTGATTCGAATTATGGAAATTTAGAAAACAAATGTTTGAAAATGATGGCAATTATGTTACCAAAGTGTTAATACAATTATATGTTTAATGTAATTTTCAATTTACCCCAAACTAATGTTTACAAAAAAATCCAACCAATGTTTACAATGTTCAATCAAGGAAAACATTTTTTGAACAAAGGCTATGATATAAATTATAAAATTTTACACACATGATTTTTTTTTGATAAATTCAACAATCCCAGAAATAATTTTCATAATGTTTACAAAGGAGGAATTTGAAACAAAGACTTCTCAGCTTGTCCAAAATCACTTGCACGCATAGTTGACCCTTGTGTCTCTATAATATGATCATTGCAAGTATCGTTATCCTTATTATCATGAATATTAGTGATACATCTTTTGTCTACTATATATTTCCAATATGCCAAAGCTCTTTCGTATGGATACTTGTCCACCTCATAAGATGACACATATATTCTCAAATAGTTTTCTAAATTTTTATCCAACTTATTACGAACTTTAGATTTCACAAAAGATAAATGACTAAAAACCCTTTCATCTTTTGTTGATCCCAAAATCATTGTTTGACAAAATTCATATAAGAAAAAATACTCACTCATTGTATGCTGTAAAATACTACTAGGGTACAATTTCATCCACAAACGTGTAATTGAACCTAGTTCATTAAGATTAGTCAAATAGAAAATTTGATTGACCATGGTCACTCCAAAATAGGATGATTGATTTGTCAAAAGCTCTTTATTGAGAATACCATTAATCTCAATACCACTAACTTCCACACGTTTAGTAAAATATTTAACAAGTGTACCTATATATTTTATAAACAGATAACTTGTAATATTGTAGTCAATAGTAGGATCCCAAAATATGGGGTTAACCACACGCATGACCTCAAGCAACTCATATCTTTGAAAATGATCTCTTATTTCTCTTGTCAAGGTTTTTTCTATTTTTCTCAAATTAATCCTTGTTACTGGCATTTGATGAACATCCTCTATAACTATATCCAATTACTTTTGAAAAGAATATAAAGGAACCTGCTTTCTACAAATATTAAAGCAAAGATGGTTGTTGATGTTAAAATTCAAAAAATTGTTTGGATCATAGTTAAATTTTTCCAACCATCATACAAAGGATCAATAAAATTTTATCCATACAAGTATAACCTATCAATACACATACATATTGTTTTTCTAATCCTGATGAAATCAAAAATATAAATGGATCTCTCTTGTGCAATTTTTTTTAAAGGATTCATTTCATACAACATTGAAAGAATACCACATAAAGTGAGTAATGTTTCCAAGTTTGTCATTTGAAATAGAAAATATTTTATCTTATCAATTGCCCTCTAATTATCATACAAAAACCCTATTATGGATTTGATATTCTTTGAAAACTCTAGATGCAAATTGAAACAATGAAATCCACCTAGCATCTACATCTTTTAACAAATTTTTACCTTTAGTAACTCCTAGTGCAAATTGTTGAAACTCTATAAACCATTTTGGACTGCACAAAAATAAGCACGTATTTCACAGATAAGTTCTTCCACTCGTAACATTTTCAAATGTGCTGACAATTTTGTATGCAAGATTCATTCTATGAGCCATGCAATGAATGGGGATCAAATATGGGGCAACTGATATCTGAAATCAAACACAAAGATCATTCATGTGATCTTGCATTATAGCAACACCATTAGCTCCGACACATATTAACTTACTAGTTATATCTGCATCATCCATTCTTGTAATATCCTTTAAGCTTGTTACAACAACATTGTAAAGGTTTTCTGCATTACAATTTTCCACCATCTTATGAAGTACTAACAAATGAGGTTGCCTTTTAAATGATTTTGAAAGGTGTAAACATGCATGTAAATCCAAGATGTGTTGTCAACAACAGTTACCTCATCAATTGAAAATGAAATGAATTTAGCATTTTTAACTTTTTCTCTCAAGTCCTCCTCAACCAAAAAGAGACATTTTACCATTTTCAACCACTTTGATCTGACCAGTAGGTACTGGGAAGGTTATGCACATCAACTAGTTGAAAGAGATGCTTAAAATCAATAAAAACATACATTGCTCTATTCTTTAAAGAATAGTATATATACAACAAACTACAAACATATCTGCTTGTTGTGGTGCAGTGGTAAATGCCCTGGGTGCTGGTAGAGGCCGACCAAGGTTCCATTCCCCTTGTCTCCATCTTGCAGATATATGGTATAGTTAGGAATGTCCTATGTGATGGTAGAGGCCGACAAGGCTCCATTCCTACTATGTCCAACCTGTTGAAAGTGGCACCCCGAAAGGGGTGTTTTCCACTATAAATTAGTCTAGGGATCAAGTGATGCAAATATTGAAGATTAAACCTTCTAAGGGCAACCAACTTAAATGGAATGTGAGTATTAGTAAGATGGATAGGACTAGAAATTGGCAACCTCCTCCTAAGGATTTTGGAAAAGTCAATACCGATGGAGCCTCTAGAGGGAACCCCGGAAAAGCCGGTGTGGGAGGAATTGGTAGACTTTCGGATGGCTCCCTGGTTTTTACTTTTGCTCGAGAATTTGGGTATTCTTTCCAATAACCTTGCTGAGGGATATGGTATCCTCAGAGGTCTTCAGGAGGCTACTAAGGTTAGATGGGAAAAGGTGTTAGTTGAGTTTGACTCTCAACTTATGATTAATCTCTTGAAGACTCCTAAGAATCATAAGGTGGATTGGAGAATAAAAAGAATTATTGAGAAGATTTAGTTAATCCAGATGGGATTTTTGAAAGTTGATTACAATCATGTGGTTAGAGATCAAAACAAGAGTGTTGATGCTTTAGCTAATTGGACTTTGGACAAAGGTGATCTTACTTGTTATGGCCACCCTCCTATATGGTGGGCTTCTCAAATTAGGGAAGCTCTTCTTTCTATCATTTCTTTGGATGGCTCCAGTTCTGAAGGTACCTAGTTTCTTCTTGTTTTTTTTTTTTTTTTTGCTTCTCTTTGATTCATTCAGTTTTTTTTAATTCCCTAACTCATTCTATTCTTTATTTTGTTTCCTCTGTTGATTATTGCCTTAATAGTCTTCTGGTCTAGATAGGTCATTGTTTTGTTCATTTTTTTTTCTTTTTTTTTTTTTTTGTTTTTTTTGTTTAGTTTTTTAAGGTGGGTGGGTTCTTTTGTTTTGTTTTGTTTTTGTGTTCTTTGTGTTGTTTTTTGTTGTTCTTGTGTTTTTTTTGCTTTGTTTTTTTTTTTTTTTTTTTTTTTTTTATGTTTTTTGTTATTGTTCTTGTGTTTTTTTCGTTCTTGTTCTTGGGTTTCTCTTTGTTTGTGTTATTTCGTGTTTTTATGTGTGAGTGTTTTCTATGTATTTTGTTTTTGTTTATTGTTTGTTGTTGGTTGTTTTTTATTTTTATTTTTATTTTATTTTTTTAGGTTTTGGTTGTGTTTGTTTTTCATGTTTGTTTGGGTTATGTCTTTGTAGTGTTTTGTTGTTTTTGTCTTGTTTGTGTTTTGTTATGTGGTTCTTGTGTTTTTCTATGTGGTTTGTGTTATGGTTTATTTTATCTTATTGTGCGTGTTTGGTTGTGCTTTTGTTTTTGACACACTCAAGGAGCATGTTTTTTATTTTATTTTATTATTTTTGTTGTTATTTACTTATTTTTAAATTGGTTTTGTGTGTTTGTTTGCTCCTTGATTATGTCAAAGGTGGTAGGCCAGGTTCGAGTCCTAGTCATTTTTGGTGAAATGGATACCCCTGCCTCCTTGGGTCTTACCCGAAAGTGGCATCCCTTTTGGGATGTTTTCCACAAATAAAAAAAAATAAACTGCAAACATTTTGAAACTAGAGTGGTTTTATGAATTTTTTGAAATTATGTTGGAATTGTTCCACCATTCTGAACAAGTATTTTTTGTTGTTTCATCTCTTTATTATAGTATTCTACATATCTAACATGCATCCTTTCACCTAATTATTTTCTTGATTGTTCCATCACTTTCTTTTACTATCATATAAACTTTACCATAATGTTTTCTATTTTATCCAACTTAAGTTACATCTTATGATCCTTCCCTAGTTTCCAACTATAAATAATGTATTTGCATTCTATTGGCATATCATTATTGTTCTTTGGATGCACTAGTTTAATAAATAGATATTTTGATGACCATTTAAGTTGAAATTTCCTTCCAATAGTCTACTTGGTTAACTTTCTACTTTTAGGTTTATGAGTAGAAGATTCCCCAAAAGTTGGCATTTGATTAAAATAATTATTTTCTTTGTAAATTGGTGTGCCAATTTTAGGATTCTCTTTAAGTTGTTGCATGTCATTGTTAACAAAAATTTCATTTTGAGGTATCTCATGCTTGGGAATATCTTCAAGTGGAGGCATATCAGGGTCAATTGGGTATTCTGCATACAAAGTTGTTCTATATCATTTTTTGAAATTACTTACAAAAATTACTATTGAGTAGGTAAAATAGGTATGTACCTTGAATTTGTACATATGTTTATGCCTCCTTGGATTTCAATATTTGGCTAAAATATTTTAGAACACTCATTTTTTTAATTTTTTTGCCTCCCTTACTTTCATTGGGAATATGTGCCATTGTATTTGTATATGAAATAGTATTTCATGTCAAAAGAATTACACGATATTAATGAAAATTGTCACAATTCTAGAAGTGTTATAAGGAATATTGTGGTCTGCTATCAGTCACTAATGGTCGTGGTCTGCTCCCAATCATATTTTGATGTTGATTGTGGTTTGTTGTCCGTCATTATCTCCTATCAAAAGTAGTCTAATGTTGGTCATTATTTGGTTTTTGTAAGTATAGAAGGATATTAGTCATGTTCTGCTACCGATCTTGTTCTGCTACTGGTCATGGTCTGTTGTCGATAGCAGTTTATTGTCGATCATTGTCGATCATGGATTGCTTTCGATCATTGTTTATTGTCGATCTTCTGCCTATAGTGGTTTGTTGTCGATCATGGTCTGCTAATTGTTTTCTTATGCCTATAGTTATCTGCTACCAGTCATGGTCTATTATCGGTTGACTGTTACAAGTGGTTTTTTGTTGCTATAGGTGGTTTTTCACTGTTATAGGTCACTTTTTTGCTGTTATAGGTAATTTTTTTGTTGCTTTAGATGTATGAGTATCATTGTCACATTAGGTATATATATTGGTGGTAGAAGAAGTGAATTTGGTGGGATAAAATTATTTATAATTCCAAGGCAAAAAATATCCACGATTTAGGTGGGAATGTTGGCGATTCAAAATAAAAACAATGAAATTATTTTCAACATGGGATGAGCAAACCCAAAAAAATCTTGGACCCAAAAAATTCGAGTGAATGGACCTCGATTAAGGATCCCCATATTCACCAATTTCAAATTTTAAAAATCCTAATATTCGCTAATTAACGATGATTCGTCGCTATGCATAACCATGATAAGTGGCACATATTAGCTTCTTCTTCATGTGAGACTATACGAGGTATGCAATGAACATTTTTTTTCCCTTCAAATGGAACGTAGCTCTTCTATGCCAAGTGTTAAAGAAAAATAATTTCGTTATACTTTGCACCTGTTCAACCTTGTGTTACATGCCTTCTGACGTTATACCTTCTATGACTTCCAACATTCACTCTATCGATAGGTATCTCCTTTTTGGGCAATTGGTATGCATTACCAAATATGTTATGTTGTACCTTGAATGAATGGACTACATTGTTCCTTGCATTATCTTCTCAACATGCTACTCCTGAGGTAAACCTTGTATGATATGCTATTAGGACACATAGTTTCTCTACACACTATTTCTCATATGTATTCCAGCATGCTCAAGTTGTTAGGTGAGCCCAGGACCCTTTCGAGCTCTATCAAATGAGCTTGAAATATTCTCAAGCTTTCTTGAGATCTTATCTCTATGCTTCATTTGCATGTTTAAGACGTAAATATTTGTTTGATTCAACTATGCAATGCTTTGCTACCTTTGACATTTAGTTGCCTAGTTCAAATATGGAACGCCTTGCTATCTTTTACGTTGAGTCATTTGGTTCAAATATGTGCTTAGATATTTGTGCTCACTGATGGCACTTCTTCTCATAGCATTTAGACACCTTGAACGCTATATTCGCTTTAGTGTTCTTTTGCTTAGCTTTAATCTTACTTGCTTGCACTTTTGTATTGTTGCCTCTAAGTACCTTAATCGTTGCTCATAAATATCACTACCTTCTTACTTCAAGAACCTTTACTATTGCACTCATATATCACTACCTTTGTTTATTGCAAGTGATAAACAAATGCTTTGTTGTAGGTGCACTAAATACTTGAATGCTTCTAGCTCGGATCACCTTCCACAATCTTCATTATGTTGGTTCTTGTGCTAGCATATTGCTTGCTCAATCTCTACCTTCACCTTACATTGGATGCCTTTCTTTTACCTAGATACTTAGATACCTTCTTCTTGAATTTCACTTTGCTATTTTGTCTTATTTATCTTCTATGGTAGCTTTATTTATAAGTCCTCGTTATTCAATCCTTTTCTTTCTTTTAATCTTGAGTCTTCTATTATCTGAAAAATTATTGAATATTTATTACTGCCTATGTCAAGGTCCAAATGATCTCAAACTTGTTGTAGTCACTTCTCTCTATCAAGGTTTATCTTCAAAACCTGTATGTCAAGATTTACCTTCAAGACTTGAATCCTTTTATCTATGCCAAGGTCTACCTTCAAGACCTGAATCCTTTTATCTATGTCAAGGTTTATCTTCAAGACTTGAATTCATTATTCCTTATGTCAAGGTCTACAACTTAAATACCTGAATCTTCAATGATCTGCAACTTAAATCAATCTTTGTTTGATGAAAGCTTTATGCTTTATTCTTAGACTTAGAAGATGAAATTCTTCTCAACTCATTGTAGGAAGCTTCTCACTCTTATGATGACCAATATTTGATGCAACTTTGTCTTAGGTCGCACCTAAGAACTCCAATGATGTCAAGGTGATGTTGCATTTCCATGAAGCTTCAATAAAAAACAAGTTGATTTGATTATACCAAATCCTTTCAACTTCCTTTTGGGTTAATAGAAATCAGTTTCAAGGAATAAAAATTTTCTAACATCAAGGGTTGGATATTTTCCTAAATGATCAACTATCTTAAAGTTGATTCACACTCCAATAGTTGAGTCATTGTCTTCACTGGTTATAACCGTGAAAAGACTTTATAGATGAGTCATAGTCTTCACTAGTTATTATGCACCCATGGAAAAACTCTATAGTTGAGTCCTAATCTTCCCTAGTTGTTTCCACAACTTTGGAGAGACTCTAGCTGCTACTTACTTTGACCTTACAATAGAGTCCAGGTCTATCTCCCTTTAAAGTAGATAGACTCTAAATCAATTTTATCAAACTGGAAAAAATCAATTTTATATGCAGCTAAATAATTTCAACCTATGCAAGAAACTACTCGTAGTAGCTCTAATACCAGTGATGGATTTTCAAGCCCTAATATTAATATGAAACTCATGATAAATTCCACATGATCAAATATTAGATAGCCACAAATTAGTAAGATCAAGATAATGATGCAAGTAGGCTAATATGAGCAAACTAATATGTAAATCATGACTTATAATATATCAACTAACATTCATTAATATGTAAAAATATTAATGTAAATAGCTTGAATCATACATGTATAAAGCATGTAACACAACTTATAATTTAATTGCTCAAATGTATGTAAATTTTATTACTCCTCTTTCTCTTTCAAATATAACACTTGAATCTTCTTCTCTATATCTCTGTATGTGTATGTATCTCTCTCACTTTGAGTTCTCCATGGAGTAATATATAGCCATTGTAGAATGACTCTTTGTCTACTTGACTATTCCTTTCCTTCTGTCAAGTCTCATGACTCTTGGCTTTCCTTCTTGACACTTGCATACACGACTTTATCTTGTATGCACACCTAGACATGACTCTTCACTTCACACACTCTAATCTAAGACACTTGTGCACACTTACATATAAGACACTTGTGCACATATACTCACATTACACTTCCACACTTACTAACATGACACTTGTGCATTTCTTGCACATTCACACTTCAATAACACTTGTGCATTTCTTGCACATTCACACTTACATAACACTTGTGCATTTCCTGCACATTATTATATTACATAAAATATTACTCACACTCTAAACTAAGACACAACCCTAATCTAATATTTACAATATGTACCATGAAGGTACCATGGGGGTACATTAGCATGTACCAAATAATGTAATATACTCCAACAACAAGATTGTATAATTCCAAAGAATAATTTCCTTCATCACATAAAAACTTTGTTAATAGTTTTTATTTTAAATGAAAAATACTAAATCAGTAAAGCATTGTTGCTTTTTCAAATACTTATAATAAACTAGTGTTTATTAGCATTTAAGAATATGTAAATCAATGTACATTAAATTATTATTACCTTTATTAAATTATTATTACCTGTGTATGCACTTGGAAAATATAATTTCAAGCTATCATTTGTATTGTACAAGCACTTGCATAACTTTAATGCATATGCACAACTTTACTACCTATGACAAACATAATTATTGCATGGCCTCTTGTTATGTGTCTCTAATAAATTTGACTTATAATTTGCAAGAAACCTCGAGTTTTAGTAATTAGTCAATATTTATAAATGAGAACATGAAACCCACCTCTTTATGTCGTTGAGTATATTTAAATTGGAATGGTGTAAATAAGATTGATAATCCCATCCCATCCAAAACACTTGAATATATGCATAAACCAACAATCCTAGTTTAGAGTATAAGAATTCAAAGGGATTACATGATTGCAAGTAAATATTATATTGCATAAGTGGAATGCCTTATGACTCTAATAGTATACCCACACCTCATTTTTCCATAAGATAGGATGGATTATGAAGGGCATTTTGGCCTTCACTATTTTTCTCAAGAGTTAAGGGGCACCTCTCCATGATAAGTTAACTATAATAAAATCCATTTAATACGAATATGGGAGGCATGTGGTATACATAGACCTTGACACCATGAATATGGAAGGTTATCTAAACATGTTAAATGCCATTCATAAGAATAAGATGATAAAATTAAATTATTTATTAGTTAAACTGAATATTAATAAATAATGAATTTTAATTAATTGGATCCTTGTCACATTGTCCACTCAACTATTGGTGGTATTCAGCGTTTCCATCAAACTCATTGTTATTTAAGCCTTTAGAAGTATTTTTTCCTTATTAGAAATTATCAAGGAGATTAAAGAGTTTATGAGGACCTTTATTTTTAAAATAAAATTTAAACCTTAGAAAATAAGTTTAATAATTTAAATTTATATATTTTAAAGAATGTCAGACATGACTTGATATCATGTTATCTCCTTGTCAGCTTCAAGCATGAATTAAGTGATAAATATATATCTTAATCATATTGGAAATGGTGAGACACCTTTGTGATGCTCCACATAAAATGTAATATGTTATGAAATGATCCAAAAACCTTATTTTGTAGTGGTGAAATTTGGATTCATGTGTAGTGTTGTGTGAAGTGTGAATGGATTAGGATTGTCATTTTGTTTTTTGACATCTTAGTTTGTATGAAATAAAGTTCAAAAGTTCCCTAATGTTCAAAACATTACATAAGGACTCTATGCTTTTATTTTTAATTTTTCATGTTTCTTTTACTTCATAAAAATTATCCTTGAAAGTATTTTATTAAGATTGCCAACAAGCACCTACATCCAACAGGGCTAGTTGGTTAAAGAATTAGCCTAGGAAAAAACAGTTCACAAAATCCAACATTTAAATTAAGATTATTAGCATATTGTCTCCTATATTGAATGCATAGGAATCTGCCATTTATTCTTGAACTAATCTATTAAAAAGTAATAAGTTCAATCTTTTTATAAATAAAATAAAATTTACCAAAAATCAATTACATCTTCTATTGATATACAATTAAATGCATTCGAATTGTTGAAGAATTTCATAAATCCACTATAAGGATAACCTCGTAAAGCACATTAATGCTTTGCCTACAAGATTCGATCAAGGGATTTTATATTGAGTCTATGACAATATTGCACTTTGGGTCTAAATGCACTAAATGTCCCATGCATGTCATTGTGATCAAGCAAGGGTTGCTCAAGCCTTCAAGAATGATGACACCATAATGCTTTAAGCTTAAAGCCCTTAGTACCCACTTGGAGTTATCCTGAGAAAGGTGAATGTCAACTCTATTTGTAGCATCAAACTTACTCTTAACATCAACCTAACCTATGACATCATAACCACTAAAGCACCAACCTTGCCTTCGTGCCAATTTTAGTGGTGCATGTACATATGACCAAAACCATATGTCATTGCCAAATGTTAGAATGTATATGTGACACCTCACCAATGTTAGATAGTAGTACACGACCACATCTATCCAGTATTGCCACTTGACGTCTAATGGATTGATGCCCATTGCAAGGGAAGCAAAATTGATGGTTTTATAACTATCATTTAAATAACTTCTTGATCAATTGGAGTGCTAATTTTTTTAATCTCTTAACAACTTTATAATTGTTGTGCATGTGTATATAGCTTAGGACTTGGTGTACTCTTACTTCTTTGTTATCTTGAACTCCATGTTCTATCCTTTATTAGGGGTGTTTTTGCTAAGTATTTCTTTCCATATTTCTTATTGTACAGACTTAGGGTAGTATTTCTTTCCATAGTTCTTATTGTACAGACTTAAGTTACCCTTATAGTGTCTAAGCTTTTGTTCTACTACTTTCACTACATGGAAATAGAGTGCCCTATACCATGTTGCACCATGCACCTCATGTACAAATCATGTTTACTATTATCGTAAATAAAGTTGCATTCTTGTCAAAAAGATTATGTTGTTTCTTTTTTGCTACACAAATCTAAAGCGTAACTTATATGGTGTCACAAGTTGGTTAGGGTTTTGTCCTCTAAGCCACCACTTCTTGGGCTTCATGATGTAGATGAAGTATCATAATAGTTTCACATCCATTTTATTTGTCTCATCTTGTTTTATTTTCTTTGCAATGGTTCTTACCAAGGACAAAGCATCCAATAGGCAATATTGCTAGAAGTATGCTCATGCACATCTTCAATAACAAAAGAAAAGGCATCATACCATGTTCAATGTTCGAGTACCCCTAAAAAATCCCCATTCTCCAAGGGACCACACCTTTTGGGCAATTTGGGATCTCATATTTAACATGGGCGCTTCATCCACTCTTGACAACCTTGCACATTTTCATTTCCTCAATGTGTAAACTAACATTGACATTCTAGTCTTCTCAAGTCAAATAAATGTCAAAGAGTTTGACTCCTAGCTTCAGTAGCTACAGACATTCTTTTTTGCAAACTTCTTTTACAGTAGTACATTGACAAGTTCAGTGAACTTCATACTTAGCTTCTTATCGGTAGGAACGAAAAGCATTATATACTGAAGTACATAAGTAACTTTATAAACATCTATTTGAAAATGGATTTCCTTATAGTGGACTTCATGGTGCAAACATTTCACTTCAAATAAAAGCTGAAAAAAAAGTCTAAGTAAGGTGTAAAGATTCAACATTGATGCCATAGAAGACACAATTGGCACCAAAGCCCAAATAACTTGTTATTTGATCCTAGAATTCCTCCAACAACGCAAAACAAAGACAAAGAAAAGATGGACAATAATTGGTGCAGCCATCTTCAGAGTCACACTCACACAGTTAGAGTAAGTGTAGGGTCCAAAATTCTTAGGTGGTACAATTATAGATCAATGATTACATCTTCACGTTAGAAGATATAGAGGTTAAACCACATGCGTTGGCATTAAAATTCAACAAGCTAGTAATGCCTCAACCTCTAAAAAAACATTTTAAGAGTGGGAGTACATATTCCACACTCCTTGTTGGGTAAAATGCAAGGCTCTCCATATCATCATTAAGATCGAGAATTATAATCGCTCGAGACACACATATCATCATTAAGATCGAGACACACATATCATCATTAAGATCGAGACACAATCAAGCGACTTTGCTTCCAGATAACAATGTAGTCATGTCTCTACTGACAAGGTTAGCTTCATATGAAAAAAAAATAGTGTTAGGAATGTTAATATTTAGTTGTCCATAGTTACAAAGGCTGCACCAAGTCAGTATACAAAGAGTTATTCTAATACATTAGATTAAAAAAAAAAACTTTCGCCATCAATGCCTTGTCCATAGAGTTGGGGATTGTTAATTTTCAACTAAAAATTTCTATTTTTAATAGTTGTTACTCCTTAGATATATTTTTTTTTAAAGAACTCTGTTTCATAATTCATACAAAACATAAGGTTCTCTTGTACAGATTTTAAAAAAAAAAAAAAAACATCTCCTAACTACCGACTTTCGGCTTAAGCAAACCCCTTGACAATCCAAAACTTGTGTTCCAGGATGTTTCGTCTATTTCCCACCGTATTCTTGGTAAGCATGGGGAGTAATATTTCCATTTTAGTAAGTAAATTGAATCGTGTTCCCTTGAAAAGCTATCAACCACATTATTAAACTCAGTTTGTTATGGAAATTACTTCAAACATTCAATCTAGCCTACTAGACTTTATTATTCCATTCCTGGTCTTCATATTCTCTTATATAAATGCCTTTTGTTTACAACACTTTCCGACACCGATATCTATGCTCAAAAGTTATTTTTTCTTCCTCACCAGAGCGATGATAACACCCCTGCTCTACCCTTCATAGGCGACATTGCCTTAAAATACATAAGATGGTGACTTGTTTATAGGTATATACCAAATAATTGATGGCTTGAATTTGTAAGTATTCTATTAGGCCCCTCCCAAAAACAAAAAGAAAAGATCAGTGATCAGTCTTTGTGAGGGCAGAAGCAAAGGCTAACCTTACACTCGACACAATCATATTCAGCATTGGCTATTGGAGTTGAAATATAGGTACAATGTTCTTATCACAGCAATACTTTTCCTTTCCTTCTTGGCCTTCTAGACAATGAAGCATTTTAAATACATATTTGCATTTGGTATTCCTAGCTCTCAGCAGCTCTGAAGAGCGTCAGGAGGGATAGAAAAAGATTGATGATGTCCAAGTAGAGCACAACGGAAGCCCATATGTATTCGTCATAGGTATAACGCTTTATCAAGTTATCTGTGTCATAGACAACGTAACCACAGAATATTAGGGATGCAAGTGCACCGTATATCATCACTGAAATCCTTCCCAACGGGAACAATGCCTGCAAAATGCATTACAATTTAACATTAGGAACCCACAAGTCAAGTCAATTCAAAAAACAAATAACAATAGAATAGAACCAGGTATTACAGTGGAACGAAATTCTATCGTAGAAATATTTTATTAAGAACAAAAGCTTATAGATAAAAGAGGTTCATTGTAAATAAGAGGACCAACCACCCAAAGCATCACAATGATCCAGTTAGAAATTAAGAGGACCAACTACCCATACACATGTCGTGACTCAAACTTAATAGGGATGAAGAATCCCAGATATAAGGGACCATGGACTTGCACCTCTAAACCTACTATCTCATTAACAATAGATAAGATAAAGGACATACCTGAATGAAAGCAAACACAATGAGTACCATGACTGCTGCAAACAACATAGGCCCCAAGAAACTGAAGTCGTGTCCTCTTCTTGCAGCCCAGAATGTATATGCAGTAAGACTGACAACCACCACTGCAGTGAGTATTGCTGATTCCAAAATTACCTTTCCTGTCAATACAGTAAGTAGCGTAAGTTAGGTTGACCAATGAGATTTAGATATACCGAATGCATAATCAAAATAGTGTCGAATTTACAGTGCTACATTTTGCCTACAAAAAGAAAATTTCAGTTGTGCAAATAACCAAACAAATTTGGTGACTGTCTTCCCACGAAGAAAAAGGGCCACTCTGTTTTTCCACTCCCCCTCCGTGTTTGCAAAACAGGGTATTTATATAACTACTTGTGACCAGTACCACCCTCGCCAAGAATGCTACTACCTCTGATTGTACACCGCAATCATAATCCATCGAATATTTTTTAAATATTAAAAGCTTGAAATTAAAATGAGTTTAAATTATTCTAGAACGAATTCTATAGATCCTTTCTTCCTAATGTATAGACATGACTGCTGGACCCAGAAGCTCTTGTTTTTTTTAGTCAAGCAGCCCCATAAAATCTTTGTACTAAAAAAAGGCAAAATTTGTAATTTTGATCTAGAGACTTGGATTCTGGGGATGGAGATCTTGATTTGCACCAAAGTGAAGAGTCATGTTTGCAAAAAAATTCTCGTATTTGTTATGGTTATAAAGGATTGCAACAATTCTACTGTATTATAATGATATTATAACTTAACTTGGTTTTCCTCCAGTCTAAGGTTGAACTAATGCAATTTGATTCTCAACTCTACTCTTTATTACCAGGTGTTGTCGATATAAATCGCAAAGCATCCCGGGCTATTCCTCTGAAAAAGGGCTTCTGACTCTTGGGTACCTTTCCCCAACATTGCCAGTCACAAAAACACTGTTTTCTTTGATTTTTAGGTCCACTTCTTTCAGATTCAGTCATTTTGATAAGCAGGCTCTTCAAGGGCTCCTCAATTTTTTTAAAAAGTTGGTAAATAAAAGCTATTATTAGGCTTTCAGTCTAATCAGCACCCTAAATAAGATTATGATAAGTTCCATTTTATGAATCCATCTAAGCTTTAGGCATATTCGTAAATTTCACCTTGCCAAAGCATGGTAAATTCAGCAAATCTTCTGTTTGGAGTTGCATACGCGACATTCGCAGGCCCACTTTACAATATCACAAGCCCTTCTAAAGAACCACGTTAAATATATATGTTAAAAAATAATAAAAACTCTTTCAATCTTTACTCCAGAACGCTTACCTCCTCCTGGCAGAACTAGCCATGTTTAATAATAAATGAAAGGAACAAGACAGGACCCTATCTAGTTTTTCAGTCGTGTTCAATATTTCACGATAAGAACCCTTGCAACATTGTGGCTGAACCCTAAAATCCCCAGCCCTCTTTCCTCTAATTACATAATTAACTTCAGAGATAGATGCCCCCAAACAAGCAAGTAAAACTCACCGCTGGTGAAAGCGCAAGTCAAGCCGACGACGAAGCTGATGGTGACCGTAAACAAAAACAGCAACATCAAATTGACAGGATGCTTCTGCTGGTAGTAATACAGCGGACACAATACTGCAGAGCCCAGAATAAATTTGCAATTAAAGGTCAATTCCCTAACCAAGTGAAATAAAAATAAATTAAACAAAATCAATTTAGGGTATGTAACATACGGATAAACGGTAGAATTATGAGGGCAATGTAAAGGCCCAGTCCAGCCGGCGATGAGACGAAGAAGAGCGCCACGGGATGAACGAAGACGACGACGCTTCCAACGGCAATGGTGAGAAGCATCTGCAAGGTGAGGATGCTATATATTTTCCGAATGAAGGCCCAACGCAATGCGTTCTCCTCGGGAAGAATGCCAGGGTAGAGGGGCTCGCTCGTCCCTCCCTCCAAGTCCACAAAAGGGCTCTTGCCTGCCGACGCCATGCCAAATAATGCCTAATGCTCTTCGCGACCCAAGATCGATTCCCAATCAGTCGTCCTCTTTCTGCAACCTGTTGCGCGCTTTTCACAGCCTCTGCCTCTGTTTTTTAACACGTAACCTCACCCCAGCCAAGCCTCTTCGCTTTTATAACATACTGTATGGAAGAACCGCCGAGGATTCGCTCGAATGTTCTGGGAATTGCGTAGAAGGCTGGATTTGTGAAAAACAATATATATAGACAGGTCATAAACAAGTTGTGATGACGTGGATTTGTGTAAAACGCATTTTGTTTTGTCGGATCTCTCGCCTTTGACTTTTAAAAACTTGATAAGTGGAAATTACCAATCTCCTTTACATGTTTTTTTTTTAATATAAAGCATAGATTAAAGAAAATACTATTTATTTCTTCGCTAGTTACTTTACCCAAATATGGTAAGTTTAAATTTGGGGTAAACTGTTTATAAAGGTTGCAGTTTGATCTAAATCTTCAATGGTCTCCAGATCGATGATAACAAAGTAGGATTCGGATAGACAGGTATATTTTACCAATTATTAAAAATAATGTGGTTGTGACCAACTCTTATACAACCCAAAAATATATATATATATAACTTATTTTGTTTGGTTGGTAATATATATAAAAGAGTTGATTAACAATATTTTTAATAATTGTCAACTACCAAATTTAAAATGCTTGTTAACAAACTTCTATTTTTTGAAGAGTCTTATTTTTTAACTTTATTTAACAAACTAAAAATTTAAAAAAATAAAATAAATATAACCATGGTTCTAATATTTTTAATTTTTTTTATTCAACAAACTATAAATTATAATAATTTAAAATAAATAAATAAATAAATATAGCGGTGGTTGTAGTCTCATCTTCTTATTTGTACGGCTCTTCTTGTGACAACACGATTTCCTCATTAAGTTTGTCGTATTTTTTTTATTTTTTATTTTCTTTTCTGAAGCCGTGTCACTCTAATTGTTTCATAGAAGACAAGCAATTCACGCCTGCTCCAATGGTGTTTGTTTTTTTAATTGTTTTTTAATTGAGAATGCTGCATATGCTGTTTGGCCTGTATACATACGCCAAAATTGCTTCCATCACTAATTGAGCAATTGGCTTAAAATTTTGAAGAAAGAATTTGTCAAAGTTTAGAAGGAGATTCATTCAGAAATTTTACTTCATTTGAGTAAAATGTCAAACTTTTCATTAAGTTATTTAGCCAGCGTTTCGCTTGAACGTTACAAGTGGTTTTCTTTTTTTTTTTTAGCAAGCTTTTCATATTAAAAATTTGTGTTTTTATAGGTTGAATCTAAAGTGATTTGTTGAGAAAATGAATTTGGTTTTAATTTTAAAATTGATTATTTTTTTTATTATTTGTATTTGATTTTTTTAAGTATTTTATGAATGGTAATTTTGATATAAATTTTAGAAATTTGGATTTTTCTATAAAGGTGATGATTTTAATTATATTTGAACACTATCAAAACTTGAATATGATTTTATATGTCTTTGTTAATGTATTTAAGGTAGATTTTGACTGATTTTGCTAAAGATCAAATTGACAAGTAATTCATTTAAATTTAATAAGCAACTCACTCCAAAATAGCAAAATCTCACTAACGTGAAATTTGATGAACAATTCACTCTAAATTTGAGAAGTGATTCATTAGGAAAAACAAGTTTCTTCTTACCTCCTTCATGAGAAGGTGATTCACTCTAATTTCAAAGATGATTTGTTTGAAGGGATCTGCTTGGATCCCTTCTTGCAATATTTTTTTTCTAAGTTTATACTCAACGAGTGAATCACTTGAAATTAGCAAGCAAATTGCTTGCATTTTTTTTTAGCAAAGCACTTCTTATGCAAAGCCTTTAAAATCACTTTTCCTAGTGAAACGCCCCTAAATTGCAAGAAGATCTCTCTAATTTTGTGAAAGAATCATTCCATAGGTAAAAAATTTAAACCTTTTGATCCCAAAACTCTATTCGTGCAGGTATGTATGCACAAGCTTATGAATACACAATTAAAGGCTCAAAAAATAGGAAATACCATAAAATGACATAAATCATTGCATACCATCAAAGAAACATGAAAGGAAAAAGAAAGGAATAAATTGTCGTATGAGTGCATCAAGAAGATGAGTTTGAAAATATTTTGACATTTAATCATGCCTTGTCCTAAGGTAAAATCCCCATAGCCAATTTAGTTAGTCAAGGTTTCATACCACCACAAACTAATTACTTGAGCCAACAAATGAGTTGTTCATCCTCTCTAGCTAATCAAACTTGGTCCAATCTAACTCCAACCTTGATTCATACTAATCCTCTTTATGGGATATCAGTTGATGTGAATAACCTTACAAATAATCCACTCTTTGCAAACCAATTCTAAGCTAGTAACCCATTGACGACCTCTAGCACAGAAAATGCCCTCTTATAAGTGCTTCTTCGACTCAAAGTCCACTTAGATCTAGTTTGTCAAATACATCCATCCCTCTAGGACCATCTTTAGCTCCCAACATAGGGTCATAGGGGTTAAATTTGAACCTTGCATAAAATACTCAAGCAATGGCTAGACAAATGGGATTGCAAGTATCCAAGGAAACACCCAAGGATTAAAATTGCCTCCAACTAGTCAAACATAGTAGAATATGCAAGGTCCACCTCCCCAAATTTAGCAAATCTCACAAATAGGTCTAAATTTATTGGCGATATTACATTATTTGGTACCTTGAGTACCATTGTAAATATTTAGATTAGGGAGTGTGTTTATTATTTAGTATGTATCAAGTTGTAAAGAGTGTTTATGTGTCATGTAATCAAGTGTGAGTTATGAGTGAAACATATCATAGTGAAGAGTTGTGTGAGGTGTCATGTGTGAAGTAGAGAGTTATGTAATCATGAGAGACTTTGTCGTAATGTGAGATGAGAGCAAAGGTCAAGATTCATGTATATGAAGAGTCTCGTGTAATTATATTGAAGATAAAGCTTTGTATTATGTATCAAACTAGAAATGCATTTATGCATGCTATTGTAGATTTTATCAATAAAATTTTAATATTTTTATATTTGCATTATTGTGAGAAAAATTTGTGTGATCATGTGGAATTTATTGTGTAAGTAGAGTGATGATTTGCTAACCTTGGTATTAGAGCTATGGTGGAGAGATTGCTAATTGTAGGAGGAAGAAGATAGTGTGGAGATTGAAGAATATTGGAGGAAAGATAATATTACAAAAATTGGAGAACAATGAAGAAAACACGGTAGTGGATTGGAGAAAAATTGAAGATAGAGGAAGCAAAACATTGATGACATATTGGAGACTGAAAAAAAAATTAAAAGAGAACGTTTGAAGGAGATATTGTTGGAGGAAAAATTGTACAAAATTAGAGGAATTAATGAGTTGTAAGGATGGAAAAAAAATTTAAACATTGTTACAGCGGAAAATTAAGCTAACATTACAATGGAATTAACCAAAGTAGAAGATACCAAGAAATTAATCGGAGCACAGGAAAAATTTAGGAATAAATGCATATTTAAAATATTTGATTGGTGGAAACATTTTTAAGTAATTATAATTTGTATACAAAGCATTTTAATTTACATAAGTTAAACAAACAACAACATTACAAAGCATTAAAATTTTTAAAACAGAAATCCAATTTGCAATCTGTTGTACACTAGAAATATTTATTCTAGAGGCTATAGTATATCGATTTCCATTTTCGTAATTCGAAATCCAATTTGCAAGCTAGAATATATTGATTTTTTAATTTTTAGATGTTGAAAATGTAACATGAGCGCATGGCTTTTAAATTATTAATCTATATTAACATTGTTTTGATTTGGAGGAAGTTGTGTTAGATTTTTAAATTATTAATCTGCATTTACATTGTTTTCACTTGGAAGAGTAACAGGAGCAGTAGCCTTTTAAATCGAGGAAACTGTGTTGGAGAATGTTTATATTTGGTGTCTTGATTGGAGCATGTTCACATTACACAAAGAAAAATAAAGTGAAGAAAAAGATCAATTTAGAGGAAGTTGTGAAATTAATTCAAGAGTTATAACGAAAACTTAAAGGGAGGAAGAAATACTTGGAGGAAATTGTGGGAGTTAAAAGGGGAGCTTATTTACTGAAGAAAATTAAAAGGGAGTTTAAGGAGAAAAAATAATTGAAGAAAATTTGATTTTGGGAGTTATAAGGAATTAATGATTGAAAAATAAAAAATTGAAAGTGAATGACTAAATGAAAAATTGAGTTGGTGATTTGAAGAAATTTGGAGAAAATTGAATTATTGATTAAAAGGGAGTTATAAGAAGATTTGATTTTTGGAAATAATACATTTCTTGATATTTGAAGAATTAAAATTTAAAATTGAGTGAAAAATCTATATAAAGGAAATTATTGCAACATGGCAATTAAAAAAAAAGATGGTCAAAAATCTTTTACAACTCTTCTCTTAAGGAACTCCTAAAGATAAAATATGTATCAAACAAATTGATGGGATATTTACAATCCATTCATGAAGAAGCTAAAAATGAAGATTTTTTAATACTTCAACAATGCATGCAAGGTGTTCTCAATGATGCTAATGATTGTTATGAAAATTTCATTACAATACCTGTTAGTCTATGGAAAACAACATACAAAGGAATAATCACTCTAAATATTCTTAAAATAAAAAATCAAGAAGAATTGAAGAATAAGCCTAAGATGAAAGATGTTTACTATGACATAAATTATTTAAGGTCTATTATAGCTAATGCATGTTGTGATACCATAGATCTAAGTTCAATGATGACTAATGCATGTTGTGACACTAGTGATCTCCATCAAAAGAAAAATGAGAATTATTAAGTTGTGAATTTGTGATTTGGGACCCATGACAAATACAAAAGAACTTGTTCCTATAACATATTTTGCATGTGACACAAGGGATTTGAATATTGTTCATGAAGATAAAGAGTTAGCACAAAGTATATGTGACAATAGATGTTGTAATGATATTGATAATGATAACAAAGTGATTGACATAGAGTTTTTGATAGGATACAATTTTGAAAAAATTTGGTAAGATAATAATGTAAAGCAAAATAATGAAGATCTCAAACAATTAGATAACAAATGTGGACATTATGGCAGGCATGGACACAAGATAGAAAGATGTTGGAATCTTCATTGTTGTGAAATTTGTGGAGGTAAAAATCACTCTAAAAAATATTGTTGATACAAAGGAAATATGAATTTTGGATGGATAAGCAAGATAACAAGAAAAATACTAAATGAATTTCTTCATAAATGTATTTTAAATTCCAAATTTAGCCAGAGAAAAGGTATAAAATTAGTATCAACAATAGTACCAAGAGTGAGAGCCGAAGAACAAATATAAGAGTTAGATATTGAAGGCAAAAAGCCTTCACACCAAATAATGTAGTATGGGGGGTGTTGGTGGTATTCTATTATTTGATAACTTGTGTTACAATGTGCAGATGTTGCATGAGTTTTCTGTTTGATGATGGAATCTTCTAGAAAGTTCACGAAAACCCCTTTTTGGAGACTATGTATTTTGGTCAAATTAAAGATGTTGGTACACATCAACATTAATGTCTAGTAAAACTTGGAAGATTCCAAAAGACTGTAAAACCTAGAAGATTATAAAATTCTATAAGACCTAGAAGATTCCAAAAGATTATTTGGGAGGGAAAATTAGAAAAGCCTCTCATTTTGTGGTTATAAAAAGACATTTTGCATGTAACATTGGACAGGGAGTTCCTTTGAATAAATGAATGTTTTTCTCTATAAATATCTGGTTCTCCTTTTATCTGTTGTTCATCTGCTATTTATGTTTTTTGCTTGCAATTTTTGTTCTTTGTCTATTTTAGCATATGCTTTATGTTTTTCTTTTCATGGTATCAAAGCACTATAGTAGAAGAGAGGCAGTTGTATATGCTTTGGCAGTGAATTGTGCTCTCCCTCTCTACAACATTGGTTGTTGTATCTTTATTTTGGAGTGCTCCTAAGGGCTAGTGCATTGTTTCATAGTTTGAGTGGAAGAAGAGAACGATTTGTAGAAAATGAACAACAAACTAGAGATTGAGAAGTTCAACGGATTGAAATTCACATTATGGAAGATCAAAATGAAGGATTTGTTGGTGGAAAGGGACTTGTGGGTTACAGTCATTGGAAAGCCCACTAGGATGGCACAAGAGGAGTTTAATAAGTTGGATAGAAAAGTAATGGCCCTTATTAGACTGAGTTTAATAGACTTTGTGATTCTAAATATGACAAAAGCATAGTTTGATCAATATATGTGATTTTTTTTGGAGAGCATCTACATTTCTAATAGTGAACACGTTAATGTTGGATAAGAAGCTATCAAATCTCAAGATGAAGGAGAATAGTAAGCTCTCAGACCACTTGAATGATTTTAATATGCTAATGAAGCAACTAAACTCCTTTGGTGATAAATGGAGTGATGAACATCAAAGTTTGGTACTATTAATCAGCATGTCAGACTCATGGGAGAATCTTATTAATTCCATAAGTGCTACTTCTAACAAGTTGCATATGGAGTTAGTGGTTAGCCAATTGTTGAACGAGGAGACAAGAAGGCTATGTGTTGGTGAAGAATTTGCTCTAGAGATCTATTTAGCATGTGGACACTCAAAAATAAAGAGGAAAAGGTAGATCCAGTGGGACAAGCAAGTCTAGAGGCAGAGGCAAATCATCCAACATAGGAAAGACAAATTTTAACAATGTGGAATGCTACTACTATCACAAAGAGGGGTATATAAAGTTTCATTGTCTCTTTTTTAAGAAGAAGAATGAAAGGTAATAGAAGAAGAGACAACTGATAAAGTTGTAGATGAAAACTCTTCCATGTGTCTTACTTCATCCTTTTTTTCAATTGAAGGGTGTCCTAAAGACTAGATTATAGATTCACGAGATTCTTTCCATATGACACCACACCGTGAGTGGTTTGTTACATATAAAGAGGTAAATGGTGTAAAATTTTATATGGGTGATAATGCCTTTTGTGTGTATAAGGAGAAGGTACAATTCCTATGAAGGATTTAGGTGGAAAAGTTAAGTATTTATAAAAATTTAGATATATCCCTTAGTTGAGAAGAAATATTCTCTCAGTTGGATAATTGATTGAAAAAGGAGTAACAATTACCTTCTTAGATGAAGGATGCAAGCTCACTAGAGGTGCACTGGTGCTTGCAAAAGAAAAGAAGAAAGACACTTTGTTTAAATTGGATTCTAGGCCTTGTGAGAAAATCCATTGCAATATTTTCTCTATAAAATAAGCTAATGCGGTTGATAAAAATGATGAAGCAGATATTGAAGATTGCCTTCTTTGGTACAAAAGACTTGGTCATCTAGGAGAAATAATATTGAAGTAGTTGATCAGTAAACGCATGGTGCATGGCCTCAAAAATATCAACTCCAACATTCTCAACTTTTTTTAATCATGTGTGATGGGCAAACAAAAAAATGTAACTTTATTTTCTAAATTTGTTTTAGATATTGTTCATACAAACATTTGTGACCCAATGTATACTCCATCTATTGGTGGTGCATTGTATTTTACCACTTATATTGATGATCACACCATAAAAAAAAGAGTGACATCTTCGATCATTTTAAAAGGTTTATTGTTAATGTAGAAAGACAGATAGGCAAACAACTTAAGATATTGCGTAGTGACTATGGAGGAGAATATTGTTCTAAATTTGAAGAGTTTTGTAGACAGAAAGGTATCTCTAGACAAAAGACTACACATTATTCTCCTCAGTAAATTAAAGTAGCAAAGAAAATGAATAGAACATTGCTGGAGAAGATGAGAAGCACGTTGTCAGATGCAAAACTCTGTAAAGGGTTTTAGGCTGAAGAAATTTCAACTACCAACTATTTGGTTAAATTATCACTATGCATTGCTTTGAATTATAAGACACCAGAAGAGGCCTAAAGTGGGAGAAAACCATCAATCTCTCACTTGAGGGTTTTTGGTTGTGAGGTCTTTATGCACATTCCTATTGAAAAGAGAAAAAAATAAGATGAAAACTTCAAGAAATGCATTCTTGTTGGTTATGGAGAAGTTGTTGAAACAAAAGGATATAAATTATGGATTATAGATGAACATAGAAATGTTTTCAGCAAAGATGTGATTTTCAAAAAATTAATACAACTAGAGATATTCAACAACAAGAATTACAACAACAATTGAAAGATAAGGTTAGTGTGAATTAATACACTATGATAGGTTAGCCTTCAAGTGAAGCACATGCTTAGTCCTATTAGCCTCAAGATATAATATCCTTTGACACTTCAGATAATGTTTTTAACCTACAAAGACCTATTGAAGATCTACCTTTTTATGTACCTGAAGAGATGCATCAAAAGGATCAACAAATTATGCAACCTGATTCTCCACCTTGTAGAGAAGAGGTCCAATAATCAGTGGAGTATCCTAGAAGAAATAGAAAATAGAAACATCTACCCAACAATATTTAAGATTATTTTTGTGGATTTACAACTGCTTGTGATGATCCTCTCACATTTGAAGATGCCATGAATAGTCCAAAGAAAGAGCATTGGAAGAAGGTCATGCAGGAATAAATAGATTCAATGAAGAAAAACCATGCATGGGATTTAGTTCAACAACCTATTGGAAGAAATATAGTAGGTAGCAAATGGGTGTTCAAAAATAATTTGAGGCCTAATGGGTCTGTGGAAAGATACAAGGCCAAGTTGGTTGTAAAAGGCTTCTCTTGGATCCTTGGTATAGATTTTCATCAAAATTATGCTCCCATTGTGAAATTATCTTCTATTAGACTTCTACTTGCACATGTTGCAGCTTTTTATTTAGAAGTTGAACAAATGGATGTAAAAACAATATTTCTGCATGGAGATTTGAAGGAGGAAATATGCATGTCGCAACCTAAAGGTTTTGAAGCAAGAGGTGTAGGTGTTGTTTGCAGGTTGAAGAAATACCTCTATGAATTGAAGCAATCTCCTAGAGAATGGTACCAAAATTTTGATAGTTGTGTGTTGCAGAATGAATTTTCTCGTAACCTTGCAAACCCATGTGTGTATTACAAAATAAAAAGTAAAAGCTTCATAATTTTGGTTTTGTATGTGGATGACATTGTCATGATTGGAAATAATAAACAAATATTTTCAAAAAATAAGGATTTGTTGTCAAAGAACTTTGATATGAAGGACTTGGATCAGGCACACCATTGCTTGGGCATTGATATTATCAATGATCACAAGAGCAGATAATTATGGCTTTCCCAAAAGGATTACATTAACTAAAATTTGAAGGAATTTGAAATGTAGGATAGTAAACCTACCAAATATCCTATGCAACTTGGAGTTAAATTATCTGCAAAAATATGTCTAGCTACAACTGAAGAAAATGAGAGGATGAAGAAAATTCCATATGCAGAGTTTGTGGGCTTGTTGATGTATGTAAAGGTATGTACCAAGCCTTATATTGCTCATGTTGTTGGTATGGTCAGTAGATATATGTCCAATATTGGAAAGGAACATTGGACTATTGTAAAAAGAATTTTCAAATATTTATAGGATACGAAAGATCATATTTTGTGTTATCAGCTCAAGAAAAATAAAGAGTTTTATTTGTAAGGACATGTAGACACAGATTGGACAGGTGACTTGGACAACCATAAGTCAACAAGAGGATATGTCTTCACTTTGTATGATGGTGCAATGAGTTAGAGGAGTAAAAAGTAAATTGTTGTAGCTTTGCCAAGTGTTGAAGTAGAATATATTACTACCACTAATGTTGTAAGCTATTTGGTTGATGAGGTTGTGCAAAGGTCTACATTTGCACCAAGAATATATTGGAATAAAATATGACAGCCAAAGTGCAATAGCACTTGCATATTCTTCATCATTCAATGAAAGGACAAAGCTTATTGCAGTGAGATATCATTTTGTGCGTGATATGGTGGAGAGTCAAATGATAAACCTAATCAAATGTAGAATCCAAGAGAATGCAGTAGATGCACTTACTAAGGTTGTCACAACTCAAAAGCATCAATTTTGTAGCAATGAGATTGGGATAAAAGATTGTAGAAAATTCTTGCATCAAGTGGGAGTTTGTTACAATGTGCAAGTGCTCCATAATTTTTATGTTTGATGAGGAAATCTTCTGGAAAGTTCATGAAAACCCCTTTTTGGAGACTTTATGTATTTTCGTCAAATTAAATATGTTGGTACACATCAACATTAATGTCTAGCAAAACCTGGAACATTCCAGAAGACTGTAAAACTTGGAAGATTCCAAGATATTATAAGACTTGGAAGCTTCTAGAGGATTATTTGGAAGGGAAAATTAGAAAATACTCCCATTTTGTGATTATAAAATGATATTTTACATGTAGCATTGGAGAGGGAATTCTTTTAAATAAATTAATGTTTTTCTTTGTAAACATTCGATCTTCCTTTTATCTATTGTTCATTTTTTGTTTATGTTTTTTACTTGTAATTTTTGTTCTATGTCTATTTTAGCATATGCTCTATTTTTCTTTTCACCTTGAGTACCATTGTAAATTTTTAGCTTAGGGAGTGTATTTATTATTTAATATGTGTCAAGTTGTGAAGACTATTAATATATCATGTAATCAAGTGTGAGATATGAGTAAAATGGGTCATGTGAGTAAGTGAAGAGTTGTGTGAAGTAGAGAGTTATGTAATCATATATTAATAACATAAATAATTTTAAAGAGGTTTATTAAAATTTTAACTTATAATTATTATAGTTTTTTCTTTTTCGGTTACATAGGAGAGTTGGTCACAACCACATTATTTTTAGTAACTGACAAGCGCAGGGTTCAAACCACACGGTTTGCTTCCACCAAACCTATTCCACTTCGATATTGTTGACGACGTGAAGGGAACCAACGATCGCTCGAGATTCGTACCGTCATTGTCAGTTTGGCACGCACTTAGAAGATTCAGATCAGACTACTACCTTTGCAAACAGGATGCCCATGAGGTTTGAACCTGGATGTCTTCTTATAATTATTAGAGGACATTTTCTAACTTATAATTATTTGAGTATAGTGGGTAGTTAAAACTCTCTCAGTTATCGAGAGGCCCAGGTTCAAATCTCTCCCCTCACATGTTGCGAATATGTTGTATATAAAAGGTTCCTCATTAAAAAAAAATAATAATAATAATTATAATATTAATATTTTTAAAAATTCCAAATAAATAATCATTTATGTTAATATGTGAGATTAAATAAAATGTATTGAAAATTAAACACTTTTTAATGTTATATTTTTACACGTCCCAATGTCTAAACATAATTATTTGTTATAACATTAAGAGAACTTAAGGTTATCATGTAAAAAAATTAATGGATTTTTAAGATACTTTCAAAGATCACCAACAAAAAGGAAAAGTTAAAAATATTCTAATTAATTATAATATTAAACTCAATAGACTTCATCCTTAACATAGAAAATGACAATGATACGAAATGGCCATATGAACCGATCACATATTTTAAATATTTAATTAAATTTATTAAAAAACTTTTATATTATAAAATTTTAATAAAAAAATTATTATTTTATAATAAAATTAAAAAATTACATATTTTAATTAATTAAAATAATTAAATGAACATCAACCAAAAGGAAAAAGTTAAAAATATTATAATTAATATTAAACTCAATAGACTTCATTCTTAACATAGAACATGACAATGATAGGAAATGGCCATATGAACCGATAACATATTTTAAATATTTAAATAAATTTATTAAAAACATTTATATTATAAAATTTATTATTTTATAATAAAATTTTAAAAATTTATATATTTTAATTAATTGATTAAAATAATTAACTATTATGATATCTTGTAAATGGGTGTATGGTTATGTAGCAAGTAAGGGTGTTCAATAGACACCTTCATTTTTGGGATAACGAAGGTTTAAAGGTCTGAGGATATAAAAGGTGTAAAAAGATAAAGTTGTTTTTCATATTATAAGTTATATGAAAATCAGAATATTTTTAAAAGTTTTTTTTCAGTTTTAAGTTATATGAGAATATTTTTAAGAAGATTTTTTAATTTTATTTTTGGTTTGTTGAAGTAATGTTAAATATAATAGGTTACATTTCTATGTGGAGTTGTTCTATGTGTCAGTCTCTTACCATTTTATGTGTAGTTGGTTGTTCTTTATGTTTGTAGGCTGGTAAGATGGTTGAATTTTTTGTGTTCAAAGTCATGTTTCCCTTTTTGGTTAGGTAACCCTTTTGGGTTTTTTGGTTGTTTGATTCCCTGGCATGTTTGTTTTAGGTTATGGAATCCTCTTAAAATTTTTACCTTTTCAATAAATAAATAAAACAAATGTTAAGAATAGCAGGTAGCACAAGTAAGAGATTTGGTAAATTAATGCGAAGTATAAGGGGTAGCACTAGAAGATACACTTCCATGAAAAAACAATAGGGGCCTCCCTTCCCACGATGAAATGTTAACAATATATTGTGGGATATTTTTTCAAGACAAAAATAATTTTTGTACGTAATATATATCATGTACTTTTTAAAGATTTAAACTTTAAACCTTTATTTAAAATATATATATATATATATATATATATATATATATATATATATATATATATATATATATATTTTTTGGTTTAATTAGTGTATACAACATATATCCATTATCATGTGTTATTAAGTATTATACATACCAAACACTTATAAATATTAATATAGGTTTAAAATTGTGATTGACTATTTAATGGATCCTGGCCCACCGACGTTTATGCCATTCCTGGCCAAATTGGATGACAATCATTAGTCGCTGTTGGGCACCCTCAGGTGGCAATTTCCTTTATCCGAGATATCCGAGGTATGGTGTTGAAGCAGCGTGAGGGGAAGAGCTCCTTTGCTCTAGGTATTCAAGTATTTTTTTTTGCTTCGGTTTTAGTTTTTAAGTTGAACTTTGGTTTTGGAGTGCTGTCTTTCTTTCGGTTCTGTTTCTGGATCCTGGATCCTTAAAGAACAATAAATCTCAATAAAAACATTAAACGATTAAAAAATAATTAAAAAATTAAGAAAATATTAATCATACAAATGATTTTTTTTAAATAAATTATATCATCTAGACACATGGAACTATAGAGTTCTTTTGGTGCCGTTCGGATTTACCCCCACCCATTAAATATATATATACTTTTTAAAAATTTAATTCTATAGATAGATAGGTATTAACGTGGAACAGAATTCCAATCATAGAATATATTACTAGGCTTGCATCATCACGTTAACCCGGTTATAAGATTAAAATGTAATCCACACATATTATATTTATATTAAATTATGATCACACAGTAACATTATAATTTAATTATTATGAATATATTATTTAATAAGATTCAAATTTAATTATTTTCTTAGATAGATAAATATATAGGTATTAACGGAATTCCAATCATGGAATATGCCACTAGACTTGCATCATCACATTAACCGGTTAGAAAGCAAGAGGGCCAACCCCCCCATACACATGCCCAAACTCGATGTTAATAGGGGATAGCCCAAGCATTCCTAAAGTCAACATGTTTGTTCGGCTAGCAGTTCATAGAAGAATTTTATCTCGAGACAACCTTATGAAAAGGGGTTTTCATGGTCCCCCTCAATGTGTTCTTTGTGAAAAGGAGGAGAGCATAGACTGTCTCTTAGAAAATTGCTCAATAGTTTAGATAATTTTGGCAATGGATTCTTAATATGGTCAGTAAATGCATGGTGATGAATGACAAAATTGAAGAATGGTTAAAGCAATGGCAAAGCACTTATACAAGTGAGGCTTTACAAACAATATGAAATATATTAAAAGATACAATACTTTGGACTATTTGGCTAGAAAGGAATAAAATAATATTTAAAGGAAATGAAAGCAGTTTAGAGGTAATGAAAAGGAATATATGTTTAGTCATAGAGGAGTAAACCAACCCTATCAACTCACCCAGTCCCTTATCAAGAAATAGAGAGCCTTGATACATGGAGTCAAGTCATTAAATGGAATTATGATGTTGGGTATAAGAGAAGCAAAAAGAAGGCAAAGACTATAAAGTGGAAACCACCACATGTGGAGTTGGTTAAGTTGAATTTTGATGGAGCATCTAAAGGAAATCCAGGACCAACAAGAGATGGAGGAATAATTAGAAATAATAGAGGAGATATTGTGTCTTCTTACGCTTTCCATAGTGGATTTAAGACAAATAATGAAACTAACGCTTGGGTGGCTTTAGAAGGCTTAAAAATATGCAAACAAATGAAATAGAATAAAGTATGGATGGAAGGTGACTCTCTCATAGTAATAAATGCACTTTTGAGGAAAGCAAAGGCTCCATGGAACATACAAGAGATAATTATGGAAATTCAAGATCTTGCTAAAGAGTTTGAAGAAATTAGGTGTAAACATACATCAAGGGAAGGAAACAAATGTGCAGATAGACTAGCCAATAAAGGGGTTTTGATTGAAAATCATGAAGTTAAATATATTTTCCATGGTTAGAGGAAGTAGTAAGTTTAGTTGAAGGTGACAAGAAAATATTGACTACCTGAATCAAATAATGATTAAGATTTACTTTAATGTTTTCCATTGGTAATATTTTCTTTATTTTATAACATTAATGTGTTTTCATATAAACTATTTATTATAATTTTTGTGGTTGCACTTGTGTTTTAGGAAGGAAACTAGCAATCCAAATTTGGTAAAGCGTACAATGATAGTGCAATGTTTTGGAAATATTACTCTACTAAGATGCAATGCATAGATAGTAGAGGTGAAATTTTGGTATTGTGAAGGTTGCTATAGAAAAATATCAAGAAGGATGCTAAATTATGGAATATTTTTATTCATACAAAAAATTGAAAAGATTCAAAAAAATGAAAATCAAGAATTTAGACATTTTATATAAAATGATGTAGGTTTCTAACTATAGCATCTCAAATTGAGATGAGAAGTGTATCTATTTGTAAACTCTCAAGCTTTAAAGAAGAGAGTTGTAATTTGTCAAGGGTGGGGGACCCGAGTACAACTCCTTATTATCCAGCAAAAAAAAATCTTAAATTATATACAATACTTTAAATACTTATTTAAGTAAATATATAAAACTAAAACAATTAAAAATATTTTTCAAAAAATTTAAACCTATACAAAACATAATAGTTGATAATCATGCACAATTATATTGCGTACTCATCCTTGAGAAATTGGTGTCCATTTGTCATGTTGTTGTGCATAAGGTTATTATTAAAGCAATATTTTAGTCTAATTATGCATGTTTAACAAGTTTTTGGTTCAACGATTGGGACAAATGGTGAATGTAGCCAACACCAAGATTCAAATCTCAGCAACACCAAATAGCTCAACATAACTAAATTGATGTAAAAGAGAAAGGACAACCTTTTCAAAATCTTACCTTAAAAGAAAAATTATACATGTCTATAATCACTACTAAATATTTACAACTTGTTTATTGAATGCTAGATGTTATATATATTTTGGAAATATGAATTATTATATGTTAGGATCATTATAAATTTCATAACATAATGGGTAATTTTTTGCACTAATATGCATTAACAACTTTATTTATATATATATATATATATATAAGCTCCATGAAAAGTATCATAGTGGTATGTTTATAGGTTTTCATTCAAAAGACCCAAGTTCAAACCCTAGTACGAGAGGGTTGAGATGCCTTATAAAAACCCACATTTTAAACCCAAATTTAATCCAATATTCCTCGAAATCAACTTTGAAAGAGGAGACCAAGGTTTGAATCTTGCCAAAGGATACATGCTTAAATAGCCAACTTGTTATAATACCACTTAGTGGTGATGATGCAATACAGGTGGGATCTGTTTCAATTCTATTTTCCAAAAAGAATATATATAATATAATATAATTTACTATAAATTTCTATTATAAATATTATACGCTAACAAGATCATAATATAATTACAATATTTTATCAAAATGCATTAGTTTGATTGATTATATTCCTTAACTTTCAAGGAGGAGACCTAGGTTCAAATATTGCCATATGGTGCATGCATAATTGCCAAACTATTGTAATACCATTATATGATCATGATGTAATATGGGCGGGACCCATTTCAATCCGATGTAACCAATTTAAAAAGACATAATTATAATATTTTCATGAACTATAATGGAATATTATAATTGTTGTCATATTAGAATGTCCTTGCCTATTAGGGCATCAACCCAATGCTATTTGCACCTCTCATAGAGCAACACAATGGGAAGCATTGTGAGAGAAAGTGATGCCTACAAGTAAACCTTTGGGATTTTGTTGAGGTCGACTCCTCGTCAAATTTATTCTTTATGTAGCTTTCAGACCTTGCAAACTTAGGTTTGTGTTTCTTATGAGTAGGGAAATAAAAGGTAAGGAAAGTGATGGAAAGCATAAAACAAGGAAGTAAACTTGTAGGAAAGTAAAATCTAAGCTACAGGGTGATGCACCAAGATTGAAGCCCCCATACTGACTACATGAATAGTTAAAAGTGAACACATTCACCATATTCTAATAGCTAGTATTTGAACACACTTCATTACACATAACCTATAATTAAGCACACACCAAAGAAGTAAGAGAAAACTAATAATTACAAGGCATGTAGCCTAAAGAGGCTCGATGCTCCTTAGATAGCAACTCAAGGTTCAAGTCCTGCTCATACAATTGAGGAGGTTAAAGGAAGAGCTCACATGGATAGATATGAGACATGAGCAAGCAACTCTTAATGTATTTATAATGAGAAATATAGGCCTATTTATAGGCTAGGATCGAGGGATAGTTTCTTTCAAAACTCTGCAAATTATTCTCTACTTTGGGGTTAAAATATTTTTGTACTTGCAACTGGCATCTTTGGGATATCTAGATCCAAGGCCATTAATGTTGAATATTTTTGGGCCCTTGGATGGCAAGTTGTTTCCATCTCCCATCAATGAGATTATGGAGTGGTTGTACCATTAAATTTTTGCTAGGCCCTTCTCTGTGATCTCCCACTTGCTGATGTAGCTAGTATGGCCTCCTTGACTCGTGCAGGATGGCAGGGTAGTCTTACCTATGTGGTGGGTGACTAGTATAACTATAACATGAATGACTATGATGGGTTAGGCCATGAAAGTCAAACTTGACTACTTATGGTGGGCATCCTTTAATTTCCCTTACAATGTTTTTCCTATCTCACGAGTAGTTGCCATGTGTCCAGGCTGAGGTGGGGACCTTTCTTAGTAAATGGAGGGCTTTCAATGACTATGCCTCAATTATTCCTGATCTCATTCCCGATTGGTTATCATGTGTTTTGTTGTGACTTTATCAAGAGCCTTCTTTGTCTTGTATTGGTCTTTGTTTATGAACACAATGCGGACAGTTAGATGAAAAATCGATGATTTGTAGGCCTCAAGGGCCTTAGGTAGCCTATTGAAGGAAAAGGAGCATCAACCATTGATGAGATATCAAATGGTTGGTGTAGCTTGAAACATGTGTACCTTCATTTATGCTACAAAGCCAACGCCTACCCCACCAACCAAAGGTAGGTCATGATTTTTGACCCCCTTTTCTGTTGACCCCGCTTTCAAATGGAAGATTTCTATAAGTGTAGCATGGATGTAGAAAAAATTCCCTATAGTCTTAGTAGCTCCTAGGGGTTCTTTAGCCTACTGAATATGGTGAACCCTAGATTGCTTACCTTATCCCTGGGTGAAGAGTCAAAAACAAAAACTAGGAGAGCCAAAAATCTAAAATAAAGTCAAGGAAAAAAGCAAAAGAGAAAAGGAGTAGGAAGGCTACTGTTGTAGGAACTTTCCCATCTAGGCCCTTAGTTTTTTCCACTCTTATTTAGAGGGTGACATTACCTCTTGGAAGCAACGATAGTACCTTTGGAGCTCAATTTTATCGTTTTGTGAAGTATATTGCTATGTGTATAACTTCTTTCACTTGTACTTCAAACTTTGCCAAGGGCCCAATGGATTTCCTGGCCTCTTTGATGGTGAGGAGTTTTGGATTCCTTTTCTTTAAATCCCCCATCACTTGCATGTACTCTTGATTTTATAGGATCCTATCATCATTTCTCCAAGGTGAGGATAGATTCTTTTGAATAAGGATATTATAGGACCCTATAGGCTAAGGGCCTTGCACTCCTATGCTACTTGTTCTTTGTCAAGGGCATCCCTTATTTTCCTCAATGCTCTCGATTCTAAAATCTTGTGACTAACAAGTCCTGGTCATTTACTACAATGATTTAGGTTTGGAATCTTTCTACCTCAACTTTTTTTCTTGAAATTGCTACCAAGGCCTGCTTTAGCTCTTGGATAATTAGCATGCTCTATTGGGAGGCTATATTTATGAATTCAAGCAACTTAGTCATTGAGGATACATGCTTGGCCATGTTATTCTAGTATATGGCATAATTTCCCTTAACCAATTTTATAGTGCTTTGTTGTAAGGCTTTCAAGTTCTTTTTCTTTTTTGCCTCTAGCTCCTTTTGAAAACCAACTTGATCTAAGATAAGATTGACCTCCAAGGTGACAAGTTGATTTCTTAAGCCTTGATTCTTTTTCTTCTCCTCTTCTAGGAGAGAAATTGTTGACTAAGCACTAGTGATATACTCCATATGATTTCAAAGCCCTTTGATCTTGAGTTATGAGCTCTTTAGGGTGTTTATGACTTTCTCGACCTCATTCTTCCTTTTTCATAGTTTTCTCTTGAGGGTCATGAAATTATGCTTGATGATCTTTTTTGCTTGCTTGGACAACTCGTCTATATCCTTGGCTTTGACACCTTGAAGACCAATCACTCCCAAGGTCACCTCATAATATTACGATTGCATTTGTCCTTTAGGATTAGAGACCATCGAGTCCATGTGAGCAAAGTGGAGAATCCTCTCTTGGGGATCAAAGTGTGTTAGGCACCCAAGATAAGTATTTAATATTTAAAAAAAAATTATTATATCACATGTGTAGATAAGTGGTAATGATAGGTAGTTGAGCATTATATAATGTAGGAAAGAGACTCGTGTGAGGATATGGAGAGAAGAATGTTGTATTTATCTCAAGTTGATATATATTAAGAAATGATTTCCTTCCAATAAGGAGCATTGTACGATGTTGCCCTATCTTAAGGGTTTGAATTATAAATTGAAAGCATTTGAGTAATTTACATTAATTTCATAATTGTATTGTGTGGATTATTCATTGTGGTTGTTTAATCAATATTTCTATATATTGTTAATAATTTTTATGGATGCCAAAGGAGGTTCATGACAAGTGATATCAAAGCACTTTCTATGGATGTATTTTTTTGCTAGAAGCTTCAATTATTCTAGACTATTTTTTCTAGGATCACGATTATGTTGTAGAAGTTTCAATTGTCTATTCATTGTTATGATTCAAATTTTGGTGCTTAATAAGTGTTTGCACTAGGCTAATAACCTCTTGCAGGATCATTTGTAAGTCTTGACCACTTAACTAGGGAAAGTGCTTGGGCTAATATTTTCTCTAAAACTCATTTTGAGAAGTACCCCAAGAACCCCAAAGTAACTGATTTGAGTGTTTCACTAGTGAAAAAGGTCAATGACACCACATATTATTAATAGTATTTTTATCCTATGAGAGTATATAAAGAGCTATCGTTTAGAGGTAAAATCATGGCTAGTTTCTCAACAATTATTTTTTAGGGAAATATTATTGGTATTCAGAGAGTGGTACTCAAACAATTTTTATGGCTAGTAAAATTTTCCTTATATTTTCCTTATGCCATTAGGAAGCCAAATTTTGGGGCCTAGTTCATTTTCCACATAAGTGCCACACAACCATCAAAAATAGCCTTTGCACAGTTTCCACAATCTACAATAGTTCCATAGCTTTAGCAAAGCAAATAATTTACAGCCTACCAAGTTCAAGGAAAAAGTGTGTAAAGAAAAAGCCATAGAGTAGTAGCCATAATTTGGTAGCACTGCCAAAATACCTAGTTTACAATTTGGTAGTAATTCAAAAGAAAAGGTCTACAATTTGGTAATTTTTTTTTTTTTAAATATACATGGTGGAATCAGTAGTCACCATGAATCCAGGCAGGCTATCCAGCTTTTATGGTTGCCACAGTATTCTACACTGTCCTCCCTAGAAGTTGCCACATAGTTCTTCGTGTAGTCCGCCCCTATAACCACCATGCCACAATAATTTTAAAACTTTTACACCATTGAAAGCACTAGGAAATGGACAAGCATTCAGTCCGATGAGGCTCGAGATTTGAACCTTGGACCTCTGCCCCCATTATGGAGCTTGGTCGAACCAATTGGTCTACACCTCGAACCTAATTTGGTAATAGTTTCGAAAAAAAAGAAAATCCACAGTTTGGTAATAGTCCAAAAATGGCAATTTGTTTGAAAAAAGTTTACCCTCTGGTAATAGTTTAAGAAAAAAATAGAAGTTTGTATTTTGGTAGTAGTTCGAAAGTGGCAATTTGTTAAAAAAAGAGAAATAAAGAGAGAAGTCCATAGTTTGGTCATAGTAAAAAATGTCCATTTAGCAGGTCATTATTAGTTGTCAAAATTACATAGTCTGCAAACCATTAACAATTGTTAATCTATCTGCAAACAAGAAAAAAAAATTGTAGAGCAAGTTGTTATCAATTTTTGAAAGTACATAGTCCATAGGCTATTAACAATTGCTAGTTTGGAGTGTAGAATTTGTTTATTGAAAGGAATAGAACATACTTGAAGAATTAAGAAATATCCAAATTTTAACTTTTTTTGCATTTGAGCTCATAGATTTACCAATATTTACTAGAAGGAATGATGATGCTAGGGGATGGTGGAGAATTTTTAAATCTTTAAATAATTATGAATGAAAAGGTAATATTTATAATTCTTTCGATGGGGAAGTTGCATCATGGTTTATAAACTTTAAGTGGACCCATCAATATACATTCACATGAGAGGAATTTGAAGATGCATTCTTAATCAGATGGGTATTTAAGAAAATGGTAGTTAAGACCCAGGTTGAATAAATGGAACTAAAGAGAGAGTTGAAATTTTTTAAGAAGTTAGCAAAATAAAAAGATAAGGGTAATAGTATGTAGATTAAAGCAAAAACAACTTGGGCATTAGATGAGTCAAACATCATTTAAAAAATTTTGGATTTGCCAAAATGTGTAGAATAAATAAACAAAATAAATAGACATAACAAACAATATGTAGAAGAAATAAACATGCATATAATTTGCAAAAAATGGTAAAGTAAAAAAAGAAATATGATAGTGTATAGATTGATGGAAGCCCCAAACGTTGTGTAGAAAATTTTAAAAATATAAAGAAGTTGATAGAAGAGGTAAACAAGCTTCGAGAGGAACAAAAATAAATGAATAAAAAGACATGATAGAAGGAAAAAAATATAGATTAAAATATGCAATTTGAAAGAACCACATTGTTGGTATCAAATAAGCCAAAGAGTGGTTAGAGGGATTTGTTCAATTTTAAAAATTCTATTTTACAGGTTCATCGATACATCTAGAAGAAAAATGGTATTATTTCTATAAACCCTACTAGTAGATATAATGTTATTAATATGACTTTGGCTAAGAGGTTGTAGATTTAGGCAAGGAAAATCAAAGACATACAACTTGAGGGTACAAAGGTTCATATTTTTGAAGATTTGAAGTTCATCATGGACAAATATATTTTACATTCAATTTTTTATGCTATTGATATGGATGATGCATACATTGTTCTTGGTTATCCTTGGTTAAATTCTTTGGGTACAATTAATTTTAATATACAAAAAGAAGTTCACGAAATTTTGGTGTAAGAAAAAAAATAGTTCAAGATATTTCCTAGTGTAAGAAGCAAGAATCTAAGGAAAAACAAGAAGCAATTATAGTAGAGGAACAAGTTGAGAAACCAATAGAAGAATCAAAAGTTGAATCTATGGAAACAACAACAACCTAGGAAAAAATAGCAACAAATATCCAAGAAACTATGTCAAAGATCAAGAAAACTCTAATTCAAGTTGAAGAAGAAGCAAAAGAACTTAAAATAAAGGTGAAGGAGGAGGCAATATAAGAAATAAAACAAGTAACAATAGATTCCAAGGATGAACCAAAATATGGGAGCATGATAGAGGAGCATAAAAGAAAATAATAAAATACTAAATAGTCAAAGCTAACAGAATATCAAGTTAAGGTTGTAGCATATTGCCACCCACACCACTAGGAGTGACAATAATCTTGGAGGCATGGCTTAAGGCAATAATATTATTGTTCCACATGGAATCATAAGGGCACCCACTATGGTAGTGTTTGAAAAAGAAAACATAGTGACTTTGGTTTCTATATTGGTGTAGCAATATCAAGGAACAAATGGATGAGTAGAGTAGTAGAAGTGTTGAGCCAACAAAGTAGTCCTAGATACTCAAGTGTCAAAAGCAAGCAAGTATGGATGAAAAAGAGATATTTATTGCCAACAAAAAGATGCTTCCAACGCATGGAACCAAGGGATTACTTCCAAAAATTTAAATAGTGAAAGGGTATATCAATAGTAGTGAAGACCACCACCAATCAGAGTTTCACTAGAATGGATGGATGATCAAGATTGGTACCAATTCACAATAGGGCTCAGAAGATCATATTATTTAGTCTCATCTTATGTTTCAAGGACAAAACATTTTGTAAGAGGGATGGAATGTTAGGTACCTAAGATAAGTATTTAATATTATAATATTATAAATATAATTATCTCATATGTTTGGATAAGTGGTAGTGGTAAGGTAGTTGAGCATTATATAATGTAGGCAAGAGACTCGTATGAAGATATAGAGAGAAGAATATGCATTTATATCAAGTTGAGATATATTAAGGAGTGGCTTCTAATAAGGAGCATTGTATAGTGTTGCACTATCTCAAGGGTTTGAATTATAAATTGAAAGCATTTGAGTAATTTACATTAATTTCATAATTGTATTATGTGAATGATTCATTGTAGTTATTTAATTAATATTTATGTATATCGTTAATAATTTGTATGGATGACAAAGGAGGTTTATAACAAACTGTCTCTTGAGCCCTTTTTTGGTTAGCCCGATCACACTTTTGACCACATTCTTCTAGGCATAATAATATTCTCTCTCCTAGATTTCTCTAAAATATGGTAGCATACCTAGCATAGTGGTGGGGCTTTGTGAAATGGCCAGTTTCCTTTTTAGGGGAAAGGGCAACAATATCAGCTAGAAAAATGGGCATGATGGAAGGGGTTTAGAGGTAGAAGGGAAAGTAAAAAATTTCCCTAGCTAGGGAAAGATGAAGACTAGCTTGTGGGGTAGCAAGAGTGAAAGCTAATGGAGTGAGGGCTTTAGAATTCAGGATTGAAAACCCCATATGGGGAGGGGGCCATCGAGGAGAGGGAAATGTAGGACTACATTGGTGGGGTCAACACCATAGGTTGCAGGGAGTTCACAATTTGTATAGAGGGGAGAGGGGTGATGGATGACTCATCGTTTGCCTAGGACGTAATAATTTGAGGTATTGCATTTGAAGATGCCCTCCTCTTCTTCTTAGTGGGTATATAGCTAACATCTCAAGACAACTCTATTTTCTTTTGGTTTTATTGTGTTGAGGTATATGCTTGATGTTGTAGCTCATTGACTAGGGTATGTTGCTCAGGTGTTATGGCTTCCATGGTTTGCAAAGAGAATCCACTATATGTATGACTTCTTTGTAAGTCACTTCTTTCACTACTATTGCCTAGGCAATTGCTTCCTCAACCATCTTGTCACTACCTCCTTCTACGTAGGTGCTTTCCTCTTTCACCTACTCTTTCTAATTTTCCTAAAAGTTTGTGTCCTCATCTATCTATCCAAATGTTGGTATTGGCTACTTAATATTCTACTAGAAAATCCACTAGGCCTATATTTCTCCTTTGACCAATGATATTTCTTCAGGACCTTTAACTTAGTCATGTGAATCTGGTAGTTCGGGTCTACCATACTTATCATTTTGTGTTGGAAATTTTGAGTACATTGGTTGTCATTGATGTCAAAGGTAGTATTGGTTCACAATGCACTCTTCATGGTTGTGTGCAGGAAAAGACAAGGCATTCTCCATGGTGGTTTTTGCAAATAAAATGGAAAGGTTTAATTATTTCTCCATGGTGGTATTTGCAAATAAAAAGAAAAGTTTATTTAAGTTCTCCATGATGGCATTGGCAAAAAGACAAGACCTAATGAAATGGCCCAAAGTGAAAAGGTTAAATTATAATATATTTAAATCTTTCAAGATTTAAAATATTATAAAAATAATAAAAAGGTTTATGAAATGGCCCAAAGGGAAAATATTAAATTATAATATATTTAAATCTTTTCAAGATTTAAAATATTATAATAAAAAGGTTTTTAAACAAAGGAGCAACAAAAGTTTTTATACAACTCTCTCCATGCGTCGATGTCCAAAGTTTAAGAGGGCAGCATAGTATTTAAGGAGGAAATTAAAAGTCTTGAAAAATATTTTTAATGCAAGTGACGAAGGCAAAAGACACTCGATCCATTCGTGAGAGCAGTGCATGATACCCAATGCAGAGGTAGTGAGAAGGAGCAAATCGTGAGAGATATACATGATATCCAGCACAGGGGCAGCGAGGAGGATGCATGTTTTGAAAATAAACGAATAGTGCACGGATTTCAAGGGAAAACAACAATTTGGATTCCATATGAGTAGGTAGCTCAGGTGGCAGGCAGACCTGTGCACGGAGTAGCACAGAGGAGGTCTGAAGATCGAGATGCAATGGAAACAGTTTGATTCACATTTTTTGTTGACTAAGGGATCATGACAGTTGATAGTGAACATAGTGCTCATTGGTTCTTGTGTGGGCAGTTAGCCCATGCGGTGCTCTAGCACGCGCTAGAGCGTGGGCTCCATGAGGTTGCACATTCGAATCCCCATGATAACAGATGGTAAGGGCAATATTTTTGTTATAAATTTTTGCTTGGTGCTTAGGGAGTCATAAGGGCATGAGTTTAAATAAATTTGTTATAAGGGTTGAGTGAAATAAAAGTTGTTCTCTTGCTATTAGGGAGTTATAAGGGTTGAGTTTATTAAAATTTTATTTTTATAATTAGGGAGTCATAAGGTTGTGAAGTAATAAAGTTTTGTGTGCAAGGATTTGTTTTAAGAAGTCTTTATTTTGCAAACATAAATTACAAAGAGTGTCTTATATATATTTTATTTTTGCAAAAAACATAAAGAAAAACAAAGGGGATATGTTTTACATGCAAGAATAGGAGTAATAAGGTGTTATAGTGGTTTAATATTTTATTGTAACTTTTGTATGATGAAAGTGGGTTTGAAGGTCTTTGATAATTATTAATGCCCTATTTTTGAGAACAAGAGAAAAGTTATTGAACATAAATTTTAGATTTCATTGAACATATCTTTTTGAGAAGGAAGTTCATGTGGATGGTTTGAGAAAGTATTTTGCTATCTAACCCTTGTAGTGGCACAAGAAGGATAAGTTGTTTGTAAGACAGGTTTTGAGGACATATCTTCATCAGAGAAAAATAAGAGGTATGGGCATATCATTCCTTGTTTAAGATGTTTGGTTGAGTAAATGTTTCTGGAACATAAGGTGGAGATAAAAGGGTTGTTTGGTAAGCATTGTTGAAAATATTTGAGTTAGGGTTTGAGATATTTGTGCATCATTATGAAACCTTTTGAGCATTGGTTTGAGAGATATTGAAAGCAATTGTGAAAGTATTTGAGATCAATATTGTGAGGGAAATTTGTGCATTATTGAGGTTGATGTTTGAGAGAAAATTTGCAAGAAAGATAAGTTTTGTGAAGCAAGTTATACATTGTTTTGATTTGATTTGAAAGGGATTTTGCAAGAGATAGAGATTGGATTAGTTGAATGCAAGATTTGTGAATGTGAAGAACATATTGGGGTTTTGATAGTGCATATCATTCTCTATATGTTCCAGAGGTTAAACGAATTCTAGGTAGAATATGTCTGAATTGCCTAGTTGAAGAAAGTATTTTTGAAAGAGATATAAGCATTTGTTTGTATGCAAGATTTGGAAATATTTGAGGAGATTTCTTAAGAAGGCTTGAAGTCAGATTTGAGCAAGTCTTGTGAGAAGACTTGAAAAATTGAGGTAGATTTGAGCAAGTCTTTTGAGAAGGCTTGAAGGCAGATTTGAGCAAGTCTTATGAGAAGACTTGAGAATTTGAAGTAGATTTGAGCAAGTCTTTTGAGAAGGCTTGAAGGTATTGAGAAATGAAAATTAAATACAAGATTTTAAAACTTGAAGTCATATTTGAGCAAGTCTTGTGAGAAGACTTGAAGAAGCTTTGAGGTAGATTTGAGCAAGTCTTTTGAGAAAGCTTGAAGGTAGATTTGAGCAAGTCTTATGAGAAGACTTGAAGCACTTTGAGGTAGATTTGAGCAAGTCTTTGAGAAGGCTTGAAATTTGAGCTACCTTGAAGACTTGAAGTATTTGAGTATATTTGAGAACTAAAACTTAAATAAATTTGAAAACTAAGTGAGTTGAGGTAGATTTGTACTAGCCTTGTAATGAGGTATGGTGCAGAGTCGGATAGATTTATGAGCAGGTTTGGTTGCTGATTTGATCAAGATTTATGTTAAGTCTTGGGGCAGATTAGAGTAGAGTTGAGTAGAGCAGAGGGGATAGAGTTCTCCTATGGAGAGAGATCCACAAACTAGAGCAGAGAGGATAGAGTTCTCCTATGGAGAGAGATCCACAAACTAGAGCAGAGGGGATAGAGTTCTCCTATGGAGAGATATCCACAAACCAGAGTAGAGGGGATAGAGTTCTCCTATGGAGAGATATCCACAAACTAGAGCAGAGGGGATAGAGTTATCCTATGGAGAGAGATCCACAAACCAGAGTAGAGGGGATAGAGTTCTCCTATGGAGAGAGATCCACAAACTAGAGCAAAGGGGATAGAGTTCTCCTATGGAGAGAGATCCACAAACCAGAGTATTGGGGATTGAGATCTCCTTTGGATAGAGGTCCATAAATATTGTAATAGGGAATTGATTCCCAAGATATTTTTTGAGAAAATTTAGAAGAAATATTTTCTTCGTGGATGTAGCCCACATTGGGTGAACCATATTAAATTTGTGTCTCTCATGTGTGTGATGATTTATGCATTGTTTATTTTATTGCATTGATATTATTGTTGTTATAATTTGGGAAATAAAAGTAAAAGTTGGTCTTATACTATTCACCCCCCTCTCAGTATAAGCTTGTGTTCTTCAATTGGTATCAGAGTGGGTTCCTTCAAAAAAGTCTAATAGCTTGAAGGAAGATATTACAGGAACACAGATGGCATCTCAGAATGGATCTTCATCAAATAAGGCTCCATTATTTGATGGGAACAATTATGCATTCTGGAGTATAAGAATGAAGACTTACTTGATGGCACAAGGATATGAGACATGGTAATCGGTTGAGGATGGATTCACACCTACAACTACTCCTCCCATAGATAAAGATGGTAAGTTGTTACATGTGAATAATGCCAAGGCTATGAATGGAATCTTAAGTGGATTACATGAAGCAAAATTTGTGAAAGTTATGCATTGCAAATCAGCAAAAGAGATATGGGACAAATTGAAGCAAACATATGAAGGAGATAAAAAGGTCAAAATGGAAAAATTGCAAAACCACAAGAAAAGGTTTGAAGATTTGAAGATGGAAGATGAGGAAGATATTGCTACATACTTACTTCATGTGGATGAGGTTGTTAATACCATGCGTGGACTTGGATTCAAAATTGAAGACTCCATTGTTGCTCATAAAGTATTAAGATCACTCCCTATGAGGTATGATGGAAAGGTTTCAGCTATAGAAGAGATGAGAGATATTGATAAGTTGACTATGGATGAGTTACATGGAATTATCACAGCTTATGAGATGATAATAGTAAAGGATCCCAACTCCAAGAGAGAGGTAGCTTTCAAAGCTTCAAAGAAGACAAAATATAAGAAACCAGAATCAAGTGGTGAGTCAAGCAGTGATGAAGAAGCTAACTATGCGAGAAGAAACAAGGACTCAAGAAAGCACAAAGGTATGAAGACTGTGAAATGTTTTAATTGTGGTAATTTTGGTCACTATGCATCTAATTGTCCACAAGCCAGAAGCAGTAGCAGTGAAGAGAAACATGATCATAAGAAAAAGGAAGAAGGAAAATCCAGGCATGAAAAGAAAAATAGGTATGGTCAAAGCAAGCATGAAAATAAGTTCTTTCAAAGGCACAAAAAGAGTTTCTATGTTAACAAGGCAAGCAAGGCTTCAAGTGACAGTGATGAAAGACTCTCAGATAGTGAAGAAGAAGAGATTCTATTTTTGGCAATAGAAGAGGAAGAAGATGCTCCTATTGAAGATAAAGTTGAAAAGTATGAAGATGCTCTTGGAGACCAAGAAGTAGAAAAATATTCATAAAATGAAGAGGAAGGCACAGTTGATCTAGAAGCAGAACTTATTGTTGCTCTCAGAGAATTGAAAAAGGTTAGAAAGCAGAATTCAAGACTAAAGGCTCAAGTTCAAGAACATGAGGAAGAAAAGGAAAAGCTTCTACAAGACCTAACAAACTCAAAAGCTAAGGCAAGGAGATTTAAAGAGGTCATGGTTGAAAAGTTAGAGGTAAAAGAGTTAGAATGTGAAATATTAGAACATGAGGTAGTTTCTCTAAGGATGGAAGTGAAAGATTCTAAGGACAAGCTACATAGGTTTGGGAAAAGTTCAAAAACTTTGGATAAAATTATCAATGCACAAAGATCTTCATCTATCAAAACAGGACTTGGTTTTGAAGAAGGACAAGGGAAACAAGAAGAAGGGTCAAGCTCAAGCTCAAAAGAAGAAGAAGTTTCAGAGGAAGAGAGTGAAGAAGAAATTAAGACTTATGAGGATAAGTTGAAGAATAGAAGCTTCACTAAGAAAGGAAACAATGCACAAACAAGAAACAAGGATCATCATAGAGAAGGCAAAGAAAGGACTAAGAGACCAGAGGTTGCAAAATATGATTTCTTCAAAGGATATTGTTTTTCATGTAATCGGTTTGGTCACAAGGCTATGCATTGCAGGGTTCATGGAAAGAAAGAGTATGGCCTCACTAAAAGGAATTTCAACTCATTCAAAGATGGACATTTATTTCAAGGGTATTGCTACTCTTGTAATCACTTTGGTCATAAAGCGATCCACTACAGGGTTCATGACAGAAATGATTATGGCTTCACCAAGAGGAACTTCAAGATATTTACACCTTCCAAGAATTACAACATTAAGTGTTACAAGTGCAATAATATTGGGCATAAGGCCAAGTGGTGTAGAACAGAGTTTCCAGAACTTCTAGAGACAAGCAAGAATAGGGACACTCAAAAGGATCAAAAGGGTATGGCTACAAAAATATTGAAAAAGAAGGTTGACAAAGAAAAAGAGCATTGTATGTTGGGAGTAGAGATACTCCCACCCCAAAATTAATCACCTCAAGGAGAGGAGGTGGGGAGGGGGCTGAGCTAAGAGTCTTATATTTAGCCCCAAAGGAGTCCCTTTGCCATTGATGTCAAAGGGGGAGAGATTTAAGTAAGGGGGAGAGCATTCAGTCAGGGGGAGCAGTTCCTCAAGGGGAGCAGATTTGGAATCCAGTGATAGGAAAAGGAATTTTTAGAAAGGGTTACCATCAATGACAAAGGGGGAGATTGTTGGAAATTTTGAGTACATTGGTTGTCATTGATGTCAAAGGTAGTATTGGTTCACAATGCACTCTTCATGGTTGTGTGAGCAAGAAAAAGACAAGGCATTCTCCATGGTGGTTTTTGCAAATAAAATGGAAAGGTTTAATTATTTCTCCATGGTGGTATTTGCAAATAAAAAGAAAAGTTTATTTAAGTTCTCCATGATGGCATTGGCAAAAAGACAAGACCTAATGAAATGGCCCAAAGTGAAAAGGTTAAATTATAATATATTTAAATCTTTCAAGATTTAAAATATTATAATAAAAAGGTTTATGAAATGGCCCAAAGGGAAAAGATTAAATTATAATATATTTAAATATTTTCAAGATTTAAAATATTATAATAAAAAGGTTTTTAAACAAAGGAGCGGCAAAAGTTTTTATACAACTCTCTCCATGCGCCGACATCCAAATTTTAAGAGGGCAACATAGTATTTAAGGAGGAAATTAAAAGTCTTGAAAAATATTTTTAATGCAAGTGACGAAGGCAAAAGACACTCGATCCATTTCATGAGAGTAGTGCATGATACCCAATGCAGAGGTAGTTAGAAGGAGAAAATCGTGAGAGCAGCGCATGATATCCAGTGTGGGGGCAGCAAGGAGGATGCACATTTTGAAAATAGATGAACAACACATGAATTTCAAGGGAAAGCAATAGTTTGGTTTCCATCTGAGTGGGTAGCTCAGGTGGTAGGCGGACCCTGCGCAAGGAGTAGCATGGAGGAGGTCTCAAGATTGAGACATGGTGGCAATAGTTTTGCTTGGTTTTTTGTTGATCAAGGGATCACGACAGTTTAAAGTGAATATAGTGCACATTGGTTCTTGTGTGGGCAGTTAGCCCATGTGGTGCTCTAGCATGCGCTAGAGTGTGGGCTCCGTGAGGTCGCACGTTTGAATCCCTACGACAACAGAAGTGGTAAGGGCAATATTTTTGTTATAAATTTTGCTTGGTGCTTAGGGAGTCATAAGGGCATGAGTTTAAATAAATTTGTTATAAGGGTTGAGTGAAATAAAAGTTGTTCTCTTGCTATTAGGGAGTTATAAGGGTTGAGTTTATTAAAATTTTATTTTTATAATTAGGGAGTCATAAGGTTGTGAAGTAATAAAGTTTTGTGTGCAAGGATTTGTTTTAAGAGTCTTTATTTTGCAAACATAAATTACAAAGAGTGTCTTATATATATTTTATTTTTGCAAAAAGCATAAAGAAAAACAAAGGGGATATGTTTTGCATGCAAGAATAGGAGTAATAAGGTGTTATAGTGGTTTGATATTTTATTGTAACTTTTGTATGATGAAAGTGGGTTTGAAGGTCTTTGATAATTATTAATGCCCTATTTTTGAGAACAAGAGAAGAGTTATTGAACATCAATTTCATATTTCATTGAGCATATCTTTTTGAGAAGGAAGTTCATGTGGATGGTTTGAGAAAGTATTTTTCTATCTAACCCTTGTAGTGGCACAAGGAGGATAAGTTGTTTGTAAGACAGGTTTTGAGGACATATCTTCATCAGAGAAAAATAAGAGGTATGGGCATATCATTCCTTGTTTAAGATGTTTGGTTGAGTAAATATTTTTGGAACATAAGGTGGAGATAAAAGGGTTGTTTGGTAAGCATTGTTGAAAATATTTGAGTTAGGGTTTGAGACCTATATGTGCATCATTGTGAAACCTTTTGAGCATTGGTTTGAGAGATATTGAAAGCAATTGTGAAAGTATTTGAGATCAATCTTGTGAGGGAAATTTATGCATTATTGAGGTTGATGTTTGAGAGAAAATTTGCAAGAAAGATAGATCAGTTTTGTGAAGCAAGTTATACATTATTTTGATTTGATTTGAAAGGGATTTTGCAAGAGATAGAGATTGGATTAGTTGAATGCAAGATTTGTGAATGTGAAGAACATATTGGGGTTTTGATAGTGCATATCATTCTCTATATGTTCTAGAGGTTAAACGAATTCTAGGTAGAATATGTCTGAATTGCCTAGTTGAAGAAAGTATTTCTGAAAGAGATATAAGCATTTGTTTGTATGCAAGATTTAAAAATATTTGAGCAGGTTCTATTGAGAATTTCTGAAGTCAGATTTGAGCAAGTCTTGTGAGAAGACTTGAAGCAGCTTTGAGGTAGATTTGAGCAAGTCTTTTGAGAAGGCTTGAAGGCAGATTTGAGCAAGTCTTATGAGAAGACTTGAAGAATTGAGAAGTCTTAGAAGCGAAGATGAGAAGTATTTGAGAAGACTTGAAGAAGAGAATAATTGAGAAGAAATATTTGAGCAAGTCTTGTGAGAAAAATTGAAGTAGCTTTGAGGTAAATTTGAGCAAGTATTTTGAGAAGGCTTGAAGGTAGATTTAAGCAAGTCTTGTGAGAAGACTTGAAGCAGATTTAAGGTAGATTTGAGCAAGTCTTTTGAGAAGGCTTGAAGGCAGATTTGAGCAAGTCTTGTGAGAAGACTTGAAGCAAATTTGAGGTATATTTGAGCAAGTATTTTGAGAAGGCTTGAAGTCAAATTTGAGCAAGTCTTGTGAGAAGACTTGAAGAAAATTGAGGTATATTTGTGCTAGCCTTATAACGAGGTATGGTGTAGATTTGGATAGATTTGAGAGCAGGTTTGGTTGCTAATTTGATCAAGATTTGTGTTAAGGCTTGGGGTAGATTGGAGTAGAGTTGAGTAGAGTAGAGGGGATAGAGTTCTCCTGTGGAGAGAGATCCATAAACCAGAGTAGAGGGGATAGAGTTCTCCTGTGGAGAGAGATCCACAAACTAGAGTAGAGGGGATAGAGTTCTCCTATGGAGAGAGATCCACAAACTAGAGTAGAGGGGATAGAGTTCTCCTATGGAGAGAGATCCATAAACTAGAGTAGAGGGGATAGAGTTCTCCTATGGAGAGAGATCCACAAACTAGAGCAGAGGGGATAGAGTTCTCCTATGGAGAGAGATCCACAAACCAGAGCAAAGGGGATAGAGTTCTCCTGTGGAGAGAGATCCACAAACCAAGGGAGCGAGATCCACAAACCAGAGTATTGGGGATTGAGATCTCCTTTGGATAGAGGTCCATAAATATTGTAATAGGGAATTGATTCCCAAGAGATTTGTTGAGAAAATTTAGAAGAAATATTTTCTCCGTGGATGTAGCCCACATTGGGTGAACCACGTTAAATTTGTGTCTCTCATGTGTGTGATGATTTGTGCATTGTTTATTTTACTACATTGATATTATTATTGTTATCATTTGAAAGAAAAATAAAAGTTGATCTTATACTGTTCACCCCCCTCTTAGTATAAGCTTGTGTTCTTCTTCAACCATATTGTCACTACCTCCTCCTACATAGATGCTTTCCTCTTTTGCCTACTCTTCCCAATTTTCCTAAAATTTTGTGTTCTCATCCATCTGTCCAAATGTTGGTGTCAGCTACTTAATCTTCTACTAGAAAATCCACTAGGCCTATATTTCTCCTTTGACCAATGATCTTTCTTCAGGACCTTTAACTTAGTCATGTGAATCTGGTAGTTTGGGTCTACCATACTTGTCATTTTGTTGGTCTTGCAAGCCTTGTTCCTTGGTGGTGGTGTTGGTACTCGCTCTAGTAGTTGCTTTAGCAGATGTGTGGCAACTTCATCCATGGGATTCTAGAGAGCTTCCAAGTCTGGCCTAGACTCATGCATAAAATTTATTGAGTTCTTGACCTTGGATAGCTAATCCATATATTTCCATTTAGGATCATATTTTTATTCACTTGGTGCTATTTGTAGTTTGAGGTCCTTGAGCTTATTCTCCAAGAGACCGTGTGTCTTTTGCTTCAATAGGGTAATCTCATTATGAGCAAAAGAAAGGTTTAAAAAGCTGGTCATGTTTCTTCCACTCACAAAGGTTACATCAATGGAGTCCATATATCGAAGCACTTCTATCATGAAGATCCACTCAGTTATATCCTTTAGAAACTAGTAGGTGTGCTTGCAAACTCTATGCATATTGATGATATTCATATCTTTAATAAAGAATCAATCCCAAGGGTGTTGACCTCCAAAACATTTCTTATAATCTATTGGAAGTTGTTTGAGTTTTTGCTCTTTTATGGTTGTCAACATCATGACTAAAAACATTTCAAACTCATAATATGAGGACCTCCTCAAGCCCTCTAACAACAGGAAACATGCCATGGGTAGCCTAATCCATCCATGGTTTTTGAAGCTAGCTTGGGGTAGGTACCTATATTTTAAAATAAGATTAGATGGGCTAGGAATATTGAGAACTAAAAATATGGATCTCTTGGAACCTGACCAGCAATTCATGAATGGTGTTAGCAACATAGTCGACAATGTCAAAGATCACTCTTTATATATTGGCTATGTATCTCATTTGATACAATATGTCAAGCTACATATAGAATAAGTCTCTTTCTCCTCTCAAGCTAAAAATAAATACCAGCATTTTGGCAGCATCCCTAGCACTCTCTCTCAAACTATTGATAGCCAAGGGGAACTTTGGAAGCTTATTCTCTTTGATGTCACATTCATCTTGGAGGTAGGTGAGTTTTTTGGGGATGACACTGTGGATATCAATGACACTCTCAATGTTCACCAAAGTCTTACCTATCTACACCATTAACATCCTTTGAATCAGTTAGGTGTGGATGACGACTCTAAAACCTCCATTTTAGACCAAATTTCTTGAGACTTGAGGTTGTAGTACTCAACACATGCAACCACTATCTCAAAATATGTGTGCACCTTGGGTACCATATGTTGAGCCAAGGTGCTTCTCTAGATTTAGGACTCAAAGCATTTGAGAGGACTTTGTTTGAACTACTTCAAAACCGCATCCTTTAGGCTTTTGGTTCTCTTTAACAATTTGGGATTTATCATCCCCTCCATTGCATCTCTCAATAATTTGGGGACCATGGATTGAGGGGCTTGGGCTAGCATTTATTGACCAAATGTGGATAGGAATATGGTCAAAGGATCAAGCAAATGCCCAATTTTGAACACATGGCTACATATGTTACTTCTCCTCTCCATTGCTTCATGAACACTTTTATGCAAATGGGCTCTAGTTAGCTTTAAATTCTACTTCAATCACTTTTCCATTTTGAACTTTTGGGAACTTCTATAATTTAAAAAAATAAAATAAGTTTTATAAGGAAGGGACTCCCTTATTATAGCACCTCCTCTTAGCCGTTGGTATGCAAAACAACTTTAAATTTTCAATGCATGTGGAATCTTTCATTTCTGGAGATGTGGTAGGAATTGTATATTGTAACTTTGGCTTTATCTTGCTTTAGTTTTTTGAAATAATGACTACCGCTTAAAATTAAAAAACCACTTGCCTTCAAGGTTGGCCATCTTGTCCACAATGAATGTAAAGTATGGTTGTTTGCATCTGAGATGTCTGAGACTAGAACCAAGGCAATGGATTTGCACACTTTATTCATATGGGGAATTATTGGTGCAACATTAATCCCCCCATTCAAATTATCCAAATAGTGTATTTCCTTCATGCATAGTTATTCTGATGGGGAGGCATATCACTTCACAATTATTTAAGGCTTTTATTACATCCAATCAGGGAGGTTGCATGACTTTTAGATTCCTACAAAAAAATATTTTTTGTTAGATCTATGCACCTTCCACAAATATTTCCCTCTTACACTTTTGGATTTGGTAAATGTCCTCTAGGTGTCATCCTTCATGTCCTTATGAAGAATCACCTTACAATTAATTCTAAAGCACTCCTTCCTAACCAAGGACCAAGCATCTGGTCCTCCTGGTAGTCTAAATATTGAACTATGTGTCACCTTAAATATTAGTTGCTAATACAATATCTTTTGGTTGAGATGGACCCATAGATGGTCATAGATTATCTTGGATCAAATGATGTGTAATGCTTCACCTTAGTTTCCTTTCACTTATAGCTATAGATCAACATGGATTTACCACATACTGGGTCCAATAATTGATGTTATTTCACAAAGCAAAAAAACATCTTGGCACTCTTGCCTTTCTTTGATCAAATTATCAATGGTCCTTTAACCAAAGCATTTTATTCAACATGAATTCTTACCCAATGTTGATCCATGTGTCTCTATGGAGATATGTATCCTTTTGATTAGTCAAATAATAGGGCCACATTGATTTTTCTTCATGGATCTAACAACACTCCTTGCATCGAAAATGGCTTTCCATATTATAGGGAGTAAGGATACCTTTCTCTCTCTTAGGACAATATTTATAATATATACAACCTACATATGATGGTGGATTATCGCATACCATCTTGGTTGAATGCTCTATCAGAATTCATCCCCCATGTCTTCGATGGCCACTACTCTAGGTGGTTTTTTGAGAATATACAAATGCACCTCGTCCATAGATTGATTCAATTATGATGGTTTCTCTTTAGTCATGTAGGCTTACTTCTCCCTAATATCTAGGGAGGTAACTCACTCCATGTGGTGAAAATGGATCTGTTCTAATGAGATCTTAAATTTAGTTCCATTTCTAGTTTAAAGTAGTATGTCTATTCACTCTAGGGACAAATACCTCCTAATCTTAGCGATGAAGTCCCTTGCAAGAAATATACCAAATGTGACCAACACATTGATTACTGCTATATCTTGGTGCACCATTTTGTTAGGATAATATTAGAGGGCTAGGGGGAGGTCTCATACTATCCAAAATATCATCACTAAGGTGTTGGCTAGCTAGCTAAACTACTTAGTTGTTAACAGGCTTATACACTAAGCCAAGTGCATCTGCTACCTTTTTGGGTATGATCGATATTCTAGACCTAGGGTTGACTAGACAATTATGTATTAAATTTTCTCTATAGATTAGGGTCAAATAGAAAGGCATAGGCTTGGTTGGTTGGCCTCTAAATTCAAGATTTGTAATAGTACAAATAATTTATGTTTGTCCAGCTCCTTTTGCTTTTGTCGGGCTTCTTCTAAGTATTTCATCCATTCTAGTATTGAGAGCATGTACCAAAGAGGTATTACTATTGTACACTTTCATAAATGATCCACGAGAGCATGTACCAAAGAGGTATTTCTATTGTACACTTTCATAAATGATCCACAATATTGAAGGATTTGATAGAAGAAGTTTTTGAGATGGTGTGTGATGATGGCAGACGTATGGTATTTTTTTCATCTAAGTTTGTCTTGGTGATTTTACAGTGGACTACTTCAAAGGCTCTAGTTCGGTTCTTGCTTTTGATGAAATCATTTGGGCCCAATTTTCTAGTTGGGCTTGAATTGGGGTGCTCCTTTGATCATCCACCACCCTACCTTAGGGTTTAGGTTTTGATGAACTAGGCCTTCCTTACTCTTCAATAAATTTCCTCTTGGCCTGGGTGACATAGTTTGATTAGAATTATGGCCTCCTAGAACTCAATATTATGCTTCATATTATATGATACATACTTCTACTTCATATTAGGTGATGAAGATAAGCTCTGGAACTAGGGAATTGATAGTTAGTGGTGCAGTCAAGGATGGATTATTAACATTTGGGTTTTTGACTATGTATATGGAGTGGGCACATAATTAGGTGAAGTTATTTTTTACCATTTTAGACTCATTCATAATATGAGAGTCAAAAGGGTAAAATTCATGAGTAGAAAAATACCACACATTGGGCTCTTCAACATAATTATTTTGGGTTCTGGCCATGTCCATGAATAGATTTGGAAAAATCTACTGGAATGGGATAGACACATGTACTATATATTAAGTTGGATCTTGTAGCTAACCAAGATTTTATTGGTTGAAAGTGGAGGCTTTTGATATCCATTTGGGGGAGGTCAAAATCCTTGGTTATCTTTTTGAAAGGGAGGCTTTGGGTAGCTTTGATAGGGAAATATTTGAGCATTTTGCTATATCTTCAAAGCTATAATCGCTTTAGAGAATGTCCTCATCATATTCTATGTTTTATCAAACTTGGAAGCATAGGGGTTGGAATGAGACTATGGTTGGATTAGGTCAAGATTCTAGGCTTACCCTGAGCTTATGATAGGAGTAGTAAGATAAGTGTTGGGTTGGATGGTTGGAGCATGGTGGTGTAATTGCATCTTACCCCATGCAATGAGGTAGGGACTTGAGCATTGAGGTGGGAATAAAATATCATACAATAGGTAAGGTAGGAATAATTAAGGGACCTCTATCATTCCACACTAAAAAAAAATTGAGGAGGCTGATTCAACAGAGCTTCCATATTACATTGTTGATTCCTTCTTGCTATTTGATTCAAGGGTGGTATCAACTCTTGCTGATTATATTTGGAAAAGGACCTAATGATAAGCCTTCCACTCATATATTTTTGGGTCCTTTCTCAAGAATAGAGTCTCTATATGAAAAGATAATGCTTCAATAAGCCAAAAATAATTATTCCTACCAAAATATTAGTCTCGATTTTGTTGGGCAATTTCTTTATAATCTCTCCTTTTTAGTAGAGTTTTTAGGTGAATCTCTTTATGCTTCATGTCAAGCATATCAACTATGACCTTCATCGAGGTTTAATTTGCGAATTTTCTTTCTATATTATGGGATAGACATGTTAAGATCATTCTATTGACCATGCCAAACAAACTATTATCATATTAGAATATCCCTACACATTGAGGCATTAACCTGACATACGTAGGACACCCACACTTTGCATAGAGTGATACAATGTGAAGTATCATGGGTGAAGGGAATGCCTATAAGGTAATTTCCAAGGTTTTTTGAGGTCAAATCCTCTTTGAATTTAATATTCTCATAGATTTTAGACCTTAAAAGTTTAGGTTTATGTTACTTGTGGGTAGGGAAAGAAAATACAAGGAAAGAAAGTAATGGAAAGCATAAAACAAGGAAGTAAACTTACAAGAAAATAAATTTTCAAGAAAGTAAAACCTAAGCTATAAGGGTAATGCACCAATATCAAAGACCCCTATAGAATACATGAACAAGTTAGAAGTAAACACATTCACCATTGTCTAATAGCTATGATTTGAACATACTTTATTACACAATCCATAATTGAAAACACCCTAAATAAGTATGATAGAACAAATTTAGTCACAACTTCCATTCATGCACCAAATAATTACAAGGCATATGGCCTAAAGAGGATAAATGATCCTTAGAAAATGACTCAAAGTTTGATTCCATCTCATATAATTGAGAAGGAGATGAAAGGAAGATCTCACAAGGCTAGATATGAGGCACAAGCCTACAACTCCCAATGCCTTTACAATGATATTTATATGCTACAATTGAGGGGTCTTTTCCTCTAAAACTCTATGAATTATTCTTCTAGGGTCATTAATGTTGGAGACTTTTAGGATGGAAAGTTGTTGCTTCCATATTCCATCATTGTAGTTTTGGGGTGGTTATGTCATTTACTTTTACTAGACCCTTATTTGGTATCTCTTGCTTATTGATAAAATTGGTATGGCCTCCTTGACTAGCATAGGTTGGTAGGGTAGGATTACCCATGTGGTAGGTAAATGACTATAATAATTCGGGCCATGAAATTCAACTTTGGTAGCCTATGGTAGACATCCCTTTCATTGCCCTTACACTACTTTTCCCTATCTCATGAGCAATAACCATGTGTCTAGGTTGAGGCAAAAATATTTCTCAACCAATGGTAGGCTTTCATTGAGTGTGTCTCAATGATTTCTTATCTTGTTCTAGATCAACTACCATGTATTTATTTGAGGTTTTGTCATGGTACTTCTTTATCTTATGTTAATCTTTGCTAATGGACAAAATGTGGCCCATAAAATGGAAAATCAATGGCTTATAGGCCTCGAGAACCTTAGATCACCTACTAAAGGTAGAAGTGATGATCATTGATGAGAGATAAAATGGTCAATGCAACTTGAAACATGTTCTCCTTCCTTTGTGTTGTGGATCCAGTGTCTACCTCTTTGACTAAAGGTGGGCTATGAATTTCGACCCCATTTTCTTCTAGCCTTGCTTTCAAATGGAAGATTTTTTTAAGTGAAGCAGGGATGTAGGGAAAAATTCCTTACAATAACAAACTATATTATCACAACATTTATAGGTATTAAAATCTAATAGGATTTTTGTGAGCCAAAAATTTCTCACTATATAGATGTTAATGGATCAAATGTTAATATTCACCCATGGGATTTGAAAGTTAGTTTACAAAAAAAAGCAACCCAAATACTCTTTGCTTCTAGCAATTACCCATACCATTTGTGCTTATTCCATATAGTTGCAACAACTCTTGAAGCTCCTCTACCATAAATTATGAAAAAAATTATCATTTTCCAAATATTTTTGAATGAATACTTTACATTACTCACTACTTATTTATATTTCTTATATTAAAATAAACTTAGAACTGTAAAAAAAAATTGTTTTATTTATAACTTTTTTTATGGATCTTATTTATATCCATAATAATTCAAAATACTACCTTCATCATCACTTTTTATTTGTATTTTTAGGTTTAACCCCACTTATTGTTTATTCTTGTGATATTTTTTTGTTTTCTTATATCAATATCCCTTTAAGTTTCCTTTTCTCCTTTTTCTTGCTTTAAGGGTTTCCCCTCTTCTTTCCATTACCACCAACACTTTTATCTTTATGATTTTATTTTTATTTTTATATATTATTCATAATAAGATGTATCCTCTGTTAAGCACAAAGAATAGACTCACAAATATTTTCTTATTTATGTTTTCTTAAAAACCCTAAGGTGCAAGGATCATCCTTCATAGTAATAATTTTTTTATGTTGCCTTGAAACCCTAAATTGACATCGATATCCTTGATACTCATTTCTTATTTATGTTGTGATTGAAACCCTAAACTATAACACTAAACTCTACATCAATTTCATTTTCATTGGAAGAATAGGATTTGAGATTACTTGAGGAAAATGAAGATGATTTACTTGGATTAAAATTGACCTCTTTTTCCTCCTTTGTTTTGAAGTTTACCTCTACATATTCTTTTTTCAATTGGTTATATGGGATTGAAACAGGCCCCACCCATATTACATCATCACCACATAGTGGTATTATAACAAAGCTTGGATATTATCCATGTATTGCTTGGTAAGATTTGAACCTTGGTCTCCTTCTGAAATGTTGAGATAATACCAATTAATACTTCTACATCTTCCTTTACATATTTAATTATTTTTAGATTTAAACTTGCATATAGTATATCCTCATCCCTTGTGTTCTTATTTGTTTCTTCTATTGGTTTATTTGAAGAAGCCATGATGGCTTTTGATATCTGATGATGTAGAGGGGTTGTATTTGCCACTTTATTGAGAGTGAAAAATACTTTATCTAATATAGCTTAAATATGGTATGATATCCTTGCTTTATCTTGAAGTTTGACTCATGGTCATTTTTTTTTACTCTTTCTTTGTCATTTTCACTTTGTAATTTATTTTTGTGTATCCATTATTATAACATTTGTGGCATTAGAATGAAATGTTTTCATAATCCACTTATTGATCTCATTCTTTCAATTCAAATTTAATATTTAATGGATTATGGAAAATATTTTGAAATATTCATGGCAACACATATCCGGGTATATACAACATACTTTCACTTCTTAGTAGTTGGTTCCTCCTACATGAAATCCTTTAAAACACTACCAATATTTTTCAAAACCTTCTTATTGATAAATTGATATATAAGTTCAAAAATCCTAACCCACACTAGAGTCCTTTTAATAGTTTTTATCTCCATAGAGATTTTTCACTCTATGGTGTTAAATATAATGTATCTTTACTCTAAATCATGGGCCACCACCCATTATTTTATCTCTAATTTCCAAATTGGAGAAGATTATGAGGAAAAGTATATTTGGAAGAAAATTCATGGAGTAAATTGAATTCAATCCCTACTTCCACTTGATTCAATTTTAAATCTCTAATGAACCTGACTAATATCCATGGAATTGTAGTATCTTGGAACTACCTTTAATAATTTTTGTCCATTTTGGAATAAATCAACAATAGTAGGAGGTTAGATAATAAAAAATGACCCAAATTTTTTAAATTTTGGTCTTAATTTTTATGAAGTATGGATTTACCTCAAAAATATGTTGGTTGGATCGTAGGAGCAATTTGATTAATAAAGGTACTAATTTTATTAATGACCAATTTGCTTGATAGAAATATGTAGTTTACTTGCTAATGCAAGCAAATTGCTCAACAAAATCAAGCAAATCACTCAAATAAGGTGTAGAAGTGAAAATTAGCATGGATTTTAAGGAAAATATTCTAAAAAGTGACTTTTGAGGCATTTTATGGTACACTAAGAATTTTTGGAGCATTCTAGCTTTCTAGAGACATAATTAGAGGTATGTGACATTTGAAGGTACAAAAATTATCTAAAGTTACCCCCAAAGATTTATTTTTACTATGGTTAATTATTTTTCACCCCAAGTAACTTAAGGGTAAACTTTTACAATAAATAGGGTCCTAGGGGCCATAAGAATATAGAGCTACACTCTATAAAACTCATATTCTACTTTATTATCATGAGGTTCTAAGAAATTGGCAAGTCATTATGCATCCCATTAGTGGCACCACCCTCTTAGTTTGCTAAGTGCATGATGGTTATGTATGATCTTTATATCCCATCTTGTCATTCATTTATCAATTTCATAATCAAACGATGGTTGGACATTGATGTTATTCAAGTTTTCATGTGTTAAATGATCACATGCTATCCTCACTATGTTATAACAACCATATTTGCTTTAATTTCTCGCACTCTAAACTTCACAAATATACTTTTTGCACTTTACTTTTATGCATTTTACTTTCATGAACCTCTCTTCATGCGTTTGATTTCTATGTAAAGTAGTTAGTTTAGATTACAGATATATGTGAGGATAACAAGGAGTCAGCCTTAAACCAAATATTGTAAGAATCCTTTGGAAAACCTATCAAACCTTATTGAAACTTGAATTTGGGGGCATAACACTTTAAATAGAAGTTACAATAATTTCCCAAATCAATATAGTTTTTGGCATGCTTGATGGGACTAACTCATGATTTTATGTAATTTTATTGAATATTCTTGATTTTTGCATCAAAAAATGCATCCATCATGAATGGAGAAATTGGCTCAAAATTAAAAAAAATTACAAAGCATGATTTTATAAGCAATTTGGTAACAAAAGTGAGTGATTTACTTGATTTTGGAGAACTTTAGGATTTTGCTATAAGCAAGCAAATCACTCGATTTGACTTACACTTTCACAGGTTAAATTTAGAGCATTTTGCCTATTTTTTTAAACCTAAACCTAGTTTTTCTTTAAATTTTACCATTTTTTGTAATTTTTGCTTTAATTTTCTAGGTATTTTATAAATGATGACTCTAACATGACCATTAGAAAACTATTTTTTTGCAAATATAGCTCCAATAGTATTTAAGAAACACCATAAACTCAAATTTGACCTTGTATGTGCATCTACTATGGGCAAAACCACTTAATGCATATTCTAGGTCAATTTTTGTATAAGTCCAAGACAACAAGTGATTTGCTTGATAAAATGAGATATTTCCAAATTAAGGACTAGAAAGTGATTCACTAGGAAAGACAAGTTTTTCCTCCTTCCCTCATAGGAAGGTGGTTCGTTCCAAAACTATAAGTGGTTTGCTCTAATAAATCTACTTGGGTAATCTTTTCTTTTTAAAAAATTCTCCTAAGTTTATATAGAAGAGTGAATCACTTGAATTTTCTGGTAGATCACTTGATTTTATTAGTTCACTAAAAAACTATGTACTACTAGTGAATTGCTCAATTAGGTTTAAATTTTCAAATTTTGAACCAAAATTTTATCCGTGCAAACACAAGCCTATGAATACAGGATCTAAGGCTCAAAGAGTGGAAAAATAACATCAAATGGTATACATGATTGCTTATCACCAAAGGAATGCTAAAGGAAAGATGATAAATTTTTTATATGGGTGTATCAAGAAGACAAGTTCAAAGAGGTCTCGATATCTAGTCTCATCTCCTCAAAAGGAGAAAGTACCATGTTCTATTAGGTTAGACAAGGCTTCATGCTAGCACAAATTGACTATTTAAGCTAGCAAATGAGTCATTCGATAGACCTAGTAAACCCTTATTGGTCTAATTAGGCTCCTATAATGATTTATAGCAATCCCTTATACCAAGTATTGATTGATGTAAACAAACTAATGAATAAACCACTCTTCACATTGTAGACACCAAAATATAGCCACTTGTCATCCATTCATAACTTCCCACCACATTTATTTGTTATTTATATATATATTTGTTTAATATATATTTAAATAATAATATTTCATATATTATATTTATATATTTAGTATATATATTTATATAAATTAATCCCAGCCATCCATCATGATCTAATACTAGCCATTCATCCACCTTAATCCATGCCATCTACCTAGATTTAATCTCCACCCTCCGTCATGTTTTAATCTTGACCACACAAATTGTGTCGTTGAAACCCTAACATACCCTAGGGAATATTATAAATAGGAGTCATTTTGATGACTCAACCCCTGAATACTCCCTAAGTTCTCCTCATGCCCTAGCCCACTCACTACCATATTCCTCCATCATCACCACCATTGCACCTTTCGCATCCATTGTCGCACATCCCACATGAACCAAATCTAGTTCTACAACCTTTCCTCCATCCATCGAACGCCCTCCAGAGCTTCTCTAACACCCTCTTGAACCTCCAAAATGCCTCTGGGTGTTTCTAGTCATCATCGAGTGCCCGTGGGCATTTTTCATCCATATATGTAGCCCTACAGCCCTTGGGCACCGTTAGGACATCTGCGCAATCACCTTCAGCATCATCTATGCAAGTAGGAACATAAGACAAAAGTCAAGTAAAAATATAAACAATTGTGTGTATTTATTTCATTCATGTATTATTTTTTCAATATTATTTTGCAACATCTAGGGTTAGTAATCATATTTTTAGAGGGTCTCACGCAGTGGAGCCCTCATAGGTATTATTGACTATTTGTATGTTGTCTATTATTTGCAGGTGCATGAATCATATCATTGGAAGTTGTTGAAGCTAGGGTGTTCCGCTTTGGATACACAAACCCACCCAACTCTTGTTTGGATCAAATATGAGAAAAGAAGACACCATAGTTTATTGACCTAGGGTTTTAGAGAACCCTAGATTTGTAACACTTGTAACATTTGTATCAATATCAAATCATGTTGTAACATTGGAGATTTAAGGCTCCCTTTATATCAATAAAATATTGTCTCTCTTCATTGTGCAACATATTGTGTATTGATTTTTAGCTATTGCATTGGTGTTTCATTTTTGGTTTACACACACATTAGCTATGTAACTAGCCTATAACTTCTAGTGCAAAATGTGTACCTCCATAACTACTCCTCTAGTACAAAGTACACTTAGATCCATTTTATCTAATACTTCCAATATTCCTCCAGTTTAGTCCTTGACCCCAATAGGATCATTAGGATCAAATATGAGCCTTTCCTAGAACACACCAATGATGGATAGATAAATTGGGTTATAGGCATTCCAGTGAGGACCTAGTGATTAACACAAACTTTGATTAGCCAAGTGTAACAAAATGTGTGGGGTCCACCTCCTAAAATCTAATAAGTCTCATAGATATAATTGAACTATATCCCTCCACAAAAAAACATTCAAACACCTTCTAATTAGCAATGAGATTACCAACATTTCCACCTTAGTATCCTCCTTTTTACGCTTTGTATCTATACCCTTTGTATAACCTACACCCACATCTCCACTATGTGATATACCCTCGTCATCAACAATATGATGAACATCCCCCTTAGCAAAAATATAGGTGCATCTAGTAGGCCTTAAAGTTGACTCTCTAATTGGACCTATCAAGGCCCTTTGAACCTATTGGTCTACTCTCCTATCCTTCCAATAGCTATGAAAGCTTTATCTACCTTTGAAATAAATGGAAATAAGATGCTATTAGATCACCTTAGTGAAATTTTATCACTCAAGTTAATCCACTGCATATGGTATATTTATTGATACACTCTCTTTGTCATAAGGTTGTTTTATGTTAGAGGGAATTGTCATATACTTTAGTTACTATTTGAGCATCAATAGTTGAACCATTCATATATAGGTTTGGAATCATGGTCAATGGAAATTTGGTTTTGTTTCAATTAAATACAATGTAGAGAAACCCTCAAGAAAAATTTTATGATTTCAATACTCAATTCTTGAGGACTCTAAACCTAATTCCACAAAATATTAGCTCAAATGAATAACAACCATTATCATATTATATCAAATATTTATATTCTATTTTAGCACTAATGGTTTGTAATGCTAACCATCATATACTAACTACAATATTTTAAGAAGTGTCTAAAGTAAAATGTATCCTTGTTTGAGTGGGAAAGATACCCCCTACCTCATCAATGGCCTATGTAGTCCAAATCTCCCACAATACACTCATGCAAAAATCTATGCAAAATTGCTCTCCAATATCTCATCATCGAATAAATGCATCTATCCATTATTCCCTATCACCATACATGATCACCCATATTGGACAAGTAACATCATCCATAGTAACTTTCTAGCCACCAATTCTAAGCCTTCTCAATACATTCAACCCTAGAAATGAATCCAATAATAATTTTATGATGAACAATATGTTAGAGGTGATCAAAACCTTGGTGAATTAGAATAAAGCTATGAAGTAATAGTGGTAGAAACCACAAAATTGGAAACCCTAAAATATCTCATACTTGGAAAAGGATCTGGTGCCTTGGTAGGGTGCTAGACAAGTAGTAAATTAGGTCCACAAGTGATAGGGCTTCATATTTAATGTTATGTTTTGTATCATGGCTAACATATAATTTCATATTAAAATTATAGGCCACCTTTTGATAAGTTTGATGTGTTTAAAAGTTAGGCCTTCAAATGTAATTTACGATAATCAAATAGTCTTGATTAGCATTATAGTAAATATGATCCTATCTGATGTCTTAGAGAAGAGTCCTCTAGAGGTGGTGTAGCTCTCTATTTATATCAATTTTTGGAATACAAATCCTCAGTTCTTCATTTTCAAATATTTTTCTCTTGTTGTTTGTATCAGTTTGGTATCGGAGTGGAGAAGTCGGTTGTAAGGGAGTATCCTCTTCCCCAAGGTTTGTATGATTTAAAAGGGGAATGATAAAACTTATTCTAGTTGATATTGGTATTAGCACAAGTAAATTGGTAGCCTATTTGATATATTCCATCTATTAGGGGGATTTGTTGTCTCATTTATGAGTTGAAGGAGTCATTTTTATTCTGTGCTAAGTTGTTGGTTGACTTAGTGGGTTGTTCTTTTATGTACCCCTTGGGTGCCACTACTAATATCTATGATATAGTCTTCTACCACAACCAATGTTATTGTTCTATTGATTTCTCCAAAATTTACCCACCTTAGCACCATCTTAGCATGCAATCACACATCCCAAAAATTGCATCATATTCATAGCTAGGAAATCAATATTTTTCCTCTCTCATTTTTGAGAAGCCTCACCACCTTACCAACATCGATGATCTTGAAATTTACATAGCAATATTAGTGGGTAGATAGTGCATTTTATCTCTTGCTTGTTCACTCCAAAAAGAACAACTCATTATTCATCTTTGTTGACATTGATCCCTCCATGGTTGGATTTGTAAATTTGTGGTGGCTATTTCTTATTTTTTGTGACAATAATTTTAGCTTCATATATATTAGCTATGAATTGAAAGATCCTATTCATCCAAATAAACGTATTTTGCATTGAAGAGACTTATTTTATGTCTAAAAGAATCAATTTTATGGTGCTAATATCACTATTACCAATAGATTTATTGACTACGCACCCATCAAGCACATGGATTTTTAATGCATGAGTTATACACCTTCTTAGTATGCAATCCATGTGCCATATTAGTACATACATTTTGCACCTTATTAGTGTAAAAATATTGTCAACTGCATGTCACTCAGTAAGTCCTACACATAATTCACACGCTCACTTAGAGAGCATAAAATAGCATGAAGCAAATAATTCTTTTCATGGTCGCTAGGGTTCTTTAAGTTGGTGGCCACTTTACATTTCATTTAACATTTTGTCAGGTTATTCATCCTTATGAGGTGAAATATTTTTCTAAATATAGAGTCTTTACTCCCCATCATTTACCAATTCATCAAACATGAGAATTATCGAGGTATGCTAAGGGATTTAGAGGTAGAGTTAAGGTGCCTTCTAATTCAGGCTACAAAAACAAAGGAAAAGAAGTTGCAAAAGGAATATTTTCTAAACCTCAATGTATGATCCAATTTAGCACTTGTCCATATAGATAATCATTGTTCTTTTCACTTAAATACTAGTGACTATTACAATTTTCTCATCAAAATTGGTTAGCTAGTGCTATTGAATATTACTTTGACAGGCATTATCAAGACAAAGGGGGAAACTTACCTTTCTTTCATAAAATATTTAATTTAAATTAGTTAACTAATCTACATTTATATCCATTTATCAAATAACCATATAGCTTTATATTGATGGGAGTGCTTAATACACTTTTTAAATTATCTTTATTTTATTGAGTTTGACCACATAAGCTTTTTTCTAAGTATCTATAAATTTAAATTTTTGCTAAGTTAGAAATTTTTCTAACTTTATATCCACCTTGCTAGTCTTTAAAATAAAAATTATATTGTAAGCAAGAAGCACTTCAGCCTTATAAAATTGGTCAAACTCTGTAAAGAATTACCCTAGCTCAACATAGTCAAAACATGGTTGCTAACTTGGTGTTGGTTGATCAAAAGGCTAAAATTACCACCCTAGTCAATTTGTTAGCTGATATAGTTAGAGACCTTCAGGTTCACTCTTCCTCACTTGATAGTCATTCTCATGCTAAATGTGAAGTCAAAATTTATGATGGCTCTAGGAATCCTAAAGTACTAAATAGTTGGATTCTAAACATAAAAACTTGATTTTCTTATAGTCAATTATTGAATGATGAAATTTTTCCCTTCACCGAACCTAAGATTTCTAGCATGGTTAAGTTTCTAATAACCAAACACCAAGGAACACAAAATCCCATCCACACTTGGTATGAATTAGTTGCAACTTTAAAAGCTATCTTCTATCCATACAATTATGGTGATGATTTGCTTAATCATTGGATTTGCTTGAGGTAAGGAAGCCACACCTCTATGTAGGATTATGTTTAACAATTCATTAGGCTATGCATCTTGCTTCATGTATCAGATACTATACCTACTCTTATTGTAAAGTTTAAGAGTGGTCTTTAGACACATCTATTTCAAGGGTTGAAATATACTCCACTTACCACACTTGATGCAACATTCAATCAAGCACAACTTTTAGAGGAGAAGCTTGTTGCCACATCCCATGTGCCTCGATATTCCTTCTTAGAAAGTGTTTCCAAACCTCCAAGTTCTCCAAATTTGCAACATTTTTCTTATCCAAAGAATCCCTTTCCTTATTCTCTCCCTTATTTCTCTTATCCTTCTACAACTTCTCCTTATTTTGATATCTTTTTTAATTATTGTAAAAATGAGGGACATAAAATTTGATTGCCTAGGTAAGAAAAAGAATTTTTTTCTTGTATAGTCTCCTAATGAGGAAACTCAAAATATTCCAATTGAGACTTATGGAGAGGACACCACCTATGATGAGTTAAAAGGTCGACTCAATAATGTTATCCTACTCAATCACCACTCTTCTATAGGAGAACATGATAATCTATTTATCACTCATGCTCATCTTACACATATTTTCTATAGATTGTATCATTGATAATGGATCACAAAAAAACTTGATTGCAAAGTCCATTGTCAATAAGTTGCAACTGCCTATGGACCCACATCCTTGTCCATACTCACTCAGATGGAAGGACAGTGACATCACCTTCAAAATTACATACACTTGTACCTTATCTTGTGCTTTTGGGTCTAATTTTATGGATATTGTTACTTGTGATATAATCCCCATGGATTCTTATTTTTTGCTTGGTAAATCTTACTGATATGATAAAAAAAGCTCATTATGATACATATAACAACATATATACTTTCCAACATGAGCATTAAATATTTCTCATTTGAAGCACCAACGACACCACACATTTAGTCCATACCAATGTAAATCAAACACAAAAGATTGTATTGGTTTTTAGTAGGCCACAATATGAAGAATCCCAAGCAAAAGTTCTTATGTCCACTCACTCACATTTTTATAAAGGTATCCATAGAGCACCTATTATTTTTCCTAATCCTATTCCTATTATTTCTATTAATCCTACTCCTGTTGCTCCTACTCCTACTACTCTTGCTCCTATTGCTATTCCTCCAACTATAGCTCTAGCTCCAAATTTTGTACATATTTTTAGCATCCTTACTCTTACTTTATAGGATTTCCATATCTAGGAGGTATATCCTCTATTTCCTGGTGGCCACTTTATCTTGCCACATGCATTACCTCCTTTATAGTAGTTTCCACCAAACCAAATTCTTCAATATGGGCATCATGTTTAGTTTGGAGACAACCCTTAGATCTACTTGGGCACTTATCATATTGAAGATTCATTAGGCCCACCAGGGTTCTTTCTAACTTCCACATGTTGATTCTCATTACCACATGGTTTGTGATTCTCCTTCTCTTTTTATACGCATTAGAGTCCAATACTTATATGGTGAGGAGGAATGATACAGATTAATATTTAATGTTATATTTTGTATCATGGCTAGTATATCATTTCATATTAAAATTGTAGGCCACCTTTTAATAATTTTGATGTGTTTAAAAGTTAGGCCTCTAAATGTAGTTTTTGGCAATCAGGGAGGCTTGAATGACATTGTGGTAAATGTGATCCTATTTTATGTATCTTAGAAGGATCCTCTAGAGGCAGTATAACTATCTATTTATAACAAGTTTTGAAATGCAAATCCTTAATTCTTCATTGTCAAATCTTTTCCTCTTGTTTTTTGTATCAATAAGCATATGGTTAAATCCAATATAGAAGTGGAGATAATATGGCGTTTCCTTTGTAATGATACATGTAATCCTATAAAATGAATGAACACTATTAGATATTCTTAAATCATTTAGCACACTCAACAATGTCAGGTTCAACAAGCTACCACCACTAACCGAGTATATTCCATTATGAATTCTACCATATATCTATAGCATCAAACTACACAATCAATGCCCCCCTTGCCCTATACTATGCTATTGATATATATTAAGAGTTAGCTTTCAATATGACACCATATTTTCCAAACATTATGGTGTGGAAACTAGAGGAAAAAGAAAAATGTCTACAAAGCAGTTAGTTAATAAGTAGGTCAATACTAAGAAATGTATGACAATCCTCAAAAGAGAAAGACCACCTTTACACCGTAGATATAAAGGGCCTATTATAGTATAGCAAGAAAATAAAAATGGTAAGAAAAATAAGTGGAAATATCTAAATACACACCTTAGAAATAGGTCTAATAAATACCAAACAACAAAGGCCAAAGAGTTGATAAAAGGAAGGAACTAATAATAAATGATTAAGTCAAAGAAGGAACCCAATAATCTGATTGATAGAGAAAGTTATGGGAGACGAATTTGATACAAAAATAGGTATAAATAATATTAAAATACCCCTCTCTTAAGTGCGAAGGGCATCCAATAATACCTAGATAGCCAACAAGTTTTTTTGTAAAAATGGAAGCCCCTTTTTCCAAATTCAATATCATGGAAGAGTTGAAGAAAACCTTAGTTAAGGTTAGTATAATAGAATCATTAGTCCTACCTAGATAATGAGACCTGATTTCAGAAGATCTAAAAGATAAAGAGTGGAGTTATGCAAAATATAAGATATCAGATTCCACTCCAACCTACATAGCTAAACAATAAAATTTGATTGTGGAATGGTCATCTAATATTCAAATCAACATCTCTAAGATGTAGAATAATCCAAATATAAAACATATAAAGCCACCCCATTCTACATGATGCTCAAGACTAAGAACTACATCCTCATAAGTTATATTGTAGATATAGGAGCAATGATTATAGTCATGCCTAAGGTTGTTTATGAAGCGATGGGCCTTCTTACACTAAGAATTCTAGACATATGATCTTGATGGATGGAAAGAGTAAATATAATGGCAATTCTCAAGGATTTGGTCATGAACATAGCTTAATACCTAGAGTTTATGGTAGTAAAAGAGGTAATAGTTGTGGATCTACCCCCATACTTTAATATGTTACTAACCAAAGAATGGATACATAAGTTATCAGGAGATGGCTATCTGGTGATGGACTACATGCACATGAAATTTTCCATGGATACAAAAATAATTAGGATAGAGAAAAAAAAACCTTGTAATTACCTCCTACACAATTTGAAATATGAAAGTATTGCAAACTAGAATGAGCTTCTAGAATGAATCAATGGGGATGAGTATCAAGAAGGCAACCGAGATCCAAAAGTAGAAATGATAATCAATGTTCTACAAAATGAGAGAGATCTAGAAGTGAATTATGAAGAAATAGAGTTGGTAAACTACCTAATAATAGAAACTCCTCCAAAAGTCCCTACCTTGACAAGTTATGGGACTGAAAAGACATGGAATATGTACTTTTATGGTGCCAAAACTAGAAATGGAGCAAGTCTAGAGTGCAATTCATTGATTTTCAAGGAGAAAAGACTCATTATTCCTATAGGTTTCTATTTAACTATATGAACAATGTGGCCAAATATGAAGCACTCTATACTAGTTTGAAAAAAATAGAGATGGGAATTAAGACTTGAGAATATATAGTGACTCATGATTAATAACAAATCAGGTCATCTCTTTATGCACCACAAAGAATAAACACTTGAAGTCCTATAAGTATTAATTCTAGGATTAGCTTGAAATATTTTAATATTTTAAAATCTACCTAAATAAGTAAATGCAAAATCAAACAAGCTAGTAGGCATGGCAACGATTTGATCCAATGAATGACATATAGGATAAATCAAAAGATCTACAAGTTGTTTTTAGGCAAATAGTTCCAAATAACTTTGATCATTGATATGTATTTCATAATGATGAATAAATCATAGAATTCCTAATAAGGGAGGCCCAATATTCCAAAGAGGAACAAATATAAATATGATATCAAGGATGAATTCATATAGTTGAAATCAAATCAGCTACCCAAGAGGTTGATTACAGTGGAAAGCTTGTTTTACCTAGATGATAGGTCAAGGAAAGATAGTTTTAAGGTAAAATATATTGTATATAACCCATTCAAGGTATACAAAGGGAGGAGTCTACTACTTGGAAATGATTATACTCAAGAAGAATAGGATATTTTCAAAGAACCCTATGATAAATACGTAGACATAATCACTTGGTCATATGAAGATTAAAGGTCTACAACAACAATATTATAGAGCACACCATCAATTTAAAGTCTAATGCTAAGCATTTAAAGACAAATCAAGGCTAATATAGAGGATTTAATGAAAAAAGAGTTGTTAAAGCTTTTACAGGCTCATATTATATTTCCTTTGAAGCATTCAACATGGGTGCTATTTTGTTCTTACTAAATAAGAAGAATAGGGATATAAGGTCATTCATTTATTTTAGAAACCTAACAACATTGAAGGTTCACTACCATTTTCCTGCCATTGATCATATATTATGAGCCTCCTACCCAAAGGAGAATCCTTCCCCTCAACAAGTATTTATGAGCCTCCTGCCCAAAGGAGATGTCCTATCCCCTCAACAAGTATTTATGAGCCTCCTGCCCAAAGGAGATGTCCTATCCCCCAAAGCTCTGGAAATGATACTTCAGAAGATCACTGCCTCTTCTGCCTCTAGCGAGTGGAACTCCTTTCCATAGAAGACGTCCTGTCCTCCTTGCTCTAGCTCTAGAGACTTCTGTCCTCACTGATCACCTCCATAGCTGCTCATCAAAACCTGTACTAAACACAATCAGTCGGTCCAGCACAAGTCCTCTCAAACTCTATCACAAATCTGCACCAAACTCAGTCCTCTGGTCCAGCACAAATCTGCTCTCAAATCTCTATCTGTCCCAAGCTTAAGCCAAAAGCTTGAACAAATCAATCACAACTGCTCACAAGTCTTCACCAAGACTTCATCAAATCTGTCCACAAGTTCTTCAACAAGAACCTGTCCAAATCAGTCCTAGCAAGCTCACCAAGAACTTGCCCAAATCAGCTCAAGCAAGTTTACCAAGAAACTTGCCCAATGTGAACACACAAAGAGAATTGTTAGAGACCCAATGTGTTTCATCCAATCATATCAAATCAATATCATAGAAGCATAAAGAGAATTGTTAGAGACTCAATATGTTCTATCCTTCAACTCTCAATCTCAACTCAAATCAATCTCATAGAAGCATAAAGAGAATTGTTAGAGACTCAATATGTTCTATCCTTCAACTTTCAATCTCAACTCAAATCAATCTCATAGAAGCATAAAGAGAATTGTTAGAGACTCAATATGTTCTATCCTTCAACTCTCAACAACCAAACAACTCAATTAGGGTTTCAACAACTTATAGCAATGGCATAAGCTTCTCACTCAAAAACCCTAAAGCAAACTTCAAATGCTTCCACTCTCATAAACTAGATTATGCAATAACTCATAAACTCATCATGATCTCATAATGCATAATCAATACTTCCACTTTCAAAAAATAAGATCCACTCCAAATAAGGAAACTTAATTTAATCCTTTTCACTCCAAACTTATTTTTAGAAAACCATCAATCAATAATAACCATGGAAGAATGTGCCCATACCTTTACTTTGATGAAGAAGGAGAACTCAAAATCTGTCACAACACTAACTCTCAATTTGCCACAAATTAGAGTTAGCAACAATGGAATAATGCACAATGATAAGAGTCCTAATAACACCTTATCACTCCAACTCATCAATAATCAAAACTCACAAATATACATATCAACAATATTCCTTTACACCTTATAACTCCTACTTAATATATCACAAAATAACTTCAACCTCAAAAATAATTACAAGAGAATATCCACTCAATAACTCCAAAGGCTTTCTAACCCCAATATGACATTAAGCACAATTATTCCTTAAACCCTTATAACTCCTAAAATACATTTACTTCTAAATGCATTTACCACATAAACATTAAGCATCAATAATAACAATGTCAAAGCAATATTTCTATTTAACCTTATACCTCCATCCAATTACCAACAATAATTTGCCAAGTCAAATCAAATATTCCACATTATCAACAAAAGATCTACCTTGGCCAAAAATCAATTCTCCAACCTTAGGAGAAGTGTGGAGACACCAACATAAGTGCCAAAGTGCTTCCTCCTCCAAACTCATGGCCCAAGGCAACTGTTGTACCACGTGCACAATAATCCATGACCAAAAATGAAACACGCCCGACGCGAATCGATCTCGACACCTCTGCCTAGCGAGCGCCTTCGCTCCACTACCTCCATCATTGGAGCACAAGTGCCCAACGAAACTCTCAAGTGCCACTCATCATTTTACCTTCCCTTTGCTCATAAAAATTAAAGACAAACAGATTTGTCTTCCTCACAGGCATACGAAATCGGAACTTAAACACAGAGCAATACGAAACTCAAAAATCATAGAGCAATCCAAAATCGAAGGTCATAGAGCAATACAAAATCGAAGGTCATAGAGCAATACAAATTTGAAGGTAATCGCACAAATCGGAGGTGTATTGAACCTTAGGAATTAATGCCCTTTAATAGTCTTTTGCATCCCATGCAAGTTGACGTTGACGCTCCTTCCAAACAAATGACGTCGGTGAGGTAAGTCTTCTACATTAGCATCGCTAAGGGTTTAGAAACCCTTTCAATAATAATTATTAAATTAATAATTATTATTTTATTAATAATAAACTTAACTTAAAACCTTTTCAAAGGTTTGAGTTAATTTATTTATTAATAATCAAAATGGACTTTTAAGGTTTTTTCAAGGAGCAAAAACCTTTTCATTAAGCCAAGATGGTTTTAATAAAAACCCTTAATGAGTCCAGATGGTTTTAAGAAAAACCTTTAACCTTGTCACCATGGTTTTAATTAAAAACCCTTAAACAAACATCATGGAACTTTCAAGATCTTTTTGGCACCAAACTCTTTTTGACATCAGCACAAATTCCTTTTGATATCAACACAAACTCCTTTTGACATCAATGACAACTCACAACCATGAAGCTAGGCAACATACCCAAAATTACCAACAATCTCCCCCTTTGTCATTGATGGCAAACCACTACTGAAACCACTGCCAACTGTCAAAACTGAAACCAACTGAAAACCATCCTCTGAAGCTTTGCTCCCCCTGACTCAAGGCTCTCCCCCTTTGTCATCAATGGCAAAGGGTCACCTTTGGGGCTCAGGGCTAAGAATGAGCCTCTTAGCTTAGCCCCTCCCCCACCTCCTGTTGAGGTGATTAATTCTGGGGTGGGAGTAAAACTACTCCCAAATTCTTCCTTAAATACTCAAAAGTCTCTCTTGGAAGAGGTTTGGTGAAAATGTCAGCAATATGTTCCTTAGTAGGCACATATTCTAGCTTAACATGCTTGTCCTGAACTTGCTCTCTCAGAAAGTGATATTTGATGGGAATATGCTTTGTTCTTGAGTGCATTACTAGATTCTTGGAGATACTTATGGCACTTGTATTATCACACAATATGGAAATGGGTTGATCATGCTTTATTTTGAAATCCTCCAAGGTAGTCTTCATCCATAAAACTTGTGTACAACAAGCTACTACTGCTATGTATTCTGCCTCTATTGTAGACAAGGAAACTGAAGGTTGTTTCTTGCTTAACCAAGCAACTAAACAATTCCCCAAAAAGAAAGCTCCACCACTGGTGCTTTTTCTGTCATCAATATTGTCGGCCCAATATGCATCTGTAAAAGCTGTGAGAGTGAACTTATCGCTCTTGGGATACCAAAGCCCAAGATCCATAGTGCCTTTCAGATATCTGAGAATCCTTTTTACTGCCATAACATGAGTTTCTTTTGGTGCAGCCTGAAACCTTGCAACTAGTCCCACTACCTGCATGATGTCTGGTCTGGTAGCTGTAACATAAAGCAAACTGCCAATCATGGATCTGTACAACCTTTGATCTGCCTCTGGAGATTCATCATCCTTGCTCAACTTACACCCTATAATCATTGGAGTACTAACAGGTTTGCTATCCTCCATACCAAACTTTTTCAGCATCTCTCTTATGTACTTGCCTTGTGAGAGAAATATTCCTTCTTCTGATTGGGCAATCTGAAGTCCTAAGAAGAAGGAAAATTCCCCAATCATGGACATCTCAAATTCACTCTGCATATTGTTAGCAAAATATTTACACATTTTGGTGTTATTACCTCCAAAAATGATATCATCAACATAAACAACCACAATTAAGATATTATTTCCATCATTTTTTATATACAAATTGCTATCTGCCATACCTTTTCTAAAACCTTATTTCTGAAGATACCTGTCAAGCCTCGAATACCAAGCCCTAGGAGCTTGTTTCAAACCATACAATACCTTTTTCAATCTACACACAAAATCTGAATTTTTTGAAAGTAAGAACCCTTCTGGTTGTTCAATGTAGACTTCTTCTTCTAACACACCATTTAGAAAAGCTGATTTGACATCCATATGATAGACCTTGAAGTTTTTAAAACTTGAAAAAGCCAAAAACATTCTGATAGCCTCAAGACGAGCAACTGGAGCAAAAGTTTCTTCAAAATCAATTCCTTCTACTTGAGCATAACCTTTGCAAACTAACCTTGCTTTATTTTTGACTACCTGACCATCTTCATTTAGCTTGTTTCTGAAGACCCACTTAGTGCCAATGACATTTTTATCTTTAGGTCTTGGAACAAGTTCCCAAGTCTCACTCTTCTCTATCTATTCCAATTCTTCATTCATAGCATTTATCCAAAACTTATCTGCACAGGCTTCACTGAGATCTTTTGGCTCAATCTGAGATAACAATGAAACATCTGTATGGGAATTTGAAGATATGATTCTTCTCCTTGTCTGTATGAATTTTGGATTACCAATGATTTGATCCTTTGGATGGTGTTTTTGAACATATCTGGATGGATTTTTAGGAAGGAGTTGTTGTCTTTCCTCTTCTTCTTTATCTGAATCCTCCTTGAATTCTTCTTGGCAATCTTCATCATCAATTTCCTGAACTGGTTCTCTTATCCCTATTTTCTCATCCACTATAACATTTATGCTTTCCACAATAGTACAAGTTCTTTTGTTGTAGCATCTATAGGCTTTGCTCTTGTTGGAGTACCCAAGAAAAATGCCCTCATCACATCTAGGATCAAACTTCCCTAAATTTTGATCTTCCCTTCTGATGTAACATTTACTACCAAAAACTCTGAAATGTTTTACTATGGTTGGTCTTCCTTTCCATAGCTCATAGGGAGTTTTGTGATGATTGACTCTTAACTGAGCTCTGGTGATAATATACACTGTTGTACTAACTGCCTCTTTCCAAAAACCATCAGGAAGCTTTGACTCATTCAACATAGCTCTAGCCATATTTTCAATAGTTCTATTTTTTCTTTCAACTACTCCATTTTGTTGAGGAGTTCTTGTTGCTGAAAATTCCCTCTTAATCCCTTGTTGCTCACAATAATCCACAAATTCATTTGAAGTGAATTCTCCTCCTCTATCTGATCTTAAGCATTTTATTCTTTTGTCTGTTTCATTCTCTATCATTTCTTTGAAGGCTTTAAACTTGTCAAGGGCTTCAGATTTTTCTTTCAAAAAGGTAACCCAAGTCATTCTAGAGAAATCATCTATGAAAAGCATGAAGTAACTCTCTCCCTGTATACTCTGAGTTCTGGTGGGACCACACAAATCAGTATGAATAAGATCTAAAGGTTTGGATGACATGTACCCTTTAGCCTTAAAGCTGGTTCTAGTTTGCTTTCCATGTTGACAAGGACCACAAATAGTATTTTGGGGTCTTTTCAATTTAGGTAAGTCTCTGACTGCTTTCTTATGGCTAATGTTGATAAGATTATCAAAGCTCAAATGTCCCATTCTTTTATGCCATAGCCAACTTTCATCCTCTTGAGACAAAAAACACTTTTCCCTTTTTATCTCACTTAGCATGTAGAGGTTGTTAGGAGTTCGTCTTGCATTAGCAATGATTTTTCCATTCTCTACTTTCCTTATCTCACATCTATCAGAATAGAAAGTCACCATATGACCCTGATCACAAAGTTGGCTAACACTCAAAATATTATGTCTCAATCCTTCTACATAAAGCACATTTTTAGTTCTGGTTTTTCCATCTAAACTTAGAGAACCCTTTCCACAAATTTTAGCTGATCTGTTATCTCCAAAGCTAACTGACCCTCTACTAGTTTCTTTGAGAACTATAAACTTTTCTTTTTCTCCAGTCATGTGCCTAGAACATCCACTATCAAGGTACCATTTTTCTTCCTTATCTTGAGCATGAAGAGCAGTTTGAACTATCATAGATCTAGTTTTATTTCCATTTGTTTTCCTAACATTCACTTCACTAGATCTTTCCAATTTACACATTCTAGCTATATGCCCAAAATTATTGCATTTGTAACACATAATACTATCATCCATGAGTGGTGCAAAAGAATTAACATTTTTCTTAACATTGTCATTCACAATCCTAGTACAATGGATAGCTCTATGACCATATTTATTGCAAGAAAAACAATAGCCATGGAAAGTATTATGTAACTTGTTTGGAAGCCTTTGATGAGTGTTCCTTCTTTTGTGATCAACTCTTGTCCATTGCTCTCCTTTGTTTTCTTCTTTTCTGGTATCCTTTGGTTTTTGAAAGTTGACTTTATTTCTTCTGGATGTTCCTGCTTCTTGGATATGGAGATCTTCTTCCCTTTGATTTCCAAGAAAAATATTTTGTTTAAGACTCATCTGTTCAAGTCTAACTCTTAGAGAAACCACCTCTTCTTCAAGTCTCTCACATTCAACTTCCTTCCCTTTCAAAACCTCTATCAAAACCTGCTCAACTTTCTTTCCTTCTTCAGCTAGGATCTTGAAGTCTGTGAGATTTTGAGATAGTTCTATTTTGGCCATCTCTTCTTCTTGATTTTGTTGTTTTAAAACAAAATTCTCTTCCCTGAATTTTTCCAGATTTCTTAGGGCCAAAAATAATTCCCCTTTCAAATCAAATTCAATCTCTTCATCACTTTCTATGCTCATATGATCTTTCGAGGGATCCTTCTCCAAGATGTTAGGCTCTTCCTGGAGAGACCCGCTCTGATACCAATTGAAGAACATAGACTTATACTAAGAGGGGGGTGAATAGTATAAGATGCAACCATTTAAAAAACTTTACTTTAGATAGCAATGGCATCACCATAACATTAACCATCACAGAAAGCAACACACAAAGAAGAGCCATTTTAACGTGGTTCACCCAAGATGGGCTACATCCACAAAAATATTTTCACTAAAAGCTTTCTCAATCAAGTTCTTTGGGAAATCCTTTCCCTATTACAAATTTTATGAACTTCCTATCCAAAGGAGAATCCTTCCCCTCAACAAGTATTTATGAGCCTCCTGCCCAAAGGAGAATCCTTCCCCTCAACAAGTATTTATGAGCCTCCTACCCAAAGGAGATGTCCTATCCCCTCAACAAGTATTTATGAGCCTCCTACCCAAAGGAGATGTCCTATCCCCCAAAGCTCTGGAAATGATACTTCAGAAGATCACTGCCTCTTCTACCGCTAGCAGGTGGAACTCCTTTCCATAGAAGACGTCATGTCCTCCTTGCTCTAGCTCTAGAGACTTATGTCCTCACTGATCACCTCCATAACTACTCATCAAAACCTGTACTAAACACAGTCAGTCAGTCCAACACAAGTCCTCTCAAACTCTATCACAAATCTGCACCAAACTCAGTCCTCTAGTCCAACACAAATCTGCTCTCAAATCTCTGTCAGATCTGTCCCAAGCTTAAGCCAAAATCTTGAACAAATCAATCACAACTGCTCACAAGTCTTCACCAAGACTTCATCAAATATATCCACAAGTTCTTCAACAAGAACCTGTCCAAATCAGTCCTAGCAAGCTCACCAAGAACTTGCCCAAATCAGCTCAAGCAAGTTTACCAAGAAACTTGCCCAATGTGAACACACAAAGAGAATTGTTAGAGACCCAATGTGTTTCATCCAATCATATCAAATCAATATCATAGAAGCATAAAGAGAATTTTTAGAGACTCAATATGTTCTATCCTTCAACTCTCAATCTCAACTCAAATCAATCTCATAGAAGCATAAAGAGAATTGTTAGAGACTCAATATGTTCTATCCTTCAACTTTCAATCTCAACTCAAATCAATCTCATAGAAGCATAAAGAGAATTGTTAGAGACTCAATATGTTCTATCCTTCAACTCTCAACAACCAAACAACTCAATTAGGGTTTCAACAACTTATAGCAATGGCATAAGCTTCTCACTCAAAAACCCTAAAGCAAACTTCAAATGCTTCCACTCTCATAAACCAGAATTATGCAATAACTCATAAACTCATCATGATCTCATAATGCATAATCAATACTTCCACTTTCAAAAAATAAGATCCACTCCAAATAAGGAAACTTAATTTAATCCTTTTCACTCCAAACTTATTTTCAGAAAACCATCAATCAATAATAACCATGGAAGAATGTGCCCATACCTTTACTTTGATGAAGAAGGAGAACTCAAAATCTGTCACAACACTAACTCTCAATTTGCCACAAATTAGAGTTAGCAACAATGGAATAATGCACAATGATAAGAGTCCTAATAACACCTTATCACTCCAACTCATCAATAATCAAAACTCACAAATATACATATCAACAATATTCCTTTACACCTTATAACTCCTACTTAATATATCACAAAATAACTTCAACCTCAAAAATAATTACAAGAGAATATCCACTCAATAACTCCAAAGGCTTTCTAACCCCAATATGACATTAAGCACAATTATTCCTTAAACCCTTATAACTCCTAAAATACATTTACTTCTAAATGCATTTACCACATAAACATTAAGCATCAATAATAACAATGTCAAAGCAATATTTCTATTTAACCTTATACCTCCATCCAATTACCAACAATAATTTGCCAAGTCAAATCAAATATTCCACATTATCAACAAAAGATCTACCTTGGCCAAAAATCAATTCTCCAACCTTAGGAGAAGTGTGGAGACACCAACATAAGTGCCAAAGTGCTTCCTCCTCCAAACTCATGGCCCAAGGCAACTGTTGTACCACGTGCACAATAATCCATGACCAAAAATGAAACACGCCCGACGCGAATCGATCTCGACACCTCTGCCTAGCGAGCGCCTTCGCTCCACTACCTCCATCATTGGAGCACAAGTGCCCAACGAAACTCTCAAGTGCCACTCATCGTTTTACCTTCCCTTTGCTCATAAAATTAAAGACAAACAGATTTGTCTTCCTCACAGGCGTACGAAATCGGAACTTAAACACAGAGCAATACGAAACTCAAAAATCATAGAGCAATCCAAAATCGAAGGTCACAGAGCAATACAAAATCGAAGGTCACAGAGCAATACGAATTCGAAGGTAATCACGCAAATCGGAGGTGTATTGAACCTTAGGAATTAATGCCCTTTAATAGTCTTTTGCATCCCATGCAAGTTGACGTCGGCGCTCCTTCCAAACAAATGACGTCGACGAGGTAAGTCTTCTACATTGGCATCGCTAAGGGTTTAGAAACCCTTTCAATAATAATTATTAAATTAATAATTATTATTTTATTAATAATAAACTTAACTTAAAACCTTTTCAAAGGTTTGAGTTAATTTATTTATTAATAATCAAAATGGACTTTTAAGGTTTTTTCAAGGAGCAAAAACCTTTTCATTAAGCCAAGATGGTTTTAATAAAAACCCTTAATGAGTCCAGATGGTTTTAAGAAAAACCTTTAACCTTGTCACCATGGTTTTAATTAAAAACCCTTAAACAAACATCATGGAACTTTCAAGATATTTTTGGCACCAAACTCTTTTTGACATCAGCACAAATTCCTTTTGATATCAACACAAACTCCTTTTGACATCAATGACAACTCACAACCATGAAGCTAGGCAACATACCCAAAATTGCCAACAAAGATACCATCCCAAAAGCCCTTGGCCTAATTAGCCTAGATTTCTCCAAGGAATTTAGAATGTATATGTTTGGAATAAAAGAGAATATTGCAACCGTGTTGAGTAAAAAATAATGATCAAGATGAGGAACACCCTATTTCCTTCATGATTCAATCCCTTCACAATATGAAGAGAGCTATACTGTGATTGAGAAGAAAGTATTTTCCATCATGAAAGTGTTATTTAAATTTAGGTACTACCTTTCATAAAGTAAGAACATTATATTTTTAGTACACCCCAAAGTTCAATCTATTGTACTACACAATGAGCTAAGGAAAAGAGAGTTGGATGGATAACTAAGATATAATAATTTGATATTGAAATAAATCCTACTAAGTTGATTAAAAGTAACACTTTGTGTGAATGATTAGCAAGGATTATTTCTAGAGAATAGGTTGCTTTAGTTGATATAATGAATGTGGGGAACTAGATGGATAGGAAATATGTGCAACTAAATGTCTAAATGGAAAGTCCTTGAAGGGCTATACACCAAAGAGAGGACCAGGTTCTAGAAAAATCCATCATACTACTGTTGGATAGACAACATCTTGTCCAAGAAGGGATATGATGGTATCCTACTCCACTATGTAGAGGAAGATATATAAGGAAACCTAATGAAATAGTACCATGATTAAGGAGGGAATTTATCTACCCCTACAACAACCCACAAGATTTTAAGGTTTGGCTACTATTGGTCCACCATATTCATTGATTATTATCAATAGGTAAATGATTGTAAATATTTCTATATGTTCAAGGGAAGGAATAAGAGAGACTTGATTTTATTAAAACAATCATTGTGACCAAACCATTCCAATAATGGGGCCTCAATTTCATAGGTAAGATCAACCCATTTTCAAGTGTAAGCCATGGGTGGTTCTCACTACCATAGATTTCTTCACCAAGTAGGTAAAATTTGTCCTAGATAAAGCACCTCATCAAGTGATAGTGATTTAATTATTTGAATATATAATAACTAGGTTTGGAACCCTAGCCACCATTGTCATTGATAATTCCAACTATTTTAAAGGGACTAAAGTGATGAAATTTGCTCTTAAAAATGGATTCCTACTTAAGACTTCATCTAGTTATTATCCTTAGGGGAATGGGTTGGCTGAATCGACCTACAAGAACATCACTAGGATCTTAAAAGGGACTATTTTAAAATCACAAAGGAACTAGCACACAAACATGAGTAAATAATTATGGTAGGATAGAGTGACACTAAAAACATCTACAGAGTCACCTCCCTATAAGCTAGTATATGGTAAGAAAGTGGTGTTACCAGTTAAATTTTATCTCCCTTCCTTTCAAATGTCACAATTTGAGTTAGAGGATTTCAACATCGAGCCCATACAAGTGATATTGAATACAATACTAGCCCTATAGAAGGGAAGAGAAAATACTTTTAAGAAAATTTTGCAACAACAAAAGGCCATCAAAAAGTGGTTTGACAAAGGGGTGATAAAAGTAGAATATAAAGAAGACCTTACGCTCAAATTTGATGAGGATTGCACAAACTATACACTCATCATAAGTTTTATTCATTATAGAGCGAACCTTACTAGATCATTAAAATTACAAGACCAAACACCTATAAACTTACCTCCATGAAAAGAGTACTGTTGTTTATTTTAGTGAATGAAGCAACATGTTTGCCTCATTGGCAGAATGAGTTTTGTTCAAAAGAACAACCTATGCACATATTATTGACTATTAATTTGACAAGTACTTTTCTATCTACTATTCCCTTTTACTTTCTTTATTTCTTTAAAAAATCCTAATTCCACATCTTTTTTTACATTTTTTCATAAATTGATGACCTGCCAAGTCTATGAAAGATATTTTAATGTTCAAAATTCATTTGCTTGCTTAATAAAGTGACTCAATCATTTAAGCAAGTAATTAGTTTACTAAAACAAGTGATATGCATGATTAGACAAGTAATGTGCCCACCTTAGCACCAAATCCTAAACCAACCATAAGGTAGGGCCAATTGAATATTAACAGGGCAATCACCTTGCCTAGGTAGCCTATGGATAAAGCACAACAAGGTATGGATAGGGTACACTATACCTAAGTTCTATAAATACCTTAGGTGAAGGGTTATTTTCACCCTTACTTTCTAAGAAACCCAAGTGGTTAGCTCACCAAGCTAGCTACACTCATGACAATACACCAAGTTTTAAAGGACGAGTGAATCATAGCCTCATAAAGGATCCCTATTATATTTTGAGCAAATTCCTTGAGAAGAAACTAAAAAAACTCTCCAAAAAATTTCCAAGTTAGGAAATCGAATCGAAACACTAAATAAAATTTATGAATTGCTTGAAGTATTTTGTGTGAATCTCACCCTCTATATTAGATGAATCCCTTCCTTTTTGAATCAAATCACTTTTTTGTTTAAGCAATCAAAATACATCTCATTGATTGAATCATTTATATTATCAAGCGAATTGCTTTGATTTTTGAGTGAATCACTCCAAAGCCCAAAACATCATATTTACTTATTTTTTTTTTATTTTTTACTTTTTCATCTATTTTTCTCATATTTCTTTGCAATGGAAACCTCCTCTACTTCCACCATCCCTTCAATACCTAAAGCTCAATTGGCTTCATTTTCTTCCATAACTATATCCCTTCGCCTTGCAGTATTGTTGTCACCCATTACAATCACCACCATAGAATTTGGGTCATTAGAGGGACAAGGTCAAAAGAAGAAGAGGGTAGAAGGGACCTATACATACTCCATAGGGCAAGTGAGAAGGGAAACAATCGGAAGATATAACCTAGGCCCCCAAATGAACTTCTAGAACATAAATCAAACCTGGACATCTAGTATAGCTATGAACCTAGTACCATAAGTGTGGAATTTCCCCGAAAATATAGAAATAATGGAATAAAGGTATGATTCCACAATGAGTTTTTGCCTCCCATAATTTATAGAAGATGCTTTTTATATTAGGATAAAATTTATAAGTAGTATGTTGAAAGCCATTTATGACCCATCCATGTGTATCTCTTATAGTCTTAAAACCTAGGGAGACTTCTATTATATGAAATCCATTGCATGTTGGTGAGACCTCCTAATCCCATATTTGAAGAAATCTAATATATCATCTAAATTTAATATCCCATTGGATTTGGACTAGTTTATTGATGGCATTCAAATGATAATGTTGGATATAATAGTCACTCGTAGGGAAAATACTGACAAGGATATCTATGAGGAATGTATTACATTATTACATGCAGTCCAAACCTTTTTAAGGCACTCCCAAATGATATATTATACCAACTACATCTCATGCCATACGGAGAGTCAATTGAAAGACTTCAAGGAAGGGATGAAGTTCACCTACACATCCTAGCTAATCTAGTTTATTTTATACAAAAAGAAAAGTTAGATTCCCAATCTCTAGATATATCATGTAGGGGTAAACTAATGACCCATAATTATAGTGGAGTGAATGGACATACCCTATTGAGAAGCAAGACAAACCTCCTACCTCTTCTATGATAAAGTGTATGAGGTCATAATAGAAAAATGTTACGGGAAAGACACAAAATTGATAGATGTAGCACAAAAAATGATGATAGAAAGGAAATGGCCTCCGAGGATTTCTATTTAGGGAGGACCTAATCCTTCATCCACCTCTATGTATTTTTAGCCATGCTTTTTGAGTTGCCTACAAGAGTCTTAAACTACATATTCAACCTTGAGTATGTAAAACAACTTGACTATGTAGACTTAAAGTACTTCAAAGGGAAATGAAGACCACTTTTTACCTACTCAAACAATAAATCATGAATATCACTCCTAATATGTGAAGTTACATAATAGTGATAAGGGTGAGGTTGAAGGATATGGGTCTTAAATGGCTCAAAGAACAATGGTTGTATGATCCAAAGGATATTTTTAAGTAAACCCTTAGGGACAATAAACTAGATACCTTCTTCGCACATGAGAAGAGGTACAATGTTCATCAATAGGCTAACCTAGATGAGGAGACAACCCTTGCAACTATGAGGAGTAACAAAGGTATCGAGGGTGAAACTCGGAGTTAGTATGCCTACCCCCTAGAGTGGTACACCTTCTACCTAAAGATGAAATATGACTTTGACCCTCTCAGCAAGCCAAAACATCAATGGTTGAGGGCTCTTTGAAAAATGAGATATACATATAAAAATATCCTAGCATGGTAGAAGATGATGTATGAAATAAAATAAATGACAAAATCCATAAGGGATGATCCATTTGATGCCAAGTTTTCTTCCACTTAGGAAAAGAAGCACCCTAAAGACACAAAAGGGCTAAATAATTTGCAAAAGTAATAGCAACAAGCACCTCAATCCCAAATAAGAAGTCTAAAAAATAGATAATATTGATAATAAACATATTAGCTACACCATTGAATCTAGAAATGGTTAGCATAGTATTGAGGCAAATAAAAATCAAAGGGTAGAAGGGATTTGAGAGATATGGATCCATGCTTGGTGAGGTGGACATAGCAGCAACAAAGGCAAGAAACTTAAACTAAAAAATAAAAATCCCTTAAGGAAGTCCCATTTAGATTTGAGAATGGCCAGTCCAATGACCATGACTGCACATAGTTCTCCCACATACTCATCATCCACCATCCCATCCTCTCCCTCTACTATTTTTCTTATTCTACACCTAATTATATATCTATCTATCTATATTTCCTCCTATTCTTCTCTCATTCATGTTCCTCTTTACAATTCTTTTGTTGTGCTTCTTCTATCATCCACTAGTGCATCCCATAACTCACACCATAGTTTTCTAGTAGACACTGTGTGTCCTACAATAATCATCATAGTAAGAACTACCCACATCACTTTCTTTCCATATCCACTAGCTTAAATCCTTACCTCACAACCCTTGGTTCTATACACCATGTATTTTTTTTTACCACTTAGAATGGATTAGCATCACATCCCACTTCCCTTACTTCCACTCTATTTCTAGCTATTACCACTTAGTTTGTACCCTCACTATACCTACCACCTCCACTCACCCTCCATCTCACATAGGAAAACTTCTCCTACAAGTAGCGATGTCCACTATCCCTAATTAAGGAGTTGATTTTATAAGAGCACCCCTAATAATAAGTGCATCTAAAGTACTTGGACCAAGTTATGCCTACAAGGTCAAAAAGTCTAACATCATCAAGGTATTAGATGGGAGTTTTGCTAAGGAAATGCCATAGAAGAAAAAGCATAAGAAACTTAGCAAGACCTTTAAGGCCTTGATGATCTTTTATTTACAACTATCCAAGAATGGAGATAAAGTATACTTTTGTAATGACCCAAAATATAAATACAAGAAAACACATATAAAATAAAATATTTATTTTTGACAGGGATTCATAAACCCCTAACCAACCTTTAATTGACCTATTGTTTAAATCCCCTAAGTTTTTTGAAGAGATACATCTCACGAAATACCCTCACACAAGTCCATATGTGTAGACGTATTATGTGTTATCGTAAATAAATTTATCTCTCATCATTCTTGATGAGCTAAACTTATCACCTTTAGTCCATCGAAGGTATACGTCCATATCCATACCATACACAAGTTAATTTATGTAGAATTGCTATGCGTATTGTGAGTTAAGATATCCATCTCATCTACACGATGAGCTATCTTAACTCAGATGTAGTATTTTCATAACTTAGTTATCATTCTCCCTAAGGGGTCTTAATCCCTTAGGTCACCTATGTTCATCCTAAGGGGGTATCAATTCCCTTAGGTCATCCTCTAAGTTCATCCTAGAACTCAATACTTAAGTTTTGTATTGTTTAGAAAGAAACCAATAATAGATACTAAATCTAACAAAAAGCATAATTCATAAAACATACAAAATATACTAGAAAGGAAGCAACATTTAAAGAAGGTAAACATTGATTGAAAGGAATTTAAATGCAAAACATAGATAATTCAAGCAGTAATTTAAAGGTACATCTTCCAATAATTAAACAATTATTACATATAAGCAAGCATGGTAAACCTTCCATACTCTTAAAGAATAATATATCACATCAATTTCATCATGGAAATCTCCCCATAATTTTAATCTATTTGAGCATAAGTAAGTCATGATAAGTAGAATCAAACTGATACATTGATTCTAACTGCCTCCTTGGTCCTCCTTAGCTTTCAATCGATCATTGAGGATAGTAGGGGATTAGGGCACTCATGGTTTCATGATAGACATGCTTCTAAATACATTTACTTATTTTATTATCAAATTACAACTATACAAATTAAATCAAAGTATCTAACCATCTACTGCATAGTTGATATCCATAAAAATCTCTATTTTCATTTTCCCCTCTCATTACCCAATGAGAGTCCTTCAACAAATGCAACTAGATTATAGGTTTTACTTTAATTAATTCTTTCAACCTTTATTTGACAAGTTAAAGTCCCATACCTTTAATCATCAAATAAACTAGGTTCCTCTACTTCCATAAATTAAGCCTCATTACTTAATTCATAAAATAGACCATTTTCCTTTATTTTATAAATTAAAGTCCCATACCCTTAATTTACAAAATAAACTATTTCTATTTATTTAATAAATCAAAGTCACTTACTTTAATCCATAAATAAACCCTTTTCCTTTATTATATAGATTTTAGTCCCATACCCTTAATTTACAAAATAAATTATTTCTATTTATTTAATAAATCAAAGTCACTCACTTTAATCAATAAATAAACGTTTTTCCTTTATTTTATAAATTAATGTCCCATACCCTTAATTTACAAAATAAACTATTTCTATTTATTTAATAAATCAAAGTCACTTACTTTAATCCATAAATAAACCCTTTTCCTTTATTTTATAAATTAAAGTCCCATACCCTTAATTTACAAAATAAACTATTTCTATTTATTTAATAAATCAAAGTCACTTACTTTAATCCATAAATAAACCCTTTTCCTTTATTTTATAAATTAAAGTCCCATACCCTTAATTTACAAAACAAACTATTTCTATTTATTTAATAAATCAAAGTCACTTACTTTAATCCATAAATAAACCTTTTTCCTTTATTTTATAAATTAAAGTCCCATACCCTTAATTCACAAAACTAATTATTATTATTTATTTAATAAATCAAAGTCACTTACTTTAATCCATAAATAAACCCTTTTCCTTTATTTTATAAATTAAAGTTCCATACCCTTAATTTACAAAACAAAATATTTCTATTTATTTAATAAATCAAAGTCACTTACTTTAATCCATAAACCAATTTTCTTTATTTATAAATTAAATCTCATACCCTTAATGAACAAAATAATCTATTTTTGTTTATTTAATAAATCAAAAACTATTTCTTTAATAAACCAAATAACCACAGTCCTTTTATTTAATAAATCAAAGACTACTCTCTTTAATAAATCAAATAATCACAATCCTTTTTATTTAATAAATCAAAGACTACTCTATTAATAAATCAAATAATCACAGTCCTTTTTATTTAATAAATCAAATTAAAAGAAAGGAAGTCAACTTATCTCCATTCATTTACTCAAAATTTCAAGCTAAGAGAAACCAAATCCATGACTGTAAGCACACACGTACTCAGCCAACACTTAATTATTTAAAACCCATGACCCAACCCTAAAAAACAAAGAAGATTGGCTTAGGTGAGGACTACGATTCCAAAACTTGGAATCTCATTGGAAATGGTGGGCGACCAAGGGTCGATCAAGCGGACAGAATCCCATAAGGATGTTTCTAAATGACTAGAGGAAACAAGTCTTTACAAACATTAAAGTCTCAAGGTGAGCAATCCAATCGAGTGGAAGATTTAACCTCAAGCATCTGTAGGTCAATTATGAACACCCTACGCAACATTGCTTGGAGGAACCGATACCTCACGATGGCTAGGTAAAACAATAGTCCTAAGCTATAGGGGAACAAAACCTAGCCCACCATAGCACTTCCTACAAGGTTGACAACCAAACATAGGACTCTAAAGGAAAACAACAAAGCACTTAGGGTTCTACATGAAGCTAACGGTGGTTACAATGTTCTAGATGTCAGCCTAACAAGAACGTCACAACACCGATTATCCATTTAGACACTTAAAAAAATGAGGTTCAAATGGCAGAATGTCATCTTCAAGCAGATGAACCCCTTGCTACAGGTTTATTCTAACAGAGGTGTGGTCCAAGGCAAGGACAAAAATTACAGGTTAGGTAGGAGAGACGTAGCCAAACCAGAGAAGTAAAGCATACGTCCAACTACAAGGTAAAAAGCTCAACACATGCGGCCAAACTGATGTAAACCAAATATAGATTTAAAAATGAAAGGAATGTGTTTTAATATTCAACGTAATGATTTGGAGACCGATTGTATTTACATTTCCTTCGATTTGAATCGTGCAACATTTCCCCACCAAAACTTCACGTTTTAGCATTGACTTTCCTCTTTTTACCTTTTGCTATGAAATCCTTCTTTTTGTTTTCTCCTTTGCCATCTGGTCATCCCCTAAAGCGTCGCCATACTCCTAATAAGGGACGATATCCACTCGCTTCATCTACTATCATCCTATCTCATAACTCCCCCATCCGTCCGCCTTCAATTCCACCTTATTACCTCAATAGATGGGCAGGTTCAAATCAAATCTTAAAAAAATTTCCTCTTCACAAAAGCTTAGCCATCAAGGCATTCCTTCCCATGGTCAGCAGAGGATTTTTATATAGTTTTAAAATAGATTTACATTATCTAAAATAAACTTTCATTATTGTAGAATGAACTTCTTGTAAATCATTTATTATTTATAAAAGAACTTATATTATCATTTGAAAATAATACAATTATTATTTATAAATGAAGCTCTATTACCATTTAAAACAATATAACTATTATTTATAAATGAATTTCTATTATCATTTAAAACAATATAACTATTATTTATAAATGAATTTCTATTATCATTTAAAACAATATAACTATTATTTATAAATGAATTTCTATTATCATTTAAAACAATATAACTATTATTTATAAATGAATTTTATATTATCATTTAAAACTATTATTTAAAACAATATAACTATTATTTATAAATGAATTTCTATTATCATTTAAAACAATATAACTATTATTTATAAATGAATTTCTATTATCATTTAAAACAATAAAACTATTATTTATAAATGAAGCTCTATTATCATTTAAAATAATTAGACTATTATTTATAAATGAATTTCTATTATCATTTAAAACAATATTTTTTTCTTATACTTAAAATATAAAGTAAAAGGTTTTCTCATCGAATACTAACATCATGCTATTCTTTGAAAGATGTTTAAGCAAAACAAGAAGCTTTTATAGACAACTAGATTTGACATGCTTTCCAAACCATTGATGTAGATAATGATAAAGTAAAATACAATCAAACATATGCAACAAACAAAGAGGGAATCTTTCCATCAACTTAGTCACCTATCTTAGCTTAAGTGTTTATGATAGCTACTAGGCTATCAACCGAGGCTCAAGGTGGCTAGTTATTGATGATTATCCCTAATCGAATCCATACCTATATGAAGGTATCCATCCATGTTATACCAAATAACCACAGTCCTTTTATTTAATAAATCAAAGACTACTCTCTTTAATAAATCAAATAATCACAATCCTTTTTATTTAATAAATCAAAGACTACTCTCTTTAATAAATCAAATAATCACAGTCCTTTTTATTTAATAAATCAAATTAAAAGAAAGGAAGTCAACTTATCTCCATTCGTTTACTCAAAATTTCAAGCTAATAGAAAACAAATCCATGACTGTAAGCACACACGTACTCAGCCAACACTTAATTATTTAAAACCCATGACCCAACCCTAAAAAACAAAGAAGATTGGCTTAGGTGAGGACTACGATTCCAGAACTTGGAATCTCATTGGAAATGGTGCGCGACCAAGGGTCGATCAAGCGGACAGAATCCCATAAGGATGTTTCTAAGTGACTGGAGGAAACAAGTATTTACAAACAGTAAAGTCTCAAGGTGAGCAATCCAACCGAGTGGAAGATTTAACCTCAAGCATCTGTAGGTCAATTATGAACACCCTACGCAACATTGCTTGGAGGAACCGATACCTCACGGTGGCTAGGTAAAACAATAGTCCTAAGCTATAGGGGAACAAAACCTAGCCCACCATAGCACTTCCTACAAGGTTGACAACCAAACATAGGACTCTAAAGGAAAACAACAAAGCACTTAGGGTTCTACATGAAGCTAACGATGGTTACAATGTTCTAGATGTCAGCCTAACAAGGACGTCACAACACCGATTATCCATTTAGACACTTAAAAAAATGAGGTTCAAATGGCAGAATGTAATCTTCAAGCAGATGAACCCCTTGCTACAGGTTTATTCTAACAGAGGTGTGGTCCAAGGCAAGGACAAAAATTACAAGTTAGGTAGAAGAGACGTAGCCAAACCAGAGAAGTAAAGCATACGTCCAACTGCAAGGTAAAAAGCTCAACACATGCGGCCAAACTGATGTAAACCAAACATAGATTTAAAAATGGAAGGAATTGTTTTAATGTTCAACCTAATGATTTGGAGACCGATTGTATTTACCTTTCCTTAGATTTGAATCATGCAACATTTCCCCACCAAAACTTCGCGTTTTAGCATTGACTTTCCTCTTTTTACCTTTTGCTATGAAATCCTTCTTTTTGTTTTCTCCTTTGCCATCTGGTCATCCCCTAAAGCGTCGCCATACTCCTAATAAGGGACGATATCCACTCGCTTCATCTACTATCATCCTATCTCATAACTCCCCCATCCATCTACCTTCAATTCCACCTTATCACCTCGATGGATGAGCAGGTTCAAATCAAATCTTAAATATTTTTCCTCTTCATAGAAGCTTCACCATCAAGGCATTCCTTCCCATGGTCGGCAAAGGATTTCTATATAGTTTTAAAATAGATTTACATTATCTAAAATAAACTTTCATTATTGTAGAATGAACTTCTTGTAAATTATTTATTATTTATAAAAGAACTTATATTATCATTTGAAAATAATACAATTATTATTTATAAATGAAGCTCTATTACCATTTAAAACAATCTAACTATTATTTATAAATGAATTTCTATTATCATTTAAAACAATATATCTATTATTTATAAATGAATTTCTATTATCATTTAAAACAATATAACTATTATTTATAAATAAATTTCTTTTATCATTTAAAACAATATAACTATTATTTATAAATGAATTTTATATTATCATTTAAAACTATTATTTAAAACAATATAACTATTATTTATAAATGAATTTCTATTATAATTTAAAACAATATAACTATTATTTATAAATGAATTTCTATTATCATTTAAAACAATAAAACTATTATTTATAAATGAAGCTCTATTATCATTTAAAACAATAATTTTTTTCTTATACTTAAAATATAAAGTAAAAGGTTTTCTCATCGAATACTAACATCATGCTATTCTTTGAAAGATGTTTAAGCAAAACAAGAAGCTTTTATAGACAACTATATTCGACATGCTTTCCAAACCATTGATGTAGATAATGATAAAGTAAAAGACAATCAAACATATGCAACAATCAAAGAGGGAATATTTCCATCAACTTAGTCACCTGTCTTAGCTTAAGTGTTTACGATAGCTACTAGGCTATCAACTGAGGCTCAAGGTGGCTAGTTATTAATGATTATCCCTAACTAAATCCATACCTATATGAAGGTATCCATCCATGTTACCCTCGAGTTTCCTTAGTCATCATTTCCCTAACCTCAAGGACCCCACTTCTGGTGGATGGTTCTACTTCTTCCACCCATGAGTGTACCTAATCTTGCATATTTGGAAAAATGTCAGTAATACCATGCTCTTCCAAATCAACTAAACATTGCATAGTTGGTTTTATTGTTCAAACTAGGTATTTAAGCATCATAAATTAATACATTATTTCCTTGTGCCAAAAATTCCACCAGGGAGGGTCATGACATCCTACCCCCTGGGACTAAACACCATCTTGGGTATTTCCAGTTTTAAAAAATAAAAAATATTACATTATATACTTTCAAACAAGAAGGAAAAATATTTTTGCATATCATCCACTTTCTCCCAAGTGGTATTTATTTCAAAAAATTGGTCCCACTGGACCTTACATTGCTCAAGAGTTTGATTCTGCATAGACTTAGAATAGAACTCAAGGATATTAATCAACATCACTTCAATAGCCTTTGAATTTACCATTTGCAATTTAGAAACATCCCACATATGTTCAAGGTTAAGAATGTATTTTCTAAGTAAGGATATGTGGAAGGTGTCATGGATATTTGACAAGTTAGGTGGTAAGGGAAGTCGATACAAAATCATATTGATATTTTCAATGATATCAAAGGGTCCTACAAAATGAGGATCTAACTTCATAGATTTTATAACACTCTTCATTGGCTTAACCCTTAAAAACACTTTATCTCCAACTGAGTACTATCTTGGAGTCCTCTTTAGATCAGCATAACTTTTTTATCTATCAGTAGCTTCTTAAGTCTTTGCTTGATTACCTTTAATTGATGTTCCATTTCTCTAACCATATTTGGACCAATCACAACTCGATCTTCTAGGTTGTCCCAATACAATGGTGTTCTACACTTCCACCCATACAAGGCATTAAAAGGATCCATTCCTAGAGAGGAGTGATGTCCATTATTGTAAGCGAACTCTACAAGATGTAGATAGTCTTCCCAATGAAACTTATGATCCATGTAGTACATGTGAAGCATGTCTTCTAGTACTTGGTTTACCCATTCAGTTTAACTATATATCTCAGGATGGTATGTTGAGCTCATATTTAATTTTGTACCCACTACACGATGTAAGGATTTCCAAAAATTAGAAGTGAACTTGGAATCCCTATCTAAAATGATTACCTTTGGAAATCCATGTAATCATAATACCTCTCTGGAAAATTTGTTAGCCACTACCTGAGCATCATCCTTAATGTTTTTGGGTATAAAATGTGCAACCTTAGTCAATATTTTGACTATCACAAGGATTACATCATCTTGATACCTGGTATTGGATAACCCTACTATAAAATCCATAGATATGACCTGTCATTTCTGAGTAGGTACATTATGTGGATATAATTATCCTATAGGATGCTTATATTTTGCCTTAAATTTTTTACATTTAAGGCACCAAGCGATAAAATCAATGATATACTTATTCATTCCTACTTAGAAGAAATTTTTTTAATGTTTTCTTGCATTTTGGTCCCTCTAGGATGAGAAGAATAAGGAGAACTATGGAATTCTTGCATTATTAATTTTCTTAAATTACCCATTTTTGGTATGATGACTCTACCTTTGTAGCACAAAAGGTTATCTTTTATGCCAAATTCCTTATTACCCTCAGGGTCTTTGTCCATTCTAGCTCAAATTTTCTATTAATACTTATCTTGAGATTGCTCCTGTCTCACTTGATCCATTAGATCCATGTGTCTTCTGACTATGGTTACTATGTGTCTCCTTCTGCTCAAGGCATCAATAACCTTATTCTCTTTCTCTTTTATGTACTCGATCTCAAAGTCATTTTTAGCAAGAAATTTAACCCATCTCTTTTATCTCGCATTGAGTATAGGTTGGATGAATATGTACCTTAGAATTTTATGGTCATTTTTTAAATAAAAAGGCCTTCCCACCAAGTAGTGGTGATAGGCCTTTAGAGCATGCACCACTATAGCTAGCTCCAAATCATGCATAGCATAATTAACTTCATGTTTCTTGAGTTTCCTTGAAGTATATGCTACTATTGACTCTTCTTGAGAGAGTACTCCTCCTAACCCTTCTAGTGATGCATCCGTGCATACTAAAAAGTCCCCTTGAGGGTCAGGAATATTTAGTATTGGTGTGATAGTGAGTTTATGTTTTAGCAATGTGAAGGCAGCTTCACACTTCTTCGACCACTTGAATTCTTTTTCTTTTTCTAAAGGTTGGTTATTATCACAATAATTTTATAGTAATCCTTTATGTAACATCTATAGTAGCCCATTAACCCCATGAAGCTCCGCACTTTAGTCACATTAGTAGGGATGGCTAATTTAGGATGGCCTCAATTTTCTTTGGATCTACAATAATTCCTTCTATTGATATGATATGTTGAAGATATTGTCACTCTGAAACGTAGAAATCACTTTTGGCTAGATTTCCATAGAGTTGATTTTCCCTCAACAACTGTAACATAATATTGAGATGTTTAACGTACTCTTCTTTGTTCTGAGATTATATTAAGATATCATCTAGAAATACAAGGACAAACTGGTCTAGGTACCTTCTAAACACAATGTTCATTAGATTTGTGAACGCAGCTAGGGTATTAGTCAGTCCAAAGGATAAGACGATGAACTCATAATGCCCATACCTAGTCTTAGTTTTATGAGTATCCTCCTCATGTATTCTTAACTAATGATACACTGATCTTAGGTCAATCTTGGTAAATATTGTGGCATCTCTCAATTGATCAAATAAATCTTTGATCCTAGGTAGGGGATATCAATTCTTGATTGTAGCCTTATTAAGTATTCTATAATCGATACATAATCTTAAGGAACCATATTTCTTTTTCACAAATAAGACTAGTGCACCCCAAGGTGACACACTTGGTTTTATTAATCCCTTTTATAATAGCCCTTGTAGTTGAACCTTTAGTTCCTACATCTCGATAGGATTCATCCTATATGAAGATCTATGAATAGGTTCTGCTCCTCGCATAAGATCAATTGTGAAATCAAATTCCTGCATAGGAGGGAGTCCAAGTAAATCCTTTGGGAACACATACTTAAAATCCTTTAAAATTGAGGTGCTTTCTTAGCACTTCTCTCTTATGATCATCTCCTACTTCATTAAGTTTTACAACATACACTATCCCTCCTTTCTTGAGGGCTTTCTTCAATTGCATAGTCGACAACATCTGGGGTTTGAATGCCCCTTACTCACTATGCATTCTCAGTCTTTCCTTGCCTTTATCTGAATACTCGATCCATGTATCCTAGAAATTGATCAAGGATTTATGGACCTGTAACCAATCCATCCCTAGGATCATATCAAAGGCATGAAGTGTTTTGTGAGAAACCTATTTTTGAATATTTCAATAAAATATTTCCATTTAATATCAACAAGTTCAACCTTATTCTTATCATAGTGTGTTCCCCACCAATATAAAGCAGCCCCTTCTAAGTTTATCATGGCCCAAACTATTCAGATTCCTAGGGAATGGCCTTTTACTATAAAATAAACTTCTAATTCTCTCAGCCAGGCTTCAGCTGCATCCCCTTCACCTTCTCCATTAAACTTGAATATGCAAATATTTTTCATATCCCTAGTTGTTTCTTTTCTAGAAGGGCTCTAGCTTGCAACTATTTTATAGTTAGCCCATTGGCTTGGCTAACCTCTGAGTCTCTAGCTTGCGAGTTCTTATTCATAATAATTTCCAATATTTATCTCATATGATCTTGCATGGCAATAATTGTAGGAGTAAGGTCTTCTACCTCTCTATTAGAATTATTGGATCCTCATCATGGATCCCTTATTTAAAATTATTTTGTTGAGTTCATCTAGTTGAAGGTGTAGGTCTCTCTTTTTTGGCCTTATGTGGCATTTTAACCTGGTTACATCCAATAAAAAGATTAGGTTACAATTTCACTCTGAAATGTACCACTAATTTAAGCCACAATATCGAGTTCTTCTGCTAAAAGCACCAATAATCTAATTAGGACAATATTCCAAGGTTATGATATAACTTCATTACCAAAGTCCATACTTATCATAAGTAAGGTATCATAACCCTCTAATCACCCTTGGGATTAGTTCTCATTAGATTCTAGCAATCAAGAGATTCTAGGTCTTCCCAGCTTTAGCTTAAAATTTAAGTAAACCTTCATTGAAAGACATCCAAATCCCTTTAGCACATAAGAAGCTCTACACCCTTGTACCTAGAGCTCTGATACCAAATGTAATGACCCAAAATCTAAGTACAAGAAAAACACATAGAAAATAAAATAATTTTTTTAAGAGGTAATAAACCCCTAATCGACCTTTAAATGACCTATTGTTTAAATCCCCTAAGTTTTTTTGAAGAGCTGCATCTCACGAAATACACTCACACAAGTCCATTTGTGTAGGTGTATTATGTGTTACTGCAAATAATTTTATCTCTCTCATCATTCTTGATGATATAAACTTATCACTTCAATCCATTGAAGGTATACAACCATCTCCATACTATACACAAGTAAGTCTGTGTAGGTATGCTACGCGTATTACGAGTTAAACTATCTTGTCTACACGATGAGCTATCTTAAATCAGATGTAGTATTTCCACAACTTAGTTATCATTCTCCCTAAGGGGTCGTAATCCCTTAGTTCACCTATGTTCACCCTAAGGGGGTCTCAATTCCCTTAGGTCATCTATGTTCACCCTAAGGGGGTCTCAATTCCCTTAGGTCATCCTCTAAGTTCACCCTAGAACTCAATACTTAAGTTTTTGTTGTTTAGAAAGAAAGCAAGAATAGATACTAAATCTAACAAAAAACATAATTCATAAAGCATACAAAAGATACTAGAAAGAAAACAACATTTAAAAATGTGAACATTGATTGAAAGAAATTTAATGCAAAATATAGATAATTCAAGTGGTAATTTAAAGGTACATATTCCAACAATTAAACAATTATTACATATAAGCAAGCATGGTAAACCTTCCATACTCTTAAAGAATAATATATCACATCAATTTCATCAGGGAAATCTCCCCATAATTTTAATCTATTTGAGCATAAGTAAATCATGATAAGTAGAATCAAACTGATACATTGGTTCCAACTACCTCCTTGGTCCTCCTCAACTTTCCATCGATCATTGAGGATAGTAGGGGATCAGGGCACTCATGGTTCCATGATAGACATGCTTCTAAATGCATTTACTTATTTCATTGTCAAATTGCAACTATACAAATTAAACTAAAGTATCTAACCATCTATTGCATAGTTGATATCCATAAAAATATCTATTTTCATTTTCCCCTCTCATTACCTAATGAGATTCCAACAAATGCAGCTAGATTATAGGTTTTACTTTAATTAATTCCTTCAACCTTTATTTGACAAGTTAAAGTACCATACCTTAAATCATCAAATAACTAGGTTCCTCTACTTCCATAAATTAAGCCTCATTACTTAATTCATAGACCGATCGAAGAAAAAAAGAATTTTTTCCTCTAAACTAGGGTTTCTAGAACTTCGAAAAATCTCGGGCTTCTGCTGGATTGCAGAAGTGTCTTTGGGGTACGGTGAATCTAAAGGCTAGATCGGTGCCCCAGGAGGGTCCAATGGGGACTTCTCTGGCTCCTTTTCCAGGGAGTACCAGCTCTTACGCTGATTTGTTTAAAGAAAATTCTCCTTCGAAGAATGACGAAGCCCAAAAGATGGCATATAAGAAGCTCTTCACGGCTGCTGGGAATAGGTCGTCAGCACATCGGGTGAATGGTTGTTTGCCGTAGGCCGAATCCAGGCCAAAAATCATCATTGAGCCAAGTATGGTTGAAGAATCAGTCATCTACAGAGCTAACCATGATTTAATCTGCAAGTTCATGGGGATTCGCCCTTCCCTGAATTTTTTGCACTCTTGGATCCGCCAAAACTGGGAGCCCCACGGTGAGTATTCATTGTGGTTTATTAGTAATGGTTATTTTATTGTTAGCTTTTCGGCTCTGGTCGATAGAAATAAGGCTTTTGAGTCAGAGAAGAAAAATCATGGCCCGATAGGGCTATTTGTTCAACCATGGAGGGTGGGCTTCGATCCTCATGTTGAACCTACGGCTGTCCCAGTTTGGATCCGTCTATATGCTCTTCCAATGGAGTTCTGGGGTGAGCAGGTGTTGGCAATGATTGGTAATTCTATTGGTAGACATCTGGGTGTTGCTAGAGACACTATTGAAGGGAGCATGGCGGTGTATGCTAGAATATGTGTGGAGATGGATCTCAGCCAGCCTTTGTCGGTAGAGTTGGAAATTGAATTGGCAGGTCTCTCCTAGATTCAACAACTAGACTATGAGGCCCTACCCTTTAGATGTAGGGTTTGTCACAAACATGGACATTTGGCCCTTTTCTGTCCTAATAATATGAATGCCAAAATGGAGGCCCCTTTAGGAATGCCAAACCTGCCTAAAGAGGATAAGGCAACACCTAATAAAGATTCTAATAGCACCGGTCAAGGCCAAGAAGCTCAGAGAGAGGGTTTTGAACAGCCCAAAAGAAAAATACGGACAAAGAAAAAGGAGGGAAAGGAGCAATCCCATCTCAGACCTACCAATAGGTATGAGATTTTTAAGTCATTGGTTGATGAAGAGGAACAATTTATGGAGGGCATGGAGGGTTTTAAGGAAACTTCTAATATTCTCGGGCAACTCCCCCTCTCATCTCCTCCCGTCATACAACAGGTAGTTGAACTTTGTGAGGTATCACAGCCAGTATGTTCTGGTGCCTTAGTAGTCCATAACTAGGAGCAGACAGTATCTCAGGATGTCCGCATGGGAATAGCAGAGAAGAACAGGGAAAGGCCATCTTTGGGGATAACCCAGGTAGAAAAAAGATCAAAAAATAGCAATTCTCAGGGAGTAGGTAGAAGATCCAATAAGGAGTTGCTAGCAACCCAAGGAGACAAATTGATCACGGGAGGATCGGTGAGGACAATAGACTCTTATTGCTCCCAGGGTAACCAATGATTATACAATCTTGGAATGTGAGGGGTTTAAACAATAGAACCCATCAATCTGCTATTCAAAGACTATTAGAGAATCGCAATACTAATTTTTTGCTTTTACAAGAGACTAAGATGTCATTGGATCTTATGTCTAAAACATTCAACATAATTTGGAGCATGCTGGTCATATGGATGTGGCTGCCCAAGGTGCCTCAGGGGGGATTGTTACTCTGTGGAACTCTCTTGAATGGTCTGCAATAGAACATCTTTCCTGGAGGGGTGTTCTCACTTCTCTTTTTAGGAATAATGTCTCTACGAAATTCGTTCTAATCACTAACTTTTATGGGTCTCAAAACCTAGAGGGTCAGAGGCGGTAGTGGAAGGCTGTGCATAACATGCGAGCCTCAAGGGAAGATCTAGACTGGATTATAGCGAGGGACTTTAATGCTAAATTATCTTCTAGAGACCAGGAAGGGGGAACACCATTTTTGGACCCAGGGGACCGTTTCATGATTGCCCAAGTCCAGGCTTTGCACTTAGTGGACATTAAATGTCTTGGCAATAACTTCACTTGGACTAATAAAAGGAGGGAGCCACATAGTAGGAAGGTTAAGCTAGATCATTTTCTGGTTTCAGAGGAGGCATTTGTAAAATGGAATATAAATTTTTAGATTTTAGAAGGCCCTATTTCTGATCACTATCCTATTCTGCTGGAAGGCGGGACTAGGATGGGGCAGCATCACAAACCTTTCAGATTTGAGAATTTTTGGCTTTAGAAAGAAGAACTTCGGGAGAAAATTCCATAGTGGTGGGAAGAAGGCCGCCCAGCTTATGGGAGAGCAATGTTTAGAATCCACAAACAACTTCAATATGTCAAATCTCAGTTGAAGTATTGGAGGCGTTCTAATAAAACTGACTTCCAAGCCCAAAGAGCTCCATTGGTGGCCCGATGGGATGAGGTCCAAAAATAGTTTAGAGAAGGAGTAATTACAGACCAGCTCAAAGCTGAGGATGATGCCTTGCGTACAACGATTGAGGACATTGACAACCAGGAGGAGATCTATTGGAAGCAGAGAGCTAGAACCACCTGGTTATTAGAAGGGGACAGAAATACAAAATTCTTTCATCGGATTGCTTGTGCTCGAAGACAGATGAATAAGATGGAGGTCCTTCAAGATGAGAACGGTCACTCCTTTGATACTCTTCCAGGCATACATTCCCATGCTATGGATTATTTTTCTAAGCTTTTTAAGGAAAGTGTGGTACAAGATGTAGAGGCCCAAAATGAAGTTATATCTGTCATACCTACTATTATTTTGGAGGATGAAAATTAGGCCCTCCTCAAACCCATTGATAGGGATGAATTGAAAACTGTGGTCTTTGGAATGAGCACTGGTAAAACTCTTGGTCCAGACGGCTTCCCAATTGAGTTTTTTCAGGATTTCTGGGACTGCTTAGAGGATGATGTAAGGGTTGTTGTTGAAGAGTCCAGAGAAAATAAGAGAATGCTTAAAGCTATAAACCACACTTTCATTACCTTGATTCCAAAAGGGGAGGAGGGGGTTCATATTTTTGATTATAGGCCTATTGCCTTATGTAATGTGTTGTACAAAATAATCACAAAGGTAATGGCTGAGCGCCTAAAACCTCTTCTTCACAACATTGTCTCCTCTGAGCAAGGGGGTTTTGTTGAGGGACGACAGATTCTGGATGGGGTGGTTGTGGCCCGGGAAGCAATCCATTCAATGCACACTTCTGGTAATAAAGGGATGTTCATAAAATTGGACATGTCAAAGGCTTATGACAGGGTTGAATGGAGTTTCCTGGCTAAAATGATGGCAGCATTTGGCTTCTCTCAGGGCTGGATAGAGTGGGTCATGAGTTGTGTCTCTTCCCCGACTTACTCTGTGCTAATCAAGGGCCTTCCTTCGTAACCTTTTGGAGCTTCTCGAGGACTACGCTAGGGGGATCCCTATTCTCCTTATCTTTTTCTCATTCTGGTTGAAGGTCTTGGCAGAATTTTCTTGAGGAGAAGACAACAAGGTAGATTATTGGGTATCAGGGTGGGTGATGAAGTTTTAACGCACCTGCAGTTTGTGGATGACACTGGTTTGGTGGGAGTGGCCAGCTTCAGGGAAGCAAGAATGATTAGGGATACTCTTAATGTCTATCTTAGGGCTACTCAACAGGTCATTAATGACAAGAAATCCAAAGTGGTTTTTTTTAATCTGGAGCAAAGGCTTCAGAATAGAATTTTAGAAATCTTGGGATTCACAAGGACTTCTCTCCCAATGGTTTACTTAGGGGTCCCCCTGCACTTCAAGAAGCTGAAATTAGACACATGGAGGAATCTTTTGGAGTGTATCAAGGACAAAATTAATCACTGGTCTCACAAGTGGTTGAGTTATGGTGGCAGATTAACTTTCTTACAGTCAGTCATTCAAGCCATGCCAATTTACAAATTCTCTATCCTGGCTGCCCCGGTTACAATTTGGAAGGAGTTGGACAGGATGGCTAGAAATTTTTTATGGGAAGGAGCAAAGGGAGAGAGAAAGTGGGCCTTAGTGGGCTGGGACAAAGTTACCTAACCCAAGGCTAAAGGAGGTCCGGGTTTGAGAAAATCTAGGCTGAATAATAAAGCTTTGGTTGGAAAGTCTATCTTGGAGATGGATCTCCCAACCCACCTCCCTATTTAGTAGAATCCTAACTAGAAAATACCGGGACAAGCCAACCCAATCGATGTTGCTCGCCTCCCCTTGGATGGTACTGGGTCCCTTGTTTGGCAGGCTCTCAAGTTAGGGTCTCAGGTTGTTAAAGACCGCTTATTTTGGAAAGTGGGAAGAGGGGAGAAGGCTCATTTTTGGACAAAATCTTGGGATCAGTTCCCACCCATAATTACTGAATTTCCTAAATTATAGCCAATAAAAATAGCCATTGAAGCCAAGGGATGGATCTGTATTGAAAGTTACTTCACAACTTCTCAGTTGGGGGAGTGTAAGTTTAAGCAGTTCAAGAAGCTGGATGAGTGGCCCATTTCAATCCCTCCGGATTTGATTCCCATCATGACTAAAATTCTGACTGAAAGATTTCTTACAGGGGGAGACATGGAGGATGAATTAGCCTGGGGCTTTGGGAGTCTTGGCATCTATACAGTAAAGGACGGATATGATAGCATTCTCCCAGAGCCCCCCCCTCATACTTTTCTAGTTGAGGACTGGAGGAAAATCTGGCACTCTAAAGGCTGGCCGAAAGTCAACTTTTTTGCCTGGCAGTGCATGCACAATGGAATCCTCACTTTTGATAATATCAGATCAAAAGGTATCATCGGCCCTTCTCAATGTGTGCTATGCTACAAGAGCGAGGAAACTGCTGACCACTTGTTGTTTGGTTGCCCTTTCACCCGATAGATTTGGCTGTGATGGTTTGCATACTTTAAATTTCAAGTAAGTGGTGACCTGAATCGGATGAATATCTGGGAAAAATGGTAGAAGGGTAGATTCAAATCTAAAGCTCTTCGTCTTGGCTGGGAGCTCGGGTTAAGCTTTATCTGGTGGCAAGTATGGCTGGAAAGAAATGCCATAATTTTTAGAGAAACTTTCACTGCTCTAGATGGGGTTTGGCAGACCATTTGGAGTAAGGTTATCGAAACTGTGGCTGTTCATGCGGAGGAGGAAGTTCAAATTGACATTGGAGCTATGGATGACCGTGGTGAACTGCTAGAGGGACAGGACAAAATTTGTTGGAAACCTCCCCCTGTAGGTTGGATTAAAATCAATACTGATGGAGCTGCAAAAGGCAATCCGGGTAGAGCCAAAATTGGAGTGGTGTGTCGGGACCATGCTGGGACTGTGCTCTATTGGGAATTGCAAGGCCTGGGAAGAACCACTAACAATGAAGTTGAAGCCATTGCCATTAAGTCTGCTTCTATTTGGGCAATGAAACATGGCCACCGCAAGATTATTCTTGAATCAGACTCACAAATTTTGGTTGGAGCTCTGGATTGCATGAGGAACTTTGATCTGAAAGCTTGGAGGTTGAGGGCTCTTGTCACTCAAATTAAAGAATTATGGAAGGAATTGGAGGACGTGATCCCAGTTTATGCGAGTAGAGATTTGAACAAAGCGGCTGACTTTCTGGCTAAGATGGGTGCAGAAAAGGAGGTTGGAGTTCAGTTGCACAGTGACATGGATATTGAGGATGAGGTGATTAGAGAGGGTCTGGAAAGGTCCTTGTGCCAATGATCAAAGAAAATGCAAAGGGTGGAAAATTGTCGCGATATCGTGACATGTTCTGCCATCGCGGTCGCTGGAGGAAAGTTGTCGCGATATCACGACATGTTGCACCATCACGGTCATTGGAGGAAAGTTGTCGCGATATCGCGACATGTTGCATCGTCGCTGTCGTTGGAGGAAATTTGTCATGATATCACGACATGTTGCGCCATCGCGGTCGCTGGAGGAAAGTTGTCACGATATCGTGACATGTTGCACCGTCATGACCGCTGGAGGAAAGTTGTCGCGATATCACGACATGTTGCACTGTCACGGCCGTTGGAGGAAAAATTTCACGATATCATGACATGTTGCACCGTTGCGGTCGCTGGAGCAAAGTTATCACGATATCACGACATGGTGCGTCATCGCCGTCACTGTCGCTGGAGGAAAGTTGTCGCAATTTCGTGACATGGTGTGCTGTCATTGCGGTCGCTGGTGGAAAGTTGTCGTGATTTCGTGACATGGTGCGCCATCACGGTCATTGGAGGAAAGTTGTCATGATTTCGTGACATGTCGCTCCGTCGCGGTCGAGGGAGGAAAGTTGTCACGATTTCATGACATGTCGCTCCGTCACGGCCGAGGGAGGAAAGTTGTCACGATTTTGCGACATGTAGCTTCGTCACGGCCAGGGGAGGAAAGTTGTCGCGATTTCGTGACATGTTGCACTTTTGCGCCCAAAGGAGAAAAGTGTCACGATTTTGCGACGTGTTGAGTTTTCACGGCCAAAGGCGAAATATGTCACGATTTCGCGACATGTTGCTTTTTCGCGGCCAAAGGGGAAAGGTGTCGCGATTTCATGACATGTTGCTTGTTCGCGGCCTATTGAGAACTTTTGTGTCGCGATTTCATGACAAGCTGCTTCATCTATTGTAAGATTGTGTTCTCTCTGAGTTCGGCTAGGAAGAGTCCCTTCCCTTATTGTAATTGATCTTTGTTTTAATACAAGTTTTTTCATATTTTTCAAAAAAAATAAAATAGACTATTTTCCTTTATTTTATAAATTAAAGTCCTATATGCTTAATTTAATAAAAAAACTATTTTTATTTAATAAATCAAATTCACTTACTTTAATCAATAAATTAACCATTTTCCTTTATTTTATAAATTAAAATCCCATATCCTTTATTTACAAAACCAACTATTTCTATTTATTTAATAAATCAAAGTCACTTATTAAATGACATTAGCTCAACTGGTTAGATTCCTCAACATTCAAGGAGGAGACCAAGGTTCAAATCTTGCCAAGCGATACATGGATAATATCCAAGCTTTGTTGTAATACCACTATGTGGTGATGATGTAATATGGGTGGGGCCCATTTCAATCCCATATAACCAATTGAAAAAAATAAATCAAAGTCACTTACTTTAATCTATAAATAAACCCTTTTCCTTTATTTTATAAATTAAATTCCCATACCCTTAATTTACAAAACAAACTATTTCTATTTATTTAATAAATCAAAGTCACTTACTTTAATCCATAAATAAACCCTTTTTCTTTATTTTATAAATTAAAGTCCCATACCCTTAATTTACAAAACAAACTATTTATATTTATTTAATAAATCAAAGTCACTTTAATCCATAAATAAACCCTTTTCCTTTATTTAATAAATTAAAGTCTCATACCCTTAATTTACAAAACAAACTATTTCTATTTATTTAATAAACCAGAATCACTTACTTTAATCCATAAATAAACCCTTTTCCTTTAGTTTATAAATTAAAGTCCCATATCATTTATTTACAAAACAATTTTTTTCTATTTATTTAAGAAATCAAAGACTACTTTCTTTAATAAACCAAATAACCACAACCCTTTTATTTAATAAATAAAAAACTAGTCTCTTTAATAAATCAAATAATCAGAGTCATTTTTTTAATAAATCAAAGACTACTTTGTTTAATAAATAAATAATCATAGTCCTTTTTATTTAATAAATTAAATTAAAAGAAAGGAAGTCAACTTGTCTCCATTTGTTTACTCAAAAATTCAAGCTAAGAGAAAACAACTCCATGGTTGTAAGCACGAACGTACTCAACCAACACTTAATTATTTAAAACCCATGACCCAACCCTTTATTTAAAACCCATGATCCAACCCTAAGCAAAAAAGAAGATTGGCTCAAGCAAGGACTACGATTCCAAAACCTAGAATCTCATTGGAAATGATGGGCATCCAAGGTTCGATCAAGCAAACAGGCCCCCATAGGGATATTATTGAGCGAGTGGAGGAAACAAGTCTTTACAAACAATAAAATCTCAAGGTGAACAATCCATCCGAGTGGAAGATGCAACTTGGGGCATCTGGAGGTCAACCACGAATATCCTACGCAACATTGCTTGTAGGAATCGACACCTCACGATGTCTAGGTAAAACAATAGCCCTAAGATATAGGGGAACAAAACCCAGCCCACCATAGCACTTCCTACAAGGTCGACAATCGAACACGGGGATCGAAATGAAAACAACAAAGCACCCAAGGTTTGACATGAAGCTAACAATGGTTACGATATTGTAGGAAACTCCCAAAAACCAGACGTTAGCCCAACAAGGATATTGCAACACCGGTTATTCATTTAGCTACTTCTAAACATAAGGTTCAAATTATAGAATATCATCTTCAAGCGAATGAACCCCTTTCTACAGGTTTATTCAAACAGAGGTGCGATCCAATACGAGGACCAAAATCATAGTTTAGGTAGGAGGGACGTAGCCAAACCAAAGAAGCAAAGCATACATCCAACCATTAGGTAAAAAGCTCAACACATGTGACCAAACTTATGTAAACCAAACACATATTTAAACATGGAAGGAAGGTGTTTTAATGTTCAACATGATGATTTGGAGATCGACTGTGTCTACATTTCCTTCGAGTTGAATCACATAACGTTTCTCCATCAAGACTTTATGTTTTGGCATTGGCTTTCCTCTTTTTATTTTTTGATGTAAAATCCTTCTTTTTGTTTTCTCCTTTGCCATTTGGTCATCCTCCAAAGCATTTCCATACTCCTAATAAGGGACGGTGTCCACTCGCTTCATCTACTATTTTTTTATCTCATAACTCCTCCATCCGTTCACCTTCAATTCCACCTATCATCTCGATGGATGAGCAGGTTGAAATCAAATATTAAATATGTTTCCTCTTTGTAGAAGCTTTGCCATCAAGGCGTTCCTTCCCATGGTCGGAAGAGGATTTCTATATAGTTTTAAAATAGATTTACATTATCTAAAATAAACTTTCATTATTGTAGAATAAACTTCTTGTAAATCATTTATTATTTATAAAAAAAACTTATATTATCATTTGAAAATAATACAATTATTATTTATAAATGAAGTTCTATTATCATTTAAAAAAATATAACTATTTTTTATAAATGAATTTATATCATCATTTAAAATATATAACTATTATTCATAAATGAATTTCTATCATCATTTAAAACAATATAATTATTATTTATAAATGAATTTATATTATCATTTAAAATAATATAACTATTATTTATAAATGAATTTCTATTATCATTTAAAACAATATAACTATTATTTATAAATAAATTTCTATTATCATTTAAAACAATAAAACTATTATTTATAAATGAAGCTCTATTATCACTTAAAACAATAAAACTATTATTTATAAATGAAGCTCTATTATCATTTAAAATAATTCAACTATTATTTATAAATGAATTTCTATTATCATTTAAAACAATAATTTCTTTTTCTTATACTTAAAATATAAAGTAAAAGGTTTTCTCATCGAATACTAACATCATGCTATTCTTTGAAAGGTTTTAAGCAAAACAAGGAGCTTTCATAGACAACCATATTTTGAATGCTTTCCAAACCATTGATGTAGATAGTGATGAAGTAAAAGATAATCAAACATATGCAACAAATAAAGAGGGAATATTTCCATCAACCTAGTCACTTATCTCAGCCTAAGTGTTTACGATAGCTACTAGGCTATCAACTGAGGCTCAAGGTGGCTAGCTATTGACAATTATCCCTAATTGAATGCATGCCTATATGAAGGTATCCATCCATGTTACCCTTGAGTTACCTTAGTCATCATTTCCCCAACCTCAAGTACTCAAGTACCCCACTTGTGGTGGATGATTCTACTTCTTCCACCCATGAGTGTACCTCATCTTGCATATTTAGAAATATTCTAGTAATACCATGCTCTTCCAAATCAACTAAACATCACATAGTTAGCTCAATTGCTCAAACTAGGTATTAAAGCATTATAAATTAATACATTATTTCCTTGTACCAAAAATCCTGCCAGGGAGGGTCATGACAACTTTGCCAAGGCTTCAAATACCGACCCTGCTAAGGTACCATTGACTCTTTGTAACTTGACTGCTAGGGTGTTGCAGTTGGATCTTAGATAAAATTAACCCATACCAAATGGTCCAATTTCCTAACAAACTCATACTAGGTGCAACAATGAAGTATGACCAATTTGTAGTTGAGAATGAAGTATTACACCTTAGGAATAGAAGGCTAGAGGTAGAATTGACTTAGGTCAAAGTAAAAAGGGATCAACTCTATTAGGAAATTAAGGGCTAAAGAAAGATATTGCAAAAATAGATTAGTTGAATAAATAAATAGAAGACCTTAAAGCCCAACTTTTTGGGTCTAAAAAACTCATGCAAGAGATGATTGAGGAGCAAAGCAAGTTGTTGGAGGACCTAGAATAGAAATATCAATAGATGATAAGGAACATAGAAAAATTATATGGCCAAGCCCATGTGGGACCAAATTAGGAAGGAGATAAGGAATACCTCTAAATAATTATAGCTAACATCTTTCTCTATAGAAAGCTTGGAACTAGTCAAGAGCATCATCAAACAAGTAGAAGACCAAATTTCTATAAGAAGTGAACATCAAGAATCCCTCAATATCCTTGCATCAATGACCATGAAATATGTGCAATGACATGAGATAGACTATAAATATGTGGTTAAGAAAATGGAAAAGATCCAAGATGTCCAAAAGAATATATAGACTTATAAAGGCAACCTAGTTTCTCTAAAAACCCAAGTACAAGAGGTGAACAAAGAAATTCAAGGGTTGAACACTACTAGAATTCTAGACATGTTTAATGATAAGAAACATGTTTAAGATGATGATGTTGCTTATGCCATGATTGAAGAGGAAAATAACCACACCAATAAAGGGAATGCGACTAAAATATATGAGAAACTAAGCCAATTTACATCAAGCTAAGGGAGCTAGCTACCAAGGGAGAAGACTTGTCCAAAATACTTTTGAAGACCTGATAGGGATAACAAAGGATCTGAAGATAGTATAATTACCTAATTATGATGAGTATTAAAAACTACTAGGATTACTACTGAGAAACAGCAGCTAAAAGGAGAAATGATAATTTTACCAATTTGTAGCATGGATCCTAATTTTGTAGACTCTATTCCAAAGATAAAGATAAAATCTAGGATCTTATGCCAATCAAGCTTGGTATTCTATGAAGTTACTATAAATTTAGTACCTCAATAGTAGTTTTGTAAAAATTTATCCCTTTTGAAAGCAACTAGCAGTAGCAAGAGGCTAGATGATAAAAAATTACCCAAAAATTTTAAAATTTGGCCTAATTTTGATGAAGTATAGATTTTCTTGTAAAATCTATTGATTGGATTATAGGAGCGATTTGCTCAATAAAGGTGTTGATTTTCTCAAGGAAATAAGTAGTCAATTTTCTTGTTAATGTAAGTCAATCACTCGAAAAAACCAAAAAAATTAGTTGGACAAGATGCTTAACTAAAAATCAACACAAGTTATAAGAAAAATCTTTCGAATTTTATTTTTTAAAGCATTTTGTCATGCACTAAGCATTTTTAGATATTTTAATCTTGTTAGAGGCATGTAACATTTGGAGGTGCAACATATTTCCGGAGTTGTACCCAAATATTTATTTTTATTAGGAGTAATTGTTTTTCACCCCAAGTAACTTGAGCGTAATCTTTTTCTATAAATAGGAGCCTAGGATCCTCATTGTAACCATATTTTGGCCATGAGAACACTTTTATGAAACCCACATTATGCTTTGTACTCATAAGGTTGTAAGAAATTGGCAAGTCCTTATGCATCCCATTAGTAGCACTACGCTTCATGTTTGCTAAGTGTGTGGTGGTTAGGTATGACCCTTCTAGCTCATCTTGTCATTTTGTTTATCAATTTTATAGTCAAATGAATGAGTGAACATTGATGTTAGTTGAGTTCTCATGTGTTGACTGATCAACTGCTATCCTCACTATGGTATAATAGTCACATTTGCTTTCATTTATTGCACTCTAAACTTCACAAGTTTATGTTTTGAACTTTATTTTTATGCATTTTATTTCCACATTTTACTTTCATGAATTCCTCTTCATGCATTTGATTTCCATGCAAAGTAGTTAGTTTAGATTAGTGAAAGATGCAAAATGCAACACATAGACAATGCTTTGAACAAAATAAAATGCAAGGTAACACAAGATTGCACAATAGAATAAATTATTTATTGATGGGAGGAGCCTAGAAACTCCATTTTTTACAAGCTTGGATCCTTGAATCCTTTTTGATACAATATTACAACAATTTAGGGTTCTCTAAAACCCTAAGAAGTAAGGTCATGGTGTCTTCAAGCGCATCTTGATCCCAACAAGTTTGAGTGGGCTTTTTGGTATCCAAGGTTGGGCCACTCCAGATGTTGATGTAGTGCTCTAGATCTGCACACAATGAAACAAAAATAGTTAGTAATATATGTGAGGGCTCCACAATGTGAGATCCTCTATATGCAATGATAAAATATTAACTATATGCTATAAATTATAGTGAATAGAAGTTGGAACACATATATAAAATAAATAAATAAATAAAGGGTTGATATGTCTACGTTGTGATGTGAAGAATCTGATGCAGGTGACTAGTACGACGATGCCCTAGCATATCTCGAAGGCTATGGGGATTATAAGAATGGGAGCATAAAACATCCGTGAGCGCCTAGCTGCTGCAAAAAATACCCGTGGGTGCCTGGGGCTGAGGGGAAGGATTCTGTAGAAGTAGATCCAGTGAGGGCTAAAGGGTAGCACCGGTGATGGGGGTTATGACGAGCGATAATGATGGAAAAAGTGATGAATGGTGCCCTAGGGAACTTAAGGGTTTTAAGCACTCAAGGAACTCACAAGCTTAGAGTAATCAAGAACTTAGAATCAGGTAACTCAAAAATCAGACATAGAAAATCTAGGAATCAGGGGTTGAGCCATCAAAATGGCTCTTATTTATAATCTAACCTAGGGCATGCTAGGGTTTCAACGACACTAATCATGTGGCTGAGATTAAAGCACATCCAAGGGTAGATAATAAATCTAGGGTGTGGCATGGATTGATGTAAATGGGTGGTCAAGATTAAATGAAAATGGATGGATGGGATTAATTCACTTAAATAAATACATATTTATTAAATATATATTAAAATATTATATAAAATATTATATTTAAATATATATAAAATAAATATATATAAATAAATGTGAATAATGATAAAAAATGGTGGGAAAATAGGAATGGTGGACAAATTGGCTATGCTTTGGTGGTGGAAATGGTGGGAAGGCTAGGATGGAAGGCAAATGGCTAGGATTTTGTGTCTATAGATGCCCCTTTTTATACTGCGTTGCATGAAACACAATGCAGTGCAAAAACATGAGACACCTATTTTGGCCAGGTGCAGAAGTAGCTTCTCTTGGGATGTGGAGCATGAGCTTGAAGATAAAATAATAAAATAATTTGGAGTTCTGTGGATCTTACCCCCTCAATTGGCGAATGAGGTTACAGATGAATCTCATGAGCCAATTGAAAAATCTATGTAAATGAATGATGGGTGATGTGATACCATTTTTACCCCAATGGTGGGAAGGAGGTTGGTGAGAAATGTGATATGATGTGTCTATTTTTGACCCAATAAGTGAAGGGTTTTGTGCAAATGTGAGGTGATGAAGGACGATATGAATGATGTAAAATTTGATACTATTTTTACCCCAACAGTGGGAAGGGGAGTTTTGAAAAATGTGATATGATTGTGTCTATTTTTGCCCCAACAAATGAAGGGATTTTTGCCAAGTGTAGATGTCATGATCATGTAAGATGTATCCCATTGCAGGAAATTTAAAACCAAAAGTGGTTGTCCCAAATTTGGGGTGATTCGATGCTATTGAAACACTTTGCCTTTTTGGCGTCATTGATATGCAAAATGATGATGCAAAAGAAAAAGAATCAACCTTGGATGGCCTGCTAGTGATTGTGGAAAACTCTTCGCCTAATTCCTCGATGGAACCAATCATCCTAGCTAGTGCCTATATCTTAGGTGTTAAGGATATTTTGAATGATGAAATTTGAGTTTTGTCCATGTTTTAAGCCCCACGAACTAGGCCATCAATGACAACGGTTGTGCAAATTATTCTTGGTAATGTTTCACTCTAAATATGAGGAAATACCAAATGTGATTGTGATTTCGAGCAAGGAGATAAGTGATGATGATCATGGTCAAGTGTCCTTATGGTGAGCTATTCATCTTACCGAATTGCATGGATGCAAATCGTTGCAATCGCCAAGTGTGTAAAATAACCCACTAGATACAAGATTCACTTGCATGTTATGTGAACTTGGAAAATATATAAATGATGATGTGAAATGAAGTGGAGATGATGTATGAATGATGAAAATTGCTGATGGTCATAATTTTGTGAATATTTGGACCATTTTAGGCGCTTTTGGAATATGTTTGGTGAATTTTGGTCAATGTGGTCGCAAATGAGATTTATGCATCCAAATCAGTTGGAATCTTCACAAAACTTGATAAAATGATGGAATGTATTGGTGAGTGAAATTTGGAGTGATTTGTTTGGGGGAAGCTACTATTTTGTGCTGATTTGGCTTTTGTCAATGCTGACATGAAACACCCGTGGGTGAATTCGGTCTACAAAAATGCCCGTAAGTGCTTGACGAGCCCAGGAAATGCCCATGGGCGCTCCAAAGCACCTAAAATAGCTATAAATAGCTTGTTGGGTGAGTTTGAAGCTCATTTGTGCATCTATAGGAGTTTGAGAAGCTGCGTCTAAGGAGTGAAGGGTGAGTGAGGAGGAAAGTGAGGTGAGGTGTTTGGAGCACGGAAGCTATGGCGATGGAGAGAGCTGGTGTGGGAGTCGAGGCTACGGATGGAGCACGAGCGATTGAGGTAACCCATTTATTATGCTTTTTGAATTGTGCAAATTCTTTTTTTTGTTTTTTTAACCAATATTTTGTGTTGTGTTGCAGCTTAGAGTTTTGGAGGCTCAGCACCAGTTTTCACCTTATATCCTCGAGATGAGGAAGGTGATTATGGGGGATGAGTGGGAGCTACTTAGGGAGGTGGGGCTAGAAGAGGTAGCTCGGCTAGATATTGTGAGGATGGATGCAAGGATTACGGCTCTCCAGGAAGAGATAGCAAAGAGGGAGCATCGACATGAGGTCAACATACGACGCCTTTGGTTTTGACATAGATATATCGAGGCATTGGAGGATAGATGGTGGAACATCATATTCCACTTCCTGATACTTCAACATCATTTGTATCTGAGGGTGCTAGGCATAGCTCTAGGTCTAGGACTCCTTCTAGGTCTAGGACTCCTGCTAGGTCACATGGGTCTTCTTGGAGGATGTAGCTTAGTGCTTAGATGCACTTTTTGTATATGAGCCTTGGTGCTCCATTGTATGTAGCCATTTGGCACTCATTGTACATGTGATATTCATATATATATATACATGGCTTTTACTTTTGTGTTATATTTTTGTGTGAATGCTTTTTGTGGAATGCATGTTTATGTTTATGATTAATGCATATGAGATGTTATGGATGATTAATGCAAGATGAAATGTATGGATGATTTATGCAATATGGCATGTGCTAATGATCATTTATGGTTTAGATATTTTCTTGACCCTTTTCTAGCATTGTTTTTTAATTAGGGGCACCAGACTTGGTGGCATATGGGATGAATGACTTATGAACTGACATGGATGTTGACATGGAAGAAGATATGGATGTTGATATGGAAGAAGATATGAAGTTGATTTGGAAGAAAATATGGATGTTGATATGGAAGAAGATATGGATGTTGATATGGAAGACTGCTTATTTTGTAGAGACTCAAACATCCTAGTGGTATCAAACAAACCCACTAAAACTACCTAATCCTTCTAGGACCAAATGTGTGTGTAGTGAATTCATTTACCAAATCAAGAGCAAGGTAATGACCCGAGACAATCAAGAACCAATGTGTGTGCAAGTGAGTTCATTAACTCATCTTGAGTAAATTGGGTAAACCTGTTATGGTTGAAACCAAGAGGCTAGCTTGTCCGTATGAGCGGTCAGAGGTCTCTTTTAAAAGAGACATGTCACCACGCATGAGCATACTCCACTTCTAGTCAAGCGTCTATAGCTCCGGTGGAGGCTAACTCCATAGTCCATGATTTTGTTTTTGATCTCTTGAATTTTGGGGATGACTACCTAACCATCTAACTGGAAATGTAGTACGATCCTTACAACCCAATGATCAATGGTGTGTGATGTAAAAGGTTTAGAGCTTTGGGGAATCGAAATCTCAACCTAAGTGTGATGAGAATTGTACCCTATCCTTACTACTATATATTTTGAATTTGGAAGAAACTGTGATAGTGGTGCAAACCACTATTCTTATGGACTATGTTGCATGATGGGACTAGCAAGGATGACCCTTTTCACCTCAAGGTTCATACCAAGTATGGTGTTATCCCTCTTTGACACAAGATGTTTTTAAGATGTGAGAATTGTGCTTGGTTCAAGAATATTTTTGGAATCAATTCCCAAACTCAATATTTTCTTAGTGTAAGATGTCCAATGGTCCTAAGAAGAACTCGACATGTTTTTTGGAGGTTGCTTAAAACACTAGGAGTGGTTGAGTGACCGAAAACACCTAGGTATTGTGAATGTGGCTTGTGTGCATGACAATTTGAATTTGTGGAATTGTGTGGATGACATTGTGAAGGTGCCCCTGATTAAGGCAACATAACTTTTGTTGGACCAATTAAGACCTTGAATAAATGATCCCTATATGAAATGTGGAATGTGGAATGTGAATGCAATGTATGACATGCAATTTTGTGAAATGTGGAATGCAATATGAAATGTAGGTGAATGCATTATTTTTGGAATGTAGATGCAAGTGAAATGCAATGTTATGAATGAAATGTATGCAAATATTTTTGTGTATTAGCCATGTATACATATACATATATAGTAATCAAATCATGCATAGAAGAGGACCCCCAAATAAGGAAGAGCTAAGACCGGTCTCGAAAATCAATACAAATGCGTATCACCCCATTAAGCTTGCGAATGGGTACTAGGCTTGAGAGCCAGTCGGGATAGTCTATGATGTCATCTAACTCTTATGGCTTATCCTCATCTATATATGCCTAGAAAACCTTAGGATCCAAAGGTGAAGGTGAAGGTGAAGGTGGAGGGGATGGAGGAATGTAGTTGGCAAAAGCCCTTAACAATTCCTCGGACAAGACAAACTTGGCAAAGGTTGGAGGTGAGGAAATCCGGTCCATATCAATGAGGCTTATGTCAATTGGAATTGGCTTAGTTGGATCATATGGATTGCGGAGTGGGGTGAATAAATCAATAGGATTCATGTTGACTTATGGGCAAGGTGGACAAGGTTAGATGGAATGGATGGAACCTAGGAACCGGTGCTAGGAGCTTGGTTAACTTGAACAACAACAAGCAACACAAAACATATTTTATTAAATGATATATTTACATATGTAATGCAAAGAAAGCAAACATGTTTTTGATTTTTTATTATTTATTGATTTTTTTTGGTAGTGGTGAAAACCACTATTTTTGTTTTATGTACATATGTTACAAGTTGGCTTATGGAATGGCTTAATGGAATGGAGGTGGTGGTTCACCGGTAGGGGCGACTCACTCTTGTGGAAGAAGCAAGTGAAATATGGGCTCATGGATGGGGAACATGTTGAGATAAAACTCATCTTGTTTGGTATGGGGAATGATGGGCTCCGATTCTTCTTCAGATTCATCTGAAATTATCGACATAAGCTCAAATTCTTCATAGATTTCCTCATCAAAATTATCGGGATGGAAGGCTTCTTCTCCTGAATTGAGGTTAAGCCTTTGGAAGGCTTGTTCAAAAGAAGAGGTGGTAGGAAGTGGGTGGAAACCTAGACCTGAATGGTCGTGCACCTCTTGATATGGAACATCGATAGGTTGATGCACGCCCTATTCATGCAATCCTAGGCCATGGCCTTGCCAATTGACAATGTGGAAATATCGAGATGGAAATCTCGACATGTTTGAAATATTGGCAAGTTTTGGTTCTTTGGGCTCTTCTATGGGTGTTGGACTTGATGAAGATTCAATGCCCCCATATACAAAATTAATGCTATTTGGAGCTGAACCCATATTGTAAACTGCTCCTATTGCTAAAGGTTGGTCACGTGGGCGACCAAAATCCTTAGCACTAGGGATGGTGAGGGGTGTGATGGTGATGTCATCGACCATGTATTCACCAATACCAGGATTGGTGAGATGGACTTTGACTTGGGATGATATGGGAGGATCATGATCAGGTGATGGATCGGGAAATGGTGGAAATGGAGGTATCTCACAATCCATCAATTTGAATTGTGAGACATTAGGTAAAGGAGATGGATTGGATTGGGAAGGTTGCGGAATGGATGATGATGAAGTGGATGGCAATGATGTTGATGATGTGGACTGACTATGACCACATGTGTATGTAGTCATTGATGATGATGATGAGGGTATGGTGGTTTGTTGAGGATTGGTGATGGGGAGCTCTTCAAGAATGGGATCCTTTGATGAAGAGGTTGGTGGAGTGGTGGATGGATTGGATGATGGTGATAGGAAAATATGAGTGGAAGGGAGCATGGACTCATAAGGATTTGAGATGATATTGCAATACTTAAATGACTCGATGTTCACTGGTATGCAATGTACCTATCCCTCATGAACATATTTCAAGCATTGATGTAGTATCGAAGGGACACATCTCATTTCCCTCATCCAAGGTCTTCCAAGGAGTACATTATACACCATGGATCCTTCCAAGATGTGGAACATTGTGTGCAACATTTTAGCCCCTACTTCGATGGGTAAAATAATAGTGCCAACTATGGAACACAAAGCATCATTGAATGCTTTGAGGGTGAAGGATGATTTGGTGATGTGAGATGGAGGAAGGTTCAAATGATGGAGAGCGGATGTGGTGATAATGTTGATAGAGGAACCGGTATCAATGAGGACTCTCTTGAAAGATTTCTTGTCAATTAGAGCCATGATATGCAATGGAGGGTCTACTAATCCCGATGAGATTGGCTTAATCTCAAAGTCATAAAATATTATGGAAGGCTCCATGCATGTTTGGATGCTCCCCACAAAGTTGTTGAAGGCATTAGGATCTTGCGATTGCAATTTTATGGATTTTAAAATTTCCATTAATGCCTCCCGATGTGGGGGAGATTGTTGGATTAGCTCATATATTGAAAATTTGGTGGATGCCATTTTCAAACTTGTGGTTAACCGGCTACTCAATGAGATGACTAGGTCAAGGTGGATGATTGATGGGTGGATTTGATGGATTTGATTGACTAGGTATATGAATGGGTGATGATGGAATTGGGGAAACTTGGATGGGTGGCAATGTAGATGGTTGTGAGACACTTGCTTGAGGTTGTTGCCTTTGTTGGTTATTCCATTGACCTCTAGTGACCACATGAATGGCCCCTACAAACCCTTGGTATTGTTGAATATGGTTGACTTGGTTAGGGGGAGTTTTAGTGTTAGCTCCCTCTACATTTGGTTGCACCTCCTCATGATGAGGAAGTGGTGTCTAAAATATACCAAGGTTTTGGTTTTGTTGAGCGAGGGGATTACCAAATTTGATCACCCCCAAGTCAATAAGGTCTTGGACTACATTTTTGAACACATGACAATTGTTGATGTCATGCCCGTTTTGCCTATGATAGGGGTAAAATAAGTATTCTCGATAATTTTTACTATATTTGGTAGGGTCATCCGATCTAATGTCGAGTAAAGCAAGTTTATTTGTCTCATATAACCTTCTAAAAAGAGAGGCATATGACTCATCTAGTGGGTTATATTGGTGATTTTGTTGGATAAACTATCGTCAGGGATGGTTTTCCATAGGTGGCACTATGTTTTGAACTGTTGGAGCTTGTGTTGTTGAGGGGACCGCATGATAGGAAATTTGTTGCGGTACTTGTTGCACAGGTTGTTGTTGTTGAGCCATTATCGACTGGCTCATGACCACTTGATTGACTTGATTGGATTGGGTGGTTGGGGTAGCTTGTGTTGATTTTTGTTGGCCTGAATAATTACTTTTGTATTGGCCCTTGTTTTGCCATTCTTTCTTCTTGGGCTTAATGATGCCTTCTTGGATTTTGATATCCTCAATGACACTAGCTTGAGCTAAAGCTTCTTCAAAGGATTGATAAGTTCTTAGTTGGAGCATCCAAGATATGGGTTTTAAGCAACTCTTGGTGAATAGCTTAATTAGCTCATCCATTGGTAGGGTGAATGGCAATTTTGTGATGATAACCCTCCAACGGTTTCCAAAATCATAGATAGATTCATCATCCTATTGTCTTAAGGCATAGACATCATATAATGAGATCTTATTTTTGACATTTAGGATGAAGTGGTCAAATAATTGATCAATCAATTGTTCAAAAGTATAGATACTATGGGTTGGCAATTGATTGTACCATTCTATGGCATCTCCTCCTAATGTTTGAGGAAAATTTCGAAGCATGAGAGCATTATCATCTTGAATTCTGAAGCATGCATGAACAAAGGTGCTCACATGTTCTTTGGGATCCTCAGTTCCCTTAAATTTTTCAAACTTGGGTACCGTAAAATCTTTCGGATATGGCGGGGTTGGTACCGAAGGATGAATTGGTTGTTTGATCAATTGGCATAAAGTTGGTTTTTGATTTGAAAATCCAGGAGTGAATTGCATCAATTGATCTATTTGTTTCTGCATGGCCTTAATTCTAGGGTCTTCCTCAAGAATGTGAAAGCCTTGAATTACCTGATGAGCTTGTGGTGGTGTGGAGAAATGTTGTGGAGTGACTAAATGATGAGGAGATTGATATTGATGGTTAGGCAAATTGGATGGAATATGATGAATGGGGGATTGTTGATGAAAGTATGGGGAATTATGGAATGATGTTGATGGATGAAGGTTATGGCTAGGCTAGCCAATGGGAATAGGATGGGTAATGGTATGGGTTGATGGGGGAATCGGGATAGAGACCACCGAATATTGAGGTGCCCATGATGGACCCTAGTTGACAAGGGCAGTATGAGTAGAGTTATGTAAAGGCGTAGGGTTAACCTGTACTTGTTGTTGAGCATTTTGATGTTGTCTAAGTAATTTGTTCAGATGTTCCCATGCTTCACTAATATCTCTATCAGAGGCTAGGGGTATGGAGGTAGATGGTATGGAATATGTGGTTGGGATACAAGTTACACTAGGTATGGCAACTTGTGAGGTTGGGACTTGTGAAGCAGCATTGACTTGTGCTTCATACAAGGGGTTGGTGTAGGTGGAGGTATATGAAGTGCTAGGAGCACTTGAGGGTTGAGGGATGGATGTATGGGATGAAGGTGCAACCGATGCCTCAAAAAGAGGGTTAGTATACACCTAGGTAAAGGTGGATGGGGGTTGGGAATAGATAGGCTCTTGTTGTAAAGTAGAATCCTATCTAGGTGAGTTGGGGATAGACTCTAAGGCATAATTAGAAGACTTCATGAAGGCTTCTACTCTTGCCATGTCTATATGGGTGATATGGTTGCGGATAGTAGGAGAGGATGACTCCTCTTGGGGCATGGCCATGTGGAAGGTTGTGGATGGAAAGGAATGTGAGGGACCTGCAAATAAATCTATTTATATCACATTCAGGGTATCTACCATTGAAGTGGTGGGGAAGGTGGATGAAGGTTCCATTAATTTTTCTTGATTTATTATTTTCTTTTGATTTCGAGTTAATACCATAAGCAAAATAAATCAAGATGTAGATTAAAATACCAAATGTAACACAAAAATTGGAATGCTTAAGGAAATAAGCAAACAATGCTAAGTCTCAATCAATGTGGCTTACCTCATTCATTAATTATCTCCTTTTAGTGTATGTTCATTTTATGTGCCAGTTTTGTGTGTTTTGATTTTCTAATATTTCTTAATGAAACAAAGGTGAAAAACTATGGTGAAGGTAGGGCAACGAGATTCTTGTTGGTGATGAAATCCAACAAGTTTGCTCGGGGGTATTCCTAGGGTGTCTAAGGGTAGATATTGGTGGATGGAGATGAATGCCACCATCACCAAATCTCAAGAAATGGTTGGTGATGAAATCCAACCACTATTGTTTTGCATGAATCGTGATGTGTGTGAATTATTTTTAAGGTTTTATGTTTTCTATTATATACAAACAATGTTAAAAATAATTAATTTCATAAACCTAAATTAGAAGCCAACAAAATATTGCCAAGTTCTCCAAAGGGCGTGAAGTACACCGCTTAAGACCCCTTATCTAAATAACAACCGGAGGGTTCATCCACCCCTCTACCTAGAATCACCCAATTGGTAGGGATACTTTTGGTAATCTAATATTGTTCCAACTTAGATAGACGAAAGAAAATATCTTTAACCCTAAGATGCAACACTAAGTTATGCAATTTTTAGTTCAAATGCACACAAAATGCAGTAGTTTGCACCCAGAAAACAAAAACCCTAATATGAATATGTGAATGAAATGCAGATCTAAAAATGTAAACTAATATGCATTCATTTCTAGATTTCTTAATGATGATTCATTTTATTGTTTAAAATCTAAAAAATATAGAAGATACTCAAAATACATAAAGCAGAAAACTAGGGTTTTAAACAGTCGACTTAATGGAAAGCCTACGTTTTTTCTCCTAACTCTCCATAAATGCCTTTGGGCACTTCTGAACACTGTTGAGACACCCATGGGCACTTCTGGATGGCTTTGAATACCTCTAGGTATTTTTGGATTACCTTTGAACATTGTCGGGTGCTTTGCGCACCTTCTACAAACTTCTACAAACTTCAAAAACCCTAGATCCAATGAAAACTATGAAATCCATGCTTCTGAAAAACCTGCAAGATAACATAAAATAGTAAGCAAATTAGTAAAATAGATCATAAATAGAAACCCTTAGGGGGTCCCACCGTGATCGCCATTTGAAAGATGCAAAACGCAACACACGACAACTTTAACAAATAAAACAAGGTAACACAAGATTGCACAATAGAATAAATTCTTCATTGATGGGAGGAGCCTAGAAACTCCATTGTTTACAAGCTTGGATCCTTGAATCCTTTTGATATAATATTACAACAATTTAGGGTTCTCCGAAACCCTAAGAAGCAAGGTCATGGTGTCTTCAAGTGTGTCTTGATCCCAACAATGTTGAGTGGGCTTTTTGTTATCCAAGGTTGGGCCACTCCAAATGCTGATGTAGTGCTCTAGATTTGCACACAATGACACAAAGATAGTTAGTAGTATATGCGAGGGCTCCACAGTGTGAGACCCTCTATATGCAATGATAAAACACTAACTATATGCTGCCAATAAAGTGAACAAAAGTTGGAACACATATATAAAACTAGCTTAGATATATAAAATATATATATCTATAAATGTCGAGAGTTATCAATCTCGAGGTGCCTATCTCATTTCTTGGGGGTGTGATAGATAGACGCCTCGATATTGATAACTCTCAACGTTTATAGATATATATATTTTATATATCTAAGCTAGTATTAGAAAGTTTGGGCACCATTTTAGTTTAAATATTTTAAATCCATCATAACCGTTAATGTCGATGGATAATTTTCTTAATGTCAACTTTTTTAATAAAATATTAATATTATTTACGACGTGGCTGACCTTTCCTGGCTGCCATTGTAGGACGCCTATCGACGTAATAAACAAATAAAGGGTTGATATGTCTTATGTACTACGTTCTGATGTGAAGAACCTAATGCAGGTGACTGGTACGACGATGCCCTAGCATCACCCGAAGGCTAGGGGGACTTCATAAATGGGAGCGTAAAATACCTGTGGGTGCCTGGTTGCTACAGAAAATACCCGTGAGTGCCTAGGACTGAGGGGAAGGATTCTACAGAAGCAGATCCGACGAGGGCTGAAGGGTAGCGACAACGATGGGGGGTTACGACAAGCGAGAATGATGGCAAAAGTGGTGCGAGGTGACCTAGGGCACTTAAGGGTTTTAAGCACTCAAGGAACTCACAATATTAGAGCAATCGGGAACTTAAAATTAAGGAACTCAGGAATTAGACATAGAAAATCTAGGAATCCAAGGGTTGAGCCATCAAAATGACTCTTATTTATAATCTTACCTAGGGCATGCTAGGGTTTCAATGACACTAATCGTGTGGCTGAGATTAAAGCACATCCAACGGTAGATGATAAATCTATGGTGTGGCATGGATTTATGTAAATGGGTGGTCGAGATTAAATGAAAATGGATGACTGAGATTAATTCACTTAAATAAATACATATTTATTAAATATATATTTAAATATATATAAAATAAATAAATATAAATAAATGTGAATAATGATTGAAAATGATGGGAAAATATGAATGGTGGACAAATTGGCTAAGCTTGGATGGTGGAAATTGTGATAAGGCTAAGATGGAAGGCAAATGGCTAGGATTTGGTGTCTACAATTAGACATCCATATGAGGATAGTAGAGAGCTAGTCTTCAATCTAGAGGTCGGGGGAAGCCTTTGGAAAACCAGTCCAACCTTGTTGAAACTTGGATTTGAGGGCATAACACTTTAATTAGAAGTTAGGATAATTCCCCAAATCAACATAACCTACATATTAGCCTTTTACTTGTAAGAATAATTATGTCATAATCAATCATTTCATGCTTGATAATAACTTATGGTGTAACATTTGCTATCTAGATAGGGCTTGAAATAGATTTTATTTTCCTCTTTTTCCAACTAGGAAATCTATACTTGTTGCTAGGGCATCCTTACTTTTAGTTAGGACTTTCAAAAATACTTTTTCTATCGTGATACCTAATAATTCCTTACATAGATTTTTTTAATTTCTAATTTTTTATAAAAATCTACAGCAAGAAAATGTAAGGCTCATTCCTAGCTCGTACTAGTGACATTTGTTCCCTACTCTTCCCAAATATCTAAAAGAAACGAAAAGTGAACCTCACTCCTTGGTCACATGAAAGGTAATTTTTTGCTACTTAAGTTTAATTTAGTTATTTAAATTTATAAAATTTAATTGAAGATGTATTTTGAACAATATATCTTGCATATTATTTATTATTATATTACTATTTAACTAAGTTATCATAAACTATTTTTTATTTGTATGATTTTTCTTTACTCATTAGTTAATGCTTTTATTTTAAAAACTTTAGGTTAGTTGATTTTTAATAACAAAACTATTATTAAGTGTTTCATTAACAATGTTATTACTAACGAATTCAACCAATTCTTGGACCAATTTACGTAGAATTTGAAGATTTTTAAAATGAGTGGTCATACAGAGAAATTTCAAGCAATATTGAGGGAGATACGACCCTATGAATTTAGCCATCCAGAACTAGGGCAATGCTGATTTTTCAAGTTGCGAAAAATAAAATTGCAAATATCTATTAGCTAGGATTCAGATGATGGGAGGAGTAATGGAGGGATAGGGCTTCAGTGAGGTAAGACATTCTGTTTGGGCATAGAATTGTTCATCTAAGTTTTTTGTTCCCTTCTTTTTCTAAGAAAATTTGCATGCAAATTATTATAATTTTTTATTAAATACTATATTTGCTATAGGATATTTTAGTAAATTTTATTAGATTTTGAGTTTTAGTTTCCTTCTCATGGATCAATTTATAGCTAAATCCTTAGAATCATCTCTAGAAGTAGAGGTTAGTGAGTGCGACATAGAGGACCGATCCTTATTTCTCAAAGATAGGGTAATTTTTTATAAATTTAATTGCTATTGGCCAAGGGCATCAACCTTAAGAAAATGGATTGATATGAGTTGGAAGTCTATAGAAGTGAGTCTATCATTCCTTCCCAAAGTTTTCTTCCTACTCATTTTTTTTCTAGGGAAGAAAGAGATAGATTCCTAAAAGGGGGTCCTTGGTTTATGGGAAAAACAAGACTCTTCCTTACATATTAGTATGAAGGATTTTCACCTAAAAATGTAAATCTATACCTACTACTGGTATGGGTTAGGATGTATGGGTTTCCCATTGAATTTTAGGAAATGAAAACCTTCAAGGTAATAGGAAACACTCTAGGAGAATTCCTCAAAAATTCAAAAACTACAAAATATGAATTCTTGGTTATTTATGCTTGGATATTGGTCATGATTGATATAAGTAAAGATTTATCATAATCAATCATTCTTAATTATGGGAATAATATGTGGACCCAAACCATAGATTATGAAAACATATATTTTATATGTAGAAGATGTCATGAGATGGGACATATTGAGAGATCATGCCCTAAGAAGAGTCTAGCATAATCGTATGTAGAAAACCGTAAGAGAAACTTACAAATGGATATGGATGAGGATGGTTTTCAACTTCCAAAAAATAGATCTAAAAAAATGAAAGCAAATAAACAATGGAGACTAGTAAGGAAGGATTGGAAGAAATACCAACTCTTTTGAGGCTTTAGATTATGAAGAAAAATTAGATCAAATCTTAGAGGATGTGGTACAATAGGTTCAACATATTAACAAGGAATCATCTATTTAGTATAATTCTAGTTTAGGGATGAAAATTCTTGATGAACCTAAGGAATGTGTCTCATCTGATTTTGAAGATTCTCTTAAAATACCATACACCATTTCAAAGAAAAATTGGTAAAAAAATGTAGTGTTAAATGTTAATACCTCTACCATTGATAAAGAAATACTAGAAAATGAGCATGACAAGTCAAAAGCTTTTATAGTAGATCTAGGAGAGGATAAATTTGATGAAAAAGAAAGTTGCAAAATAATATTAAGGAGTAGAATAATAATACATACTCCTGATATAGACAAGGAAAAAATAGAAAAATCTTCAAATTGTTAAATGAGATCTAGGGAAGCTAGAGCAAACATAGAGAAATGAACACAAACTAAGTTGGGTGAATTTATCTTTACCAAACAACAAAATAATATTGGTAATTCACAGGTAGGGCTAGTAGCCCCTAATGAGAGATGATTATCATCTCATAAAATATAAGGTATGCTAATACCTCCTCAAAGTAGAGGTGTATCAAGGACCTATGTTTAAGTAATAAGCCTGATATTCTTTGTATCTAGGAAACTAAAATGACAAAATAAGTTTCCAAAACTATGATAGCAGTATGGTTTATATGTGAATGAGATGCTATGGATTTTGAAGGAGCAACTGGGGGAATTCCAACTTGTTGTAATCCTATTAGAACCTCTTGTACAACCATTCATAAAACTAGGCATTGGATAGCCTCTTTAGTCACATGCTTCTTTGTAGATATTGATTTCATTCTTATCAATGTCTATGGACCTACAACACAGTCAAGTAGATTATAAGTTTGGAGTAGGATTGAAGTCTTTATAATAAGTAAAGACCAAGAAACGTGATTCATGATCATAGGATATTTTAATACCATAACCAAGCTGGATGAAAAATTTGGGGGAATTAGGAAATTAACCCAAAGTATGAGAGATTTCTTAGCTTTTATTCAAAATAATAATCTATTGGAGGTTGAATTTAAAGAAGACAACTATACATGGACTAATAATAGGAGAGGCTAGAATCTAATAGCTAAAAATTTAGATAGATGCATACTCTTAGATTATTGGCTAGATGAAGGAAATTGTACTAAAATTAATATCTTGACAAGGATTTGTTCATATCACTGGCCAATAAGAGTTTAAATGGTGGTAAGTGAATTCAAAACATATCATATTTTAAATATGATTAGATGTTGGAAGGCCATCCTCAATTTATTGATATGATAGCACAAATGTGGAATTCTTCAATAAATAGTGGGTTGTATACACTCCAAAACAAATTAAATCAATGACATCTATATTAAAAGAATGAAACAAGAACACATTTGGAAATATTTTTGAGAAGAAAGAACTAAAAGATAAACATTTAAAATTCCATAAAGGTGATCATAATGATCCAATCTTGGAGGAAACGTATTTACATAGTAAATATCATAATATTTTGAGTGAGGAAGAGAAATTTTAGAGATTAAAATCGAGACAAACTTGGTTAAAATAAGGAGACAAAAATACAAAGTTTTTTCATAGGATGACTATAGTACAGAGATAAACATCCATAATTAATGGAATTAAATCAATAAAAGGGGTTTGGATTGAAGACCAAAGTGAAATAAAAAATGAGGCAAGGTCTTTTTATCAAAATATTCTAAGATCAGAGGAATTTGAAGTTCTTAATGATAAACTTCTATAAGAAGTAACTTTAGTTATAATAGATGAAGACAATAGGAAACTAATGGAGCCTATTACTCACCCAAGTGTTGTAGGTGAGTTGGAGAGGAGAGGGAAATCCTCCAAGGGAGGTCCCAGGTTCAAATCTCCACCCTACCAAAAAGTTGAATTGGGTACCCAAAATCCAATTGATAATGTTGGTGCGGGAAGGGTCGGGTGCGACTCCCGGGTGACTTTGACGGTGTAGAATCCCTTAGTCATGGTATCTCAGACTAAGGCTGCCCCATAAGGGGTTTTTCGCTTTAAAAAAAATGGAGCCTAATACTCTGGAAGAAGTTCATTTAGCTATTTTATCTTTTAAAAAGGATAAATACCTAGGTCCATATGGGCTCTCTACATCATTTTATCAACATAACTAGGATATAGTGAAGGATTCTTTATTGGTGGCAGTGGAACAGTTTAGGATAAAAAAATACATACCTTCTAATACAAATGCAACATATTTTTCCTAAAAAGAAGGATGCATAATTGTTTGATTCATTTAAACCCATAATCCTATGTAATAGGGCATATAATATTATCTCCAAAGTGATGGTGAATCAGTTAAAACCATTGCTAGATAAAATTATTTTAGAAGAACGAGGATTTGTGAAAGGGAGACAAATTATGGATGGGATCATAGTAGCTCATAAATTTATGCATTCAATAGCTTCAAGAAAAGAGAAATCAACGATCTTAAAACTTGAGATGAGTAAAGCTTATGATAGGGTTAAATGGGAATTTCTTTTTGCAATATTAGAAAAGTTTGTATTAGGGAAGAAATGAGTTATATGGATTAAATATTGTGTCTCTACAATTTCATATTCAGTGTTGGTCAATGCGTTAGTAACAAAATCATTTAAAGCCAACAAAGGTCTTAGATAGGGAGATCCTTTATCTCCATATTTACTCATTATTATGGTAGAGGTTTTGGGTAGGAACTTAAATAAGCCTAACAAAGATGGGCTTATAAGTGGACTTAAGGCTAGTAATAACATCGACAACATCACCTTTCTAGGGATGGGGAGGATGACGATGGGCAGGAATTCCTCTATGGGAGAGCACGGGAGCGACAAAATTTTGAACCATGGGCACAACGGAGCTAGCGAAGGGAACCCCGGTTCTTGTGATGCAGAGGCGTCCTTGCCAAATGAAGAAGAACGAATTGATGATAGTGTTAGTCGGGGTAAGGACCCACCAGAAAAATGGGGGGTGGGCCACAGAAGTCGTATGTCTAGGCAGCAGTTTCAGAAACCCTAAGTAGTTTTTTTACCAAGGAGCTATTCTCGGTTGGGGATGAGCTGGACATCTCGGAGGAAGTACTCTCAAGCTTCGTGGAGTATGAGAAGTATACCCTCATAGGTAAGTTCATTGGTGGTCATCCCGACATGGATACCATTTGCAAGTGGGCGGAAAGCAAATGGAGGACCTCTGGACATATGGAGTTGGCGGCCCTATCCTAGGGTTTTTTCGTTATTAGACTGAACAAGGAGGACTACTGTAAAATCCTGGCTGGCGGGCCATGGTTTTTGGGCTGTAGAAGTCTGTTCCTTAGGAATTGGGGCATGGACTTTAATCCTGATACCCAGAACATCAACATTGCCCCAATCTGGGTTAGGCTCCCGAGTCTTCCCCTCTTCGGTTGGCATGAAAATGTAATAAGAGGTATTGCTCACTCCATAGGGGAGTTGGTCACCATTGACCCTCCCACCCGAGCTCGAACAAGGTTCATCCAAGCCCATTTTTGCGTGTTGACAGATTTGGAGGTGGAGCTCCCATCCTCCATCACTCTTCAGATGCAGAGGTACTGTTCTTCACAAACAAGCTATTGTCTATGAGAATAGGCTAGCTTCTCGCCCCCAGTGTCGTTCTCAAGGGCATCTCCAATCCAATTGTCCTCTTCAAAAATTGGGTAAGCAGAAGCGTGAAACTCGTAACCCCTCGGAACATGGCGAAGGACAGGCAAAATAGTCAAATCTTCCAAATGCGATGGGCCATGAATCTCTAGGCCCCTCCAAGGACCACGACGATTTCTCCCAGCCTGTTGAGAAATTCACCCACCAAACGGACCCTGTGCAATTTAGAGCAAAAACACAGCTAGGAGCATACTCTCGTCTGGAAAGCCATTCACAGGAGGAGAAGGATTGGACTCCCTCCCAAAATATCACTCAATATGATTCACCCAAGCTCCAGGACCAGGGCCACCACGATTTCAATTCACAAACATTGCTATAATACTACCTCCTAGGTAGGAGGGGTGAACAGTCTAGTCACATTAGCCCTCAAAATACGAGGAGCCAAAAACAAAGTGTAAATTTTGGCAATGAGAGGAAGCAAAGTCGTCCTCCTAACAAAGATAGGCGAGAGAAAGAGATAGCGATAGATGTTGCTAATGGAACCCAACGTCTACTGGTTCTGGATGATTCCGATACTCAGACGGACAAAGCACATGTACCAAAACCTCCCCCCTAATAAGGGAGGGGAGGCAAGAAGAACCTCAAGCTATCCAAATGAAATTTCTCTCATGGAATGTGAGAGGACTGAATGGAACAGCCAAATGAATGTTAGTAGCTGATCTCCAAAATAGGACTAACCCTTCCATCCTAATTTTGCAAGAGACCAAGACCGATGGTATCTCCTCTGATAGAGTTGCTAAGGCCATTTGGGCCAAGGAAAAATTTTTGTACAGCCCTACAATGGGAACAGCAGGAGGGCTCATGGTTCTGTGGGATCCAGTGAGTGTTGAGTGCAACTTGCTGTCAATTTCCAATAGGATTATCAATGTGTTGCTCCATTTCAAAACTACCAATTTTTCCTGGATTCTGTCCAATGTTTATGCTTTGAATTCTGCCATGGAGAGAGCAGAAATGTGGAAGGCTATTTCCCAGATGAGGGAGAATTTTAGTAATTTTCCTTGGGTCTTAGGGGGTGACTTCAACTGTCCCCTTCACCCATCGGGAAAAAAATGAGGGTCTGACCATTCAAGCTGCAGCTTGGAGGACTTTAGAGATTTTGTCTCTACTAACAGTCTGCTTGACATCGAACTCATAGGAGCATCCTTCACATGGAGCAATAGAAGGATTGGGAGCAGCTTGATTCAAGTCAAGCTCGACAGATTTTTCATTTCCCAAGAAGTTATTCCCATCCTTGGCGGTGCAACTCTCTTGACCCTACCAAGGATTGGGTCTGACCACAACCCTATTTTTTTGGAGGTGAACGACGAGCCCGTTTTTAAGACCCCCTTTAGATTTGAATCCATGTGGATTTCTCACAAAGACTTCAAAGGATTGGTTTCAATGTGGTGGAAACAGGAGGTGGGAGGAAACGCCCCTAAGAGAGTGGCTTTAAAACTCAAAATGGTCAAAGAGAGGCTAAAAATATGGAATAAAGAGGTTTTTGGCAACATTTTTGAGTCCAAAAAGTCCATCTCGGACAACCTAAAATTTTTGGAGAAGAGGATGGAGCTCGAAGGTTACATCGAGGGTCTCAGGGAGGAAGAATAGAGTCTTTTCGTGGATTACCATTCTACTATTGCAAGGGAGGAAACCTTCTGGCACTAGAAATCTAGAGATATTTGGTTGAAGAATGGAGACTCCAACACGAGGTTTGTCCACGCGTCTACCATGAGGCACAGAGGGTCCAACAAGATCAGAGAAGTGTCTTGCAAGGATGGGCGTGTAACCAGGGAAATAGAGGAAATCAGGAGCGAAGCGGTTGATTTTTTCGAGGACTGCTTGGCACTCCTCCCGACAGCAACATTCAGGTCCATAAATCATTGCTTGCCAACTTTCTGACTAAAGTCCCCCACGAGGTAAGCATCAAGCTTCTGGAACATTTTTCCTCATCTGAGATTAAAGAAGCTTTGTTCTCCATGCAACCAGACAATGCCCCTGGCCTCGATGGTTTTCCCCATTGTTTTTTCCAAGTCATGTGGGATGTTGTGGGTTCGGATGTGTGCAAAGCTATTCGGGACATACAAGCTTCTAGATCCATCCACCCGAAACTCAATTCCACATTTCTTGCTCTCATTCCTAAGTCTCCAGCCTGCAAGAGTTTCTCTGACTACCGGCCCATCAACCTGTGCAATGTTTTTTACAAGATCCTCACCAAGTCTATAGCCAATAGACTGAAACCCGTTCTCCCTCTCCTGGTTGATCCTTGTCAGGGAAGCACTGTTAAAGGTAGAAACATTCTTGATGGTGTCATCACTATCCATGAAACTCTTCACTCTGCTTACCGCTAAAAGAATGTTGCTCTTTTTATTAAGCTAGACATGAACAAAGCCTTCGACCGGGTTGATAGAAGGTTCTTGTGTGCTGTCCTCCTCAAGTTCGGCTTTCATCCTGAAAACACGAGATTCCAGAAACAAAAAGGATAAACTAAAATTGCAATGTAAATGAAACTAAAATAACGCTTAAACCCTATGTTATTGAAAATTGCATAAAAAGGAAGAACATGAACACAAGATATTAAAGCAATATAAAAATCGGCCCTTTTATTGATATGCTTTGCAAATTCGTGTTACAATGCGTCTCCTTCCTTTTTAGGGGATAGGAGCGTTAAATGTTGCTCTTTTACAACTTGTTTCAGAATTCCTTCTTCCGCGTGCCCACATATAAGATGGGCGAACCAAAACGTCGTCGCCGCTTGCGTTGGTAAAGGTCGATTCCTCGCTGCTCCTCTAATGCTGCAAATCTGCGTTCAAAGAAACAAACAAAGAATCAGTAGCACTTGTGTATGAAAAATAAAAGATGAATCTAACGATGGTTAAAATGAATCTAAATGAAATGAAAACTTGACAAAAGCATAAACATGAAACTAGCTAAATACTATAAAAGAAATAAAGCGAGGGGGTGCCCGAAGGCAAACCACCCGCGGGTGAAACTTTGCTTCGACACCAATCCGCTTAGGATGGGTCCGAAACCTGATGTGATGTGTTGTCGGCAAATTGGTAGAATATTGTGGTCAGAAAATTGGTGTTGGTTCTTGATTCGTGCCTTCAAAAGTCACCCAATAACCTCTCTTTCGATTAAGAGATTATGGATGTTGAAAACACAAATCGCAAGTAAATGAATTAGCAGCACTTCGTCGCTCAAAATGCTCCTGCTCGGTATATCTTTTGGGTGAGGAAACTCACCATTTTATAGACCCAAGGGGTCTCTTTGAATTAACATGCAAAAGTGTTTCTTTGCATGAATGCTTTTTGCCTGAAAGAAAGACTTCTTCTTGATCAAGGGATTCTTAACTGCCTCTGTGCATGTCTTTGTATGTTTTAGAAAATCTCACTTGCACTCCCATGCAATGAAGGGATAGCTAAGTGGCAAATATGAGTTGTCTTAAAAAGCTCACTCTTATTCCCATGCAGTGAAGGGAACGTCAATTGGCAGATATGAGTTGTCAAAAGAACTCACTCGCACTCCTATGTCATGCAGGAAAAGCTAAGTGGCAGTTCTGAGTTGTTACATGCCGAGATTTGACTTTTTGTCGGTCAAACTTGACATTCGTCCCACCCCGAAGCGAGCGCTGGTAATCGTCCCTGGGTGAGACGAGTATCAGTCCGCACTCGTCCCTGGGTAGGACGAGTACAAATCCGCACTCGTCCCTGGGTGGGACGAATAAGAAGCAGAGTGTCTAAAAGGTGCCAAATTGATTTTTGACTTGCAAAACTGCTGTGTGAGTGGTTAGAACCATTGTTTAACCTCTGGGGGCTGCCCTGGGGGCTGTGTGTTAGTTTGATCAGTGCTTGTTGTCACATAATCGGATTGGTGCTGTTTTGGTGTCTACGAGATGCCCCTTTTTGGGAAGCGCTGCACATGGTGCGATGCTTGAGCAAAAATATATAACCAAAGCACTAATGATTAGGGTTTCTCAGTAACCTAACCAACTCTTGATGCCCCAAGTATGGAAAGGGCACGCATTCTTGAATCTTTGCTTTGACGAGCTAAGGAACTCAAATCAAGTATTAACCTGGTTCGGTGAGGTATTACTTGAACTTAGACATTGATCAGTCATGAATAGGCAAAGGGCGCAACCTTTTGTTGTGGGAACCTTGAGTTCATGATTCACGAATGCCAAGTATATGATCAGTTGATGATAATTGCTTGTTTGCTGCCCCAAGCAGGGACGCGATTGTCTTTTGCAATGATCCTTTGAATGCGTGTCATTTCCAAGACTGGGTATATTGGTGTTGATTGGCAACTAAGTGTGACTACCCCCTCAAGCGACGAATCGATGAGGGAATGACCGACATGAGAAAAGCGACGAGTCGCTTGACCCAAGATGACTTGTGCAAGGGTGCCTTTAGATGGTTTACCGCTAAGCATGCTCGAGCAGTTTCCCGACTGTTTTGACCTATTTTTGGTGGGTGTGAACCCATTTTGGGATGCCATTTGGGGTTAACATTGGCAAAAATCCGTCTTCCCGTGGAGCGGTCCGGCTAAGGTAGCCTTCTTAGGGAGTAGGATAACGACAAGGTAGACCTCGACATCAGTTTTCTTATGCCAAGAGGTTAAGTGCAAGAGCACTTTTGTCCGGCAATTTTTAGTGGTTTTGTTGGCATTTGTCATTTTTATGTTGTGGTTGTTTTTGATTGATTTTTTTTTTTTTTTTTTATTCGTCCCGGGGGGGACGAGTGCGATGATGGTACTCGTCCCGGGGTGAGACGAGTGCGCCACGATGGTACTCGTCCTGGGGTGGGACGAGCGCATCGAAAAGCGCTCGTCCCGGTCAAGGACGATTACCAGCTGGAAAAAAGTATAAATATGCGAAAATGACGGATTTGGCTCATTTGCACTGTTCATCGATTGCGATTTGGAGCTCTGGGGAGGAGGAGGTAGATTTTCTGACGCGAAGCGCTGCCGAAATTTCCAGCTACCATGAGTGCACAGACCGGGTCGTCGAGCGGCGGAGCCGAGGCGAGACCAGTAAGTGCACTATCTCCTCGATTGTGAATTTGAAAAATGCAAATGTGTTTTTATTGTTTTTCGTTTGTTTAAAGCATGAAACCTTAATTAATTAAATTAAAAGGTAAATGAATGAAACCGAATGAAACATGGATGCAAACCGATGGAAACTTAGATGGAAAACCATAGGATAAACCCAAAATGAAACTTAGAGTAACACTTTTTAGGGTAACCATGGTTAAAAATGTGTTTCTATGTGAATGGTAAAACTTAGGTCGAAACCGTAGGTAAACCATGCCCATATTTTTTTTGTAATTTGTATGGAATTAAAAAAAATGGAAAATGGATAAAAAATTTTGTTTGAAATGGTAAACTTAGGTCGAAACCGTAGGTAAACCATGTTGATGTTTTTTTGTTTTTGATGAAATGTAAAAATGAAAAATTGATGAATTTTTTGTTTGAAATGGTAAACTTAGGTAAAACCGTAGGTAAACCATGTCAAATTTTTGTCGTTTTGTGATGAAATTAGAAAATGAAAAATGGATGAATTTTTTGTTTGAAATGGTAAACTTAGGTAAAACCGTAGGTAAACCATGTCAAATTTTTGTCGTTTTGTGATGAAATTAAAAAATGAAAAATGGATGAATTTTTTTGTTTGAAATGGTAAACTTAGGTAAAACCGTAGGTAAACCATGTCAAATTTTTGTCCTTTTTTGATGAAATGAAAAATGATGAATTTTTTGTTTGAAAGGTACTTAGGTAAAACTTAGACCGTAGGTAAACCATGTCAAAATTTTTTTTTTTTGATGAAATGAAAGATGAAATTTTTTTGTGTTTGAAATGGTAAACTTAGGTAAAACCGTAGGTAAACCATGTCAAATTTTTGTTATTTTATGTATTATTTTTTTTTTTTTTTTTTGGATGTACATGTGAATGAAAGATGTTACTGTACAGTTATGCATTTTTGTACATGTGATGGTGATTTGATGCATGTTTTTGATGTTTGTTGTTTTCTCGTGATGTGCAGGTGGTGAAGAGTCGACATCGGGTGCCGACGATTTTTTCTAATGCCCGCGAGGCATTGAGTGATGATGACTGGGAGTGGCTTGATGCCTTAGGGCTCAAGCATGTGGCTCGGTTGGATGCAGTTGTGGCAGATCGGGCGTACCTCATAGCATTGATCGGCCTATGGGATGTTCGGACGAACACCTTCCATCTTTCGACAGGGGAGATGACTGTCACCTTAGAGGACGTGTATCGGATTCTCCGGATTTCGATAGACGGGGTCCCCATCCGGACGACGCCACGGGGCCAGAGGACGGCTGTACTGACGCGGTATTTTGGATATGGAGAGGATGATGATGGGATGACCTCGCTGGAGAGGGCGGAGCTGGATTGTCATATTGGGGGGATTTTGGTACGATATTGGTATGCGAGGGGAATGTTGGGAGTGAGGCATGCATTACTCATGAGCCTCATTTCCAACATGCTCCTGCCAGACTCGTCAGGAGCGAGGTTCCCATGGAACCTATTGGAGGTGGTGTGGCAGCTAGTGGAGTGTCCGGTGACAGAGCCGGTGATTATGAGATGGGGTCAGACACTTTTGGCGCAGTTATATGATGAGTTGTATGAGGTCCGCTGTCGGAGGCGGAAGGGGATTGGGTGCAGTTTCTTGTTGCAGTGCTGGGCCTGGCAGCACATAGCCGTAGAGCGACCACGAGGGTTGCCTTGGACTACCCGGGCTGACATGGTTGACAGAGACATTGGGTATGGTGCTCTATGGTATCGGTCGGAGGAGCGGGGGCAGAGTCGACGGTTCGTGGGAGACGTGGACCATTACAGAGATGCACTGGCACGACTGACTCCCGAGGATGTGATATGGAGGCCATATCGGGATTGTCCCGCATGGCCAGAGGCTGATGAGTGGCTTCGACGGGTTCGGAGGGGGAGATGGGTGATTGGGCGTCATGGGACAGAGCAGGAGTACTTCCATTACCTTCGAGTGACGCGACAGTTTGGGGTACGCCAGGGGTTGCTTGGGGAACCCATGGTCTATCGACGTCGGAGTGATGAGAGGACCTTAGCTGCGCCGATCCTCGAGCCATTGGGGGAGGAGTCTGATACTATTTTGGACATTCCGGATGTAGATGACGTTGGAGTGACGGCCGAGTATCAGGAGTGGTGGACGCTGTGACAGTGGCGAGGTGAGGGGCCATTGGGAGGAGAGGAGGCAGCGGGAGGCGGAGAGGGTGCAGAGGCACCAGGAGAGGGTTGGGGAGCTCCTGCGGATGTGGAGATGGTGGAGGTGGCAGATGCAGGAGATGATGTTGAGGAGGAGGATCAGCCGGAGATGCAGGATGCTCCAGAGCAGGCTGGGTCGGGGGAGACAGAGGCGGGGTTGCGTGCTGAGGTAGCGCGACTGACGGGGTTGCTGCAGAGGCGGGATGGAGAGCTTGCGGAGATGACGCAGGAGAGGGATCTCCTACGGACACAGTTGGTAGGGCGGGGGAGCGCAGGGGCTGCGGCTCACCAGCAAGGGGGGATACGGATGCTGCACGGGAGAGGGATCTCCTACGGGTGCAGCTAGCACGGCGTGATGATGCCATCGCGTACTACCGTAGGCGAGAGGCAGAGTGGAGGCTGACGGGAGGCGGGAGGCAGATTGGGGGCGGCATCGGTCAGAGATGGAGGGTGAGATCATCCGCTTGGGTGGGCGAATACCAGAGCCTCCGGCCAGTGGCTCGTCATATAGGACGAGAGATAGCGGGACGGAGTAGTCGGCATCATCTCGGCGCAGGCGACGAGAGGAGGGCGGAGCGAGTGGTCGGGATGCAGGGGCGAGCAGTCGCCCTGAGAGGTCTCAGAGGACGGATACCATAGGGGGTAGCTCTCGTCGCATCGATCCTGCGTGATCATGGTGGCCGATGCCCTAGGCTGGGGGTTTTGGGATTTTGGATGATGGGAGGGAGGTCTGAGGACCAGTTTTGTAGCCTACGGGCAATTTTGTTGTGATATATATACAGATGATTCTTTTTGGTGTTTATCATTTTTCGTGATTTATTTTTATGTGCATGTTTTTACATTGATGTATGCATATGCAATTTATGAATGCGATGATTCTAATTTGTATGATGTATGCATATGGAATGAATGAAATGAATTATTGATGATTTGTCGATGCACCATAGACTGTACAAGATTGGATTGACTTGCTATAGTAATGGGATAACTTTGTGGAATGCTTGTGCATGTGGAAACTTTGTTTTTGTATTTTGTCTATTTTTTTGATGGTGATGTATGGAATGAAATGTATCGGTTGTTTGAAAATGTAGTTAAGCTTTTCTGAGATGCAGATATTTTAACTAACTAGCCAAGACTGTACATTTATCTCGCAAGACTTTTTGAACAAGGTATAAATCCGACTTGAATTTAACCAAGTTATTTCACATCCCTGTGTGTGCAATTGAGTTCGTTTATGTGTTATTCATCGGGATACCGCCAGTGCCAGATGGGCTTTCAACCGAACCTGTACTGAGGATCACCTAATTAGCTCCACTAACTCCTTTATTGTATTTAGTCAGATTTGTCTACGATGTTATCTAGGATACCATAAGCTAGCTCATCCACATGCAAACATTGATCTGCACACAAGTTAATGTGACAGATATATCGTCATGCGGGAGGTTTACCGCCAGTGACCAATAGGCTATCAACCAAACCGGTACTGAAGCTTGCCTCATGACCTGTCGAAATACTGAGAGTTCCAGGGATTCAAGTTCGACTCCCTTATTTTCTTCAAGGGTATGGGGATACTTGCTCTTTTGTAGTGATAAAATCACTGTTTATTTTTTATGATAGTACTCGTCTCTTTTTTTTTTTTTTTTGAGCAAGGGATTTGAATATGGAGTGACGAGAATCACTATTGTTTGTGCCTTTTGATGTGTGCACTCGTAGGATGTCAAATTTTAGTGTTTTGACGTTTTGCAAATTTTTGATGTTTTTGCAACTTTTGAGAACTTGGGATTCATGGGGAATTGGGTAGGGAGGATGCTTGTCCTTTTGCCAACTCTCAGCATTTCTAGGGTCAATTGCACAGGGGGATAAGCAAGATAGCCGTTTCGCTTATGGTAACCGGGATTACGGTGCAGGTTTCATCTTTCGTTCACACAACTTAGGAATTATTTTATGTGTGTTAATTTGTGTTGGGATGCTACGTACCAAGGTGGGATCCAAGTAAAACTTTCCCGTGTAAAATCTGCTTAACTGTGTACAGTTATTGGCTAGAAATTTAAAGACATCCGAATGACGAAAACCCTATATACATTAGGCGACAACTGACGATGCTAAAATAAAAGGGTGATATGCTGGATGTATGCGTTTATGAAAATGGATCTGAGGTGGAAATGATGGAATTGCCAAATAATGACAGCCTATGGTGCTTTTGACTTGTATGACCTAGCGAAGTATGCAATGTATGGATGCAATGCTTAATGCAACCTATATTTTTGTATTTTGATTTTTATGAGAATGCATGGAATGGAAATGCAAATGTTTTTGTGATTTTGTTTTTTTATGAGAATGCATGGAATTGAAATGCAATTGTTTTTGTGATTTTGTTTTTTTTTTGAGTATGCATGGAATTGAAATGCAATTGTTTTTGTGATTTTGATTTTTGTGTTGTTTTTGTTGATTTTTGAATATTTATGTTGACCAAGCAGTTATGGTAATGCTTGGAGCTTTTGGTGTTGACCAAAGGGTTTATAGATACCTTTGGGGCTTTTAGGGTTGACCAAGCGATTATGATAATCCTTGGAGCTTTTGGGTTGACCAAGCGATTGTGATAATCCTTGGAGCTTTTGGTTTGGGTTGACCAAGCGATTGTGATAATCCTTGGAGCTTTTTGGGTTGACCAAGCGATTGTGGTAATCCTTGGAGCTTTTTGTTGGACTATGGCTCTCTAGCTGTGGAATGGCCTCAAATGAATGATGTTCAAGGGTTCTGTTTCCTTGATTCCTTCAAGAGAGGCAAGCCGGTATGTTTCGGGTCCTATTTTACTATCAATGATGTAAGGACCTAACCAGTTTGTTGCGAACTTGTCCCGTAGATGGGACGGCAAATTAGAATTCTGTTGGTTCTCTTTTAAGACCAAGTCACCAACCTAAAATTCCCTAAGGTGGACTTTCATGTTGTATGCTTTCTTAAGTCGCTCTTGATAGATACGTAAATGCTCGAGAGCATTAACGCGTCGTTCGTCGAGCAACATCAGTTGATCTAACCGGGCCTGCCATGCAGTGTCATCATCGATGAACTCTTGCATTGAAATGCGCAGGGAAGGAATTTCCAACTCAAAAGGCATGACTGCCTCGGAGCCATACACCAACGAAAATGGAGTTGCCCCAGTGGGCGTCCGAATGCTGGTGTGATAATCCCATAGGGCAAGCAGGATCTGAATGTGCCAGTATTTATGATTGTCTGCAACTATCTTTTTGAGAATGGCGACTAGCATTTTGTTTGACGCCTCTGCTTGCCCATTTGCCTACGGATAATAGGGTGTTGAAAAGCTATGCTGAATCTTGTACTTTGTGGTCAAAGCACGCACATCTTTATTCTTGAATGGTGTCCCATTATCCGAGACTATTTTGGATGGAATACCAAAATGACATATGATGTTATGCAAAATAAACTCCGCAATGCGGGCTCCAATCGTAGTGGTCAGCGAAATTGCTTCCACCCATTTGGTAAAGTACTCTGTGGCCGTTAAAATAAACGTGTGACGACCAGACGACGCAGGGGAGATCTTTCCAATTAGATCAAAGCCCCACTACGAAAAAGGCCAAACCGATTGAATCGGCTGCAAGGCCTGAGAAGGTACGTGTGTCAAATTAGCATGGTGCTGACACTTCACGCACTTCTTCACATATGCGCAACAATCTCGCTCTAAAGATGGCCAATAATAACCCATGCGAAGAATGCGCTTTGCGATGGCCATACCGCTGAAGTGGCCACCACATGTACCATCGTGAGCTTGGGTGATCGCCCAAGCGGACTCTTGTTGGTCCAAACAACGAAGAAGAATTCCTTCATAATTTTGACGATACAAAATGTCTCCTAACAAGACATGCTTTGCCGCTTTCTGTTTGAATGATCTTTTCATGGCTTGTGTCAATCCAAGTGGGAGATTACCTAGCTTGAGGTAATCCCGAATGGGTGTGTACCAATCTTGCTGATCGAAACCTCGATAGTATGAACGGCCAATCCCTCTTGAAGTCTATCCCGAACAAAAGCTGAGCAGGAAAGAACTTGTAAAAACAACGTGGTGTTGCTAGTAAGAGGGGTCGGGGAGAACAAGGACCCCCAGTTGGCTTGAATCAAACAATCTCGAATTCGAGAGAACTTATCCGGAGATGGTTCAATCTGGATCATGTGGATTCCTGGCGTCGGATCAGAGCTTGCACGCTCCATCGCAGATTGCGATAATGTTGTAACCTGAATGGTTGTCATTTCACCAGAAGGGTCTTGCGGGATGAGTGACCCCAAGGAGGCCATAGTATCCACAAAATGATTTGATGATCGAGGGAGTGCCTCGATGTCATACCATTCAAGTTGTGCCAGGAATTTGTCCACAAGGACTTTATAAGACCGCAAAACTGGACATTTACATTGGTATATCCCCTTTACTTGATTGACAATTAACAGCGAATCACCAAAGATGTTCAATCGTTTAATGTTCATGGTGATTGTTGTCCGAAGACCTATGAGCAAGGCTTCGTATTCTGCATTGTTGTTGGTGCATGGGAAGTCTAATTTAAATGACAAGGGCATTGGAGCACCTTGTGGAGTGAAGAATACAATTCCCGCACCACCCCCTTGCTCACATTTAGAACCATCGAAGAATAGGGTTATGTCGACCGTGACTCAGGCTCATCAGAATCTGGCGACTCTGAAACATGGAAGACCCCATCATCAGGTAGTTCAAAAGTCAGAGGCTGATCGTCTTCAAGAGGAGCCTCGACTAGTTGATCGGCGATGACTTGACCTTTTATAGATTTCTGTCCAATGAACTCTATGTCAAACTCCGTCAACAACATGATCCATTTCGCCGTGCGGCTACTATGATAAGTACGACTCATCATGTATCGCAATGGATTCTCCTTAGACACAACATACGTCTTATTACTAAGCATGTAGTGGCATAGCTTTTTGGTAGCAAACACCACTGCCAAGCAGAGTTTTTCAACATATGCATAGTTAAGTTCATAACTGACCAGGGTGCGGCTAAGATAGTATGTAGCCTGTTCTCTGTGAAGTTCATTTTTCTGGGACAGCATGGCGCCCAGTGCCACCTCGATGGTTGAGATGTATAAATAGAACGGCACTCCTGGTCTGGGTGGTGCCAATACGGCGGCGAAGCCAAGTACTATTTAATGTCGTCAAAGGCTGACTGGCACTCGTCATCCCAATGAAATGTGACCCCCTTATGCAATAATTTATTCATGGGTCGGCATTTGTCAGATAACTGCGCTATGAAGCGCTTGATCGACGCAACCTTTCCCTGCAGACTCTTGAGCTGCTTGATGGTGGTTGGGGGACGCATTTCAAGGATTGCCTTGACTTTGTTTGGATCAACCTCAATTCCTCGTTTGGAGACTATGAAACCCAAGAGCTTTCCAGAGGTGACGCCAAAGATGCACTTCTTGGGGTTTAGTCCGACTTTATGCTCAATGAGGCGATCAAGGACCTTGCTCAAGTCACCGATGTGATCTGGGCGCAAAAGAGATTTGGCCAACAAATCATCCATGTAATCTTCCAAAGTTTTGTGCATGTAATCGTGAAAGATGTATGTCATGGCACGTTGGTAGGTGGCTCCGGCATTTTTAAGGCCAAAAGGCATGACCTTATAGCAAAATGTCCCCCAAGGCGTTGTGAATGCCATTTTTAGTTGGTCCTCGGGATTGATACGAATCTGATTGTATCCTGAGAAACCATCCATAAGGGAAAGCATTTCGTGGCCCGTTGTAGCGTCTACCAACGCGTCGATGCTCGGCAAGGGAAAATCATCCTTAGGACTCGCTTTGTTAAGATCTCAAAAATCGGTGCATATGCGAATCCTCCCATCGGGCTTCTTGACAGGAACCATGTTAGACAACCATGGCGGATAATCCACACAGATGACAAACTGGGCATCCAACAACTTTTGTAACTCATATTTTACCATTAAGGCCACTTTTGGATGCATCTTGCGTAGTTTTTGCTTGACCGGCTTGATTGTCGGATCAAGCGTTAAATTGTGCGTGACTAGCTGTGGGTCTAGTCCCGGCATATCCTTGTATGACCATGCAAAAACCTCCTTCTTTTCCTTAAGAAGGGCAACATAATCGGCTCGCTCTTCGGGGGAAAGACTTACCCCTAGCTTGAGAATCCATGGATTCATTGGATCTGTGCCGATGTCTACATCAGTCGTTGCTTCAACTGACATATGGGATCCGTCTTCCAACTGGTGTGGAATTGGGATCAGATGGATATCGTTTGCTGAATTAAGATCATCATTAGGAACGTCAAGTTCCTCTTCAAGCATGGAAGACATCCCGAGTCTGTCCCTGGAGTGAAATGAAACATCCCACCGCAAGGCCAATACTCCGATGGAGATGGTGGTGTGCCGACGCGATCCCAATCAATAGCTTCTATGTCTAGATGCAATAATCATGTTGGATTGGCTGGATCATGGATGGGGGCGGTCAAGTCAATGGAGACCATGTTGATGAAATGATTGTAATCTCCATTACCGCAAATGTGACAACTCGACATTCTGGATGTTCTTGGTGCTTTGGATCTGGCTCTGTAGGCACTGGCACAAAGGGATCAGCCCTATGCGTGGACCTACAAACAGGGTCTGCCCTAGGTACTGATGGTTTGATAGGGTCTCCAGGCGAAAGATGCTCGTTGTATGCCTGGAGTGGCGGGTGCAGTAATTGCTATAACTGCGCCAGGTTGAAATGCCTCCTAGGTCTTGGATCTATGTGTAAGTGTTCAAACATGTCATCTATGTCCAAAGGATTTTGTTGTTGTTGAGGTAGCCTATGCTCACTGGGATCATTCAATGGGAACATCATCAGGAAGCTGTCCTGATCGTCATTCATTGGATATTCATGCGAATGATCGTACTCCGACTCATCTTCAGAAGACCCTTCGTGGTCTTGTCCATCTTCCCCTTGTGGGTGAGTCCATGAGGTTTCTCCTTGTTCGGCCGTAGGGAAAGGGTTGTTGAGGTCAACAAGGTTATTTGTTTGTAATGGGAAATAATCCCCCAATGTATAAGTTGTATTTGGATTGACATATGGATCTGATGCCAACCCATCCTTGTTGCCTATCCCTAGGCCTTGCATGTTTTTGACCAAGATGTCGAGGGGCAAAGGGTGATTAAACCCTACTCCTGACTTGTCATAAGGCATTTGGTATCTTGGTTGACACAAAACACGCATTCCTTGTTCATACCGGCCTAACCCGTATCCATGCCAATTGCATTGGCTAAGATATCGTAATGCGAAGTCTGGGTTAGCCAGATAGTTGACATCTTCCACAAATGGATCTTCATCTTCCTCTTCTTTTTGGGAAGGTTCAACACCATGATCCAGGCCCCCAAAAATAAAGTTTGTCTGATTAGGTGGGTAGCCTAAAGGAACCACGGAGCCTATGGGGAGTCGAGGTCTTCCCATGTCTTGCATAGACTGAAGTGTGGGCGTTGCAACAACATTGCGCACTATGTACTCCCCCATGCCTGTGTTAGACATCTCAACAATAATCATTGGCGATTGAGGGGAAGCGAATGGGAGTTCTCCTTGAGTCCACTCCATGTGGGGTGAACTAGGCGTCTCAACTTCCATTCTATTAGGCGTCTCTTCTGTAGAGATGTTGGAGACTAAAGGTGGTTCCGCTTCCAGGGGCTTCTTTCCTTTGTCCGTTGGTGTGGCCACCGTAGGTGGCATCGTTGTTGGAGGACTAGATGAAGAAGATGATCCTGCCTGAGAATTTTATTGACTTGGTGATGGATATTCTTGCTTAGTCGGACCCCGTTTAGATGGATTTAACTGGAAATCCATGTGCGTTGAAGGAAGGGTCGATCGCGGCATGATTTGCACCGAGTTGCAATACTTAAAAGGTTCCAAATCTACGGGGACCACATGCACTTGTCCTTCAAATGTATACTTCAAACATTGATGAGCAATTGAAGGGACACACTTCATATCTCGGATCCAAGGCCGCCCAAGCAAGATATTGTAAGCCATCTCACCTTCTAAAATGTGGCACAACGTATGAATGGTCTTTTGTCCCACTTGGATGGGCAGGACAATTGTGCCAACTTTCGAGCATATCGCATCATTAAATGCTCGAAGGGTATAAGTGGAAGGTGCAATGTGAGAGGTCGGTAGTTTCAAATGTTTCGAGTGCAGCGGTTGTAATAAGGTTATTGGACGAACCAGTGTCTATCAACACCCGTTTGTATGGAGTCCCGTTGACCCGTGCAATAACGTGCGGGGGTGGATCCGCTACATCTCCGGTCACCATTTTTAGCTCATCTTCCCCGAAGGTAATGACTGGTTCAAGTACAACTGTTTGACATGCCCCACAAAATTGTTGAACGAATCCGCTTCGTGGGGTTGCAATTCAATTGCCTTTAATATCTCCATAAGAGCTTCCCGATGGGGCGCTGATTGTTGAATAAGCTCATAAATGGAGAGCCTAGCCGATGTGGTCCATAGACTTTGAGTAAGTCTAGTTCGAATCGTGGCCACTGGTCTAGGTGGGGGCAACTGTGTAGGATTTGGTTGATGTTGTGACGTGGATGAAGCTTCCCTAGTGGCTGTCGCAGGGACAACTCCTGGGTGTCTCTTGTTTCTTGTCACAATGCTAATCATCCCAACATACCCCTCCATGGGGCAACTCTGTTGCACTTCGTTGACATGCAGAGGTTTTGTTTGTGCATCATGTGTGGGTAAAGGATCTTTGAAAACACCCATTTGTTGGTTGTTGGGTGCGATGGGGTTATCCACTACCAATGTGTGATTATCAATGAGATCTTGCACTAAACCTTTAAACGTCCAACAGACATTAAGGTCATGCCCTTTCCTTCTGTGGAATCTACAAAAAATATCCTCTCTGTAGCCCTTAGGCTTTGGCGCATTAGGATCAATTGTTGGAATATCTGGCAGATTAATCAAGTTTGCCGTTGACAAACGGTCAAACAAGGAATCCCTAGACTCTGTGTATGGTGTAAATTGTCGCTTGGGGCGACGCTGCTGATTTTGATCCTGCTTCTTGTTATCTTTCTCATAATTATTGTGAGGCACCGCCTGATAATTAGCCTTTGAAGGCTGTGTTGCTTGGGAGGCGTAGGGGCATTAATAGCAACTTGATTGACCACGGCGGGTTTTCGTTGCGTATTCCCTATTTTGGTGCTCTTGTTCCACTCTTTTTTCTTAGGCTTGGCAATTTTGCCATCCTGTATCTTGATCTCTTCGATACGTCTAGCTTGCGCCAGAGCTTCTTCTAAAGTGGCGTATTGCTGTAGCTGCAATAGCACAGAGATCGATCGCAAACAACTCTTTGCGAACATTTGAGTTAGGTCGGACATAGGAGGGAGGTAGGACAACTTTGAAAGCACCGTCCTCCACCGATTCCCATATGCTACCATAGACTCCTCCTCATACTGTTTGAGGCTAGCTAGATCACCGAGTGACGCCTTTTTCTTTGTATTGAAAGCAAAACGTTCTAGGAACGCGTCCACTAGTTGATCCAAGTTGTAGATGCTATGCTTCGGTAGATGGGTAAACCAATCCGAGGCGGATCCTACGAATGTGGTTATGAATGTTCTCAATAGCAATGCATCATTGTCTTGTATACCAAAGCATTGGCTCAAAAATCGCGTCACATGCTCTTGAGCATCCTCATCCCCTTTAAAGAGTGCCAACTGGGGCAACTTGAAATGTTCGGGGTATGGAGGTGTTGGCACTGATGGATGTATCGGATGACTACGAAGTTGGCGTAAGGTAGGCTTTTGAGGCCCACCAGTCTTAAGTTCCATATTCTCCAAGCGTTCTAACAACACTTTGTAGGCATCGGAGGATATAATTTCCTCCTCCTTAGTTTGTTCCCGCTGTGGGTTGCGGGGAACTTGAGGCCTTTGAATGGATAAATGGGTAGCATCCCTTCTGCCTTGATAGGGCATTTCAGCCCGCTCTTCTTCTTGGTAATAATCCTCATAATCTTCTTGAGGAGTGTTTGGCCTAGGCTTGTAAACATGGACGGGTGCCGCGGAGGATCCCATCATGGTCAGGGAATGGCCTCCGCTCGGTCTAAGAGGTCTTGGAGGCGTGCTGCTCAAGTCAGGAGACGTTGCACAAGGGGGCAACATCCATGATCGCCATTGAAAGCACGAGATTCCGAAAACAAAAAGGATAAACTAAAATTGCAATGTAAATGAAACTAAAATAACGCTTAAACCCTATGTTATTGAAAATTGCATAAAAAGGAAGAACATGAACACAAGATATTAAAGCAATATAAAAATCGGCCCTTTTATTGATATGCTTTGCAAATTCGTGTTACAATGCGTCTCCTTCCTTTTTAGGGGATAGGAGCGTTAAATATTGCTCTTTTACAACTTGTTTCAGAATTCCTTCTTCCGCGTGCCCACATATAAGATGGGCGAACCAAAACGTTGTCGCCGCTTGCGTTGGTAAAGGTCGATTCCTCGTTGCTCCTCTAATGCTGCAAATCTGCGTTCAAAGAAACAAACAAAGAATCAGTAGCACCTGTGTATGAAAAATAAAAGATAAATCTAACGATGGTTAAAATGAATCTAAATGAAATGAAAACTTGACAAAAGCATAAACATGAAACTAGCTAAAATACTATAAAAGAAATAAAGCGGGGGGGGTGCCCGAAGGCAAACCACCCACGGGTGAAACTTTGCTTCGACACCAATCCGCTTAGGATGGGTCCGAAACCTGATGTGATGTGTTGTCGGCAAATTGGTAGAATATTGTGGTCAAAAGAATGGGGTGTTGGTTCTTGATTCGTGCCTTCAAAAGTCACCCAATAACCTCTCTTTCGATTAAGAGATTATGGATGTTGAAAACACAAATCGCAAGTAAATGAATTAGCAGCACTTCGTCGCTCAAAATGCTCCTGCTCGGTATATCTTTTGGGTGAGGAAACTCACCATTTTATAGACCCAAGGGGTCTCTTTGAATTAACATGCAAAAGTGTTTCTTTGCATGAATGCTTTTTGCCTGAAAGAAAGACTTCTTCTTGATCAAGGGATTCTTAACTGTCTCTGTGCATGTCTTTGTATGTTTTAGAAAAGCTCACTTGCACTCCGCATGCAATGATGAGGGGTAGCTAAGTGGCAAATCAGTTGCTTAAAAAGCTCACTCTCATTCCCATGCAGTGAAGGGAAAGTCAATTGGTGGATATGAGTTGTCAAAAGAACTCACTCGCACTCCTATGTCATGCAAGAAAAGCTAAGTGGCAGTTCTGAGTTGTTACATGCCGAGATTTGACTTTTTGTCGGTCAAACCTGACATTCGTCCCACCCCGAAGCGAGCGCTGGTAATCGTCTCTGGGTGAGACGAGTATAAATCCGCACTCGTCCCTGGGTAGGACGAGTAAAAATCTGCACTCGTCCCTGGGTGGGACGAATAAGAAGCTGAGTGTCTAAAAGGTGCCAAATTGATTTTTGACTTGCAAAACTACTGTGTGAGTGGTTAGAACCACTGTTTAACCTCTGGGGGCTGCCCTGGGGGCTGTGTGTTAGTGCGATCAGTGCTTGTTGTCACATAATCGGATTGGTGCTGTTTTGGTGTCTACACATCCCCACTGGATTGACCTTGTATGTAGCTGTCTATCCACTCCCTCTTTTTTTGTCTTGATCAACGGGTCCCCATCCGGGTATTTCCAAAGCACCAGAGGCCTCAGACAAGGTAACCCTTTGTCTCCCATCCTCTTCATCCTTTTGGTGGAGGTTCTGAGCTGGTCTTTGAAAGAGGCTCTTCGTCAGAACAAGATTTCTGGCATTCTGCTGACTTCTAGAGTTGAACCTGTCACTCATCGGCAATTTGTGGATGACACCCTCATCTCCACTGGGGCATCTGTTGCCCAGGCCAAATCCCTCAAGCAGATATTTTCCCATTATGAGCAAGCTGTAGAGCAAAAGGTTAATTACATCAAGAGCAAAATTTATTTTATTAACACTTCCCTACGTAGGCAACTCGGGATTCCCAAAATATTAGAATGCACCATTGACTCCCTACCTACGTCTTATCTGGGGTTGCCCATGTCTTGCAATGGCCATGCTAGTGGAGGTATGTGGAACATGATCCTGGAATGCCTTCACAAGAAACTTGGTACTTGGAAGGGAAAACTCCTATCGCAAGCCGCGAAAGCAACCCTTATCAAATCTTATCTTTAGGGGATCCCAACCTACTTTATGTCGGTGTTCATGCTTCCAGTTTTTGTTCACTACAAGATCGAGAAGATTCAGAGGACATTTCTGTGGTCTGGCAATGAATAAAAATCCATAATTCCTCTTGTTGCTTGGGACAAGATTTGTTCATGAAAATACCAAGGCGGCTTGGGGATGAGGAGATCAAGACTTATGAACTCAGCTCTGATCGCAAAGCATGCTTGGAGGATCCTAACTAGTGACCCGGTGGAGTGGGTTAAGCTGGTTAAAAGGAAGTATCTTGGATCCAACTCTTTTTTGGATGCTGAGATCCCTCTTGAAGCGTTGACTTTTTGGAAATCTGTGCTCCAAACCCATCATTTGATCAGCTTGGGAGCTCACTGGATTTTGGGTGATGGCAACCTCATCCTCTTTTGGAAGGACAGGTGGGCAACTGAAGAAGCCCTTGGCTTGAGGGTGGACCTTGTTGGGCTGAGAGAACAAACCGACCCAAACTCCCAACTCAGGGTGGTGGATTTCATAGATCGGAGCTCCCGTCTCCCTCGGTGGAAACTTCCAGGTGTGGAAGGGTTTAATAATGAGGTTGCCTTTCTGGCAAACATCCTCCAATCGGTTTTAATTCCATTTGTTAGGAGGACTGACAAAATCATCTAGAGTGGTACGGAGGATGGTCTTTTCTCTGTTAGATCAGCCTATGAGTTTCTTACCAACAAGACTGCCCTGGATTATCAGTGGAAAGTTGTCTGGAGGAGAGGGGTCATCTCTAAAGTGAACTTTGTGTGGATTGCTTTTCACAACAAAGCCTTAACCATTGACAACCTTCACAAGAGGGGTTTTGCATTCCCCAATAGGTGTTACATGTGTTTAGCAGAGTGCAAGATGAGGGACCATTTATTCCTACACTGCCCCTTTTCCCACTCGGTCCTCAGCATTGTCCTATCCTCCTTCCAAATCCTCTGGTGCTCTCCCCGATCCCTCAGAGATGCTTTCCATCAATGGCCTAATCCTTTCAAGAATCCTAAACTTCGCTTCCTCCTTGAGGCCTCCTTCCACCATTCCATTTGGAAAATTTGGTTAGAAAGGAATGCTAGAGTCTTTGGCAGAGCCCCAAAAGTGCCTCCTTGTGTCGCTCAAAGGGCCTTATCCTATGCCATTGAGAACTCTAATGCTGTTCCCAGTCCCTGCCCCCATCTTCTGATCAAAGAATCGATTTTCAAAAGGATGAATCCCTGCCCATTTTTGAAAGCTGTTACAGGCCCTTGCCGAAGAAGTGTTAGATGGACCAAACCCCCCGTGGGATGGATTAAATTAAATTTTTATGGAGCGACAAAGGGTAATCCTAGGCTCGCTGGTTCAGGGGGTGTTGTTAGAGATCATGATGGGAATCTTGTGGTGGCCTACTATGAATATTTGGGCTCTCAGATGAATCACTATGCTAAAGCCCGAGGCACTCTAAAAGGAATCCAGATCCTCTCTGAGGATCCTCGGACTCTAATTATTGAAGGAGATTCGCTCAACATTGTGAATTACCTCCTAGGCACCAAAGACCCATCCTGGAGGGTCTTCAACATCGTTCTTGAGGCAAGGTCACTACTTTCCCAATGTGGAAGGTGGAAAGCAAGTCATATCCTTAGAGAAGGCAATTGCATGGCTGACCACATGGCCAACAAAGGATTCGCGACTACGTGTCCGATCGTGTGGAGGTCTCGCTTCCCTTCAGAGGTGGAAATAATTGCCAGAGTAGATATCCCTTCATGAGGTGTTCCCCGTGCAAATTTTGGAAGGTCAGGAGGACCAGGATTAGCTGTTTTTGGTGTTTGGCTGTTGTGCTTCCGATCGCCATGTTCCAGTTTCTTCGGCTTTTTCTTGTTGTTTTCCTAACTTTTTTCAATTTTGTTATATGGTTAATCAGGCTTAAATGCCCTTTTTGTAGCCTCATGGCAATCAGTCTAGGGTCTGCTTTTCTTGCAATTCGGCTTATATTTCCAGCCAGGAGGCATGATACATCATTAGAAGTATGGCTAATTTTGTACTTAAGGTTTTGGGATCCTCTATAAAAACCCACTGTTAATCTATTAAAATAATTACCAAAAAAAAAAACATCGACAACATCACCCATCAACAATTTGTAGATGATACAACCCTCTTTGGGAGGGCAAGGGTAAACGAGGCCAGAGCTATGAATAAATTATTAAAGGAATACAAAAGAGCATTAGGGCAAAAAATTAATAGGACAAAATCTAAATTTTACTTTTTAAACACCCTAGCTAAAATCAAGGTAGGGTTATGTACGTTACTTCAAATGGAGGAGGCAAATTTATCAATTAATTATCCAAGGATACCCTTATTTGAGGGGAGAATGAGGATAGAATTATGTAATTCAGTTATAAGTAAAGTTCAAAATAAACTACCGACATGGAAAGGTAGATGGTTATCATTAGGAGGAAGAGTGCAACTAACTAAATCAGTATTACAAGCCATTCCAACATATTATATGTCCTTGTATGATATACCGAAATCAATAGAAAAAAAATTTGTTTTATGTGATCATTTTTGTGGTTAGGATTGCATGATAAGAGGAAAATTTCTTTAGTGAAATGGATCAAGGTGTGATGATAAAACTAGGTGAGGTCTCAGTTTAAAAGTTCTTATGGATGTAAAATTAGTTCTTAAGGGAAAAATAGTTTGGAGATTGTACAAAGAGAGTCAAAGACAACGGGCAAGAATTCTTCTAAAAAAGTATGTTAAGCCTAATTTTTGAGCTTAATATTTACTGCATTCTCTCTACCAAATGATTTTGCAATATGGAATAGTTTAAAAATATCAATTGATCTAGTTATTAAAGGTTTAATATGGGTGGTGGGAACTAGAGAAATTTTTTTTATTTGGATGGATACTTGGTGTGATAAAAAACTACTCAATTTAGATCCAATTTTGAAACCTTGGATGAGATTGCTTCAAGATAATTATGGTGACAGGGTTTCAAACATTTTGTATAAGGACCAAAAAGGAAGATACAAATGGAAATAAGACTTTTTTAAAGTATACAAGAAATTGATTCGAGGAGGGTTGACTAGAAATATAACAATAGTGATTATTCCGATGAGAGCCAAGGATAAGTTGATTTGGGAGTTGAATAGCTCATGATAATACACAACAAGAAGTGGATATAATGTAAAGCACCATCAAAATAGGAATATCACAAGAATATGGAGAGATATTTGGGATAGCCCAAGCATTCCTAAAGTCAAAATGTTTGTTTGGCTAGTAGGTCATAGAAGATTTATTTCCTAGGATAACCTTGTGAAAATGGTTTTTCATGGCCCCTCATAATGTGTTCTTTGTAAAAAGGAGGAGAGTATAGACCAACTCCTGGGATATTACTATATAGTCTAGAAAATATGGCAATGGATTCTTAATATGTTTGGTAAATATATGGTGATGAATAGAGGAATTGAAGAATGATTAAAGCAATGGTAGAGCACTTTTAAAAATGAGGCTTTATAGACAATCTAGGATATATCAAAGGATACAATACTTTGGACCGTATGACTCAAAATAAATAGAATATTATTTAAAGAAAAGGAAAGAAGTTTAGAGGTAATGAAAAGAAAGATTTATTTAGCCATAGAGGATTTTAAAACAACCCTATCAAATCACCTATTCCCTAATCTAGAAACAGAGAGCCTTGATAGATGGAGTCAAGTCATCAAATGGAATTATGATGTTGCGTACCAGAGGAACAAAAAGAAGGCAAAGAATATAAAGTGGAAACCACCAAATGTGGAGTTGGATAAATTAGATTTTGATGGAGAGTTTAAAGGAAATCTAGGACCAGCAGGAGGAGAAGGAACAATTATAAATAACAGAGGAGAGATTTTGTCTCATTACACTTTCAATAGTGGATTTAAGATAAATAATGAAGCTAAATCTTGGGCGGCTTTGGAAGGGTTAAAAATATGCAAACAAATGAAATGAAATAAGGTATGGATGGAAGGTGATTCTCTCATAGTAATAAATGCAATTTTTAGGAAAGCAAAGGCTCCATGAAACATACAAGATATAATTATGGAAATTTAAGATCTTGTTAAAGAGTTTGAAGAAATCAGGTTTACACATGCGTTATGAGAAGGAAACAAATGTGCAGATAGGCTAGCCAATAGAGGGGTTTTAATTGAGGATTGTGAAGTTAAATTCTATTTTTCATAGTTAAAGAAAGTAGTAAATTTAGCTGAAGTTGGCAAGATAATGTCGACTACCTGAATCAAATAATGATTAAGATTTACTTTAATTTTTTCCATTGGTAATGTTTGCTTTGTTTTATAACATTAATGTGATTTCGTATAAACTATTTATTATACTTGTGCTTCAAGAAGGAAACTTGTAATCTAGATCTAGTAAAACAAACTATGATAGTACGATGTTCTAGAAATATTATTCTACTAAGATGCAATGCATAGATAGTAGAGGTGAAGTTTTCGTATTATGAAGGCTGCTAGGAAATATCACGAAGGATGTTGAATTTTGGAATATTTATGTTCACACAAAATTTTTAAAAATATTGTAACAATGAAAATCAATCATTATGAAAGTTGAAATCTTACTGAGTGGTAAGGGCTTTTGCTTCTCTTTGAGAGGTCCAAGGTTCAAACCCCACCTAGTATGAGTGGACTAGGACCCATCATAAAAACCTATGTAAATTGATTGAGAAAATCATTATGTAAAAGGATGTAGGTTTCTAGCTATAGCAACTCAATTGAGATGAGAACTAATTTTTTTTTGTAAACTCTCAAGCTCTTAAGAAAAAAGTTGTGATTTTTCAAGGGTGGGGGACTGAGTACAACCCCTTGTTCTCTAGCAAAAAAAAATGTTATTATTAATAAGGAAGGAAATCTTGTCTTGGAGGATAATGCAATGGTACAACCTCTTGTTCTCTAGCAAAAAAATATTATTATTCATAAGGAAGGAAATCTTGTCTTAGGGGATAGTACAACGGTACAACCCCTTGTTCTCTAGCAAAAAAAATGTTATTATTAATAAGGAATGAAATATTATCTTGAGGAAACAATGCAACGGTTCGAGCTTTGGCTCTTTTTCAAGAGGTTTGAGGTTCAAATCGTGACATGTGTGTGTTAGTCCCCCATTGGTAAGCGTAGGTGTTGGTCTTACGAGGAGTCATGGCTGAGAGGGAACTACTCAACATAGAGGTTTATCATGCTAACTGAATCCAAAAAAAATAAAGAAATAAATTTTTATATTTATTATTTTTAAATATAATCTATTGGAGGTTGAATTTAAAGAAGACAACTATACATGGACTAATAATAGGAGAGGCTAGAATCTAATAGCTAAAAATTTAGATAGATGCGTACTCTTGGATTATTGGCTAGATGAAGGAAATTGTACTAAAATTAATATCTTGACAAGGATTTGTTCATATCACTGGCCAATATGAGTTTAAATGGTGGTAAGTGAATTCAAAAAATATCATATTTTAAATATGATTAGATGTGGGAAGACCATCCTCAATTTATTGATATGATAGCACAAATGTGGAATTCTTCAAGAAACAGTGGGTTGTATACACTTCCAAAACAAATTAAATCAATGACATCTATATTAAAAGAATGAAACAAGAACACATTTGGAAATATTTTTGAGAAGAAAGAACTAAAAGATAAACATTTAAAATTCCATAAAGGTGATCATAATGATCCAATATTGGAGGAAACGTATTTACATAGTAAATATCATAATATTTTGAGTGAGGAAGAGAAATTTTAGAGATTAAAATCGAGACAAACTTGGTTAAAATAAGGAGACAAAAATACAAAGATTTTTCATAGGATGACTATAGTACAAAGATAAACATCCATAATTAATGGAATTAAATCAATAGAAAGGGTTTGGATTGAAGACCAAAGTGAAATAAAAAATGAGGCAAGGTCTTTTTATCAAAATATTCTAAGATCAGAGGAATTTGAAGTTCTTAATGATAGACTTCTATAAGAAGTAACTTTAGTTATAATAGATGAAGACAATAGGAAACTAATGGAGCCTATTACTCACCCAAGTGTTGTAGGTGAGTTGGAGAGGAGAGGGCAATCCTCCAAGGGAGGTCCCAGGTTCAAATCTCCACCCTACCAAAAAGTTGAATTGGGTACCCAAAATCCAATTGATAATGTTGGTGCGAGAAGGGTCGGGTGCGACTCCCGGGTGACTTTGACGGTGTAGAATCCCTTGGTCGTGGTCTCTCAGACTAAGGCTGCCCCGCAAGGGGTTTTTCGCTTTAAAAAAAATGGAGCCTAATACTCTGGAAGAAGTTCATTTAGCTATTTTCTCTTTTAAAAAGGATAAATACCTAGGTCCATATGGGCTCTCTACATCATTTTATCAACATAACTGGGATATAGTGAAGGATTCTTTACTGGTGGAAGTGGAACAGTTTAGGATAAAAAAATACATACCTTCTAATACAAATGCAACATATTTTTCCTAAAAATAAGGATGCATAATTGTTTGATTCATTTAAACCCATAATCCTATGTAATAGGGCATATAATATTATCTCCAAAGTGATGGTGAATCAGTTAAGACCATTGCTAGATAAAATTATTTTAGAAGAACGAGGATTTGTGAAAGGGAGACAAATTATGGATGGGATCATAGTAGCTCATAAATTTATGCATTCAATAGCTTCAAGAAAAGAGAAATCAACGATCTTAAAACTTGAGATGAGTAAAGCTTATGATAGGGTTAAATGGAATTTTCTTTTTGCAATATTAGAAAATTTTGTATTAGGGAAGAAATGAGTTATATGGATTAAATATTGTGTCTCTACAATTTCATATTCAGTGTTGGTCAATGCGTTAGTAAAAAAATCATTTAAATCCAACAAAGGTCTTAGATAGGGAGATCCTTTATCTCCATATTTACTCATTATTATGGTAGAGGTGTTGGGTAGGAACTTAAATAAGCCTAACAAAGATGGGCTTATAAGTGGACTTAAGGCTAGTAATAACATCGACAACATCACCTTTCTAGGGATGGGGGGGATGACGATGGGCGGGAAGTCCTCTGTGGGAGAGCACGGGAGCGACAACATTTCGAACCATGGGTACAGCGAAGCCGGCGGAGGGCACCCCGATTCTTGTGATGCGGAGGCGTCCTTGCCAAATGAAGAAGAACGGATTGATGACAGTGTTAGTCAGGGTAAGGACCCACCAGACAAATGGGGGGTGGGCCACAAAAGTCGTATGTCTAGGCAGCATCTTCAGAAACCCTAAGTAGTTTTTTTACCAAGGAGCTATTCTCGGTTTGGGATGAGCTGGACATCCCGGAGGAAGTACTCTCAAGCTTCATGGAGTATGAGAAGTATACCCTCATAGGTAAGTTCATTGGTGGTCGTCCCGACATGGAGACCATTCGCAAGTGGGCGGCAAGCAAATGGAGGACCTCTGGACATATGGAGTTGGCGGCCCTATCCCAAGGTTTTTTCATTATTAGACTGAACAACAAGGAGGACTACTGTAAAATCCTGGCTAGCGGGCCATGGTTTTTGGGTCGTAGAAGTCTGTTCCTTAGGAAGTGGGGCATGGAATTTAATCCTGATACCCAGAACATCAACATTGCCCCAATCTGGGTTAGGCTCCCGAGTCTTCCCCTCTTCGGTTGGCATGAAAATGTAATAAGAGGTATTGCTCACTCCATAGGGGAGTTGGTCACCATTGACCCTCCCACCCGAGCTCGAACAAGGTTCATCCAAGCCCATTTTTGCGTGTTGACGGATTTGGAGGTGGAGCTCCCATCCTCCATCACTCTCTAGTCTGGAGGCACCGTTCTTCACAAACAAGCTATTGTCTATGAGAATAGGCTAGCGTTCTGCCCCCAGTGTCGTTCTCAAGGGCACCTCCAGTCCAATTGTCCTCTTCAAAAATTGGGTAAGCAGAAGCGTGAAACCTGTAACCCCCTGGAACATGGCGAAGGACAGGAAAAATAGTCAAATCTTCCAAATGAGATGGGCCATGAATCTCCAGGCCCCTCCAGGGACCATGACGATTTCTCCCAGCCTGTTGAGAAATTCACCCACCAAACGGACCCTGTGCAATTTAGAGCAAAAACACAGCTAGGAGCAGACTCTCGTCTGGAAAGCCATTCGTAGGAGAAGGATTGGACTCCCTCCCAAAATATCACTCAATATATTCACCCAAGCTCCAGGACCAGGGCCACCATGATTTCAATTCACAAACATTGCTAGAATACTACCTCCTAGGTAGGAGGGGTGAACAGTCTGGTCACATTAGCCCTCGAAATACGAGGAGCAAAAAACAAAGTGTAGATTTTGGCAGTGAGAGGAAGCAAATTTGCCCTCCTAACAAAGATATGCGAGACAAAGAGACAACGATAGATGTTGCTAATGGAACCCAATGTCTACTGGTTCTGGATGATTTTGATACTCAGACGGACGAAGCACATGTACCAAAACCTCCCCCCCAATAAGGGAGAGGAGGCAAGAAGAACCTCAAGCTGTCCAGATGAAATTTCTCTCATGGAATGTGAGAGGACTGAACAGAATAGCCAAATGAAGGTTAGTGGCTGATATCCGAAAGAGGACTAACCCTTCCATCCTAATTTTTCAAGAGACCAAGACCGATGCTATCTCCTCTGATAGAGTTGCTAAGGCCATTTGGGCCAAGGAAAAATTTTTGTACAGCCCTACAGTGGGAACAGCAGGAGGGCTCATGGTTCTGTGGGATCCAGTGAGTGTTGAGGGCAACTTGCTGTCAATTTCCAATAGGATTATCAATGTGTTGTTCCATTCCAAAACTACCAATTTTTCTTGGATTCTGTCCAATGTTTATGCTTCGAATTTTGCCACGGAGAGAGCAGAAATGTGGAAGGCTATTTCCCAGATGAGGGAGAATTTTAGTAATTTTCCTTGGGTCTTAGGGGGTGACTTCAATTGTCCCCTTCACCCATCGAAAAAAAAGGAGGGTCTGACCATTCAAGCTGCAGCTTGGAGGACTTTAGAGATTTTGTCTCTACTAACAGTCTGCTTGACATCGAACTCAAAGGAGCATCCTTCACGTGGAGAAACAGAAGGATTGGGAGCAACTTGATTCAAGTCAAGCTCAATATATTTTTCATTTCCCAAGAAGTTATTCCCATCCTTGGCGGTGCAACTCTCTTGACCCTACCAAGGATTGGGTCTGACCACAACCCTATTTTTTTGGAGGTGAACGATGGGCCCATTTTTAAGACCCCCTTTAGATTTGAATCCATGTGGATTTCTCACAAAGACTTCAAAGTATTGGTTTCAACGTGGTGGAAACAGGAGGTGGGAGGAAATGCCCCTAAGAGAGTGGCTTTAAAACTCAAAATGGTCAAAGAGAGGCTGAAAATATGGAATAAAGAGGTTTTTGGCAACATTTTTGAGTCCAAAAAGTCCATCTCGGACAACCTAAAATTTTTGGAGGAGAGGATGAAGCTCGAAGGTTACACCGAGGGTCTCAGGGAGGAATAATAGAGTCTTTTCGTGGATTACCATTCTACTATTGCAAGGGAGGAAACCTTCTGGCACCAAAAATCTAGAGATATTTGGTTGAAGAATGGAGACTCCAACACGAGGTTTGTCCACGCGTCTACCATGAGGCACAAAGGGTCCAACAAGATCAGAGAAGTGTCTTGCAAGGATGGGTGTGTAACCAGGGAAATAGAGGAAATCAGGAGCAAAGCGGTTGATTTTTTTTAGGACCTGCTTGGCACTCCTCCCGACAACAACATTCAGGTCCATAAATCATTGCTTGCCAACTTTTCGACTAAAGTCCCCCACGAGGTAAGCATCAAGCTTTTGGAACCTTTTTCCTCATCTGAGATTAAAGAAGCTTTGTTTTCCATGCAACCAGACAAGGCCCCTAGCCCCGATGGTTTTCTCCCCCATTTTTTCCAAGTCATGTGGGATGTTGTGGGTTTGGATGTGTGCGAAGCTATTTAGGACATACAAGCTTCCATATCCATCCACCCGAAACTCAATTCAACCTTTCTTGCTCTCATTCCTAAGTCTCCAGCCTGCAAGAGTTTCTCTGACTACCGGCCCATAAACCTGTGCAATGTTTTTTACAAGATCCTCACCAAGTCTATAGCCAATAGACTGAAACCCGTTCTCCCTCTTCTGGTTGATCCTTGTCAGGGAAGCCCTGTTAAAGGCAGAAACATTCTTGATGGTGTCATCACTGTCCATGAAACTCTTCACTCTGCTTACCGCTAAAAGAATGTTGCTCTTTTTCTTAAGCTATACATGAACAAAGCCTTTGATCGGGTTGATAGAAGGTTCTTGTGTGCTATCCTCCTCAAGTTTGGCTTTCATCCCCACTGGATTGACCTTGTATGTAGCTGTCTATCCACTCCCTCTTTTTCTGTCCTGATCAATGGGTCCCCATCTGGGTATTTCCAAAGCGCTAGAGGCCTCAGACAAGGTGACCCTTTGTCTCCCATCCTCTTCATCCTTTTGGCGAAGGTTCTGAGCTGGTCTTTGAAAGAGGCTCTTCGTCAGAACAAGATTTCTAGCATTCTGCTGACTTCTAGAGTTGAACCTGTCACTCATCAACAATTTGTGGATGACACCCTCATCTCCACTGGGGCATCTGTTGCCCAGGCCAAATCCCTCAAGCGGATATTTTCCCATTACGAGCAAGCTGTCGAGCAAAAGGTTAATTACATCAAGAGCAAAATTTATTTTATTAACACTCCCCTGTGTAGGCAACTCTGGATTGCCAAAATTTTAGAATGCACCATTGACTCCCTGCCTACATCTTATCTGGGGTTGCCCATGTCTTGCAATGGCCATGCCAGTGGAGGTATGTGGAACATGATCCTGGAACGCCTTCACAAGAAACTTGGTACTTGGAAGGGCAAACTCCTATCGCAAGCCACGAAAGCCACCCTTACCAAATCTTATCTTTAGGGGATCCCAACCTACTTTATGTCGGTTTTCATGCTTCCAATTTTTGTTCACTCCAAGATCGAGAAGATTCAGAGGACCTTTCTGTGGTCTGGCAATGAATAAAAATCCATAATTCCTCTTGTTGCCTGGGACAAGATTTGTTCATGAAAATACCAAGGCGGCTTGGGGATGAGGAGATCAAGACTTATGAACTCAGCTCTGATCGCAAAGCATGCTTGGAGGATCCTAACTAGTGACCCGGTGGAGTGGGTTAAGCTGGTCAAAATGAAGTATCTTGGATCCAACTCTTTTTTGGATGTTGAGATCCCTCCTGAAGCGTTGATTTTTTGGAAATCTGTGCTCCAAACCCGTCATTTGATCATCTTGGGAGCTCATTGGATTTTGGGTGATGGCAACCTCATCCTCTTTTGGAATGACAGGTGGGCGACTGAAGAAGCCCTTGGCTTGAGGGTGGACCTTGCTGGGCTGAGAGAACAAACCGACCCAAACTCCTAACTCAGGGTGGTGGATTTCATAGACCGGAGCTCTCGTCTCCCTCGATGGAAACTTCCAGGTGTGGAAGGGTTTAATAATGAGGTTGCCTTTCTAGCAAACATCCTCCAATCGATTTTAATTCCATCTGTTAGGAGGACTGATAGAATCATCTAGAGTGGTACGGAGGATGGTCTTTTCTCTGTTAGATCAGCCTATGAGTTTCTTACCAATGAGACTGCCCTAGATTATCGGTGGAAAGTTGTCTGGAGGAAATGGGTCATCCCTAAAGTGAACTTCTTTGCATGGATTGCTTTTCACAACAAAGCCTTAACCATTGCCAACCTTCACAAGAGGGGTTTTGCCTTCCCCAATAGGTGTTACATGTGTTTAGCAGAGTGCAAGATGAGGGACCATTTATTCCTGCACTGCCCCTTTTCCCACTCGGTCCTCAGCATTGTCCTATCCTCCTTCCAAATCTTCTGGTGCTCTCCCCGATCCCTCAGAGATGCTTTCCATAAATGGCCTAATCCTTTCAAGAATCCTAAACTCCGCTTCCTCCTTGAGGCCTCCTTCCACCATTCCATTTGGAAAATTTGGTTAGAAAGGAATGCCAGAGTCTTTGGCAGAGCCCCAAAAGTGCCTCCTTGTGTCGCTCAAAGGGCCTTATCCTATGCCATTGAGAACTCTAATGTTGTTCCCAGTCCCCGCCCCCATCTTCCGATCGAAGAAGCGATTTTCAAAAGGATGAATCTCTACCCATTTTCGAAAGCTGTTACAGGCCCTTGTCGAAGAAGTGTTAGATGGACCAAACCCCCCGTGGGATGGATTAAATTAAATTTTGATGCAGCGGCAAAGGGTAATCCTGGGCTCGCTGGTTCAGGGGGTGTTGTTAGAGATCATGATGGGAATCTTGTAGTGGCCTACTGTGAAGATTTGGGCTCTCAGACGAATCACTATGCTAAAGCCCGAGGCACTCTAAAAGGAATCCAGATCCTCTCTGAGGATCCTTGGACTCTAATTATTGAAGGAGATTCGCTCAACATTGTGAATTACCTCCTAGGCACAAAAGACCCTTCCTGGAGGGTCTTCAACATCGTTCTTGAGGCAAGGTCGCTACTTTCCCAACGTGGAAGGTGGAAAGCAAGTCATATCCTTAGAGAAGGAAATTGCATGGCTGACCACATGGCCAACAAAGGGCTCGCGACTACGTGTCCGGTCGTGTGGCGGTCTCGCTTCCCTTCAGAGGTGGAAATAATTGCCAGAGCAGATATCCCTTCATGAGGTGTTCCTCGCACAGATTTTGGAAGGTCAGGAGGACCAGGATTAGCTGTTTTTGGTGTTTGGTTGTTGTGCTTCCGATCGCCATGTTCCAGTTTCTTCGGCTTTTTCTTGTTGTTTTCCCAATTTTTTTCAGTTTTGTTATATGGTTAATCAGGCTTAAATGCCCTTTTTGTAGCCTCATGGCAATCAGTCTAGGGTCTGCTTTTCTTGCAATTCGGCTTATATTTCCTACCAGGAGGCATGATACATCATTAGAAGTATGGCTAATTTTGTACATAAGGTTTTGGGATCCTCTATAAAAACCCACTGTTAATCTATTAAAATAATTACCAAAAAAAAAACATCGACAACATCACCCATCAACAATTTGTAGATGATACAACCCTCTTTGGGAGGGCAAGGGTAAACGATGCCAGAGCTATGAATAAATTATTAAAGGAATACAAAAGAGCATTAGGGCAAAAAATTAATAGGACAAAATCTAAATTTTACTTCTTAAACACCCTAGCTAAAATCAAGGTAGGGTTATGTACGTTACTTCAAATGGAGGAGGCAAATTTATCAATTAATTATCCAGGGATACCCTTATTTGAGGGGAGAATGAGGATAGAATTATGTAATTCAGTTATAAGTAAAGTTCAAAATAAACTACCGACATGGAAAGGTAGATGGTTATCATTAGGAGGAAGAGTGCAACTAACTAAATCAGTCTTACAAGCCATTCCAACATATTATATGTCCTTGTATGATATACCGAAATCAATAGAAAAAGTTAATTTGTATTATGTGATCATTTTTGTGGTTAGGATTGCATGATAAGAGGAAATTTTCTTTAGTGAAATGGAGCAAGGTGTGATGATAAAACTAGGTGAGGTCTCAGTTTAAAAGTTCTTATGGATGTAAACTGAGTTCTTAAGGGAAAAATAGTTTGGAGATTGTACAAAGAGAGTCAAAGACAACGGGCAAGAATTCTTCTAAACAAGTATGTTAAGCCTAATTTTTGAGCTTAATATTTACTGCATTCTCTCTACCAAATGATTTTGCAATATGGAATAGTTTAAAAATATCAATTGATCTAGTTATTAAAGGTTTAATATGGGTGGTGGGAACTAGAGAAAAAAATTATATTTGGATGGATACTTGGTGTGATAAAAAACTACTCAATTTAGATCCAATTTTGAAACCTTGGATGAGATTGCTTCAAGATAATTATGGTGATAGGGTTTCAAACATTTTGTATAAGGACCAAAAAGGAAGATACAAATGCAAATAATACTTTTTTAAAGTATACAAGAAATTGATTCGAGGAGGGTTGACTAGAAATATAACAATAGTGATTATTCCGATGAGAGCCAAGGAAAAGTTGATTTGGGAGTTGAATAGCTCATGATAATACACAACAAGAAGTGGATATAATGTAAAGCACCATCAAAATAGGAATATCACAAGAATATGGAGAGATATTTGGGATAGCCCAAGCATTCCTAAAGTCAAAATGTTTGTTTGGCTAGTAGGTCATAGAAGAATTTTTTCCTAGGATAACCTTATGAAAATGGGTTTTCATGGCCCCTCATAATGTGTTCTTTGTAAAAAGGAGGAGAGTATAGACCATCTCTTGGGATATTACTATATAGTCTAGAAACTATGGCAATGGATTCTTAATATGTTTGGTAAATATATGGTGATGAATAGAGGAATTGAAGAATGATTAAAGCAATGGTAGAGCACTTTTAAAAATGAGGCTTTATAGACAATCTGGGATATATCAAAGGATACAATACTTTGGACCGTATGACTCAAAATAAATAGAATATTATTTAAAGAAAAGGAAAGAAGTTTAGAGGTAATGAAAAGAAAGATTTATTTAGCCATAGAGGATTTTAAAACAACCCTATCAACTCACCTATTCCCTAATCTAGAAACAGAGAGCCTTGATAGATGGAGTCAAGTCATCAAATGGAATTATGATGTTGCGTACCAGAGGAACAAAAAGAAGGCAAAGAATATAAAGTGGAAACCACCAAATGTGGAGTTGGATAAATTAGATTTTGATGGAGAGTTTAAAGGAAATCTAGGACCAGCAGGAGGAGAAGGAACAATTATAAATAACAGAGGAGAGATTTTGTCTCATTACACTTTCAATAGTGGATTTAAGATAAATAATGAAGCTAAAGCTTGGGCGGCTTTGTAAGGGTTAAAAATATGCAAACAAATGAAATGAAATAGGGTATGGATGGAAGGTGATTCTCTCATAGTAATAAATGCAATTTTTAGGAAAGCAAAGGCTCCATGAAACATACAAGATATAATTATGGAAATTTAAGATCTTGCTAAAGAGTTTGAAGAAATCAGGTTTACACATGCGTTATGAGAAGGAAACAAATGTGCAGATAGGCTAGCCAATAGAGGGGTTTTAATTGAGGATTGTGAAGTTAAATTCTATTTTTCATAATTAGAGAAAGTAGTAAATTTAGCTGAAGTTGGCAAGATAATGTCGACTACCTGAATCAAATAATGATTAAGATTTACTTTAATTTTTTCCATTGGTAATGTTTGCTTTGTTTTATAACATTAATGTGATTTCGTATAAACTATTTATTATACTTGTGCTTCAAGAAGGAAACTTGTAATCTAGATCTGGTAAAACAGACTATGATAGTACGATGTTCTAGAAATATTATTCTACTAAGATGCAATGCATAGATAGTAGAGGTGAAGTTTTCGTATTATGAAGGCTGCTAGGAAATATCACGAAGGATGTTGAATTTTGGAATATTTATGTTCACACAAAATTTTTAAAAATATTGTAACAATGAAAATCAATCATTATGAAAGTTGAAATCTTACTGAGTGGTAAGGGCTTTGGCTTCTCTTTGAGAGGTCCAAGGTTCAAACCCCACCTAGTATGAGGGGACTAGGACCCGTCATAAAAACCTATGTAAATTGATTGAGAAAATCATTATGTAAAAGGATGTAGGTTTCTAGCTATAGCAACTCAATTGAGATGAGAACTAATTTTTTTTTGTAAACTCTCAAGCTCTTAAGAAAAAAGTTGTGATTTTTCAAGGGTGGGGGCCTGAGTACAACCCCTTGTTCTCTAGCAAAAAAAAATGTTATTATTAATAAGGAAGGAAATCTTGTCTTGGAGGATAATGCAATGGTACAACCTCTTGTTCTCTAGCAAAAAAATATTATTATTCATAAGGAAGGAAATCTTGTCTTAGGGGATAGTACAACGGTACAACCCCTTGTTCTCTAGCAAAAAAAATGTTATTATTAATAAGGAATGAAATATTATCTTGAGGAAACAATGCAACGGTTCGAGCTTTGGCTCTTTTTCAAGAGGTTCGAGGTTCAAACCACGACATGTGTGTGTTAGTCCCCCATTGATAAGCGTAGGTGTTGGTCTTACGAGGAGTCATGGCTGAGAGGAAATTACTCAACATAAAGGTTTATCATGCTAACTGAATCCAAAAAAAATAAAGAAATAAATTTTTATATTTATTATTTTTAAAATATGATAAAATGTAATCATAGATACTTATATATATAAGTATGGAATATAAACTTATTATATTTGAAATATAATGAAATATTTGATGAATTTTACATTCCACTTTGTAAAATTTACATTTTTCCTTTTAAAAAGATTGTGTATATTATTTAATATTAGTTTAGTAATTACTTCAATTTATTGAAAATAATAATAATTACTATCTTAAATAATTATTATTGTAATTAATTGTTTAATTATTTGAGTCAGATAAATTTTATAGATTTTTTTAATGTTAGATGATATTTTTTACTATTATAAACAAATAATTTAGAAAAAGGTAATGTTTTTAGTTTTTTTTTGGGTTACATAGGAGAGTTGGTCACAACCACACTATTTTAGTTGCTTACAAGTCAAACTATTTTTAGTAACTGGCAAGCGCAGAGTTCAAATCACATGGACTACTTCCACCAAACCTATTCCACCTTGTTATTTTTTACCCGACATGAAGGGGACCACTGGTGGCGGGATTAGTCCTCTATTGATAAGCATAGGTGTTTGTATTACAAGAAATCATGGCTGGGAGGGGACTACTCAACATAGAGGTTTATCACACTAACCGAATCCAAAAAAAAAATAAAGAAATAAATTTTTATATTTATTATTTTTAAAATGTAATCATAGATACTCATATATATACATTTGGAATATAATAAAATATTTCATGAATTTTACATTCCACTTTTCCACTTTGTAAAATTTAAAACATTTTTCCCTTTAAAAAGATTGTCTATATTATTTAATATTAATTTAGTAATTACTACAATTCATTGACAAAAAAATTAATAATTACTATCTTAAATAATTAGTATTGTAATTAATTGTTTAATTATTTCAGTCAATTAAATTTTATAATTTTTTTAATGTTAGATAATATTTTTTAATATTATAAACAAATAATTTAGAAAAAAGGTAATGTCTTTTAGTTTTTTTGGGTTATATAGGAGAGTTGGTCACAACCACACTATTTTTAGTAATGTGACAAGTGCAGGGTTCAAACCACATAGGTTACTTCCACCAAACCTATTCTACCTTGTTATTGTTTACCCAGTGTGAAGGGGACCATAGTAACTGGAAAGTGCAGGGTTCAAATCACATAGGCTACTTTCACCAAACCTATTCCAACTTGTTATTGTTTACCTAGCGTGAAGGGAACCAGTGGTGACTCGAGATTCGTATCATCATCATCGATCTGATACACACTCAAAAAATTTAGATCAGACTACTACCTTTGCAAACAGACTGCCCCCAAATTTGAACTTAGATGTCTTCTTAATAAGTGCCTAGCAAAACAAACATTTACCAATCCACCTAACCTTGAAGGCATCTCTTTTAATTGATAATAAATATTATAAAGTTTTTTTTAATGAAATTTAATATTTTGAGATAAGTTAGTCTCGTCATCATTATCATTAACAAGAATATATATATATATATATATATATATATATATATATATATATATATATATATATTTTAATGTTTGTTTGAGGCGGTGAAGTGGAGTGAAGGAAGAAAGGGGTGATTGGTTGCATGGTGGTGAAAAAGATAGAAGTGGGGTGAAAGTTTCTATGGAGGCATCAATTAGGAGGCCGTTATTGCAAAGAGATATGCATTGCTTTAAACTATGCTATGCTCTAAACTATGCTAGAGAAAGTGCAAATCCTAAAATCATATTTCAAAATATTTTAAAGATATTGTTTAGTTTTTATATAAAAACTTTAATATAAATTATTAAATATATTATAAGTGTTTTTTTTTTTTGGTAAGTAGTGTTTGTATTTACAACGGGTTTTAACAAGGATCCCAAAACCTGATTACATAAGCAATGGGCCTAGGGCATCAATCCCTTGAAACTGAACACCAAAACAGAAATCCCGCCTAGCGGTAACAAGTAAGCAAGAAACAATCTCTCTCACGGGAAACAAACAAATAAGAAAGAAAGTAGTTTTGGAGATCCCGCCCAGCGGGGAGTAGCCAAAAACCACCATCGAGAAGATCCCGCCCAGCAGAAGCAAAGAAAAACTGTTACAATAAAATCCCGACTCGTGGGAAGCAGTCAAAACCACCACAAACAATCTCGCCTAGCGGGAAGCAACAGGGAAATCCCACCATCCGGGAAACCAGCAGAAAAGAAAGGATCCCGCCTCGCGGGAAAACCGGCGGATTTGGCGGATCCCGCCCTGTGGAGAAACCAACCGCTCACCGGGAAAACATTTCGTTCAGCGAGAGCCATCCTGCAGGAAGCCGACAGCCAGCACAGAGAGGATCCAACCCATTAGGAAGTGACCAGAGAGTTGCACCACAAGGAACCCGCCCTAGGAAAACAGAAGAGGATCCCAGCAGCAGGGACCAAGAATCCCGTCCAAGCACAGAGTCTGCCGAGGATTCACAAGAAAAAAGGGGGAAGTTGTCCAAACCCTAAACCGTCACCTCCACCGCACCGAGAAACGCAGGGGACCAGATCCACGCGAATAACCTGCAAAAAACCCCAGGGGGAAGCCTGAGGGAAAAAGGGAAGGGATCCCCAACCAAACAGGGATCCCTGGGAAGCACCAGTCCGAAAAAACAACCAAGGAAACCCTAGCCGACTGGGAGGGGTGCAGATAGTGGAGAAGGATCTCCCCCCAGGAGATCATCTGCAAACAACCACTCCCCGGGAGGGATGACCTGGGTTGAGCCAAGGACTGGGCAGGAACCAGGAGCCATGGGAGGGGGAGCAGGGGAGGGACCAGAGCCCTCCCCTCTCTACTTTCTTCCCTCACCAATCATATTATAAGTGTTTTTATGTTTATATATAAACATATATTTTTTTTTTTTGGTAAGTAGTGTTTGTATTTACAGCGGGTTTTAACAAGGATCCCAAAACCTGATTACATAAGCAATGGGCCTAGGGCATGAAACTGAACACCAAAACAGAAATCCCGCCTAGCGATAACAGTAAGCATGAAACAATCCCTCTCAGCGGGAAACAAACAAATAAGAAAGAAAGTAGTTTTGGAGATCCCGCCCAGCGGGGAGTAGCCAAAAACCACCATCGAGAAGATTCGGCCAGCAGGAAGCAAAGAAAAATTGTTACAATAAAATTCCGCCACGTGGGAAGCAGTCAAAACCACCACAAACAGTCCCGCCTAGCGGGAAGCAACAGGGAAATCCCACCATCCGAGAAACCAGCAGAAAAGAAAGGATCCCGCCTCGCGGGAAAACCGGCGGATTTGGCGGATCCCGCCCTGTGGAGAAACCAGCCGCCCACCGGGAAAACATTCCGTTCAGCGAGAGCCATCCTGCAGGAAGCCGACAGCCAGCACAGAGAGGATCCAACCCATTAGGAAGTGACCAGAGAGTTGCACCACAAGGAACCCGCCCCGGGAAAACAGAAGAGGATCCCAGCAGCAGGGACCAAGAATCCCGTCCAAGCACAGAGCCTGCCGAGGATTCACAAGAAAAAAGGGGGAAGCTGTCCAAACCCTAAACCGTCACCTCCACCGCACCGAGAAACGCAGGGGACCAGATCCACACGAATAACCTGCAAAAAACCCCAGGGGGAAGCCTGAGGGAAAAAGGGAAGGGATCCCCAACCAAACAGGGATCCCTGGGAAGCACCAGTCCGAAAAAACAACCAAGGAAACCCTAGCCGACCGGGAGGGGCGCAGATAGTGGAGAAGAATCTCCCCCCCAGGAGATCATCTGCAAACAACCACTCCCCGGGAGGGATGACCTGGGTTGAGCCAGGGACTGGGCACGAACCAGGAGCCATGGGAGGGGGAGCAGGGGAGGGACCAGAGCCCTCCCCTCTCTACTTTCTTCCCCAAAGATAACCAAATTTTTTATAAAGGACCTATATAAACATATATATTATTTAGTGTTTAAGATATTATTTAATATTTTTACAAAAACTTTAATATAAATTATGATATATATTATAAGGGTTTTTAATATTTATATATAAACATATATTATTTAGTGTTTAAGATATTATTTAGTGTTTATACAAAATCTTTAATATAAATTATTAAATATATTATAAGTGTTTATATATATATATATATATATTTTTTTTTTTTTTTTGTTGAAATATAGTTGTTTTGAGTTTTTTATTAGAGATTTAAGATGAATATTTTTTTTAAAACTTGCACTTTATCCTAAATTTTGTTATAAAAAAAATTAACAAGTTTTTTCAATGTTTTTTTTAGTAGGGAAATAACCTATGTCCCACTTCTTTAAATGTTTATTCCATGTGTAAGGGGACTTGAAAGAGTTCAAGATAATTTTTTCAATATTATGAGGAGGTGGTTATCTGTTTTGAAACATGTAAAAAATTTAAAGTTTATGTTGATATTTTTCTAATTAAATGTTTATAAACTTAATAAATTTAAAAATATATATTATTCAAATTTATTATAAAAATTAAATAAAATTATATTATTAATAATTTTTAAATTTAGGTCCGAGGTGTAAACTAATTGGTTCATCCAAACCCTATAAGGGGTGGAGGTTCAAGGTTCAAATCTCGGGCCTCAAAATGATTGTGGCATGGCGGTTATAGGGGCGGACTGCGCGAAGATCTGTGTGGCGGCTTTCGAGGCGGACAACGCAGAATATTGTGGCGGCCATAAAAGTCGGACAACCTACCCGAATTCGTGGCAGCTATCGATTCCACTATATTTAAAAAATAATAATAATAATAATAATAATAATAATAATAATAATTTTTAAATTTTATATAAATTTATATAATATATTTATTTATTTATTTGATATTTATATTATAATATTAAAAATAAAATAAACTATAAATTAGTTTATATTTGTGGGCTGTTGTGCTTTATATATCTGGTTTGATAAATTACAATAACGATGAAAGGAAATGTCAAACTAGATCCGAAAAGCCCGTCGAATTGGGTAATAAGTTACCGAGAATCTTAGAATTCTGTAGTGAGTTGTCGGTGCCTCACGCGGTCGGCGTGCCACTTTCCAGAATAGGAACAAGGTGTCTTAAGGCAGCTCAGCGAAGGAGTTTGCCCATCATTAACGCAAGTCGGCGCGGACTTAGCGGGTTGCCTTTCCCATACCAACGCCTTACGTGGGTGACGCCAACCGATACTGACAAAGTCAAGCTCTCACCAAGGAAACACAGACTTCAAAATCATTGAGCCTCCTTACTAGAACGACAGATCCACCCTCCAGCTTCAAGCTCGGTATAGGTATCGGATGCCTCAGGAAAATCAACATCTTCAGAGCCACGAAAAAGAAAAGGCTCTATTCATACAGATCGGACTGCACTTTTCACAAGATCGCCCTTGCCACAAGGTAGCCATGGCCAAGCAGAGCTTTCAGAATCTCCCCCTCTGCATTATCATCTGTTCTTCCATTTGGTGGCTCCTCCTCTTGTTTTGCTTGCCCACGTTCATTTTAGACATCGGTGGAGACCAATTCAGAGGCGTTATCAGTCTCACCGCTCTGCAGATGCAGCTGCAACAATTGGCCCTCCATGATGGAGTCGCCTCTATGCAGTCGAACAGAAGGGAGGATCACAATCACTTTTTAGCCGCATCAGGGGACCAATGGGCGTCTGTTCCTGAATTCGCAGAACAGAAATCTGCAGAGAAGGGAGGAGCGGGTAGAGCCGAGAAAGTCGACTGTAACGGCAGGTATGTTTACATGTACACTCTGCCCCCCAAATTCAACAAAGATCTTCTGAGAGAATGTCGAAATCTTAGCATGTGGACGGATATGTGCCCGCACATTGCGAAATCCGGCCTCGGGCAGCCGCTTTTGAGGGAGCTTGGCCCCGAGACATCGTCGTGGTTTGCCACCAACCAGTTTACGGTGGAGGTGATCTTTCACGAGAGAATGAAGCGGCATTCCTGCCTCACTGCAGATCCGTCGAAGGCCAACGCGTTTTATGTGCCGTTTTACGCGGGCTTGCAAATGTCCAGTCGGGTAAGGGATAAGAATATCACGGCCAGAGATCGCACAGGGGTCGATCTCGTGCGGTTTCTGAGGAACAAACCGCAGTGGAAGAAGATGTGGGGCAGAGACCATTTCATGGTAATCGGACGGATTACCTGGGGTTTTCTCAGAGAGACGGACAACCCGGGAGCATGGGGCAACAGGCTTCTGCTCCTCCCGGAGGTTCAAAACATGTCGACTCTTCTGATCGAAGCGCATCCCTGGCACGCCAACGAGCATGGGATCCCTTACCCTTCGTATTTCCATCCCTGGAACAAATCCGAGGTGGAAAGATGGCAGGAGAGAATGCGGTGGAAGAAGAGGGTGATCCTCTTCTCCTTCGCCGGAGCTCCTCGTCCCGGACTGGACAAGGCCTCCATCAGGGCCAATATTTTTCAGCAATGCTCTGCCTCTTCTCGGTGCGAAATGTTGAAATGCGAGCAAGGGCCCAGCGTCTGCCACAAGCCGGGCCAAGTGATGGATTTGTTCGCAAACTCTGTGTTCTGTCTGCAACCGCAGGGGGATTCGTTTACGCGCCGTTCCATTTTCGACTCGATGCTGGCGGGTTGTATTCCCGTCTTCTTTACGGAGCATACCGCTTACACGCAGTACAAAATGCATCTGCCGCACAATCGGAGCTCGTATTCGGTGTTCATAACGGAAGAAAGCGTGAAGACGGGGAATTTGAGCATCGAGAAGCATCTTCTCTCAATGCCGGAGAGTCGGGTCGAGAGCATGCGGAGAGAAGTGGTGAGGCTAATCCCGTCATTGCTATACGCAGATCCACGGCAGCCGAAAGTGGAGTTCAGAGACGCTGTCGACGTGACCATTGACGGCCTTGTTAGGAAATTTTCAGAAGAAAAGGAAAAATTGGGTACGTCGCCCGGTAATTCTTTCTCAGCTCAGAAGTAATCCTGTCCGAAAGAGCTTGACTATGTAGGTAGTCGAAAGGCACAATCATGGGTGACAGATCGTGCCGTTATGTCAGGTGGAAACAAACGATCCTTGATATATTTTTTTTGACGTGACTTTGGAAATGAAAGTCACAATGCTCAGCACATACTATAGTTTATGGACACCGTATACCACATTCTGGAAACCTGACCTGACATGTAAACTGTGCATGGACATGCAATAAGCGGTGAACACACGTAGTAAACGTGGGAGGCAATAAAGGGCCATTTGATTCGCTTGAAGGGCACCGGCTGTTGAAAAGTGGCTCAGTAGCTTATATGCATGTATTTAGAATTTGTCAGATGTGATTAGGTGTTTGTGCAATGTCAGTCGTATACAATCTCAGTCAGTAGAGAAAGAGGTGGTCGAAGCCGCCAGAACGTGCCTTATGGTCGAACACGAAAACGACAATTTTATTTAATTTGTAGTATCGTATTCATGGTCAAATGTTTGCAGCTTGCATGTTATTGTAGTGGCCTCAGGTTTGACCCAGCACTCAATGTACAATGTATTGAAGTATCCATGTGTTGACCCAAATATATATTTGTCCGAGGCACCTAAAAATTTCTCTTTAAAAAGGACAATTAAAGATCTAATGCTCTTAGATAAAAATAAGACCATATTTTTAAGAAGTAACATTTGGAATTTTATGATGAGAAACTTCCATTTATCTAATTTTGTTGGACATGAGTTGCATTCTCTTATGTCACATTGTTGTGGAGTGTAGGATCCTTATCCATATTAGACATGTTAGAATATTCTTTGGCAAAGATATTTTTGTACTTTTAAAAGTATATTGTTATTATTTAGACTAGTTTTTGCCAATTTTGATTATAGATGGAAGCTTTGAGGTACTATTTCAATATCAATAATATGCTTAACATTTATGATATTACCTTCTTTGATGTGATCAAGAGTAGAAGAAGATTCTCAAGATTAACTTTGAACTGTAAAACATATTTAAATAATTTATGATGGTTCCACTTAGGATTAAGGTCTTTAAGAAACCTAGTTTTATGATATTGGTGTGGGAGATAGTCGTCTCTAGCATATAAGAACTCAAGGATAGCCTCACTATTAGGAAAGTTAGGATAAATAGCATATTATCTAGTAATTTTAATTATGTAAGTGATTTCTTTTCTTTTATAAAAATTTAATTTTATCATGAAAAAAGATTAATATAAGCATCAATGACAAGATTTTTAATCCTCTAATAATTAGGCAATGAAGGGAAATCATAAAAATATTTTATAATATAAAAACATTCCTAATTAAACTTCAACTAGTTTCATAGGTGCTTTTGCAAGTGAAATGACTACTAGATTGGTATGACCACTTAAAGTAGTGTTTCTAGATCGAATAACTAAAAATTGTATATATTTGCATCATCCCTAAGAATCTCTTCCCAAGATAGTCATGAACAAAACAAAAATATAGGATATAATAGAGGAATTGCATACAATCCTTATAATGCCCCATACTTTGAACTTTTAGGAACATCTCCTTACCAAAGACAAAGATTTCTAGAACTTTTGGATGAAATGAAGATGCTAGGACCTAGGGTTCCAAATTCAATGCCTACCATTCCTGAGTGAACTTCAATATATTCAATCGCATAGAAAAAATATTTGTATTTATGCATACACTATCCTTAATTTGGTGATAAAAAAATAAAATCATAAAATTATAAAATTATCTTGTTCCTTTTTTCTTTGTATTAGTTTCTCTTTGGTTCAGTAAGGGTTTTTCAGTTCCCAGCTCTGAAAGATCTCTCTTATGTTTCTTTTGTTGAATCTTGGATGATAGGCTTGTTGGATTGGTTTGGCCATAGATGTAATATGTTTTTTCTTTCCTTTATTTTTGTTAGAGTATATTACATTATTGGGTACATATCAATGTACCACCTTTGGTACATTACTGGAGTATGAGTTTACTTTAGAGTAAAGTTAAGTAGTTACTCCAAACAATGTAATAAATGCAAAGTGTTAGAATGTGCAATGATGTAAATGTGCATGTAGTCCACATGTACATGAGTCATAGGATAGAGTCAAAGGTAGAGTGAGGGCCAAGGAACTTATCTTCCTATATATAGGCCTTATAGTGAGTGAAATCAAGGGAGTAGATGTTAGAGTAATATTCCCTCATTTGGGATCTTACCTCCTATTTACTATGTTAGGGTATATTATTGTTTATTACATTATTCTATTCATGTAAGTCTAACATTAATCTTTGTTGTTAGATGTAGCATTCTTGTTCGAATATTATTCTTATTAGGATGAGTTTGTTAGCAATATTTTTCTATCGCTATCTTTGGCTATATTTAGCCTACAAACATTGTATATATTCCTAATTATTTGAATGCAATATATAATCTTTTGCCTAATCTAATATGGTATTAGAGCGGATACCATCACTCCACACATGGAGCGATTTAATTTTGATCTATTTTCGATTTCAATTCTGATCGGGCTTGTCCACAGATCTGACTTGATGGAACCTAAATGCTGACGATTGCATATTGCAGATCCATGGAGAGGTGAACCTGACCTGCAGATCTATTTTCAATTTCAATTTTGATCGGGTTTGTCCATAAATATGAATGTTGACAACTGCATATTGTAGATCCATGGAGAGGTGGACCTGACCTATAGGTCCTAACTGAACCGAGTGATGAGGCGACGAATAGCCAATGTAATGGGCTTCTGAGCGGGACCCTAGACCCACTGAACATGGGGATCAACCTAGCCTAGCAAGGCCTGACAGCCATGTTGAGCTAACATTTGCACAACTTGATAGACTGACGTATACATGCAGAAGCCCCAATGAGGGGACCGCAAGCAATGACCCCTAACCTAGATGATGGACCTAGGTGGATATCCAACATGGCTGATCAGATTGAGACGAGAGCTATGACCAGCACAATGAACTCTGGAAATGGACTTGACGCATATTCCTAGGACATGATGGACCACAAGAAAGGATCAGCACACCTAAACATGTGGCGAGATCACCTGCTAACGCAAACTAGGGGAGCTGACTCACTGGATGAACCTAACACAACAACCTAGACCTAACGTGGTGGAGAAGGATGACTCTATCTTACACGTGGATATGATCTACCGAACCTGATGGCTAAACATACAAGGAAAGCATATCAGACGCGTGGACTTTACAAATTGGATTGATACAGGGTAAAACTCAACACAGGTGAAGCTAGACCATCGTGTGGTGGTCATTAGGACTTGAGCGTATTCATCATTTTATATGCTTTTAAAAGTCCTAGTGTCCCAAATGTGGGACTAAAAATTGTAGTATTTAAAACTATGCACTGTTTCTCGATGCCATCCAACTGTTGCAGGTCGCGTCAGTATATTCAAATTGTGGCTCATGTAGGTTCGAAGGTGATGATATGCGTTATTGAATACTAGATTCTACGCGGTTTAACAAAGGTTGTGGGCTTAGTTTTCATGAGTTACAGTAGGATCTATAACACCAGAACGACACTTTGTCGAATTTGTAGAACTCCTCACAAATGCTTTCTATCTAGGATCGATTCATAGATCTTATTTTTGTTGATCTTGCTCGAGCGATCGTGCCACAGACGCCATTGATGCATTTTAGTGGAACATTGCAAAACATTACAATAGTGATTCCCATAAGAATCAACGCGGGATGAGCAGGAGCCATTACTAGTTTCATTCGAAGCTAGCAGTATCGTCCATAGCAAAAAAATCGGTGTGAAGATACGTTTAATGTCATTCAAGGTTCCTACGGAGATCTTGATGTGGTTGTTTTAAAAAAATAGTCACTCGACGTAGTGGTTTGCATGAGCCATCGCTCCATTTTCGTAGGCAAGTTGCAGTCGTTGAAAGACCTTCCAGTACAAGCATAGAAGACCTTGGTGGATTGTTAGATAGTGACGGGCACGCTAAAGATATTGATGTTTGATCTCTAGTGCATTACAGAACAACAGGGTCAAATCATGGATGGGAGAAAGATTATGTGTCTATTGTAGTTCACGACTCGATACTTAGGCATACAATCTGTTATGATTGATTGTCGATTACGCTGTCAAGGCCCCTTTGACTTTGGGCCCTAGGTAACATTTTGCACAATAATTTGTTTTTTTTTTTTTTTTTGCTACTTTAAAAGGGTTGCAAAAATTTGCATTATTTGTTTTGCAAAGTCATTATAAAGCCCAAGGGGCTTCTATTTTTGCAATATTTTGTAAACTCTTGAATTTGGAGAAGTAGTCATCACAATCACACCTCTTTTTGGGCTTCATAAATAGTCAATCACACCTCTTTGTTTGAAGTCCTTGTAATAAGGGGGGAATTTTTCTTTGGTGATTTTTTTTTGATAAATCTACCTAGGAGGCAATCATTGTAAAAGCCTTTGAGGCTTCATAGTTGTAATTTTTTGCACTTAGGGGGGAATAAAAATTTCTTTCCTACCTCAGAATATTTTGCTAAAAATGGAGGACAGCTTAAAAAGGGTGCATTTTTGGCAGCAACCGACACCTTAGTCAAACTTCTTGCAACATTCTGTCAAAGAATATTTTGCAAAAAGGGGGGAAAACTTATAAGGGTGCATTTTTGGCAGCGATCGACACCTTAGTTCATTATTTTGCAAAATTCCTTTGTAATAGGTGCATTTTTGGTAGAGACCGACACCTTCAAGGATGGGCAGATCAAAGAAGAAAAATACCCCAAAATCAACTGATGTTGTTAAATTAGTTAAAAGTCCTTACTTTCCATAAGAGATGGAAGGGACGAATTTTTATGAGGATGGAACATTTTTCACACTACATAGTGGTGTGAGTTCCATTCTCAGCGATTCTAAAGTTTTTAGAGATCTTTAGATAAATGGTGCTCCAATCCCTATTAAAGTTTTAAGGGCACTATACATGTCGTTGGTTGTTGTGATACTTGACATCAGTAAAAAAAAGGAACAGCAGTGAGGAAACAAAGGTCAAACTTCTAATGGTCGATGCTTTTTATGACACAAGTGACCTTCAGCCCATGGTGGTGAATGCTTGTTGTGACACAAGTGACCTTGATCCCATGATGGCCAATGCTTGTTGGGATACAAGTGACCTCTTACCTTCAAAGGTAGATATCAGTTGTAGCACAGGTGATCTCGTTACAAGAGCAAATTTTGCTTGTGACACCAATGACTTAAAAGCTAAAATCCTCAAAATGAGCTCCATAATCTTATCAATAGTGACAAATGCCATATTGTTAAAAATATTTATGAAGATGAAGAACTTGGGTGTTTTGAAAAACACACCAAAGGCATTAGATCCAAACTTATGAATAAAATGAGACTTAATGGTGAAAGATTAGGTAAACATGAAAAAGGCATTAAAACTCTAATAATGCTAAATGTTAGGGCAAATAATGAAGGCCTTGGCTATGATGGACAAGCAAGTACCAGTAAAACCATGTTTGTAAAACCTAAATCTCCTACAACTCCTACAAAACATTGTTGTAGTCATTGTGGAAGAACATGACATGTAGTAGCTAGGTGTTGAAAACTACATCATTGTGATTTGTGTGGATGTACAAATCACTACTCTTCAAATTGTTGGTACAAAGTGAAAATGGCCAAAAAAGTTCATATAGATTGTGGATGGACAGATCTCACACAATGGACCAAGATGAAATAAATGTTGTATGGCTTCTACAAGAAAGGTAAAACCTATGGTAGACCCAGAGGTAGATCCAATGACAGACCGAGTGGTAGTCCTAGAGGCAATGACCCAGAGACATACCTAAAGACAGACCCAGAGATAAAGTTCTAAAGGCAGATCTATAGGCAGATCTAGAGGCAATGATCTAGAGGTAGATTCACAGGCAGATCTAGAGATAGACCCAGAGGTACAAATCTAGAGGTACACTTAGAGCCAGATCCATGAGCCAAAGCCAAAGAAAGAGCCATCATATCAACATATTTTATTTTCTCTTCTTCACTATATTGGGATAGTTATATATATTACCCAAATAATGGAATAAGGGGGGATGTTAGAGTAATATTCCCTCATTTGGGATCTTACCTCCTATTTACTATGTTAGGGTAGATTATTGTTTATTACATTATTCTATTCATGTAAGTCTAACAATAATTTTTATTGTTAGACGTAGCATTCTTGTTAGGATATTATTCTTATTAGGATGAGTTTGTTAGCAATATTTTTCTATCGCTATCTTTGGCTATCTTTAGCCTACAAACATTATACATATTCCTAATTATTTGAATGTAAGATATAATCATTTGCCTAATCTAATAGTAGAGAATATAAATAGTGCATATTATAGTATGATAGAGGAGTACAATGTAGCCCCTTAAAATAGTTTATGGAGTGTTCATTGTTAAGCAAGGTGCGGCGATAGTATTGTCATTGTTGTCAACACACTCAGATGGACAGGTTGATGCAGTGGATAGTTGTTCGGAGGTTGTTCGGAGTATGTACAGTGGTGTTCAATGCTTATGAGGATGTTTTTGATGTTTGGGTGAAGTTGTTACAGGTTGTTTGTGCAAATTTGCAAAAATTGCAAAAATCGTCAAGAAGTTGTCAAAGTAGCAAAATTGTCAAAGTTGCAAAAATCATCAAAGTTGCAACAACGTCAATGGAATGTGTTGGACAACCCAAGATACTATTTGGAGGTTTGTTGATCATTAGCAAGTGTGGTTGTAGTGTTGGAACGACCGGTTGCTTCGTTGGTGCATTGTTGGTCAGTTTCATGCTTTATGTGACAGGTGTAAAATCTACGTCGGAGGTCACTTTACGGGAGGAATATTAAGCAATTCGTGAGGAATTGGACCTCAATTTTTTTATTGGAGGTAGATGGATATACTAAGAGCTTAAGGTTTAAATTTCAGCCCAAATATATTCTGAAAGAAGAAACGGTGAGTGTTGCAAAATGGATCTGGAGCACTTTTTCCAGTTTATGTGACAGGTGTAAAATCAGCGTCAGATGCCACTTTGTCGGAGGTACTGCGAATAATCCGTAAAGATTTAAAATCTAAAATTTAAACTGAAGGTAGTCGGTTTATCCAAGAATATATGTTTCAATTTTTATCCCATTTGGAAATTTGAGGAGGAAGTTATGACTATTACAAAAAGCCCTATCAGCTCTTTTTGGCAATTTTGGTAGTTTCTAAGAATATAACGGTTGAGTGGTACTTTTGTGTAACTAAAAAAAAAGAGCTGCGTTTTTTTAATGTGAAGCATATATATGTTTTAAAAGAAAAGGGAGAAGAGGTTTTTTTTTTAGAGAAAGCACTGTCGGTGCATGTTGTGAAGAATTTTTTTCTTTGGAATTTTGATTGGAAAAATGTGCAAGGTGTGAGAAAATAAATGTGCAGAGTTGAGAAGATTGAAAAGGTTAGACATAAGATTTTAGAGGAGAAGATTTGTGAGCTAGACCACTCAGGGTCTTTTGATGAGATTTAAAACTTTTATCAAATATTTTTAAATTTGTCGGGTCGGTGCTTGGCAACAGGGGTCAATGCTCCTTATATTTGGTGCTACTAAATTCTGGGTTGTTTGGTGCCATTACCTACAGTTGGTGCTGCAAAAATATTGTAAAGACCAAATATTTTCGAGGTTTGATTTGGATGGGAGTCCAAACAGTCCATTGGCACAGTGGTTTTCCCACATCGAGTTTCCACTATAAATCTGGTGTTATGTGATGCATGTTTGTGTGATTGCTTGTTTTGATTTGATTTCGTAGTTGGATAAAATTTTTAATACACACTGATTTACCCCCCCTCTCAATGTCACACTTAGTTCAACAATTGGTATCAGAGCCAAGTTCCTGAACAGGCTTAACCGACTAAGGTGATCTTGGAAGTGATACAATGGCAGGTGGTGAAGGCTTCTCATAAAACAAAGCACCATTATTTGACAAAATTAATTATGCATTTTGGAGACTCAGGATGCAAACATATCTTTGTGCTTTGGGATACGACATTTGGAATTCAGTAAACAGTGGATACACAATACCACCACTTCTCCAATCGATGTTGCTGGTAAGAAACTATTTGAGAATGACTCAAAAGAAAAGAATGTTATCATATGTGGATTAGTGGAAAATGAACTAGTAAAGATTATGGGTTGTAAAACGACAAACGAAATATGAGACAAACTGAAGAGCATTCATGAAGGAGACTGTAAGATCAAGGAGGCCAAGTTACAAACACATTGATCTTAGTTCGAAGGATTAAATATGAACGAGGATGAGAATATAGAGGCATATATGGTGAGATTTAATGAAGTCATTAATGCGATTAGGGGAATCGATGAGGAAATCGAAGATTTTGTCATCGTGAAAAAAGTATTAAGGTCCCTTCCCCAAATATTTGATTCTAAAGTTTCAGCTATAGAAGAAGCTAAAGATCTGAATTCTTTTAGTATGGATGATATGCATGGTTCTTTGACTGCATATGAGATGAGAATAGGAAAATCTAAACCCATAGACAGAGAAGCTGCTTTTAAAGCCCAAAAAAATATGAAATCAAAACAAGAATCCAAGGAAGAAGAGACATCAGATGAAATGGAAGCAAACTTTGTTCGAAAACTAAAAAGGAGAAAAGGAAAATACAGAGGAAAGTTACCGTTTAAATGTTTCAACTGTGGAGGCGTTGGGCATTTCACAGCTATATGTCCACTTAATAAGAAGAATAGAAGTGATGAAGGATCGCACGAAGAAAGAAGTGATTGGAATAAAAACTCAAATTTCAGAAAAGGAAACTTCAAGAAGAAAAGTTTCATCTCCAAGAAGGCCAGTTCATCAAAAGACGGCTCTAGTGAGGATTCTGAAAAAGAAATAGGTGAAGCTCTTTTCATGGCATTCGAAGAAGAAAAACAAAAAAAAGAACAGGAATGTGATGAAGAAGAAATTTACGTAGAAATGAATTTGGAAGAGGAACTAATTGCAACTCTAGATGAATTGAAGACAGAAAGAAAAAGGAATAAGAAAATTTCAAGAAAGCTTGAGGATGCAAATGAAATCATAACAAGTTTGAAAGTGCAGATAGAAGAATCCAAGATCTCCGAAGATCTTGAAGTCTAAATAACTATGAAAATAGATTATTGCAGCAAGTTAGAAGAAGAGATTATTGGTTTAAGGATGCAGCTAGAAGAAATGAATCAAAAAATTAGCTTTTATCACAAACGTGAAGAGATTTCTATGAAGCTGGATAAGATCATAAAGAACCAGAAGACTACAGACATCAAATTTGGTTTGAGTTTTTATGAAGGAGAATCATCAAATGGATCAACAGCCACAAATGAAGAATCCACAAAGAATGAAGAAAAGAAACAGGTTAATCAAGTAAAAATGAATCATGCAAAGGAAAGCAATAATGCAAAGCGCGAAAGGAGAATTGACAATGATGGTTTCACCAATGTCACACATCAAAGAAGAAGAATATTTATGGCTCCTACAACAATGTGGCAAAGACCACTGCCCAGGTTAAATAATCCCTTTTTTGGTTACTATTTTAAATGCAATGGTTATGGACATAAGATTTCAGATTGCAAGTATAATGTAGGACCAAGGAATTTTGCTAGTAGAAATGCTTTTTCACCTTTGATGGATTATGTAGTAGAATGTTATAACTGTCATAACTTTGGGCATATTGCAAGAAATTATAGAAGTACATTTGCATCAAATCAATTTTAGAGAAGAAAATTTCAGCCAAATGGAATAAGACAAAATAGAAAATTTCTTGAAAAACATGCACAAGCTACTGAAAAAGAAAAGCCAAAACAAGAGCCCAAAACTGTAATCAAACCAGAGTGGAAAGAAAAAGAGCAACCTAAGGAATAAAAGGAATCCTTGATCGTACAGACGATATTTAAATCACAGAATAAATCTGCACCATGGATACTTTATAGTGGATGCTCCAGTCATATAACAGGTGACAAACAAAAATTTGAGAAGCTGCAGCAATATTAAGGTGGTTCAGTGAAATTCAAAAATAATTATGGAGCTAAGATAGTTGGCAGAGGTTCAGTTAAGATCAGTGATGGAAAAATCAGGTCAGAAGAAGTCTTATTTGTGGTTGGTATGAAGCATAACTTGTTGTGCATAAGTCAAATTTGTGACAGAGGTCATGATGTGATCTTTAAGCAGGGTTGTGAAATCAGAAAGGAAAACAGTGGGAAGTTGATAGCAGCTGTATCAAGGACATCTGACAACCTGTACACTCTCTTAAAGACTTTAGAAGGAGCTTGCTTGATTGGACAGGAATAAGAGAATTGGTTGTGGCACAAGAGGCTCGATCATATTAGTTTTGATGACCTAGTAAAAATCAATTCAAAGAAAGTAGTGAGAGATATTCCCACCATTGGCAAACCATCAAATAGCATTTGTGCTTCATATCAAAAAGGGAAGCAAACTAGAGTCTCATTTAAAACAAGAGTACTACACGAGAAAACCTTTGGAACTAGTACATACTTATTTATGTGGACCCATGAGAATGCACAACATAAATGGTGACAAATATTTCATGTTGTGTATAGATGACTATTTCAGGATGACATGGGTATTGTTTTTGAAGCATAAATCAAAAGCTTTTGAGATGTTCAAGGTTTTCAAAAATCAAGTTGAGAATAAAATAGGAAAAAGGATTAAATGTTTAAGTTCATACAGAGGATGAGAGTTCATTTCAGAGGATTTCACAGAGTATTGTGAAAAATATGGCATTAGGAGACAGTTTTCATCAACCAAGACACCTTAGCAGAATTGTGTGGTAGAAAGAAAAACAAGACAATACAAGAAATGGCATGGACTATGTTGACTGAGAGCAAAGTAGCAGACAGATTTTGGAAAGAGGCAGTCCATACTGCAATATACATCCAAAATAGGTGCATGTTGAGGATGCATGAAAGCAAAACTCCTTATGAGTTATGGTTCGATAAAAAGGCAACAACAAGATATTTTAAAGTTTTTGGTAGCAAGTGTTACATCAAAAGAACTAAAGAAAACCTTGGTAAGTTTGAAGATAGAGTGGATGAAGGTATTTTTCTTGGCTATTCATCAAAAAGCAAAGCTTACTAATGTTACAACAAGAGGCGAAGAAAAATTGTGGAAATTGTCAATGTTAAAGTTGATGAAATAAGGGAACGAGTAATTAGCTATGAAGAGAACTACCCAATTTATGAAGAGGTCATTGAAGGAGATGAGGAAGAGGAAACAAAAAAAAACCAAGAATTGACTCGGAGGATTTGAAAAGTGATTCAAGATTGGAAGAAAATAAGAAATTCAAAATAGGTAGCTGGCAGAAAGATCATCCTAGAGAGAAAATAATTGGAGACCCCATAGTTGGTGTTCAGACAAGAAGAATATTAGTAACTACTCTTTACTATCCAACATTGAGCCCAAAAATGTTGTCGAAGCAAGCAAAGATGAAAGTTGGGTAAAGGCAATAAATGAAGAATTAGATCATATCGAGAAAAACAAGACTTGGGAGTTAGTACCAAGACCCGCAAATAAAAATGTAATCGATACTAAATGGGTCTTTCGAAATAAATTGAATGAAGACGGACAAGTAGTCAGGAACAAAGCAAGATTGGTATGCAAAGGGTATGTGCAAGTTGAAGGTATTTACTTCGAGGAAACCTTTGCACCTGTGGCCAGACTAGAGGTAATTAGAATGTTTCTTACTTTAGCAGTTTAGAAGAATTTCAAAGTTTATCAAATGGATGTGAAATCAACATTTTTGAATGGAAAACTTGAAGAGGTTTATATTGAGCAACCAGATGATTTTCAGCTTGGTGATGATCCCAACTTGGTCTGCAAGTTGAAGAAAGTGTTATATGGCTTAAAATAGGCACCCCGGGCATGGTATGCAAGGCTAGACAGATATCTTACTCAACAAGGGTTTAAGAAAGGTATGGTGGACAATAATTTGTATGTCAAAATAGAAAATGGTCATCATATTATTGTTGTTGTATACGTAGATGATATCATATTTGGCAGCAACAAATATGAGTTGTATAAATATTTAGAAAATAAGATGCAGAAAGATTTTTTAATGTCAATGATTGATGAACTTTCATATTTTCTCGGATTGCAAGTTAATCAAAAGGAGAAGGACATATTCATTTCTCAAACTAAATATGTGAAAGAGATGCTGAAAAAGTTCACAACGGAGGATTGCAAACTAGTTAGCACTCCCATGATGATAGGTTGCAAGTTGAGCAAGGATGACAAATCTCCACCTTTTTATCAAACTATGTACATATCCATGATTGGGAGCTTACTATACTTGACAGCTACTAGACCAAATATTTTGCAGGTAGTATGCATGGTAGCATGATTTCAGGCTAGTACCAAGGAGACTCATGTGACAATAGTTAAGAGAATTTTTCGATACGTCAAGGGTACTATGGAGTATGGGTTATGGTATCCGAAAGGTAAGGACTTCACCCTTATTGCGTATTCATATGTAGATTGGGCAGGATGTGTAGATGAAAGGAAGAGTACCAGTGGAGGTACATTCTATCTTGGTGATAATCTTGTTGTGTGGCATAGAAAAAAGTAGGAGTCAGTCTCATTATCCACAGCAGAGGCAGAGTATATTGCAGTGACATCATGTTGTACACATGTACTTTGGATGAAACAAAATTTGAAGGATCTTGGAATAAATTTCAGTGAGCCCATATCGATCATGTGTGACAATACAAGTGCAATCAATATCTCAAAGAATCCGGTTATGCATTCTCACACAAAACATATTACTATTCGATACCATTTTTTGAAGGAGAAAGTTACGAATGGTGAGGTTAAGTTGGATTTTGTTCCAACAGAGCAAGTAGCAGATATCTTCACCAAACCATTGCCCAAGGAAGTCTTTGAGCACCTTCGCAAGAAATTGAGAGTGGTCAAACTAGCTATCGGGGCCACATTCTCAGGGAGAGCATTTGTGTCTTTGTTTATCTTTTTGCTCATGTTTGTGATTCTTGCTAAGTGTAATAATTTTTGCCTGAGAATGTTGTGCATGGACTCAGGGGGAGTTTGCAGCAGCCCTTTGGTCTTGTTGTCAAAGAGGGAGAAGAGTTATAGGAAATTGTGTGTGTGTTGCCAACAATTCCAAAGGGGGAGATTGTTGAGCAAGTTGCATCGATAATATTGTCATTGTTGTCAACACACTCAGATGGACAGGTTGATGCAGTGGAAAGTTGTTCGAAGGTTATTCGGAGTATGTACAGAGGTGTTCAATGCTTATGAGGATGTTTTTTATGTTTGGGTGAATTTGTTACAAGTTGTTCGTGTAAATTTGCAAAAATCGTAAAAATCGTCAAGAAGTTGTCAAAGTAGCAAAATTGTCAAAGTTGCAAAAATTGTCAAAGTTGCAACGTCAATGGAATGTGTTGGACAACCTAAGATACTATTTGAAGGTTTTTTTATCATTAGCAAGTGTGGTTGCAGTGTTGGAACAAACGGTTGCTTCGTCGGTGCATTGTTGGTCAGTTTCATGCTTTATGTGACAAGTGTAAAATCTGCGTCGGAGGTCACTTTACGGGAGGAATATTAAGCAATCTATGAGGAATTGGACCTCAAATGTTTTACTGGAGGTATCTGGATATACTGAGAGCTTAAGTTTTAAATTTTAGCCCAAACAGAGTCCAAAAGAAGAAACGGTGAGCGTTGCAAAATGGCTCTGGAGCACTTTTTCCAGTTTATGTGACAGGTGTAAAATCAACGTCAGAGGCCACTTTGTCGGAGGTACTGCGAAAACTCCATGAAGATTTAAAAAATGAACTTTAAATAGAAGGTATTCGGTTTATCCAAGAATATATGTTTCAATTTTCAGCCCGTTTGGAAATTTGAGGAGGAAGTTATGACTGTTACAAAAAGCCCTGTCAGCTCTTTTTGGCAATTTTGGTAGTTTCTAAGAATATAACGGTTGTGGTACTTTTGTGTAACTGAAAAAAAAGAGCTGCGTTTTTTAATTTGAAACATATATATGTTTTAAAATAAAATGGAAAAGAGGTTTTTTTTTTTTTAGAGAAAGGACTGTCGATGCATGTTGTGAAGAATTTTTTTCTTTGGCATTTTGATTGGAAAAATTTGCAAGGTGTGAGAAAATCAATGTGCAGAGTTGAGAATATTGAAAAGGTTAGACATAATATTTTAGAGGAGAATATTTGTGAGCTAGACCACTTGGGGTCTTTTGATGTGATTTAAAACTTTTATCAGAGCTTTTTAAATTTGTCGGGTCGATGCTTGGCAACAGGGGTCGGTGCTCCTTGCAATTGGTGTTGCTAAAGTCCGGGTTGGTTGGTGCCATTCCCTGCAGTTGGTGCTGCAAAAATATTGTAAAGACCAAACATTTTCGAGGCTAGATTTGGATGGGAGTCCAAACAGTCCATTGGCATGAAGAAAATCGAACCTATTGTTTATTGAAATATTGTGCAGTTTAAATAAGACTGCAATAACAAGAATTGCCAGAGGTCGCCAAAGCAACCAGCGTACAATAGCATATTGTTATAACAAAATAACAAATGCATAAATAGGACAAATAATGAAATAACAGTATAACTACGCTAACATCCCCCCTTATTACATTATTTGGGTAATAGGATGACTACTACGCTAACATCCCCCCCCCGCCCCCCCGCTGTGTTAGGAAACGAACCAATTGTTTATTGAAATATTGTGCAGTTTAAATAAGACTGCAATACAAACGGACTTCCTGGATTAGCCCGGAATGGGCGCATCTCAACAAGATGCCGCTGCAACTAAAATAACTAGTTGCTAAGTTAATTTAACAAATTAACAAAATATTAAAGTACGCTAACATCCCCCCTTATTACATTATTTGGGTAATGTAATAACTAATAGCTATACTAACATCCCCCCTGATTACATCATTTTGCAATACAAAGAGAGCTGCGAAACAATTCAAATTTGACACGTGCAAGTGCCTTAGTGAATATGTCTGCAACTTGAGCATCGGTGGGAATGTGCTGAAGCTGAATTCGGTGCTTTGGAACTTCATCTCGAATGAAGTGACATTGTGTGTCAATGTGCTTTGTTCTTTCATGATGGACTGGATTCTTGACGAGGTTCAGAACACCCTGATTGTCGCAAAACAAGTGTATTGGAGATTTTGATGGATGGCCCATACTTGTCAAAATGCGACGCAACCATATCACTTCGCACACAGCTTCACGTGCGGCACGATACTCTGCCTCTATTGATGAAATAGCAACCACCTGTTGCTTCTTGTTGTGCCAAGAGACAAGACCGGATCCCAGATGAAAAATGTATCCAGAAGTTGACTTGCGATCATCAAATGATCTAACATAGTCAGAGTCCGTGTATCCTTGCAAGAAGAATTTGTTGTTCCTCTTGTATTCTAGGCCATATTCTATTGTGCCACGGACATAGTGAAGAACACGTTTTGTTGCTTTCCAATGAGTGGTCTTAGGCTCCTGCATGAACCTCGAAAGATAGTTGACAGAAAATACGAGATCTAGCCTAGTATTGGTCAGATATATGAGACTCCCAATCAACTGTCGATAGAGAGTACCATCTACCTGAGGTGAATCATCATATCGCGATAATCGAAGTCCAGTCTCCATCGGAGTTGCCATTGGCTTGCAATCAGTCATGCGATATTTTTCTAGCAATGTCTTGGCATATTTTTTCTGAGACACTTTGATGGAGTGCTCCTTCTGGCTGAATTCCAGACCAAGACAATAATGGAGAAGTCCGAGATCTGTCATCTCAAAAGATTTACACAATTTTATTTTGACAGTAGAGATCATAGTTTCTGAACTCCCTGTAATGAGCAGATCATCAACATAGAGTACAAGCAACACTATCTCAGAACCCTATTTCTTGAAATAGAGGTTTGCATCTGACGGACATCTCTTAAATCCATGCTGCATAAGGTGATTGTCCATTTTTATATACCAAGCTCGAGGAGCTTGTTTCAAACCATATAAGGATTTGACCAATTTGTAAACCTTCTGCTCTTGGCCTTCCACTTCAAATCCTTCTGGCTGAGTCATGTAGACTTCTTCTTGGAGATCACCATTTAGAAAGGCACTTTTGACATCCATCCGGTGAACTTTCCACCCATATTGTGCTGCCATAGCACACATAACTCGAATTGTGGTCATCCGAGCAGTAGGTGCAAAAGTTTCCTCGTAGTCAATGCCTTCCTTTTGAGCATAGCCCTTTGCAACAAGACGGGCCTTATGCTTATCAATTGTTCCATCTGCCTTGTACTTGACTTTATATACCCATTTGCAGCCAATGGGTTTCTTTCCATGCGGCAGATCAACAAGCTTCCAAGTTTTATTTTTCATCAAAGACTCATACTCTGTATCCATAGCGGCCTTCCACCGAGGCTCACTAAGAGCATCTTGCACTGATGCAGGTTCAAGATCGTCTATGGTAGACATGAACGCCCTGTCATCATCAATATCCATATCCTCTACTTCTGTACATGGAGTTACAGAAAGTTCCTCAAAAGATTGACAAATATCATCAACCTCACCAGTTTCTTTGGCTTCTTTTTCCTTTTGAGCCATACTGCGTGTACGAGGTCTATCCAAGTTCAAATTGGGAGGAGTGGATAAATTTGCGTCTCTGATTGTATTTGTACACCATTTTGGATTCTTCTTCGGTGGTGTTGAAGAAGATGTAGAAGGACCTCCTGTCTTTCAACATGTAGAAGGACCTCCTGTCTGTGTTGACGAAGGAATCTTCTCTTCCTTAGATTCCACAAGATCTAGGTGTACTTTAGATGTGCTCTGTGATGTGAAAGCTTCATCAAAGACAACATCTCTGCTGACATGAATTTTCTTGGTCAAAGGATCTATCAAATGATATCCTTTAGAGTGCTCATCATAACCAAGAAAAATACATCTCAGTGTTTTCTCATCTAGCTTCTTCCTTTTCTCTTTTGGTATGTGCATGAAAGCGTGACATCCGAAAATACGTAGATGAGATATGGAGGGTTTTCGACCACTCCATGCTTCCTGTGGAGTCATTCCTTTTAGGGCCTTTGTGGGTGCCCTATTCAACAGATATCTTGCAGTGGTGACAGCTTCTGCCCAATATTGTTGCCCAAGAGTAGCTCCTGTGAGCATACAACGAACCATTTCCATGATAGAACGGTTCCTTCTCTCAGCAACTCCATTTTGCTGAGGAGTATAGGCAGTTTTTAATTGTCTCTTGATTCCATGCTTATCTAAGAATGCAAAAAATTCTTTAGAGTTAAACTCCCCCCCTCGATCTGAGCGGAGGGTTTTAATAGAAGCTCCTGACTCCTCAACGGATTTCTTGAACTGCTGGAAGAATGCGAAAGCTTCGGATTTTAGTTGGAGAAAGAAAACCCACATCTTTCGTGAGTAGTCATCTATGAATAACTGAAAATACCTCTTCCCTCCACAACTGTTGGGTGTGAAAGGACCGCACAAATCGATGTGAATTAACTCCAGAGGTTTTTGTGCTCTTGTTGAGCTCTTCTCAAATGGTACTCTATGCTGCTTTCCTGCAAGCAGTCAGAGCACACTGGCAATGTGGCAGAAAGGGAAGGAAGACCCTTTACCATCTCATACTTACTGAGCTCAAGTAAGTAGCCATAACTAAGATGCCCATATCTCTTGTGCCATAGGGAAGTTGCCTCCTTGGTAGAGACAGTCATGGCAACATGTGGAGTAGAGATAGCATCTAAGGCAAATAAGCTATGCTTATATGAAGCTATTGCAATCTGCTTACCCTTCCTGGTAATAGTACAATACTTCTTGCCATTCTCAACACGAAAGTTGACAACCATATTTCTATCCAGGATTTGTGTGACTGACAACAAATTGTTAGCCAATCCCGAAACATAGAGGACTTTGTCAATCTGACACTTGCCATTAGGAAGAGTGATTGAAACTGTACCCTCTCCCTGAACCCTGTAGGTTTTATCATCAGCAATGGTGACAGGTTTGCCCTCTTTGGCCACGAATGATTCAAACCATGATCTGTCGCCAGTCATATGTTTGCTAGCTCCAGAATCGACATACCAAATAGGATCCCTCTATGTGGAATCTTTGGTAGTCATGAGCACCTTGTGTGCCCATTCAGAATCTGAGTCAGATTCTTCAACAACAACATTCACCTAGGGTTTCTTGTTTTTATTTTGTGGTTTGTTTTGGCCTCTCTGCTTGTTCTTATGCGAACACCTATTGGTGTCATGGTTGTCTTTCTCACAGATCTTGCACCACCTCTTCTTCTATTGAGGTTGTTTTCCTTTTCCTTTCATATCTTGTTGAGAATTTCCTCCTTTCTGAAAGTTGCCTCCTTTTTGCCCATTACCTTTCTTCCTAGAACCCTGCCTGTTGGTGTATAGGGTTGTATTGGAAGAATCATCCTTGTGAAGTTGGCGTGCCTCCTGTTGTTGAAGCAGATTGACCAACTCGATGTAGGTAATTTCTCGTTGAGACACCTGGATGGAGGTGATCAACATATCAAATGAAGAAGGCAAAGCTCTCATCACAATTGAAATGAGAAGCTTGTCGTCCACAGGATCTCCCAAAGAATTCAATCTCTCTTTCAATTCAGACACTCTGCACAGAAAGAGTTCAACTGTTTCACCCTGTCTCAAACTCAGGTTATGAAGTTGTTGTTGAAGATGAAGAATGGTGGAATCATTCTTTCCCTCATAGATGGTTTTAAGGGCATCCCATGCCTCTTTACCACTTGCTTTGTCGCTATATGAGGTTGCACTTCATCTGAAACAACAAACAAAATGAGCACCTTTGCTCGATTGTCTTTCTTGTCAAAAGCTATCTGATCAGCAGTAGGAGCTGTGGATCCTGATGCTGGTGAAGGCCTAGGTGTTACTCCAGTAACAATATCCCATAAATCTTCCATTTGGAGAATTGCCTTCATCTTATGTTTCCATGGTGTATAATTTGGACCTTTCAATAACTGATGAGGATCAGTCATCAACTTTGCAACAGTGGCCATAGTGAAGGTTCCTTATAACACCAATTGGTCCCCCTTTCGATATACCTTTTGCTATGTCGTTATACCGTACAAAATACCCGCCCTTATGTGAGGGAAACTATAGGTGACTTTTAGAGATCATACGATACGTGGAACATAAGCAGTACTGAAATGGAATCGCCTTGTTGATGGCACCTACCATAGAAGATTCTTCTCATGCGTGGGGCGTAACTTCCCCTAAACACTATGAAGAATACTTCGTCAGGATTTATGCCTAAACACAAGAGCGATTAAGGGTAGTGGATGGAGTAAAAAATGCAAAAATGGCAAACTTATCTCTCCCCGACGATTTATAGAGAACAAGCTCAGATGTCGTTATAGAAGCTATATTAGGCGACAGATACAGTAGCGCAATCACGACAGCTTTACCTGTAAGTGCTGGCCAGAGGTATCACAAATACCGAATGTTGCAGTGCAATAAATTGCACGGATGGGTTTTAATTATTCCGGGGACTTAGGGAGTGAATTTGATTTTAATTTTTAATGTTATAGTGCAAAAGACAAATATGCAACATACAACAAAAAAAATGCCCACAGGAATAACCCACAAGGTGTCGGGCGCAGCCGAAAATGCACCTTTTACAATTCGCCAAATTGCTATTTTAAAAAAAATACTCTCACTATCCCCCTCTTTTTTTTTTTTTTTTAATGGTATTTTAGCAATTTATAAATTTTGAAAAAAGTAAAATTTAAACTTTTAATAAAAATATTTCAAAATTAATTAAATACGTTTCTAATTAAATAAAAAAAATTAGAAAACAATTTAATTAATATAAAATATTAATTATTAAAAGAAATAAAACTTTAATCAAAAAAAATAAAAAACTTATACCTGGCAGGATTTGAACCTGCAACCTCAGGACTCCCCGAGCCCTACCGCACAGCTCACTGCCAAGTGAGCTAGCGGGCTGATCCGCTTGGAACAGTGGCCCCCTTGTATTTGAGGAGGATTCCAAGTCTGCTACCCGAGCGCGGCCTCTGCTGCTGGTCCCCAGTCCGCTCCTTGGTCGCTGGCAAAAAAAAACTTTTCCCCTTTTTTTTTTTTTTTTAAATTCGCTGCGGGGGGGGTGGCGGACGGACGTCCGCGTCGCGGCGCAGGTCCGCTGCCTGCTTCTTCCGCAGCTGTTCCAGGGGGGGGGGGGGACCGACTACGTCCGCTACCACGCGTCCGCAGGGGTTCCAGCAGGGGGGGTCCGCGTGGCGTTGGATGACGCTACGTCCGGCGGGGGGGGCGGACGGACGTCCGTGTGGCGCCGGACGGCGCCGCGTCCGAGCGTGGGGGGGCGGACGGACGTCCGCGTGGCGCCGGACGGCGCTCGCGTCCAGCCGGGGGAGAGGGGGCGGCGCCCGGACGCACGGGGGGGTGGGACGGACGTCCGCGTGGCGCTGGACGGCGTTACGTCCAGCGGGGGGAGGGGGGGGCGAGGCATCCACGGGATGCCTGCGCTGGGTCCAGAATTTGGGCGCGCGCGCTGCGTCCTACGAGGATGCTTGCGCTGCGTCCAAAGCAGGGAGGGACGCACGCGCTGCGTCCTGCGGGGATGCCTGCGCTGCGTCTTGCGGGGATGCCTGTCCCGCAAATTTTTTTTTTTTTTAAATTAATCACGCGATGGCGTGATTAAAAAAATCACGTCGTGAAAAAAAATTTAAAAAAAATACTCGCACTGCTCGGGGGAATAAAAATGCGTTCAGAAAAAAAACGCACAGCAACTTTCTCCAAGCTGCTCCGCCTCCAGCCTCTCTTCTCACGCCACTGGATCACTGCAAAAAAAAATTCCGTAGCAATCTGGCTCTGATGCCATGAAGAAAATCGAACCTATTGTTTATTGAAATATTGTGCAGTTTAAATAAGACTGCAAAAACAAGAATTGTCGGAGGTTGCCAAACTAACCAGCGTACAGTAGCATATTGTTATAACAAAATAACAAATGCATAAATAGGACAAATAATGAAATAACAGTATAACTACGCTAACATGGCACAGTGGGTTTCCCACATCGAGTTTCTACTATAAATCTGGTGTTATGTGATGCATGTTTGTGTGATTGGTTATTTTGATTTGATTTCATAATTGGATTAATTTTTTAATACACACTGATTCACCCCCCCCTCTTAGTGTCACACTTAGTTCAACATTCACGTCCTCTATTATACTGCATTGTACTATTTTCATGAGCTTTCATAAATGGTTTATTTTTTATTTACTGCAGAAGTTTATCTCTTTATTTTTTCTACATATTATAGTGTCATTATCATACAATCATATTATATTGCTTATCTTACATCTTGTGGTTGTATTTTCTATATCATATACTCATCAAAAGCTAACAATGGTATAAGAGCACACGGTAGATCAATAGAAAATAGGGAGAGCCATAAGTGATATTGAGAGGAACCTAAAAATCTCATTTTCAAAATTTTTGAGATTGCATTTGGCTAGTCTTTCCATAGAGTTGCAAAAAAACTCGTGAATACTAGGACTCAGCATTGATTCCATTAGATTGATAAATCAACTAGTGAATATTGATTATCTTTAGATTTAAAGTTTCTTCCATTACAGTCCTAATACTTTGTTGCAAAAAAAAGAAGATTCAAAGAAATTTGGGAAGCTTCCTACATAGAGCTAGGAAGAATATCTTCTTTAGCATCAAACTAGCACCAGAAGCAACAAACTAAAGAAAGAAGATTTGTAGGCCTAAAGAAAAAATTCCATTACTAGAGATTGTAGACCTGTAGATTGCAGAAGTAAAGAAAAGGCCATAGGAGCCTTGTTGCAGATTTGAGGAAGAAGAGACTCAAGGAGAAGAGTCCTAGTGAAAATAGGAGATTGGTGATCTCCATTAAAGATTAAATACTTCACCTTGAAGAAGTTGAAGAGACTCATAGAAGGTCCCATTGAAGAACTTCCATATTTGGAAGCTTGAAGATAGGGAAGGACTAGCAAAAGTCATATTCCTAAAGCAACAGATTTCAAAGATCCAAGAGGGAGATCTCATTGCCAAACTTCCATAGTAGAAGGTTGAATAAAAGGTCTCATTGAGAAATACTAGAGAAGCTGCAAGAGTAAAGACCATAGAGAAGAGGTCTCAAGGAAACTCAAGGAGAAGGCTTGGAGAGCATCATTGAAGGATATTGAAAGAAGAACATTGAAGGAGTTCCTAGGATAACTTATTTGAGAAATCTACCACCAAGGAGAAGTTTCTGATAATGAAGAACTTGGGAAAATTGTCACCATCCGACAAAAAGCCCAAGGGAGAAGGATTTGGTAAGAAGTTTACCAAATTTGGGAGGATATTGGTGAAGACCTCAAGACTTTCAAATTCTTGAGAAGAAGATCTAGATTGAAGTCAAAATTTGATAAGGAGGTTGAAGGAGAATGGATATAGAAGAAGCTACCAAATTTGAGAGTTTTGAAGATTGTCTTTGAAGGTTAGAAGGCTCATTTAGAGAGAGGAGGATTATTGATTTTACAGTAGAAAAATTGAAGGATTCTTGAAGGAAAATCTCAACTGTGATTTGGAGGAGTTTCCTACCAAATTTTTGAGATTCAAGGACAACATTTCAGTGGAGAGATTGACTACTTTGCAATCTGTAATTTTTAGATTTGAGGACATCAAGAAAGCATCAATTTGGGGGTAGCATCAATAGCTTCTAAGATCCATATTTCCAAGATACATCCTAAAAGAGAGTTGAAACCACCAAACAACAGTTTCAAGTAGTAAGATAGAGGAGTTACAAAGCTACGAATTGGTGGGTTGAGAAGACTATTTTTGATAGCAAAGAAGAGCTACAAGTTCATCCAGTAAAATGCAATAATAAGGTGAATCTAATCACCTTCTAATCCTTCATCTATAGAGTTCATTAAGGTAAGCAACTTTGGTGCAAAAAGTTCATTAGTTAAAATTTAGATTTTTAGTTCATTATTAAGATTTGTTAAGCACCATATTAGAGTTTAAAAGTTGCAAGGAGAAGATTACATATTAAAATCTTCAAGGGAGTGTAGAATATAGTTTCTTATAAGGTTAATACCTGCATATTAAAATAGGCACGTTAGATATATTTTTAAAGAAAGAAAAATATCATCTTCTTATTGTCTAGTTGAAGCATTAAAGACTACATTCTAAATCATAGACTTTAGTACAAGATTCAAGTTATTCGTAAGATTTCTTTACAAGGAGTAATAAGGAGATATTATTGCACTATACTAGTTATTGAAAGTGCACTAAGGATTTTGGTTAAAGTGAAAATTAGTGCAAAGTTAAACCTTTCAAAAGGTATATTAGTTGCATGGTTAAGAGCTTGGATTCATTGTTACTAAGTTAACCAAGCAAAGGAGAGATTTTTCTAGTAAGGAAGACAACATCAAATCATCACTTGCCTTTAATGAATAGTGCAAAGTAGCCACCATATCTAAGAAGCAAGAAAAAGCTTCAAAAGGAAGACTTAAGGAGACATAAAACCTTAATGTAAATAAAGGTACTTTATTATTATTATTATTTTGAATTTACATGGTAGAATCGGTAGCCGCAACGAGTATGGGCAGGTTGTCCGGCATTTATGGCCACCATAGTATTCTGCATTATCCACCCCAAAAGCTGCCACACAAATCTTCATGCAATCCGCCCCTATAACCACCATGCCACAATTATTTTAAACCTTTTACACCATTAAAAGCACTAGGAGAGGGACAAGCATTCAGTCCGACGAGGTCCGAGATTTGAACCTTGGACCTCCACCTCCCTTACGAAATTTGGTCGAACCAATTGGTCTACATCTCAGACCTAAATAAAGGTAATTTATTGAAAAGGTATTTTCATTACATTGGAACCAGTCTTGTCCTTTTAGATACAAAAAAAGAGGACAAAAGAGAGAGTGTCTTAAATACACTACAACAATAAACAAAGTGCAGTATTCGAGTGACCATATTATCAAAGTTTGAGGAGCAAAATTCAAGTAGAGGAAGAGAGACAATGAAGGGATCACATTAGCCAAGGTTAAAGGTATCTAAAGACACCATATTCATCACTATATCCAACATCTACGACAACATTAACCTGCAGCATCAAGGTCCACGTAAGGAGACCATTATCCTTTACATACCTACATAGAAAGAACAACATAAAAGGGTCCACATAAGGAGGATATCATCTATTGGATATCTACGTAAAAATATAGCACAAAGCATCTACATAAGAAGGTTATCTATCATTACATACCAACTTAAAAAAAAAGGTGAAATGACAACACATTACAAGCACAAAGAAGGAAGTTACAAGGTGAAATCAAAGGTGTTTTACCTAAGACTTGCCTTGGATGAATCTCCAAATGAGCACAAAGAGATTTATAGTTTTGAATCCACCATTGGAGCACCATAGAAATTTTATTGCAACGCCCTAGAATCATCATAGTTGGAGCCAACCTCATAGCATCATCGTTCGCTTGGAAAGAAAGCGTTATAGACAAGAATACAAAAGGGTATTCGCAAAATTATTGGAAATTTAAAGATAGAGAAGCAAAATTATTGCTTGCTTAAAAGAGTTGGAATTTATTGCTTATACTTGTCTCATAGTCACATTAAAGGGATAAAATGAATCCAACCATAGAAAACTCCATCAAATTGATAAGTGCATAGTTCAATAGGAGAAATAAGGTGAAATAGGAGTTGATTATTATCAAATCAACTCAAAATGTGAACTAATAGTTACTAAGCACTCTATCAAGATTAGAGCATACTCTAAACACTAGAGAGATATAATAAATCCTACAAAACCTAAGTCTTGAAAAAGGTTTTATCAAGTAAGTTCATATACTTTAAAAGTAGGGAGTCATAAGGTAGTCTACTACAAAGGATCTATCAAAAGTGTTCTTAAAATACTAAAGAGCTAAAATAATCCTATCATATACTACAATGGAAAAAATAACAAGAGGGACATTTCATCACAATGCACACTACAAGAGGACTCAAGATCAGAATCCATCCAATATACCATATCAAAGATGCAAAATCACTTCAAACTCAAAAAAATTCACAGGTCAAAATGAAAAGAACATTTGGTATATTGATTCTGGTGCAAGTCATCACATGACAGGAAATCTACAATGGTTTGATTATCTTGAAGTCACTAACAATTACAAGTTGAAAATTATAGATGGAAAATTCTAGCACATACATGGATATGGGTGTGTAACACCTAATCAATCATTTACAAATTTTCTACTACATACTGTAATGTATGTTCCTGGATTATCATCTAACCTTATGTCAATAGCAAAGATAGTAGAGAGCAAAAGGATAGTTGATTTCAGATACATAAATGGAGTTAATATGTGTCTCATTATAAATCAAAATGAGATTGAAGCTACTGGATCAATCCATAGAAATATATATGCTCTATATTCTATCAAAACTTCACAAGATATTGTTGTGTTTCAAAATAATACTAATGCATTTTCTAAGGAACGGATTGGAGAGAATGAAGAACCTATATATCATAAAAGTAGAAGAAGAAATAGAAGGTTCAAAATTAAAATAATGAGAGGACAACAAAAATATGCACTACTTAGTCATCTATAAACGAAAGTAGAAGAATAAGAACCTAAATAATATACAGATACTCATTCAAATTCAGACAAAGAAGATAGTGAATGAAGCAGGAGAGAAGAGCTCAAATTCTAGAACCAATTTGAAGATCCATATTGAAGACTAAAGTTTTCAATACCCAAATAATGTAATACAGGGGGTGATAGAGTATATTACATTATTGGATACATATCAATATACCACCTTTGGTACATTACTAGAGTAGGAGTTTATTTTAGAGTAAAGTTAAGTAGTTACTTCAAGCAATGTAATTGTAGAGGGGGAAAACTGCTCTACACGATTCTCGGTTGGATCCGCAAAGAATCCAAGGTGACCATGGGAGTATGCTGTTCTCTACACCTCAGTGTGAAATGGAGGTGGAAGGGTTCACCAAGAACAATTTTAGGACTCGCTCCAAGTTTGGGGGTTTAAGAATGTTTGATGTATTTAGTTTCAAGACAATCACCTATGTTTTGGCCTTTCTAGATTTAAGCTATAAAAGATAAAGGACAATGCAGAAATACATAATACAAGAAAACAAGAGCTAACCTTGGAATGATTCTTTGCTTGAATGATTTCTAACCTAGGTTTGCAAAGTGAAATCCTTTTGAGCAAGGGTTCAAGAGAATATGCATAAACAAATTTATAACCCTAAGTGCACACTATATGCTATTTATTTTTCAAATGCCTAGAAATTGATTAAATTTATTCTTTTTATATCAGATCTAGGGTTTTAACAAAAATATCAAACATTCAACAAACAACCTAGAGATTAATTAGAGCACTTATATTTTTTTATGGTTGATCTACGATTTTATCTTTTGTCCAACAATATCCAATGACCTCTATTCCTGAAAAATAACTTAGCAAACACTTGAAAAATATGATTAGCATTATGGGGCCTTCTTAGGCCAATATATAGCTATGCTTGGAGGCATAGCAGTCAAGCCCCCTAGGTCCTTTTAGTTGACCTTTGAAAATGTGAGCGAAAGTTGACCTTTCGAAGATGAACATGCACAATGAAATGTGACAAAATAGATTGATAAAATAGAGCACAAAATACATTAATATGGTTTAAATGCAGTATATAACACAGATCCAGGGTTTAGGGGTAGTAGGTTGTCCCTAAACATGGTCTATGCGAAATCACACCCGCATAAAGTGACCATGATTTTGTAGACTGGCAAAATCATACCCCAAAATAATTAGGTTCAATTTCATAGAAATGGAAAGAAAACTTCACAAAGTGTGAATTAACAGATGCGTAATAAAAATAATCTAAAATGCAAACATAGATAAGAAAAAACACCTTGCAGATAGTGAAAAGTAGGTAAAAGGGTGAAGACCTCCAAATAGTCGATCCCTCCTTAGGGCTTCAACACTTTTCCACCAAGATTCGTGACACACAATCTAATGTAGTAGAAAATAGAGCTTCAACATATTATATTTCACACTTGAATAATGAGCACTTATCAACTTGTGAGTTAGCTTGCTTGCAGAAGAGAAGACTTCAAGAAAATAGAATTTGGATTAGATTGCTTGGGTGTGATTGATTAGATCACTTCTTGGAAAAGAAGACTTCAAACCCTCCTTTTATAGCGGATTTGAAAGAGGAATGGGCAGGAAAAACCAAGACAAGTCGATGTAAAATAATGCCAACTTTGAAAATTAGGGTTTCCTTAAGAGAAAACCCTAGAAATGTGAAATCGTGCCCTGTAAAGGCCGATCGTGATTTTTCAATAGCTAGAAAACCTTAGGAATGTGAAATCGTACCCTCAAAAGTGGATCGTGATTTCACAACAACAAGATCCCTGTGTAGTTTTAACACACTTTGGAGGACCAAATGAAGTCAAAACGAGATAAATCATATACCGTTGAAAATCTCTTTTCGAGCCTGATCGAATGATATAATATTTGAGGGGAACAAAGAAGATATGGTAGGGGAAAAATTGACTTAAATATGATCCTACTTTCCTAAGGAGAAAGCAAGGGATCTAGGGAAAATGGCTTACCTTAGTGGGTCAATTTTTTGTGTCTACATTTTTTCCCCTCTTTGATGCATTTAATTCCAATTAAATGCATTAAAGAAATATGTAGACTCCTATGGGCAAGAAGGCAATAAACACAGAAAAGGAGTGGCCATGTTTGGACAAAGAGGTGGTGCAAAAGGGGTATCACGATAAATACTCTGGAATTTTGCACACAAGGCAAGACATTACTACCATTAATGCCTCTAAGGCTAGGATGCCCCCTCGAGTTTCAAAAGGAATGAAAAATTCCTTAAGAAACTTGAAAAATACAAGGAAAGAAACCAAAATATAAGAAAACACAACAAGCAAACAACAACATGGCAAGGATTACTAGGTATAACATGAATCTGATGCAACTAGCATGAAATGCAATCTATCTAATATGAAATGCAAGGATGAATAGAATAAAGGGAAAGAAAGAAGAAGGGAAGAGGAGAGAAGAAGAATAAGAACAAGAACAAAAACATCTTCAAACAAGGTTAATGAGATAGAAAACGAGAGAAACTGATCATAACCTTGGATAAAGGGTGTTATGCTCAAAAGGATGGCCAACTATGGAGTGAAAACCCGCTAAGGGTGTAGCACTTGCTAAGATGGACAAATGATCAAATGATGGAATGTGACCCGCTATGGGTGGTTGCTTACTAAAATGATCAAATGATGGAGTGTGACCCATTATGGGTGGTTGCTCGGTAGTGACTGTTGTGGGGTGATTACTTGTTAGGATGTATGTCGTGGCTTGTTAAAAATAGCCATGGATATTATCCTATAATGGGGTGTTGTGCTCGTTGAGTCAAGAGGAGTGTAACCCAATAGAGGTGTGATGCTTGATGAAGAGAAGATACCTGCTAGGATGTTTGCTTATCCCATGTGATCAAGGATACTCATAAAAAAGGTAAGTTGATTGGTGCTATTAAGTCTACATTTTTAGCTCTAATTCCAAAGAAAAATAATGCCTCAACCTTAAATCAATTCAAGTCTATTTCTTTGTGTAATGCTTCATATACATTTATGACTAAAATCATAGCCACTATAATAAAAAGCATATGGATAAACTTATCTTTGACGGGAAAGGAGGTTTCATCCTTGGCAAGAAACTATACGACAACATTGTGATTGTTCATGAGGACTTGCATACCAATAATAAATAATAAAAAAAGGATTGTGGTTAAACTTGACATGGCCAATGCCTTTGATAGAGTGGATCTAGATTTTTTGGCTTAGGTGCTTAGTTCTTTTGGATTTTCTATCTCTTTCCAAGTGGATTTTTTGTTGCATCAAAGACCTATGGGTTGCTCCTGTTGTCAATGGTTCTTCGACAAGATTATTTAGAGATTTTAGAGGTTTATGTCAATTCTGTCCTCTATCTTCTTATCTTTATATTATTTTAGCTAAAGCTTTGGGTAGATCTATCTTTGTTGAAAGAAGGGCTAACAAAATAACTAGAATTAAGATAGTTGTTGGGGTCAAGTAAATTACTCATGCCCAATTTTTTTATGATACTATAATGATGTGAAAGCCTCCAAGTTGAATGTCAAAAGGATTAAAGGTTTCCTAGACCTATTTTTAAATGTCTCTAGAGCCACTCTTACTATCAACAAGTGAAATTTTTACACTATCAACACTTTCCCAACTAAAAATAGTAGCTTTGTTCAAATCCTCCAATCTGCTCATGGTGGAATTGGAACCTTTAAATATTTAGGGGTGCCTATGAGTTTCAAGTTAAAGAGTTTTGATTACTAGCCTAATTTGATGGAAAAGATTCACATGAGAATATTAAACTATAGCAATGGGTGGCTTAGTCTTGTTGGCATATTGGTTTTGATTAAATTTATCATTTCAAGCTTGCCTATCTACCAACTTATGATTTATCATGCTTCTATCTCAATCCTATAAGAACTTGGTAAAAAAAATAGAAACTTTCTTTTGCAAGGAGGAAGGCAATCTCATAGGAATAAATTCCATCTTGTCAGTTGGAGTTAAGTGACAAAAGGAAAATTTCAAGGGGGATTGGATATTTGATCTTCTTTTATTATGAGCACAATGCTCTCAAGGCCAAACTTGTTTGTAACTTAATAAACCCTCCAATGACGCTTTGGAAGCAACTTCTTATTCACAAGTATGGTGAAGGTAATCATGGCATGCTACTACTCAAAGGTATCCATCAAAAACCAAACATATCTAAAGTTTGAGTATTTATTGTTAAATATGTCTAGATCATTAAGGATAGCATCTCTTCGTATCCAAGAAATAGTAATAATATTAGATGTTTGTATGAGTCTATTCTTGGTAACAAACCCTTAATTTCTTCCATTTCTAAGGAGTTTTTTCAGTTCATGAGTCAGCTTGGGATCAATAAAATTTTCCATCTCATAACTTGGGAAGGCTATCAGCAAAAATGGATTAAATTTTTTGGGTTGGATGCGGAACAATAAAATGAGTGGTCTCAGGTCCAGAAGCAATTCGTTGGTATTCTTTCCATAGACCTGAACAACGACGAATACTTTATTTGGAAAAAAATTAACTGTTCAAGAAACTATTCAATCAAGGTTGATGCATATCTCTAGAGAAGTGAGCCTATGGAAAGAAATTTGAATCACATTTAAGGTCAAAATATCACCCCCCCAAAAAATCAATTATAGTTCAACAAAACAAAATTCTAACTGGGGAAAAAATCTCCCCATATTGTTCTAGGTGCTTTAAATACTGTGAAACTCAAGCCTATTTGTTTTTTAAATGTAAGGAAGCTACTATGATTTGGATCTCTCTTGCTCTTAGCTTTAGAGTTTGCATTAGAAGTAGATTAAATCTTGAGTCTTGTACTAAAAGGTGGAACAAAAAGTACCTCAACTTCTTTCAAGGTAAGCCTTTCATAAAATTTGTATGATATTCAATTCCTTATTATTGCATGTGGTATATATGGATGGATAGGAACTATCAAATATTTAAAGGAAAATCAACTCACAAGGTAGTTTTGATACATAAGATAAATTATTTTATCATGGAAAATTCTAGAGCACGCTTTAAAGCTAAGCAATATCAGAGTGCTCTTTTTAGAGTTGAGTTACACATCCTTAAAAATTGGAATCTTTAAAGATCTAATTAGCACCTCTACTACCAGTTGTTTGACTCCTCAATTATGTTTTAGTTTTCCATATCTATTATTTTATGGGGCTTCGAAGTCTAACCTTGGAATAACTAATGCTGGAGGAGTTTTATGATCAAGACCACACTCCAAGATTCTTGAATTTTGCTTGAATTTAGGACAAACCACTAATAATGTAACTGAGTTGATAGGTTGTAAATTTTGTCTCACTCTAGCAACAGGAGAAAATTCCAAATCCATTTTAGTTTATGGGTACTCTAAGTTGATTATACAATTTCTTTCTAGCAAACAAGATGTCAAGTCTATTCCGCTCTAGTTGTTGTTGAATCAAGTCTATAAGACTAGAAAATTTTGAATAGATTAATTGACATCAAATTCCTAGGAAGTGGAACCATCTGGTAGATAAAAAGGTCAATGAAGGCTTTCTTTTGCATTCCTTTAGCTTGAATAAGAAAGTTTAAAACTAGGAATTCTAAGAACTTAAGAGATGATCACACAAACTAAGCATATTGGCTCTATCTGTTTTGTGGACTGTTGTGGACCAAAGACTTCTTTGTTTTGGTTCTTTCAGCTTTGTTGGGAATGCTTTTATTTTTATTGATATTTTTATCTTTTTGAAATAAATATTTTTGAGAGGGTTTTCAGGTCTTTGGGTTTGCGAAAACAGCGGATGAATTTTTTAAAGTCCTTTGGAAGTAGAAATTCGGGTTTTTTTGTGTAGGTGCAAGTATTCCCTTCGGGAGAAGTGTTGTGTGTAGGCTATGAAGTGGCCTATTGGTGGTAATGAGGACCCTTCTGGGCCCCCTCCTCGGCCTCCCTCCCCTAAGAGATCATTTGCAGATACAATTAAAGTAAAACAGGATATGGAGGACGTCTTGTTTAGAGACTCATATCTTCATTCTATTTTCTCTACAGTGGCCAAGAATCCAAAGCAACAATCATACCAGGCAAGGGTTAATGGCTACCTTCCCCAAGTGGCCCTTCATCCTAAACTAGTGATAGATTAAGCCCTTGTGACTGATAACATTCTCTATAGAAGCAAGCATGACCAAATTTGTAAGTTTATCGGCATAAGATCATCGTTAGGATTTATGTCCTCTTGGATCCAAAATAATTGGTAGCCCCATGGGGATACCTCAATCTCTCTTATTATCAATGGCTATTATATTGTGATTTTTTCTTCTCAAGCAAACAAATACAAAGCCTTTGATTCAGGGAGGAGAACATATGGTGTTGCAAGATTTTTTGTTCAACCATGGAATTTGGGATTTGACCCTCATATGGATCCCTCTGTGGTGATTTTTTGGGTTCTTCTTTATGGCCTACCCATGGAATACTGGTGTGAGCTGGTTTTTAAAAAACTGGGTAATTTCTTGGATCGTTATTTAGGAGTTTCTAGGGACACGAACAGGGGTGAATATGTTATTTATGTCTGGATCTATTTGGATATGGATCTCAACCAACCTCTCCCAGCTGAAATAGAAATTAACATGGGGGAATTATCTTGGATCCAATAGGTAGACTATGATGTAATCCCATTTTGATGCAGGATCTACCACAAACACGGTCATCTGGCCCACTTCTACCCGAAGGTAATTATGAAGAGTCTCATCCCTCCAAAGGAAACTATCACCAATAGCAAATTTGTTGAAAATAAAGAAGAAAATTTACCCACAACCTCGAATGTTAATCCCCCTATACAGGGTTTTGAAGCTCCAAAGAGAACGAAGAATAAAAAGAATAAAACAACACACTCCAACCAATCAGCAGAAATAAATTTCAATAGGTATGAAATTCTTAATTTTCTCTTGGATATGGAGGAGGATACCACCTAATTAGATGAACCGCAGAAGGATAACCTTCCCCTTATAAGGGTTGAGGAAACTTCCCATCATGTTTCTTTGAATTCAAATTTTGGGGCTAATCACTTAGCACTGATAAATCCAGGGAACCAAACCCTTGCAATGGTTGTGGTGGATAATGATGTTTCTATGAAATATAGAGAGAAGGACAAAGGGAAACCTGATCTTAGGATCCAACAAGCGGAGAAAAGGTTAAAAATTCTCAAGCAAAGAGTGTAGGAAGAAAATCGAACTAGGAGAAGTTGGCTAATGAGGGAGACCAACTAGTCATCCATAGAAAGGTCAAGTAGATTGACACTTACTGGAATCCAAGTTCTTAATGATTGTCCAATATTGGAATATAAGGGGCCTAAACAGCAGACCTCATCAAATTGTTGTTCAAAGTTTCATTAAAAACCACCATTCTGAATTTATTCTCCTTTAAGAGATTAAAGCTTCCATTCAGAATATGGATATCATTGTTAAGAAAATTTGGAGATAGGCTAAGTACATGGCGGTTGGATCCCAAGGGGCTTTAAGGGGAGTGGTGACTTTATGAAATCCTCTTCTCTGGACGACTTTAGATCACTCTATTGGTCGGGATATCCTTACTTCTCTCTTCAAGAGAAAGAACTTCGAGGATCTTTTATTGGTTTCCAATTTCTATGGTGCTATGAATTTTGTGGAGCAACATCACCAATGGTCAGTTTTCTAGGATAGTAGAACTGGAAAAGAGGAAGTGAATTGGATAGTGGTAGGGGATTTTAATGCTCAACTTGCTCTTAGGGATCAGGATGGGGGAAATCTTTCTTTGGAGCAGGGGGATAGATTTATGATGTCCAAAATTAATCAACTCAATTTAATTGATGTTCAACATGCGAGGTATCCATATACGTGGACAAGCAAACAAGTAGGGTCAACAAGTAGGAAAGTCAAGCTTGACAGATTTTTAGTTTCTGAAGAGACCTTTCTTCATTGGTCTTTGAGGATGGAGATTCTTAATCGCAATGACTCTGATCACTTTTCAATTCTTCTAGAATGGAATCTAAGCCATAATATGTCCCCAAGACCTTTTTTTTTTTAGAATTGTTGGATGGAAAATGAGGATTTGAAGAAAAAAATCCCCATCTGGTGGGAGGAGGGTCGTCCTACCCATGGGAGAGCTATCAATGTTTTTTCAAAAAAAAAAACATGTCAAATTTTGTCTTAAATTCTAGAAAAGAAGTAGCATATTCGAATTTCTGTCCCTAAAGGCTCCTTTGTTGGCAAATATGGAGGAGCTTGCCACTCGCTTTAGGACTGAAACAATCATAGAGGATCTAGAATATGAAGATGAACTGGTTAGAAAATAATTAGACTTCATCGACAATAAAAATGAAATATATTGGAAACAAAGAGCGAGAACTACTTGGCTGTTGGAAGGGGATCGAAACACAAGTTTCTTTCATCGCTCTGCATCGACAAGTAGATAAAGGAATTATTTGAATTACCTTCAGGATTCTAATGGACAGGTGATGGACACCAGATTAGGTATGAAACATGCAACAATATTTTTTCAAACTCTTTTTACTACACTTGCTATCCCTAATCTTGCAATGCAACAAGAGATAATTGTATCACTTAGATTATTTTAGTCGAGAAAAACCAAGCCCTTTTCAGACGAGTAGATAAAGATAAGGTGAGGAGCATAGTTTTTAGCATGAAATCAAGGAAATATCAAGGGCCCGATGGTTTTCCAATTGAGTTCTTTAAGGCTTTTTAGGATGTCATAGGAGAGGATTTAACCCAAGATGTTGAAGAATCTCGTTCAAATAAAACTATGCTTCGGGCTCTAAATCATACTTTTCTCACTTTGATTCCAAAAGTGGGACAAACCGCCAACCTTGGATATTTTCACCCGATTGCTCTCTACAATGTGACCTACAAGATAATCACTAAGTTGATAGCTGAAAGGCTTAAAAATATTATGGACAACATAATATCCCAAGAACAAGGAGGATTTGTGGAGGGATGTCAAATTTTGGATGGAGTTATTCTAGCCCAGGAGGCTATCAATTCTATGCAGTATTCTGGTCGAAGAGGCATGTTTATTAAATTAGATATGTCTAAGGCTTATGATAGAGTCCCTTGGCAGTTTTTGGATCAAATGCTTGAGAAATTTAGCTTCTCTCAGGCGTGGAGATAGTGGATCATGAGTTGTATCTCGATGGTTTCTTTCTCTGTTCTCATCAAAAGCTCCCCCTCGACCCCTTTCCATGCCTTTAGGGTTATTCGTCAAGGAGATCCTATCTTCCCATTTCTTTTTATTATTCTAGCAGAAGGATTGGGCAGATTCCTTCAAAGAAATAAGCAACAAGGTCTTTTGGAAGGTGTGCAATTAGGTGAGGATATGTTAACTCATATTCAATTTGTGGATGATACAAGTCTCTTTGGGGAGGTCAACATTTGAGAGGCTAGAACGTTGAAAACTATTTTAAAAACCTACATGGATGCTACTGGTCAACAAGTGAATGCAGTTAAATCCAAGGTTATTTTTTTAATATAGACAGAAGAATCCAGGATCAGATTCTATCCATTTTGAGCTTTTCCCAGGGTACCCTTCTACTTGATTACCTAGGGATTCCCATTCATTTTAAAAGCCTAAGGGTATCTGATTGGAAAGCTTTAATTGATAGAATCATTGTTAAAGCTAATCATTGGACTCACCATTGGCTTACCTTTGGAGGAAGAATGGCTCTCATCCAATCGGTGATCCAAGTCATGCCTATTTATAAATTCTCCATCCTTGCTACCCCTATGAGAGTCCTCAAAGAGTTGGATTCACTTATGAGAAAAAAATTATGGGATGGCCCAAGGATGGGTAAGAAGTGGGCGCTGGTTAGTTGGGATAAAATATGTCAACCTAAACCTCGAGGAGGTATTGGTTTTTTTAAAGCATATTTAAACAATCAAGATCATGCTAGGAAGCTTTATTGGAGATGGATATCCAACAAGGAGATTTTTTTCAGTAGAGTCATCACTAGTAAGTATTTGGATTCTATCTCTCATCAAGAAGTTGGTCGCATTCCTCAAGCAAAGGTGTCTTACAGGGAAAGAGGAAGAGGATAGGATTTCCCAGGGACTTGGTACTCCAAGTGTCTTCACTTTTCGTGATGGTTATAATGCTTTGCTCCCTCCTCTATTGATCCTGTAGGATGCTCCATGGGATAGATTTTGAGTGGCTAAGGGCTGGCCTAAAATTAATTTCTTTGCTTGGGAAGTGATGCATAGGAGATGTCTCACCTATGATAATCTTATAAAAAGAGGTTTTTATGGCCCTTCCAACTGCATCATGTGTAACTCCCAGGAGGGGACACTTGATCATATGCTTTTCTAGTGTGCTTTTGCAAAAGAGTTGTGGAAAAGGTGGTTAGACCTCTTTAAGGTTCACTTAAACTTTCAGGTTACTCTTTTTAATATCTTGGAGATTTGGAAACACATAAAAAATCAAGAATACCTCCATTTATCTAGGCTGGTCCCTAGGCCTGAGCTTCATTTGGTGGCACATTTTGTTGGAAAGAAATTCCATAATTTTTAGAGGGGAGTTCAATCCAATGGAGTTGGTTTGGCATAAAATTGTTAACAAGATTTCTGAAACTGTCAGAGGTCACTTTGGGGATAAGAAAACTTAGGTGAATGAGGGGCTCCCAAGCCACAGAAGTTGGGACCATGGTAGCTCCTTCCCTTACGGTGGGAAAAGATTAAATCTAATGGTGCATCTAAGGATAACCCGGGAGCTACATGCATTTTTTTTCTCAGTTGATATTTCAAGGGGAAGATCCTCCATTGGGAGCTAGAGGGTCTTGGAAGGGCTACTAACAATGAAGTTGAAGGCCTGGCTATCATACAAGGTTCTCTCAATGCTTGGGAGAATGGGGTTAGAAAGATCATAGTTGAGTTTGATTCACAAATTATGGTGGGGTTTCTGGATGCTATTAGAAATTTCAGACCAAAGGCTTGGAGGATAAGAAACATTGTGAGAAAAATTAAGTCCATTTGACAACAGTTTGAGGATGCCATACCGATTTATGTTGATAAATAAAATAATGCAACGATTGAATTTTTGGTTAAACATGGCAGTGAAATTCCGGTTGGATACATGTTGAATTCTAATCAGAATAGGGATACTTCTAAATGGTGGGAGGTGAATCAAATTGTTCTTAAATTGGCCAACAAAGACTTAGCTAAGGATGAGGATAGGTCCAGAGTCCACTAATTCTTGTGGATCAATGGAGGATGAACAATTATTTGTTGGGTTTTTGCTACCTCTTGTAGCACTCTTTGGCCCTTATTGGGATAGCACAGGTAGTGTTCGCAGGATTGTCAAGCTTGCTAGGTTTCTTAGAATTATTGTAAAGCAAAAATAGGAATAGGTTCAATTTTTTTGCTCTATAGATAGTACTCCATTTTTTGTTATTTTTGGAGATGTTAATCCAAGTTTTCTTCGTATTTTAGGGCTTGCCAAAAATGGTAGACCTATGACTGTAATTTGATTCTTATTCTATCAATATAATTTTTTACCTTTTTAAAAAAAATTCTAGCTCTAGCTACACACATCCTTAGTTTATCTATGAAACTTATAGCATCCAACCAACTTATAATATTTATACTATATTAAATAATATAAACCTTTTTCTTAAAAAAAAATTATAACTTTAAAATTATTTTTATTTTACTGAAATTACATTTTAATAAATTAAAAACTATTATAGTACTAACAAAACAAATGTTTTGAATGTAAAATTTTTAAATTAAAAATTAAACATAATATACTCAAGTAATAAATCATGGAAGGTGGCACCATGTGTCCCACTACACTTCACATCCTACTCAACCAAAAATAATAATAAATATATTATAAAAATTAATAAATTATAAATCAAATGATATTAATACAACTAGTTATATTTAGCAATTTAATATTTTATTTTATATAACTAATTAAAATAATAAATTAGCTGGTAGGAGGTTTTATTTTATAATGTTTTTATTATGGCTAAGGTTTAAAATATATAAAAAAAAAAATTCCCATTAAGACTCCAAAAATATTGTGAAGTGATTAATTATTTAAAAAAAAAATACTCCAAAAATATTGTGAAGTGATTAATTATTTAAAAAGGAAAAATAGTTGATTTTATTTTATAATGTTTTTATTATGGCTAAGGTTTAAAATATAAATAAATAAAAAATTCCCATTAAGACTCCAAAAATTCTGTGAAGTGATTAATTATTTAAAAAAAAAAAATACTCCAAAAATATTGTGAAGTGATTAATTATTTAAAAAGGAAAAATAGTTGATGCTTATTGAGTAAATACTTCTTATACAGATCCATCATGGGATTGAACCCCGGTCACATCACCGATAATGCACCAATAATGTAAGTAGCATCCTTCCACCAATAATGTAAGTAGCGTCCTTCCCCGTAGACCACACTCAAGAGGATGCAAATTTTTTAATTAACCACTTATTTGTAGGAAAACAATAAAACTCATTAATTAAAAAATTATTCAAAGCAAAAATAAATTAACGTTTCGTGAAGCTTTTAATAAAAAGGCCAGGAAAAAAAGTATGCACTGTCTCGTCCATTAAGCTAAATTAATTTAGTTGGGCTCAACTTACCGACACGAACTAAAGAAAACGCCAGCACTAAATTTGAGAGGCCCATCCAATTCGACAATATTCGTGGAATTATCTCGTGGGCTGGGTTGTCGGTACGTAATACGAAGCTATTCCACTTTCGATAAATGGCACTGATTTTTCTACGAGTAGCCAAAGGACTGTGTCCATTAATATCCTACACTGGCGCGCAGGAACTCCGCTGGCTTTACCATTGCAACGCCGCCACGTGACATACAGATGACAATGACGCCAAGTGAAAATGATAACGTCAAGGTCTCTTTCTGAGGAGACCTTGACTAATTCCATCTTCTGTCTGCAACCGCAGGGGGATTCGTTCACGCGCCGTTCCATTTTCGACTCGATGCTGGCGGGTTGTATTCCCGTCTTCTTCACAGAGCATACCGCTTACACGCAGTACAAATGGCATTTGCCGCACAATCTGAGCTCGTATTCGGTGTTTATAAGGGAAGACAGTATGTACGTATTCAGGTCGTTAAATTTATATGGTAGACCAGGATTAGGTGTGTTTTGCATTATGTCCTTCAATGCTGCACGTTCCAATTACAGTAGTGGGCTACAACTTTGTACACTCCTTACACATGAATTTTGACCCCAAGGGTTAGTGGATTGGTAAGACTTTGGATACTTATCAAGAAGAGACTTAGGTTCAAACCTTGGGGCATGCTCAATATGGGCAAAGGTAGTAGTCTGACTTGAGTCCGCTGAGTGCATGCCAACTTGACAATGACGGTACCAACCTTGAGCCACCGGAGGTCTTCCTCACTTTGAGCCACGTTTACCGAGAAGAGGCAAGTGTTATAGAGGCAACTTCAATTATTTGACCTGTGTTCACAGGTAGAAACCTCAAGGAGAATGTTTGACCCCTGTGCCCAGTTGTTAAAGATGAAAGGATGTTACGATTCCCTTGATATCAAAAAAAAAAATTGACCATGATTTGTTGGTTAATTTTAAAAGCCTCTTCTTATTCGTTGGTTTATGCAAAAGATGTAGTCCTTTCGCTTCATATCGAGCTGTCAACTATAAAATTGTTAACTCAAATAGGACATCCTAATGTAGTCCTTTCGCTTCATATCGAGCTGTCAACTATAAAATTGTTAACTCAAATAGGACATCCTAATATGAAAGCGATGTCAACTATAAAATTGTTAACTCAAATAGGACATCCCAATATGAAAGCGATAGAGGTTCGATTGGCATAATTGTTGTTATTGGAAGAACAAAGAAAAAAAGCGTACTCCAATATCCAAAGCCACTCAACCACAATAAAGAAGTGGTTTGACAAGAAGACGATGCCTCAAGATTTTAAAGTCGATGATCTCATTCTCAAATGGGATGAAGACAAGTCAAAGTCGAGCACCCATAAGAAGTTTGATTCATTCTGGATGGGATCATATCAAATCACTTCCAAATGAGAGAAAAACGCCTATGAACTAATGGATGCAAGTGGCCACACTTTTCTACTTTCGATAAATGGCTACCACCTGAAACACTTTGTATGAAGCATCGCCAACTCACTTGTATAATATGTACATACCAAAAACAAAAAAATTGTGTGCATTAATAAAAAACCACAATAATTTTAAATTCAAACTCATTGATTAGCCGAGATGAGAACCAAGTGACTTTGATTTTTTGACATGTTGTTTAGCCATTGGCCAAGAGTTGCACTAGCAAGCGATCAACTGATACAAGCAAATTTGCATGCAATCCTAGTCCAAAGAAAAGTAGGACTAAGCCACAACTATCACAATTAAATGCAAAGAGCTAAAATGATGTTTTGCATGCACCACACTTAGACAAAACAAGCTTCGTGAAGAAGATTTGAAAAAAAAGGGAAAATTGTGAGAAAAATACTTTGAGCTTAAAATTGCAAAGGTCAAGCAAGAAAATTGTAGACAAGGTGTTTACTCAATTCTAAGGAATGAGCAATGGTGAGAAACACCTGAATAACTAGCAAACAAATGTAGAAGGCTCTTCAAAATTAGAACTGTTGCATTGTCGACACTAAGCTAATTTCCAAGAGCCTTGAACAACTACGTAAGGATGTTGAACAACGAGTGGCTAAAGGTGTGTCTCCTAATACTCCAAGTACTTTTGCTTATCATTCCTTTTTGTCTTGCTACATTCATAAACCTACACACCCCTACCTGAAATTAATCCTCACAATCTCAAAGCACTATAACATTCAATTGAGGATAATTCAAGACACCAAATGGAAAGTTATTTTTTGTCTCACCCCAGATTGCATTAGAGATTTTTTGCTGCAAGGGCTAAGTCTAGAGTTACACCTAAACCTTTTAACACCCACACTCAAAGCAAACATTATGAATCTATAAAAGATCTTGAGAAGGGCAAATGCTTTAGAAAATGGTTTCATTCCTAGCTCCATAATCCATTATCTAAGGATAATATTCCAAAAACTTCGTTAAAAATAATTGATTTTAAAAATTTGAAGCTTTACTCCATGTTAGCTATCATTTTTGGTTTACCCTAAGATAGAGAAGCATATGATTACCAAATAGCTATGGCTTATACCATTTCTAATACTCGTTATTACTATGAGTCCAACCCTAACTTCATAAAGAATCCCATATTTTTTGACTAGGTCGACTTCTTATGCAACAAGATACATCAACAACTAACTCAATTGCAAATGCCTCCACTTGGCATATTTCGCTACTGCTCATGCCTTACATGTATATTCCTATATCACATAGTAGACAACATGCCATGGGTAGCACAAAACAAAGTTGACAATAAAGGGAAATTTTTACCAGTAGTAGAATGGACTAACTTGCTAGAAAAATCAAAGTCCTAATACCACTTTTACAGAGAATTTTTGGGGCCTATCCTAAAAATAATTTTGGGTGACCTCCCCTATCTATCTAATCAAGTAGGAAGCTTGTTACAAGCCCATCATGCAAAGAAAGGTGATTGGTTCTTCCTAATAGAAGGGACAATCATTAGGATTTACGGATTCACAGGGAAGCCTTTTATGTTGCCATACTTTATCACTGAAAGAATTTTTGTGATGGAGCGTTGTAGGCAAATAGATTTTATGAATATGACTTATGGCTCAAGGATCAACAAGAAGAGCACTTGTGACTACCCAATCACCTATGGCCCAATCACTGTAAATATTAAGGGTCAAGAGCAAGAGTTGGACCGTAGATTGTAAGAATTAGGACTACAAGTCATGCCACACAGGTGGAGATATGATCATGTAGACAAGTTCAATGAAAACTTCACTTTAATAAATTCAAGCAAGTTGTTTACTTTCAAGAACACAAGTAGGCCTGAAGTTGAGCAACTGAGAAATAATCATGAAAACAATGAGCTTAAGTGGAATATCAATAAATTATAGGATTTACCTGCATGGAGGGATTGGCATGAACATGAAGATAACTATGATCCTAAAATAAATCTAGCTCATATATTATCTGATAAAAATTTAGCTTATTTTGTGAAGAAAACCAAATGGTCTACATCCAAAGTGGTGGAATGGTGGAAATTTTGAGTGGAGAAAAAGGCTACTAAGTCTAAGTTTGACATCAAAATAGATAAATAATTTTCACAAAAATATGACGAGAACATTGATACATGGAACACTAAAGTTAAGCAAGCAAAGATTATATTTGCTCCTGAATTGAAGGACAAAGGATGGAGAATAGAAGAAGTGCCAACTTCTGAGCAAGCTGATCCGAAGGAAAAAACAATTGATGTAGCAAAACAAATGCTTGAAGAAGAGTCAATTGTTGATGATGCTACAAAAATGCTAAAACAACAAGATGTTAAGGAAAATACCCAAATAGATCCACAAACTAAATTTTTTATCCCATCAAAATTGCAACAACAATTTTTTCCCATAGGCTCTTAAAAATAAAGCAGAATGAGATACAAAAGAAAAGACTTGGGGAAAACACTAACTAGACCTTAAGAAATTATTGGAGTACATGAGAGTCCTAAAAGGCTAGCTTTAGGTGCACCTTTCCCAACCTCCCTGATCCCAGAGATAAAAGAAAAAAGAAGTAGGAGATATGCTTCAAATGTTCCTATCAGATCACCAGTGAAGTTTGTAACAAGCCAAGAGAAACCTCAAGAGACTCCAAGACCAAAGACATCAGACAAAAACATATAAACATCTAGTCAACCCATCAATGATAATGAGGCTTGCAAATTCAATGTGTTGTCTAAAGTACAAAAGATTCTTAGGATTGAAGATGTGTCTTCCTCCTTTCAATAGCAAACACCTAAAGTTGGGACCATTCATCCTTCATCTTAAAAGTAGTAAATAAAAGAAAAGTTGTATCATCTAAAGAGCCACAAGAAGAAGGTAATAAGAGATAGAATATTCAAGAACCACCAACAACAATTGAGGAAGTTTTGGCGATCGAATCGGCCTAGATGCAGGTTTTCTAAGTTTGCAACGCCCTAGACCCGATGCCAAACATTGAATATCCGAAGGAAAGGAATGTCCTCCGTGACAATCTCCAGTAGGGCTGGTTCCGAAAGTAAAATTGGTTTTTTGAGATAAGGGTTAGGAAGGTGCTGAAAGAAAGGAAATAACTGAAAGGAATGGGAAAGAGGCTAAAAGCCTAAAATACAAGGGGATGGATAGGGACGATACACAACCTAACACTTGAACCAACAATAATCAAAACAATAGACTTTTAACAGAAACCAACATTAAATCTTATAAATCGCATAAACTCCAGGGGTACTCCAGGGATTAATCCTTTACTGACAACTAAATTTAGAAAATATAATTCAAGTTGTAGGATAAAGAGACTAATTTAACAAAAATAACATGATAGAAATCATACACTAAGATAGAAGATTCAAGACCGGATCCAGAAGTTATATTTCGGAAGTAGATTTTAAAGTATACAATTGCTTTTCTAGCAGAGATTGTCCATATTTTGTTATAGAGAAAAGACTAGCTTTTATAGAGTATCTACTTCCTAAAACTTTAATGCCCAACCACTTCTACGATGGTGACAGGCAGATTTGATCCAAAACCAACTTAACAACACAAGTTTGATTTTGCAGATAACTTAACATTGAATGCATAAGGTTTCGATGATTTACCGCAATCAAACGACTTAGAGTGCAGCTCGGGGTTGGTTTGATCAGTCAATGGCGGATCATGACAGTTCCTAATAGTTTCGGGTAGTCCATGGCAGTTTTGGGTAGTTTGCACTGTGTTCGAGGCCCACCATGAGTTTCGCTCCATAACTGCAGCGACAACACTTTCGCTCCAAAAGTGGAGTGAAAGTGTCTTCTGCCATGCCTTAGAAAATTTGTGCGTCTTCATTTTGGGTGTCGCTCCCTAGGTGGAGCGACATACTCTTTCACTCCACTAGTGGAGCGATAGGCACTTTGACTGTTTTGACTTTCCTCCTAAGCTTGTCGCTCCCTGGGCAGAGCGATAGAGGCTTTCGCTCCATAGATGGAGCGCCTAGGACTTTCACTCCACTAGTGGAGCAAAAGAGCCTTTGACCAAGATGTTGACTTCTTTTGCACTTAGTTTAATTTTTGCTCCACTGGTGGAGCGATTGGGAGATTCGCTCCACTAGTGGAGCGCTTGCAACTTTGACCGCTCTTTGACTTCTCTTGCACCCTTAGTCACATTTGCTCTTTAAGCCCTTATGGCCTTTCACTCCACTAGTGGAGTGACAGGACCTTTCGCTCCACTGGTGGAGCGGCAAGGCCTTTGACCAAAAGGTTGACCTATTAGATCAAGTTCTTTTCCCTAGTTTTAGAATTAGCTCAAATGGAGTCTTCTAGCTCAAGTTATGGCCATATCAATTTACATCCAAATGGAGGGCAATAGTGACAAAATTGGAGCAGTCCTGAAATGAAATTCAATTAATTAAACCTTTGACAAACTTCAAAAGTGCTCAATCCAAACCACTGCCACTAGACCCCTCTCTTCAAGATACACAAATCTGAGCACTTTTGCAAGCCAAAAATTTAGATTAAATCCAAGTCTTAATTTTTCTGGAATCATCAAAAATTTGGCCTTGCACCCTAAGCTCACCTAGACATCAATTTAATGAAAATTTTCAAAAACAATGGGGTGAAAAGTAAGTTGTAACAATGGGGTACAACTCGAAGGCTGATTTTTCGAGCTCTGGCGATTTGGCAGGAAACCTTCTGTGCAGGCACCGGGCGAAGCTCCAGGGTTTCTGGTGGGAAGATTCTTCCAGGACCTCCGGTGGATTGAATCTACACTACTTTGAAGGATCGTTCGTTGCCTCGGGAGGGCCCAATGGGGTCTCCTCCAGGATCTATCGATGGGAAGAAAAGCTCATATGCTGATATATTAAAAGAAAACCCTGCATCTTCCTCCGATGAAGCTCAGCGAAGTGCTTATCAAATGCTATTTAAGAATTTTGGAAAGGGTTTACCTGCAAACAGAGTTAACGGCTGCCTTCCACAATCTGCTTCTAGGCCTAAGATTGTCATAGAACCAAAACTGGTTGAGGATACGATTATATACCGTGCTACCCATGATCTAATTTGCAGATTCATGGGTATCCGGCCCACTCTGAACTTTCTACACACCTGGGTGAGACAGAGCCGGGAGCCCATTGGTGAGTACTCTCTATGGCCTATAAGCAATGGGTATTTTATTATTAGTTTCTCTTCTTTAGCGGATAGAAACAGAGCATTTGAATCAGAGAAGAGGAGCCACGGCCCGGCAGGATTATTTGTCCAACCGTGGAGAGTGGGTTTTGATCCTCGCATTGAGCCCACGGTTGTCCCGGTTTGGATTTGGTTGTACGCTCTCCCGATGGAGTTTTGGGGTGAGCAGATTCTTGAGTTGATTGGTAATTCTCTAGGTAGATATTTGGGAGTTTCGAGAGATACCATTGAGGGAAATACTACTGTCTTTGCTAGAATATGCGTAGAAATGGATATTAGCCAACCACTTCCGACCAAGGTGGAATTGGAGTTGGCGGGACTAACTCTGGATACGACGAGCTAGACTATGAAGCCTTACCTTTTAGATGCGAGTCTGCCATAAGCATGGCCATTTGGCTAGGTTACGCCCAAATATCCTGACCACAAAAGCGGAAGCTCCGTCGGGAGCGCCAAATCGCCCAAGAGAGGGTAAGTTCACTCCGGTCAAAGAACCCCTCAATATCCCCCAAGGTTCTGATGCCCAGAAAGATGGCTTTGAACAACAGAAGCGGAGGAAAAACAAAAAGAGAAATGGCAAAGAGCAGGCTCAAACCAAGCCAACCAATCGATATGAAATATTCAAATCCCTTGTAGACCAAGAAGACCAAGTCATGGAAGGAGTGGATGGGAATGCTGAGGATAATAACACCCACTCTCATGCTCCTCTATCATCTACTCCTGTCTTAGAACAGGTGATTGAAACCCCCGAGACTTTGCAGCCAGAGAACCTAGGGGCTATGGTAATCCATTCCCCTGCACAACCAGTTATTAAGGATGTCAACATGGGAAGTGCAGAAAAGAACAAAGAAAGACCAGCGTTGGGGATTACCCAGGTGGAAAAGAGGTCTAAGAATAGTAATTCCCAAGGAGCTGGTAGAAAATCCAATAAGGATCTACTAGTAGCGCAAGGGGACAAGGCTGATCAATGGAGGATCGGTGAGAACAATTGACTCTTATTGCTCCCAAGGTTTCCAATGATTATACAATCCTGGAATGTAAGGGGTTTAAACAGTAGAACCCATCAATCTACTGTTCAAAGACTTTTAGGAAGACACAAAACAGACTTTTTGCTCCTTGGAAACAAAAATGTCTTTAGATCTTATGTGTAAAACTGTTAGTAGAATATGGAGGGGCGCTGGATATATGGATGTGGCGGCCCAAGGAGCTTCGGGGGGGATTGTTACTCTTTGGAACCCTCTGGTGTGGATAGCAATAGAACATACAGCTTGGAGGGGTGTTCTCACATCTCTCTTTAAGAACATTGTTACAGCTGAACAGGTTTTAATCACAAACTTCTATGGGGCTCAAAGCATTGATGGCCAGCGACTTCAATGGAATGTTGTTCATTCAATGAGATCCTCCCGGGAAGATTGCGATTGGATTATTGTTGGGGATTTTAATGCCAAATTATCTGCCAGGGATCAGGAAGGTGGTATCCCGAGTTTTGGATCCAGGGGATAGGCTTCTGATTGCTCAAGTCCAGGCCTTTCACCTTGTTGATATCAAAGGTCCTGGCACTTATTTTACGTGGACTAATAAGAGAAGAGAGCCACACAGTAGGAAGGTAAAACTAGACCGATTTTTGGTCTCGGAGGAAGCATTTGTGAAATGGAATATTAAATTTCAGATTTTGGAAGGCCCGATTTCAGACCACTTTCCCATTTCTTTGGAGGGAGGGGCTATGCCGAGGCGTACCATAAACCATTTAAATTTGAAAATTTTTGGTTGCAAAAAGAAGATCTCCGAAGAAAAATTCCTCGGTGGTGGGAAGATGGCCGCCCACCTTTTGGGACTGCAATGTTCAAATTTCACAAACGACTTCAATTTGTCAAGTGTAAGCCGAAACGGTGGAGGCAAACTAACAAATCGGACTTCCCGGCACCAACGGGCCCCCTTGTTGGCCGGATGGGATGAGGTGCAAAAACATTACGGGGAAGGAAACATTTCCGAGCACCTTAAATCCGAGGATGATGCTTTGCGCAAAGCGGTTGAGGATATTGATAATCAAGAAGAGATTTACTTGAAACAGAGAGCAAGAAATACTTGGTTATTAGAAGGAGACAGAAATACAAAATTTTTTCAGCGCTCTGCCTGTGCTAGGAGACAAGCGAATAATATGGAATTCCTTCAAGATGAGAATGGATACTCTTTTGACACTCTTCCTGGTATGCACTCCCACTCAATGGAGTATTTCTCAAAACTCTTTAAGGAAAGTATGGAGCAAGATGGGGAAGCCCAAGATGAAGTTATTGCTGTCATTCCTTCTATAATCTCTCCTGAAGAGAACCAGGCCCTACTTAGACCCATAGATAGAGATGAACTTAAGAAGGTGGTCTTTGGGATGAGTACTGGCAAATCGCCCGGTCCTGATGGCTTCCCTATTGAGTTCTTCCAGGCCTTTTGGGATACCCTGGAGGAAGATGTTATGGTCATCATCTGAGGAGTCCAGAACCAATAAAAGAATGCTCAAGGCTCTAAATCATACCTTCATTACTTTAATTCCAAAAGGAGCAGGGGGGGTTCATTTATCTAATTTTAGACCTATTGCCTTATGCAATGTGATCTATAAAATAATCACTAAGATTATGGCTGAAAGGTTAAAACCTATCTTGCATAATATAATTTCCCCAGAGCAAGGGGGTTTTGTTGAAGGGAGGCAAATCTTGGATGGAGTGATTCTAGCACAGGAGGCTATCCATACAATGCACCAATCTGGGAACAAAGGAATGTTCATTAAACTGGATATGTCCAAGGCTTATGACAGGGTGGAGTGGGGCTTCTTGGCAAAGATGTTGACAGCCTTTGGTTTCTCTCAGGACTGGACAGACTGGGTCATGAGTTGTATTTCTACGCCTTCATACTCTGTTCTTATCAAGGGACTTCCCTCGCCTCCTTTTGGTGCCTCTCGTGGCCTTCGACAAGGAGACCCTTGCTCTCCTTATCTCTTCCTCATCTTGGGTGAAGGATTGGGTAGACTCTTTCTGAGAAGAAGACTTCAAGGTCAGATAATAAGTATTAAGGTCGGGGCTGAAGTTTTGACTCATTTACAGTTTGTAGATGATCTTGGATTGGTGGGAGTGGCCGGCCTTAGGGAAGCAAGAAGAATCGGAGATACTCTAAATGTCTACCTCCGGGCCTCTAATCAAGTCATCAATGACAATAAATCCAAAGTGATCTTCTTCAATATTGATCAACGGTTACGGAGACGAGTTATTGAGATTTTAGGTTTCACTCGGACCTCTCTCCCGATGAGTTTACACGGGGGTCCCTCTCCATTTCAAAAAACTGAAAATAGATGTTTGGAAGGACCTATTGGATGGCATCAAAGATAGAATGAACCATTGGTCTCATAGATGGTTAAGTTATGGGGGTCGTCTAACTTTTCTACAGTCAGTTATTCAGGCCATGCCAATTTATAAATTCTCCATCCTGGCTGCTCCCCAGTCTATTTGGAAAGAGCTGGATAAAATGGCTAGAATATTTCTATGGGAAGGTGCCAAGGGAGAGAGGAAATGGGCCTTGGTTGGGTGGGACAAGGTTACCCAACCCAAGGAAAAAGGAGGGTTGGGACTAAGAAGCTCCAAGTTTAACAACAAGGCTTTGGCTGGCAAACTGTACTGGAGGTGGATTTCTCAGCCAACATCCCTCTTCAGCAGAATCCTCTCTAGCAAATACTTGGGTTCTATCCATCCTAATGATGTGGGCCGCTTTCCTCTGGAAGGTTTTGGATCATCAGTGTGGCAGGCGCTCAAGCTTGGAGCTCAACTCATCAAAGATCAACTATTCTGGAAAGTGGGGAGAGGGGATAAGGCTCGGTTATGGACTGATTCCTGGGACCAGAATCCTCCCATTATTGTTGTGTTTCCTGAATTGCAATCGATAAAATCTGCTATAGAAGATAAGGGATGGATCCAAATTGAGAGCTACTTTAACACTAGTCAATTGGGGGACTACAAGATCATAAAGTTTAAGCGGCTGGATGAGTGGCCAATACCAATCCCTCCGGAGTTGGTACCTACTTTGGGAAAAATCTTGGCAGAACGGTTTCTTACTGGGAGAGATGAGGAGGATGAACTGGCCTGGGGCTATGGGAGCCTTGGGGTTTATACTGTGAAAGAGGGATATGATGAGATCCTTCCAGAGCCCCCCCCACACTTTTTTTTGGTTCATGATTGGAGAAAGATATGGCATCCCTAGGGCTGGCCGAAAGTGAACTTCTTCGCTTGGCAGTTTTTGCATAATGGAATTCTCACCTATGACAATCTCAGACTCAGAGGCATCATTGGCCCTTCTCAATGTGTGTTATGCCACAAGCAGGGAGGAAACTGCGGATCATCTAATGTTTGAATGTTCTTTCACAAGACAGATCTGGAAACGCTGGTTCTCCCACTTTAAACTTCAGGCTAATGGGGTCTTGTCTCGAAACAATATATGGGAAAGCTGGAAGAAAGGTAGATTTAAATCCAAAGCTCTTCGAATTGGCTGGGAGCTTGGTTTATTTTTTATCTGGTGGCAGGTGTGGTTGGAGAGAAATGCCCGTATTTTTCGTGAAACCTTCTCCTCTCTAGAAGGAATATGGCAAGTCATTTGGAGCAAAGTGGCGAAAACGGTTGCCATTCATGCCGAGGGGGAAATTCATGCTTCTGAGCCTTTGGAAGAGGGAGTTGTTATTCAACAAAGGCAGGTGAGTGGTAGTTGGAAACCTCCTCTTGAAGGATGGATCAAAATCAATACTGATGGAGCTGCTAAAGGCAATCCGGGAAGTGCTGGAATTGGAGTAGTGTGCCGCGATCATGCTGGGTCTTTGCTCTATTGGGAGCTGCAGGGTGCGGGATGTGCCACAAACAATGAATCCGAGGCCTTTGCCATTAAATCTGCCTCCTTCTAGGCTGTCAAACAGGGACACAGGAAGATTATTATTGAGTCTGACTCCCAAATCTTGGTGGGTGCTCTTGACTGTATGAGAAACTTTGTCTCGAAAGCTTGGAGGTTGCGGATCTTAGTCTCCCAAATTAAAGAGCTTTGGAGGGAATTAGATGATGTGATACCTGTCTATGTGAATCGAGATCTCAATAAGGCGGTCGATTTCCTTGCTAAGATGGGTGTTGAAAGGGAGGTTGGGATGCAGCTGCACAGTGACATGCCTGTGGAGGATGCAGAGATTCGACAATGCCTTGAACGATTTTTGAAATGATGTGCAGTGTTTTTTATGCTAAGGAAGATTTATGTCGTGATATCGCGACCTGTAGCGCCGTCGCAGCTTCAAGTTGGAAGTTGTCGCGATATCGCGACAGGTTGCGCCCTCACGGCCTTTGGCGGGTTTTTGTCGCGATATCGCGACATGTCGCGCCATCGCGGCCCTCGAGGAAGGCGCATGGTAAAATTGTCGCGATATCGCGACAGTTTTGGCAATTTGGGGCTAACTGGAAAACTTGTCGCGATATCGCGACACTTTTGCAGATGGAGAGCAAAGTGGAAAATTCGTCGCGATATCGCGACAGTTTTGAGAACTGGGCGCCGAAAGGAAAAACCGTCGCGATATCGCGACACTTTTGGCGATCTGGTGTCATAAGGAAAACCCGTCGCGAAATCGCGACCATTTTGCTGATGTGGTGCAAAGTGGATAATTTGTCGCGATATCGTGACACTTTTTGGCGATGGCTGCTGCAAGAAAATCTCGTCGCGATTTCGCGACAATTTTGGCATACCAGCGGAATGGAGAAAACTGTCGCGATATCGCGACGCTTTTGCGATCTGGATGCCATAAGGATAATTCGTCGTGATTTCGCGACACTTTTGATGGTTGGATGATTCGGAGGCACTCTGTCACGATTTCGCGACCTTTTTGGCGTTATGGAGCAAGTTGGTCTTCTAGTCGCGATTTCGCGACAATTTTGGCGAAGGGTCGCTGGAGGGAGATGTCGTCGCGATTTCACGACATTTTTGGCGATCGAGTGCTGAGGGCTCTGGCTGTCGCGATTTCGCGACATGTCGCGATTTCGCGACTGTTGGCACCGATGCGGAGGAGACGGGGTTGACTGTCGCGATCTCGCGACATGTCGCGATTTCGCGACATGTCGCTTTTTCGTGCCCAGTTGACTTCTTTGCTTTGTGTTGAGCTGGGTTGACTTTGTGCTCTACTCTTGTAGTGTTGTTTGTTGTTCTTGGTTGGGATGTGTTCTCTCCCGCTTGTAATTGCTCTTTGTATTAATACAAGTTTTTCATTTTTTTCAAAAAAAAAAAAAAGCAATGGGGTACAACAACTCCTTTGACCTTCATATCATCCCTTCACATGAACATGGATATGAACACATGTAAAACTTGAAAAAATTTCAGGGTTATAGGGGTACATCTTCGTCAAATCCCTATTATTTAAAACAAAATAAAATTATGTGCAATTGAAATGGGATGAAATTTTGGATTCTTGATTAATCCTGTAGAAGCAATGTAGTGGGAGAGTACTAGTGCTAGTGACACTTTAGATAACGTTGTTGAATGATGATGATATTGCTAAAGTTGTTGCAAAGGAACAACTTGATCCAAGAGTCTATGAATTGGATGCTAACATAGATCCCATACAAAATACTGATACAAATTCGATTTTTGATGTTATGATAAATTTCAAGTGAAATAGCCTAATAACAAATCATACACATCAAGATGAACAATAATGAGACATGATCTAACCAGTGGAAAAATAATATTTTAGAGTCATAGACATTTTAAAATAGTAGATTGTTCTAATAATCACATAGATGAAGACTAAGTCTTTATCTCTATTTCTTTCATGTGTCATTCAAGACTTGCACAAGACTGTGATAAAGTACCATTAGTGTTAGCATTGTCGATGCTAATCATAACACTATTGAGATATGCCATTTTGCCTATGACAAAGTATAGTCTTGATCTAAGAACCTACAAGAAGAAATATTCCAACAAGACCTTAGCTAAAATAGAAATTAAAAAAAATGATTATTAAACAAGATTAGCATTGAAAGAAGGTAATAAAAACTTAAAAAATAGAATGTTAAAATCTAACACAAAATATAAGAGAGAGAAACAAAAGGGAAAGAGTTGAAGAAAGCAAATCCAAAGGAGTTACAAGTGAGCAATTGATTCTTATCCTTAATTATTGATTAATGATTTCTCCTTTTCTTGACTAATCATTACCCTACCCAAAAAAGAGGTAGAATTTTTATAGAAAGTTGGAATATGGAAGATCCACTAGAAGCATTAAAATATTTGAGATGCAAATTAGAAGAGTTGCTAGTGATTGGAAGTTGCATGGAGAATGATTTGGAGTTGTCTATAAGTATGTGTTTTCTAATTGAGAGTTACCTCGATTTGGATGGATATAATTACCAATTTTGGAAGGTGTCGTTGCTAGTTAAGGGATGAGGTTGGGAATTGAGGGATTTGCATGGAGATTTATGCATGGTAGAGGAGACAAGGGTCATGTTGAAAGGAAACATTTCTACTTTCATTGACTGACCATTACCCTACTCAAAAAAGAGGTAGGATTTTATAAAAAGTTGAAAGATGGAAGAATTGTTGTAAGCATTAAAAGAATTGAGATGTAAATTAGAAGAGTTGCTAGTGATGAGAAGTTGCTTGGAGAATGATTTGGAGTCAACAATTACATATTTTCTATTTGAGATTTGCTCAAATTTAGATGGATATGGTTACTAGTTTTGAAAGGTGTGGTTGCTAGTTAAGGGATGAGATTGACAGTATGTAAGAGGAGACAAAGGCCATATTGATAGGTAACAAACATTAGTTAATTGTCTATTTTCTTTTTTTTGCTTCACAATCAGGTTATAGCGCTAGAGTTAAAAGCGTGATGGTGTTAACATGCTCTAGTGCTAATGTAGAAAAATAATTATTAATGGGTTAGCCAGATGAAAAAAGATCATATTTGAATCTTAAGCGATAGCATTGCCCCTATATCAAAAGGGTGATTGACATTATTGATTTGGGTACAACTCTTCTAATTTGCACCTTTAATCAATTGTGAACTTGACTAATTATTTGTGATGTTTGATGCTCTTAATAGGATAGGTCTTTGTATAGTTATAAATGTTTCAAAATTAGATATTTACATTATTATATACCAAATATTTTGGTTATCAAACTTTCAATATAAACAAAAATTATAACAATCCATTTGAAAAAATAAAGGAAAAAAAATTATCTAAATAAACAAAATATTTTCTCAACCACATCATTTAATTTTTTTTTTTAATATGAAAAGGAATAGGCAACATCTCCATCAGAAAGCCATCATTATAACAACCTACCGTGCCTCAAACATTTCCTTCACTGATATCATTTCAATTTTTTAAAAGAATAGCTTTTAAAAAAAAAACCTGAATTAACATTAAGATTGAAAGCAGGAAAGCTATCATTATAACAACCTACCGCGCCTCAAACATTTCCTTCACTGATATCATTTCAATTTTTTTTTAAAAATAGCTTTAAAAAAAAAAACTTGATTTAACTTTAAGATTGAAAGCAATAAAAAACCTGATTTAACATTAAGATTGAAAGCAATAAGACTTGTTCCTATGACCAACGATTGGAAGCAATACGACTTGACCCTATGACCAACGATTGGAAGCAATACGACTTGACCCTATGACCAACGATTGGAAGCAATACGAACCCTATGACCAACGATTGGAAGCAATACGACTTAACCCTATAACTTATTATTCAAAAAAGAAAAGTAATATTGGATTCCTCTATGTATAAAAAAAATATATGATTCCTTTTTAAGATTAACCAACAAATCATGGTCAAAATTCATGTGTAGGCAGGAGTGTACAAAGTTGTAGCCCGCTACTGTAATTGGAACGTGCAGCATTGTAGGACAGAATGCAAAACACAGCTAATCCTGGTCCAACATATAAATTTAACGACCCGAATACGTACATACACACTTTACCACCGCAGATTCCCTTCAGGACTTTATTGGCTCATGTCTATCTTTTGTGCCGACGGCGTTTGAGCTGTTTACCACTTACTGCATGCAATGCACATGTCTATCGTACTACAAGTTTCCAGAAACCACTGTTCAGTGTACACTAAAAATGCCCACACCTAACCCTGCGCTCAACTTTTCTTCGTCGAGCAAAGCAGGTCAACTTTGAGCACATAATTTTCTGGAGACATTGCATTTGCCACTCTTTCTCTGCGTCAATTACTCCTCTTGCGACCCGAGGACGGTTTATGATTCAACGTCGCCGATCTTCCATTTTCTTCCATAATCTTTTGAAGTATGCCATCAACGGCCACATCGACAGCGTCTCCGAAGTCCACCTTCGGCTGGCGTGGATCTGCGTATAGCAATGACGGGATTAGCCTCACCACCTCTCTCCGCAAGCTCTCGATCCGACTCTCCGGCATTGAGAGAAGATGCTTCTCGATGCTCAGATTCCCCGCCTGCACGCTGTCTTCCCTTATAAACACCGAATACGAGCTCCGATTGTGGGGCAAATGCCATTTGTACTGCGTGTAAGCGGTATGCTCCGTAAAGAAGACAGGAATGCAACCCGCCAGCATCGAGTCGAAAATGGAACGGCGCGTGAACGAATCCCCCTGCGGTTGCAGACAGAAGATGGAATTAGTGAAGAGTTCCATCACTTGGCTCGGGTTGTGGCAAATGCTGGGGCCTTGCTCGCATTTGAGCATTTGGCAGCGCGGAGAGGCGGAGCATTGCTCAAAAATATTGGCCCTGATGGAGGCCTTGTCCAGCCCGGGGCGAGGGGCCCCTGCGAAGGAGAAGAGGATCTCCCTCTGCTTCCACCGCATTCTCTCCTGCCACCTTGCCACCTCCGATTTATTCGACGGATGGAAATACGAAGGATAAGGGATCCCGTGCTCGTTGGCGTGCCAGGGGTGCGCTTCGATCAGAAGAGTTGACATGTTTTTAACCTCCGGGAGAAGCAGAAGCTTGTTGCCCCACGCACCCGGGTTCTCTGTCTGCCTGAGAAAATCCCAGGTGATCCTTCCCATCACCATGAAATGGTCTCTTCCCCACATCTTCCTCCACTGCGGTTTGTTCCTCAAAAACTGAACGAGATCGATCCCTCTGCGATCTCTGGCCGTGAAATTCTGGTCCCTCACCCGCCTGGACATTTCGAAGCCGGCGTAAAAGGGGACATAGAAGGCCGATGCCTTGGACGGATCTGCGGTGAGGCAGAGATGCCGCTTCATTCTCTCATGAAAGATCACCTCCGCCGTAAACTGGTTTGTAGCAAACCACGACGACGTCTCAGAGGCAAACTCGGTCGAGAGCGGCTGCCCGAGTCCGGAGTTGGCAATGTGGGGGCACATGTCCGTCCATACGCTCAAAGTTCGGCATTCCTTGAGAAGCTCTTGGTTGAATTTTGGGGGCAAAGTGTACATGTATACATACCTTTCATTACAGTGGGCTTCCTTTGTTCTGTTTCCTGGCCTATCTGAATCAGCGTCCTCTGCAAATTTCTCTATATCAAATTCAGAGGGCAATTGCTCACTTGATGAGGAAAAGAAGACGGTGCGATCCTTCCCGTTGTTCGAGTGTGTTGACGCGTCTCCATCATGGAGGCTCAATTGTTGGAGCTGCGCCTGCAGAGCGGCGAGACTTATAACACTTTTGAATTGATCTCCACTGATATCCGAAAAGAAGGCTGGCAAGTAAAACCAGAGAAGGATCCACCAAACAGAACAGCAGATGATAATGCAGAATGGGAAATTCTGAAAGCCCTGCTTGGCCATGGCTACTTTGCGTCAACTGCGATCTCACCACACGAATAGTTTAAGCCGAGGCTTCTCCTTTCCGTGGCTCCGAAGATATGAATTTTTACGTGGCATCCGATTCGTATAGCTGGATCCAGGATCTGTGGTTGCAATGGGGATCCATGGCTCGATTACTAAACATCACGTCTGCTTTTGTAGAGGTATTTTCTTTTGGGTTGTCTCCTCAGAAAGAGACCTTGGCAATATCATTTTCACTTGGCGTCATCTCTGTGTCACGTGGCTGCGTTGCAATGGTAAAGCCAGCGGAGTTCCTGTGCGCCAGCAGTGTGGGATATTAATGGATACAGTCCTTTGGCTACTCGTTGAAAATCAGTGCCGTTTATCGAAAGTGGAATAGCCGACAACCCAGCCCACGAGATAAATCCAAGAATATTATCAATGGGCCTCTCAAATTTAGTGCTGACGTTTTCTTTACTTCGTGTCGGTAAGTTAAAGCCCAACTAAATTAATTTGGTGCTTAATGGACTAGACAAGCATACTTTTTTACCTTTTCCTGGCCTTTTTATTAAAAGCTTTTGCTTACGAAAGTTTAATTTATTTTTGCTTTGAATAAGTTTTTAATTAATTAGTTTTATTGTTTTCCTGTAAATGTTGAAGAGAACTGTAATATAAAGTATGAGAAGAGTCTTTGAAGAATTTAAAAAATAGGCTTGTTTCTTTATAAAAGCAAGAGTCGCATTTTTCTTTTTAAGAATTAGTCAATTCATTAAATGACCAAGCGACGCTTTTAAAAGGTTCTGTAAATCATACCATTTACAGCCAAGAAAACCATTTAAAAATAATGAAGAAAAACCCATGGTTGTTAGGCTGCATTAGATTCTTCATTCAACCATAATTTCCAATATTTGACCCAAACATGCATCTTTATCTTTATTTCTCTGTGGATTTAGATCAAACATGCATCTTTATCTATATTTTTCTGGATTAAGCAATCTAATTTTACCCACCTGTGAGTGAAGATGCCTTCAAAGCCATAGTTAACACTCCAGGAAAGTTTGTTTCGTCATATAAAAGAACTGTAAAGCATTTCCACTTCTCAGATTTGCATCCAAATGGATCTGGTCATTGCTAATCAGAGAGATTGTTTAAGAATTTGAAGAGCAAAAGCATCAGCCATTAATGTTTTTTTTATGTTGATGCTTGCAAAACTTGTTTGAGCTTCTTATCTACAGAGCTCTCAAAGATTTCTAAACTCTTAAGAAGCTTCAAAAACAAATATATAAGATAAAAAAACATATGTAGTCAAAAGAGAACGTACATGCTCAAAGTGATTCAAGAAAGTAGAGTATTATACAAATAAAGATTATTTTAGAATTTTGGTTAAGTTTGCAATATATATCGATGCAAGACTGGTTGTGCGTTTTTCGTAAGGATTTCAGTGGGAAAATCCTGTCTGCTGCATTAACACCGCCTTGAGGCGGTGTTAATTCACCCTTTTTAATGGTTGTCGCTCATGCGATCGGCTCCATTTATTCTGAGTCTACTGGAGAGCTCAATGGTACCGAGGAAGCGTCCGTGCAAGTTCATTCTGACAATGTATCACGAGGTAAAGGCCTTGTCCCTGAAGTTGTTATTCCTTTGCATGAATTCCATACAACTTGTGAATGGTTTGAGAGTCATACCCTGGTGGGTTATTTTCTGGGTCGTATCCCATATGATACCCTTATTCGTTCATGGGTCCAGCAAGTTTGAGGCCCATATGGAGTCAAAGTGGAGAATGTACAAAACCTTACAAAAGGGTATTTTCTTTTTCGCTTTTCAAATCCAGCTCAAGCATAGAAGGTTCTGTCTAGGGGTCCATGGACTGTCCGTAATTCTCTGTTGATTTTGCAACCCTACTCTTGAAATTTCCAAGTCATTGATGAAGCTGCACTGGAAGTCCCGATGTAGGTTGAATTCCCTGGTCTTCCTGTTCCTCTTTGGGGTTTTTTGCAGACTTTAGTTGCCCCCTTAGGTAAGTTTGTTTGCCTTGAGCCAAAAAAGTTTTTCTCCGCTCGACCCACTAGAAGGGTTTGTATCAAAGTTGACCTTACTAAGGATTTGCAGGAGTTTATTGATATTAAAATCGGGGACCAATCCATAAGGCAAAGAGTTGCCTATATCAATTTACCCAATACCTGTTATCGGTGTCAATCTGCAGCTCACAAAATTTGGGAGTGCCCTTTGATGGAATGGAAATATAAGGCAAATCCCTCGCCCACTCTTGCGGCTCCTACTAATGGCTCGCGGGGAAACACTGAAGAATGGACTACTGTCTCTAGCAAGAAATCTCGTGGTACTAAGCAACAAGAAGCTTCGATTTCTGCTGCACAACCTGCCCCTTCTCCTTCTCAAGACATGCAAGCTTCTGCTGAAGTTGTTCAAAATCTTGTTGATACGGCCCCTTCGGTTGTTGATATGCAACCCCTAGTTCCACCAGTGTCTCAACTTCTTTGGTCGGGCCCTTCTTTGGCCTCAGTTGTGGCAGCTCCAGATAATTCTTCAGTGGAGGAGGATCGGACCTTGAAGGTCTGTCGCTCTCGTAGCCCTATTTGGAATGATAAACATCGACAACTAAACAATGATGCTTTCCATGTGACCTCCAACTATTTTGGCTCACTTACAGGTTTGGGTGATGCAGAGGATGTCATGGAGATCATGCATCCTGACAAATCCCAATGATTTTTTTATCATGGAATGTTAGAGGACTGACGGACCCGGTCAGAAAATATTTGGTCCGAAATGAGATGTCAAATGTTTCTCGAATGCATGGAAGCCTCGATATTTTATTTCTACAAGAAGTTAAGATTTTTGATTTCAATCTGCAGTGTACATGTGATTTTTTATGGCCACGAAGTACCTCTTTTGCCATAAAGCATTCCTCGAGAAAAGGAGGAGCCATCACTATCCTTGGGCCTCGATTACAGAAGAATTTTGTGACTTGGGGTGTTGACCCATCTAATCAAGCTGTCTGGATTTTGCTCGAGATCTGTGGAAAACCGCTTGGGGTGGTTAATGTGTATGCCTCAAATGTCGCTTTTGACAGATGCGAGTTGTGGAGATGGCTTGCCATGAATCTGCCATTTGCCACTTGGGTGCTCTGTGGAGATTTTAATATGGTGGAGAAATATTCTGATAAGGTCAGTCATGACCCGATGCGGTGGTGTTTAGGTGAAAGAGAAGCTTGGTTTTTTATGAAAAACAAGCTTCGCCTTTATGACCCTAATTCTTGCTTCTCGCCTTTTGACTTCTCGCGAGCTCTTTGGTACACCTGGTCCAATTTTCAGGCTACTTCTTCTAGGGTTTTGGTAAGATTGGACAGAGCCATGATTTCTGAGTGTGACAACTTTCAGTTCTCCCATATTTTGCCTTCTTCACCGTATGTGTTGACTTTACCTGGTACTACACTGTCTGATCATTCACCTATTTTATTCTCGGTGGCAATGTTAAAATTTCAACCTAGAGTGCATTCTTCATAGTTTTACCTAAATGTTTCTTTTTTGCATAGCTTTAGCATGAAAGCTCATATATGTCGTATTTGGAATTTGATTCCTAGACCTGATGGTATTTCTAGAAGGATTGAATGGTGGAATGCTCCCATTCAACGAACCACTAAGGTGTTGCGAACTCTGGGTGTTGAAGTTGCAAAACGACGAAAATAGGCTAAGTCTGCCTTGCAAAGTGAGCTATCCAAAGCCTGTCTCAGGCTTGAAGACTCTCCTTTCAACTCTGTTGCTCAATCCCAAGTTTCTTCCGTTCGACATGAGCTAAAAAAGGTTGATTTATATGAAGCCAAGGGGGCTCAATTACATGCTCGAATGCATTGGCTCAAAGTGGGGGACAGAGTGACCAAAGAATTTTTTCAGCGCCTCAGACCTCCTGCTCAACATTCTCAGTTTCAAGCCATTCAAGTTGATGGGCAGAGATTTATAGATCTTTCAGACATTTTCAAAGTATTTGTTTCACATTATCAAGGTGTTTTTGCTTCTCAACCCCTTGATGATGCTAGAAGGCAAGCTCTTGCTGATTGTACCGTTGTTGTCCCCAACAAGCTTTCTCCTGAGCAAATGTTATTTTGTGACACTCCTCTTTCTCTGGAAGATCTAAAAACTGCCTTATCACTTATGGCCAATGATAAGGCACTTGGGCTTGATGGCTTCCCATGTGAATTCTATAAAGAATTTTGGGATATGCTTGGTTCTGATATCCACAAAGTTTATCTTGAAGCCCTGCAATGTGGTTCATTGGGTTCCATTATTAACGAAGGCAATGTTAAATTTATTCCTAAGTATGGAGATCCTGAGCTCATCACCAATTGGAGGTCGATCACCCTGCTTAATGTGAGCGACAAGATTATTGCTAAAGCCCTTGCACTTAAGCTTAAATCTATTCTGCCTTTGATTGTCAGACCTGAACAAACTAGCTTTGTTAAGGGAAGATACATTCTTGATAATGTTCTTACTATTTGGGAAGGTATGGAGTGGGCAAGAAATTCTGAACAAGATGCTTTATTCATTAAGATAGACTTTGAGAAAGCCTATGATAAGATGGAGTGGTATTTCATAACTGCCATGCTTCAGGATCTAGGTTTTGGGCCAGTATTTGTGAGCACCATTCTTATGCTATTTCAAGATGCTTCAACTGTTCTTACCTTGAATATTAGTCAATCTCAGTCAATTTTTCTTGGTCGCTCTGTGAGACAGGGGTGCCCTCTTGCTCCATCTCTTTTCATTCTTGCTACAGAGGATTTTGGCTATTTGTTGGCCCATAAGATGGATCAAGGATTAATCAAGGGTATTTCTCTCCCTAATTATGACCGTCAGTTGGTCAATGGTCATTTTGCAGATGATTCCTTCTTAACGCTTCAAGAAGATGATAAATCCCTTTCCTCGGCTATTAGTTGCTTAGAGGTGTTCTGTTTAGCCTCTGGTTCTTCTATACAATGGAAAAAAACATCTTGTTTTCGGAAATCTCAATCTCAACTGCCACACTGGTTACATCAATTCCAATGGACTTGGATTCATCCAAGTGAGGTGTTTAAATTTCTTGAAATTCCTTTTGCATTTCATGGTTCATCTGCTCAATTGTGGCAGTATGTTATTGATAAAGTGGCAAAGAAGCTTTCTTACTGGACTAGTAAGAAACTTTCTCTGGCAGGAAATTTTCATATTTGTTCTAAGGTTTTAGCCACTACCCATGTCTATTATTCATCTTGTTGGGTTCCATCCAAATCTTGTTATAAAAAATTGGATAAGCTTCTGAGAGACTTCTTGTGGGCCAAAGACTCAGTCAAGCAAGGTTTTCATCGGGTAGCCTAGGAAATTTGCTATTTTCCCAAGGATTATGGAGGCATGGGTTTGTTTGATTGTCACCGACAAGGTCTTGCCCTTTGTGCTAAATGGATCACTCGATCTTTAATTGGGGATGAATCTTGGAAAGTGCTGGTCAAGCATTGCATTTCGTCTGATTTGCTTCAGGAGAAGAAAATTTGGAAAGGGGTGGGATTGCAATCCATTCTTACTGCGCCTGTCCCTATTAAAGTTAAAGGTTCTTTTGTCATTCAGAGTATTTGGAAATCCTCGGGAGGCCTTCAAACCCCGGCTTAGTTGGAAAGGGAGTTTTCGCAAAGCAGGTGCCTCTTTGTCTTCCATGAATATTTGGTGGTCTCCTGTTATCACTTGGCAAGGTTCTCCCTTAGTTCTGGTCCAGTGGGTCAGAGCACAGAGGTTCTATAAGCGTGGTATTGCTTCCATTTTTTATTTCTTCTCCCGACATGCCAGGTGTTGGATACCCTGGGAAAGTTTTCGTCAAATTCACAATTTAAATCCTGGTGATAGAGACACTTATGAGGTGGTTATTGATAGTATTCCATTTTCTATTTGGAGCAAACTACATAAGAATTTTCAAAAACCCTGGTGGTCAAATTGGTGTTGGCCTGGGGAGCTTCATGTTTTGCAATATAAAGCTCATATTGGTTACAAATGGCTCACCCCACAAGTTCCAATGGTTGATAAGCTCACTCTGAGATGAAATTTAGTCTCTCTTCCCTCCCAATGGAATAAGAGGTTTCAGATTTCTTGGGCTACTTATATTGAAACTAAACAGAGTTTTTTTGCTTGGAGTCTCTTACATCAAGGGTTACCTGTTGGCAGTAGGCTCAAGCATCTGGGTGTTCATAATCTCATTTGCCCGGTTTGTGGACAAGCGAAAGATTTACTGCATGTTTTTTGGTCTTGTGATCGGGCTCAGTCAACTTGGGAGTGGCTTCTTGAAATTTTCAGACCTTTTATGCAGGAGGATTTTACTTGGGTGCATGCTATTTTGGGTGACCCTATTGCTTTTTCCTTCAACTTGGATGTTGTTTGGAATATTTTTAGAATTGGTACCTTATTTTATTTATGGAAGTCCTGAAATAGAGCTATTTTTTCTTAGCAAGATGTCGGACATGTCTTCTCTGTTGTTGATAAATATGATATATTCTTTGATTGTTGGTTACAGATTCAAGTACAGGTTAAAAAAGTACAGGTGGAGCTACAGTACTTGCATACCCTCATGGATCATTGGGGTAATGCATCCTGCATTATGAGTCATGTGCATCTTCCTTCCCCTTCCAGGTGGTAGTAATTTCTCGGCTTCTTTCTTTTCGAATGCATATTTAATATTGTTTTGACAGTTGTTATTGGCAGTTTGTGGGCTGTTTCTGACACTCTTGTATACTCTTAACCACAATGGTTAATGTATTGGTTTACGGGGTGTGCTAATCCCACCCACCTTTTTTTGTATGATTAAACATTATTTTATTAATATAATGACTTTTTCATCAAAAAAAAAAGAGAACGTACAAAATACTGAGCTAAAAACTTGGAAAATGAGAATATAAAAAATAAAGACTTGCTGGAAAAGTAAAGCGCAGGTTTTGGAAGACCAAAAAAAATACAGCAAACATAATCCAGGTGGTTAGGGGTTTGAGTTTTCTTTAGAAAGATCCAAGTTCAAATCAATGTTGAGATGTGTATGTGTATATGAGATTGTGAAAAAAAAAAAAAATAGTCAATTGACTACATTCTTTTTGGAGTTTTAATGAAAAGTTTTTATTTATTTATATTTTAAAACTCAGCCATAATAAAAACATTATAAAATTAAAAAAAAAATAATTTATTTATATTTTAAAACTCACCCATAATTAAAAACATTATAAAATAATATCTCTTACAAGGTAATTTATTATTTTAATCAATCATATAAAATAAAATATTAAATTGACGAATATAACTAATTGTATTAATATCATTTGATAAATAATTTATTATTTTTTATAATATATTTGTTATTATTTTTATTTTTTGGTTGAATAGGATGTGAAGTATAGTGGGACACATGGCGCCACCTTCCATGATTTATTTGAACTTGAGTATATTATGTTCATTTTTTTATTTTAAAAATTTTATACTCAAAACATTTGTTTTGTTAGCATTATAATAGTTTTTAATTTATTAAAATATAATTTTATTAAAATAAAAATAATTTTAAAGTTGTAAAACATTTTTTTATAGAAAAAGGTTTATATTTTTTAATATAGTATAAATATTACAAGTTGGCTCGGTTTTACAAGCAAACTAAGGATGTATGTAGTCAGAGTTAGAATTTCACAAAGATAAAAATGTCAATAAAAATAAAATATTTTCCAACAAAGCTGAAAGAACCAAAACAAAGAAGTCTTTGGTCCACAATAGTCCACAGAACAAATAGAGCCAATATGCTTCGTTTGTGTGGTCATCTCTTAAGTTCTTAGAATTCCTAGTTTAAAACTTTTTTATGCAAGTTGAAGGGATGCAAAAGAAAGCCTTCATTAACCATTTTATCTACTAGATGGTTCCACTTCCTAGGAATTTTATGTCAATTAATCTATTCAAAATTTTCTAGTCTTATAGACTTGATTCAAAAACAACTAGAGCATAATAGACTTGACCTCTTGTTTGTTAGAAAGAAACTGTATAATCAACTTAGAGTCCCCATAAACTAAAAGGGTTTTGGCATTTTCTCTTCCTACTAGAGTGAGCTAAATTTACAACCTATCAACTCAGTTACATTATTAGTGGTTTGTTCTAAATTCAAGCAAAAATCAAGAATCTTGGAGTGTGGTCCTGATCATAAAACTCCTCCAACATTAGCTATTCTAAGGTTAGACTTCAAATCCCCATCAAAGAATAGAGCTGGAAAACTAAAACATAATTGAGGAGTCAGACAACTGGTAATAGAGGTGCTAATTAGATCTTAAAGATTCCAATTTTTAAGGAATTGTAACTTAACTCTAAAAAGAGCACTCTGATATTGCTTAGCTTTAAAGCATGCTCTGGCATTTTCCATGATAGCATGATTTATCTTATGTATTAAAACTACCTTGTGAGTTGATTTTCCTTCAAATATTCGATAGTTCCTATCCATCCATATACACCACATGCAATAATAAGGAATTGAAGATCATACAAATTTTATGAAAGGCTTACATTGAAAGGAGTTGAGGTACTTTTTGTTCCACCTTTTAGTACAAGACTCAAGATTTAATCTACTTCTAATGCAAACTCTAAAGCTAAGAGCAAGCGAGATCCAAATCATAGTAGCTTCCTCACATTTAAAAAATAGATGGGCTTGAGTTTCACAATATTTAAAGCACCTAGAACAAATATGGGGCCCAAAATACCTCTTTTAGAGAGGTTTTCCCCAATTAGAATTTTTTTGTTGAACTAGCATTGATTTTTTGGAGGGTGATATTTTGACCTTAAATGTGATTCAAATTTCTTTTCAAAGGCTCACTTCTCTGGAGATATGCACCAGCCTTGATTGAATAGTTCCTTGAATAGTTAATTTTTTTCCAATTAAAGTAGTCATCGTTGTCCAGGTCTATGGGAAGAATGCCAACACCTAATACTATTACCAGGTACGAAGAGATTCTATCCTTAATGATCTCGACCGATTTAACAATAAATGCCCAAATTTTAGAGATTTTGGTTTTTGATGGAAACCTTTGAGTAGTAGCATGCCATGATTACCTTCACCATACTTGTGAATAAGAAGTTGCTTCCAAAGCATCATTGGAGGGTTTATTAAGTTCCAAACAAGTTTGGCCTTGAGAACATTGCTCATAATAAAATAAGATCAAATATCCAATCCCCCTTGACATTTTCATTTCGTTTGGAGGGTTTATTAAGTTCCAAACAAGTTTGGCCTTGAGAACGCTCATAATAAAAGAAAATCTATCAATCATTTATCTCCCTTCTTGGATTAGCTTATATCTATCAATCATAGATTTGGAGGTAGATCTTGATGTGCTCCACTATGCACTAGAGATGGCCTTAGTTGTGGGTTCAAATATTCTTTTAGATATTTTCATTAGGCTTTTAGCTTGTTGGGCCATATTTTCAACTCTAGTTTGTAGTTGCTCAAACTTTGTTTTTGCTTGTTGGATGGCTTGCCTATAGTAATAAATGTAATTTATTATGATGTAGGCTTCAATAAAATGTTCAAGGACTTTACTCTATCTAATCTTTCTTAATTTTTTGATGGTTTGTTTAGAGAAGGAATAAGTCTTGGTCTTCTCTGTTTTAGCCTGTAATTGTTGTTGCAATTCTTGGACTTGTCCTGTCAAAATTATATTCTACTCTTAAAGTTTTGAGACTTGTTCCTTGGCATCTACTATTTATGTGAACTTATTCTTCTACTTCTAGGATTCAAGGTGCAAGGCTTTCTTCACATTCTGGTCTTCTTTAGTTATATCCTCCATCTCTTTAAACTTTTCCTCTAAATATTTGTACTTGTCCCTTAGTCTGTCCCCTTGTAGGTAAATGGTGCTCACATGAGCTTGAGAATTCAATAGAGAATCTTCTAGTGGTAGTTGAGCAATGTCTACCACTTGAGTTTCCACATGATAATCATCAAGTCATCTCAACTTCTAGCTTCTTTACTTTTGGTGTAGTTGTGGATATCATTTGTTGATATAGTGGGATCTATTACTGTCATTTTCCTAGGAATGGCAAAGCCTCCAACTATCTTGGTGTCTTTTGTCTCTATCACTTTTGAGCATTGTGACCCATCTTTGTGAGTGTATTGATGGAATCTATGGTTGGATGATTTGGGGGGTGTGAGACAGTGAGGAATGGTTGTACAATAGGAAATGGGGATGGAGAATCTTCTTAGATGGGTTGGGTAGTGATGACTGGTGGAGTTTGTATGGATGAAGTCAAGGTATGCATAGTGGCGAATATTCGCAAATTGGATGAATATTAGGATTTCCAAAATTGAAAATTGGTGAATATGAGGACCCTCGACGTCGGCCCATTCGCCTAAAATTTTTAGGACCAATTTTTTCTTAGGGTCAATTCACCACAATATATATCCAAACATAGGTATATTTGTACTCATTGGAAATATATTTTCAAGCCTGATCTAATAGTAGTATTTTTATGAAATTATAATATGATTTAATAGGTCAAAAGTGGCTCTAAATATGACCTTACATTGATTTAATATGATTTAATATTTAATATTTAATATGATTTAATATTTTCATTGACCATTTTATCTACCAAATGGTTCCACTTCCTAGAAATTTGATGTCAATTAATCTATTCAAAATTTTCTAGTCTTATAGACTTGATTCAACAACAACTAGAGCAGAATAGACTTGACCTCTTGTTTGTAAGAAATAAATTATATAATAAACTTAGAAACCCCATAAACTAAAAGGGTTTTTGTATTTTCTCCTCCTACTAGAGTGAGACCAAATTTATAACTTATCAACTTAGTTACATTATTAGTGGTTTGTCCTAAATTCAAGCAAAATTCAAGAATCTTGGAGTGTGATCCTGATCATAAAACTCCTCCAACATTAGCTATTCCAAGGTTAGACTTTGAAGCCCCATCAAATAATAGAGCTAGAAAACTAAAACATAATTGAGGAGTCAGACAACCGGTAATAGAGGTGTTGATTAGATCTTGAAGATTCCAATTTTTAAGGATGTGTAACTCAACTCTAAAAAGAGCACTCTGATATTGCTTAGCTTTAAAGCGTGCTTTGGCATTTTCCATGATAGCATGATTTATCTTATGTATTAAAACTACCTTGTGAGTTGATTTCATTCAAATATTCGATAGTTCCTATCCATCCATATACACTACATGCAATAAGAGGTGCTAATTAGATCTTAAAGATTCTAATTTATAAGGATGTGTAATTCAACTTTAAAAAGAGCACTCAAATATTGCTTAGCTTTAAAGCGTGCTCTCGCATTTTGCATGATAGCATGATTTATCTTATGTATTAAAACTACCTTGTGAGTTGATTTTTATTCAAATATTCGATAGTTCCTATCCATCCATATACACCACATGCAATAATAAGGAATTGAAGATCATACAAATTTTATGAAAGGCTTACCTTGAAAGGAGTCGAGGTACTTTTTGTTCCACCTTTTAGTACAAGAATCAAGATTTAATTTACTTCTAATGCAAACTCTAAAGCTAAGAGCAAGCGAGATCCAAATCATAGTAGCTTCATTACATTTAAAAAACATATGGGCTTGAGTTTCACAGTATTTAAAGCACCTAGAACAAATATGGGGGTCCAAATTACCTCTTTTAGAGAGGTTTTTCCTAGTTAGAATTTTATTTTGTTGAACTAGCATTGATTTTTTTGTGGGGGTGATATTTTGACCTTAAATGCGATTCAAATTTCTTTCCATGGGCTCACTTCTCTGGAGATATGCACCCACCTTGATTGAATAGTTTCTTGAATAGTTAATTTTTTTCCAAATAAAGTAGTCATCGTTGTTCGGGTCATGGGAAGAATGCCAACGAATTGCTTTTGGACCTAAGACCACTCACTTTATTGTTTCGCGTCCAACCCATGAAGTTTAATTTGTTTTGGTTGATTGCCTTCCCAAGTGATGAGATGGAAAATTTTATCGATTTGAAGCTGACTCATGAACTGAAAAAAAAAAACTCCTTAGAAATGGAAGAAATTAAGGGCTTGTTACCAAGAATAGACTCATCCAAACATATAATACTATTACCATTTCTTGGTATGAAGAGATTCTATCCATAATGATCTAGACCAATTTAACAATAAATACCCAAATTTTAGAGATGTTTGGTTTTTGATGGATACCTTTGAGTAGGAGCATGCCATGATTACCTTCACCATACTTGTGAATAAGAAGTTGCTTCCAAAGCATCATTGGAGGGTTTATTAAGCTCCAAATAAGTTTGAAAGCATTTCTCATAATAAAATAAGATCAAATATCCAATCCCCTTTGACATTTCCCTTTTGTTTGGAGGGCTTATTAAGTTCCAAAAAAGTTTGACCTTGAGAGCATTGCTCATAATAAAAGAAGATCTATCAATCATTTATCTCCCTTCTTGGATTAATTATCTCCCTTCTTAGATTAGCTTATATCTATCAATCATAGATTTAGAGGCAGATCTTGATGTGCTCCAGTGCGCTCTAGAGATGGCCTTAGTTGTGGGTTCAAATTTTCTTTTAGATATTTTCATTCGGATTTCAGCTTGTTGGGCCATATTTTCAACTCTAGTTTGTAGTTTCTCAAACTTTATTTTTGCTTGTTGTATGGCTTACCTGTAGGAATAAATATAGTTCATTGTGATGTAGGCTTCAATAAAATGTTTTTTTGAAAAAATTGAAAAACTTATATTAAAACAAAGAGCATATACAAGAGGGAGCGAAAACATCCCAACCAAGAACCAGGAAGCAAGAAGCCAAAACAAAGGGCAAGAGGGCAACACTTCCCAACTCAAAGCACAAGAAGAAAACCAGGCGCGAAATCGCGACATGTCGCGAAATCGCGACATGTCGCGATATCGCGACAGTCAAGCCAGCCGAAGCCACATCCGAGCAACCGGTCGCGAAATCGCGACATGTCACGAAATCGCGACAGCAAGAGCCAGCAACCCCTGACCCCCAACAATGTCGCGATATCGCGACGGATTCTCCACAAAGCAGTCATCCCTCAAAAATGTCGCGATATCGCGACGCATTTTCCTTTTGCCACCTTTACGCCAGAAGTGTCACGAAATCGCGACAAGATTGCCATTCTTCAACCAATCCTTCCAAGTGTCGCGAAATCGCGACGAATTATCCTCATGAGGCACAAGCTCCAAAATGGTCACGAAATCGCGACGTCTTTTCCATAAGTCATCAACTGGCCAAAAGGGTCGCGAGATCGCGACAGCCAAAGCCAGCAACCCCTGACCACCAACAATGTCGCGATATCGCGACGGATTCTCCACAAAGCAGTCATCCCTCAAAAATGTCGCGATATCGCGACGCATTTTCCTTTTGCCACCTTTACACCAAAAGTGTCACGAAATCGCGACAAGATTGCCATTCTTCAACCAATCCTCCCAAGTGTCGCGAAATCGCGACGAATTATCCTCATGAGGCACAAGCTCCAAAATGGTCGCGAAATCGCGACGTCTTTTCCAGAAGTCATCAGTTGGCCAAAAGGGTCGCGATATCGCGACAGCCAAAGCCAGCAACCCCTGACCACCAACAATGTCGCGATATCGCGACGGATTCTCCACAAAGCAGTCATCCCTCAAAAATGTCGCGATATCGCGACGCATTTTCCTTTTGCCACCTTTACGCCAGAAGTGTCGCGAAATCGCGACAAGATTGCCATTCTTCAACCAATCCTCCCAAGTGTCGCGAAATCGCGACGAATTATCCTCATGAGGCACAAGCTCCAAAATGGTCGCGAAATCGCGACGTCTTTTCCAGAAGTCAGCAGTTCGCCAAAAATGTCGCGATATCGCGACAGTTCTTCTGTCTGGCGCCCAGTCATCAAAAACGTCGCGATATCGCGACGGTTTTTCCCCTTGTCTCCGAAACACAAAAACTGTCGCGATATCGCGACGGTTTTTCCCCTTGTCTCCGAAACACAAAAACTGTCGCGATATCGCGACGGTTTTTCCCCTTGTCACCGAAACACAAAAACTATCGCGATATCGCGACGGGAACCTTCCAAAGGCCGTGGCGACGAAACCTGTCGCGATATCGCGACAGTTTCCTGCCAAGGGCCGCGATAGCACAGCAAGTCACGAAAACGCGGCGAAAATCACCCTTAGCACAAAAATTTCTCATTGGTTCAAGAATTTTGCAAGTCCCTGTCGAATCTCAGCATCTTCCACAGGCATGTCACTGTGCAGCTGAACTCCTACCTCCTTTTTCGCACCCATCTTTGCAAGGAAATCGGCCGTCGAATTTAAGTCACGACTCACATGGATAGGGATCACATCTTCTAATTCCTTCCAAAGGTCCTTGATTTGAGAGACTAAAATCTGTATCTTCCAAGCTTTCAAAGCAAAGTTCCTCAAACAATCAAGAGCGCCAACTAGAATTTGAGAATCTGTCTCAAGGATTATCTTTCTGTATCCCTGATTGACAGCCCAGATGGAAGCAATTTTGATAGCATAGGCTTCGGCTTCATTATTGGTGGCTCTTCCCAAACCCTGTAGTTCCCAGTAAAGCACAGTTCCAGCATGATCACGACACACAACACCAACTCCAGCATTGCCCGGATTGCCCTTTGCAGCTCCGTCTATGTTAATTTTAACCCAGCCTGCTGGGGGGGTTTCCAACCGGCTATGTTCTTTCTAGCTTGAGCGATAGCTCTCTCTTCCTGTGGACCCAATCTCACCAAAATTTCCTCTTCAACATATATGGCAACCGTCTCTGTGACTTTGCTCCAGATAACCTGCCAAATTCCATCTAGCGAGGAGAAAGTCTCTCTAAAGATTCGAGCGTTTCTTTCCAGCCACACTTGCCACCAGATGAAGGAAAGACCAAGATCCCACCCCAGTCGAAGGGCTTTAGATTTAAATCTACCTTTCTTCCATCTTTGCCAGATATTGTTCCGAGTCAGAGCACCATTACTCTGGAGTTTAAAATGAGAGAACCACCGATTCCAGATCTGACCTGTGAAAGAGCACTCAAACATCAAATGATCGCTAGCCTCCTCATTCTTATGACATAAAATACACTGAGAAGGACCAATGATTCCTCTGTTTCTGAGGTTGTCAAAGGTGAGAATGCCATTGTGCATAAACTGCCAGGCAAAGAAGTTCACTTTCGGCCAGCACTTGGAATGCCAAATCTTCTTCCAATTTTGAACCGAAAATAAATGCGGGGGAGGCTCTGGGAGGATCTGATCATATCCAGCCTTCACTGTATAAACCCCAAGGCTCCCATGGCCCCAAGCTAACTCATCCTCTTCATCTCTGCCCGTGAGAAACCTAGCTGTCAAGATGTTGGTCAAAATGGTTGCTAGCTCCGGAGGGATTGTGACTGGCCACTCCTCCAACCGCTTAAACTTCTTGAATTTATACTCACCCAATTGGCTAGTGTTGAAATAATTCTCAATAGTGACCCAGCCCTGAGATTCTATGGCAGTTTTAATTGGAAGCAACTCAGGATATTCAGCAATGATGGGTGGATACTGGTCCCAAGAGTCAGTCCAGAAACGTGCCTTCTCCCCTCTTCCCACTTTCCAGAATAATTGGTCTTTAATAACTTGAGAACCCAACTTGAGAGCTTGCCAAACAAGGGATCCATTACCATCCAAAGGGAAGCGGCTTACTTCAAAGGGGTGAACTTGGCCCAAATATTTGCTGGTTAAGATTCTACTGAATAATGAAGATGGCTGGGAGATCCATCTCCAATACAATTTACCTGCTAAGGCTTTGTTGTTGAGTTTAGAGCTTCTCAACCCCAGCCCTCCTTTTTCTTTGGGCTGAGTAACTTTATCCCAGCCAACCAAGGCCCATTTCCTCTCACCTTTTGCTCCTTCCCATAAGAATCTTCTGGCCAATTTGTCCAGTTCTTTCCAAATAGAAGGTGGGGCAGCCAGGATAGAGAATTTATAAATTGGCATGGCTTGAATAACTGACTGTAAGAAGGTTAATCGGCCGCCATAGCTTAACCATTTATGAGACCAATGGTTCATTCTGTCTTTGAAGCCATCCAAAAGATCTTTCCAAATGTCATTTTTCAATTTCTTGAAGTGCAAAGGAACCCCTAGGTAGACTATAGGAAGAGAAGTTCTAGTGAAGCCCAAAATCTCTATAATTTTGTCCTGTAGCCTATGGTCAAGGTTGAAAAAGACCACTTTGGATTTTCTGTCATTGATAACTTGATTGGAGGCCCTAAGGTAAACATTAAGAGATTCTCTCGATTCCCCCGGCTTCCCCGAGACCGGCCACTCCAACCGTGCCAGGATCATCCACAAATTGTAAATGAGTCGAATTTCTTCACCAACCTTAATACCAGTTATCAGGCCTTGATGTCTTCTTCTCAAGAAGAGTCTACCTAATCCTTCAGCTAGGATAAGGAATAGATAGGGAGAGCAAGGGTCCCCTTGTCGGAGACCACGAGAGGCTCCAAAAGGAGGCGAGGGAAGCCCCTTAATTAGAACAGAATAAGAAGGCGTGGAAACACAGCTCATAACCCAGTCTATCCAGTCCTGGGAAAAACCAAAGGCAGCCAACATCCTTGACAGGAAGCCCCACTCCACTCTATCATAGGCCTTGGACATATCCAGTTTGATGAACATTCCTTTGTTGCCAGAGATTTGCATTGAATGAATAGCCTCCTGAGCAAGAACCACTCCATCCAAGATCTGTCTACCTTCCACAAATCCCCCTTGTTCTGAGGAGATGATGTTATGAAGGAGAGGTTTAAGACGTTCAGCTATTATCTTTGTGATAATTTTATAAATCACATTACATAAGGCAATAGGTCTGAAGTCAGAGATATGAACCCCTTCCTCCCCCTTTGGAATTAGAGTGATGAAGGTATGATTTAGAGCCTTAAGCATTCTCTTATTGGTTCTGGACTCCTCTATAACAGCCAAAACATCTTCCTCCAAGGTATCCCAAAAGGCCTGGAAAAACTCAATAGGAAAACCGTCTGGACCGGGAGATTTGCCTGTGCTCATTCCAAAGACCACACTCTTCAATTCATCTCTATCAATGGGTCTAAGGAGAGCCTCGATTTTCTTCTTGAGTGATAATAGGGGGAATAACATCAAGAACTTCATTTTGAGCCCCCACATCTTGCTCCCTATTTTCTCGCAAAAAGCTGGGAGAAATAATCCACAGAGTGGGAGTGCATACCAGGAAGAGTATCATAGGAGTGTCCATTCTCATCTTGTAGAACTGCCATGTTATTCATCTGTCTTCTAGCACAAGCTGATCGATGGAAAAATTTTGTATTTCTATCTCCTTCCAATAACCAAGAATTTCTAGCCCGTTGTTTCCAATAAATTTCCTCTTGGTTATCAATGTCCTCCACAGCTTTGCACAAGGCATCATCTTCAGTTTTAAGCTGTTCAGTAATTATTCCTTCCCTGAATTGTTTCTGCACCTCCTCCCAGCGGGCCATCAAGGGGGCTCTTTGCAGCTGGAAGTCCGACTTATTAGCGTGCCTCCACTGTTTCAATTTACTTTTGACAAAATGAAGCTGTTTGTGGAATTTAAACATTGCAGTCCCAAAAGGTGGACGACCTTCTTCCCACCATTGCGGAATTTTCTCATGAAGGTCCTCCTTTTGTAGCCAAAAATTCTCAAATCTAAACGGTTTGTGGAACTGTCCTGTCTGAGTCCCACCCTCCAGCAGGATGGGAGAATGATCGGAAACAGGGCCATCCAAAATCTGGAATTTAACATTCCACTTAACAAATGCCTCCTCTGAGACCAGAAAGCGATCCAAATTTACCTTCCTACAGTGAGGCTCCCTCCTCTTGTTAGTCCAAGTGAAAAAAGTTCCAGGGCCTTGGATATCCACTAAGTGAAAAGCCCGGACCTGGGCAATCAGAAGCCTCGTCCCCGGGTCCAAAACAGGGGTTCCACCTTCCTGATCCCGAGCAGATAATTTGGCATTAAAGTCTCCAGCAATGATCCAGTCAAAAACTTGTCTTGAGGACCTCATGTTGTGAACAACTTTCCATTGGAGCCTCTGGGCATTAAGGCTTTGAGCCCCATAAAAATTTGTAATTAAAACATGCTCAGCTGTGACAATATTCCTGAAGTGAGATGTGAGAACACCCCTCCAGGCTATATGTTCTAAAGCAGTCCATTCCAGGGGGTTCCAAAAAGTGACAATCCCCCCTGAGGCTCCTTGGGCAGCCACATCCATATAACCAGCGCCCCTCCAAATCCTATTAACAGTTTTACTCATAAGATCTAGCGACATTTTTGTCTCCTGGATAAGCAAAAAATCTGTTTTATACTTCCCTAAGAGTCTTTGAACAACAGATTGATGGGTTCTACTGTTTAAACCCCTAACGTTCCAAGATTGTATAATCATTGAAAACCTTGGGAGCAGTAAGAATCAATTGACCTCACCGATCCTCCATTGATCAACTTATCTCCTTGTGCTGTGAGTAATTCCTTATTGGATTTTCTTCCCGCTCCTTGAGAGTTACTGTTTTTAGATCTCTTCTCCACCTGAGTGATCCCTAAAGCTGGCCTTTCTCTGTTTTTATCTGCATTTCCCATGGTGACATCTTTAATAGCCGGCTGTGGCCGGGAGTGTATCACCAAAGCCCCTGGGTTCTCTGACTGCAGACTCTCAGAGGGTACAATCACCTGTTCGACTACAGGAGTGGATGAGGGAGAATCTTGAGAGTGAGTGTTATTAATCTCACCATTCCCATCCACTCCCTCCATGACTTGGTCTTCCAGATCCACTAATGACTTAAAAATTTCATACCGATTGTTTGGCTTGAGATGCATCTGCTCCTTGCCATTTTTCTTTTTGTTTCTTCTTCGTTTCGGCTGTTCAAAGCCATCCTTCTGAACATCAGGACCTGGAGAAGTATTGGAAGGTTCATTGACAGGGGTGGGCTTCCCCTCTCTAGGGCGGCTTGGCATTCCAGTCGGAGCCTCCGCTTTTGTGCTCAAGGTGTTAGGACAGAACCTTGCCAAATGGCCATGCTTATGGCACACTCTGCACCCGAAAGGGAGGGCCTCATAGTCTAACTGTTGGATCCAGGGTACTCTCGCCAACTCAAGTTCCACCTCACCGATAAAGGCCGGCTAATGTCCATTTCTACACGTATTCTGGAAAAAATAGTTGTATTTCCCTCTATGGTATCTTTAGAGACTCCTATATATCTGCCTAGGGAATTACCTATTATTTCTAAAACCTGCTCCCCCCAAAACTCCATCGGGAGAGCGTACAGTCGGATCCAGACCGGGACAGCCGTGGGTTCAATGCGAGGATCGAAGCCCACTCTCCAGGGTTGAACAAATAACCCTGCTGGTCCGTGGTTTCTCTTTTCTGATTCAAATGCTCTGTTTCTATCTGCTAAAGAAGAGAAACTAATGATGAAATACCCATTGCTTATTGGCCATAAAGAGTACTCACCTTGTGGCTCCCAGTTCTGTCGAACCTAGGTATGCAAAAAATTCAGAGTAGGTCGGATGCCCATGAATTTGCAGATCAAGTCATGGTTAGCTCGGTAGACGATTGTATCCTCGACCAGCTTGGGTTCGATAACAATCTTAGGTCTGGAAGCGGATTGCGGGAGGCATCCATTAACGCGGTGAGCATTAGGGCCGTTGCCAGCATTCTTAAGTAGCGTTTGAAAAGCATTCCTCTGAGCTTCACCAGTGGAAGACGAGGGGTTCTCTTTCAACATCTCAGCATATGAACTCTTTCTCCCAGCAAGAGGGACTGGAGGAGACCCCATCGGGCCCTCCCGGAGCAACGAGCAAACCTTCGCAGTAGTTCAGAAACAAACCACCAAAGTCTCTGGTAAGATCTTTCTGGCCCGAAACCCTCGAGCATCGCCCGACGCCTGTTCAGAAGTTTTCCCACCAAATCGCCAGAGCTCAAATCGTTCCGATTTTGGGGCTTCAATAAAATGTTAAAGGACTTTGCTCTAGCTAATATTTCTTAATTTTTTGATGGTTTATTTAGAGAAGGAATAAGTCTTGATCTTCTCTCTTTTAGTCTGTAATTGTTGTTGCAATTATTGGGCTTGTCTTGTCAAAATTCTATTCTACTCTTAAGGTTTTGAGACTTGTTCCTTGGCATCTACCATTTATGTGAACTTCTTCTTCCACTTCTAGGATTCAAGGTGCAAATATTTCTTCACATTCTGGTCTTCTTTAGTTATATCCTCCATCTCTTTAAAATTTTCCTCTAAATATTGGTACTTGTCCCTTAGTCTGTCCCCTTGCAGGTAAATGGTGCTCACATGAGCTTGAGCATTCAATAGAGAATCTTCTAGTGGTAGTTGAGCAATATCTATCACTTGAGTTTCCACATGATAATCATCAAGAGTCATCTCAACTTATAGCTTCTTTAATTTTGGTGTAGTTGTGGTTCTCATCTGTTGATATATAGTGGGATCTATTCCTGTCATTTATCTAGGAATGGCAAAGCCTCCAACTATCCTGGTGTCTTTTGTCTCTACCACTTTTGAGCATTGAAACCCATATTTATGAGGGTATTGATGGAATCTATGGTTGGATGATTTGGGGGGTGTGAGACAGTGAGGAATGGTTGTTCAATAGGAAATGGGGATAGAGAATCTTCTTAGATGGGTTGGGTAGTGATGACTGGTGGAGTTTGGATGGATGAAGTGGACGTGGTAGTAGGAGTGACTTCTATCATGGAGGTATTTGAAACATTTATTTCCAATGTGAAGGCTAGCGGTAATACAAAAAAGGAAGGAGTTACATTAGGTATAAAAGGAGAAGAAAGAGAAAGAGAAGGGTTACAAACATTTATACTTACCTCTATTTCCAAGGGCTGCTCCATTGCAGGTTCAATGGTTACTTCATGTTGCCCTTCTAGGCATATTTTGTTAAATTTCACATTGTATGTAGTTTTGAAAGTTAATCATTGTAAAACTTCTCTTTTTCCATGAAGATTGGTTAATATGTTGTTATATTGTTGTGTTTTCACTAGCTCTCTCTCTCTCTTTACTCAAAATAATCTTTCTTTCGATTCTATGGTTTATCTGTTTTTCTTGCACTTTTCTTATCGTTGTATGAAAAATTGTAAACGTTTTAGCATGGGCGATGTTGTGGGTAAATTTTCTATTTAAAATATGTTTTCTATAGTTTCATTTCACTTTTCAAACATAATGATAGTTTCTAGCAGCTTAGTCAATCTTCAAAATGTTTCCTTTAAGTATAAAGCAGGGACACACTCGCTCCACTGGTGGAGTGAAAGTGTTTTCGCTCCTAATTGTGGAGCGAAAGTGCTTTCGCTCCCAATTATGGAGTGAAAGTCCCTATCAAATAGAAGGATAAGCAAAAATGACTAAGTGTGCGCTAGCCAAATTTTTGCTCCACTTGTGGAGCAAAAGCTCCTCCTTGAATGCTGATGAAGGTCAAAGTACAAAGGAACGATCAAATATGCAAGCACTCCACTAGTGGAGCGAATCCCCCAGTCACTCCACCAGTAGAGCAAAAACCAAGCAAGGGTGAGTGTTCAGGCTAAGGGCACAAAAGAGGTCAAAATTTCAGTCAAAGGCCCTATCGCTCCACCAATGGAGCGAAAGGCTAGAAGGGCTTAAAGAGAAAATGTGACTAAGGGTGCAAGAGAATTCAAAGAGTGGTCAAAGTTGCAAGCACTCCACTAGTGGAGCGAATCTCCCAATCGCTCCACCAGTGGAGCACAAATTAAACTAAGTGTAAAATAAGTCAACATCTTGGTCATAGGCTCTTTCGCTCCAATGGTGGAGTGAAAGTATTAAGTGCTCCACCTATGGAGAGAAAGCCTTTGTCACTCCACCCAACGAGCAACAAGCTTAGGAGGAAAGTCAAAATGGTCAAAGTACCTATCGCTCCACCAGTGGAGCGAAAGGCTCTATCGCTCCACACAGGGAGCAACACCCAAAATGAAGACACAAAAAGTTTCTAAGGCATGGTCGAAGACACTTTCACTCCACTTCTGGAGCGAAAGTGTTGTCACTCCAGTTATGGAGCAAAACTCATGGCAGGCCCTGAACATGGTGCAAACTGCCCAGAATCGCCATGGACTGCCTGAAACTATTAGGGACTTCTGTGATCTGCCATTAACTGATCAAACCGACCCTGAGCTGCACTCTAAGCCATCTGATTGCAGTAAATCATCGAAACCTTCTGCATTCAATGCTAAGTTATATGTAGAATCAAATTTGTGTTGTTAAGTCGGTTTTGGATCAAATATACCTATCACCATCGTAGAAGTGGTTAGGAATTAAAGTTTTAGGAAGTAGAATCCTCTATAAAAGCTGGTCTTTTCTCTATAACAAAAGATGAACAATCTTTACTAGAAAAGCAGTTGTATACTTTGAAATCTGCTTTCAAAATACAAACTTCTAGCTCCAGTCTTAAATCTTCTATCTCTGTGTATGACTTCTATCATGTTATTTCTGTTAAATTAGTCTCTTTATCATACAAATTGAATTCTATTTTTTTGATTTAGTTGTCAGTAAAGGATTAATCCCTGGAGTACCCCTAAAGTTTATGCGGTTCAAAAAATTTAATGTTGGTTTCTATTAAAAGTCTATTATTTTGATTATTGTTGGTTCAAGTGTTAGGTTGCGTATCATGCTTCCTGTCCACTTCCCCATATTTCAAGCTTTTATCCTCTTTTCCATTCCTTTCAATTATTTCTTTTCTTTCAGCACCTCCCTAACCTTATCTCAAAAAAACAATTTACTTTCGGAACCAACCCTACTAGATATTGTCACGGAGGATATTCCTTTCCTTTGGATATTCAATGCTTGGCATTGAGTCTAGGGCACTATAAACTTATAAAACCTACATCTAGACTAATTTGATCACCAAAATTTTTTGACACGCCCAGTGGGACACAACCGTTCCACGTTAAAGCAATATTGAGAAGTGATTTTCATCTTATTGCTATCAAATCTGAACATCTGGAGACTCAGTTGAACACAGACACCTCCGAGTCTCATAGACTAGTGTAAAAGCTCATACCTTCATGTACACGAGGTGGTAGGCTAAGAATAGAGAAGAAGCAATCGAGTTCTTCGAGCTTGACATCAACGCTTTGGGAGAACATCCTAGAGTGGTCCAACAAAATATCTCGCTAGATGGGACATCATCGCAAGTAGCTGTTGTTGATTCACAGAGACCAAGCTTTTCCAACACAACAACTAGCTTACCCTTGAATCCACCAAATTTGCCAGTTCGATCAAATCCTTCTATCCAACTAAACCAGCTGTTGTAGCCACCTTTTCATCCGAATCCTCCAATTCAGCCAACCGCTCCACACGTACCTATGGCACAACAAGCTTCCCTTAGACATTTTTCTACATGAAATCATTCGAGACCTCTAGCTCTGGTGGCTCAGCACCAAGTACCACCTGTAGCACTGAAAGCTTTACCCACATACAATGGTACAAGAAAGAAGGTGCACAAGCATATCCAAGATATCGTTGGACTAGCAACCATTCATCAAATCACTGAAGAAGACATTATGGTGAAGTTGTTGGTGCTTTTTTTGAGAGGTAAGCTCCTCTACTGGTATCGATCGCTTTCGACCATCACCATCACTTCATAGGACCAACTGGATTAACAATTGATAAGGGGCTTCAATGAACAAGATGACCCCTTCTCATTATTACACCAGTTTACCACTATCCAGAGGTATCCTCAAGAGGAGGTAGTTGACTTCAATGTCAGGTTCACCCAAACTTGGCAAAGAGTCACTATCGATCTTCGGCCCATCCTGGAGTGGACAACGTTCTATTACCTGAGAGATTTTCATTCATATATTAGCATGAGCATCTGGTATGCTAATATCAACACATTACTTGGCTTGTACGAGCAAGCACAAAGGTGGAAGCTGACCTAATAGCTATCGAGAAGTTACCTCCCAAGGTGATGACGCTGATTTATCCAGAATTTCTGTAGAACGTGTACCCTAGTGCATCTACTCTACCTACATATTAGATGTACCCTAGTCAATCATGGAGCCCCAACCCTTAGATGAAAGCGATGGCCATACCTTAGTATCAAGCACCCACTATTCCTCAACTCCCAAATCTAGTCTCATTTCTCGTATTTCGTGCGCCCTTGGAACCATTGCCATTACCCACTTCGTAGGCAGCCTTAAATTTGGACTAGGCCAAAGAGTTGCATTATTTACGTGCATATGTGAAGATGATTATTAACTAGATGACCATCATGAGGAGGAAGCAAAATGATCAAAGCTTCCAATTAAGGAGATTCACTCCTCCCCAATCACGAGAGAGCAAGCATCATCCGCTCATTAGCCTCCTGAAAGAAACTCAACTGTAATGAGCAGCGAAGAGACCAGCACTTCAGATCTAGCATATTGGTGTACCACATGTAATGACCCACACAGTGAAGAAACCTGCATGGTGCACCTAAACTATGTTCAGATGCTAACCGATGATGCTTACGAGCAAATCAATATGATCAGAGAAGTTGGTCATAATTTCATGTTGGCAATTTTGGGTACATTGGGTACATTGCCTTTGCTCAAGTGTTGATGTTGTCATTGATGTCAAGAAGCGGAAGGGTTTTTGTGAAAACCAAGGCAGACAAAATAAAAGGTTTTATTTAAAACCATGGACAACAGATTTGAAATGGGTTTTTCTTAAAACCTAAGTTGGCTCTTCGTTTCGTTGAAAAAGGTGCCCCGATGATGAAGATATTTAATTTTAAATATTTAGTTTAAATTTTATTTATTTAAAATTTAAATTAATATTTTAAAATTAAATTAAAGTATTTTTCGACATGTTTGGAAAAGCCGACGTGTTTGGTAATGCATCGAAGTGCATATATAATGAGGCTAATAAATTCATTTAAGGAGGTGCGAATAAGGCGATATCAGTCGGGAATAAGGAGTGTTGAGATAAAATGATTTTTCGATGACAAAAATAAGCAAGTGAACCTTTGATCAGAGCGCACGCCAATCGAAAGGGAGAAGGAAGTAAAGTTTGCGAAAATACAAAGGTGAGCGGTTAATGCAAGGCTAAGAATAAAACGTATTCGCATCCGCTCGAACACGTGAGGGAGCAAAGAAGAGGACAAGTTTTTGCGTATTCCAAGGCCAACAAAAAGACTAAACCGAAGCACACCTTTTTCGTCTTACATGGGCAGATAGCCTAGGTGGAAGGTAAGCTTTCAAAGCACGTAGCAGCCGAGAAGTTAAGTGTTCGAATCGCGACGCAATATTTTTTCGACTAGGAAGACGCACCGGTTTTTTAGTGGAGAAATAGAAGTGCATGCTCCTCGATGTTTGCATGAGTGGTGACACGGGTTCAAAGTAAGGTGGGTGCACTTGAGGCAATATAATAATTTTTATAAGGTATGCTTGGCACATGACCTTGGGAGTTATAAGGGTTTAGATATTTGTGAGATTAAAAGGTATTGTATGTTAAAAATAATTAGAGAGGTGTAATAAGTTGTTGAAATAATTTAAAATTATTGTGATTTAGTTTATGGTATAAGTGGTTTTGGGAGTTATAAGGTTATGCAATGTTGTGATTTATTTTATTTTATGGTACAAGTGGTTTTAGGAGAGATAAGGAAGTTGTGCAATTATATGCTTTGGTAATGATTATTGAAAAGTTGAGTAATGTTGATTATTTTGTGATCTACTAACCCTTGTGAAGATTGGCAAAAGAATTTTGTGATGGTGGTAGATTTCCAAAGGGGTTCCTTCACTTCAATAAGGTATGGGCACATTCTTCTTATGAGTATGATTGGTGTATGTTTTCCTGAAATAAGATTGGAGTGAAAAGGTATTCAACAAGGTTTCCTTTGGTTGGGTATAAGTCCTAGTTTCTGGTTTGTTGAAGACTACTTATGCATTGTTATCATTGATGAGAGTTTTGGTGAATGCATAATTCTGGTTTGGGGTAGTGGAAGTATTGTGCACTAGGGTTTATGTTTGTAAGTCTTGTTACTTGCATTGAGATGGTGAAACCCTTAGTTGGCTGTTTTGATATTAATGGATGAGTTACTTCCATAGAGGTTGTTTTGATCAAGTTAGTGCTTTACTTGATACATGATATTGGGCTTACACCATTGAGTTGATTTGAACAAGTTATTCATTGCATTTGGTGATATTGTGTTGGTGGCTGTTTTGTTCAAATATCTTTGGAGGGAAAAGGATTTCCACTTGTTTCCTTTTCTTGTGATTGGTTGAATACTTCAAGGTTAATGTTGAGTTGAATGATGTTGGTTAAACTTTGTCTTTGAGCATTGTTGTTGAAGCCCTAATTGGTTGAGAAAAGATATTGGTTGTTGGAAAGAACATGAGTATCATTGTTATTTGACATATTGCTTGGTTGGCAATTGTTGGGTTGTGTTTCATGTTCTTGAGAAAAGCATACTACATCTATCTTATTCTGTTGAGTTTGATATTGAGTTGAGATTGAGATTGGGAGTTAAGTATAGAACATATTAAGTCTCTAACAATTCTCTTTATGCTTCTATGAGGTTGATGAATCACATTGGGTCTCTAACAATTCTCTTTGTAGGTTCACGCCAAGCAAGTTTTTCTTGATAAACTTGTGAGCAGGTTTTGGATAGGTTCCATTGGGGACTTGAAAGCAGGTTTTGGACAAGTTCCATTGGGAACTTATGAGCAGGTTTTGGACAGGTTCCTATGGGGACTTGTGAGCAGATTTGGACAGGTCTTAGCATAGGACTTGTGAAGCTGAGGTTGATAGTTCTATCAGAGAACTTGAGGACAGAGGTGCATTGGTTCTATGAGAAGAACATGAGGACAGATTTGTGCTGGATCGAAGGGCTGTGTTTGGTGCTGATCAAAGACAGAAGACGAGGACATTTGTGCTAGACCGAAGGACTGTGTTTAGTGCAAATTCAAGGACCAGCTTTGAGGTGATAGAGTTGAGGACAGAGGTCTCTAGCCAGAGCAGGGAAGACAGGTGTCTTCTGTGGATAGAGTTCCATTTTCTAAGGGCAGTGGATGCAGAGGTCTTCTATAGGATCACCACGACGGAGGGAGGGAGAGAGGGGGGAAGGTATCTCCTTTGAGCAGAGGCTCATAAACATTGTAATTGGGAAGGTTTCCCAAAGAACTTTGAGATAACTTTTAGAGAAAAGTTTTGAGGATGAACCATGTAAATTGTTGTCACTTTGTGGATGGTTTTGTGCATTGCTTTGATATTGCTTTGGATATATTGCTTTACTATTTTGAAGTATAAAGGAAAAAGTAAAAAGAGGTCTTATACTGTTCACCCCCCCCCTCTCAGTATAAGCTTGTGTTCTTCATTTCATGATGTCTTTCGTTGAACAAGTCTCAGTCCTCACCAAGGCTGGGAAGAACCCTATTGAGGTAGATGCGGCCCATATGGATCCACTGAAAGTCCTTGATCCACCTAAGACATGGGCCAAAAATGCCAAGTCGCTTACGAAAGCTCCCAATCCAACAACAACTTCAAAATAGTCTAATTTGCTAAAGGACCACCTGCCGCCTCAAGCTAGGGAAAGGGTTATCCAACCCAAAGCTTCAACTTCTCAACTGCAATCCGAGATGCGAGACTAGGCCAAGGAGAGGCTCTGATACCCATCACTGACCAAGTGTCTAAGGGTGGACACCATGCAATAGTACACAAAAAAGTATGAACCTGCAAAGGGAGTTGAAGGATTTGGCACTTCGGTATATAGCATTGTCGAAGAGATAAAAAAGATACCCACCAAGGTAAGCCTTTATGATGCCCTCTAACTTCTGGGTCAAGTAGACCTTTTGTAGGAATCCCTCAAGTCCTCTAAGGACAAGGAGAGTAGGCCAACACAAATGATGTTTACATAATCGCTGATGACTTTGACCACAGGTAATAATCGACCCCCGCCATTCTACCTTTCTCTTCGGATGGAAGAGTGGATCGTTCATAACTACATGATCGATTTTGGCGCTATGACTACCATCATGCCCAAAGCAGTGTGCGATATCATGGACATGGAGTATACCTAGAGCAACCCTAGAGTACTACAGCTAGACAGGACTCTCGTAAAGATGGTGGGAGTGGTCAAGGACATCCCGATCCAAGTCCACAAAATGTTGCAGGTCACGATCATCCAAGATATTGTGGTGGTTGACCTTGAACCATACTTCAGTATGTGCCTCTCAAGAGAATTCACAGCTAAGTTGGGAGGCTATCTCTCCCTCGACTACTCACACTTGGAGATCCCCTTCAAGTGGAACAAATTTAAACTCTTCAACAATAAGCCTACCAGTTTTCGTGTTGAAAAACTTGAAGACAAGGAGAAAGGCTCAATCTCTATCAACCTGATTATAGAAGAAATACAAGTGGACTTGATGGAAGAATCTATTAGCGAGCTCCAAATTGAATATGAGTTCTCCATGACCAATTTTAATGCCATTATCAGTACGAATGTGGGATGCTACTCACTCACCAAGCCTGAAAAGGCTGAAAAAAAAACAATCGAAGAAGAGACTCTGGTTCTTGATCATCTATGGAAGTTGTACTTCGATGGCACATGATGTAAGAATAGTGCAGGAGCTGGTATCGCTCTCATTTATCCATCAAGCGAATAGAAAAATTGTTCATATAGGCTTGCATGAAGTTGTACGAATAATACAGCTAAGTATGAGGCCTTGCGCCTCAGAATCAAGAAAGCCGAGAAACTTGACATTAAGAAATTGTAGATATTCAAGGATTTCAAATTAATCTGCAACCAAGTTACCAACAAGTGCATCTTCAAGCTTCACTATTTGAAGGTATACCGCAAAAAGGTGTGGTATTTGATCGAATCCTTCACCACACTAAACATCAAGTCAATTTCACGAGTGTGAAATAAGCTTATGAATATCTTAACCTCCATCGGTGCTCAGTTTTCACCGATAGATAATATGATGCACAAGCTGAAGACTGTGAGGTTGAACTACAGGCCTTCAATGCCTTATAAAAATCTCCATTGGTAGGTGTTCGACAGTGACGAACAACTTGTCAATTTCCTGGTTAATGAAGCGTCCTCGATCGAATATCAAACTCTAAATGAAGAAGATCGTGAGGGGTTAATTCAGTTGAAAAATAACCATATCCCCAAGGGTATAATCACACTAGAGAGTATGTTTTATTGGAATGATAGGTTTGTTGGGCATAATATCAAAGTGGATCAAAAAGAGTTTGTGGACCTGAAGTTAGATTCGGGGAAGGTTATCAAGGTAGGAGTCGACTGCACAGTCAAAGAGCTCCAACAGATTCATGCCATATGCAAGGAATAACCAGACATCATCGCTTTGTGCTACCAATATTTAAGAGGGTATGACAAGAATGTCATCCAACACACCATTGAGTTGGAAGAAGGGATCAAACCCTTCAAGTAGAAGTAGAGGCCCGTCAACCCAAATATCGAGATGTTGATGAGGGCTGAGCTTCTGAAGATGCTTGAAGCAAAAATCATATACCCAATCAAGAACTCCTCCTGGAAGTCCAACCTTGTTCCAGTACAAAAGAAGAACAACGAAATCCACTTGTGTATCAATTTTTGAAACCTCAACCAAGCATTGCTCAAGGACCACTACCCGCTACCATAGATTGACCAAATTCTTTACGTAGTTGTGGGAGCACAGAGGTTCTCCTTGTTGGATGGCTTCTTCGGATACAACCAGATATGGGTCAAGGAAGAAGACCAGCACAAGACTGCGTTCACCACCAAGTGGGGAACTTTTGCCTATCAACGTATGCCCTTCGGCCTCTCAAATGTTGGAGTGACTTTTCAAAGGGTGATGGACCTTGCATTTGGTGAACTATTAAATCATGTCATCGTGATCTACTTGGATGACATGATAGTCTTATTCCATAAGAGGGAGGAACACAACATACATTTACGACAAGTCTTCAAGAAATACCGAGAGTTTGGGGTCTCCATCAATCCCAAAAAATCAATATTAGCAGTGAAGGAAGGTAAATTTATCGGGCACCTAATCTCTAAAAAGGGGTTAACTATTGATCCCGCCTGAGTCGAAGCACTTCTCCGCCTTACACTACCATCAAATAAGAAAGCCCTGTAGTCCTTTTTCAAATAATAAACTTTAATAGGAAGTTCATAGTTGACTTCATCCAGGTGGTGAAGCCGATGATCGAGCTTTTGAATAAGGATATCGAATTCAAATGGATCGATGAAATGAAGCAGGCTTTCCAAGAGATCAAGGAGCGCATCGCTCAAGCTCCATTCCTTGTAAATCCCAACTATGCAAAATATTTTATCTTGTATGCTATCGGGGAACCAGAAAGCTACGTAGTTGTTCTGACCTAGAAGGGAGAATATGGAGATGAGCACCCCATAGTGTTCCTTATCCAGGTCATCCAACCACACGAATAAAAGTTTAACTTTATCGAATAACAAGTGCATGAAGTGATGAAGTCACTTCAAAAATTTTGATATTATCTCCTAGAGTAAGATGATAGTGTACGTGGTACACCCTGACGTTCGAAGTTTCATCATTTAGGGGGAGATTGGAAATAGGAGGGCTAGATGGGTCACTAAGATCCAGGAATTTTACATTAAAGTATGCCCTACCAAGTTGGTCTAAGGCAGAGCACTCTACTAGGAACTGGCCAGAAGTGCAGCAATTGAAGCAGCAATCCCCGACTCAGACCACCCTACACCCGAAAGCAACCTTTCCAACCTGATGGTTGACAGTCCATATTGGACAAATGACCTTGTCAAATACTTCAACACGGGCATATGTCCTTCTCACTTCAATGCTTCACAAAGGAGATTTTGCTTGCAGGCTGGCAGGTATGTCTCGACACCCAATGTACTGTTTTATCATAACATCGACGAAGTCCTATTGAGGTGTATCAGAGAGTCATAAAAGTAAAAAATACTTGAGGAGTTTCACTCTGGGATTTTGGGAGGTCATTTCATGGGCAGGTCGATGGCCCTAAATATCATCAATACAGGCTATTACTGGCCCACCCTTTTCATCAATGCTTTCAAATTCAGTGTTGCGATAGTTGTTAGCGCTACTCGGGCAGAACCTGGAATGCCTCGCTTCCTCTTCACCCCATCCAAGAAGCTCTGTTCCAGTAGTGGGACCTAGAATTAATCAGGATCTTCAATCCCAAATCCTTCGTTGACCACAAATACATTTTGACCACCATAGACTATTTTACTCGGTGGTCGGAGGTAGTGCCGACCCAGCAGGCCAACCAAGACGTGGTTATATCCTTTCTTGAAGGTTGATCACTCACTTTAGAATACCTGAAGTGATCGTGTCAGATAACGACTCTCCTTTCATCGATGTGAGGATCTATGAGTTCACGGTCAGGTATGGAATTTACTTAAAGATCTCATCTAACTATTACACGCAGGGCAACAAATTGGTAAGTCTACCAACAAGAACCTACTGCGGATCTTGAATAGGTCACTGCAAAAGAATAAGTGAAGTTGGCATATGATCTTGGATTAATTACTTTAGGTTGATAGCATTCCCATCAAACGCTCAATCAGGACATCACCCTATTCACTAGTGTACGGGAAGGAGGTAGTCTTACCCACATACATAGAGCTACTCGCGTTACAGTTTCTTAACTGGCTCGATAGTGAAGGTGGATTTGAACCGATGGATGCAAGGTTAGCCTAGTTGCTACAGTTGGAGGAGGAAATAGAGAAAGCTTATGAAGCTTTCACAAGGCATACCGAATCCACTAAGGGCTGGTTCGGCAAGAAGACTTCTAATAAAGCCTTCAGTGTTGGGTACTTCATCTTAAAATGGAATGAGAACAAGTCTAAGCCGAGGAACCACAAGAAGTTCAACGCCTTCTAGGAAGGCCCATTTTGAATCTCTGACGTCAATCAGATCAAATCCTTCATTCTATAGGACATGGAGGGTTTCACTCTCTCGATTTCAGTGAACAATTTTCTCCTAAAAGATAATCACCAACCGAGTTTCAAGGAAAATTAGTAATCCGCCAGGTACGTTTATGTATATATTTTGCTTTTGCTCCAGTTGAAGCAAAGCTTATGTCTAAAAAAAAAGTTTCTCCTTCATTCCACTAGTGGAGAGAAGCTCTCTTTCACTCCACTTATGGAGCGAAGCTCTCTTTCACTCCATTTGTGGAGCGAAAGCTCCCTCCCCATTTCAAAAAAAAAAGAGAAAAAATAAAAAAGGAATTTTTTTTAATAAATGACTTTTGCTCCATTAGTGGAGTGAAAGCCCTTTTGCTCTATTAGTGGAGCAAAATTGCCCCCTTCCTTTTTGCATTTTATTTTCGTATTTATTTATCCTTTAAATTCGTCCAACCTGAAAGCGCACCAAGTGTCGCAAAGGGATAAATTAAATTTGAAAGGTGTTTTCTAACCCTAATGCAGTGCTATAAAGTGGGATCATCCGATGTCTATCCAATCAAAGCATTTTCGCTCTACAACATCCAAAGTGCGAGCCCCGTTGCAAATCCAAGTAAGTGCTCCTCTCAAGGAGCACACGCCCCAAGGAGGATTTTCTCATCTGGCGCCATTATTCATCATTTCCAAGGGTGAATGACCAGCATTAGGGCAAATCAGAGGTGCACAATTGTGCCCATGATCTCCACCTGCATTAACTTCTGACATTGGCATTTAAGGTGGTAGATCTGAAGTGAGTGATATAAATTTACCAGATTTATTTCACTCTCATATTACAGTTGCAGTTGTGCTTCCCTTCTGCCCTTGTGCCTGTAGTTTTCAGAGCGATTATCCATGAGGTTTCGATTCAAAGTAGTTTATCGGTAGACATGGGTAAGAAGAGTGGGGAGCAAAAGGAAAAAATGCCTAAGGATAAGGCAACGCCCTCGAAGGAGAGTAGCTCGAAGAAGCTGTGAAAACATGAGAAGAAGTTGGTGAAGTTGACAGTGTCCAAAGATAATCTCTTTCGGTTTTGAGATTGCATGATGACGTATAAAGACATGGAGAAGCTGTGCCAAGATGTGGAAGAGGTCCATAAAGAAAACTCAATTGGGAACCCATTGGTAGCAGTTTATCATTCATGCTTGTTCTTCTACATGTGCATGCCTGTACACCATTGCTTAGAATTTGTGCAGGCAGTGTCACAGTTCTACGATGCTCAAACAAGAACAGTGTGGAATTCCAGGGGAAAACCACTATTTGCCATAACAGCTGATAATGTTCAAGAGGCCTTCACCTGCAAAAGAACACCCTCATCCAATTTCACCCCAAGAAAAATCAACAGTTTCGAGTAGGGCGCCAGGTATCAGCCTACGCCTGATATGCACCAATTTATGAGAGAGCAGTTGAGAGGAGCGATGTCATATGAAGAGTTTCCCCAGCTACCCATGCGCTTGACAGAATTCATACATCGTGAAATATATTCAATTTTGACGTGGGTGATGGGTATCTCTACCGACATCGTGGTCTACGACTAGCAGGTATCCATGGCAGAGTCTATCTTCGAGAATGAGATTTATTTCCCATCCAAGATGAAGTCAGGAGCTATCCGAGTTTTCTTTGACTGGGCAAAATGGGTGGCATGGCAATTGCACATATCATTGTCCTACCTGCAAAGCCGTAAATACGACCAGTTCAAGCCAGGCTTTGCTCCACCTTAGCATGGTACTTCTTTTACCACTTGCATGATAGGTTCCCCTACATCCCCAAGAATCATACAGACGAGGAAGATAATGCATTGTCGATTTATCTCTAAATGTAGAGCTTGTTCAGATACGAATTGTACTATGTATTTAACCAAGTGTTCTTGGGGCCAACACTACAGCTTATCTACGGTCGCTACGAATGACTTTCTGCGAAGATGAGAGACAAATTAGTAGACGGTGACATGGGGGATGTTTTTCTGCTCACCCAAGATCTGGTTATCAAGATTTTTAGGTTTACAAAAAAGCTATTTTTGTTACCCTTTTACACCATGCCCTACCTGTTTGCCCTAGAAGTCGCCCGATAGTGCGACTACGCTAATGAAGTACATGGGAAGGGTAGGGAGAAGAAGCACACATGCCCTATTCCCTTTGAGTTGGGGGACATCAGGGTGACACAGTATGGTCAGAACGATGTGATTACAGTAACGTTGTTCGACTACGGATTTATTGAGCTCCCCTAGCATTGGAAGTTCAATTTGCATGACATCTTCCGCGATCACATTGGAGTGAAGTCTTTTCACAACTATCCTTGCCTAGACATGGTTTCTTAACAGAATAATCCTAAGGGACATGATTTGGAGTGGCACATCGATGAGATGGTGCCTTTGCCTCTCTGGCACGATTTTTACACCATGGAGATTGAGTATGACCTAGTTGTCAACCCGAAAAAGAAGTTGCCTAGGAGTGTTTTTGCAGGAATGAAGGTAAAGCTGAAGCATTGATCCAACCACAAAATCAAAGAGTGGTGGATCATGAGGGTCCATAATGATAAGATGTCTTTGGACTACCCCATGGTGTTGGATGATATATTCTCCAAGTTTTATGATGAAAACATAGACACCTATCAGACCCTCTCGTTTGCTGATATTGTGCCTTGAAGCATACGAAGCCCTGATGAGGTGGATGACCTGGTATCTCAGAGGCACATTGTAGAAGGCAAGGGCAAGGTAGGCCTAGGTGATCCACCATTTTTTGAAGAGAGTGGGCCACTATCTCATAAAAATAAGAGTGATTTCCCAAAAATAAAAACTAAGGAGGCCCCTCTCTTGCAGCAAACGCAAAGAAGTCATGCACCATTGCTCAAAGTCCTTTAGGGTAAGCTCTCAAGCTACACCTAAACCCCTCGTGTTGAGTGCTCTTGAAGTTCCTGTAGTGGCGCAATCGGAGGAGCAAAAGATTGAAAATGTGGAGGTCTTTGATGTGGACACACTAGAAGCGAAGGAGAAATAAGAATCATAAACATATAACCCATATTCCCTGGCTCCTTTGATCACGGAGCCCCAATGCATGCACTCATCTTTGCCTCTTTCTTTTTCCCTCTCTGTAGCAATTTTTTCCTCAACACTTGAAATCCATGTCACGATTTTTACTCCCTTGGTATCTGCTTCCTTTTCTTTCATGTTGTTCCACTCCGTAGTTACCAACATTTCAGTTTCCACACCACTTTTATCGTCCATAGTTGCGTTTTCATCTTTTGCCACTAATCTTAATGCTTTTGCGATCTTTGTGTCTGTCAGTCTCCCCTTATCTATTGCGAAAGAACCTATCATTGATATTTTCTTCGTTGCAGAGATAAACCCTTCTTCCCTTTCATCGCACTCCACTGTCATGACGTCGATTGCATCTGATGTTTCAATGCCCAAACCCACTATTTTTGTAGTCATAGTCCAAACCCAAGTGTCCTTGAGGGTTAGCGCAGTAGCTTCCCCTCATGTATCCCATGCATTGTCTAAACTTGAACCGCAACCCCCGTCCTTTCATGCACACCCATCCTCGAAGTTGGAGTTCAAGAGCCACTTGAATCCAAATTGGAAATGATGCAGTATCTTACTGTTGCGGAGAGCATCTGCAAGGCACACCACAGTTCAATGCATTGGCTATGGGACCACCGAAATAAGGAGGTGCAGGCTATGATGCAAACTGATAAAAATTCCATCATCGATCTAGAGAAGATGAAGCTACACAAGGTAGAAAAGATACCAGTTGTCTAGAAGCCCTTGGTGAATATGACCCGGTCGATTATGCTTATCGTTATGCTATGGAGGACGTGACCAAGATGGATATGGTGCGCAAGATGGGTGACATCCTAGTTGACATGGGCTTCATCTATGTTCATGATGAATACTACAAGAAGCACTTCTTTGAAGCGCAGGCCAAGAATTTTGAACTTAAGGAGGCCTTAGTGGGGGTGAAGAGGCAGATTGAATCACTCGAGTCCAAAGCCATGCGACTAGGACAATGTGTGCTTTCATTGGAGGTAATGATGAGCAATCCAAGGTGCATGATCAATAGATCAAGGTGCGCATCCAGGAAAATCAACAAATACAAACGCTCATCATTAAAATCCAACAATTACAAGCTGAGTTATAAAATAAGACGTTGCAGCCTATCGCGTTTTCTAGGGAGCGCCTCAACTAGATGCACCTACAGTTCCTGGTAGATTTCCTAGTAAGAGTTGCACAAGGAGTTATAGTTTTAACATTTTTCAGAGAGGCTCAAGAGGCAATTGCTACTGGTAACTCAATTTTGAAATCCGTCCAAACAGACGTTAATTATTGGCTAGACTTAGCCATGCAACTCTAAAAGATCAAAGACGTGGGTGCCCTCCTTACCCCTATGAGCCCTCTGGCTCGATCCTGGGTAACAACGAAGATGACTTTGCACTCCTTCACGAAGTTCAAGCTAGCCAAAAAAGCTCGCAATATCTCGAACACCCTCCAACAAGAAAGATATTTTTTGCTACAATACTTCAACACCCTCACTCAAATCGGCATCCCCAGCTTCACGGACCCTGAAGGACCTATTCCATCACTAGAGGAGTTAAAGCTCATATGGGCAACATTTTTTGATAGCGCCTCAAACATTGACGTTTGGGAAGACCCAATTTATGATGCACAAGTGATGCCTTTCATGGCTAAGTATGCCCATATCGAGTCTTACTTGCAAAAGTTCGATCGAAGATTGGATCTTGCTGACATTGAGCGCATCGAGACCTATCGTTACCTAATCCAGGAGCTCTAGAAACAACTAAAATTTTCCCTTGATTGTTGGATCGATGCTTTCACAGTGTACAAGCATGTGTTTAAGAGCTCCCTGGATAGGTTTCTTCCCCATCCGCATGAGTAAGAAAAGAAAAAAGAGACAAAAAGCAAGCTAGATTCCAAGGAAAAGGTAGAAGGTGAATCAAAGGAAGAAGAAGAAGAGGACTGACTTCATGAGATTTTAGACAACAGCGATGAGAAGGAGCAGTCAGAAGATGCTGAGAGTGAAGATGACTCTGCAAACCAAGGATAGGGCCTAGGATCTTTGCATTGAGGCAGCTCAATTCCCTATGAGCCGCCAGATATGTTGCCCTTCTAGGCACATTTTGTTAAATTTCAGGTTGTATGTAGTTTTGAGAGTTAATCATTGTAAAACTTCTCTTTTTCCATGAAAATTGGTTAAGATATTATTATATTGCTATGTTTTCACTAGCTCTCTCTCTTTACTCAAAATCATCTTCTTTCTGATTCTGTGGTTTATCTACTTTTCCTACACTTTTCTTATAGTTGCATGCAAAATTGTAAACGTTTTAGCATGGGCGATGTTGTAGGTAAATTTTCTATTTAAAATCTATTTTCTATAGGTTCCTTTCGCTTTTCATACATTATGATAGTTTCTAGCAGCTTAGATAGTCTTCAGAATGTTTCCTTTAAGTATAAAGCAGGGACACTTTCGCTCCACTAGTGGAGCAAAAGTGCTTTCGCTCCCAGTTATGGAGCGAATGTCCCTATCAAATAGAAATATAAGCAAAAAATGACTAAGTGTGCGCTAGCTAGACTTTCGCTCCACTTGTGGAGTGAAATCTCCTCCTTGAATGCTAATGAGGGTCAAACCATAAAGGAACGGTCAAAGCTGCAAGCACTCCACTAGTGGAGCGAATCCTCGAGTCACTCCACCAAGATTTTAAGAACATTAATTGCTAGATTTTTCCAGAAATAGCAATTTATAGTAACATCACATAAAAATTTAAAGTGGTATATCTCATGAATCGGGAAGAATTTTTTGATTCTCACAACTTATTTGAGTACCCATTTGGCCCATTTAAACCCCTGAGAAATTTCATCGAATTATGAGAACTTTGATTTTTGCATTAATTTTGGAGCGCACGAAAATATGAGGGGTGCACGAATTCATGTGCTCCAATTTCCTATGGAGCGCACAAATTTATTAAAGGGCACACAATTTCGTGCACCCCATTTTAAATTTGTGTGCCTCATTTTCCTATGGAGCGCACGAAGGTCTAAAACTCATGCACGCTGATTTACGTCAAACTTTGAAGTAGTATATCTCACAAAACAAGAAGAATTTTTTGATGATCTCAATTGATTTGAGTACCCATTTGGCCCATTTAGACACTTGAGAAATTTCATTGAATTACGATAACTTTGATTTTTACCCTAATTTTGGAGCGCACAAAAATTCGAGGGGTGTGTGAGTTCGTGCACCCAATGTTAAATTCGTGTGCCCCATTTTCCTATGGAGCACACAAAGGTATTAAAGGGTGCATGATTTTGTGCTCTCCATTTTAAAGTCGTGCGTCCCATTTTCCTATGGAGCGCACAAAGGTCTTAAACTTGCTCGCGTTGATTTACATCAAACTTTGAAGGGATATATATACTGAATCGGGAAGAATATTTTGATGATATTAACTGATTTGAGTACCCATTTGCCCCATTTAGACACCTAAGAAATTTTATCAAAATTTGAGAACTTTGATTTTTACCCTAAATTTGGAGCACACGAAAATCCGAGGAGCGCGCAAGTTCGTGCACCCCATGTTCGATTCATGCACCCCATTTCATATGGAGTGCAAAAATGTATTAAAAGACACACGATTTCATGTGACCCATTTTAAAGTCATGTGCCTCATGTTTTAAGAAAGAGGCAGGTGGATGGTTTGTCTTGGAGAGGCTCCTAGCAAAAATTGAATAGGTGTAGTAACCCTCCTCAGCCGAGTATTGAAATAAAGCAAATATATATTTTTATATATGTATACTTACCTATATGTGAGAAACATGGTACTACTGATCTGTGAGTGCAGGACAATTACGAAAAGATAAATAAAGGTGACAAGTTAGTAGAAGGGCTATGTTTTATTGTTGCATCAAGGATGGAAAGGTTGGCAGAATCAAAAGGAGAATGAACAAGATAGAGTGGGGCCCAACTCACCAAAGAAAGCCCACGAGCAAAGCGCAGCACAACCACCTGCTCAGGATAGCGGAAAAGACAACACACAGTCTCAGCCACCATCCGTCTAAAGAGAATAGCGTGGGCCATGTGCCCATTTTTTATTATATCATACTTTTGGAGGAAGCAAGATCAGGCCAACTGGAAGGTCGATGAATAAAAGGTTACAGGTCCGCTCGAGCGATCAACACTATATATTTAAGACCACTACAGTAGCAAATTTTTTTATCAAACCTCTAAGAGAGAAGCCTAAGTCCAGGTATAGCCGTGTTCTAAGCGTTAGTCGTATTTTTTGTTCTATGTTGATCCCTGTGTCTCTTACATCATCTTTTCTTCTGCTACTTCTTAAGGAACTACCCAGGATGCTTTGTCTGTTGATATCATTTCTTGTAGATGAGCTAGAGTTGGAGGCTCTTACATCACTGCAATAAATATGGAGAGAAGTAACCTCATATTATGATATTCGAACTAGGGTTTTATTGTAATCACTGTCATATAAGAGTCAAGCATTCTATCGGTATCCTCATATGTAAATCATTTCCATATTAATATAAACTCCAACTCTGTTCCTGGCTTTCTTTGTGTATGGTTAATGTGTCTTGCTCATTTATGTATTACAGTATTCTGAATATATAAATGGTGCTTTCTCTCGCTAGTTAATTGTTTCCATTTATTACATCATTTGAATGAATGTGGGTGAACTAGTTTCTCTTTGCTACTCTTTTCTTGGTTCATAAAATTTAACTTGCTACGACTACCCAATGGACATGGCACTGGTCTGGTCTTAGTGTGTTTTAATAACATTTGGTTTGGTCATAAAATAACAAAGAACACATAATATCATCAAATCTGGTAGAACACGGGTAATCAAGGTATATATTTGCACCCGTTGTCTGGGGTTTCCTTACCCGACCTGGTCTGTCTAGAGCCTCGTAGGTAATCTATTACTAGGTCAAAGAGGTAGATCCACTAGAGTCTACAAAACTCATGATTTTTGGGATTCCTGTGACTTGACAAAGCTTAAGGAGGTAAGCAAGAAATCCCCACAATAGGAGGAGATCAAGACGCTCAACAATGTTCAAGATAATAAGCAAGTCTTGATCACACCTTATTCACTCTCTTTTACTTAGCTTAATTGTATAACCTATTTTAGATGCATTATTAGACTTTGTATCTTGATAGCTCTTTCTTTATTGAGGCTACATACAATTTGCAAGAAAACAAAAAAGCATGTAGTTTAGGTCTATAAATCTATGGCATTGTACGCATGTTTTTATATGTTCATATTCATGTGTTGCATTTTCAAGGAAGTGTTACTATGTGTAGGCTAGGATCTTTGTTTGATGCATGAATCTCTTGAACCGTTGCTTGCAAAGGAAAGTATTTCTTTCTATTTGCACTTAAAAGAGAAATACATATTACATAAAAATCTTATTTGTCTACATTTTTTAGCTTAAGATTAATTAAGTTTATTTTATTTAGATCTTATAAGAAAGACAAAACCTTAGGTTTCATCACTGTTTGTTAAGAAATATTTGTGTTGTTAGCCCCCATGTCTGACGAGTATGTTTGTCCTATTGGTTGTTTGCTGGATGTAGGTGTTTGACAGATGGGTTTTTCTTTGCAAAAATTATTTTGGTCTTTGCCCCCTCTCTCTAAAGTTAATACCAGGGGGAGACCTTAGGCTTCGTTGTTGTTCATTTGAGAAAGGCTCATGTTCTTGGCCTTTGCATCTATCGAGTGTGGCTATCATGTTGGTTTTTTATTTGTTGGATGTGGGTGCTGGATGGATGGGTTTTTCTCCTCAATATTATTTTGGTATTTTCCCCTCTTTTTGAAGTAAATACTAGGGGGAGACCTTGGGCTTCTTCGTTGTATGATTGATAAAGGCTCTTGTTATCGACCCCTACGTCTAGCGGGTCAACAAGTTCCTAGGGATGGTCTTTGGTTTTTTTATTATGGGAGGTAGTCTTTTTGACATTGTGGAAGGGTTTGATTTTTACTTCCTTCTCACTCAGATTTTGGGTGAATATCTTCTGGTGGTGGGGGGCGTTCTTGGGTTTGCTTCTTTCTTGGACTTCCTTGATCCACCCTTTTTCATGGCCAGGTGGTGTGGCAGATCCAAATCTAGGTTTCAAGGGAGTAGGGTTGCTTTGACCCTATGATCTTCTTCGTTGGTGTCTTTTGGAAGATTCCAACAGTTTCTTAAGCCTGATGGGCAGATATCTTGGCCAATTGTGCTACTATATCATTTTTTGGTAGGGTGTTTTAAATTTTAATCTTCCAGCTAAAGCGTGGACCTGAGTAAATTTTTCATGGCTGGTGGATCTGATCTCTCGATTTAGTTGAGATGTTTTATATTTCATTCTTTCCAGAAAATGTGTTAAACTAGGTAGATTTATCTTAGCTAGTGGTTGGGTTTTTGGTTTGGTTCTCTCGTTGGGCAGATTTTTCCATCTTCCTTCGAGCATTCCAGAATTTTGTTGTTTTTTCATTTTGAGCGCTCAAATTCAATTATCATTTCCAAGGTTTTGGGTTCCTTTCAAAGCCCTATGGTCCTTTTTTAGAGGCTTGTTTCACTTCAATATTTTGGGTTTATTTCAAAACCTTATATTCAGCAACTGGGTTCCTTTCAAAACCTTATTTTCTTCCCAGTGTTTGATGTGTCTGGTTATCCTGCTAGGCGAGAATTTTAAAATTACAAATCTGAGTGCCCAATTTTATTTCAAATTGGTAGATTCTCTTGTTGGGTGAGAGATATTCAAATGGGTGAGAAAAATTCAAATATCAAATATGATCACCCAATTTTTAAATTTGATTTCGGCGGGATCTCTATCGGATGCTAGTTTCACGTTTCAAATGTTGGATGTCGGATCATTTTTGTTGGATGCAGGATTAGTTCTCCCTAGGAGAGACAACCTCATTTATGTTCTTCTTTGATTTTCATCGAATATCCTTATGGCCAAATTTAGGTTTGGGGTCCCTTTTAAAACCCCATTGTAAAAGGTTCTAGGGCCCTTTCAAAACCCCCTCTTCCACTTAATAAAAAAAAAGTAGGTAAGATCCTTAGAAGAAAACCATATGTCTCTTCTAAATCAACTCATTGTACTTAACATAATCAAACATTCTCTCATATCCTCTTGAAGTAGTGTACAAAAAGGAATAGGGAGATGATTAAAACCTTCTTCTTCTTTCTCATATTCATCCATAAAATTTGGTAAGCCTGACATGAACACTACATGGGTGCAAAATATTCTTGCCCAAATTGCCTTAAACAACTTAAAAACTTAATAATCTTTATGCAACTTTTTTAAGCAAGATAATTAAGCTTGCTTCGTGAAGATTAGCACATAACACCAAAAAAATAAGAACATAACCAAGTGCTAGTCCTATTGGAAATATTTTTTATTCCTTGAGAAACCATTTTATGAACTATATGGATGTATTGGTATATAGCAAGCTCAGGCCTTCAACTACCCACATAGGGTCTCACTTGTATTCACACTAAGTTGGGATTATATGATTGATAGGCTAGTGGGAGTCATAATGAGGTTCTATTATCTCTCACATTTTGGTTTTTACCATGTATCTAAGGGCTACTTCCATGTATTGTTGATCTTCCCTGTATCATATTTGCTTTCACATATTTCCAAGTATATCAAGAGGGATTAAGTATATAGGGAGGTCTTTGTGGTATAGAGGTCAAATTGGTAAGTCAAGAGAAGGATAAATAAGGGTCATAAAACGTATCCTCTTCTTTAATTATCTCTAAAACTTACAAAAATTAATTAAGTCCCCAACTGTAATCATCCTTTTTAACCATACCTAAAAAATGTTATATAACTCATAGAGCCGCTCACCAAATGGATAACCATCCTAATTCTCTCATCATTAATAAAGAGGAAGGTCAAGATGAGTTGCATAGTTATGAAAATTCAACTTTTGATCAATATGAAAAGGAACTTCCTCCTCGTGATCCATCTAGCCCCATCTTGGAAGAGGATGGAAGCCTAGCCTTCTGATTAGCCATACACATGGCATTCTTCCTTCATAGGCATAATTGAGTCATAGAAAACTTCCTTACGAAAATTAATGAACCTTAAGAATTTTTCCAAGGGGATGATTCACTATTGGGTTGATCCCAACATCCTATTTCTAGCACTTTGCATTCTAATAAAGTAGATCAATACTTTATTTTAGTTAATATCACCATACCTATACTTCATGCATCAATTCCCAACTTGGTAGATACAATATCATCCACCAATGTGACAACAATAAAAAGTAGATTCCAAGTTCCTTTGAATTCATACCTTCCTATACCAACTTTAGAAAATATTTTCTATCCCACAACATATGAGAACAAGATATTAAAACCTTAATTGAAATATCTTATCCAATGTCTATCCAATAATATCTACCTATAATTTAAATCCAAATCTCAATCCAACATCTTTCACCCTTCATCCTAATCCAGCCACATTCAATTCCAATTCCAAATTGCTTAACCAAGAAACCTTTGAAAGTTTGTGAGGTGGAGAGATAAAAAAACAACAATAAAGAAATTCTAATCTCAGACAAAAAGAACATTAATTATGGATATCATCCAAAAATTGTCCAGGAGTGTTTAGTGATTAATCTAAACCAGTTACGAATACCAAATGATGATATATCCTTATCCAAAAGCTCCAATTTTAGCAAACTATGTTACTGGTCCAAACCAGAAAATTAGATCTAGAATTGAAAAAAGCACACACATATAAACTTAAAAAAAACTCCACATGAAAGCTCCACAATAGTGAACTCTAATAATTTTTTATCCTTATCTATTAAAAAAGAGTCCAATTATAAAATATATAATGATCAATCACCCTTGATCATGCAAAAAAACTAAAAAAGCTAAAAACTAGCTTTTTAAAAAAATAACTTTTATTATGCCACTTTGCATGTTGTTTTTTATTTATTTTTAAATTAACTAAAATTCTTAATTGGCATGAATAAAGCACCCAATTTAAGATATTTTTTCATGTGCTTTATTTTAGTTACAACTCACATATTAATTTAATAATTATGGGTGACTTTTGACATCACCCTCAACAATCCCCCCTTTGATGTCAAAGGAAGAAATATCCAAAATCTCTTTGAGTCTCCCATGAGTCACCTTCAACAACCCCTTTATGAGTATATCAGCAACTTGATCCTCACTCTTAACATACTCAATGACAAAAGTTTTGTCATGTACCAAGTCTCTGATAAAATTGTGCTTCAACTCAATGTGTTTGGTCCTTGCATGGAAAATTGAATTTTTGGACAATTGTATTGCCCCAATATTATCACAAAATATTTTGGTAGGATCATGTTGAGTCTCACAAAAATCCTTCAATATTCTCCTTAGCCAAATTTCTTTAGTACAAGCTGAAGTAAGGGCTGCATATTTAGCTTTAGTGGAAGACAAAGCCATTGTACTTTGCTTCTTGGATGACCAAGAAATCAACCCACTTTCCAAGGTGAAACAATGTCCTATAGTGGATATTTAGTCATTAATAGAACATCCCCAATATGAATAAACATATTCAACCAAACTTTAATATCTTGTTGATCTATAGTGTATATCATGATCAAAGGTTCCCTTCACATATCTAAATATTCGTTTCACTGCATATACCTTTGAGTTGGTAAGCTCATAAATTAGGAAACTAGTAAAATTACATAGGTAATATTGGATCTTGTGGATGTAAGGTACATCAATCCACCCACCATACTTTGAAAGTATTATCATCAATAATAGGACTCTCATCCTCTTTCATAAGCATCTCCCCAATAGCATTAGGAGTATCAACCACATTGCAGTCTAGAAATAAAAATATCTTCAGCATGTCTTTGGCATACTTGGCTTGGCATAAGAAGATCTCATCTTCCATTTGTTGTACTTCTATGCCAAGAAAGTATTTCATATTTCCAAGATCAAACATCTCAAAATAACTTTTCATGCTCTCCTTGAAGTCTTGCATCATAGCTTTGGAATTTCCTATAAAAATAAGATCATGAACATAAATAAAAACATACAACACATTAGTGTCAACAATTTTCATGTAAAAGGTTGAGTAATTTTTACTCCTTTCAAATCTATTTTTAGAGAACCATCCATCTATATTTGAGCACCAAGCTCTTGGAGCTTGTTTCAGCCCATAAAGTGCCTTTTTCAACTTGTATACCCAATACTCTACCTTTTATTTTATAACCTTATGGTTGCTCCACATATACCTCTTCTTCAATGTCACCATTCAAGAATGCACTCTTGACATCCATTTGGTGAACTTCTCATTCTTTCTAAGCAGCAATTGAAAGCATTAAATTTAATAGTATCATGGCAAGCCATAGGAGCAAAAGTATCCTCATAGTCTACTCCATATGTTTGTGCATACCCTTTTGCTACCAGTCTAGCTTTGTGTTTGTCTATTATTCCATCACTAGGGAACTTGGTATTTTAGACCCATTTTTTACCAATGACATCCATGTCACTAGTAGGTTGAATGAGAGTCCATTTCGCATTTCTCTCAATGGCCTTCATATCAACATTCATAGCCTCAACCCATTATTTCCTTTGACTACCCTCTGCATAGTTCCTTGGTTCACTAGAGATACAAGATAAGGCATAGTATGTCATTACATATTCAATATCTTCAATAATATTACCTGATTGAGCTTGAAGTCTTGTTGTTCTCCTCTAATAGTTCTTATCCAACATCTGAATTGCTGGATGTGAAAGCAACAACCTCTTGTTTTTTACTTGGGTTGAAGTTGGTGGCAAACTAGTCTCTTGGAAAGAACTAGTATTGTTGCCATTAACACTAGGAACTTGTGGAGTATATTGATTGACTTCCATTTCTCCATCAAAATGTTGTCCCCATTTACTAATAACCTCTACATTCTTTTGGTTATGATAAGCAAATACATCATTCTCAAAACATTTACAATCCCTCAAAACAACAATTTTTTTACTCACAGGATTGAAAAACTTGTAAACCTTACTACCATCACTATAACCTGTAAAAATGTGAGGCTCACTCTTGGGGTCTAATTTTTTCCTTTTATCATAATCAATATGAAAAAATGCTAAACAACCAAATACTCTAATATGAGCCACCATTGGCTTCTTACCATGCCATGCTTCATATAGGTATCTTGTTTTTCACAACCATTGTGGGACTTCTATTTAGGATATAGGTTGTTGTTTGCACTACTTCGGCCCAAAACTTCCTCTTCAACTTCTTGTTTTTCAACATGGTTCTTACTAACTTTATAATTATATTGTTCTTTCTCTCTGTAACACCATTTTGTTGTGGTGTGTAAGGAGTAGTAAAATGCCTTTTTATTCCTTGTGAAGAGAAAAAATCTAGAAATTCCTATGAATATAATTCCCCACCTCTATCAGTTCTTAACACCTTGATAGAACAACCTGATTTCTTTTCAGCCAATGCCTTAAAGATATTGAAGGCTGAGAATACCCCATATTTGGTATTCAAGAAGAAAACCCACGTTAGTCTGGTAGCATCATCAATAAAGGAAATAAAATATAATTTTTGGCCTAAGCTAAGACAAGACATAGGCCCACACAAATCTGAATGTACTAATTCTAATTTCTTGGTAGCTCTCCATTTACTAGCTAGAAAGCTTTCACTATGGTGTTTTCCACGTATACATGCCTTGCATGCTTCCTTCAATTTGGATTCAATCCTTGAAAGAACATCAACCATCTTGTTCTTAAAAAGAATATGCAAACTTCTAAAATTGAAATGATCATATCTAGAGTGTTACAACATGCTTGATTCCTCAATGGTAGAAAAGCAAGAATTTTGATTTAATATAATGGAAAATTTCTATTTTTTGACATAATAGACTTTTCAATCAATTTGTTACCTTGCTTTTTATCATATATCAAACATTCTCCATTATCAAAAAATAGCTTGAATCTTTTCTCTACTAGTTGTCCAACACTCATGAGATTGTGCTTCATGTTTGAAGCTAAATAAATATTGTTGATATCACCCTTCCCATGCTTTGTGGTGATAGGCATACTTTATTTCCCTTCTACATGACTCACCTTCCCATCTCCTAAGTGAACTTGGCTCTTGATGAACCATCTAGATTATCAAAATAATCCTTGAAACATGACATATGGTTAGAACATCTTGAATCAAGAAACCACATTTTTTTTATCATCTAAACCTGGATTACATGAAAGAGAATAATTAATTTGATCATCATCATTCTCGGCTTGGTAATCATTTTTCTCACCCCCATAGTGGTTTTTAATTTGCTTGATTTTTGGTTGCTAGTTTCCTATAGTCTTTTATCATGTGACTTGGTTTCTTACAATAATGATAAGTGATGAACGTCTTACCCTTCCACTTTGAATTTGTTTGGTTTTTCCCTTTCTGATATAAAATTTGAGAAAAAATTGCATTTTTATTTGAGGGCTTTGTATTGGTTTCAAAACCCATACTTTGGACTCTAGTGCATGATTCAATTCATTTGAGTAAATTTTCATTTTATCCTCATGGGACGGTAAATAATCCACTAACTTTTCAACCTTAATTTGGTCCATATATTTACACTCAAGTGTAATGACAACATGCAATCACTTTGGAGTTAGAGAACTCAAAATATTTTTTACTACTACTTTATCTTCCACGACTTCACCATACACTCTCATTCTATGCACTATGTCATTTACTCTAATACAATAGTCTCCAACATTCTCGTCATCATGCATTCTCATATTTTCATAATTGTTTCTTAATGTGGAGAGCTTTGTTGATCTTACCTTTTTTGAGCCTTGATATGATATCTCCAATATTGTCCATGCCTCATGGGAATTCTTACTACCAGGTATTCTTGGATAGATGCTTAGATCTGTTGCACTCTGCAAGTAGAAGAAAGCTTGAGCATAATTATTTTCTTCTTCTTACAATTTCTTCTTTTGATCTTGAGGAAGAGCTTTCCAATCATTAGGTGGAGTATATGACCAAAATATAATTTCCAAACTCTCTTGCATACAAATATCCTCCTCATATAATCTTTCCAATACTCAAAGTTATCTCCTTTGAATGTAGGTATATTTAAGGATGTACTATTTGTTGCCATGATATCAAAAAAACAACCACAAGTATTTATGATCCAAACTCTTGTTAAGGATGTTGGGAATAAAAAATATTCATCCTCTTTTATCGTAGCTTCACCTGCAAATTCTAAAATCACACAAAAACTTTGCTCTGATACTAAATGAAAATTATTGAGGTGGAGAGACAAAAAAAAACAATAAAGCTATTCTGATCTAAGATAAAAATAACATTAATGGAGAATGGATATCACCCAAAAATTATCTAGGAGTGTTTAGTCATTAAGCTAAACCAATTTTGAATACCAAATGATGAAATATCCTCAACCAAAAGCTCCAATTTCAGCAAACTATGTTGTTGGTCCAAACCAGAAAATTAGATCTAGAATTGAAAAAAGTGCACACATATAAACTTTAAAAAAGCTCCACAATGGTGCACTCTGAAAAATTGTGATTCTTATCTATTCAAAAAGAGTCCAATTACAAAATATATAATGATCAATCAACCTTGATCATGCAAAAAAGCTAAAAACTAGATTTAAAAAAATAACTTTTATTATGCCACTTTGCATATTGTTTTTTATTTATTTTTAAATTAACTAAAATTATTAATTGGCATGAATAAAGCACCCAATTTAAGATATTTTTTTATGTGCTTTGTTTTAGTTACAACTCACATATTAATTTAATAATTATGGGTGACTTTTGACATCACCCTCAACAACCTCTAGTTCAAACAAGTATAAAGTCATCCTTCAATCCAATGACCCCTCAACAAAGTTCCAATCAAGCTAATTATTTAATATTTGGTATTTAAAGTGTTTCTTATTTGACTCCATCCTTAATTTTATTTCTTTTAGTACCCTAATAAAAACCATAAAAATATTTTAGCATTAGTTACCTTCTTTATATCCTACCTAACAAACCAAATTTTTTATTTCATTAAAAATGCATCATATATTCACCTATCACATCTCAATCCAATCATTCCAATATTTCAAGCTCTAACAACTTAACTAGAGCAATTAAAACAATAAATGATTATTATCCATGGGTTGTCCTTTAGTCAAAAGTACTCTTATGATGACCTTTACAACTAGCTCTTAGATACCTTTATAGCTAGTAGACCCTTTCCCCCAAACTTGGAAACCCCAAAGTTTCATATATAAGGAGAAAGAAGACTCAATATATCATATTAATATTTTTAGGATTGCTTGTAGTGACATCACCTATGATGATGCACTACTTCTAAAGATATTTCTTAAAGAGTTTAAGTTGGTAAACCTTAGAGTGGTCTTATCAAATAACAAGACACTCCTTTAAAATATTTAGGGATTTAATATAAATATTTGCAAAGCAATTCTAAGTATACATTGAGAACAAAGTTATCATCAATGAATTTATCAACTTAAGTAGTCTAGAGCTAATAATGTTGCCAATTTCCTAGGGAGATGGATAACCTTGGTAAGGAGGTTGCAATATGTCCCCCATACAAGGATTGATATATTAATTTCTAACATCCAAGAACATCTAGCCTTCTACTTAGAAATATTTAATGTGTCCTACTTTGAAGACCTAATATATATGGATAAAATAATAGAGACCACCCTCATAAAACATGGGAAACTAAGAACTAAATCAACCAAGGAAGAGGATAGGTCCTCTTATTCAAACCACAAAGACCAATCTAAGAATAAACATGTTGTTGGTGACTAGGTCATTGAATCCCAAATATCTAATAATGTCAATGTCATTGAATATTTGAAAAAGATCATTCTAGGGAAGTCAACCCAACAAAAAAACTAAATAAAGTACACTAGGTTAAATGAGCCTCTCGTTTTATCTTATAATAACTTCTCCATGCCAAAATGATAGAGTTACCTCTTATTAAGCCTATAGAACCTGAAAGGGATAAAGCTAAAATGAATGCTATACCTTTTATTAAGTTAATGGATATCCCACTAATAGGTGTATGGACCTCAAGGATATTGTGGTCCAAGATCTTATCGATAATGGTTGAATTATTGTTACTAATATTCATCCAATCAAGATCTTGATATATTCTAAAATCCAATACCTAATCATGCTAACCCAAATTAACAAAATATAGCAAATAATATTAGTTATCATAATGTTTCCCTCCTAATCAAGAAGTGGTGGGTAGCATTTATTTCTCTTACTATATCAACCATGTCTCACATGTCTATGTTATCACAAGACAATAGTAAAATATTTTCCCTTTAAAAATACACCCACTTAGTTAGCCAATAGGACCTCCTTTGGCCCTTAGATCTAAAAAATCAATACTTAATCAATCTATAATACCCCCTTCATTCATTCAACCACAACCCAAGACAAAAACAAATGGAATTTTTGACTTGCTTTAGCAATGTGAAAACACTCTAGGTAAAATCTTTATTTTGAACTTATTAAAGCCTCTCCCACATTTTGGGATATCCTTATTAGAGTTTTGAGTAAGAAAAAGTTCGTCTAAACTGAAACCTCAATTATTTTGCTTCAATTGTTACATCAATTATAGAAAACCATACCAATATCTCTTTTTATGAGGATGACATCTCCCAATCCTCTTTAATAGAAGACACTCATTTGTGCATCATAGGCCAAGTGGATAAATCTATTAAGTGAATTGTAGTTGATAATGGATCTATATTGAATGTATTTAGCCTATAATTCATTAGACACTTTGACCTATCTAAGAGTGACCTCGAGAAATCTTATTTGGTGATTTGGTACTTTGGTAACAAGGAATGTGAGGCTAGTGGTATAGTAGTCTTACCCATTAAAGTGGGACTCTAAATCGCAATACTTTTTTCTATGTCATGCCTATTTATTTGTCCTACAATATTATTTGGGGTAGGCCTTAGATCCATGATTACATTAGATGCATCAAAGGTATAAGGGAAAGAATAATTTTAGTTATTCCTCAATAACAACTAATATCCTTATCCTTTAATCTTAAATTATCTTGTACCAACAACATAGCAGAATATGATTCCCTTATTCTAGGAATCTACGTTTCTAAAACACTCGATGTTAAAGTCCTTGCCATATTTAGAGATAAACAGGTGACATGGTGTTTATGAAAATAAAGATGATGAACTTAAGATTTATAAATAAATTATTGATAAATTGATGGTTGTTTTTGATAATGTTACCATCAATACCATCCTTAGATATAGTAACTATTATGAAGATGCTATGGAATTTGTAATGTCTTGGAGTTCATTAGAACTTGATGATGAGCATACTACAACTATTATCAAGTAATTCAGAGGACCCACAACCTTAAAATCTAGCCAAATCCCTTTAGAATTCTTTATCCTTGAATCCACCTCATCCTCTAATCCTTGATATAGGGACATCTATGATTATCTTAAGAATGGTATCTTTTATAAAGGTTTGAATAACAATCAATTCAAGAACCTTAAGCAAAGGATTTGTACACATGTCATATTTAGTAATATTTTATGTTGATGCACCCTTGATGACATCCTTCTTAGATGTTTAGATTTTACCAAGTCCTAAAAGGTAATCTAGGAATCCATAATGGGTCTTGTAGTGGACACTTCAGTGGTGTCACCATTTCTAAGAAGCTTCTTTGGATGAACCATTATTATTATTTTTTTATGAATAATGATTCCTATGATTATGTAAAAATGTATAATAAATATAAAAAATATGTCAACCTTATTCTTGCCCTGTCGCAACCTTGCAATCCATTACTTCACCTTGGCCCTTTTCCATTTGGGGACTAGACATCATTGGAAATATAAATCCCATGTCCTTTGATGAAAATAAATTCATTATTATTGTAACTGAATACTTCACTAAATGGGTCAAATGTATGCCTTTGGCCTCCATAACAAGAGTTTGTATCTCCAAATTTATCCAAAACTAAATAATATGTTATTAAGGCATCCCTTCTATCATTATTTTAAATTATTTCAAGCCTTCGAAAAATAAGGATGTCCAAAAGATTTGTGCAAAGCATCAAATACAAGAAGAATTGGCCATACATTATTATTCTCAAGCCAATGGTTAATTGAAAGCCTCTAACAAAATACTTGTCAAAATTCTCAAGAAGCTAGCCAATAAAACTAAAAGATACTAGCATCATTAGTTGTACCTAACCCTTTGGGTATACCACACCAATGTTAGAACTGCCATTGGTACGACATCTTATTCCTTGGTCTATGGTACAAACACTATATTTCTCTTTGAAATTGAGGTTCCATCCCTATGAATTATTTTATAAGATGCTTGTGTGGGAGATGAATATCATCTCATTTGCCTTAGCCAACTAGATTTATTTGATGAGAAGAAGATTCTTGCCTGAGAGCACCTATGGATCTACTAACAAAGTATCAAGTGATCCTATGGTGAGAAGTTAATACCTTGATCCTTTGGAGTCAATAATCTAGTTATTAATAAAAATCAAAAGAATACCAAAGCTAAAATCAATCTTAAGAGAAATTTTAAGACTAATTGAATAGGTCCATTTATCATATCTACCAAGTAAGGCTTAGGCACATACCACCTCACCACACTTGATGGTAAAGAACTTAAAGAACCCATGAACAATATGCATCTAAAAAGGTACTACGATCAAAATTCACTTCTCTTTAACTATTTACCTACAACTATTTGTTTTTATTACTTACTTGTTTATAGTGATTGCTTCTATTGTCCAAGTCAAATCATGTTAATAGTAACAAAATATCCTATTATGCATATTGTGTCATCGTTTATTTTCCTTTGTCTTATTGTTATTACAAAAATGATAATAAGGGACCTCTGAGGATATGCAAAGGATAATCCTACTTAGATTTAGTTATCCCTATACTAGGTGTTTGGTGCAAGCAAACCCCTCCTTACTTGGTCATATCTATAATACACAAGGACAAGCATATCACAGGATATGAGAGAAAATATCGTGTGTTTACAATTTTTTATTTTTTGCTGAGGACATATGCCTTCACAAATAAGTGGATGTCATCAATATTTTAATCATATGCTTATGATTTAGACTCCTTTGTATCCAAGTAATCGTTGAACTAGGGAATTTTCCTTACCTCTAATTGAGATTTTATGCCCCCAATTCGAGTTTTGACAAGGTTAGAAGGCATTACCAATGGATTCTCCTGACTTTCAAATTTAGAATGGATCCCCACTTTCATCATGGAAAAATATTACACTAATCTAAACTAGCTTGTATTAAAGTAAATTTTTGGAAAGAAAAATGTGGAGTAAAGTGTGAAAATAAAATTTCATGGAAGTTCAAGAGTGATATATATTCAAGAAAATATGAGTTTTAAACAATAGTGAGGATATTTTGTGAACAATCAATATACGAGAAGTCAAAAAATATAAATGTCCATCCATTAATTAGATTATGAAATTTATAAACAAATGATAATATGGGCTCAAAGGGCCATAACATAACCATTGTGCACTTAATAAACCAAAAGGGAAGTTCCATTAATGGAATACCTAAGGACTAGTCATTTTATTACAACATCATGAGTACAAAGCATAATGTGGATCTTACAAAGTGTTGCTTTGAATTCTCATGGAAAAAATATGAAGACAATGAGGTCCCTAGGCCCCTATTTATGGTAAACATTTACCCATTATTTACTCAAGGTGAGAAATAATTACTATTAGTAAAAGGAAATATTTGGGGTAACTTTTTCAAAATTTTGCAATATCAAATATTATATACCTCCAATTTGACCTCTAACATGCTTATAAGAATTCCTGAATAACTTAGTTCACTACTACATACCAAGATGTCACTTTTTAGAAGATTTTCTTTAAGATCCATACCTTCAATTGACCTTTATGACTATTTGAGTGGTTCACTTTGGCTTGATAAGCGAATTTCTCATATTAATAGGTGGATCAACAAATTTTGCTAAGTGAATTAATCCCTCAAGCCAATCAGTTTAGGTTAAGCTAGTGAATTGGCATTTGGAGACATTCATTAATTTTTACAAGTGGATTGGTCCCTATACATACTTGATACATTTTGAGTATTTGGGATGCCTCTACTACTTGATATTTGTTGCCATATTTTCCTTTAAAATTTACAAAATTTATAAGGTAGTGTCGAGGTACTACATTTATGGCAAATTCATGGGGTACCAAGCTCAATTGGCATAGGATTCTAGATATTTCTTTTATCTTTGGGCATGGAGTCTACCAAAATTGATACCATGGCAAAATTATCAAATTTGTTGATTCTCTATTTTATCTTATGTGGCAGCAATCTTGACAATTTCTACCACTCTTTGTCTTCCAACAACTGCACTGATCCGAGGTTTTCTATCTTCTATATTAGATATTTAAAAGGTTTTGAGTACAATTCTTCCTGCTTGGCAAGTAGCTCTTACAACTTAGTATGAATTGGCTCTAGCCTCTTATAGATTTCAACTACTTCCCCTTGGTTGGCTTACCTCTTTTCCTCCTTGAATATAATTCTTATGATATGATCATCTAGAATGTGCTTCCATTCATCAAAAGTATTAGGCATACCTATAGTAACCAATCCTTTAATCTCTTTATCCATATCCTAAACTTAGGTTTTTAAATATGCCAAGTTATCTTTATAAGTCTAAAGGTTTCCCTAGATATTTAGGTTTTTTCTTAACTTTCTAACCAGACATTTATAGTTTATCTCTTACTGTTGTCCTATTTCCATTGACAAGAGGAGTTTTAGGACTTCCTAGTATTCACCCCTTATAGATAACTTCCCTTCCACATGTCTAATGGTATTATCAACCTCTTCTAGGAAGGAGGTCAAACAAAAATACTCATAGTCATTCTTCATTTCCTCCTTGATATTATCCCAAAGTGACCCTTTGAAGATCCTAAGCCACCTTTGGGTTTGATGAGGCTACAAAACTACCTCATTATTAGTAGCTAAATACCTTTTGTTCATTTTTGTATGATTAATAAAATTATATTCCATGGATTAGTCTGTAATTTATGTTGATATTAATGATAAATATAGTGAATAAAAGATAATGTTTTATTTATCTATTTGAAATGATTTTATGAATTCTTAAGGGACTAATTGCATGTTTGATTTATGTTTAAAGAATAGATTAGCCCATTAATCAATTTGCAATATCCTATGGTCAAACAATCAATTCTAGAATGCCCTAAAGAACAAAGAAGTACCTACTAAATTGGAGCTATAAAGAAGCTGAGTGATCTAGAGTATCTATATGTCGAAGAAATTTTATGCTAGAGTACCTGTGCATCAAATTTTCCATGCGCTATAATGCTTGGGTGTTAGAGTATTATAAACACCAGTTATGCACCAGAGTAATCTGAGCACCAACTATGCATCAAAATAACTCGTGCACCAGAATAAGCTAACCGCTAGATGATCCATAATATTTGTGTAGGATCTAACAAAAATATAATAGCCAAGTCACTTCGTGAGCATAACACCCAAATTGTTGACCGCACAATTCATTTGGATGCTAACCAAGTTTAGTTTTGGAATTAGATTTTCTAACTATGCATAATATTGAGGGCGTTGACCAATTAAAGTGTCAAAATTATCAATTCCATGAAGCACTAGAGTAGCCATTATATGCCACGAGGAACAAGATAAACACAAAAAGTATGAAGGAAGAGTCACTAGGATTTTTAATACTATTGTAACCAATTAATGAGGAGAATGTAGTGAAAGGATGATTTACTATTTATTTTCTGGATAAACACCTGTGCACCTTGTCTAGTCAGGTTTGCTATTGTAGTCTAATTGGATGGTCAAAATGCATAAGATTATGTTATTAAATTGGTAGATAAACCTTTTCCAAAATTGTAATAAACAAAAAGCCTAATAATAAGCTAAAAATTAATTAGATCTTTATAAATAATGATGTAGGCCAAAAAAGCAAGGGGTTGAAAAATGTGAATGAGAAATTGACTTTTAGACTGTTTTAAATAAAACACCCTATCCTATTTTATGTATGACTTTGATTGCATAAATTGGTTTCTACTATTGAAATACTATACCTCTCACTAGACCTCAGAGTAAGGGCCCACTCATTTGGAACAGTGGAAGGAATTTTAGCATAGTTGCAAATTTTCTTTACTGATTTATTTTTATCATTTTTTACAATAAATAGAATAACATTCCTTTGTGTTAAGTGTGACAGTTAACTTATTTTCATTTTGAGTTCTATTATAATTTAATATGTGTTCTCATTCAATTGTGCAATTTTCTTTAGTTTAGTTCTATTTTCCTGCAAGTGTACATTTTTGCTTTAGTTTATTTTTACTAAATTATGGCTTATATTAAATTTTGTTATGTGTCAATCATGAATAGTGTTCAGGTTTTAGTTTAAGCATTGATTAATTCATTTTTAGTTTAAAGAGAATTATTATTTTTTATTTTATAAATTAAAGTTAATTTGCAAGATTTCCTTTATAAGCAAAGTGTGGAATTAATGGTTTTTTTATCAAAATATTGTTGCAAAGATGTTAAAAAGCTTTATTTCTATAGGAATTAACCTAAAGCCTACTTGTTATGTCAATTTAGGTTAAACTTTATGATGTAATTAGGAGTCTTTGGTACCCAAACACAATTCTTAGACCTCTAACACATACAACCTTAGGACGCTACCCTAAATAGATAAGATTAAAGTGTGAGCATTAATGATACTTATCGCTTTTTGGCACCATTGTCAGGAACATTGGTCTTGTTAGAGAAAATTAGTAATTCAATGTTAATTACCTCCTTGTAAAATTGTGTAGGATAAATATTTAGGACAATATTTAATTTGAAAAAAAAACTTTAGAAAAATCAACTTTGCATAAGGATAGTTACATTGTCAAGAATTGTGTCCAAAATATTAGAAAGCTAGATTCACCTTTAGAAATAGAAGACGTGTATCATTAGGTAAAATTTCTATTAATAGGATGTATGAGTAGACCTAGGGATGAGAGGCAAGTTTATTAAATGAAACCCCCAATTAACCACAAAAGAGAGCGATTTACAATATGAGGTTACACCAACACCAACATCTGAACCATATGTAACCAAACTTAGTGAGGAAATTAGGAGTTTTGAGGAAGCACAATGATTATTCACCTTTGGAACCTTGGAATTATCACAACTAAGACAAGAAGAGGTTGTAACAAGTAATTCATCATCTACTCCATATTGTTTTGTACCTCTTGAGGTATTTAAAAAAATTAACAATTTGTGTTGAGAAAACATAATGGCAAATATACAAGAATATGTGGATAGGGCTAGTGATGTGCATCATGGAGAAAATAGTAATACTCCCAGGACTTTTTAATATACCATCCATCTAGATCCTGGTGTAGAGGCTCTAATGAAGACTATTTCTCCTTCAATATTTCTAATCTTCAAAGGAGTCATGTTAGAATATCGTGATCAATATTTGTTTGAGTTTAAGGTTCTATTTAAAACCTACACTTATATACATGATAATAAAAAACTTAAATTATTCCCTTCCACCTTTAAAGAATCCACAATTTTATTGTTCATGGGTTTAGAATCAGATTCAATTCACACTTGGAGAAAAATGGAGAGAGCATTCTTGGACAAATACAAAGAATATTGTAGGGTAAATAATTGGAAGGATAAATTATTTAGAATGAAATAAGAAGATGGTGAAAAGTTAAAAGACTACCTAGATAAATTTGTGTTTGTTCATAGATGTGGAGTTGGTATAGACCTAGAGTTAAGTAAAATATTATTCTTACGAGGATTGTAGGAAGAGTCAAGAGAAGCATTAGATCTCATGGGAAAAGGAGATGTAAATAAACTTGAATTCCTAGAAATCATGGAGCTTTGCAAAAACCATTCCTATACAAGAGTAGTAAATCAAAGACATAAACATGGTAACAATGGCATGAAAGAGTTAATGGAAGAATTTTTCAATTTAAAAACTGATATTTTAGTGCATCTCAATACAACATTAGACAAAATGAATGCAAATAATAGGTTCATTGAACCTTTAGTTAACTATTGTTTGAGGTGTAGAAAGAAGTACACCCTTCATGAATGTCCTTTGAACAAAACTACTATATGCATCATTTGCAAAATAATTTGTATCCAACATCTACAATACTTGAAGTGGATGACCGATTAATTACAAAACCAGGAGAGATAATAGAAAATATCCCTGTTACAATTATGATATGGAAATATCCTGTAGATTTTATAGTATTACAACTTTGAGCTATAGTAAATGGCTATCCATTAATTATTGGAAGACCTTGGCTTGCTAGAACAATCACTTTTATCCATTTTAGGTCAAAAGATATGATCATTTCAAATAAATTAAATTCAAAGAATATTTCGTTGTATTCTCTAGCCAAACCTTCAATCAACGTTTCTTATAATTTATGGTTCTCTAAGTCAAATGAGGAAAATGAGGAGCATATTTCAACTCTAGCTATAATCATTGTAAAATAACATGTAGAAGAGTTAGATCCATTGGAAAGGGTTATGATTTAGGGGTTGAGGATAAAAAAACCATCATCCTATGACTCTTATGGAAGGATGAGGATGAAGAACATGAGTACTTACCATTTATTTCTATACAATATAGCTCATTTAATTTACCACATGGATGGTATAAAAAACTCGTTTCATCTTTTAAGTGACCTCTAACAAATCTCATTTATTCAAGAATTACTTTTGATCAAAACACTAGAATATTTTATTCTTTGTTGCCTCATCATTGTCCTTTAAATTTTTTAGCTAGTAACTTTGAATAAATTAGCATAGTGTATCATGTCACTAAGCAAATTGAAATACAACCAGGGAATTTTTTGAACATCAATAGTTGGTTTTTTAATAAACAGAAAGAAAAAATATTCAATGTGTTGAGTAAACACCCAAATATCTTTGCATAAGAGTATCTAGATATGACATAAATCCATCCCAATATATGCACTCATCATATTTATACTGAGGATATTAAACGCGTGCAACAACCACAAAGGAGTTTGGATCCCTACTTACAAGATATCATCAAATATGAAATTGAAAATTTATTTGAATTAGAATTCATTTATTCTATTTCAGATAGTCATTGGGTTTTTCCACTAGTCACCATTCCTAAAAATTTGGAAAGATGCATATGTGTGTTGATTATCATGAGTTGAACAAGGCTACGCAAAAATAACACTTCCCGTTATCATTTATTGATCAAGTATTGGATAAACTCGTTGGAAAGAAGTATTTTTGTTTTCTTGATGGATTTAGTGGCTCCAATCAAATTCTAGTATCATCGAAAGACTAAGAGAAAATAACTTTCACTTGTCCATGGGGTACTTTCAATTATCAAGTTTTACCATTTGTACTTTGTAATGCTCCAACAACTTTTTAACAAGTTTTTCTTACCATATTTAAAATCTTAACAAACACGTGTTTAAATTTACATAGATGATTTCATAGTATGTAATGAAAATTTTGAGGAAACTCTTAAAAATTTTGATAAATTGTTGACCCATTGTAAAACCTATAATTTGGCCTTAAATCCTAAAAATATTTGATGATGATGGATGAAGGTAATATACTTTGACATCATATCTCATATGTAGGAATACAAGACATCCCTTGGGTTAGAAATTAATAAGGTTAGGGAGTACCTCGACAAGTTGCTTCAGCAACAACAACAACAAAATGCCCAACCACCTGTCGTAGTAAATCCTACACCCCAACCAATTTCTACCCAGCCAGCTTTTCTTAGCTCAGGCCCCACCTGGGTACCCCAATCTTCGGTGGTGTCCATTCCTACCCCACATTTCTCCCAACCCGATCCAGTTCATCATTCACCCCAATCACCTTCTTTCCGGTATCATCCATACCAAAAACCTGTCCATTTCACACCGCTTAATCCAGGCAATTTCATCCCATCTCATCATTTTTCCATTCCTCCATTGCATCATCATAATCATCAAACGAATCAAAATTTTCATGAAGATTCTCGACTCCATGCTATGCAACAACATATTGACAACCTTATGCTCAACATGCCTGGCTCATCTAGTCAAAAACCTACGCTAAGGTCGTTGATCAATCAACCAATTCATCCTTCGGTACCTTCACCGCCATATCTGACTGATTTCACATTACCGAAGTTTGACAAATTTCGAGGAACTGAGGATCCTCATGAACATGTGAGCTCATTCATGCATGCCTGCTTTAGAATACAAAATAATGACGCTCTTATGCTCAGAACTTTTCCTCAGACATTAGGAGGAGATGCTGTACAATGGTACAATCATTTACCTCACCATAGCATTTATGCTTAATTGATTAATCTATTTTTAGAACGATTCTCCCTAAATGTACAAAGGAAAGTTTCATTGTCCGACTTATACAAGCTCAAGCAACATGACGATGAGACTGTTTATGACTTTGGAAACCGTTGGAGGGCTATCATTAATAAACTACCATTCTCCCTACCAATGGAGGAGTTAACCAAAATGTTCACCCAGAGTTGTCTAAAACCTATCTCTTGGTTACTCCAATTACAACAATACAGGACTTTTGAAGAGGCTTTGGCCCAAGCAAGTATCATAGAATACATTAAAGTCCAAGAGGGTGTTTTAAAACCTCGTAGAAAAGAATGGCAACAAAAGGGCCAACAACGAAATAATAATTATGGCCAAAACAAACAAGCACAGGCTAGTACGACCTCAAATGTTAACCAAGTTAATCAAGTGGTGGCGAGCCGGCCCGTAATGGCTCAACAACAACAAGTAATGCAAAGTCAACTGCAACCAATTGCTTATCATGTGGTACCCGCCCCTCCTCAACCAGCTCACAATACTGGGCCAACCATGGAAACTCGACCTTGGCAAACAAATCGTCCCAAGCGACAGTTCACACCTTTAGATGAACCATATGTGGTCATATTCAATAAGTTATATAGCACAAATCGGTTAACTTTACCTGAGTTCAAACCTTTAGAACCATCTAGAAGGGGAAAGTATTACAAGGAGTACCTATTTTGTCCTTATCATAGGCAAAATGGGCACGATATCAATAATTGTACAGATTTCAAACATGTGATCCAAGATCTTATTGAGATTGGAGCCATTAAATTGGATAACCCCTTATCCCAACAAAATCAAAATCTTGGTATATTTCAAACACCCCTTCCACATCGGGAGGAAGCTCCAAAAACTTCAGGGGGAGTAACTCAGGTAACTCCTCCTAATCAAGTCAACCATGTACAACAATACCAAGATTTTGTGGGTACTATTAACGTAGTAACCCGAGGTCAAAGGGCAAACCAACCAAATCAGGCTGAACCACAGCCACCTGTACAAACTCTCAGTCCACCTCAGGTAACAGTGACCCAACGACATGCTAGTACTTCTCAACAACCGCTAAATCATTCTACTCAACGCCAACGACCCATCATGTCATTGAGTAGCTGATTAACTACCAGTTTAAAAATGGCTTTTGCCAAGTTATCGATCTATGACCTCATTCAACAATCTCCCCCGCATAGAGAGGCATTAATGGAAATATTGAAGTCAATCGAGCTTCAAACTCAAGATACTAATGCCTTCAACAACTTTGTGGGGAGTATTCAAACATGCATGGAGCCCTCCATCACTTTCTATGATTTTGAAATCAAACCTTTGTCAACAGAAATTATAGATCCTCCACTACATATCATGGCCAAGATCGATCACAAGCCATTCAAGAGAGTCTTAATTGACACCGGTTCCTCAATCAATATCATTACAACATCGACGTTGAGTAATCTAGAGCTATCGCCATCCCTTATCACCAAGTCAAATTTTACTCTTAAAGCATTCAATGATGCTTTATCTTCCACGGTTGGCACGATTATCTTGCCCATTGAGGTAGGGGCCCGAACTTTGCATACCTTGTTTCACATCTTGGAAGGGTCCATGGCATACAATGTATTGCTTGGACGACCTTGGATTAGGGAGATGAGATGTGTCCCTTCTATACTGCATCAATGTCTGAAGTATGTATATGAGGGATAGGTTCATTGTGTACCTACTGACATTGAACCCTTCAAACATTGCAACTATGTCTCAAATCCTTATGAGATTGCGTTGCCATCTACTCATCTTTTCTTGACCCCATCTACTTCTTCTATACCATCTTCTTTTAAAGCTCCCATTCCTGAGGGGCTACCCATCATATCGCAACCATCTTCATCTTCCGCTATTCCATCTCATTCACCACTTTCTTCATCTCCTAATCTTCCTTCTTCTTCATCAGTGACCACATGCACATGTGGCTATGACCAATCATATCTTTTCACGTCATTACCCCATTCTTCTACACCTTCTTCAACATCACCTATTATTCCTCCATCTTCCCAACCATCACCAGCTGATGTTTCACAAGTTAGTGAAGCATCAACCCAACCAAATCCTTCCAATTCTTCTATCCAACATTCTTCTATTCCATCATCTAGTCTTTCTCCCTACCAAGTCAAGGTCCATCTCACTGATGCAGGTATTGGTGAGTATGCCATCCAAGATGTCCACATCACACCGTTCAATGTGAAAACAGTTAAAGATTTTGGTCATCCACATGACCAACATTTATCCATTGGATCGGTTTATAACATGGTTTCTATGCCAAATTCCATTAATTTTGTATATGGGGGAATAGAGTCATCTTCTAGTCCTACCACCATACCAGAACCCAAGCATCCAGTCCCTGCCAATATCGAAAGGATGGAGGGTTTTCCCTCTTGCTATTTCCACAGACATAATTGGTAGCAATTTGGCCTAGGTCGCTATGAGCAAGGAGTAACTGAATGCATCGATATGCCATATCAGAGACCCACTGAGCTTTTTGGTCTGGGCTACCAACCACTTCTATCCCTTTCTTCTTTTGAATGAGCTTTTCAAAGCATTAATCTTAATTCGAAGAAGAAATCCTCCACCCGCATCGAATCCGAAGATGAAGCCTATGAAGAATTTGACGTCATGTCAAATGGTGATGAATCTGAAGAAGAGTCGGCGCCAATTGTTACCCTCACTGAACAAGACAAGTTTTATCTCCAATTGTTCCCTCTCCAAGAAGCCATCTTTCACTTGTTTCTTCCACAAGAACGAGGTGAACCACCCCCTCCGCCACATCCATAAGCCATAATCCAAACTTGTATTATATGTATATACTAAAATAGTGGTTTTCACCACTACAAAAAAAAAAAAAAAAAACTGAAAATCTATGTTGTTTTGCATCTCAGGTCTTCCGAGGTCTTCACCGATTTTCCCTTCCATTTCGCCCATCCTTTCTTCCAAAAGTTGACAATGAATTTCGAAGACTTATTCACCCCGCTCCATAATCCATATGATCCGGATAAACCTAAGAAATGTGTCTTTGGTGTTACCTCAGGCAAAATCCTAGGTTTTATTATCTCTAAACGAGGTATTGAGGTGGACCCAAACAAGGTCAAAGCCATTATGGAAATGTGTCCCCCAACTAATTTGAAGGAGTTGCGTAGTTTACAAGGAAATATTAATTCAATCTGTCGCTTTATTGCACAACTTTCGATAAATGTAGGCCATTTTGCCACCTACTACAAAAGGGGGTACAATTTTCATGGACAGATGAGTGTCAGAAATCCTTTGATGACATCAAGCAGTACTTAGCGTCTCCGCCAGTCTTAGCTCCGCCTCGTCGAGATCCCTTCCTTGTGAATTTCTTTGTAGGAATTTATTGATGATGATACTGCTAGACAAGCACGTCTTGATCAACTCACACTCATAGATTAAAAACGAATCAATGCTTTAGAGCATTTGCGAGTTTATCAAGACCGATTGAAACGTGCTTACAATGCCAAAGTTCATCTAAGAGAATTTCAAGTAGGAGATCTTGTCCTTAAAGAGAATCAACAAAACACCAATGCATTGCCGCATCTTCGAGATAAATTCATGGCCAATTGGTTAGGTGCATATATGGTCACTGAAAGAGTGGGTAATGGAACTTATAGACTTGCCAGTTTAGAGGGAGAGGAAGAACCCGAACCACTTAATGTTATACACTTGAGGGCATTCTACGCATAGTTTGAATTTTATATGTACGTATATACATGGCTTGTACAACAAAAAAATAAATAAATAAATAAAATAAAAAGAATTTGCATTTCATTGCTAGTTGCATACATCTCATTCAAAAACATTGCATTTCATGTGCATACATCTCATTCAAAACCATAACATTTCATTTTCAGCCATAGTTGCATATCATGTTAGAGACCATTCTATCTTTTGGATATAAAATTTGGTCAAGCAAAAGTCATGTTGCCTTAATCAGGGGCACCTTCATAAAATCCATCAAACTGAATTGTCATTCGTACACCCATTTTCCATTTGCACATATTTACATTGCCAAAATGTTTTCGATCACTCAACCATTCCTAGTGTTTTAAGCAAACTTCGAAATGCATGTCAAAGTTCTCTAGGGCCATATCACAAATTACACTAAATAAAATCTTGAGTATTGGGAAATGATTTCAAAAGCGGTCTTGAACCTATCACATTTTCACATCTTAAAAACATCTTGTGTCAAAGAGAGATAACACCATCCTTGGGTTGTGCCTTGAAGTGAAAAGGGTAATCCTCGTTTGTCCTATCATGCAAACATAGTCCATAAAACAGTGGTTCTTACCACTATCACAAGCAATCACAAAATATAAATATAAACAGAGTAGTAAGGATAGGGTAAAATTCTCATCATACTTCGGTTGAGAATCCGATTCCCTAAAGCTCTAAGGAAATGAACATTTTTCACACACCACTGATCCCAAATAAGTTGTAAGGATTGTACTACTTGTCTAGTCAGACGGATAGGTAGTCATCCCCAAGGCTTACAAAGGTCAAAAACAACATGGACTATGGATTTAACCTTCATCGGGGCTATAGACGCCTGACTGGCAGTGGAGTATACTCATTGCGTGGCGACATGTCTCTCCTCAAAAAGAGACCTCCGAATGCTCATACGGACAAACTAGCTTCGGGGTCTTCTCCATAACGGGGTTACCTAATTTATGCAAGATGAGGTTAATGAACACACTTGCACACACACAAGTTTTTGATTGCCTAGAGTCACTACCATGCTTCTGATTTGGTTAATGAACTCGCATGCACACACATTTGGTCCTAGTTGAATTAGTCAGTGTTAGTAAGTTTGTTTGATACCACTAGCATGTTTGAGTCTTTGTAAAATAGTCTTCCATATCAACCTCCATATCACCCTCCATATCTTATTCCATATTCATGTCATTCCATACGTCATCCATTCACAAGCCACCAAGTTTGATGCCCCTAATTAAACAATTATGATAACAGTTCGCTAAATCTAACTATCTAAAAGTATGAGTGCTTCTTAGTGCATATTTCATTTACTTAGTCTCGCATTAATCATCTATAAGTTTGCATTCCATTCCATCACATATGCATCAAAAACATTAAAACATATAAAAACATGCATCACAAAAACATAGGCATTCACACAAAAGAGAGTAAAACACCAAATAAATAAAAGCCATGTATATATATATATATGTATAAAGGACAAACTATACGAGGAATGCCAAAAGGCTACAATATACAATAGAGCACCAAGGCTCATAAAGAGTGCATCTAAGCACTAAGCTAACCATCAAAAGAGGACCCCTGAGACCTAGTAGGAGCCCTAGACCTAGTGGTGTGTCTAGACTCACTACGCCTAGAGACAGAAGAGGATGGAGGATCAGGCAACACAATGTGATGCCTAAACAATGTGTCTTCCAAAGCCTTAATGTAACGAGTCCTCGACCTAAACCTAGCTATGTCTATCTCGTGTCGTCGCTCCCACTCCGCTAGCTCTGCTTGGAGTCTCGTCACCCTGTCATCATGGGGCACCCTGGTCACTCTATCTAAGTCCGCCTACAGCTGGGCCATCCTCTCCTCTTGAGCAGCTAATCGGGCATCTCGATCTACCGCTTGCTGCTCCATCTGAGCTATCCTCTCATCTCGGGTAGCTAACATAGCATCGTGCTATGCTATCTACTGCTACAGCTGTGTCAGCTCGTTCTCATGCCCGCTAGGGGGTATCTCCCTAGCCTCTCCTGTAGCCTCTCCTAGGCCCTCTTCGCCATCCTCCCTGTCATCTCCGCTCCCTGGAGCCTGCCATGCCATCTTCCCCTTTTGCCTTCGACTGTCAGATTGAAGGTGGGGACCCTCCCTGCGCTTGGGAACCTCCGCGGTTCTCTCGCCCTCTCCAGCCCCAGCCTCGGGCTCTCCGGCTCTACCAACCACCAATGGTGGCTCCCACCTCGGCTCTGCGACCATCTATGCTGCATACTCAGCTGTCACCCCGATGTCGTCCACATCGGGATCTCCATGTCTTCATCATCCTTTGTCGCCTCCCTCCATGGCTCGGCACACGGCAAATCACCCTTTGATCTGTGCCTTTGGTAGCACACTGGCTCACCGGGGACATCCTACCTCAATCCGACCTGGCGGAGTACTCGAGACATCTGTATGTACTCTGCCTCGCTATGGCCCCGCCCCACTACCCATCTGGCCTGTCGCACCCATCTAAGGTGCTCTCCATCCCCGATCCACCTCTCCTTCCGCCAAGGCCTCCAAATGACTTGGGCATCTGTCAAATCTGCCCATAATCTCCTATACCATTGCCCCGATCTCACGGGGCGGCTAGGCTGTCTCTCCTCCGCCACTAGCCATATCCTACCATAAGCCTAACTCATGTCCCAGTGAGCCCATGGCAACCCCTCCGATTGAGCCACTCTGAAGTGCTCCCAGCCCTAGCACTGGAGCACCACACTGCAACCCAGGCCCTTCCGACCCCGTCTCCGAACCTCATACAACTCCCGGTACACCTGCGCCAATAAAGCAGGTGCCCAGGCATACACTACCCTATTAGTGAGCATCTCGCTCACTACACCCATCGGGTTCCATGGGAACCTGCACCCGATGCTTTTCGGGGCCACAATGTTGGCCAACACGAACATCATCAGAGCCTCCACCGCTCCCAACTCCTTGGCCGTATACATGGCCAAGTATGGGATCCCCCCGCTCTCCATTCGGATCTCCCTCCAGTCATCCCCAAACACCTTGGCCATCTCCGTGGCCCTATCTCGTCCAACCTCCACCCGTGCCCCCTCCACGAGCACCTTGAGGATACGGTATACATCGTCAAGCGTCACCGTCATCTCTCCAGTTGGGAGCTGGAACGTCCCCCGATCTGGATCCCACCTCTCGGCCAAAGCCGAGAGGTACCCCTCATCCGCCCGAACTACCTCCAACCGGGCTGCCTCCGCTAGCCCCACTGCCTCCAATATCTCCCAGTCTGCCTAGGACAACGACCTCCTCATCCCCAAAATGATAGGGGAGAACCGGTGTCGTGCCTCTAACACCCTAAGCTGCAAAACAACAAAACAAAAATTTGTTACAAATTTTTCCCAAAAAAAAAAAACGCAAACAAAAAAAAAAAAAAAAAACATAATAAGTACTTGCTTAAATGAACAAATACCTCAGTTGGCTGCACTGGCGCATCCGCTCCTATCTCCGCCATAGCTCCCACACAAACCTTTCACTCCACTCCCTCAGACGCACTTCTCTCAAGCTCGAACGCACAAATGAGCGAAATTATCGCTGAAACTGTTTAAATAGCGGGTTTTGGTGCCCTGAAATGCAGTGGGGCGTTTCATGGTGCATTTAGATGCAGTCCTGCATTTATAGAGCACCTAAACACCGGTGGGCGTCTCTGCCAACCACAAATGCAGACCGGCGTTTGGTGTCAGTATTGAATAAAGGAACAAAACTTGCAAAATTGAAGCTTACCTCCTTCAAATTGCATCAAATTCAATTCATCCATTCTTCTTATCATAATAAAACATTTTGTGAATGTTACAACAGTTTTGGACACAAATTTTGTCATTTCGCTCAAAAAGCGCATCATTCATCATTGTTTTACAAATTGGGTTAAAAATATTCAAAACCTTCACAAAATTAACCACATTCATCAATTATTCTGATCTATCGTCAATTTCATTCATTCTTCTTTCATCATGCATATTTTTGCCAAATCAAATTAAAGTAAACCTCGTATCTAGTGGTATATTCTATCACCTTGGCGATTGCAGCGATTTGCATCCATGCAATTCGGTAAGAGGATTAAACCACCATAAGGACACTTACCATTTATCATCATCAATTATTTTACTGTTTGAAAATTGGAAATCAATTTTGGATATTTTACTTTTCAAGTGACCTCATACCAAGATTAATTTGCTCAACAGTTGTCATTGATGGCCTAGTTCATGGGGCCTTAAACATGGACAATCTTTCATATCGTCATTATTTTAAGTCTTGCTAGAGATTGTGGCTACCTAGGTTGATTGGTTTCGACCCAAGGAATTATCCATACAGTCACTAGGAGCATCTCTGAGTTCTGGACTCTTTCATGCATATTTCATCTCTGCATATCAATGGCGCCAACAAGGCAATTTCATCAACAGTATGGATTCACACACAGGATTTGGTGCATCCGTTATCAATTTCTAATTTTCCTATAGTGGAATTCATCTTACATGATCATGGAATTTACAGTTTGGCAAAAATCCCTTTATAACCGTTGGGGTAGAAAATGGTCCATCTTTCACATCACTCATATCGTCTTCAATCATATTCTTTTCTAGTTTGTACACCAACCCCTTTTCTGTTGGGACATAAACAGATGGTGCATGCACCAACCCTTTTTTTCACTGTTGGGGCAAAAACGGTTCATTATCTTCCGAATTTCTTCCAATTGGCTTGTGAGAACCATTCTCGCTCGCCAATTGAGGGGGTAAGCTGAAAAATTTTAAATATTCTTTTATTCTTTGGTCTTCAAAGTTGTGCTTTAGTCTTGAGAGAGAGTTGCGTCTGATCTAGCTTTTCAGGTGTCTTAAGTTTTTGTGCTACATTGTGTCTTCACACAAAGCATCTCAAAAAGGGGCATCTGTAGACACCAAAATCCAGCCACTTGTAAGTCATTTATACCTTCCTATTAGCCACGTGTCAGTCATCCACCTTCCCGCCATTATTTGGCCCAAATCCACACCTTCCCGCCATTATTTGGCCCAATTTCACCTTTCCTGCCATTTTTCATTCCCAAATTTATTTAAATTAATATTTATATATATATATATTAATATTTTAATATATTTTAATATATATATAAAGATACTTTAAGTGATTTAATCTGAGCTGTCCATCCTTCATTTAATCTCATCCGTCCATCCATCTTAATCCGTTTCACAACCTAGATTTATTCTCTACCCTTGGATCCACTTTAATCTTAGCCACACGTTCAAAGTGTCGTTAAAACCCTAAAGTGTGCCCTAAGAGTAGATTATAAATTGAGTCACCTTGATGGCTCAAGGGCTATCTCTTTTACGATCTCTCTTTTGTTATCTATCGCTATCTATCTCTTCTTCAGCTAAACCTACCCATCCATCGCCGTCCCTTTTTTGTCGCATCCATCGTCGCATCCGTCGCCAACTTCGCCACCATCTCTTCTACAGCATTCTACAGAATCCCCCATTCTTTTCGTATGTGCCCACGGGCGTTTACCCACAGCCATAGACGCAGATCGGCGTCTGCAACCTCGACCCAGAAGCACGCGGGCGTTCAGCGATTGCACCAGGGCGCCTTCCGCAGCCGATTTGACAGTTACATCACTTCCAGGTGTCGCCTGGTATCGTCGCGTTAATAGAAAAAGAGGTATAGATTCTAAAGCAAGTAATATTTTTATGTATTAATCTACCGTTAGATTCTGCATTCTATTTATTTCATTTCTAGGGTTTTAGACTGTTTTTTGAGGGCTTACACAGTGGAGCCCTCTTACTAGTTTCTAACCTTTTTGTAGTTTTAATGTGTGTAGGATTTTAATGGCAGATTTGATTGGATGATAGCAGCTGCTTAAGCTGGAGTGGTCCGAGCCAAAGGATACAACGAAGCCCACTCATTCTGTTGAGGTTAAGGATACATTCTTCGGAGACGCCACCATATTGTGCCAGCTAGGGTTTCGAAGAATCCTAGCACAAATTGTAATCTTGTATCACAGAAAGGGTTACAGGCCCTGTTGTACTCAAAAGGAGTTTCTAAACTCCATTGATTAATAAAAATTGTTTTTTTTGTACAACTGTGTTCTGCATTACTTTTTATCGTGATTTCTTTATCTTTTGTTTGGCGTTGTATCTTTAATCTACAACTTTGTTGGATAAAGACTCTGAATTCAAATGGATAAAAAAATTCAAATTATATTTGACAAATTGAGAGAGAAAATGACCACTCCACCTATTCTACAAGATCCTAATTGGAAACTTGCATTTGATATCCAAACTAATACGTTAAATACTACAGTGGGAGCCACATTGGGACAAGTAGAGGATGGTAAACATTATGCTATTTATTATATTAGCAAAATCTTAACAAGAGCAAAATATTATTACACTACCAATGAAAATAATTCTTGGTAGTGGTTTATACCATCAACAAATTTTGCCACCATATTACTGGATATTAAGTGTTTGTTTATATTGGTCATGTAGTAGTAAAATATCTTATGAATAAACCTTTGGTTAGTGCTTGAATCATACGATGGTTATCACTACTAAAATATTTTGACATCACTATTGTTGATAAACCAGATACAACTAATGTAGTAGCTAACGTCTTGTCAAGATTAAACATCATAGGTGAAGAGCCAATGGAAAATTCCTCTCTTGATGAACATTTATTTGCAATATCAACATAATCACCATGGTTTGCTGATATTGCTAATTATTTGGCCATAGGGAAAGTGGCTCCCCATTTTTCCCATAAAGGAAAACAATAATTGATTAAAAAAAGTTCATCTTTTGAATGGATTAATGGTCTACTATTCAAATGTGGACCCGACCATATTTTGTATAGACATGTTCAAAAATATGAGGTGTATAACATCCTCTATGCATGCCATGATGAAATAGTAGGAGGATATTATTTAGTAAAGCACATCATTAAAAAAAATTGGATGTCAAATAATATTGGCCATCACTTCATCGTGATGTGAAAAAAGTATGTGTCATTAGGATCTGTGACAACGAATGGAAAAACCAACCATAATAAATGAGATGCCCTTACAACTTCAAGTGGTTTTAGAACCATTTGAAAGGTGGAGATTAGATTTTATTAGACCCACTGACCCATATTCTCAAGGGAAACAACACATTTTGTTATGTACAGATTATGTAATGAAGTGGGTAGAGGTATGTGCTTTTAAACATATTGTGAGGAGAAGATAGTTGATTTCTTGTATACTCAAAAATTTCAATGATTTGGTGCCCCTCGATCTATTTTTTTATACCAAGGACCATAATTTATATCCAAGGTAATACAAGCTTTTACTAAATTCTACAAAATCAAAGATAAAAAGTTATCGCCTTACCACCCCAAGCAAATGGTCAAGTAGAAGTCACTAATAGAGAATTAGAAAATATAATTACAAAAAAATGGCTTCTCATAGGAAAGAGTGGATGTACAGGTTACCAGAAGTAGTATGGGCCTACAAAACCATGTAAAATCTACCATAGGACTCATATCATATGAATTGATCTATGGTAAGAAACATATTCTTCCTATTGAATTTGAAATACTAACACTTGATACAACTTTGGAAGTAGGCATTGAGTTGTCATAGGTTCAACAAGAGAGGATTCTACAACTGAACGCATTGGATGAGCTATGATTGAAGGTGCTTCACCAAAAAAATATCATTCAATAGTAAAGGAAAATATGGCATGATAGTCACTTTAAGAGAAACAAATATAAATAGGAAGATTGAGTATGCTTATTTATTCTCGTTATGTTGACTTTCTTAGCAAGTTATAGGTTTAGTGGCTAGGACCATATGAGATCAAATAAGTGTTTGATAATGGTGTTGTAAAATTTTATCCTATTGATGACTCCAAGAGAATAATGGTGGTGAATGGACATAGCTTGCAATTGTACCATAAGCCACTTACTAAGGAGGAATTTTCAAAGTATTTATTTTCATAGTCAAACCTTTGTGTTGTGGAAGAGGTTTCCTCTTCTAGAACAAATTCTAAATGATTGTATCTTCTGAGTTTATATATATATATATATATATATATATATATATATAATAGAAAATTTAATAGTGAAAACTTCTTTGAGGTGCTATTAAATTAAGGCTTACATAAAAACTAGCTTCCAACATATCTACCTTGAAAAATTATGATGATATTTGTGGTAACGATATCTATGTGTATGTTTAGCTTTTAGGAGTTCTAGCACAAAATAAGCAATGCTTCCAAAAGGTGCATGGAGCCTTTCTAATAGTGAGGTATGCACTTTCTTTAATTTTACTACTTTTTAGATTTAATATTGCATAAGTTATGTTTAATTCATTGGCATACCAAAGAAATATGGCAAAAGGGTATTTCCAAGGTAATTTAGAGCATCTTTGGTTGCATTAGAATGAACATTCCTTGTTGCACTATAATGAGCAAATAACTATATAAGAGTGCACATGGTCATTGCTCCAAAATTTTGGCTTTGTTATGCTCAGATGATATACGACATGCTATGATTCAACATCATTTTTCTAAGGTTTGAGGTGTTAATTTTTATTTTTTGGAGTCTATGTAGGCAATACTTCTAGAGGCCATAACTTTTGCATACATAAGCATTTTAAGCCCTTTTTTATAAATTGCATGATTTTTTGAGATCTACATATTGATGGCGTTCATTTATGGACCTATTCTAGAGTTAAGGACAAAAATATGTGGAATAATCCTCAATTTCTATTACCTTATTTTGAAAGGAAATTTTTATAATTTCTATACAATTAGAAAAGTTGGTCAAACTTTTTGGGAGATATATATGGATTGATGATAGTTGTCGTATATTTTGAGTCTTTTAAAGGCTTGTAAGAAAAGGATTTAGAATGTGCTTTAGTCAATCCTTCTTCCTCCTGGATGATTGATTCAACTTATTCATGAAGATATAATCTTTCATGATCTCTTTCTTCTTCTATTTCTTGTCTAGGTACTCTTATAAGTTTGTTATAGCTCTGATCATGCAAAACCTCTTTTGGTGACTAAAATCAGGTGGCCCAAAGACAAGAGGAAGTCTTCAAATAGGATGATGTATGTCATAAAAGGAAATTGTGTATATTCAAGACATACTTATGAGACTAAAGAAGATTGTAGGGGTTTATATTTACTAGGAATGGTGATCCTAATGTCTCTTATTTATTTGAAGTCCTACTGAAAGTGTTTTTTGGATGTCTATGAGAGCATCTAATAGTGGTATTGATAACTATGATCTAGCTTAAGGAGACTTTTATACAAGAAATATTTTTGCAACAGTAAATTTCAAATGATGGGAAAATCTAGATGAGTCAACCTCAAAATGTAGAGGCTCACTAGAGCATCCATTATGGTGGGAGAGATTATTATTACTAATATATTCCCTCCTTAGCATCTCATTTCAGATTATATAGGGTGTTGAAAGTGTAATTTGATTCATGGCTAAGGCTGATCTTGTATAATATAATATTGGATAGGCCTAAGGACATTGATTGCACAATTTATTGAATTTATTGTAATATTTTATTATGTAAACCTTATGGGCCATGGTTAACCATGTTATGGCTAAACCTAATTTATAACTTGTAATTAACCTTAAGCCTTCTTGTTATGTCAACTCAGGTTAAACTTTATTATGTAATTGGGGTTTTGGTATTAGTATAAGTACCCCCACCACTCCTAATTTTATAATTGGAGTGTTGTGAATCTAATATATTGATTATACAATAATTATTTATGGTGCCTATGGGTACCCCTAATATTTATTTCTCTTTTCCTTTCTTTCATTTTTTTGCTTTCTATATAAGATTTGAGTGGATGGATTGCTTCTATTTATTTCTAGAAAATATTGTGAATTATGAAAAAAAATTATGCAAGAGGGGTAATAACATATTCCCAAACTTAGGCATGATAATGATATTTATTTTAGAATTTATTTTATTCCCTTCAAGTCATAGATTCCAATAAATAACGACATGGAAAATCCTCTAGAAAAGGTATAATTATTTAGATTAAAAATGATTAATCTAAAGTTTTATAAATTATTTTTAATATTCAAGGAGAACCCAATATATTTTTATTATATAAAAAAGCATCCCTAAATGGTGTAAGCAAAGGGAAAATGAAGGAGTAAACGATCCAATATTTCTAGATTCTTCTTACACAAGGTAAATCTAAAAGGTCCATGACATCCTCTTCTTTGTAGCCTTTCACCTATAAGAATTTTGCTTGGGAATCCTAAAAAAATTAATGTTGATAGTTTAGGAAGGACCATAAGTGACAAAACATTCTCCCGAGGAAAATATTTAGTAGTAAAATTTTTGTATGCCTCTAAAGCATTACATCCCAACTTGAGTTTTTATTCACCATTTTTTATCTGATTTCAAACCAACTCATCCTTCTACATAAAAAGGGGTAAAAAGAATTCTTGAAGCATAATTTGAATCTTATATGATATTTTTTAGGTCCTATTTCTCAACCAAGTTACTATTAGAAATATATAATTTAGAAGTATTGTACATATTTATATAATTCTTGACCTTTAAATCTCTACAAACTAAACATGCTTGAGATAGTGTTTGTTATTAACCTATCTTCTCATAACCATAAATCATTCACCAATATGTAGAAATATACAACATGCATCCACAAATAAATTGCACAATAAATTTTGCACAACAAAATAGAGATTGATTATACCCTTGAGGTAGGGCAACATCGTACAATACTCCTTATTGGAAGGAAGCCACTCCATAAGATCTTTAGCTCCATGAGCCAAGACTTCTACAATAATACTTCATACATCCATTTACAATGGGGTACATCTCTCTTTATACAAGAGTGTTATGGTCCACCTTCCATGAGTTACATGATCACCCATATGGTGGTTCACCTTTAATGAGTTACAAAGTGCATAATAAGATGATAATATTCCTTGTGGTTATATATGATAATATTCCCCAATGGTTACATATATGATTCTATGACATACCTATTTCTAATTTGACATGTGGTCTTCCTTACTCAATAATTAATTTATGGCTCATACCATTATACAATACAATATTAAATTATTAAGTACCTATCTTGGGTACCTAACATTTCATTCCCCTTACAAAATATTTCATCCTTGAAACATTAGAAGAGGCTAAATAATATGATCTTCTAAGCCATGCTAAGTATTGGTACCAATATTGATCATCTATCCATCCTAGTGAAACTATGATTGGTGGTGGTCTTCATTGATGCCAATGCCATGTGTTGAAAGCATAAATTTTACTTTTTTCATCCATACCTGCTTGTATTTATGATGGAGCATATCCAAAGTTATGGATCCATTGGTTTCTTGTATGTTCCTCATTGTTATTTTGTTGTGTTAAGCCCTGTCTCCATGATTGTTACCTCTCATGGTGATGTGTATGTATACTCCAATCTTAGTTTAATATTCAACCTTTTCAGACTCTTCAACTTCATGTGTTTTTCAAGCTCCTGTCCTTGAACTTGTTCTTGGATTCAGATTTTGCTTTCTCCTTGATCTCTATTACTACCTACTCCTTAGACTTTGTTTCATGATTTGCTGCAACTTGCTTCCCTACCATAACTTCCTGGTTTACCCCTAATTCTTGCACCTTAGACTAAGATATATCTTGCAATGTTATCTTCTTTTTGTGGTACCATAACTTCATAAATTTTTTTTGCACATTAATGTTAATAGTATCCAAAAAATCCAATCAGGGATAACCAAGAACAATATCTACATCATTCATCTGAGTAGCATAAAAATATGAATGTAAAACATATTTATCCATGGTGATCTTCAAATATTAAAAATTTTAACATCATCACCCTCAAGATTTATGTTTTTAATTTTTGTTGTTAGAACTTGCAAATTGTTAGCCAAGTCTTTATTAATGAAATTATGCTTGTTGCTAGGGTTTATGGAGACAATAATATTTTTCTTTTGAATGCAACCATAAACTTGCAAAATAGAATTTTTATATTCAAACAAATATTTTTTACCATTGTTTGGCCCTAACACAAAAGATGTAGTTTCCTTAGCATACACATTATTATATTTTTCTTTTGATCCCCATTTGCTTAAAAATGCAACTTCAAATTATTTACATATGTGTATATAATCACGAGGACCAGCAAAGTTGGAATACCAAGATGAAGCTCCTTGCAAGAAAACACAAATTTTCAATCTCCAAAAAACTTCAGAAGAATATAAAGACTTAAAATTTTTCCACCATCCCCTAGCATCAATATCATCTTCTCCAAAAAAATTTGGCAACTCCATATTTATTTATCAAAGTAGCTAGGGTTTGAAATAACCAAAAAAAAATCAAAAATTAAAATTTTTGAGATCTCATCTATTTCTCTCTTCAAACAATTAAATTTGTAATTTTTTTTCGAAACAAAAAAAACAACTGATTTGCTTACCCGGATTGAAAATTATGTTTTTTTTTTCCTTTGCATGAAATTTTTCGTGCAACCCCAAAAACAATACCAAAATTCCAACTTGCAACAGTTATAATTCCCTAAATACTTAACAAAATTTAACAAGTGAGTATTCATTTTGTAGTGATCAAAATAACCTACGTGTTGGTGCAAAAATATTCTAAAAATGACTACTAAAACAGTTAATACAATTTTTTTCTTTTTGAAAAAGATTCACGTAGCTAAAGCACAACTTCAATAGCCCAAATTCAAATAGTTGTAACTCTCTCATTACTTATAAGAATTTCACAAATGAGCAGTCGTGTAATCAAAATAATCTACATATTGGTGCCAAAATCTTCTAAAAATGCTTGCTAAAAAATTTACTACATTTTTTTTTTTTTTGAAAAACAATTTGCACGGCCAAAAACAACACAAATAACCCAACTTCAAACAACCATAAATTTCTTAATATTGATCAAAGTTTAATAAATTATTTGTCATTTTTGTAGTACTCAAAATATCTACACAATGGTGCAAACACCTTCTAAACATGATTGCTAAAATAAAAAATATGGCCTTCTCAAAATGTGATATTTTTTTTGAAAAAATGTGCCCTAGCTCTGTAAAAACAAACCCTCTTTGCCAGAATCACTGCTATGATGCCAAATGGTATGAAACTTATAGGGATTGAAGTTTCTATAATTATATTTGAAATGTATTATCCCCATAAATAATATTGTTATAGATAACTAGATAATGTTGCCATGAATAATTGGATAAGGTTTCTAACTATTGCCACCTTATCTCTGTACACTGTATTTGGCTATTAATATCCCATTAAAATCCTTTATGTGCTTTTCCTGTGGATTGATGGTTTAATCCTGTATCAGTGGTATTCAGATCCAAGAACCTGGCTGCCTGTGTCTTGCTATGTTTCTGCCATTGTTGAACTCCATTTGGTTTTTAGTCTTCGTTTACTATTTTCAAGAGCCAAGAACCTGGATACATGTGTCTTGCATGTTATAACCTAACATTCAAATCCATAGGCATCTGTGTTCAGCTGGGTACTGTTCGGAGGTAGCCAAGCCACGTCCACATGCCATCCTCAATTTTTGCATGCTATTTTCAATTTCTATGTGTTGTTTTCAATTTTACATGGTGTTTCTAGTTTCCTCATTGATCCAAAGGTAAAACTCCTCATGCCCTTCTCCTCATCATTTGCATCCTTAGACTAGCATCTTGGCATGTAATTTTACGATGACGATAAATCTTGTTGCTCGTCACAAACCATGTGGAGGGCTCATCTTCTGTTTTCCATCGTGAAGGTGTTTGCACTAGTAATACAACCTCATTGCATGTGTCACCCTTCAGCCTAGCATGTAGGTGGTAAACATTCTGCTCTCCTTGGATGACGCTTTCCTTATAGCCAGTTACTTCTAATTTTGTCCCAATTTGCACCACGTAGTCGTCTCGTTAGCACATTCTACCTTCTATTCGTGTCCACTATTTATGCGTTGTTTGAGTGGCCTACCTGCTAGTTCTTTTCGCAATCGGTCCTTCTCTATGATTACATGGGCCTTATCTATTGGATACTCCTACTCTCTTCTTATTATCTATGGGATACTCCTGGTCCCTTCTCTGTGGGATACTCGTTGTCTAGTCACCAAGATGTCTACTCTATCTTTGGAAGAGATAGCTCAATGAGCTAAAAATCTCTTTACAAAAATTATGTCGGTTAAGGCTGCCATGTTGGAAGAATTGGAAACTGAATAAATGGCAGACAAAGAAGAAATTTCTATTGAATACAAGAAATTTGAAGGCTTGTCTGATGGCCATTATGAAGACTCAATGAAAGAAATTAAAGGTTTGTTTGAAGAAGACCTTCTTTATGAAGTTGAAGCTAAATATTTTGCTTATCACATGAAAAAAATATTATTGCCTTCACTGAATAATGATGCAATAACATCATGTCGTATTGCACTCTTTGTCCCAGCTAAAGCTCAATGTATTTTTAGAGTTGTTCCACAACAACTCCTTGCTTGTGACACAGATGTAATTTAGACCAGTCTCAAGTTTCAATCTCTACTTAATGAGATTTTCTACAAGTCACGGTATTTCACTCAAATGATTCCAACAAGCTGATTTGAACGTCTTCTTGAGCTTCACTACACACTATGGAGTTTGTGCATTGCTCCTTAGCAATATTGGGCTGCACCATCATTTAGATGCCTTTCCCCTAGTCTGTATTATTTTCTTGTTCAAGACATCCTTTTGTGATCTACCCAACTTGGGTTTCTTGGGCGGCCACTACCTTGGCCACCCCCAACTATTTTAGTCACCCCCTTCTCCCTAGTGGCTGAACACCCTCACAATAACCCCTGCTCCAACCCTCTCAATGGCCCACATGGACTTCAAGTTTCTCTTCCCCATACGTGGCCTCTTCTACATGCATGGACTCTCTTATGGATACATACGGATTCTAATGGCCTTTTTTGAGCCTAATTCAATGGTAGCCTCATGATTGTATTTTACGAAGATCTATTACGACACCTCCAAAAAATTTAATTTTTTATATGTTTCTTCTTATTTTTGTACGCATTAGAGTTCAATGCTTCTATGGTGGGAGGAATGATAGGGATTGAAGTTTCTATAATTATATTTGAAATGTATTATCCACATAGATAATATTGTTATAGATAACTAGATAATGTTTCCATGAATAATTGGATAATATTTCTAACTATTGCCACCTTATATGTGTCTATTGTATTTGGCTATTAATAGCCCATTATGCAATGCATTCGGCAGTTCTTCATCGTCTAAAATCCTTTATGTGCTTTGCCTATGGATTGATGGTTTAATCAAGTATCAGAACCTATCTTCTCATAACCATAAATTATTCACCAATATGTAGAAAGATACAACATGCATCCACAAATACATTGCACAATAAATTTTACACAATAAAATAGAGATTGATTATACCCTTGAGCTAGGGCAACATAGTACAATGCTCCTTATTGGAAGGAAGCCACTCCACAAGATCTCCATCTCGACGAGCCAAGACTTCTACAATAATATTTCATACATCCATTTACAATAAGGGTGCATCTCTCTTTATACAAGAGTGTGATGGTTCACCTTCCATGAGTTACAAGATCACCCATGTGGTGGTTCACCTTCCATGAGTTACAAGATCACCCATGTGGTGGTTCACCTTCCATGAGTTACAAAGTGCATAATAATATGATAATATTCCTTGCAGTTACATATGATAATATTCCCCAATGCTTACATATATGATTCTATGACATACCTATTTCTAATTTGATATGTGGTCTTCCTTAATAATTAATTTATGGCTCGTACCATTATATAATACTGAAAGCACGAGATTCCGGAAGCAAAAGGAAAACTATAACTATGCAATATAAGACGAAATGTAACGCTTTAATCCTATGCACAAAAACAAGGAAAGGAGATAAATTGGAGACGAAAGAAAAGATGTAAGGAAATCACAGCCCTCTTTATTCAAATTTCTTATCCTCGGTTACATAGACGTCTCCTCCCTTTTTAGGGGCTAGGAGCGTTAAATTGGTCTTTGTTACAATTTGTGACTTAGTCTTCCTCCTTCCGCATGCCCACGTTTGGAATGGGCGGGCCAAATGTTGCCGCCGCTTGCGTTGGTAAGGTAGACTCCTCGCCGCTCCTCTAATGCCGCAACTTGCACTCAAAGAAACAAACAAGAAAGTCAGTAGCACTTGTGTATGAAAAATAAAAGATGAATCTAACGATGGTTGAAATGAATCTAAATGAAATGAAAAACTTGACAAAAGCATAAACATGAAACTAAAAGAAATACCACGATTATGAAAGCACAAATCGCCAGTAAGTGAACTAGCAGCACTTCGTCGCTCAAAATGCTCCTTCTCTGTATTCCCTTTTTGGGTGAGAAAACTCACCCTTTTTATAGACCCAAGGGGTCTTTTTGAATTAACATGCAAAAGTGTTTCTTTGCATGAATGCTTTTGTTTGTGAAGAGAAGACTTCTTCTTGATCAAGGGCTTCTTAACTGCCTCTCTGCATGTCTTTGCATGTTTTAGCAAAGCTCACTTGCACTCCCATGCAATGAAGGGATAGCTAAGTGGCAAATCTGAGTTGTCTTAAAAAGCTTACTCTCCTTCCCATGCAGTGAAGGGAAAGTCAATTGGCAGATGTGTGTTGTTAAAAGAACTCACTCGCACTCCTATGTCATGCATGAAAAGCTGAGTGGTAGTTCTGAGTTGTCATGCGCTGAGGTCTGACTTTTTGCTGGTCAAACTTGGCATTCGTCCCACCCAGAAGCGAGCGCTAGTAATCGTCCCTGGGTGAAACGAGTACAAATCCATACTCGTCCTTGGGTAGGACGAGTACAAATTCGCACTCGTCCCCGGGTGGGACGAATAAGAAATAAAGTGTCTAAAAGGTGCCAAACTGATTTTTGACTTGCAAAATTGTTGTGTAAGTGGTTAGAACCACTTGTTTAACCTCTGGGGGCTACCCTGGGGCTGTGTGTGTTAATGTGATCAGTGTTTGTAGTCACATAATCGGATTGGTGCTGTTTTGGTGTCTACAGATGCCCCTTTTTGGGAAGCGTTGTGCATGGCACAACGCCGAGCAAAAATAGATAACCAAAGCACTAATGATTAGGGTTTCTCAGTAACCTAACCAACTCTTGATGCCCCAAGCATGGAAAGGGCATGCATTCTTGAATCCTTGCTTTCGACGAGCTAAGGAATTTGATTTCAAGTATTAACCTATTTTGGTGAGGTGTGACTTGAGCTTGGACATTGATCAGTCATGAATAGGCAAAGGGCATAACCTTTTATCCACGGGGGAACCTTGTGTTCATGCTTCGGGAATGCCAAGTGTTTGATCAATTTTGTGATTATTGCTTGTTTGCTGCCCCAAGCAGGAGCGTGATTGTCTTTGTCAATGATTCTTTGAATGCATGCCATTGCCTTGATTGGGTGTGTTGTTGTTGATTGGTGACTTAAGTGTGACTACCCCCTCAAGCGACGAATCGATGAAGGAATGACTGACATGAGAAAAGCGACGAGTCGCTTGACCCAAGATGACTTAAGTGAGGGTGCCTTCAGATGTTGTCCGTTGAATGCGCGAGCAATTTCTCGATTTTTTTTGTGGACCTATTTTTGGTGGGTGTGAACCCATTTTGGGATGCCATTTGGGGGTAACATGGGCGAAAATCCGTCTTCCCGTGGAGCGGTCCGGCTATGGTAGCCTTCTTGGGGAGTAGGATAACGACAAGGTAGACCCCGACATCAATTTTCTAATGCGAAGAGGTTAAGTGCAAGAGCACTTTTGTCCGGCAATTTTTAGTGGTTTTGTTGGCATTTGTCATTTTTATATTTTGGTTGTTTTGTTGTGTTTGTTTTTTTTTTTTATATTTTGGTTGTTTTGCGTGTTTTTATGTATGTGTTTGATGTATGCAGAGGCGATTATGAATGTGATGTTTCTAATTTGTATGATGTATGGATAGGGAATGAATGAAATGAGGTGTTGATGATGTGTCGATGCACCATAGACTGTACAAGATTTGACCGACTTGCGATACTAATGGGATGACTTTGTGGAATGACTTTGCATGTGAAAACTTTGTTTTTGTATTTTGCATATATTTTGATGGTGATGTACGGAATAAAATGTGACAGCTTGTTTTTAAAATGTAGTTAAGCTTTTCTGCGATTCAGATATTTTAACTAACTAGCCAAGACTCTACATTTATCTCGCAAGACTTTTGAACAAGGTATAAATTCGACTTGAATTTAACCAAGTTATTTCACATCCCTGTGTGTGCAATTGAGTTCGTTTATGTGTTATTCATCAGGATACCGCCAGTGCGGATGGGCTTTCAACCGAACCTGTACTGAGGATCACCTAATTAGCTCCACTAACTCCTTTATTGTATTTAGTTAGATTAATCTGCGATGCTATCTAGGATACCATAAGCTAGCTCATCCACATGCAAACATTGATCTATACACAAGTTAATGTGACAGATATATCGTCATGCGGGAGGTTTACTATCAGTGACTGATAGGCTATCAACCAAACCGGTATTGAAGCTTGCCTCATGACTCGTCGAAATGTCGAGAGTTCCGAGGATTCAAGTTCGACTCCCCGCTTTTCTTCAATTGTATTGGGATACTTGCTCTTTATAGTGATAAGATCACTGTTTATTTTGTTTTATTGATGTTTTTTTTTTTTTTTTTTTTGAGCAAGGGATTTGATAGGGAGTGACGAGAATCACTATTGTACGTGCCTTTTGATGTGTGCACTGTAGGATGTCAATTTTGAATGTTTTGACGTTTTGCAAATTTTTGATGTTTTGCAACTTTTGAGAACTTGGGATTCATGGGGAATTGGGTAGGGAGGATGCTTGTCCTTTTGCCAACTCTCAGCATTCCTAGGGTCATTCGCACAGGGGGATAAGCAAGATAGCCGTTTCGCTTATGGTGACCTGGATTACTGTGCAGGTTTCATCTTTCGTTCACACAACTTAGGAATTTTTATATGTGTGTTAATTTGTGTTGGGATGCTACGTAACAAGGTGTGATCCAAGTAAAACTTTCCCGTGTAAAATCTGTTTAACTGTGTACAGTTTTTGGCTAGAAATTTAAAGACATCCGAATGACGAAAACCCTATATACATTAGGAGACAATCGACTATGCTAAAATAAAAAGGTGATATGCTTGGATGTATGCGTTTATGGAAATGGATTTGAGGTGGAAATGATGGAATTGCCAAGTAATGACAGCCTATGGTGCTTTTGACTTGTATGACCTATCGAAGTATGCAAGGGATGGATGCAATGTTTAATGCAACCTATATTTTTGTATTTTGATTTTTATGAAAATGCATGCAAATGTTTTGGTGATTTCGTTTTTTTTTTTTATGAGAATGTATGGAAAATGCAAATGTTTTTGTGATTTTTTTTTTTAATGAGAATGCATGTAATTGAAATGCAATTGTTTTTGTGATTTTGATTTTTGTTTTTTTTTTTTTTTTATGAGTATGCATGGAATTGAAATGCAATTGTTTTTGTAATTTTTGATGTGTTATGAGAATGCATGGAATTGAAATGCAAATGTTTTTGTGATTTTGATTTTTGTGTTGTTTTTGTTGATTTTTGAATACTTATGTTGACCAAGCAGTTATGGTAACTCTTGGAGCTTTTGGGTTGACCAAGCGATTGTGGTAATCCTTGGAGCTTTTGTCTTGACCAAAGGGTTTATAGATACCTTTGGGGCATTTAGGGTTTGACCAAGCGATTATGAAAATCCCTTGGAGCTTTTAGGGTGACCAAGTGATTGTGATAATCCTTGGAGCTTTTTTGGGATGACCAAGCGATTGCGATAATCCTTGGAGCTTTTTGGGATGACCAAGCGATTGCGATAATCCTTGGAGCTTTTTGGGATGACCAAGCGATTACGATAATCCTTGGAGCTTTTGGGGATGACCAAGAGATTGCGATAATCCTTGGAGCTTTTTGGGATGACCAAGCGATTGCGATAATCCTTGGAGCTTTTGGGATGACCAAGAGATTGCGATAATCCTTGGAGCTTTTTGGGATGACCAAGAGATTGCGATAATCCTTGGAGCTTTTTGGGATGACCAAGAGATTGCGATAATCCTTGGAGCTTTTTGGGATGACCAAGAGATTGCGATAATCCTTGGAGCTTTTTGGGATGACCAAGAGATTGCGATAATCCTTGGAGCTTTTTGGGATGACCAAGAGATTGCGATAATCCTTGGAGCTTTTTGGGATGACCAAGCGATTGCGATAATCCTTGGAGCTTTTTGGGGTGACCAAGAGATTGCGATAATCCTTGGAGCTTTTGGGGTGACCAAGAGATTGCGATAATCCTTGGAGCTTTTGGGATGACCAAGAGATTGCGATAATCCTTGGAGCTTTTGGTTTGACCAAAGGGTTTATGGACACCTTTGGAGCGTTTGGTTTGACCAAAGGGTTTATGGACACCTTTGGAGCATTTGGTGTAACCCACTGGCTCTTCAGGGAATAGAGGTACCCCCAGGTGTGATGATCTTTGTGCACCGGATCTGGCTCTGTAGGAATTGGCACGAATGGATCGGCCTTATGCACGGATAGGAGGGCAAGGTCTGCCTTCGGCACTGATGGTGCTATGATATCTCTGGGTGGAAGGTGCTCGCGATCTTCCCAAAGGAGTGGGATCAACATGTGATGCCAGTGGGCTGGGTCTATGCGCCACTCATGCCCTAGTCTTATGCCTAGTTGGGCCATTAGTTCGTCATGGGTGACAGGGTGATTGTGTCGTCGTGCATGATTGAGATAAGCCATCTCAGTTTCATCTTCGTAATCATTGTCGATGATCCAAAGGCCCTCGTTGGCCTCGATAGCTGTCTGTGACATGTTAAGCTCTTCTTGTTCGAGCAGATTGATGTGGTCCTCATGGAGTTGTTTCGCGCTTTGCGGGGGACCTGATTTTTTGGCAATGGCACGGGCTCGATGGGAGCCTCCAAAGGGAGTAATGTTAGGAGAATTTTGTGATGCTCATCCATCGGGACCACCTGTGAATTAATGTTGTCGGAATCGAATGGGTCCCATGGCGCTATTGCATATGCTGACTCGTCTTTGGCGAGAGAGTCAGGCTTATCAAAATCTGGTGATTCTAAGATATGGAAGACCTCATCATCAGGTAGCTCTACAACCAGGGGTTGATCCTCTTTGAGAGGAGTTTCACGTGAGTTGGGCTTTTGTGGCCCCAAAATCTTGGTCTCTACTGACTCTAAGTGCTTGGGCAGTGCATTGCTTGTATCGAGGGATTTGAGCTCCTCCTGTTTGATTTGTTCCCGTTGCAAGTTGTGGGAAACTTGATGCCTTGAGAGGGATGACTGAATAGCACCCCCCATGCTTTGGTATTTCATTTTAGTCCACTCTTTTTCTAGCTCAGGTTCCTCGGAGGCTTCTTGAAGAATTTTTGGGGGTGGTCCATGAACCTGGGTGGGCGCCTGAAGAAGGCACCCGTCATTGGTCTTAGGATTGGCCTCCCGCTCAAGTCTAGGAGGCGTCGAGGGCAACGTTTGATAAGGTCGTAGAGACCTGTCTTGCACCCAGCTTGTGTTTCTCATAATGTTTTGTCTTATGCATGCGAGGGGTTGGAGTCTTCACCTGCATAGTGTGTTGTAACAACTCATCCTCCTGGCGCTGAAGGCACTCTTGATTTAAAAGATATTGTTGCTCTAACTGTTGTTGTTCTAGCTCAAGTATCGTGAGTTGCATCCGACGTGCAATATGCTTGGCGAATTCTAAGATAGTTGGTCCTATCGTCTCATGTCTAGAAGGCCTAGATGCCTCTCCTAGATATCTATCTCGGTCATGGTGATCCGAGATCTCTATAGGTCGCCTCCCTCTGTTGGGGGTAGCGGCATTCCCCCGAGGCTTTGGCCTCAATAGGTAATCCTGAAAGCTAGCAATTGCGGAGGCGTGTTGCTCCTGCGATGTATATTGTTCTTGAGGAAGGTAAGGGTTTTCCTCGTGCTCTCTTTTGTAAGTGAAAGAGGAACGGGAAGAGTTGGCTCGCCCCGCCTGAGGAGCCTTGTGCTCTGTATTTGTCCTTGTAGTCCTGACAACTAGAGGGGGTGAAGGAGGGATAGTGTAATCATGTGGTTCCTCCCGTCGAACCCTATGTTGACCTAGCGCTTCATTGCGTGGTGACCACTCATAGCGAGCATCTAAGGGAGCTCTCCTACGGATGTACCCCTCATGGGAGGGTGCGTGTTGGGTGCTATGTTGAACAGGAGTGCCCCTAGAAGAGGTGCCCCTATAGTCCCTTTCCGTTAAGGTGTGTAGGGGACTGCCTTGTGTGTTAGGTCGCCAAGGTGGTATGACCAAATCCTGGGGACTATAACGGATGTGACTCGTGCCTCCTTGGACATTCCCCACAACATTCGCCCGTGATTGGGCTTGGCTACGGGTGAGCACCATGACGATGTCTCTCTAAAAACCCTAAAAATTGAAAATGAGTCAGATGGGGCCCAAAATTGGTGTGCGCATCCCTCTTATAGTAGATAAGACAAAAATGAAGTTTCAAGTCCTAACTCTAAATACATTAGGAGATATTAACCTTCGAACAGCTCAAAAAGTGCAAAAAATTGGGTACGCAATTTTAAAACCTAATTTTGAGGCCCTAGATGATGGAATTTGGCCCCGAAAACGAGTTTTCTGGGAAAATACAACTCCAAGGAGTTATATTTGTTTAAAAATATCCCAACTAACTCCCTGTAAAATTTCACGTCAATCGGAGCTACGGTTGAGAAGTTATGGCCCCGACAAGATGCACTAAAATTTAGGGAAAAATATAAGATTTCCCATATTTTGTTGGATGGTCCTGCATCACTTATGGGCACCTTCAGGGTGCTTTTGGGTTGACCAAAGGGTTCATGGACACCTTTGGGGCATTTTGGAGTGACCAAGCGATTGCGGGAATCCTTGGAGCTTTTTTGGAGCGAGTGACAAAATGCGTAGATTTTTATCTTTGTTTATGATTTTTTTGATTTTTGATTTTTTTTGTCTAAACAGAAAATAGCATACACACACAAGCAATGTTTATCTCTTTTAAAGATTAATAGTGTGCCCTAAATCTGGTTTAGTGTGTTTTTGTTGTTTTGTTTTGTTTTTGTAGGTTTTGAAGAACGTTTAAATGCATTATGACGGCTCATATAACTCCCAAAATGGTCGCCCCTTCAATATACCAGCCAGGCCGATATACCAACCTCTCTATATACCCGCCCTTACGAGAGGGAGACTATAGGTACGTGAGAGCAGATGGTACGTGGTACGTAGGCGGTACGGAAGGGGGATTGTCCTGTTAATGGCACCTACCATAGAAGACTTATCCTCGCGCGCATGGGAATCACCCCAGCGACACTCGGTCAGCTTTCGTCAGGATTTACGCCTAACAACAGTTGACAATCGGGGAATGGATGCAAAGCTAAGCCAAGGTGGTGATGAACCCACCGTTGGTCTTGCTCAAGGGTTGGGGTCTTACGACCAACGCCTTGGTTTAAAATGTAACGTGATGTGTGGGGTTCGTTTTAATTTTGCGAAATTGAAACAAGCAAACGAAAAGAAATCTTTCCCTAAGCCATTCAAACCGAAAACCGAAAACAGAAAAACAGAAATTTAACGAAGTCGTAAAAAACCCCTACCTCTTCTCTGCCTAATCGAAAATTTCTGATTTGCTCTGAAAATTTGCACAGATCTATAATCGTCCCTGGGTGAGGCGAATAACAGAACCGTAATCGTCACAGGGTGGAACGAATAGTTTATTCGTCCCGGGTGAGACGAGTAACAATTCTGTAATCGTCACTTGCAGAGACGAATAACAGTCCGATTGTTGAAAAACAGGTACCTGTAAAAAAAAAAAACAAGCAATTTTAGATCAGTAATTTAACCTAAAAAAAAATAGAGGACAGAGGTCCCACCGTGATCGCCATTGAAAGCACGAGATTCCGGAAGCAAAAGGAAAACTATAACTATGCAATATAAGACGAAATGTAACGCTTTAATCCTATGCACAAAAACAAGGAAAGGAGATAAATTGGAGACGAAAGAAAAGATGTAAGGAAATCACAGACCTCTTTATTCAAATTTCTTATCCTCGGTTACATAGACGTCTCCTCCCTTTTTAGGGGCTAGGAGCGTTAAATTGGTCTTTGTTACAATTTGTGACTTAGTCTTCCTCCTTCCGCATGCCCACGTTTGGAATGGGCGGGCCAAATGTTGCCGCCGCTTGCGTTGGTAAGGTAGACTCCTCGCCGCTCCTCTAATGCCGCAACTCTGCACTCAAAGAAACAAACAAGAAAGTCAGTAGCACCTGTGTATGAAAAATAAAAGATGAATCTAACGATGGTTGAAATGAATCTAAATGAAATGAAAAACTTGACAAAAGCATAAACATGAAACTAAAAGAAATACCACGATTATGAAAGCACAAATCGCCAATAAGTGAACTAGCAGCACTTCGTCGCTCAAAATGCTCCTTCTCTCGTATATATTTTTTGGGTGAGAAAACTCACCCTTTTTATAGACCCAAGGGGTCTTTTTGAATTAACATGCAAAAGTGTTTCTTTGCATGAATGCTTTTGTTTGTGAAGAGAAGACTTCTTCTTGATCAAGGGCTTCTTAACTGCCTCTGTGCATGTCTTTGCATGTTTTAGCAAAGCTCACTTGCACTCCCATGCAATGAAGGGATAGCTAAGTGGCAAATCCGAGTTGTCTTAAAAAGCTTACTCTCCTTCCCATGCAGTGAAGGGAAAGTCAATTGGCAGATGTGTGTTGTTAAAAGAACTCACTCGCACTCCTATGTCATGCATGAAAAGCTGAGTGGTAGTTCTGAGTTGTCATGCGCTGAGGTCTGACTTTTTGCTGGTCAAACCTGGCATTCGTCCCACCCAGAAGCGAGCGCTAGTAATCGTCCCTGGGTGAAACGAGTACAAATCCATACTCGTCCTTGGGTAGGACGAGTACAAATTCGCACTCGTCCCTGGGTGGGACGAATAAGAAATAAAGTGTCTAAAAGGTGCCAAACTGATTTTTGACTTGCAAAATTGTTGTGTAAGTGGTTAGAACCACTGTTTAACCTCTAGGGGCTACCCTGGGGGCTGTGTGTGTTAATGTGATCAGTGTTTGTAGTCACATAATCGGATTGGTGCTGTTTTGGTGTCTACAAATACAATATTAAATTAATAAGTACCTATCTTGGGTACCTAACAATGTTTTCCATTTCTTTCACTGGCATAAAAGGTTTTAAATGATTGTGACATGGTGGTTATAGGGGTGGATTATGCAAAGAATTTTGTGGTGGCATCCAGGGTGGACATCGCATAATACTATGGCAACCATAAAAGCCAGATAGCCTGCCCAGATTCATGGCGGCTACCGATTCCACCCTGTAAATTAAAAAAAAAATTATTTTCTATTTAAGATCAGAAATAAGAGGATAAGGCTTTAGTCGAGCATTAAAACAAAATTTTATGGAATATCCCTCATTAACAAACTATCTAATATATTCTTGATTAATTTCAAACTCTCTAATATGAAGTTCCATGTTGTTGAGTCAACAAGTATGGTTCTCTTCATTACCAAATTTTTGTATCCACAAAACCTATATATTTTCAAAGTAACATTTTTCTTCATTTCTTGATCTTTAAATAATATCAAGTTAAGTTTTTTTCCTAATGCAAAAATCATCAATCTTCAATTTTGCAAGCCTACCTCTCCAATATTTTTTTCTTTGCAATATGTATCCTACTTATAAAGAGGAAACCTAAATCCATTCTCACATTATTTTTAGAGAGAGATAAATGGAGGGAACTTACCTTTCCAACTTACCAAACAAGATTTTATTTTATCCATAATTGAATCCCAAAGCTCCTATCCTTTACTAGACAAAAAATACCCAAATATATTGATAGCAATTTTCTAATTTTAAGTGTTAAAATCTTGACTATAATCCATTATAAATCTAGGGTAATGTTACTATAAAAATATCTTGGATATTTTTAGTATTAATCATCTATCTATAATTCTTCTCATAGCATGATAATATTGGTTTAAACTCCATCGTCTTGTTGATTGAGGGATGAACCAAAAGGAAATTATCATCAATAAATTAGAGATGAGATTTGAAGGAACCATTTGTTGCAATCTAAAATACCTTTCATTGTTGCCTTTGAGAAATCTCTCTTTAATGAATACAAAATAATATGAAGAGATAACAAGATAGAGGGTCACCTTGACTAAGTTCATAGGATGATTCAAAATATCCAGTAAGGATCAAATAGAATATCTTGAAGTGCTATAATATCATCTACTTGACAAAAACCAAAATTTTGAGAAAATTTTGTGCAAAACTCAAGCAAATCATATCATATACTTTGCTAATGCCTAATTTTATAATCAGACATGATTTTCTCATGGAATGAAGAAAATGTATAACATCTTGTGCAAATTATTAGACTATTAAGAATTTGTATACCATGAAAAAAAAAACCTCAAATTAATTTGAGATAAAAGAACCTAGAATAATTTCCAACCTATTTTCCATAATTTTAAGTATCTTATAAATCATATTACAAGGCTCATTGGATGAAAATTAATAAAATACTTTGCCTCACTTTTCTTGGGAATTAATGCAAAAATATGGCATTTATCTTACTTATTATAGCCTTATTATTACTATCTTATTCAACTCCATCCAACATGTTGTTCTTAAGCAAATCCTATAAGTTTGAAATAGGGTTGTAAAAAATACAAGGTCAGTTGCCTTATCAAGATGGAAATAGAAAATTAGCTCTTGTAGCTCCTCCATAGAGTTCTTCCTTGTCAACCTTTAATTTTATCTTTATGTGCTAATTGATGGATTTTTTAGTAAAAGCTTCCCTTAAGCCTCCTTGTCTTGCATAATTTCTTATAGATATTCTTCGAAATAAGTAAGTGCTTCCTTCTTCTTCCTCAATAGTTCTTCCATCTAAAGTTAGAATATTTTTTACTCAATTAAAAAATAAATTTATGTAGTAGAAAAAATCGGTATTTGCATCCTCTTTCTTAAGGCATTTCTCTATTTTTTAGGACTAATATGACTCTTCATTTTGTAATACATTATGTTAATCAAACGTAATTAGTTTTCTTACATATAAGTAATTTGGTCCATTCCATTCATTTCTACTATCTCTTGTAAATTTTTGAGCCTATATTTAATTTTCTCCTTTATTTGAAATATGTTACCAAACAATTTGACATTCAAAAATTTCATTTGTCACTTTAGATATTCATTTTTCACAAACATGCAAAAAAATGTTCCTTCAAACCTTGCTTTAAACCACCATGACATAAACAATTGGAATAAATTGGGATCTTAGAGCCACATAGATTGAAATTTGATGGATTTAGATTCAACTATTATTGAGTAGATTATATATCAAGATAATGTGTTTATGATTTGATCTTGTTCATAATAAGATGTTTGTTCAAATATTGTATACTTTATACCTATCCAATATTTTTATCATTTGAGTTTACCCAATATACTGATTATCCTGTGTATACTAAAAGTTTGAAGAATAGTATCTCAGAGTCTATTTGGATTGATAAAGACAACAAAATATTCCATTGCTTTATACCATGCAATAATATCATCCTTCTTTTTTCAAGGAGATAGAATTGTATTGAAGTCCCTCCAAGGTTTTATAGATCATGTTTGTGAATCTACATTGAACCTAAGGTCCTCATATTAATAAATTGAGATCCTTCCAATACTATCGTGAAGAGTAACTATAATTGCAACATCTATATTTATGACTTCATATTTGATATTTTCCTCTTTCTTATAGAAAAAAAATATCAGCATTTGAATTACTTCTTTCTTCTAGCATTTGTTTGTCCCCTTTTTACTTGTCTCATACCATATTTTTAAAGATTCATTCAACTAATTCGGGCCATTTTTTGAATCAAAATAACTAAGCAATATATTTGACATTATAAATATTTGAATATTGGAAAGCAAATATGATACTTTTGGCATTCAACAATTATAAAGTGGAAAATAGTAGTATAACTTTAAAAACTAACAATGGCATTATTGAAAATTGATAATGACATTATTGAGAATTTATAATAAGACTAGTCGAAACTAATAACAATACTCTTGAAAAATAGTATTGTTAGCTTTGAGGTAGATTGCAATTGGAGATGGCAATCACAAGATGCAAAAATATGAGAGAGTAAATTCACGAGATTGCAAAAATATGCTATAAATAGAAATGACAAAAATGAATACAATATTGCTATAGAGGAAATAGACACTCCATGCAAGAAGCTACATGACTACATTGTACTCCATCACTAATGAGTTACATAGTAATACTACTCCTACCTACTGCATTATCAATCTCTTACAATGAGGCTCTTTTATAATGGAAGATAGATTCCTTAGCCAACACTCTACCTAGTTGTATAAGGGACACCTTGCACATTTACAACTTGCACATTGACACTTATGCATTTATTACATTGCATAAAGTAACTAAATAACTTCCCCCTAAAGTAATCTAATATCCTAAGTATGTACCTAGGAAGGTACATTTACATGACCCAAATGATGTAATAAATTCTAACTCTAACACCCCCTGTATTACATTATTTGGGTATTGAAGACTTTAGTCTTCAATATGGATCTTATTCCATTGGATAATGGAACTTGTATTCTTCTTCATTGCTTACTATGATCATATTTAGCCAGCAGTTTGTTTCTTTAGTTGATGCAAAGTAAGATGATGTTGTAGGTTCCTCAATTACCCTTACATTGTATTCCTCATTCATTAGATTCATCTTCTTTTTTAGCTTTACCTTTGAATCTAGTCTCTATGCTTTCATAGGTGGTTGTACTGCAACTTGGTTCCTGCTGAGATATTTCTCCTTCTTTATTTTTACTCTGTACGAAAGCTTCTGAACAACCACTTAGAGCATCATGATAATATTTTGAATTAGTAGAACTTGAAGTATCAATGTTGCATGAAGATTGAAAAATCTCTTCAAGATATGATTCACTTAATTCTATCTTCTTTTTGAGTAGTTCTATCAATATCTTTTGTTCTACATTCTCATATTTGTAATGTTTATGTGTGAGCAATGCCATGTATAATATGCTCACAAAATCTAGAGGAAGTGAAATATCATTTTTCTCATTGGCAATTGCTTCATTGAGATGTGCTTGAAGATAGCATTCCATAGAGTCAAAATTATCGTCTAATGCTTCACTATGAAATATTTTTGAAGCTAGGTCTAATATTCCTTCAGATTTCATGAGTAGATTCATGATTGTGATTTTTATAGCACTGGATTTTTCTTTTCTGAAGGGATTATTTATGTTAATGCTTGATGAGTTATTTGAAGTAGACATCCTTATGACTCCCTTAGTTTAAGATATAGAAAGCTTTTTATCTTATGGATTCCAAAATAATATTTGATTTGATGAGACCTTTATCAATTCTTAGGTTTTGTGGACTTCCTTATGTCTCCCTAATGATGAGAGTTCACAAACCTAATAATTTTTTAGGTTTTGTAGAAAGCTTACATCTATCCAATAAATTTAGAACTTGATAATTTTTTATGAATGCTATTATTACCAAGTTTTGTAGAATACCTTATGTCTCCCTAGGGTGTTTTGGATAGGATATATGATCAATATAGTACTTTTTTTAAATTGTAGTTCAATTTTGGGTTGATTTAATGAAATTTTGTAAACATCAAAATCGAATTTCTTATAGCTCCTATTGAACTAAGCACTATTTTAATTTTTGAAAAGGTTTTGAAGTTGGATTTATTTTACCTCCTTTAAGTGTTTTGAGACAACACTATTATAAAAATTCCAACCTTTAAAATTTTTAATAAACCTCTTTAAATACCCCTTTTGGTTGATTTTAATGTTTTCTAATTTCCAATTCCTAAATTTTATGTTGTATTCCTTATAACTCCCAAATTTGGAAAAAATAGAAAATAATATTTGCAAATAATGTAAATTTTAGTAATAACCCTTATTTCTCCTTGCAAATATTAACAATTTTGAAATATGCTTGCTTAATAAATTACTAATGTTGAATATTGCAATAGTAGATGAAATGTACCCTTATAACTCCAAAAACCTTAGGTTTAAAGCAAGAAAATGATAAAATCAACCTTTACCTTAATAATCCTTCAATGTTGTGTGGTGGCTAATTAGTAGCTTTGTGGAACGTAGCACTCATGGGTAGTCAAAGCCCTCTTTGATCAATGTTGGTTTTCTCTAAGGATGGTGTTGCTTCCCTTTCATAGATGGCACAAAAATTCCTTGAAATGTGCTCTGAGTATGACAAAGCTCCTCTGAATGCAAGCGCTGGTTGCTGGTTCTATGATAGCATCTTAAATGTTTCTCTTACACATTTGAATGGTGTATGGCTTGAATTAGCCTTTCAGGTGACCTTCAATGCTTGACTTCATTTGACTTCATTCTAGCTTTATTCTATTGTGTTCTACTTTATTCCGCTTCATTCTCCAAGATAGGTGTCTTAAGTAGGATGGGCTTCGTGACAAGTGTCACTCGAAGTATTACAAGGTAGGTGTCTTCAATGTACCTTTGATAATGATGATATTGGTGGTAACCTTAAAATATTCTTAACTCCCTCCAAATGTATGTAACTACCTTTTAGGTGAGCGCTTGGGTCTTCATGAACGTTGAGAAGCTTAGAGAATTTGTGCCAAGTGGCACTCAAAGCTTGTGCATGCAATCCTTCTTTCTAATGCTTCAAAGATGAGCTTGCAACCCTAATTCTTCCTTTATATTTGCATCCTTCATGAGCTTGCTATGTTTCTTGAGATGCAAGCTTCCTTTTGCATGTTGGCTTGGTGAGGATGATAGATGGCTATAGCTAGATTGCTCTACAGTTCTATGGCACACTATTGAGCTCCTTTTTTTGTGGACGTTTGCTCCAATGGACACCTTAGGTATAGCTCCTTTCACTTTACCTATTTGCAGGTTTTGTAGCTTGTTATAATGCTAATTTGCACCCTTATTTAGTGCTTGAAAGATAGTGTTATCTGTAATAGCCAATAGGTGGCTCTTTTTCCTGGCCTTTTACGTAGATAAATTATCATTGAATGTTGCCCTTATTTTTATGTAAATACAATAGATAATACCTTCTTTCAATGGCTCCATTATTTTAGGTGATGTGCTACTTATAGGGCTGGATTTGATGGAGGAAAATGGTGTTTTTAAACACCTCAATTATTGGATGTGTGAGCTCTTCGGTGGCTCCTTCCTCTTGCCAATAATCTACTAGATATAACAATCGTGTGAGCTCTTCGGTGGCTCCTTCCTCTAACAATCGTGTGAGCTTCTTCGGTGGCTCCTTCCTCTTACCAAAAATTTATTGGATATAACATCCTTTCAAAGGAACAAAAGTGGTGCCTTTTTTAATAGGTAAATCTTGCACCAAAATGAATATTTTTTATGTAATCCTTCTTGCTTCTTCTTCCTTGGATGATAATCAATCCAAGATAATGAAATGTTGTTTTTGAATAAGTATTCCTACACTCTGTACTGAAATGAAACCCTTACTTTCTCCTTGAATCTTGAGACTTCCAAGGTCTCAATTTGAGGCTTCCTTAAAGGACTTCAATGGTGGATTTCTACTCCACATTTTTGCTTGTAATGGTGGCTTCTTTTGGCCACTAAAGTACTGCAAATTTTTTATAGTTTTTGTGCTTTTAACAACACAAACTAATTGAGAATAACTAGTTAATAAATCAACTAGTATAGTGCTTAATAGATGCACTTTTAATGGTAACAACAATCTCTCCTTATTTCTCCACTAATTTCTCAAAAATGCACTTAACAATTCCACCGCAACCTTTCAAGCATAATCTAGAATGAACTCCTACAAATTTTACTACAGATAAAGTTGTAGGATCTAGTCTTCTTTTTTAGAAATATAAGATAGGTAGTTGATTGTAACTCTAAAATTTAATCAACTCCTAATGTGCAAATAATCCTTAAAAATAGTTTTTCTCTTTGGTGCTTTTGAATACTGTAATTCAATTTGAAATTTTGATCCAATATAAGGTGCTTTAACAAATCTAATAAGTAATCCAATTAATGAATCTACTTGCACTAATAGTTGCTTACCTTTTTTGAAATCTTTTTTTAGAGGATGTAGATCAAACTTGTTGCTTTAAATTTCTACAACTTTTTTTATCTTTTTCAAAAAGCTCCTCCTTCACAAAAAAGAGGTCTCGAATTTTCTTTCACAAGCCTAGGATTTGGTGGCTTGTTATTATCTAGTAATCTTCTCCTTTCTATTGTAGATTTGGAGAAATATTTAAGCCTTCTTTTCATGAGAGGCAATCTTCTAATATCTCAGATTCGGTAATCTTCTTCTGTATTTAAGTCTTCTTACCGAATTCTGACTTCAAGCAGGATCTTCTTCTCAAGAATTTGAATATCCTGAGGTCTTTAGTATCTTCTTTGGTGCTCCTTGCCAATTCTTCTTCTCCTTATTGGGTTTGTTATCGGATGACGATAATTGTCCCAATTTCCTTATCAAAAGCTTTCTCCTTTATGGATAATTTCTCCAATGAGTTCTTCTAGGAACTCTTTTGATGATCTTTCTTTAGAAACAATGCTCTCCAAGCCTTTTTCCTTGAGATTAGGTATTTGATTTTGTAGCTTATTTGGTCTTCCTTGAGACCTTCTTATTCAATTTTTGGAATTGATATCTCCTTCCTAGACCTCTTGATTCTACTACTAGATTTGGATAGGACTCTCATAGTCCTTCTCACCCATCCAAGAATGAAATTTTCTTCAATGAGATCTTCACCTTCAAGTTTGCTTTAGGATCTGGATTGATTCTAAAGAAGATACTCTTCCTAACTTCCTTGTAGGAAGTTTACCAACTCATTGAATCTCCTTTCCCTACAATAAGTTATTAGTATTGAAATTTGAATCTGCTTCTGGATTAGGTACTCTCTTTTGGAGTCTTCTTTAGGATCAAGGCTTTTGTGGCTTTTTTTCAGATCAAGGCTTCTGTGGCCTTTTTCCAAATCAAGGCTTTTGTGGCCTTTTTTTAGATCAAGGCTTCTGTGGCCTTTTTTTAGATCAAGTCTTATGTGGCCTTTTTTCAGATCAAGGCTTCTGTGGCATTTTTTAGATCAAGGCTTATATTACCTTTTTTTAGTTGTGAAGTTGACTCTATCGATGGATATATTCAATATCTAAACTTCACCATGACTCTTTCTCCTATAGTATCTTCTATAGTATTCTTTTGTTGCAACAACTAATATATGCGCTATGAAGGCACTCTAACCTTTGGGCAACAAAGTTGAAATATCCTAGATTTCTATTGTAGGAGGTGTCCCAATCATCTAAGATTTAGTTCCCTACAATAAAAGAAACTTTAAGCAATAGTAAAAATTTTAGATCTCTTAGATGAGCTTCACTAGTTGATTCATAAAACTAGTGGATCAAATGTTGAGTCCTTATCTTCACAAGTTTTTCTGCAACTCTATGGAGATACTCTGAGCCAAATAAATTTCATAATTTCTCTTACTAGTATATTCTACCAAACAATCTTAAATAAATGAGATTTATATGCAACGGGTCCAACAGATCATCCAGATTACAAACATTGAAGCTATGGTGACTGGCACAATTTTTAATAATAACACTTTCTCGAAGCTCTCCCTACCACCTTGATTCTTCTAAAGATTTTTCAAGAGCCTGTGCATTGTGGTGAATCAAGTTCACAAAAAATTAGGATCAATAATAATGGTGGTTCTCCTCTCAATCTACAATAGCTAGTTCTACTATGACTAGATCTACCGTGGCTCTAATACCACTGTTAGCTTTTGAGGTAGATTGCAATGGGAGATGGCAATCACAAGATGCAAAAATATGAGAGAAAGTAAATTCATGAGATTGCAAAAATATGCTATAAATAGAAATAATGAAAATGAATACAATATTGCTATGGAGGAAATGGAAACTCCATGCAAGAATCTACAAGAATACATTGTACTCCATCACTAATGTAATTGCACAGTAATACTACTCCTACCTACTATCTTGTCAATATCTTACAATGAGACCCTTTTATAATGGAATATAGATTCCTTAGCCAACACTCTACCTAGTTGTACAAGGGACACCTTGCACATATATACTTATATATTGTGGGTATCACAATCAAACCCACATGGGGTAAGATACATGAAGAAGGTAAAATAAAAGATATGGGTGAGACAAGAGGTAAGGAGGTAAGAGGTAAGAAAAGAAATTTAGGATAATAAAAGAGTGATACAAGATGAACAGCTAATGTGAGATAATTTGAAGATATATAGAAGATATGAAGACAAGGGTAGGTGAGATCAAAGAGGGGATGACAAGAAAAAGGTAAAGAAAGGATAATATGTTAGGAAAAGAAGAAAAATTTGAAGAAATAAATATTTCAAATATATTGAAACATAATGGAAAGAAAATAAAAGGAAAAGTAGAAAACTAAAGAAATAAGTTAAATAGATACTGCATTGTGAAGCAATGATAAATGGGATGTAATCTCATTGGCAGTACTTGATCTCCAATCCTCATGTTTTGATGGAGACTCTTGTAATAAGGTGGCCCATGATAACAATATTTATTGTGATATTAATGTAATTATTATGGAAAATGGGTGGCATCATTTCAACTCCATATAAACAATCTTTGAACAATACGATCCAAAAAGTACTTATAACTAAACTTATTTTTAAGACCATTAATTAAATGTCAAATTAAGAGCTAAATATTCTTAGATCAGATAGTACTCTAGGTGTAATAAGTAAAACTTATGGCTTATGAGAGTCAATTGGTCCAAGAAAATTCCTAATGCATTTGACATATATATGATATTCTAGTGCTTTCATCATGTAACAGAAATATGTTTATACTAAATCTAAGAAAATTAATAAATATATTAAATTATATTTATTTTGAAATTTATCTATTATAACTACATGTAAATAGGTGCTACATATTTTGGTGCTATATACAATTATAGTTATTTTACTGGTGTTACACATCATTGGTACCACACATCATTGATGCTACACATAACTGGTGTTGCATATCAGGGGTGCTACACATCATAAGTGCTACACATCACTAGTGTTGCACATCAATAGTGTTACACATATTTGGTTCTACACACCATTGGTTATACACACCAACGATACTACACAACAAATATATTGTAAACAATACTAAAGTTGTAGATGATACATATCATGGATGCTACACATCTCACAACTACTACAAGCTACATACATCAATGGTGTTACATAGGTCATTGGAGATAGAAGTGCTAAAGGTGATATATTTGTAATTAGTGTTATGTGTGGATCAAGAGATTCAATTTTTTTAGTAGTAATGCATATTATATATGTTACTTATATCATTGAGTATAGGATAGTCTAGATCAAAAGAGATATTGACTTTGATAAGTAGTGGCTAGATCATATCTTCTAATTTTACTCATGGGAATTGGGTAAGAATTTTGTATCATAAAATTCTCTTTATATAAAATGATTTTTTATGAATCTAATATATTTGAATATATTATCTGCAATAGTAATATTTTTGAGTACTCATAATGTTAATCTAGAAAAACCTTGGTTATTGGAAAAATACACCATTACTAATACTTAATTCTACAAATGCAACAATCGACAAACATAAATGAGCTATGAACTTTGGCAATTGTTTACAATTACAACCTCCCTCATGAAATATAGCTTCTACATGGAACAACTAAAATAAAATCTCTTAGATATTGTCATAGCTTAGCTACTGCCTTTGAATTCCAGCAAGGAATGGCCATGGAGGACAATGGAAAAGGAATTTTATAACCCCAAAAGCAGCAATTTGGATAGGAAAATTTGGGCAATTTTTTAAAAATTTGACTAAGTTACAGAAGTGTGTTTTACTTCTTCTTTCACATTACTAAAAGTGTGATTCACTCTAAAAAAGTGATTTGTTATTTCGTAGCACTAAAAATACGATTCACTCTTTTATAATACTAAAAATATGATTCACTTTTAAATAAATTATGGTTTGCTCTCAAAGGCATTAGCTTAATAAAGGTTACACATAATCTAAGAAAGCAACTTGAAAAATGACTTTTTGTCCCCTTATGAAACCAATGGAGAATTAGAGAACTACTAAATGTTGTTAGAGATAATTTAGGGGCAAATAGGTTTAGTTATGCATTATTGTGATAAAAATACCACTAAACTAGAGGATTTAGTAAGAGTACAAATAATCTACTTTAAATTACTTTTAGGTGAAAATTTTATTATAATTAAGAGATAGAGGCTCCATTGCAAACTTCTTTTGGCCATTAAATAAAATAAAGCTACACTTTGTGAGAACTAATTTTACTTATGAGATCAATTCTTCCAATTAGTAAAATGACTATGCATGAAATTTTCTTATTGATTGTATAATTGACCTTTTGATTTGTGAATGCATAGTAATATTGGCACTACCCTTTCACTTTATATTAGTCCTTTCTTCTATTTTGGTGGATTATTTATATAGATGTTTTTTTTAATGATAAGAGTGGTTTTGAAAGGATCCCGTAACCTTTTACAGAAAATTTCTAGTTAGGAAAAATGCTCCCAACCATCGGAAACAAAAAGGAAGCACCTTCTTCAAAACAACCAAGAAGAAATACAAACAAATAGAGAAACCCTCGTAGGGGCAAAAGAGGAAGCCTCAACGGTCTCACGTAGATCCTGCTCACATGTTTGGGTAAAACAATAGATGGCTCCATTTTATCATCCATCATGCAATAAAAACCTGTAGGAGGTGGTCAATGAATATGGTGCACTACAATGTCTCCACATATGGATCACAAAGACATTATCCATGTTGAGCCACAAGCTCCACATACCCTGAACATTCATTTTGTCAAGGTGAAGCCACGCATGAAAGTGTATGTTGAAAATAGATCTTGTAAAATTAGAAAAATTCCACAGTTTGATGAAACCTCCAATAATGCATCTTGAAAATGCTTTCCAATCTAAGGTCGATTCCCATAACATGGAGAAGATGTGGCTACCCAAGAAATCCAAATCCTGGGAAAACTCACAAAAGAGATACAAGTGTAGGATTTCCATCGACCAGGTGGGAGGAAAAATTTCATTCCCAATGGTGAGGTTAGGTAAAGAAACCCCTAGGTTAGCTAGAAAGTCAACAGCTTGGTTTCCTTCCCTAAATACATGTTGGACAGTGACATTAGAGGAAGAACTCAGAAAAAAAATTTGCCTTAGATATTAAATTGGATATGTTCCATGATGTTGACTTGGTGCCTACAATGCTTCTAATAATGTTCATAGAGTCACCTTTGACAATAAGGTTAGGGAAATTTATTCTGGATAGGAGAGACAAACCTTGGAATAGAGCTCGAGCTTTAGCAAAATGGTTGGTTTGGATGCCAATATTTTCTGCAAAGACCAACAATATCTTCCCTGTATGATCTCCAAAGATACCTCCTACTCCAACCAGACCCGGGTTGCCCTTGGCAGCACCATCAAATTTATACTTGATCCATCCCAAAGGTTGAGGAGACCACTTGATAATCGAGCGATCAACCACAAAAGAGGAAGAGGAGAGATTATAGAAATGGATTTGGAGGGACATGGCTAACTGAGCTTCACTCGGGGATTTCAGCCACCTAGTGCCTTGAATAATAGAGATATTTTAAGCCATCGCATGGATAACTCTGGAAAGAACATAGTTGGAATCATGGATGGAGTTATTGAAGGCTTTGGAATTTTGTTCATGCCAAACTTCCCATAGGAAATAGGGGAGACAGAAGGTCCAAAAGGTTTTGACATAAAAAAATTTAAAGGGATTAGGTCACTGTAAACAGAGGTCATTCAGAGAAAAGGGAGGAACCCAATAAATACGCACAAAGGAAAATAAGGAGCAAAGAAATTTGAGGGAGAAAGGATGAGAGAGGAAAATATGTTGGGTGGATTCACACTCCTACTTGAAAAGGTAACAATATTCAGGAATGGGGAGCCCTCGAATCTGGAGATTTGGAATGGAGAGGATTTTGTCCTGAACAACAAATCAAAAGAAGAAATAAAATTTGGGAATGAGGTGCTTCTTCCAAATGATCTTAGAAGGTAACCATGGTTGACCAAGGTCTTCATTAAGGAAATAGGGAGTTTTCACAAATAAAAGCCCATTTTCAATGGGTGCCCATAGGAGCTTATCTTCAACAAAATAGCTAGGAATAACACATAGATGCAACATGTTAGAAAAAACAAGATTAGCTCTTTTTTATCTTTATTCAGACTACCATGAGGAATGGTTTTCCAATGTTTCCTACTAGCATCAATGAAAATGCATACTTGTGTACCAAACAACATGTTAGTCGTAGGTTTGAGGTAGATCAGATCAAGATGATTCTGAAGAGGGTTGTTCCCCAACCACTTGTCCTCCCAAAATCATATCTTCAAGCCATCACCAAGTTTCCAACATATTCCTTTATTGATGATCTCCCTCGTACACAATATGGAATTCCAAGTGACAAAACCTTGAATAGGCAAAGGATCATCCAAAAAAATTGGTTGATGCTAGAGGTATTTAGCCTTAATGATATCAACCCACAGTGACTTTTCATTTGAAGGATACATCATCCTTGATTGGCAATGAGGGTAAGGTTCATCTGTCTGACCTTCCCAAGCCTGATACCACCATATTATTTTTTGGAGCAGACCTAGTCCCATGCAACCAAATGGAATTTTTTTTTATGTTATAAGCCTGACCATAGAGAATTCCTTTGGAGTTGTTCAATCTTGTTACAAACTTCAACTAGAATGTGAAATATGGATAAAAATAAAATAATAATTCTCTAGAGAGTGGCTTTGACTAAGGTAGTAGCTTTTCCTACTTGACTAAGGAGCTCTCCTTTCCATCCTACCAATTTTTTATGAATTCTGTCAATGAATGGAAATCAAAGATATTTTTTGGTAGAACCAACAAAAAGTGGAAAACCTAGGTAGGTAGAAGGAAGGTCAAAAATGGTACAACCAAGGTTATTATCTATTTTGGTTTACCATCTAGGGGAGGTATTGATAAAATAGAGTTTACTTTTGGAGAAGTTGACTTTTTGGCCAGCAGTAGACTCAAAGGAAATAAGGATGGACTTGATGATTTTGGCTTGGGGAACAAAGGTATGAGTGACCAGAATAGTGTTATCCACAAACTACTGGTGGGATATGGGCATGAGAGATGAGGTAAGTTTAATGCCAAAAAATTCTCCTTTGGAACATGAAGACCGTAGAGTTCTCCCTAGGGCTTTCACTACAATAATAAATAGAAAATAGGACAAAGGGTCACATTGTCTCATACCTTTGGTACTTTGGAAATAACCAACAGTAGATCCATTGACTAAGATAGATAAGTTGGCTTCTGAGATGCATGCCTTGACTAGGTTGATCCAATCATGATGGAAACCAAATCTGGACAAGACAAAGAAGAGGAAACTCAAAGACACTATCAAAAGCCTTATTCATGTCCAATTTGAGGAAACGACCAGATTTACCACTTTTAGAAAAAGAATGTATAAGCTCATGGATTGTAATTATGCTATTAGTAATTAACCTTCCTGGAAATTAACCACCTTGATAGGAATCGATGATGAAAGGGTGAATAGGTTTCAACCTCGTGACAATCACTTTGGTGAGGATTTTATTAAAACATTGCACAGAATGATTGGGTGAAAATATGATAAATATTTGGCATTATTGGACTTAGGTACGAGGACTAGAAAGGTGGAGTTACATATTTAAGAATGTTCTTAGTCTGTTGCATTTGATGGATGACTGAAATGATGTCAAGCCCCCACAATGTCCTAATATTTTTGAAAGAAAAACCATCCAGGACTGAAGCCTTCTTGCCTTGCATTTAAAAAACTACATTATGGATTTCTCAATGAAAATGGTTTAAGCAAACAATGTTTATGCTCCTGGGATACCAAACCGGGGATATTGTTTAGGATGGTCTCTAACGTTTGCATATTGCACTCCGGAGTGGGTCCAAGTAGATCTTTGAAGAAAGCCATTGCCTCATTTTTTATATCTATAATTTTTGAAATAACAGTCCCATCAACTTTAGTGAGTTCTCTGATATTGTTAGAGCCCTTGTGCCTCATCATGGTGGCATGGAAAAATTTAACACTAGAGTCTTCCTTTTTCAACCAGGTAACTCTGGACTTTTGCTTCCAAAAAACTTCTTCACTTTTAAGAATATTGTGATATTTAGACATAATCTTTCTTTCAGCCTCAAGAATATTTGTGTCCAATTTTCCCTATTGGGCAAGAAGCTCAATGTTTGTGAACTGGGATTGTATATTCAAAATTTTGAAAAAAATATTGACAAAAATATCTTTGTTCCACTTCTTGATTTGTTCTTTCACAAAACAGAGCTTATTGCTGAATTGAGAGGTTAGGTACCTAGAAAAATTGTAAGACCAATGTGCAATGAGTGCCTTGAGATCCGAATCCTCAAACTACATAACCTCAAATTTGAAAGGGAATTTGAATGGGAAGACATGGAATGAACAATCAAGGAGAAGAGGGTTGTGATCAAAACCTATTTGGGGCAAATAATGAAGGATAACATCTATAAAGGGGTAGATATCATTAATGGATATTAGGAATCTGTCAAGCCTTATTTGAATAAGTTGGTCACCCTTTCTATGATTACTCCAATTGAATTTTAGACCTTTGAGTTGGATATCCATGAGTTCATTCTTATCCACAAATGAAGCAAAATCTTCATAGGAATAAACTTTTATTTTAGAGCATCCTTTCTTATCAATGGGGAATAAGGGATAATTAAAATCTCCAACAAACATCCAAACCTCATTGGAAAAAACCTCTCTCATCTTACTAAGATTTTTCTAGAGACAAAATCTCCTGGATGGGTAGTTTGGAGTATAAATATTTGATAAAACCCATCTGCAATTATAGTCCTTACTGAATAACAATATGTTCATGTAGTTTTCTGCCACAGACAGGTGTCTACCTTCAACAAAATTTGGATCCCACAAACATAACAACCCTTTAGAGGCTCCATTGGTAGAGCTTATGAGGAACTGATAGTTTTTCCATATGTATTTGGAAATATGTAAAGCATTTTGGGTATCTAGTTTGGATTCTTGCAAGAGGAAAATGATTGGTTTAATGCCTTTCCTCATGAACTTAACCAAACGTTATTTGTTGTGTCCATTAAGGCCTCTCATATTCCATGAGAGGATCTTCATTTGGATATTTTAGAAGAAGACCTTTTCCCTCATCCTTTTTAAGAGGGAGATGTTATTTGATTCCCTCTGGATGTGTTGATTTAATACTAATCATATTATTGTTACAATTTTATTTCATTTATTGCATTTACTTTACATTTTTTTCCTTTCAAATTTATTTGCATGCACTTAGGCTAGTTTAGTAACATAATTAGTGGGGATATAATCTGAATATAGTGGTCAAAGAGGATATATCCTTTCCTTCCAACTTTTTTTTGAAAAATGCTTTCCTTCCAATTATTGAAAAGCAACTTTGTAGTCATATACCATCACGCAAGCTCAACAATTTTTGGCATGGTTATGCACAGTGGCGAATATTCACAAATTGGATGAATATTAAGATTTCTAAAATTAGAATTTGGTGAAAATATGGACCCTAGATGTCAATCCATTCGCCCAAAATTTTTGGGACCAGATTTTTTTAGGATCCATTCGCCCCTCTATGATACTTATTTCATAGAGCATTCCAGCCTAACATTCACCTTAAAATTATAACAAAAATAAAATATTTATCCCAACAAGGTACAACTCGTGGTATGAGGAGAATGTATATGAGGCAAGTGATGATAAGGCGCAACTTGGCTTAGCCTATCAGGGGCCTCGCTATTTGCAAAGATTCACATGGTCCATCCATGGTGAGAGTGGATATACATCAGATGAAAGTGACTATGAATCGGAAGACTCAACAGAAAGAGATTACTTAGGCCTAATCCATCAACCCTTGACTTTGGGGCAAGATACAAATGCAAATAGATTCTTCATAAGTGATGAAGAATATGAAGATGAAACAGAGATGGCCTACTTGGGGCCAATACATGAGCCCCTTGTATTAGGATTGCATACCAATGCTAACAGTTTTTGGATAAGTGATGATGACTTTGAGGATGAGACCGAGATGGCTTATCTTGGACCTCACCACTTGCGGTAAGTCAACGAACTAGTAGAGAGAGAGGCGGCACTTCATGCCATAGACCCTCATCTCCAATTTTTGGGGAGACCTATTGACCTAGCTGCCATTCATCGAATGGTCAACCCCCCTCCACCTACATTCAGAGAGTAGTTAGAGCCCAATGATCCTATTGTACGCCCTAGTCATAGGCCAGATCTAGAAATTTCCATTCCTCCAGAACCTCATCATGAGTATGGAAGGGAAACCCCTGAGACAAGATCACACCCATGTGGTCTTGGAGATTTCATCCCATCCATCAACATGATCTCCATTGATTTGACCACTTCACTTCATAATCCAACAGATCCTACCAAATCATTGCATCTTTATGTAGAGGCTATTGATTGAGATCGCGCTAATTTGCCCATAAAGCCAGAATACCTCTTCACCAACGACGAGATGTTACAGCCATTCCATTTCGCATCAGGTTGTACATATGACGTCTTCCATGTTGGTTTGGAACCTGAGTCACTAGGTCCTGTAAATCCCATCGATGACATTCATTTGATACCCATGCCTCATTAGCTAGAGTATAGGTCACATATGGCTATAGAAGTGACTTTCAAGGTGGACATCAGCGATGATCCTACCCAACCAAGGAGATTCAAGTTCATAGAAAGTCTATCTCCAGAGGAACAAGCCATCCTAATTCCTCTCCTCAAGGAGAGGCCAAATATTTTTGCTTGGACTTACAAATACATGCTAGGGATAGATCCAAAGTTAATCATTCACAACCTTTCATTGGATCCCATGAAGAAGCCAGTCAAGAAAAAACTAAGTAAAATGCATCCAACCATCGCTTTTATGGTGAAGAACGAATTACAAAAACTACTGGATGCAATATTTATAGTTCCTATCGACTACCCTGAGTGGGTGTCGAACATGGTACCCGTAGGGAAACCTGATGGAAGAGTCTGTATCTGCATGGATTTCAAGGATTTAAATAGGGCAACACCAAAGGATTCATTCTCGTTGCCAAACATAGATGCTCTTGTAGATGCAATCGCAGGTCATGAAATGCTCTCCCTAATGGATGGTTTTTCTAGATACAACCAAATCTGGATTAAACCCGAAGATCAATATAAAACTGCTTTCATTAATCCATGGGAAATATTCTATTACAAATTTATGCCATTCGATCTCAAAAATGCTGGTGCCACATATCAGCGGGCCATGACATACATATTCCATGACTATATGCATAATATCTTGGAAGATTACATGGATGACTTACTAGCCAAGTCCTTATTATGGCAAGAGCATGATGAAGTCCTTAGATAAGTCTTCGATCGCCTCATAGAGCACAATGTCCGATTGAATCCTAAGAAGTGCGTATTTGGTGTAACTTCTGGCAAGCTTTTTGGATTCATCGTATCCAAGAGAGACATCAAAGTAGATCCTACAAAGGTAAAGGCTATATTGGAAATGGTCACCCCTACCAACATTAGGGAGTTGCGGAGCTTACAAGGCAAGATAACATCCATCAAAAGATTCATCACACAATTATCAGATAAATTTAGACCTATGAATAGGTTGCTATGCAAGGAAGTCACCTTTCATTGGGATGAAGAATGCCATCAAGCCTTTGCAGAGATCAAAACTTATCTGGCAACATCGCAAGTATTGGCTCCACCAAGGCTAGATATACCATTTTTACTATATATATCAGCTGTTGATTTCACACTGGGCACCATGTTAGCCCAAAATAATACGCAAGATAAATAGCAAGCCATATATTATATTAGTCGCACCTTGGTGAGTTATGAGCTAGGATATGCATATGTCGAAAAGTTGTGTTTAGTAGTGGTCTTTGCAACTCGAAATTTGTGACACTACATGTTGAGCCATACAACCTATGTCATATCAAAACAAAATCCTTTGCAGTACATGATGAGCAAGACATATCACAATACACGTACTACAAAGTGGATCATGTTATTGACAAAATTTGATCTAGAGTTTGTAAGCCAAAATTCCATCAAGGGACAAGTCATAGCAGATCAATTAGCAGAGGTGCCTCTTCAAGATAACAAGCCTCTCACCATAGAATTGCCTGATGATGCAGTATTTGCATTATTAGATCTTCCAGAACTCAAATAACCTAAGAAAGAAAAATATATGTCATTATTTTTTGATGGTTCAAAGTGTGAATAAGGAGGTGGAGCAGGGATTGTCTTTATCACACCGCAGGGCGCTCCATTACCCTTATCATTCAAAATGGACTTCTCGTGCACAAACAACAATATATAATATGAAGCATTGATCCTGGGACTCCAAACAGCCATAGCGATGGGCACTAAAAGATTGAATATCTTTGGTGACTCCTTGCTCATAGTAAACCAGGTCAAAGGACTATTCCAATGCAGGTGCCCATTCTTGAAGACTTACAAGTAACTTGTTGACACCTACTTAGCCCAGCTGGAATGGTATGACATCGAGGCAATCCCTCGTACGTCGAATAGATTTTTAGACACCATGGCCTCTTTGGGATTCTTAATCCCTCAAAATTCATCCACTAATTTTACAACCATCCATGTGAAAGTTCTTTCGCACTCAATAATACGTCGTGAGGCTTTTGACAATCAATAATCATTCAACATGATCAACATCGAACCAAATCAGGATTGATCCTTCGTAGCCAAAGATTTCTTGTAAACATCACCTTGGAGGTCTTTGATCTCCCAAGGACCTGTAGAGTGTGGTGCAACCATATACCATAGAGTTGTTCCTCAATCCGTGTTTACTACCTCGAAAATATAGGAAGAGTAAGTTTTCTATTCTATAAAAGTTGTGGTCTATCAGGATTGGCTTTCCCAACTGCGGGACTTCCTGAAGCTTGGAATAATACCTCAAGGTTTTTTGCATACTAAAATGTGAACGATCAAGCAAAGAGCAACAAGATACATTTTACTAGGATAAATCCTCTACAGACAAGGATATGATGGAGTATTAGTTCGTTGTCTTGAGCCCCAGGAAGCATCTTGGGCAATTTCACAAGCTCACGATGGAACATGTGGAGGCCATTTCAGTGGCATGGCCATCATTAAGTGCATCTTGAGAATGGGTTACTATTGGACCACCATGGAAAAGGATTGCTGCGAGTATGTCAAGAAATATAGTAAGTGCCAGCATCATGCAAATCTAATGCACTTACCATCACAAGCGTTGCAGCCCTCCAGGCAGCATGGCCATTCTCGCAATGGGGACTAGACTTGATTGGGAAAATCTCACCCCCATCCTCAAGCTGACACACATTCATCATAATGTCCACATAATACTTCACTAAATGGGTAGAAGCAATCCCCTTAACATCAACAACTGGACCAAGGATTGCGGAGTTTATACTCCATAATATCATAAGTCATTTTGGGGTCCCTTCTAAGATAATATCGGATAATGGGCCATCTTTCAAGAACAAAAATGTGCACGATTTAATTAACAAATACCATATTCAGTACAATTTTTCAACGCCTTATTATCCACAAGCAAACGAGCAAGTAGAAGCCTCAAACAAAACAATAGTCTCCATTTTAAGGAAGACAGTGTAAGAAAATCACAAGGATTGGCACATGCAGTTACCTCTTGCACTATGGGCATATAGGACTAGTATACGAATGCCCACTGGGGCAACACCATTTTCACTAGTATATGGTATTGAAGCCATCATGCATCTAGAGTTGGAAATCTTGACTCTATGCGTAGCATTAAAGGACTTCATAGATGATGAAGCTGCATGACAAGGCCGCCTTGATCAGTTGATGCTTCTTGATGAACGTCGAGTCAATGCTTTAGATAATATTCGTGTTTACCAAGATCGCCTTGCGTGAACTTACAATAATAAAGTCCACCTAAGGGAATTCAAGGTTGGAGATCTAGTGCTCAAAGAAAACCAGTAGAATTCAAATTTGCCGTCGCATCTGCGAGATAAGTTCGTAGCAAACTAGATAGGTCCATATATGATTTCAATGAGAGTTGGGCCTGGAGCATATTGCCTTATATCATTATATGGTGTTGAAGAGCCTAGACCTCTCAATATCATTCACTTAAAGGCATTTTACACATAAACACAAAAACATTCAAATATGTCAAAAACACAAACAAATCATAAAAATATAAAATTCCAAAAATACAATCAAATGCTCCAAGGGTAATTCATACCGCTTGGTCATAATAAAATCAAAGGCTCCAAGGGTAATTCATACCGCTTGGTCAAAATCAAATCAAAGGCTCCAAGGGTAATTCATACCGCTTGGTCAAAATAAAATCAAAGGCTCCAAGGGTAATTAATACCGCTTGGTCAAACATCAATTCAAAAGGCTCCAAGGGTAATTCATACCACTTGGTCAAAATCAATTCAAAACGCTCCAAGGGCATTCAAGTCGCTTGGTCAAAAATCAATTCAAAGGCTCCAAGGGTAATTCAAACCGCTTGGTCAAATCCAATCAATCAAAGGCTCCAAGGGTAATTCATACCACTTGGTCAAAAATCAATTCAAAATCCCCAAGGGTATTCAAACCGCTTTGTCAGAATCAATACCAAAAGCCCCAAAGGCATAATAAGGCCTTTGGTCAAATTAATCAAAAAATACAAAAACAATGTAAAATCAAAAATACAAAAACAATTGCACTTCACATTTTGCATCCACATCATTGCATTACATTTTCACATACATTACAATTGTATATGTCATGAGAGACTTAAAAGTGATACCACAATTTATCGCACAAGTCATTCATATCCATACCTCCATCCACATGTGTGTAATTGTGTTTTTCAACAAAACCATTATTTGTTGCTATACATAATAAAATAAGGCCTTTTGGTTAGTCAACCACACCTACCAATCTTATCAACTTTTGAGGAAAACAACTTTGATTAGTAGAAGGTAAGGCCTAGTTGTGATGCCTTGGATATTCAAGATCCCATCACTAATTGAAACACTAAAATCCTAGCTGGTATAAGGAAAATATGAAAGCTACAAAGTGGTCTAGGTTACCTTAGGCGAAAAGGATCTTCCTTGCTTATCCCCCTGTGCAACTGGTTTAAAGGTGCTGAGAATTGGCAAAAGGACAAGCTTTACCCTAACAAAATCCCTTGCTTACATCAAAATAAGCAAAATCCCAAAGCAAAAGTACATATTCAAAAGGCCAAGCATACAGTCCAGATTTCAAAGCAATAATCCGATACACAAAGCATAAATTCAGAAATTCTAAAAAAATCAAGCTCAAAAAAATCAATAAAAAATAAACAGTGATTTTCATCACTACGTATGAGCAAAATAAATAGTGATTATCATCACTACAAAAAAATCCCCACTCAAAGAAAAAATAAAATCAAAATAAACAGTGATTTTCATCACTACATATGAGCAAAAATCCAAAGCCAAAAAGAAGGGAATAAAGCTTGAATCCCTGGAATTCTTAGCATTGTACAAAATCGGAAGGAGAAATCCTTACGCATGACAATATGTCTATTACAATTGCTTCATGCATTTGTATAGACCATTGTTTTAATGTGGATGAGCTAGCTTGGGTAACCCAATATTGCCTACTGGTATAGTCCAACTAAGTCCACCATAAGGATGAGATGAACACTTGAGGATCCCTGATCTTAGCAATGGGTTCCAAATTTTTTTAGGATCCATTCGCTCCTCTATGATACTTATTTCATAGAGCATTCCAGCCTAACATTCACCTTCAAATTATAACAAAAATATTTATCTTGCCAAATTCACCTCTTATACCCCCATTATATATAGCTAACATGAGAGTGATACTCATACATTTAAAACACTAATTCTCCTTGATAGCAAGAGATACACAATAGGTGATAGATAATAGGTGAGGCAGCAAGCAGAAGATAGAAATCAAGCAATAAATAGAAGGTATTTGACACCAACAATAGATAATAGGCAACCACAACAAATGATAACCAAGAGATAATTGTAGCAAGTGACTGCAGTAAACGACAAACATAGGTCAATATTTATGTCTCTCATTCAAATTTGATATAGACGTCCAATATTTCTATCAGTTACCATATATTTGTCTCCATATATCATATGTCAGTCGCTATATGTCAGGCACCATATGTTTATTGTCATATATCAGTCGCCATATGGCAGGTGCTATATATCAGGTGTCATATGTCAGACACCATATATCAAGTACCATATGCCAGTTGTCATACGTCATGCACCATATGTCAAGCACCATATTTCATCCACCATATGTTAGATGCCATATGTCTGCCACCATATTTTAGGTGCCATATGTCAGGTGACATATATATGCTACCATATGTTTGCTGCCATGTCTACTGCCATATGTTAGGCGTTATATATTAGTCGCTATATATTAGGTACCATATATCTACTGCCATATGTTAGGTGATATATGTCCATCGCCATATGTTAGGCAATATATGTCAGTCATCATATATCAAGTGACCTATGTCTACCACCATATTTTAGGCAACATATATCTACCACCATATGTCATCCTCCATATGTCAGGTGATATATGTCTACCACCATATGTCATCCTCCATATGTCTACCACCATATGTCAGGCACTATATGTCATCCACTATATGTCAGGCACCATATGTCATCCACCACATATCCACTGCCATATGTCCATCACCATATATCCATAGCCATATATCCATAGCCATATGTCCATCGCCATATATCGACCGCCATATGTCCATCTCCATATGTCATCCTCCATATGTCAGGTGATATATGTTTACCACCATATGTCATCCATCATATGTCTACCACCATATGTCAGGTGCCATATGTCATCCACCATATGTCATTCGCCATATGTCATCCATCATATGTCCACCACCATATATTCGTCACCATATATCCACCATATGTCCCCTACCATATATCTACTGCCATATATCCACCACCATATGTTCGTCACCATACATCAGACGACATATGGCCATTGTCATGTCATCCTCCATATGTCAAGCAACAAATATCTACTATCATGTGTCATCCATCATATGTCTACTACCATATGTCAGGTGCCATATGTCATTCACCATATGTCAGGCACCATAAGTCATCTGTCATATGTCATCTACCATATGTTATCCACCATATATCATCTGCCATATGTCCATCACCATATATCCATTGCCATATATCCACTATCATATGTCATCCGCTATATGTTAGGCATCATATTACCACCATCATATGTCAAGTGACATATGTGTGTTGTCATAAATCATCTTCCATATGTCAAGCACCATATGCCATCCGCCATATGTCACTCACCATATGTTTATCATCATATATCACGTACCATATGTCTGTCGCCATATGCCATCTGCTATATGTCAAGTGCCATATGTTTACCGATATATGTCAGGCATTATATGTTAGTCAATATATATTCTACCATATGTCATCTACCATATATCAGATACCATATGTCTATTATCATATGTCAGGCATTATATGTCTACCACTATATGTTAGGTGACATATATCTACAGCTATATGTCATCTGCCTTATGCCTGCTGCCATATGTTAGACGTCATATGTCTACTACCATATGTCAGGCACCATATATTCGTTGTCATATGTCAGGCGACATATATTTATCACCATATGTCAGGTGACATATATTCGTTGCCATATGTTAGGCGACATGTCTACTGCCATATGTCAGGTGACATATGTCCACTACCATATGTCATCCTCCATATGTTAGGTGACGTATATATGTCGCTATATATCAGGTTCCCTATATCAGGTGCTATATGTCTGCCACCATATGTCAAGCACTATATGTCAGTCGCCATATATTTGTTGTCATATGTTAGGTGCCATATATCAGTCAACATGTCTACTACCATATATCATCCACTATATGTCATCTGCCATATGTCAGATGCCTTATGTCTACTACCATATGTCAGGCATCATATGTCAGTTGCCATATATTATGCAACATATGTCTACCATCATATGTCATTCGCTCAATTTGCATTCAAGCTTTTTTTGCACCTGGTTTATAGTCTGGCCCTATTTTACCTTCGATCCGATCAAAACTATCAAATTTGCCATTGTTTTGTAATTTTTGGTGAAAAGTTAAAGTAATTGACATGTCTCCTACATGAATTTGGCCAAGATTTACCTGGATTTCAAAACTGATTTGTCTTTTTTTTATAATTACATTTCGGGTTTGATACCTTATACATAACCCTAATTTTTGGCATGCTTTTTGAGACCAGAGACTTGATTTCTATGGAAATTGGGCCTAGTTCATTTGCATCTATCTTTTATATTTACACAACTCTACTTAGAATCTTATTAGATCTATTACAGGGTTTGTTCATTAGGCTAATCTAATGATAACCTATAATTGTCTTATCATGTTTGCTTATTACGACTTTATATCTATTTACTTTATGCTTTTGGATCTATAGGTACTTCATGAAATGGTGACTCCATTATTAAACCTAGCAAATTTTTTTAGTTTAAAATTCCCAATCAATATTGCAAAACATTTTTCCATGAATCCTTTGATCGAATCAATGTTTTTTGCATGGAATTTTAATTGGTTTTGTTTTGTAGATCCAAAATGATAATTTGCCCTTTCAAAAAAATTATTTGCCTTTCTAAAGTTGTGATTCATTCTCTAGTTAGTGAAAAATATTTTGAAGGTTAGAAAGAAAAATTCACTTTGTTAGATCGTGATTCACATTTGGAATAAATAAAAATATATCTTTAGAGAGAAATTATGAATTACTCATTTTAACAGGGTTTTGTAGGCTTTGAAACATCGAAATCTCTTTCAATATAATAAATTGTGATTCATTCATAAAGAAAAGGTAATTTAATCCTCCCTTTTTAGAAAGAAAAAATTTCCTTAGCAAAAGGTGATTTGTCCTGAAAAGTGTGATTCACTCCTATAGGTAGATTTCACCACCTACATTCATAATCCCTAAAATTTATCTAGATTGTGATTTTTCTCAAAGTGTTGTTATCATTTTTCCAAAGCATTAGCACAATCATTAGACTCAAAATATCTCTTGGGCATAAGTTGAAGACCGGATCAAGTTCCTTGTGATGATTCAGCTACAAATCAAAAGTATAAGGTAGGCTAGAAGAATTTTTATTATTGCCTAGCCAAATTCAAAAGAGTTTCTCTACAATAAATAACCCGAAAATATGCAAAAGTATCAAAATGAGAATTTGACCAAGACTTAAAATCAGACACTTAGGAGCAAGGGACCAAACTTTTTTAAAGAACCTAAGCAAGCACAAAAATAACAAAATTCTGGTCTCTAATACTCATCATATGATTGGATTGAAAAGTTGGCTAAGGCATGGGCATTTGGTACATAAAATTGGTTGGGCTATTGAAGAAACTAACATTATCAAAAGAAGAAAAGGTATCCAATGTCTAGTATCCAACATTCACAATGTTGGACCCAAAATTTGGCTAATTGTGAAAGCATCCGAACTTCTTCAGGAGCTGACATCATCCAAGGAAAATAAAGTTTTGGCATTTGGCATCAAGGTAGCCCCTTAAATGATGAAAAATATGGCTAAGCATAAAAGAGTGGCTAAAATTTTTAGGATATGACATCATCATAAGCTACATAAAATGTCTAGCATAGAGGAAGGTCAAGGTCAGATTGAAAATATTTCTAAGGCATGGAGCCCGATAGGAAAGCGCTGAATTTCAAGGCTAATATCTAGAATCCAATAGAGAATATTTCAAGAAGCAACTAATTGTAGATCCAAGAGCTAGACTTATTACAAAGTTAACATCATCAACAAGGCCAAAGCATCTAACACTAAGATATAGTTATCAGACTCAAAATTTAGCTAAGGCATGGGTTCTAGCACAAAGAAAGTTGAACTCACAAACATTCAACAAAGCTTCCAAAGTTTTGGCTTTAGGAAAAGATTTCCTAGACTTGTCCTAGCTGGAATAACTCGTGTATGTTGACCAATTTTCTAACATCATTATTGTTAGATATCTCAAAAGTCTAAGGCTTCTCCATCATGCACCTATTTCAACATAGTTGGCTCAATGCAATAAAAGGGAGTGGAAGAAAGTAGACCTATCAAAATATGCTCAAGATCCAATAATAAAACATACACATCAATTGCTTTAGAGGGAAATAAGCCAAACACGTCAGCACAACATGCATGAAACGATTAAATCCAGCTAGGCTAAAAGTTACGCTCATTCTCTGCAATCACTTTGACATACCTACAAAGGACCCTCTATATAATCATTTCAAGCGAGTTGAATGCAATGTATATATATTTATACTAGAATGTAACCCATTTTATGGGTCGACTCTTTAGGTATTATAATTGTATAAGTTGTATGATCAAATGCTATTTATACTAGAATATTGTAGAATATGTATGTATGTTAGTTTCATTATTATGAATTTCTATTATAATTGGATGTATGGTGTATTTTATTAAAGTTATTATGTTATCTAGATATCTCCTTGTATTGTTGTTAATTCAATTCCTATATTTCTTAGTTGTGCATGTGTTTATTTTATTAATGCTTCGTAACATTGAATGGTAGTTGGTTTATTGGGTAGTTTAATCTAATTAAGGGAACAAGACTCTCATGCTCTTATGTCTCTTGTTGTGGCTAAATTTGAACTAAAATTTACTTCTAGCTACTAAACTTTTGCATTCCTTCCTTTAGTCTGCAAACCACATTATTGATTAACTAGTCTTATAGGAATTAGCCTTCTCTAGAGGTTGATCTAGAACCCATTCTAGGTCATCCAATATTGGTCAAGGTCTTGAGGGTGCAACTCGTCCACTCAGGCAAATTTAGGACCAAGAGTTTTTGGTATTCCTGATGGGATGCAAACGTCTCACCTGTAAATTACCCAAAGGATTCAAGATTTTGGTGAATAGTCTTGATCTCATCAATGGATAATTTATGTTCACCTGGTGACTTCATTAGTTCAAGAACTTAAAAAAGTTGGCAACTTCACTAGCAAAAAGGACTCAATATCAAATGGTGATGGGATCAAGGAGTCAAAAAAGCATATCGGGTACCACTCAGATAACCACATAGTAAATCCTACCAGAACTATGGTAGGCAAAGTTGATCCTGCATAGAATAACACTAAACCCCTTAATATCTTAGATCTTCATGAGATTCCATAAGGTATATTGAAAGTTTTAACTATTTATGATGGTAGTGAAAAGATAGCCTATGAGCATTGCCAAGACATTGCAATCTTAGCTACTATTTATAATATCATCTTTGAATATGTAATTCTTAGTTTTCTTGCTAAATTGCTCAAGGGTAAAGCATTGCAATGGTATAGATATTTAGAAGACAATAGTATTAGGGCTTGGGGTGACTTGGTTGAACCTATTATATTAGTATTTGATGATCTAGGAGATCCCTTCTCACTGCTTGCTTAGTTTTTCTACATTCAAAGGTATCCTCAAGAAATTCTCAAAGATTTTAATATCAAATTTAGAAGAACTTAGAGTGGGATTACTTAGGAAGTAAGGCCATCACAATCACATTCTTACATTTATTACATCCAAGCCTTGAGCCCAAATTTAGGCCTTCAAATTTAGTTATACAATGAAAATATATTTCTAAGGACCCAAAAGGATGGTGTGTTGGTGATTATGCATAACTCTCTCCATTTGAGAGGTCATGAGTTTGAATCCCTATACAAACGTGAAATGTGAGCAAGTTTCAAAAAATATTATGTGGCTTCTCTTTGGATAGTGATATACCTATATGGGATAGAACTGTCGGTCACCTAAGAGCAATTCTATAGGTTTCTCTCTACCCAAGAGTTTGTTCACTTTGATCTCTTTGATCAAAGAGTTTTGCATCTTTTTGTTAAGTAAATAAATAAATTCCTTTTTAAAAAAATAAAAGTGATTTCAAAAGGTTTTCCAATTGGCTGCCATGCTAGAAAATATGCTCATTTTAGAGGGAAAACTCCCTCCTAAGGATATTATATTAGACACCCTAATACTCCACCAAATAAACCCACAACTTTCTTTCCCAAGCTTACCATTCTCATAACTAGTAATTTTCACAAAACCAATACCCTTATGTCATCATTTAGAAAGGAATGTGCCTACAAATACTATCCTAAAACCTTGAATAACTCAGGAGCTAAGGCCTATCATATAACACTTTACCAATGAGCTCAAGAAGGTGGAGCAATAAAATAATGGAGTAAAACACAAAGTGTGCTCTCAAGAAAAAGTCTCTTCGAAAGATCAAGTAATGCACATAGGTGAGGTTAGTGTAGAACTCTATGATACTACTAGAAATCATGAACAAGAAGTGTTTCATAGTCTAGGTGAGCTCATGGGTTCAACGTTTCATGATTATCATAATTAAAACTTAGGTGTAAGCTATCATAGCCAATTCTACCCAAGTACAATTATAATATTAGAAGAATTGATGACAAATGTAGTGGATCTAGATAATATTTTGAAAAGAAAATGGATTCTAATGTTTACCAAAAAAAATTAGTTACAAGATTTGTGCATCTCTCATTCCCATCATATGCTCAAAATACCTTGAATGCCCAAGATACAGCAGAATATGGGGTAAGCAAAAATGGATGAGTCAAAAAAGATAAAAAATCCACATGAAGAAGAATAGAAGAGTGAATTGTTTGTAGAGCAAATTTTGAATCCAAAATTATGGGAGACATACCAACAAAGGAGAGAAACCTACTAAAAGTTGTATTATCCATCCATGAGTAAATAAAAAATGATATAAATGGCTCAATAATACAAAAACTATTCAAAGAGTCACTCTAGAAGATTGAGGACAACATCACAGAAGAAGTTAAAGAGCTAAGAAAATATTTTCTAGCTTCAAGACAATTGAATTTAGTGGAAGTATCTCTAAAGGGTTTAGAAGGTGGTAGAAATGCTTTTTGGTAACTTCAATCAAATCTTAAGCAATCATCTCTTGGTTGGAGTGAAACCTATTCCTTGCCATTCAAATTGTCTTTATGCTTAGAAGGCTAGGTTTTACACAACTATACAATAGATTTGACAAGTGTTTTCATGATTATATTGCAAGCATCCTATAAAGCTATGGATTTAAGTTATATCCAATTAAATTCTAGAATTTAATTTTGCAAGGGAATACAAGTTCGACCAATTGGCATCATATAAAAGGTCCCAATCATATTGAATAAATACTCAAACCTTGTAGTAGTATAGGATGTGACAATTGTTGATCTGCCTCCATCATTCAAGATATGCTTGTCCAAGGAGTTTTTGGAGTATCTCAAGGGACACTTGGCTCTAGATCATGGTCACATTACTATCCCTTGCATCAAAATGTTGATTCAGATACCTAATGAAAGGATTAAGTCATATCATATTGAAATATATGAGCAACAACAGACAAAGCCAATAGGGGAAATATTCAAATACACATATATGAAGATATTCATTTTATCAAATAAGAAAGAAAAAATTTATGAGTAATTCATGAGTGGTCATAGTCTCAAGACAATAAATTTATCAAACATGGGAAAGCAGCAAGACCCAATGGTTGGCTATAAACAATATTGAGGTCTAAAGAGTCATGGATTGCAATAGATAAGGCTAGGAAATCAAAGGATATCAACTAGAAACTCAAGTGCAACAAAAAAATATGATATGTTTGATCCAAATTTGATAATTCAAATTCTCCTAGGAATTGTGCAAACATATATTATCGATTCGAAACACAGATTAATACATAAGGGAAAGATGGCTGATAACTCACAATTGCCTACATTAATTTCCTATATTCTATGTTAGGTAATCCTCAAAGTTGAAATCCTCATAAGGTAAAATCAATTTTAGGACCTAAATAATATTAGCTACATACACTGAAAGACATATTAGAGAAGAAATCTCAAATTTTGCATTATATGGTTAAGCCACTACAAGTTTTGATGAAAGGGTAAAGCTTGTTCCATTGGTGTGAAGCAGCATGCCATAATTTCTTGTAAAATAGTTGACATATAAATAAATTCTATAGTAGGAATGTATATATAAATAAAGGCTACTTACTAAAGAAGATCTCTACTATAGAAGCAGTACCTTGAAAAAGAGTATCAAGTAGCTCACATGTGTGAGTATTTGGAAGGTAGGAGTAAATTATGTAAGGTGCTAAGTTGTATACAGGGGAATATTTATTTTTGAAAATAGGCAAGCACAGACGTAGAAAATAAAAGAATGAATCAACTAATGGAGAAGTGGTTGTGCTCTCAGCCAATGGATTATAGAAGGAGGTTCTACCCTTTAGTATTGTATCATCACCTCCAATTCTACCTAATTTCTAGCAAGCTTCTCAACCTATGATGAGGCATAGAAAATATGGACTCTCTTCTTATTGAACCCCTTATTTTCCTCCTCCTTGTTGATTAAGAAATATTATAACAATGTTAAATAGGTAAAATCTAAAAGCAAAGAAAAAGGAAAGAAGAGGGGTCATCTGAAGATATTCTACGATTGATTAGCAAAAAACAACCATGAATATGGGAAATTTAAATTGAGTTTTCTCTTAATATATGAGGTGTAAAAAGGGAGAAGTTTTATCCTTTTTATTATTGTTGTTTGAGCCCTTGGTATGGTAATCATGAACTAGGCTAAACTTAGGGTCAACCAACAATAAGAAAAAGGAGCAAAACTGTATTCCACTAGATAAAATACACTATCTCTCCATTCAAGTATTATTCTTCTCATTCATGTACCATCTTCCTTATTTTTATTGTACCTCATATGCTATCATTATCCTTATCCCAATCCACTCCCTCTTCCTCATCCACCTCATGTTAACCTACGTTAATTTCCACTTTCCCCACATAATCCTATACTCTTAAGTTGAAAAGTGATAGGTGGAAACAACCAATAGGAAGAGAGAAAATAAGTGATAGATCAAGCCCCTAGCCATGTGATATAATGACTCAGTCATAAAAGAAAAAGCTAAGGTGGCAAGAGGTAGTTGGTTAAGCAAAAGGAGGAAAATGTACACCAAAATTTCACACGAGGAAGAAAAATCCATCAAGCAATGCCAACTTTGAAAAATTTGAAGCTCAAGTAATGCTCTAGCTATCATCAGCATCCACAAAGTGTTGTACAAAGAAATGCAAGACAAAAATCTATGCATGTAGTCTTATTTCGTGCTAAAATCCTACTCTTAAGCAACCACGTATATCGTTGAAGCAACAACATGCTAAACGACTATCTAGAATCCTGAGGAAGAGTACTTGCATAGTCTTGGAAAGAAAAGAGTGACAAAAAGCCTAATGTTCCCAAGCATATAGAATATTTACCTAAGGCAATTTGTCTGGGTAAATAATTGCTTAAGGCACTTTGCCTGAACCTAAGGCAACTTTTAGTTGTGGCAGATTATGCTCATGAAAGTTGAATTTTTGTTAGAGATACTTGTAATCAGGTGTCTCTACCCCTTTTAATTTCTTTTCCCTCAACTATACTTACTTCTTTTCATATTTGTTTCCCATGTACTCATAGCCTTCACCTCCCTAATCACGTTCCTTTCCTCCACAATTCCTTAATTAGTGTATACTATATTCATAATTACTCTTACCCTCTATTACATAATTTTTAGTTTCACCTCCCACCAACCTCCTCCTGATGGGGCACACCCTCCTTATTCTATAGATAATCTCATGTTTTATATTCAAATGGGAGGAACCCACAAAAAAGGTTCTCCCCACTACATAATTCAAAGAACCCTTGTTATAGTTATAGAATATGTTCACCTCCCTTGCATCTCCAATTTTTCTTCATCAATTCCCTATTCTAAAATTCTTTTAGCTCCCATATATTTAAGCTTTGCTCACTCCTATACATCCATTTTCCATTAGCTTATCTTCCAAATCCCTTTCTTATCAATATATTCATTACTCCATACATAAGGCTTATTAGGTTCTCTATTTTTGCAAGCACAAATCCCTATAAGTTACCAATAATGTAGGTAGATTTCACCATCTACATTCACAATCCCTATAATTTATCAAGATTATGGTTTTGCTCAAAGCGTTGTCATCATTTTTTCAAAGCATAAGCACAATAGTTAGACTTAAAATATCTCTTGGGCATAATTTGAAGACCAAATCAAGCTCTTGGATATGGTTCAACTACGAAGCAAAAGTATAAGGCATGCCGAAATATTGTTGATCAACTCTATATTCAATATTTTCTAGCCAAATTCAAAAGAGTATCTCTACAACAGGTAACTCAACAATATGTAGAAGTGTCGAAATGAGAATTTGACCAAACCATAAAATTTAACACTCATGAGTAAGGGACCAAATGTTTTGAAGAACAAAATAAAGCACGTAAATAACAAAATTCTAGTATCCATTACTCATCATATGACTAGATTGAAAATTTGGCTAAGGCATGGGCATATCATACATCAAAGTGGTTGGGCTATTGAAGCAACTGACATCATCAAAAGAAGAAAATATCTTTGGTGTTCAATATCTAGTATTCATAATTCCAGATCCAAAAATTGGCTAGGTATGCAAGCAGTCAGACTTCTTCAAGAGCTAACGCCATCCAAGGAAAATAAATTTTTAACACCTGGTATCAAAGCATCCCCTTATCAGATGCAAAATATGGCTAAGTATCAAGGACTGGATAGACTTTGTAGGAGTTGACGTCATCATAAGCTACATAAAAAGTCCTACACAAAGGAAGGTCAAGAATGGATTGAAAATATTTCTAAGACATGGAGGCCAGTAGGAAAGTGTTGAATTTCAAGGCTAATCTTTGGCATTGGATAGAGGATATTTCTATAAGCAATTAACTATAAAGCCAAGAGCTAGACTTATAACAAAGTTGATGTCATCAACAAGGCCAAAACATCCAACACTAAGATATAATTGTTGGACTCAGAATTCAGCTAAGGCATGGAGTCTGGCACAAAGAAAGCTAAACTCACAAACATCTAACAAAGCTAGCAGAGCTTCAATTTTAGGAAAAGGTTTCCTAGACTTGTCCTGGTTGGAAAAATTATATGTGTTGACCACTTGCCTAGTATCATTGTTGTAAGATATTTCAATCTATAAGGCTTCTCAATAATGCACCTATTCCAGCATAATTGACTCAATGCAACAAAAGGAAGAGGGAGAAAGTAGACCTATCAGAATATGCTCATGATCCAATGATACAAATATGCACTGGTTTCTTGAGAGGTATATAAGCCAAACATGTTAGCACAACAAGCATGAAATGGTTAAGTCCATCTAGGCTAAAAGCTACACCCATGCACTGCAATCACTCTAACAAAGCTACAAAAGACCTTCAATATAATCATTTCAAGCAAGCTAAATACAATGTAAATCTATATATGCTAGAATGTAACCCATTTCAAGGGGCAACACTTTAGCTTTTACAATTACATAAGTTGTATGATCAAATGCTATATGCATATTAATGAAAATTGAAGTGTTGTTTGGCCTCTATCTAAGAATGTTGCAGAACATGTATGTATGTTAGTTTCATTATTAAATATTTTTGTTAAAATTGGATGTATGGTGTATTTTTTTAAGTTAATTTATTATCTAGATACCTCCATGGATTGTTAATTCAATTCCTAGAATGCTTAGTTGTGCATGTGTTTGTTTGATTAATGATCTATAACATTGAATGGTAGCTAGTATCTTAGGCAATTTAATATAGTTAATGGAATGAGACTCATGATCTTATGTCTCTTGTTGTGGTCAAATCTAAACCAAAATTTACTTCTAGCTTCTAACCTTTCACATTCCTTTCTTTAGTCTGCAACCACATTGTTAGATTAGCTAGTCTCATAAGAACCAACCTTCTTTGAAGGTTGATCCAAAATCCATTCTAGGTCATCCAATATTGGTCGAGGTCTTAAGGATGCAACTCATACACTTAGGTGGAAATTAGACCAAAAACTCTTTTCTACTAATAAAGGATCAAATTTTACTCAAGAAAAAGATGATAATCTTGGAATAAAAGTGCATTTCACTCTCCAAAAAGGGTGATTCACTCCATAGCTTCTAAAAGAAGCCCAAAATTTAACCAAGTGTCAAAATTATGATTCACTCTAAATCAAAATACAATCCACTCCTAAACAAAAGTGTGATTTGATTTCGTTTCTCTAAAATATGTGATCTAATTTTCTTACTTTTGGGTATTAATGGTGACACTAATAAAATACCTAGATATTATGATGCAAATCCTATGATTTACACTTTATTTGCTTCCCGAAAATATTTGAGGTATTACCCTAAACCTAACCTCTTGAACATGGGTAATCATATAAACATATGGCTTAAACTTTGAGTAATATGTGATTTGATCAACATTATGACAGATCTAGTAGAAGGTGATCCTCAAGTAATACAAAATATGACATGGGTTTTAAACTCTCAATTTCCCTAGTACCTATAATTTTCCTAAGGTCAACAATAATTTTTATAAAATTTGAATATCACCTAAGAATCAATAAATTTTGCAACATCAACAATTTCCTCAAAATTAGTTAAACATGCAAAACCATTAAATAATGTAGAATCCTAGTCCATAGAAAGCATACCAAATCTAATAATTGATGCAAATCCTAACTCAATAGTTCATGCAATAATAACAATAGATGGTTGCTCAAAAATTTCAAGTGTAAAATCAACATTTGATTCAATATATTTAATAGCAATGAACATATGCTTTGATAGGATAACTTATGTACTAAATGTTATGTGAGTAAGGATAGTATGGACCACACAAATATAGCATGGAGAAGCACCTCAACTGCCTTAATTGGTTCAATAACAAAATCCAATGGTATCTACAATAAAACTTTCCAAGTCATTTGGACCAAACCTATAAATAGTAAATTCCACAAGGAAAAATTTTCATCCAAAATAAAAAAATTTCTTAATATCCACAACTCTCCCAAGATCCATAGTAGGTTTTACAAAATTCAAATGTCACTCAAAATCAAACAACTCAATATCAACAATTTCCTCAAAATCAATAGGACATGCAAAACTATTAAATGGCATTGGACTAGCTTGAGTACATTCTTTCAATAATTAAATACTCACTCCATGAATTATATATGTGAATAACACAATACTATGAACTCAAAGAAGATGAATCACAAATTTCTTAGAAAGAAAATATGCAAGTGACCAATCAGATGCAAAACAACATGGTAAATATGAATTTAGAATTAGGCACACCATGGTGTTTCACTTATAATATAGTCCATTATCTAATAAACCATGTTATGGCCATCCATAATGCCTAGACAATGAATTAACAAGTGGTGAATTATTCTATAGTTGTGAATCATCCCATTACTGTTAATAAACCAATGGTTAATCAACTCATGATAAACCAACTAGTGGTAGACCAAGTGGATGCACCCCAAGTCAAATTGACACAAGCCTATACAATGCTTGGAACATCTAAAATTAGAATATTTTACCTCCATATGCAAAGTACATTAGCATATAAATTTTATTTTTATGAATTAACAACTCTTCTAAGTAATCATCTACCTACTCACCAAGAACCATACTCCTCTCAAATAGAGAGATAACTTGAGATGATAAAGGAAGATTCAAATAATGGTGGATATATAATCCTTGTAGGAGAGTTTCATTCCTCTCATTAAGGGGCATGGATCCCATGTTTATCAAAATCAAATATTCTAGAAATTAAAAATCAATACTTATAGAATATTATGAATAATTTGATCCTTTTTAAATGAATAATCCAAGTTTATGTATTTGGTGTTTAGTTTTGCTATAGGAAGAAAATTCTATAATGGTAGTAAGAATGGAGGCAAAATACGAGGCATTTGGGTTCTACATAGAGGAATATGAGCCTATGGAGGTAATAAAGGTAAATTTACAATCAAAATATGTGGCACTGGTGTTTCCCTTAGATGATGAAATTGAGCCTACAAGAGAAATAAAGAGAGGAGTTGAGCTAGAATATGAAACATACAACTTTATCTTGGAAGAAGAAAAGCCTCCAATAACTGAAGAGTTCACATGGGATCCCTCTTTTATAGAAGTATTTTACTTCTCTAAAGAGAAAATTATATAAGAAGACACCAATCGACAAGTAGAAAAGTATTTACCTATAACTCAAATTATTTATGAGATTTCAGATAAATGGGTTGCATTGAGAAACAAAGAGGTCATCATTCTAAAGAGGAGACAATTTTTTATTATCTTAGGGAGTAAGTCCATAGTAAAGCATGTATTACAATAATTTAATTCTTTGAAGGATGATAGTGGATTTGTTAGGGAACAATAATAGGAGTAACCACTAATATTGAGTAATTTTTTGTCATTTGGTTGCATAAAGAAAAGATTTCAAACTAGTTTCCAACACCAAAATTCATCATGGAATGGGATAAAAGATGAAGAAGCTATCATGGTTGTCAATATTCTAGCACCCACTGATGTTATTCACCACTTCTAGGCTAAATATGTGTATAACTTTCAATATGGTTGGTATCAATAGTTAGATTAGAAAGAAATAGTGAGAGAGAAAGTCGTTCCAACTACTTCAATTTTGGTATTCATCCATAATCCCTCTTACTCCTTTGGTGAACAAACATACTATATACTAGGGTGTATGCATAAGTTCTAAACTGGGAAAGACCCCTTGGCAAAGGTCCTCCTTATGAACCATTGATGCTACCTAACTTGTGTTTACACATATGTTGGAAGATATTGAGTTAGAACATTAGCCATAGGAAGAAAATAAACTATTTTACTAAGCCTATAAATAGGATCATGTTTAGTTTAGTGTAATAACTACCAACATATTTATTTATCTAGATTCCCTTTTATCACTTCACCTTATTTAGTATCTCTTAAAAATATAATAAAATTAATAAAAAATACACAAGTTATTCCTATCTTGCTTAAGAAAAATCTCATAAGTGACAACCGCGTTTTCATATAATTTCAACCCTTTCTTTCCAATATTGGTTAAAGTTATCTCCAAATTTGGTGAAACCAATGTCAAAATATAATAAATCACAAAAAGTACCTAATTTCTATATGGACCAAGAGACTAATTTATGAAACAAGGCACCATACCAAGAAGATAATGATAGCAAGGTAAATTTTGGGATTCATACCATTTTTGGTTAGGTAAAAGTTTTATATTTCTTTTTGTGGGTATAACTCCATAGCCCAATGGAAAATATAGGTTTGATATAGGCCTTGATAACAATGTAGTTGTATAAATGACAACCAACAATGGAGTTGATGAAGACAACTCGTTTGTGGGAAGCATGGCGGAAAAGAAAAATGATGATGAGGCCATGATATCTTTAACAACTTAGGGGAAAGAAGATAAGAAGAGGGATAAATGAAGAATGCGCTTGAAGATAAGGGATTCAAAAAAGGATAAGGTTCACCTATTAGATAAGAAGCATCAAGAACAAAAGTTGTTCCTTTAAAGGTATAAATTGTTTCCACCATTCTTAACCATGACCACCTTCACTTCACTTCCACCCTTGTTCCTTCTATTCCATTCATAATTATCTCTTTCCTTATTGTTTCTTCTCGTCCCTTTCATGTGTTCCTCCTAGTTATCTTATTGCACATTCTTCACCCCAAAATAGTCCAGTAACCACCAATAGGTTCACTTATTCCAGTGTTAGGGCCATCCTAATCATCATCACCAACATACAACATTCTGCTCCATTTTCTCCCACTATCATTGATGCCATCATCATTGACCATTCTATGACCATTCACTTTTCCTTTTATTCCTAATATCATAAGTGTTGTTGCATCACACCATGTGTCCTTGCCTTAATGCCTTCATCATCCATTATCACCAATTCATGTCATCAACTATGTTATCATATCAAACTATATCCTCATACTCATTGGTTTATAGATCATTGTAGATACAATGAAATTCTTCCTCAAACAATGTTAGGATTGTCTAAGGCAATTTGTACTACTTTGAAAAGGCATCCCATATTGGATGTTAGTTAATAATTCCCTTGCTAAATAATAGAAATCCCTAGGAAGAAGGACATAGAAGAGATATCAAGGATCATGTAGGACGTACACAAATAAATTGGTCAAGATATTGCTAGTATGAGTGCTTTAGCATATGCTACACCTTCAATCCTATAATCCTAGTTGATGGAAATAGGTGCAAAATTATTGATTAGCGAGGCACTCCTTATAAGTCCAAACTAGCCAATATTCACTCCCACTAATTATATTTTCAAGTTGTCCATGTTAGATCTATCTAGAATCGATCCCTTCTAGATGATGGAATTAATAGAATAGTTGTAGCAAGCCATGGCTATTAGGTGAGTACAAGTAACTAATAAACTAGAAGGATGTAGGAATTTGACCTAACCACGGTATGTGCACCTAGCTACCGTATTGATCTATACCATCATAAAAGCATAAAGATTCACATAAGTACATAAATTGAACAAAAACAACGTATGTAAGGTTTCTCGTATTAATCTTTGAATGAGCTTTGATTACAAAAATCCCCTTTAAGGTCACTTGAAATATGATACTGATATTACAATTGCCAATGCCCTCAATAGGGTAAGCGCACTTGTAGTGCTCTATTGATTAGTCACAAACTACCTTGGGGTGGAGCAAACCCCCTTCTTTGCGATGTGGAAGGATTATGACATAAGTTTCTCTTGTACCTATCTCCCTGCGAACAAGAAACAACAACACACGATTAAAAATATTGATAGCCTCTCGTGATGAGGCCCTTTAAGGGAATATGTATGCAAATTCCATTAAACTAGTAAAAGAAGAAAACATAAAGAAAGGCTTTAAACTATTCTAATTAAATCAAGAATTATACTACAACATGAAGGACATGAATAAGCAAATTATGCATGGATCAAATATCAAGTTAGGAAAAATAAAGTGCATAAAAGATCCAATATACTCCTACTTAATACAATGCATGAAACAACTAATTCCTACGGTTAGAGTTTCTCTAAAATGCAATTAAACCTTATGAAAAGACTAATATGACTAATCTATGCAGTCAAAAGCAAAGCAAGTAAGGTGATCAGTAACCTATTGCAAATTGTAGCTATGGTGGGCGATCTGTACTATGAACCGCAACTGACAGCCACAGTTTAACCTCTAATAGGTTTACCCTCATAATTAGGGGTGACCTCCTTGTCCAAATTGATGTTCAAGGGTCACCTTTGTTGTCCTCTAACAGATTTGGCGGTCAAATCATGATGAAGGGCCTTCGTCTACCCAAATTTGTGTTCCTTGATCCTCCTAGGCACCTAGGGCATCCATGGCTAATTGGTCTTTAGGTGAATACCAAAGGGGCTCTCAAATGCACAGATTCAGTATGCAATTTGACAGGGCTTCGCTGCTCTCTTGATCAATTAACTCTCTCTCTGTTCTCCCCATTTGGAGGGGGTATTTATAGCATGCCCCTAGGGCTAGGGGTGGCTTCATGGAGAAGCCAAGACCAAGAAGGGTGGTTAGGACAATTGGGATGGAAGCCTCTGGAATATTTCATCCTTCAACTACCTCCTTCTAGATATCTTGGTCGTTTCAACCGATTTGGATTGGATGGAAGGCCTAATTGAACTTCAGTTAAGACTGCAGGTCACAGTTGCGATCCAGACTACAGATCGCAAGTGTCAACCGTGGTTTAGACTAGAGACCATAGGTCTGGGCTATGGTTCAGACTGCTTAGGCCAAAATGCCTAAATTGAGTTGTTAGAACCACTACTCTATCTTGGAGTCTATCCAAGATCCTTCATATGGCTTTGTAGCATGTCCATATGAGTAGTCACCCTTGACATGACGTGTTTTAGGTATCTACAGATGCCCCTTTTGAGATGCGTTGTGAGATAAAACAATGCTGAGCAAAAGTAGACCTCCTAAAATGATGTCAAAGGTTTTATGATGATCATTAGTCTGATCAACATTAGATGCCCCAGGTCCAACAAAAGGATGTGCATCCTGGAATCATTGCTTCCAACTTGGGAAGGCTTACATTTGAAAAGTTTGCACTCTCCATCAGACGTTCGGGTAGCTTTGGTGCTACAATAGGAGTTAGGCCTATATAACCAAAATATGAGAGTTACAAATAAAATTTCATATTTGTTATTTACCTGATGCAGGAGCATCCACTGGCAACAGATCCATTTTCGAAAAATTGGCTAAGGAAAGATGTCGTGATGACCAAAAGAGGAAAGAGAAGGTGAAGAAGGAAAATGTCACGATATCACGACATGTCACGAAATCACGACCGAAAGGAAGAGAGAGAAGAAGCAGACGAAATATGTCATGATATCACGACATGTCGTGGAATCGCGACCAATGAGGAGAGAGAAGATGTGGAGGAAAGATGTTGCGATATCACGACATGTCGCAGAATCGCGACCCAAAGTAGGAGAAGGCGAGAGGAAAAGATCTCATGATATCGCGACAAGAAAAGGTGTCGCGATATCGTGACCGAAAAGAGGAAAGAGAACGTGCAAAGGAAAACTGTTGCGATATCGCGACAGAGAAAGTGTTGCGATATCGCGACACAAAGTGGACAGAGAGAAGCCAACGGGGAAACTATCACGATATCGTGACAGAAAAAGTGTCGCAATATCGCGACACAAAGTGGAGAGAGAAGGCACGACAGGAAGATGTCACGATATCGCAACATGTCGCGTTATCACAACCCAAAGAGGAGAAGAGGTGCAAGTCGAAAAGATGTCACGATATCACGACATGTCACGTTATCGCGACCGAAGGATGAGAAAAGGTGCAAGGGAGAAAAATGTCACGATTTCGCGACATGTCGCATTTTCGTGACCAAAAGGCGAAGAAGAAGCCAAGGGAGGAGAATGTCGTGATTTCGTGACATGTTGCATTTTCGCGACCAGAAGGCGAAGAAGAATCCAAGGGAGGAGAATGTTGCAATTTCATGACATGTCGCATTTTTGCGACCAAAAGGCGAAGAAGAAGCCAAGGGAGGAGAATGTCGTGATTTCACGACATGTCGCATTTTCGCAACCAGAAGGCAAAGAAGAAGCCAAGGGAGAAAAATGTCATGATTTCGTGACATGTCACATTTTCACGACCAAAAGGTGAAGAAGAAGCTAGAGGAGAAGATGTCGCGATTTCGTGACATGTCACATTTTCGTGACCCGAAGAAGAGAAAGGAGGCGAGGAAGAAAAATGTCGCGATATCGCGACCGAAAGAGAAAAGGATGAGCAGGAGAGGAAAGATGTCGCGATATCGCGACATGTCAAGTTTTCACGACCCGAAGAGGAGAGAGAAGGCGATGGAGCAAAAATGTCACGATATCGCGACCAGAAGAGAAGAGGAAGAGGTAGAGGAAGAAGATGTCGCAAAATCACGACAGGCTGCATTTTCGAAGGTCGTTACAGAGTGACAGGTGGCATTTTTGGAGGCCATTACAGAGTGACAGGTGGCATCTTCGAAGGCCATTACAGAATGACAGTGCGACAGTTAACAAAAGTCATTGCGCCAGTTATAGAGGACGTTACGGATTGCAGTTATGGAGCAGACGAAGACGAACAGTCATGGCAAAAATGAATCGAAGGGCCGCTAGATGGAAGACGAAGAGTCACGCAAAATTTATAAAAGGGCAAGCTGATCCATGCATAAGGAGTTGGAAAACCTACAGTTGTAGGGGTGCACAGTCGAGTTGCAGAGTCGAAGGCAGAGGGCCACTCGGACCGGCTTGGAGTGCGTTTTCCTTCCAGAGTTGCAGAGTTAGGGAATCTTTGCAATAGAGAGTGAAAGAACTATGCCTGTGTGCCAGTTTTTGTAAAGCCTGCAAGCTGTAAATGTAAACCTTTGCAAGTTATTTAATGAAACATTGGGATTTATATTTCTTGTAAAGCATGTTTCCAATTTTTTGTGTGAAAAATTTGGATTTGGTTGATAGCAATTTTTTTTACCCCCATCATTACCCGAAGCAAAGGGAGAAGCTTATGATAGCTGTTAGCAATGAATTGCAAGAATGAATGCAATTTTGACAAGATCAAGGGATATACAATCTCTGGGATCTTCTGTTGATTTTGATTATGACATGAAATTATGACTACCCCCTCAAGCGATGAGTCGATGAGGGTAATGACAATGTATGAAGCAACGAAATCGCTTGACCATAATGAATGATCCTGAACAACTTTAGATTCGAGCCTTTTAATTCCTTGGCTAGGCCTTGTTCAACTTATGATTGCAACGCTTAGTAGTATTTGCACATCTCTATCCCATGGAGTAGTCAGGCTATGATAGCCATCTTAGGGAGTCAAAATAATACAAATGCAATTAGACTTGTGTTGAATCATATTGTTGATGATTTGCTGAAAGATGTCATAAAAGAAATGACAAGTTTACCCCAAATGTCCTTATGGTGATTTACTCATCTTGTCGGATTGCATGGATCGCAAGTCGCTACAACCGCCAATTTTATAGGATAAATCACTAAATACGAGGCGCATTTGGTTTTTTAATTATTTGATTTTTTTTGTTGAATTTTGCATTTATTTGATTGATCCTGGTGCTTTTAACATCACCAAATTTGCAATTTTGATCATTGATTTTGAATTTTTATCCAATGGGAGTCATTAATTTACCTTTTTAGACCTTCCCACAATGGGTTTTGAGTGCATTTATTTCTAGCTGCGGACCACAGGTACGGTCTGTGGTTTACATTTCCAAATTTTGGGGACCTCGGGTCAGACCTGTGGGTGGAAAACCCTAGTTTCGAAACCGTAGATGTTAGCTACGGTCCCCAAAGACTAGGAGGCCCTATAAATTGAATTCCCATTTGAAATTTTTTATTATTTTCTTGCAACTACTAGCAATTTGAGAGTTTTGAGAGAGAGAGAGAACATTATTTGATACGAAACGCTACCAAACTCTACTGCAATTACACTCATCTATCCTGATGGCGGAACCTGATCAGCCATCGACTAGCCAGGGGCAGGGTGCGAGTAAGGTAACTCAAAACTGAGACCACACACTCAATACCAATAAAATGAACCACACTAAGAAATGTGGAAAATTAACCTCACTAAACTGCTGGTAATGAACCCCACTAGTCTAGGTTAGCTTAGTGTTTAATTTTTATGCCTTAGTGGTCTAGGAGGGTACCCAAAATGGGTGTTGCTCCTAAATCGTAGCTGATAGCTATGGTTCCCAGTTGGCAAATTGGGAATCACAGGTTTCAGTTGCGGGTCCCAATTTACAAATTGGGGACCATATGTTTTAGTTGCGGTTCCCAATTTGCAAATTGGGGACCGCAGGTTTCAGTTGCGGTTTGCGATTGCTATTTTTTTTAACTCTAGGTTGTCTAATTAAGAAATTTTTAATTTTCTTTAGCTCTACTTAGCTAGATTTAGCTTACATTATATTTTTTGCTTTTTAAAAGTTAACTTCTAGAGCATGGGAGCCTGACCTTATGAAGACTCTCTGCGAGGCCTTATCGGATGACGACCGAGCGTGGTTTCGAGCCATCGGGTTTGGTTACATCATGGATCTACCCACCATTAGGGTAGATCAAGCCTATCTGACTGTATTGGCCCAGCGCTGGAATGCACGGACCAACACATTCCACCTTCCTCCTGGTGAGATGACTATCACTCTAGAGGATGTCTATAGGATCTTTAGGATCCCCATCGATGGCGAGGCTATCATCTCCTCTACCTCCATGGCAAAGGATGTTGTCTTTGATGCCATCTTCGGTGACCAAAGTGTCGATGCGTAGGATGATGCTGACCATGGAGGGCTGCACATCGGTGACTGGTATCGCAATGATGTCTTCTCTATTCAAGAGGCCCTTTTCATGTATCTCATTGTGCATATTGTCCTTCCAGACTCCTCGGGTGCGAGGATTCCCTAGAACATGTTATCCATTGCTTTGCTGGTGCTTCAGAGCTCGACAGAGGAGCCACTACTATTAGCTTGGGGGAGCACCCTATTATGCTAGCTCTACATGGAGCTATACTAGATCACAGAGCGTATCTGTAAGGACATCAGTTGTAATCTATTGTTACAGATCTAGGGGTGGCAGCACATCTGGATCGAGCATCCTGTAGAGCTACCACTATGCATCACTACGATAAATGTTGACCATCAGTGTTATGCTACATGTTGGCCTCATGCTGAGGAGGGTATCCACAATAGGGCTCATGCTGGGAACACTGAACACTACATTATTAGGTTTGCATCACTTAGGTCGGGGGACATTGTCTGGTGCCCCTACATGGATTGCCCTACATGGCCAGAGACAAACCAGTGGCTACAATGGGCTCATTGAGACAGATGGCTTATCTGGCATAAGCCAGAGGTCCAAGAGTATTATTTTGTCTCTTATGTCCTGTGATAGTTCAGCATGGTGCAGGATATACTATAGATGCCACTAAGGTATAAACGTCTGGCTCTGAAGAGGGATCTCCTATTGATAGTTCCTCCACCACTAGGAGATGCACTCAATGACTTCCAAGAGTCAAGGGTTGAGACAACTAGGACCATACTAGACTATGATGGGTTGTGGTCCTTATTTAGATGGCATGTTATAGGACCTTTGGGTTGAGAGCCAGCTCAGGAAGAGGTAGAGGCAGATCCTGACGGGCGCAGGGTGTGCTAGTGTACAGAGGGTGGTTGGGGCACAAAGGCTGCAATTGAGGATATTCTAGAGATTGACCCTAAGGAGGATGCTCCAAAGGAGGGTGAGGACCCTCCTGACAGTGTAGAGGGATGACTGTTGGCACAAGTTGCTGACTTGTAGATTCAGATCGGGTGGTTTCACACACAACAGCTTGACAGAGACACTACCATTGCCACTTTGGAGGTGAAGGTGGCTAATAGGGAGTGATGCTTGACTAATGCACAAGACCAGGTACAGGAGCTCACGACTCAGGCTACAGATGCAGAGGTACAAGTGCAGAGACTACAGACTACCCTAGAGTTAACACAGGTGCAGCGAACTATAGCAAAGGCAGAGCAGGATCTTGCTCGAGCATTGAGGGGGGCTATGCCACCTCCTCAGGCTATTATGGGGCCTCCTACAACACCAACAGTAGGTACAATAGCTACACAGGATCCGACTACTGAGGTAGAGCGGCTGTGTGGTATGGTCATGAGGACCAATGAGATGCACACAGCTTGGCTTACTCGCGTTGATCAGCTAGTCGATTACATAAAGATGCAGGGGCTACAGGTTCCTAAGGATCCTTTCGTATCAGAGTCTCAGTGTACCAGGTCTAGGACCTCAGGGTAGTCTATAGCGATCTTGAGTCACAAGACTCATAGGACTGATAGGACGCACAAGTCCTCTAGTACACACACAACGAGGTCACAGGCCAGGACTAGGGATCTAGGGCAGACATCAGGGGCTTCCAGTCAGAGGACTAGCCTACTGCAATTACCAGTTTCCCGTGTGTTGGGTGCTTTAGGCTTTGTAGGTAGATATGATCCACCACAAGTGCCAAGTGAGAAGGATCCAGAGCATAGTGCGGAGGGAGGCGGTAGCTCTAGTATAGGGGGAGCAGCCTAGATCTGAGTTATAGCAGTTGTCGACTACAGTTTTGATATATTATTTTGTGTGTAAGCTCAAGGACCTACACAGTTGTAGTCTACGGGCATTTTGTACTACCTATGTACTCTTTTGTACACATATATATATGATATGATCTTTTATGGCTCATTATGTGTATATGTTTATTTATTATTTTGATTTTATGTTTATTTGATGCACATGGATGCAAAGCTTATGTAAATGCTATGTTTATATGATGCGATGTATGGATGACATGCACTAGATAGCTATTCCACTTTATGATGATGATATGCAGTGATCTAGATGATTAGATGTGTGATATATGATGTATGTATATGGATGTAGTGATCAGTGTTTATTTTTAAATGCATATTTATTTGTGGGCATGCATTTATTTTATGTAGTTTATGGTATGCTATGCAATGTATGGTAATGCATTATGTACATAATCATAATCTAATGAAAATGAACCTATATGCTTTAATCACTTAAAACATAAGGAATGAATGTAAACTGTGTATATCAATTTTTAAAATATGACACCACAAAATGTATAACAATCATGCAAAATAATTGATAATTCTCATTACAAGAACTTAATCAATTAATCACCCATGTATGAAATGCAGTGAAATGGATTGGTATAATGCTAATGAATAAATATGTCATTCTGTATATTTCTTCTTTGCTCCACTAAATAGTCAGTGGCCGTCTAAACATCATTTCTGATATTCATGTGGTATTTGTCCTATATGTTTTATTGTGCTTTGTAAAATGCATTTTGATGAATGAATGACTCATATTTTTGAAGTCTAATGATATTTGGTATCTTGTTGCTATTAGAGCACTTTTTGGGTTTTCCTTGAGACTCAAACACCCTAGTAGATTTCTCCAAAAATCACATACTAACTGTACAAGGCTTATATTGGACAAGGCTTTTTCCATGACAGACCCAACTATTCATTATCCCTATGTGTCCATGTGAGTATTTTTAGATATATTATAAGCATACCTCGTATGTTAGTCGGTACTCTTTCAACCCATATGTGAGATAGGGTTCCTCATACGATCATACCATCATTGTTTCAGCTTTGATTAGACTTATACAACTAGACAATCCTAGGTATCTAGAGCTAGCTCATCTTGCAAATTGATCAGGGCTACCCCTTCAAATGTAGGTGGGATTCTTTCAACCCATTGCTATGTTTGAGGATCACCCAATAGAACTACCCCTCCGATTGTAGGCGGGACTCTTCCAACCCATTGTTGCGATTAGGGATCACTCTATGGTTTTCAAAAGGTGGATAATCCAGGGATTCAAGTTCTCACCCTTATTACTTGCTCATATGTAGTGATAAAAATCACTATTAGTCCACGTGTTACTATTTTCTTTGAGCAAGGGATTTTTATAGTGCTTTTGATTCACTATGTCACTTTACATTTTGAACTTGAAATTTGTACTTTTGCACTTTGTAATCTTGGGATTTAAACTCTAGGATTTATAGGGGAAATTCTTGTCCTTTTGCCAAAGTACACCTTTTAGACCAACTATTTACAAGATAAGCAGGTCATGAAACCCATCTCTCTAGATACCTAAGACTGCTTTCGCAGCTTTCATCCTCTTTCGTCTTAGCAGGATTTTATATTGTTTTGCTTAGTGACGAGATTCTGATATGTTGAAGCACTATCCCAACTAATGACCTTGTTTATAACAGCAAATCAATCTTTCTTCAATATCTGAAGAACCCACTAGGTATGGCTGAGTTACGAAAAAACTTAATATACATACATATTTCTCCACAACAGGTATTGTGTATGAATGCAATGAATTATGATAAATGCAAGGGTGCATGATTGACATACAAACGTGTGATCGTTTGTAAAATTTTGATAGATGCATTACACTCTACTGTGGAATGCAACGGATGACAAATGCCTAAATGCAATATGATGATGTGAATGCATATATGAAAATGCAAACTACAAAAGCAAATGTTTTTGGATTTTAAGCTTTTCCAGATTTTTTTTTTTGGTTATTTTAATTGATTTTTATGGATTTTTGAGCTTTCATATTTGACCAAACGATGAGTACATGTCCTTGGAGCTTTTAAGGATGACCAAATGGTGAGGAACTGCCTTTGGAGCTTTTACTTGACCAAGCTACTCAATAGAGAGCTTGGGGCATTTTGGGATGATCGAGCGATTGAGACAAAATCCTCAGAGCTTTTGGGTTGACCAAAGGGCTTACGGATGATTTGGGTGCCTTTACTTGACCAATATTTTTAATCAGAGAGCTTGGGGTATTTTGGGATGACCGAGCAGTTGTGGACAAACCCTTGGAGCTTTTGGGTTGACCAAAGGACTTATAGATGCCTTTGGTACCTTTACTACACTTTCAAACATAGAACGCCTTAAGATGGATGATATTTAGAGGCTCAAGCTCTTCCAAACCCTCTAGCGACATTAGGTGATAGGTACCTAGACCAATATTTTCAGATATGATGTAAGGCCCTAGCCAATTAGCCACAAATTTGTCTCGCATATCAAGCGGTAAATTCGAGTTATGTTGGTTCTCTTTCAGCACAAGATCCCCAACTTCAAAGTCTCTCTGGTGGACTTTGACATTGTAAGATCATTTTAAACACTCCTGATAAATGCAGAGATGCTCGAGGGCATTCATGTGACGTTCATCGAGCAACGTCAATTGATCGAGGCAAGCTTGCCGCGTGGTGTCGTCATCGATGAACTCTTTCAATGCGACGCGTAGCATTGGAATTTCCAACTCTAAGGGCATAATGGCCTCAGTGCCATATACTAGTGAAAATAGCGTTGCCCCAATGGGCATTTGAATTCTAGTCCTATAAGACCATAGTGCAAGGGGCAACTGTATATGCCAATATTTATGGTGTTCTTGCACTGTCTTTTTCAAAATGGCTACCATAGTCTTGTTTGAGGCCTCAACTTGCCCGTTTGCTTGCGGATAGTATGGAGTTGCAAAACTGTGTTTAATGCAGTATTTAGACGTTAAAGCCTACATAGTTTTGTTCTTAAAAGAAGTTTCATTATTCAAAATTATTTTGGATGGTATCCCAAAATGACATATGATATGCTCGAGAATAAATTTTGCGATGCAAGCTCTAGTGGTCATTGTAATGGGAATGGCTTCCACCCACTTTGTAAAATACTCAGTAGCCATGATAATGAATGTATGTTGGCCTGACGATGGAGGAGAAATCTTGCCAATAAGATCTAGTCCCCACTGAGCAAATGGTCAAGCTGCCTGAATGGGCTATAAGGCCTGTGATGGCAAGTGCGTAAAATTAGCATGATGTTGACATTTAAAGCATTTCTTGACATACACATTGCAATCCTTATCCATAGTGGGCCAATAATAACCCATGCAAAGGATGTGTTTGATGATAGCCATACCTTGAAATGGCCATCGCACGTACCATCGTGAGCTTCTGAAATTGCCCAAGATGACTCTTGGGGCTCAAGACATCGAAGGAGAACTCCTTCGTGGCTACGTTGGTACAAAATATCTCCTATCAAGATATACTTAGTCATTTTTTGTTTGAATGTGCGTCTTGCGGCACGCGATAATCCCTCTGGGATCATACCAAGTTTTAGGAAATCTTGGATTTGCAACATCCAGCTTTGACAAGCCTCAACTTCAATTGCTAAGATGACTTGCTCCCCTTGTGTATTTAACTTTGCAACTGCAGACTGGGAAATAACCTTATGGTGAATGGTAGTACCACTCCCCGTAGGACTTTGAGAAGTCAATAACTCCCAGGGTGCATGCTTAAGAAAGTCTTCCGCTCTACGGAACCAATCAGTTGTTGGTTCCACAATAATCATGTTGACTGACTCTTTGTTATCAAAGGTTGCACGCTCCGCTGCTGGGTGTGAGAGCATTCTAACATGGATGGTAGTAAAATCGACAAACAGATTATGAGGGATCAAGGACCCCAAAGATGCCATGGTGTCTACAAATCTATTTGACGAACGAGGGATTGCCTTAATGTCATACCATTCCAATTTAGCTAGATAAGTGGCAACAAGATCTTTGTAGGCTTTCAGTATGGGACATCAACACTGAAAGAGCCCCTTAACCTGGTTAACTATGAGCAGAGAATCGCCAAAAATGTTCAGTATTTTAATACCCATGGCGATGGTTGCATGGAGGCCCAGAAGTAGGGCTTCGTACTCAGCATTATTTTTGGTGCATAAAAAATCTAACTTCAACGACAAGGGCATTGGAGCTCCTTGTGGCATGAAAAACACTATTCCTGCACCACCCCCTTTCTCACACTTTGAACCATCGAAGAACAATCTCATATCAGCATTATTCTCTGGTTCTTCGGGTTCGGGAGCTTCAGATATTACGAAGACCGCATCATTTGGAACCTCAATGGTTAGAGGCCTACAGTTGGCCAGTGGTGCCTCAGCCAGTTGATCAGCTATGACTTATCCCTTGATGGACTTTTGGCTAATGAATTGCAAATTGAATTTTTTCAATAGTATGATCCACTTTGTAGTACATGTGTTATGATATGTCTTGCTCATCATATACTGTAAAAGATTCTATTTTGATATAACATATGTCGTATGACTTAGCATGTAATATCACAATTTCTTGGTAGCGAACACCACTGCTAAACAAAGCTTCTCAACGTATGCATATCCTGACTCATAACTCACCAAGGTGCGACTGATGTAATATACGACTTGCTCTTTACCTTGGTGGAGCTAGTACTGGTGACGTTGCCAGGTATTGCTTAATCTCAGCAAAGGCTACTTGGCAGTCCTCGTCCCAATCAAATGGGACCCCCTTATGTAGCAATCGATTCATGTGTTGACATTTATCCTATAGTTGAGCGATGAATCACTTTATAGATGCTACTTTGCCCTGAAGGCTTCTTAGTTCTTTGATATTAGTGGGAGGATGCATCTCTAGGATAGCCTTGACCTTTGTTGGGTCTACTTCGATGCTTCATCTAGAAATGATGAATCCCAAGAGTTTACCTGAAGTTACGCCAAATATTCACTTCTTAGGATTCAACCTGACATTATGCTCTATCAGGCGATCGAAGACCTTCCTTAAGACCTTTGCATGCTCTGCTCACAGCAACGACTTAGCTAGTAAGTCATCGATATAATATTTTAAGATTTTATGCATGTAGTCATGAAAGATATATGTCATAGCCCGTTGATATGTGGCACCAACATTTTTAAGACCGAATGGAATAAATTTGTAGCAAACTGTCCCCCATGGCATTATAAACGCGGTTTTATGTTGATCTGCAGGTTTAATCTTAATCTGATTGTATCCAAAAAAACCGTCCATAAGGGAGAGCATTTCATGACTTGCAGAAGCCTCTACCAAAGCATCGATATTTGGCAACGAAAATGAATCTTTGGGTGTTGCCTTATTGAGGTTTCTAAAATTTGTACAAATACAGACTCTTCCATCTGGCTTTCCTACGGGCACCATATTGGACACCCATTCTGGATAGTCGATGGATATGATGAACTCTACGTCCAATAGATTTTGGAACTCGTCTTTCACAATTAAGGTTACTATTGGATGCATTTTTTTGAGTTTTTTCTTGACTATATTCTTTAACAGATCTAGCAAAAGGTTATGAGTAACAAATTTTGGATCTAGACCCAGCATGTCTTTATAAGTCCAAGCAAAGAGATCAGGTCTCTCTTTCAGTAGAGGGATGATGCTATCACGCTCATCCGAAGTGAGACTCTCCTCAAATCTAACCTTCTTTGGATTGGTGGGATCTTTATTGATATCCACATCGAAGGTTTTATCTACTGACATATGTGATCCCTCCTCAAGCTAGTGAGGCATAGAAATTAGATGGATGTCATCAGCCGGGTTCACATGTTCCTTGTGGGAAGCACCCTCAACATGATAAACATCATGAGCACAACCTGGCACAAAATGAAATGATTGCAGCATTTCTTCATTAGGGAAGAAATCTTCAGGCTGGACCAGCAAGTCAGCATGATCCCAATCGATAGCATCCATGTTTAGATTCAATGATTTGGACGGATCTGCTGGATTATGTAGTGGAGTGGTCAAATCAACGGAGACCATATTGATGGAATGGAATTGATCTCCGAAACCACATGGACAAAACTCTATATCTAAAACATAGCTTCTATACCCAAGATCTAGTTTGGATGGTACGGGCACAAATGTATCCTCTCTATGGGATGCCCGTATAACTAGATCCTCTCGGTGAAGTAGCTACAAAATGGGATCTCTCAGCTCAAGGAGCTTCGCGTATGTAGGTAGATGGGGAAAGAGTTCCTAATACCTCTCTTTGAGATCTCTTCTTTTCCTTAGGTTATGATGGAGATTAATCTCCCGATGCAAACCTGTAGCTGTAATAGGTGGGGGACCTCGAGGTGGGGGCCTATTACGTAAGTGATGAGGTCCCAAATAGGCCATCTCCAATGAGTCCTCATCATCATTGTACAAATACAATCCGTCACTTCCCCATCCTCTAAGGGGCGATTTGCCAGATGTGGCCCCATGTATCTGATTCTGCAGTCGCTATCATCACTATCTAGATAAATTTGATAGAATGATTGTATATATGATACTATCATGTAAACTGATGCTGCTTCTTCCTCAGAGCACTCAGTGTTAGGAGGGACTTCCTCCATAACATGTTTGATTCCCTAGGCAATAGATATTATGGATACACAAGCCTGGAATCGATCCTCTCATCTACATCATTGTGGTCACTACCACGGATGGGCCACTCTATTGTGTCTATGCACAGTGGGAGATTAGTTGGGCGAGGCTTTAAGTAGGCCTCCTCTATTTCATATTTATAATCACTAGACTATGAAGCGCTCATTCGTCTCTTCCACTTGTTCCATAGGTAGCAGATGGCATATAAACATTGGACCTGGAAAGGTCGGCTCGATTTCCTCCTCAGATTGATCATCATCTACATCATAACTAGGTCCAATCATTTCGGATGTGGACTCCTCTCCATCATCATCACAAAGATCTCCTAACTTGAGATTGCCTATAGTAGTGGGGTTATGCCCCTGCATACCAGTGTCGTCGATAGCACTACGAATTTGGTTACCCAGGTTTCCTCTGGGGTTGTCCTCTAAGGGCCCATCATGATATGAATCAGGTGGCCCTATGGTAATAAACGATACCGTCTGGCGAGTCTTCCAACAGCTAGAAGGATTAGGGTGATATGGATTAAAATCCACATCATCCCATAGACTCAGGTACATGTGATCTAAGGATGCGACAAGCAAATCATCATGATCCTGTACCTATAACCCTAACTTGAACCTATCAGTAGCTAAATGATAATGAGGTTCGAGCAGAGTCCTACGTCCTTGTTCGAAAATACTAAGACCGTGTTCATGCCAATGATACGACTCAAAAATACGCATGGCATATTTTGGGTTGGACAGGTAGTGCACATTCATAGCGAATGGCTCATCATCGTCCTCATCTACGAACATTCTGGTGGGTGCTTGATCTAGCCCTACGTAGATGAAGTTTGTTTGGTTGGGTGGCTCACCCAACGACACTACGGATCCAATCAAAAATTGATGGGCGTGTGGTCGGTATATCTCTTATGCAGTTTTTAGGATAGGTTCGAAAATAACATTTTGCACAAGATACTCACCCAACCCTGTGCTAGCCAAATGAATGGTCACCTATGATGCATATGACCCTGCTGAATATGCGAGCGAAGTAGGCTGAGGTGCCTCCTCGAATTTGTCTTGGGGTTCTTCCACATCCATGGGAGTGAGAGTCTCATTGGTGATTGGTTCGGGCATATGATCTTCTACTTTCTCGCCTAATTTTGCCTTTAGCTTCTCGCCTTGATGATGCATTACCGATGCAATTGATTTTAGAGAAGTTGCAGTCATATGCTCAGATCTGTGTGACACAAATATCGATGGTTGAGCACAGGCTACTGGTTTTCCTCTTGGAATATTAACCGACGAAGTAGGTCAAATATCCAAGTATGTTGATGGGAGTACAAAACCCCCAAGAAAATTTGCTAGGTTCACGAACTTGAATGGTTCTTCATCCGAGGACACTACATGAACCTATCCCTCATGAATGTACTTCATGCATTAATGTAAGATAGAGGGGACGCAATGCATTTCATGAACCCAAGGTCTTTCAAGCAGAATGTTGTACTGCATGGCGCCCTCTATCATGTGACACATCACAGATATGGTCTTGAGTCCCACCTGAATAGGTAGGACAATTATACCAATCATCGAGCATAATGCATCGTTAAATGCTCTCAACATAAAGGTGGTAGGCACAATGTGTGATTTAGGTAACTTGAGATGGCTCAGTGCCTTGGTCGTAATTATATTGATTGAGGACCCAGTGTCGATCAAGACCCTTTTGAAAGGCATGTGGTTAACACACGATAATATGCAGCGGCGGGTCAGCCGTAATAGTAGAAACCATCTTCACTTCATGGTCATAAAATTGTATCGTGGGTTCCTGACACTATTGTACATGTCCCACGAAATTTTTAAATGCGTGCGCATATTGGGACTGTACCTCAATATACCTCAGAATATCCATAATAGTATCCTTGTGTCTAGGGGACTGCTGAATAAGCTCATTTATTGACAACTTCGCAGGAGTTGTCTGTAGGTTCTAAACTAACCTGATCCTTATGGTCACCACTGGTCTAGTTGGTGAGCCTGGAATGTTCTGAGTTGGTCGTTGATTCGGTGTAGCTTGTATTCTAATGGGAGCATGAGGTTGATTCGGTTGATCGTACCTCCCGTGTCTAGTAAAAACATTGACCATACCTATGAACCCTTGGGTAGATGGTTCGATTCTCACTTGATTGACCTAGCCGACATTTTTACGAGGTGCCTCGTGATTAGTTAGTGGATTCTTGAAAATCCCCATGTTTTTGTTGTGGACCACCTGTGGATTTCTTGGTACGACAAGCTCTCCTTTTTTTATCATATTTTGCCTAATGTGTTTGAAGGACCAACATGTCTCAATGTCATGGCCTTTCGCTCTATGGAATATGCAGAACAGATCGTCTTAATGCCACTTTGACTTTGGCACATTTGGATCTACTAATTTGACCTCGGGCAATTGTATGGCCTTGGCCTCGCACAGTTGATGGAAAATCAAAGTCATCGATTTCGTCAGAGATGTGAACTGGCGAGGTGGGCACTCTTCTCTTTTTTTGCCCTTATAGTTGTTTTTGCGTGTCTCATAACGCGTAGGACATTGGGCCTGATAATTAGGATTTTGTTGTCCCTTGTCCTCTCTTCCAAGATTTAGTACTACTTGATTCATGTGGGCTTGCTTGCCCTGTTGCTTCGTAGTACTCTTTTTAAACCCCTCTTTCCTGATCTTGAGCTTCAAGTTGCCTTCTTGCAACTTGATGTCCTTGATAACCCTGGTTTGCACCACAACTTCCTCGAATGTAGCGTACTGTTGCAGCTGCAATAGTAGCGAGATGTTCTTGGCATAACTCTTTGTAAACATTCAGGTCAGTTCGACTGTAGGAATAGGGAATGGCAGCTTTACCATTATTCTATGCCATCTCTTTCCATATTGCTCGATGGGCTCATCGTCGCGCTAAGCTAGTGCAGCCAAATCAAAAAGGTTGGCCTGTTTCTTGACACCAAATGAATAGCGTTCAAGAAATGCATCGACTAACTACTTGAAACTAGTAATACTGTGTTTCTTCAATTGGTTGAACCACTCTCGGGTCGGGCCAGAGAGTGTCGTAATGAAAGTGCGCAACAAGGCATCATGACTCTTTATCTGGAAACAAGCATCCAGGAAACTCATGACATGCTCTTCGGCATCCTCATCACCCTTGAATTTTTATAACCTGGGCATATCAAAATGCTCAAGATATAGAGGTTTAGGTATCGAGGGGTCTAGAGGTTCATTGTGTATCTTCCTCATTGTCGACTTTTGAATAGTCACACCTTGTCTCTCTATTGCTTTGACCTTATAGGCCAAGACCTTGTACGCCTCAAAAGATAAAAAGTTCTCCTCCCTAAGCTGACGTGGAGGTGATATAGGAGGTAATGTCTTCTTTGAGGGAGGTGGAGTACGTGGCTTTTCCTCCTTCTCAACTCGATAACTCTCAGGATATCCCTGATTGTATCCGTCTACATTTACATATTCATGCTACCTCTATCTAAGATCATTAAGTGACGATAGTTGCTCCTTCTGTTGGGCACTGATATGAGTACGAACATCTTTGTGCTCCTCGTGCATATCGGCTAGGGACACAACCCTCCTATGTACATGCTCTCTATGCTCCTTGGGAGGGTATAGGCCAGCCTTGGCTAGCTGATCCTCCTGCTCTATGCGCTCTTTTTGAGCTAGAATACGCTCCTCGCACATGCGCTACTCATATAATCTCTGTTGTAGGAGCTTTTGCGCTTTAATATTTTCATCTTAAATATGTTGCCTCTCTAATCGAGCATCATCCAATTGATCTTGTAGGATTTGACGTCTTTGCTTAGACATCATTCTATGTGATCTATCGATCTGGTCGGTCATGGGAGGCCTCCGGTGTGTGTGCTCTGTGCGAGCCATCTTATGGGTTCTGTACCCATCGAACAAATGTGTGGATGGTGGACGTGTGACATGAGGGCGCTTAGAAGCCTCTCCATGCTCTCTAGTGATCTTGATACAACTATCGCTATGCTCACTCGAAGCATGAGTGGGCGAAGCTATAGGCTTACAGTCTAGCTGCTCAAGAACACTACCTAGACCATCTAACTGTTTAGACCTCCACCGCTCATGCGATGGCGTTCCATTAGCTCCCACCTTTGATATATCAATGGTGATCTTGCGTGGTGGGCCACACATGGGAGTATGGGTGGATCTATGCTCGAAAGCGAGCCTATACTCTTGCCCTTGGATGGGCAGATCTTAGATCCGTATATACTATGACTGTGGAGGGTTAGAATATCCTGTGGACCTAGTACGTATGGGAACCAACTTGGTCCCCTGCACAACATATTCCTTGACTGATCTCGTGGATGCACGTGCAGTGCGGTCTCGATAATGGCTTTGGAGTAGAGCATCCTCATGCTGAGAAGCTCCGTGCTCAGTCTTGTGCCTAGAAGAGTGTACTAAAGCTCCTCTATCGGGGGTCCACTCAATGGGATCTCCCCGTGTCGATTTGTCACCTCTAATGCTCATCAAATGTCGTTCGGTTCGCTCATGTGAATGAGGACTCGACACATGCTACTATGAACCAGTTGGAGGTTGATCATGGGCATCAGTCCTAGACCTTTGCCGATCACCCCGTGTCTTCACCATTTGTGTACCTACATCTAGATGTGTTTTATTATGCAAACAAGGTATACAAATGATGATTATCTCCTTTTAAATTTTTATTGTGAGCCCTAAACTGTTTGATTTTGTTTTTAGATGTGTTGTATCGATGTTAGAAACTCTCGTGTGTTTTAAAATATTGTTGGATTTTATACTCAGTTAAATTGGCTTTTAGCTATATACCTGTAACTCGACAACTTGGCGATGAAACCCAAGTCACGTAAACCAACCTATAATGTATGGAAGTGAAGCCCACACACGGTCAGGGGGTACAGGTCCTCCCAGTTCCTCACCCATTTTCCCCCAATCAGCGTCATACCCTTTGAAGAGGAGTATATGTAAAATTTTTAGGGTACGAAAGGATATTTGACCCGGTATGGTCTAATAACATAAGGTACGTGGTATTTGGGCCAACGGATGGAAGTTATGCCCATCATCGTTGAACCCTACTAGTGGTTGGAGATGAAGCCCAACTCACTAGCGTTTAAGTGCCAGGTGGTGTGTGTGGTTCCTTTTACTTTGTAAAAATGACAAATGCATAAAGGAGCATAATGATCATTCCTACATGATATGCATGAAAAGAAAGGAAAGTTTAAAATTCAGAAAGAATTCATGCTAATGTCCTATATGATATTTTGATGATGCAATTACAATGACATGGCCACTAATTGGGCCTCAAGCATGCAAACGACATGCAATCTCTATCAAGGTCATTGTATTTAGGGGTGGACTGCACTCAGAGGTCCGCTATTCCCAACAACACCTCTCTAATGAAAGGAAAATGGAAATAAACTAAGACTTGTTCATTGACTATTTTTTACTTAAGTTCCTAGTTTGCAATAGTTCGATGCTTTCTGGAAAGATACAGAGCAAAAAATTTGAAACAGATAGTGAAATTGGGGCTTACCTTAGCTCCTGCTCTGCTGCCCACTGAGTTTCCTGTTGTCTGCCTTTTCCTCTATAAACCGTAGGTTTGATCTGCGGGCTATAGTAGTAACCGCAGGTTATAGCTGCAGCTAAAAGCTACAGTCAGCACCTGAGATAAGAAATAGCCAAGAAAAGTCAGAACTTAGGGCTTAAATTATGGGGTTCCACCGTGGTCGCCATCTGACCTAACCACGACACGTGCACCTATCTACTGTATTGATCTATAACATCATAAAAGCATAAAGATTCACACAAGTACATAAATTAAACAAAAACAACATATGTAAGGTTTCTCGTATTAATATTTGAATGAGCTTTGATTACAAAAATGCCCTCTCAAGGTCACTTGAAATATTATACTGATATTACAATTGCCAATGCCCTCAATAGGGTAGGCGCACTTGTAGTGCTCTATTGATTAGTCACAAACTGCCTTGGGGTGGAGCTAACCCCCTTCTTTACGATGTGGAAGGATTATGACATAAGCTCCTCTTGTACCTGTCTCCCTACGAGAAAGAAACAACAACACACGATTAAAAATATCGAAAGCCTCTCGTGATGAGGTCCTTTAAGGGAATATGTATGCAAATGCCATTAAACTAGTAAAACAAGAAAGCATAAAGAAAGACTTTAAACTATTCTAATTAAATAAAAAATTATACTACAACATGAAGGACATGAATAAGCAAATGATGCATGGATCAAATATCAAGTTAGGAACAATAAAGTGCATAAAAGATCCAATATACTCCTACTTAATACAATGCATGAAAAAACTAATTCCTACGGTCAGAGTTTCTCTAAAATGCAATTAAACCTTATGAAAAGACTAATATGACTAATCTATGAGGTCAAAAGCAAAGCAAGTAAGGTGATCAGTAACCTGTTACAAACCGCAGCTGTGGTGGGCATTCTGCATTGTGAACCATGGTTAAAAACTGTGGTTTGACCTCTGATAGGTTTACCCTTAGAATTAGGGGCAGTGGGCTTGACCTCCTTGTCCAAATTGATGTTCAAAGATCGCATTTGTTGTCCTCTGATAGATTTGGTGGTCAAATCATGGTGAAGGGCCTTTGTCTGCCCGAATTTGTGTTTCTTGATCCTCCTAGGCACCTAGGGCATCCATGGCTAATTGGTCTTTAGGTGAATAGCAAAGGGGCTCTCAAATGCACATATTCAGTATGCAATTTGACAGGGCTTCATTGATCTCTTGATAAATTAACTCTCTCTGTTCTCCCCATTTGGAAGGGGAATTTATAGCATGCCCCTAGGGCTAGGGGTGGCTTCATGGAGAAGCCAAGACCAAGAAGGGTGGTTAGGACAATTGGGATGGAAGCCTCTAGAATCTTTCCTTCTTCAACTGCCTCCTTCTAAATCTCTTGGCCGTTCCAACTAATTTGGCTTGGATGGAAGGCCTAACTGAACTTCAGTTAAGATCGCAGGTCACAATTGTGGTCCAGACTGCAGACCATATGTGTCAACCACGGTTTAGACTAGAGACCGCAAGTTTGGGCTGCGGTTCAAACTACTTAGGCCAAAATGCCTAAATTGAGTGGTTAGAACTATTGCTCTATCTTGGAGTCTGTCCAAGATCCTTCATATGGTTTTGTAGCATGTCCATATGAGTAGTCGCCCTCAACATGACGCATTTTAGGTGTCTATAGAATTAAACCCAAGATAACACATAAATATTGAAACAACTATCAAAAGAGAAGAAAATGTAGGTAATGTAATTGTAGAATGAGCTTAAGGCATTGAAAGGGAGGAAAAAATCTAAAAGAATAGATAATAAATAAGTAAGAAGTAGAAACCAGTTGGTGATATTGAAATGACAACTAGCACAAGAAAGAGATCAATTTGAGAAAGAAAATAAAACTTATAGCTTTAGATTAGGTTAGATGAAAAATAGTGTAAACTAAGGATAAAAAATTTGCTAAAGTAAAGAAGGTGAAAAGAGTTGGAGAATAGGGCAACAAATATAGAAATCAAAACATTGACAAATAAATGAGTTAAACCCTTGTGGGATGAAATACACTTCAAGGTCACACATGCCAATACATATTTTACTTTCATCAATGAATGCAAAGCCTAATGAATCAAACTTCAACAACCCAACAGATGAAGAATGAGCTAGCAATCAAAGCTAGATATAGAAATGCTCTCATAATTATATAAAATATCCAACAATCAAGTAAAGCAACTATATGTGTTTGGAAAAAAGGATAGTAGCCATGTAGTTAAAAAATATACCTGATAAAAAAGAAGACTACAAGGATGCAAGACTACCCATAATACTTTGAGGTTACCTATTTAAGAGATGAGGAATTAAGTATAACAATTGATAACTATAATATTATACAAAATACTCTCTAATCAAGGACAACTCCTTGTGCCAAAACAAATGGAAAATACCTTTGAGGAGGAAAAAACCAAGGAAGATATACCAACAGATAGTACTATACCTGATCTTATAACCAAGGTCATTGTATTAGAAAACTTATTAGGGAAGTTGAAAATCATAACAAATAAAAGGGAAGATCTTCCAAGGAATTAATTTTAAGAGTTGATGTTAGATGTTTAAATGTTGGCTATGCCATTAGATACAGATTGATAGGTATTATGAATTTGCTATCCCAAAGCTTGACAAAGGTAGTCTTGCAATTTTAAAATTTTGCTACAAATGATCCCAATTTTTAGTACTTCATGCCTAAGGATAAATACAAGACATGGGAGCTCTTGTCATTTGATATTAACACCATATGAAGTCACCCAATATATATATATATATATATATATATATATATATATATATATATATATTTTTTTTTTTTTTTTTTTTTTTTTGGTAAGTTTAAAAAATAGCATTAAAAGGGTTTTAACTGGGTCCCTGTCCCAGATTTACATCAAAAAATCAATCATACCGCCCAAAGAGAAGGGTAGAGATAAACCAGCACCGGGAAACAAAATTGAGACCACCCATAGTACATAACCAACAAGACCGAAAGACCCACAAAACATTACGAGGAAACATCAGCCATAAACTGACGAGAACCGGTCGCGCAGGAACAGAAAAAGGATGCAGATACGCATAAGACTCATGATCATCGGAGCTTGGAGAATCGTCATGACACAGAGCTAATAATGGTATGTCTGTCGCGGGCTTCCGAGCGCGCCACCCGAAGTACATCTGGCGAAAAGGAATGGTACCACACCTCCAACGAACGTTTACCCAAGCCAATGTTTGCCATCCTGTCAGCAATCCTATTCGCCTCCCTGAATACGTGATTGGTTTTCACTTGGTTGCGACTACAAAGGAGGGCCCGACATTCGTTTATCAAAGTTCTAATGTTCCACGGGGGGTTCTTGTTAGAAGTCAAGTAGCCAATGACGATGGCAGAATCACCTTCGATATGGAGCCCAGAACGATGGTGCTTGGTGAGCTGGAGGCCACGCCATAGAGCCCAGGCTTCGGCCACATTGTTGGTCTTGTGGTGGAGGTTCTCCGCAAAGGCAAGAATAATGGAGCCATTATGATCCCGCACAACACCGCCCGCAGCAGCCAACCCAGGATTTCCCTTGGAAGCACCATCAAAATTGAGTTTGATCCAACCTGCCATGGGGGGATGCCACAAGGCTAAGGAACGGGGATGGGGAGCAGGGGAGTCCCACTTGGGGATGGGAATGCCGAAGGAGGTGAGGATGGAGACTTCCACGGGGCTAAGGGGAGCACAGGCCCAGGGGATAAGCTAGAAATTCTCGATGGCAAAGGTCAGGGATTTGATGGCGGTCGAGATAGGGTCAATGGAGGTTTCTGTAAAGACTCGACGATTGCGTTCGAGCCAGACTTGCCAAACAAAGTGATGGAGGCAGATTTTCCATAGGAAGGCAAGCTTGGGGTGACGGAAGGGGGTGGGCCACTGGGCGAAGAGTTGCAACAGGGAATTGGGACGGACCCACTGAATCTGAAAGGAGGAATTCAAGAAGTCTAGGCCCTCTCTAGTGAAAGAGCAATCCACGAACAGATGGTTAACCGATTCCCAAGCAGATAAGCACAGGTGACATCTGTTGGGGACAGGGATCCCTCTTTTCATCAAATTGTCAGTGGTGAGTGCCTTATTCTGGATAGCAATCCAAGCAAAAAACCCAATCTTTGGGATGAGATGTTTGATCCAAACTACAGCAGGGGGAAAGGACGTTCTGGGAGCATCCCTAATGAGAGAGAACGCGGACTTGATAGAAAACTCACCACTGTCGGTCTTGGCCCAGATCATACGGTCGTGCAAAGCAACAGTGGGGATAAGGACGGTTCTTAACAACTCGGATAACCGAGCGCCGGCCCTGCCTGGGAAGCTCCTCCATTGATTTTGGTCGTCAATGTGATCTTTCACTCTCCGGCCCCAAACTCTCTCCGAGTCATGACGTAACACGAAAAAATAGGGGTAGTCATTGAGGGGTTTTTCTTTGATCCAAATGTCGTCCCAGAAGCTGATAGATGAACCATCCCCTAACAGCCATCGGATTCCTTTGGAGACAAGGGGTCTGGCGTGGAGAACAACTTTCCAGAAGGCCGACCCATTGGAAGGGATGTTGCTATCAAGCAATGAGCTGTGCTGCAGGTACTTGTCATGAATCATGGAAACCCACTCCACATTGAAGTTAGTAAGCACCTTCCACGTTTGTTTAGCTATCAAGGCAAGATTCATATCAGCCGACCTTCTCAATCCCAGGCCTCCAAGAGCCTTAGGTTGACACACCTTTTCCCACCTGACCAGATGAAACTTGCAAGAATTTTCAGGGCCACGCCACAGGAAGGATCTCTGAATTTGTTCGATCTTGGAGTGCACCGTAACAGGAGCTTTGAAAATTGACATGAAATAGATGGGAATGCTTTGGAGAACCGCCATAGTGAGCGTGGACTTAGCAGCTTGGGAGAGAAGGGAGCCTTTCCAAGCAGCTAACTTACACATGATTCTGTCAACAACCCCATCCCACATAGCAGCCTTGGGGCTTTTGGTGAAGAGTGGTAAGCCCAAATAGGTCGTGGGAAGATCTCCAATAGAACATTGAAGGGTGCGAGCAATATTTCGTTGTCTGGGACCCAGAGTGTGGAGAAAATAACAGCTACTTTTCATGAAATTAATCTCCTGGCCCGCAGCAGAAGCAAAGGTGTCAAGGATCCGCTTGATGCGTTTGGCTTGAGGGACAGAAGCCAGAGTTGCAATGATAGTATCGTCCATGAACTGTTGGTGGGATAAGGGGGGAGAGCGTGAAGACGACTGGAGCCCAGAAATATCCCGATCCGTGATAGCCTTTTTGATAGCTCTGCCAAGGGATTCAGCTAGAATGATGAAGAGGAAAGGAGACAAGGGATCGCCCTGACGAATCCCCCTGGAGCTTGAAAAGTAGCCAGCCGCCGAACCATTTACTAACACAGAGAACCATGGACCTGAAATGCAGCTTTTGATGAGAGTAATCCAGTCCTTGTGAAACCCGAATTTGTCCATGACTTTTAGCAGAAAGTCCCTGTCAACCCTGTCGAAGGCTTTGCTGATGTCAAGTTTGATGAACATGGCAACTTTCTTATTGCAGTGGGAGGAGTGAAGGGATTCATGGAGGGAGATGATACTGTCAGTAATGGACCGCCCTTGGACAGAACTCCCTTGACATGGGTCAATGATGGATGGGAGGATTTGCTTGAGCCTCTGAGCCAGGGATTTGGTTAAGATTTTATAAATAATGTTGCAAAGGCTGATGGGTCGAAAATCATTCATGGATTTGCAATGGGGGCTCTTAGGAATCAAAGCAATGAAAGTGGAATTGGTCCCACGGGGAATGATTTTAGTATGTTGCATCTCACGAATGGCATAGACGACCTCGTCCCCAATCACCTCCCAAAAGGTTTGGAAGAAGCGGGGAGGAAACCCATCGGGCCTTGGGGCTTTGTCACCCTTCATGGCGAAGAGGGCATCTCTGATTTCTTTGGCCTCCAAAGGTTGAGTCAAAAACTGGTTCATCTCCGGGGTGATGAGAGTGGGAATGTTGCTGAGGAGGGAGGCTTGGGCGGGCCCATCAAGGGGAAGCTCAGCATTCAGCAAGTTGTTGAAGAAGGAGGAGGCTTCATGACGAATCCTGACAATGTCCTGAGTGGCTGTGCCATCTACGAGAAGGAGCTCCTTTATTTTATTTGTACTTCTGTTAAGGAGGGTGGATGCATGAAAAAAACTGGTGTTGGCATCCCCTTCCTTGAGCCACAGAGCCCGAGACTTCTGCCTCCAGAAGGATTCTTCTTTGGCTAAGATGTTGTGGTGCTCAGCAAGCAAGTGTTTTTCTTCATCCCTCAACGCAGGGGTCCACTGCCCATGTTGACCCAAATGATCCAGCTACAAGAGGCGGGCAAAGATTTCCTTTTTGGCTTTGAAAATGTCCCCAAACACTTCCCTGTTCCAGATTTTGAGACCTTCTTTGATGATTTTCAGTTTTTGAGACACCCGGGAGATGGCTGACCCATGGATAGGGGTGGACCACCATTCTTGAATCTTCAGCTTTAACTCCGGATGGAGGATCCACATGCTCTCAAAACGGAAGGGGGTCTTAAAGGAAGGGGCTTTATTGGACTCCAGAAGAAGAGGGGAGTGATCTGAGCCAATGCGCGAAAGGGGAATGAGGGAGGTGTCACCAAACAAGGGAATAGCTTGCTGGGATAGGAAGAAACGATCCAGCTTGACTTGAATGTGGTCCACTCCGACCCTCCTGTTGCTCCACGTGAATTGATGTCCTCGGAGTTGAATGTCCATGAGTTCATTATCACGAACAAAGTTTTGGAAGTCACTGATGCTTTTAGCCGACAAACTGGTTCCTCCTCTTTTTTCTGCCGCACAAAGGGGGGAATTGAAATCTCCGGCCACCATCCAAGGGAGGTTAGAGACCGCACTCTTCATGAGAGACAGTGAGGCCCACATGTTGTTTCTGTCCATAGGATTGTTGGGAGCATAGATGTTGGAGAGAACCCACGTGAATTTGTTTTCCTTATAGTAGAACGCCATGTTTAGGGATCTGCTAGAGTAGGATATGATTCTTCCTTCAACAACTTCTGGGTTCCACATACACAGAAGGCCTCCAGCAGTTCCTTCAGCTGGGGATGCTGCCCATTGACCTTTTTTCCAGATCTTAGGGGCAATGCTAGTGGTTCTGTCATCATCAATTTTTGTTTCCTGTAGGAGAAGAATAGATGGATTGTGATCTTTTCTTATGGATCGAGCTAACCTTTGTTTGCTCCTGCTATTGAGGCCCCTAATGTTCCAAGAAAGGATCTTCATCTAGATGTTTTGGGGGGTTTTTTGCCTCCTTTGTTGAGGGTGGGAGGAGGTTTGGAACTTCTACTATCATCTTTCTGTTGATTGAAAAGGGTTTCAGGCAAGGTTAGTTGCCTTCCATCAGCCACTTGGTCGTCAACCTCCTTCCTGATTAGCTCACTGTTAGGGGGCCTCCCTCTTTTTCTTTCAGCACCAGAGTCCACCAAGCCTTTTTTGCTTCTAGTAGTGATGGGAGGGGGTTGGTCCGAGGAATCCGAGTCCGAACCCGAGGGAGAAAGGGGATCCTCAACAGGCATGCCTGAAGAGGGGGAAGGGTTAGGAGTAAGCAAGGGTTCTGCAGAGGGGGAAGGATCGGTAAAGGTTGTAGGAATAGGCCGAGGGGAACCTGATGCAGAAGGTAACGGGGATGACAGGCCTTGGGACAAGGGTTTAGGTGCGGAGATAGATTCGGGGAAGAGGATCTCATCCTTCGAAGAAAGAGGACCGAACTTATTAGGAAAGGCAAACATGGAGCATACCTGGTCAGGGTGCGTAGAAGAAGAGGGAACGAAAGACTGTTACGGACCATTTTGAAACTCTTTCTCGTTGCTATTCGTTGATTTTGACGGTCGATCGTTGCGTCTCGGATGGAGGAGCTCCTTGCTTTGAGTTGGTCGCTGAGGCTTGAGGGAAGGACACTGCGAGCGGAGGTGGCCCTGAGAATTGCATTCGATACAAAATGGGGGTTTGTTTTCGTATTCGATAGCCTGGCACCAACTGAAACTGCCATAGATGAGATTGACACGAGTGGGGAGCTTGGACGCAAGATTGGCGTTGACACAAATGCGGGCACAAGCCATGCGAGTTTGGGCTTTTGTTGCAGGGTCTAGGGCCACCGTTTTCCCAATGTAGTCGCCAATCCAGCGGAGAATGTCTTCATGGCAGAAATGGATGGGAAGCTCCGGAAGACGAACCCAAATAGGCGCGTAATTGATGTCCTGCGTGCTAGGGCAAAAGTCTTCTCCCCATTTTCTTAAAAACAAGCTTTTCCTGCCAAAGAACCAAGGGCCTCCGGTCAAGATGCGGTCATGGTCCTCTTGGTTATTCAAACAGATCAGGAAAAAACCTCTGGTGAGGGCCACCAGCTGAAGATCTCCGAGCACACGCCATTTGAAGCCCGCCCATTTCCGAATGGACTCCATATCGGGACGCCCTCCAAGAAATTTGCCCACGAGGGAAAGAGATTCGAAGGAAAGCTTTTCCTTCATGAGGGAATCCGGGAGGACCAAGTTGTCGCCATCCACGACAGGGCAAACAGAATCAGAGGAGGGAAGGGGTCGGTGGAGGCCCACTACCTTTTGCATGTACGACACTGCAGGAGTCCCTCCCGGGTCAGGCCCAAAGGGTGGGTCATCCGGGGGAATCTCCCCAGACTCCAGCACGGCAGAGGAGGTAGCATCGGGCGAAGGCCCACCAGCAACATGCCGACAGGCAGGGGCAGGGGCGGAGGACGCAGGGCATGCAGAGGGAGCGGGAAACATTTTGCCGTCAGAAAGGTCTGCAAAGTGAATTTGATCACCCAAAATATATTAGCTTGGATACTATCTTTGAATTCTAGGAATTGGTCAAGGAGGACAATGAAAAAATAATTTTGGAGCCCTAGAAGTAGCAATGTGGACATGAGATTTTGGGTAGTTCCAAAAGTGCAATTGTGTTTTTTGTTTTACATTATGAAAAGTGTGACTCGTCTAAAAATGTGTTTCACTTTTTTACAATATTAAAAATGTGATATGCTCTTTTTCAATACTAAAAATGTGATCTACTTTTTTGTAATACTAAAAATGTGATTCACTCTTGGAGAAAAAGAGATTCACTCTCTATGGCACTATGTTAGAAAAAGGTTACACAAAATCTTAGGATACGACTTGGAAAGCAACTTTTTGCCCTCATATAGTTCCAATGGAGAGTTAGAGAACTAATAAATATATTTAGAGATAATTTAGAGGTAAATAGCTTTAGTGATGAATAATTTTGCTAAAGATTCCACTAAACTAGAGGATTCACTAAGGGTAGAAAATTTTTACCTCAAATTACTCTTAGATGAATAATTTACTATAATTAGGACCTAAGGGCTCCATTGTAAACATCTTTTAGATATTGGAGACAGTTAGAGCTACACTTTGTGAGCACCAATTATACTTATGAGATCACTCTACCAATAATAAAAAGATTGTGCATGACATTTAATTATTGAATTTATCATCACACTTTCATTTGGTGAATACAAAGTGATTGTGGCACCGTCCCTTTATTTTTTGTTAATCATTTATTCTATTATGATGGATTATTTGCATGTCAAATCACACTGATGTTATTCGATTCCCTCCAAATGTGTTGATTGATCAACACTTTTTTTTAAGCAAAAAACCCCTTGTGGGGCCGCCTTGGTCTGAAAGACCACGAACAAGGGGTTCTACACTGTCAAAGTCACCCGGGAGTTGCACCCGACCCCTGCCCGCCAACATTATCAATTGGATTTTGGGTACCCAATTCAGCTTTTTGGTAGGGTGGAGATTCGAACCTGGGACCTCCCTTGGAGGATTTTCGTCTCCTCTCCAACTCACCTACAACACGTGGGTGTTGATTGATCAACACTAATCCTAATACAATTACAACTATATTTATTTTAATGCATTTACTTCTTCTTTTTTAAAAAGCTATGTGTGACTTTTATTGGGGGCCACTCCCATTACAAAAACAAAACATTACATTTCTAACAAGTTAATTAAATCATATCCAACTTTTCCTTTCTATCAAAGATATTCTCCATCTTCCTCAAGCTATTGACTGCTAAGTTTCCACAATCAACGTCTTTTATATTAGATGCCTTCCAAGATTTTTATTTTATCACGATGAAATTCAACACTGCGAATGGCTAAAATATTTGTTGCCCAACTTTTATATCTATAAATATCTTGTCTATAACAACCTCACAATTTCTTAATACCTTTCTTTAGGGTTCTTATTGATTCCCCTAGTATTCCAAGATATTATTTTTCATTGTTATTTTTTGTTTTTATTTGTCGGTTTAGCCCCACTTCTTGTTAGCACTTGTGATATTTGTTTTTGTTTTCCCACATCATTATCCCTCTAGGTTTATTTTTATCTTTTTTTGCTTCTTGGGTCTTCCTCTCTCTTTTTCATTCCCAGCAATACTTTCATCTTCATCAATCTCTTAAATCTTCTTACATTGCTCATAGTAAGACATCATCTTTAGGTTTGCCTTATTTTGAAGAATTTGAAGTGCATGGAATAACCTCAAAAGCACATACTTCTTTATTTTTCCCTAGAAACCCTAAAGTGCAAGGATGCTCTTTTGTAGCAATTCTATCCTAGAAAAGCTGAATTATTATGGGTTTCCTCCATCCTCATTTCTTTATTATGTTGCTCTTAAAACCTTAAGGTGCAAGGGATAATATCTTCACCCCTTTCACTTTTATTACATAAAGAATATTATATACTACATGAGGAAAATGAAGATGATTTACTTGAATTAAACTTAATCTATTTTGTCGTCTTTGTTTTAGGGTTTCTCTCCATATATTCTTTTGAACCTTTAATTCCTTTTGAACTTTTTAAATGATATTGTAGTTAGGTTTTCTTTGCTTCTTGTTTCGAAGTGGAATATCCTTGATCTGATCTAGCTTTTATTATTGTATGATTTCCTTTCTTCATCTTGAAGTTTATCTCATGGCTTGAATTTTTTAACTTCTTCTTCATAGTTTTCACCTTGCAAACTCTTGCCATGTGTCCAATCTCATAACAATTATGGCAATGAAATGCAATATTTTTATAATCTATTTGTTGATCCCATTCTCTTGATTCAAATTTAATCTTAATAGATTGTGGCAAAGGTTTTAAAATATCCATAACAACACATATTCGAGTATATATAACATGATTGAACTCCTTAGTAGTTAGTCCTTCCTTGATGAATTCCCCTAGGGTATTTCCAATATTCTTCAAAATATCCTTATTTATAAGCTAATATGAAAGTCCAAAAAGCCTAATCCATACTGGAAGCTTCTTAATAGTTTCTGTCTCAAAAAAAAATAATAATTCCATAGTCTCAAATAAAGTGCATCTCTTCCCCTAAACCATGGGCCACCAACCATTATTCTATCCCTAATTTATGAATTGAAAAATATGATGAAGAAAAATCATTTAGGAAGAAAAGTCATAAAGTAATTTGATTTTAATCACCACTTCCACTTTATCCAATTTTGAATATCCAAAAACCTTGGGCATGATCTATGGAACTTACATATTAACCCTCTACTTTTAAGAACCATTATATTATGCTCAATCATCTCATCCTTGATACTGACTTCTAGTGTAACATCTACTATCTGGATCGAATTTACCATGAATTTTCTCTTATGTTTATCTCAAACTTGGGCCTCCATACTTCCAACTAAGGCATTTTGACTTCCCATTAGGGCTTTCAAATATGATTTTTCTTCCATCCTAGCTAATGGGGCTTACTCTTGGCTTGCACTCCCTCTTATATTGTACTCACTCCCAGCTTGCACTCTCTCCTACATCGCACTCACTCTCAACTTGCAACCCCTCTTGGCTTGCAATAGGCTATGTCTCTTCCTTTTCTTGGTGTTCCTTTTCTTTAACATTTTTTTAGAAACAATGTTCCATGCATTTGTGGTAATTTTTTGAAGCATTAATGCACTCCAAATTAACCCATCGCTCTTTCACCATGATTGAACCTCAGCTCGCACTCTCTCTTAGCTCACATTTCCTCCCAACTTGCACTTACTCCCAACTCGTTTTACTTTCCATTTTTTACACTCTTTTTCTTTTAGATTTAATTGTATGCATTTAAATTAATTTAGCTTAGCATGATTAGTGAAGAGTCAACTTGAATATGGAGGTTGAAGAGGACAAGTCCTTTCATTCTAATTGTTGAAATATGATCTCATTGGTGTATACCATTATGTCAATTCAATAGATATGCAACTTAACATTTGGCTACACAACTTCTTTGAAAACCTCCATGATTATTAAGACTTACACAAAATCTAGATCCATCTATAAAAACCTCCTTTATGACCATGAATGTATGCATTTATTTATCAAGAACTACTATCACCAACACCTACTTTCTTAAAACTTTTATTAGCATTAGCATAACCTCACTGTAAACTATAAGCAATGATACTACATCACCAAAAATATCTATCACAAACTCGATCATGGATATAACTTTGTTGAAAACATTCATTAAGGACAATTCATCTATGAACAATGTGTACGCAAATATTAGATTATCCAGAAAAATTTATCCATGAGTAATCTAAAAAAATGTGAGAATAATAAATAATTTATCCATAAATAACATGCATGCAAATGCCTAATTACCTGCATATAAGCTCATAATCCTTCGACATGTATTAGAAAAAGTTAACCTATATCCCCTATTTAGGAACCAATTAGCTTTATTAATTTGATTTATCTTGAAATCACAACTCAAATAAATAAATAAATACATTTTTTTATTCTTAGTTGAGTTTATAAAAAACTTTTACAACAAAAATAGGCCTCATGTTCAAGGCTAGGGTACTCTAGATAGGAGGTTTAAGGTTCAAATCCAAAAAGAGGTAGAATATATACATTGTATAAGTACAACACAACACAAAGTGCCTTTTTCCATGCATAGTAAACCCAAAAGAGTATGAGGTAAGCAAATAGCATAACAAGAGCAATGTTTGAAGAGTATAAGGTAAGCAAATAACATAACAATGCTTCATAAAGAGTATGGGGTAAGTAGATAGCATAACAAGAGCAATTTTTTAAAAGTATAAAGTAAACAAATAACATAATAATGCTTTATAAAGAGTATGAGATAAACAAATAGCATAACAATATCACTTCCTCTCATGGAGAGTCTCCTAGGAACCCAATAGCTTTATCAACTTAATTTTTCTTTAGAACACAACTCAAATAAAAAAATTCATTAATTTTATTATTGCTTGACTTTATAAATAACTTTTACAATATGAGTAGCCTTGCACTAAAGGTTTGGATACTCTAGATAGGAGGTTCAAGGTTTAAATCCAAAAGGAAGTAAGACATGTACATCATGTAAGTAAATAACATAACATAAGCGCCTTCTCCCACCTATAGTGGACTAGAAAACTATGAGTAAACAAAATAACATTCAAAAACATTTTTAGAAGAGTCTAGGAAACTCATTATCTCTACCAACTTAATTTATCTTAAAAACATAACTCAAATAAATAAATTTTTTATTTTTATTTTTTTGAATTTATAAATAACTTTTATAGCATAAATAAACATCACACTAAAAACTTAAATACTTTATATAAAAAATAATAATAATATATAAATAGGTAGATAGCATAACACTAGTGCCTCTCCTATCTCCTACCACATATAATAAAACAAAAAAATAAGAGAGAAAATCATAAGATAACAAAAGCAATTTCTAAAGAGTACAAAAATAAGAGGCAAACAAACAGTATAACAAAAACAATTTTAAAGAGTGCTAGGTAAGTGGATAGATAGCATATGAAGAACCCTTATAAAATTAGGAGACAAACAAATAGCATAACAAAATACTTACTCCTTACATAGCGGATCGGAACGGGATGACCTCATGTGCAAACCTTAAAAGTTAAGTTAATGTATACGTATGTGCAATTTTAGTAATTTATACTTATTTATTCTAGAGAAGCTTCTTACTATATTTTTGTTTTTAGCGAAATTGTCCAAACATTGCCTGTACTCCTCTTCAGTGCCATATTAATCCTGACCCTTTGCCGCAAAATATGTAACTTGAGGTATTTAAATTGCAATGTTATTTGGACAAACCCCAAATAATAGATTCTTACATTTTCAGCCACATCATTTAATTGATTTATTGTGTGCTGGGGGAGGCTAGCAAGTAAAACCATCAAAAGTAGAACAACTCTAAATCAAGAAAACACATACCATTTGGACATTTCACAGCAACACAATTTTAATTGAACGAATTGGCACTCTTCGTGCCCTTTAGTAGGGCCTGTGAAACCAAACTACCATTCAAACCATGGTGACGGGAGACTCACTCTCGATCTAAATTACAAACACCCACTACTCTCAAATTTTGACTTGCACCGACCCAGTTCAGAGCAGAGACACCCACATTCTCATCAATTTCGAAAGTGATTTGTGAAATAATGGCAGATCAAGATGAAGGTCAAGCACCGGGTGATCAGGGGCTCAATCCAGAGACAATGGTATCTTGCATTTTTCTGCTTACCGACTTTATGTTTTTGCATTTTATTGCAGTTTTTTTTTTTTTTTAAATTCCTATTGAGCTTGCTAAAAGTGGTAGTTCATTTTGTGTACCAGATGAACAGTAATTTTCCGTTGTACCCTAATGGGGGTGTCCCTCCAGTTTATGGCTACGTGTATCCTGCATGGATTCTGACAATGCAACCTCAACCTCATGGTGTGTACAATCAAATGGGAGTTATGTATGCTGGGATGCCGACGGCCCTTACTTACATGGGGTCCGTGCCACATTTTTACCCTGGTGGACTTGTTCCCCTAACTTACACAGTTCCCTGCTCCAGGTATTTCTTGCTTTTTTGGATTATATGAAATTGAAATGATGCTTATAGTATATGTGACCATATAATGATATTATAACAATTTTGTACAGTTTAACAAGCTTAAAAAGATTTTAACCAGGGTCTCAAGAATTTAGTAGGTTGATATAATAGCATTTGATTGTATTTCTTTCTTATTTGCCACTTAATAGCATATTTAGTTTTATTTTCAGAATTTGGAGTGGAATTTTGTGCCAACTGGGTGTTCTTGTGTTTTAGGATCTAGTTGAATTTGGGGTTAAACCCAAGACGTTTCAGCCAAAATGTCTGGGTGAAAATGGGGGTTTTGATGTGAGGGTTGTTGATTGTAATTTTTTTATTTTTTCCAATATTCCGATAGTGAGGATTTGGGTTAATTTGCGGGTAATCGACAGGGAAGCAGGGAGGATAAGAGTCTTATTATTCACAATATAATATTTCTTAGTTGACAAATTAATTGAATTCGACTCAAGTCCTTGTGTAATCAAGAATACTTGGACTCCATTTTACACATATTGGTGGGCAGAGGCATGCCAACAAGTTACCTCAGCCCCATCTTACCATAAACCTTATGGACACGGTTATTGTCATGGATCATGGTTATGAAGGGGATATGTGGCCATTTGTGACAATGAAGCATTTATGATTAGATAACTGCAGGATATATATATAATTATATCCTTGTTTGGGCTAATTGAATAATTTTGGATAAGATTTTTAAATTTAAATTGGTTCATGCTTTAGAAAACATTAGCCAAATTTGTATATCCTGTAGATTTGCCAAAACTTAGAAGTATTAATTGTAAATTCATATATTAGCCAGTAATGCTCATTTTCTTATTCAATTTGATCAGCTGAGCACAGAAGACTTATTTCCATATATATGGAGTAAATCAGCATAGATCTGTGCGCGGGCATCCTTCTGAAATTGACTAGCTAGGTGCAACAATATGCTATGTTGCTGTGCAGATTTAGTCCAATATGTATAGATTGAATCTACGTTCTTTGTATGGTACCAAGCTAATGTGCTTCTTTCATAATTTTCAAAAAGGAAAGGTTCACCAACTATATTATACTTGGTACTAAGTTTTCCATCCTCAACTTTCCTTGGCGCAGAGGATGCCCAAGCTCTATACCCCAAGAATGTAAATTTACCAACATAGAATTACAAGTGCAGTCCCTTGTAGATCACTTTTTGCAGAGTCTATCTGTAGTGATTAGATGAAAATGCTTAATTAACCATTGGGGTTTATATTATGTATACTTTTGAACTATTTGTTGCAAGCAGAGCTTTATTGACATGAATCTTGGATTATGATAATCTGTAAATTAATGAAGTAGTGTGTTTTGGCTACAGTAATCCAGTCTCTCCAGTGGAGGAGAACACTTCAAGAGTTGGGGAAGCTGCTCAAGATGCAACTTCTGCAAACAGAAGACATGAGCAACACAGATCACCACATGGGAATGCACCGCAGAGAAGAGAGGAGGTTCAACGGCAGAGGATTCTGAGATTGATAATATGTTTTCAGTTTAGCTTGTTGCTCATGTTGAAGTTTGCAATGGCAATTTTTCTTTTCAAACGCAGTGGGTCAAAAGAGAGATTGCGTCTCATGATGATCATGAACATGGCAAATTTTTTCTATTTGTGAGTATCAGCATGTTCTAGTTACTTTGTTTTTAATTTCCAATATAATTAAACACACTGTAGATGTGTACCCGAGGAGGTAAAAATATCAGTTCCTTGAATAGAGGAAAGCACTGGGTGTATTTAGGGATTTGAAAATAAAGACCTCCAAATTAAGAACTAGTTTACCTTTAGCTATTTCTGACCTTTTCCTTTTATCATTTTCGTAAGTTGGGGATTCTGGTTTGAGGATGTAGGTATCAGATGGGAGCTTTTGACCCTCTTTTGAGATGGCTGTCACGTAATGCACGTCAAGCCATGACACCTGCTCAGCGTCCTGCTAACACAGCTCAGGTTCGGCAGAATTATGCAAGGCAAACTGCTTATGCAAATGACCATCATGATCTTCATTGGCAGGGTTTGCAAAAGGAAGTTCAGATGATTGTTGTTGGTTTTGTAGCTTCTCTTTTCCCTGGCTTCCGCCTTTCTGATTAAGAGTAATTTGGTTTGCAGTATTTATACGCTTCAGACTGAATCTATTTCAGCTTTAGTATGTTTGTAAATGTGGAAGGCCAGCATTTACTGTTACTCTTGCAATTCCTCTTGTATCAATAGACATCAATAGAGTGACATGTCTAAGTCATCTGATGGCCTATGCTTGTGCAGTTTTAGTTTGCTATCCGTATTTGTGCAAAGATTTAGATTGAAATATGCAGCAAAGAAAATTGGCAAAATAATTGTAGAGGGATTCTTGCTGTGAAGCCTATCACAGTTTACATGCTCAAATCCTTTTCCATGCTGTGATGTAATGAGCCTGTATCTGTGTATCAAAATTTGCACAGGCGTAGTTGATTTAGACGCTGTGGGTTCATTTGGTTATTAACTTATTGTTGTGTGAGGTCTTGCTTTCAATTGGATCTTGGTATGTATTGTGTTATATTTACAAATACCTGATGTAGAGCCAGTCCAAACTGAGAATTGAGAATATACTGGTTATTTTTTGTTTTTCAGATTATCTAATGTACCTAAGGTACTTGATCGGGATCAATTGTGGATTATATTTCTTTTCAATACATGTCAAAATTACTATATTCAAATGAATTATAGCACCAACTTGGAAAGCTTTAAGAAGTTTAATAATATCTGGATTGGTTATTAGGGTATCAAAGCTGATGGGTACCCTGCCCAGTCATGCCTTACTAGTTCTCTAGTTCTTATATTCATTTTCATGTCATTTGTTAGTTTTAAGTCCATCTTAAATCAATTTGTAATGCAGAGGTGGATGTGGTTTAACACTAGATTTTATAATTTAAAGTGAAACAAATTACAAAGATTGATAACAATGTCTTTCTGTGATAATTGACCTCTTTTCTTAGCTAGGCATACCAATATCAGTGGTTCAGAGTTTGTAAGGTTACTCATTGATTAAATGTAATTATGTTGCACTTTGAAGTTGGGCCAAAACAGATTAAACACCATAGTAATTCTCCTGTTTTTCTCTTACTAATCATTGGAAGACATAATCAGGTGAGAGGATTGTCACATATCTTGTTCATGTTTGTAGAAACGCCATCTAAGATAATTTGTTGGATGAGCGGCTAGCAGCACCTTCATAGATTACTCAAAATTCTTTAAGAGCAATATGAGTAAGCAAGATGCAACATTTGATTGGAAAAAGCTTGGTTTATTACCACATTGCCTACTAAATAAATTATGGCATCTTTTCTATTTGTGAGAGGAATAACAGAAATTAATAAATTATGGATTTGCTTCTCCCATATTCTGCATTTTGGTGTTTATATAGTCGGCATTTGTGTTTCTATTTGGATTTTAGACACAGGTTTGAAACGTTGGAAGCTGGTCATGCTTATGATGATCGTGCCTCTATCTTGGAATAGTGTAATCTTGAAGGATGAGGCCAAGCCATAAGCTGTCTTTGTGAAAGCAGTGAAGTTTCTGCTTGTAGTGGTGGATAAGCACAAGGACAAATATGCTGAAGTTTAGGAAAGTGCTGTCAGAGAGACAGGTCATATTTTGGAGAATATTTTGTTACAGTTCTTTATATGGGATTGAATAAGTCCCACCCATATTACATCATCACCACATAGTGGTATTACAACAGAGCTTGGATATTATCCATGTATTGCTTGACAAGATTCAAACCTGGGTTTCCCCTTTGAATGTTGAGGAATCTAACCAGTTGAGTTAATGCCATTTGATTAAACATTTAGAGCAAAGCATGGGTTTTTGAAAGGAGTCTGGTCCTCTTGTATTGGGGTTTGAACTTGGGTCTCTTGGATGAAAACCCAAATACCATTACGAAAACCCACATGGAACATATTTTGGAGATTTTGGAGAATATTGCTGATTATGTGCATGACTTTTTTGAATGAAGAATAATTTAATTTTAGAGGAAAAGGAAAGGAAAGAAAAGAGTTTTTAATGTCCATGAGACCTTCAGTCATATAGAACTACCTAAATTCAGATACTTTGGTTATTGAAAGTTTGGTGTACAACCTTTTCGCTTTTGGATTGGATTGTTGGACTGCCTATTTGAAATATCAAAGTCTTCACTCTCAGACCCACTCAAGTTGTATTCACATGATATGATGACATTTTTGTTTATATTTAACTTCTTGAAGGCCTTAACTTTTTTATAAAGAAATAAATGTCAATAGCATACGGTGATCTTCAGTCAATTGTGGATTTGGGAAAACATACCAGACATGTCAAGATTTGGAAGATGCCCATCATAACCAAAAGACTGAGTAATAGCAAAGCACGTCTAAAAATCAGTTCGAATGAACCATGGAAATATATATTTACCGTTTATTCCCTTTCCATATATATCATAGATCGATAGTTGTATTTTATTTTAAAATAAATGAGAAGTGGTCCATCCCAATGAACTTTGGTCTCAGATGTTGAGGCAATGAAGCTTTTAAAGAACTGTTTTGGCACTTCAATCTTTGTCAGGGTGCATGTTGATTCAAGGGATGTGATAGGACTCTTAATGCATTCTATTTGGGATTCTTGAAATTCAAGAGCCAATCTGTTGGTCGTAAGAAATTTCTCTACATGTACCGTGATATAAGATGTATGGCGATAAGGTTTTATATTATAAATCTTAACAAATAAAATGGATTAAAATTGGAATGAAGAGTTTACCATGGACTATAAAAACCTGGGATTGATTTCATACAGGTGAAGTTGATTGTTCTTCGAGTTAAAATGAAAAATGATCTCAAAGTTACATGTTATTTATTTCTATACTGTCATCAATGTTTACTTGCATAAACTTCAATAGAAAACTTTTTCCTAAGACGTAATTTTTTTTATTGTCTTCAAATAAACAACTAAATTCTTAAGACGGTTGGTTTTGGGAAAAGATTATGAAAATTACTCTCACGTATCTTAAAATATTTGATAAATATTTACACAAAACATTGTAGGAAAATAAATTTATACATAGATAAGTTAAAGTTTGCGGTCATTTAAGAAGGCTAGTAAAATAAATATACATACAATCAAAATTAAAGGTTGCAGTCATTTGGAAAGACGTCATCCATAAAAAGGCTATTATCACAACATTTTAATTAATTATAATGATCGAAGAAAAAACTTCAAATAAAAAGATATCTTAAGTTTAAAGATTATAGGAAAATAAATTTACACAGATAAATTAAATTTTGCGGTCATTTATAAAGGCTAGTAAAATAAATATACATACAATCAAAATTAGAGGTTGCAGTCATTTGTAAATACGTCATCCATAAAAAGGCTATTATCACAATATTTTAATTATATTTTAATGATAGAAGAAAAAATTTTAAATAAAAAGGTATTTTAAGTTTAAAGTTATATGTTTGATCAAAGGTTTTGAGTAGGAATTTAAAGAAGGCTTACAAAGAATGGGTTTATAAGTGGATTTAAGGTTAGTAATAACATCGACAACATCACCCATCAATAGTTTGTAGATGATACAGCCCTTTTTGGAAGGGCAAGGATAAATGAGGTCAAAGTTTTGAATAACTATTTAAAGCAACATCATCCATCAATAGTTTGTAGATGTTACAGTCCTTTGTAGAATATGGTCCTTTGTAGAAGGGCAAGGATAAATGAGGCCAGAGCTTTGAATAACTTTTAAAAGGAATACAAAAGAGCATGAGGGCAAAAAGTTAATAGGACAAAATCCAAAATTTACTTCTTAACACTCCAACTAATATCAAAACAAGAATTTGTAGGTTACTTCAAATGGAGAGGTAAATTTGCCAACAACTTATCCAGGGATGTCTTTATTTGAGGGGATAACGAAGATAGAATTATGGAATGCAATTATTAGTAAAGTTCAGAATAAACTATCGGCTTGGAAAGGTAAATGGTTATCGTTAACAAAAGAGTGCAATTAATTAAGTCAGTCTTACAAGCCATTCCAACATATTATGTCATTGTATACTATGTCAAAATCAGTTGAAAAAGTTTAATTTATATTATGCGATCCTTTATATGGTTAGGTTTACAAGATAAAAATAAATTTCCTTTGGTGAAATGAATCAAGGTGTGTGATGATAAAACTAGGGAAGGTCTTGGTTTAAGAGTTCTTATAGATGTAGCTCTTAGGGAAAAAAATAATCTGGAGATTGTAAAAAAGAGTCAAAGACAATGGGCAAGAATTCTTCTAAGTATGTTGAGCCCAATGACCCAAGTTTAATATTTACTACATTCTCTCTACGAAATGGTTCTGCTCTTTGGAATGGTTTAAAAAAAACTATTGATCTAATGATTAAAGGTTTAAGATGGATGGTGAGAACTGGAGAAAAAATCTATTTGGATGGATACTTGGTGTGATAAAAAACCACTCAATTTAGATCCAGTTTTGAAATCTTGGATGAGATTACTTTAAGAAAAATATGGTGATAGGGTTTCAAACATTTTGTACAAGGATCAAGAAGGAAGATACAAATGAAAAGAAGATTTTTTTGCAAGTATACAAGACATTGATGCTAGGAGGTAATTCAGTAGAAAGATAACAACTGTAATTATTCCAAGGGGAGCCAAGGATAAATTAGTTGGGAGTTGAATAGCTTAGGAATACACAACAAGAAGTGGATATAATGCAAAGCACCAACAAAGTAGTAATATCACTAGAGTATGGAGAGATATTTGGGATAGCCCAAGCATTCCTAAAGTCAAAATGTTTGTTTGGCTAGTAGGTCATAGAAGAATTTTATCCTAGGATAACCTTATCAAAAGGGGTTTTCATGGCCCCTCTCAATGTGTTCTTTGTAAAAAGGAGGTGAGTATAGACCATCTCTTGGGACATTGCTCAATAGTCTGAAAACTATGGAATTGATTCTTAATATGTTTGGTAAATGCATGGTAATGAATAGCATAATTGAATATTGGTTAAAGCAATGGCAAGACACTTATAAAAATGAGGATTTATAGACAATATGAGATATATCAAAAGATACAATACTTTGGATTGTATGGCTAGAAAGGAATAGAAGAATATTTAAAGAAAAAGAAAATAGTTTAGATGTAATGAAAAGGAAGATATGTTTAGCCATAGAGGAGTCTAAACCAACCCTATCAACTCACCAAATCTCTAATCTGGAAGCAAAGAGCCTTGATAGATGGAGTCAAATCATTAAATGGAATTATGATGTTGGGTACAAGAGAAGAAAAAAAAGAGGCAAAGAATATAAAGTGGAAACCACCAAATGTGGATTTGGTTAAATTGAATTTTGATGGAGCATCTAAAGGAAATCGAAGACCAGCAGGAGGAGGAGAAATAATAGAGAAGAGATTTTGTCCCATTACGCCTTTAATAGTGATTTAAAACAAATAATGAAGCTGAAGCTTGGGTGGCTTTGTAAGGGTTAAAAATATACAAACAAAAGAAATGGAACATAGTATGGATGGAAGGTGATTCTCTCATAGTAATAAATGTAATTTTGAGAAAAACAAAGGCTCCATGGAACATACAAGAGATAATTGTGGAAATTCAAGATCTTGCTAAAGAGTTTGAAGGAATCAAGTTTCCACATGCATTAAGGGAAAGAAAAAAATGTGCATATAGACTAACCAATAGAGGGATTTTGATTGAGGATCATGACCAATAGAGGAGTTTTGATTGAGGATCATGAAGTTAAATTCTCCTTTCCATGGTTAGAGGAAGTAGTAAGTTTAGTTAAAGCTGACAAGAAAATGTTGATTGCTTGAATCAAATAATGATTAAGATTTAATTTAATGTTTTCCATTGGTAATATATGTTTTATTTTATAACAATAATGTGTTTTCATATAAACTATTTATTATAATTTTTGTGGTTGCAACTGTGTTTCATAAAAGAAACTAGCAGTCCAGATTTGGTAAAGCAGACTATGATGGTGCGATGTTTTAGAAATATTACTCTACTAAGATACAATGTATAGACAATAGAGGTGAGTTTTTGGTATTGTGAAGGTTGTTATAGAAAAATATCAAGAAGGATGCTGAATTCTGAAAATCAAGAATTCAGACATTTTATGTAAAATGATGGAGGTTTCTAGCTATAGCATGTTAATTGAGATGAGAAATGTATCTATTTGTAAACTCTCAAAATCCAAAGAAGAGAGTTGTAATTTTTCAAGGGTGGGGGACCCAAGTACAACCCCTTATTATTCAACCACACACAAAAAAAATTTGCATGTTTGATAATTGATTATACTTATAAAATTATTAAATATTATTGGTTGAAATTTTCAAGAAGGAGAACAAGGTTCGAATATTGTAAAACTATATATGTATAATTGTCAAGCTTATTATAATACCTTTATGCGATAAAAATATAATACAAATGATACAACTAAAACCTGATTCAATTTTGTATAACCTCTTCAAATTATAGCTATAAAAATAAAAAATAAAAATCTATAAAAAGTTATTACAACATTTCTCTAATAATTAATAATAATGACTTATAGAGAGAAACTTCAAATAAAAGAAATGTTGAATTTTAAAATACTTTTTGATAATTAGTTATAATTATAAAAATATAAAAATCTCATTAAATAATTTAATAAATAACCTTCCACTCATATAGCTTATGGATAACAAGATAAACAACCAGCTAATAGTGTGATCAAATAAAAATAACTTTAAATAATTTGCATACGAAATACCAGCTCAAAGACTTGAAAAGCAACAAGACCTTGTTGAAATTCATAAAATAAAAAACAATAAAGAGTTTGTGGAATAATTAAAATAACTGAGTGCCAAAGTTATGTAACATTTTTTTTTGGGGATTTTTTTTATATTTAGAATATAAAACAATATATTCCATAAGGATTTTCAAGTGATCCAAACCAACACATCATATGAAATACAATAAATCCACCAAGGAAATCCATGGATCATTCTGACAACAACTTTGACAAGACACAACAACCCATGACAATCGGGTTCCTCCATCTTGAAATTATCTTTTTCGGTCCTCATGAATTAATTGATTGAGTCTGGATTTCTTCTGATCAAGATCATTCCAGCTATCAAATTTCCAGTAAGGGAATCCTTCAGAAGTCCACTTCGCAAAACAATCAGCCACTCTATTACATTCTCTTGGGATATGACCAAAAGAAATTTCAACAAAATTCCCAACCAAGCTCAAAATTGGTTTCACTATTCTATCCATAAACCAAGAAGCATCCTGAAAATGCTTGTTGTTCAGAAGAGACACCACTATCATGGAATCATATTCACAAATAACCCTTCTCCATCCCAAAGAAAAAGTTATTTCCAATGCATGGAGAATTGCCAACGCTTCCATATGATTATTCGAATGAATTCCCTTATACACAAAGAAAAAGAGGTGGGCCACACCCTCACTATCACGACCAATTCCTCCTATACCAGCATTACCTGGGTTTCCCTTGGAAGAACCATTCGTGTTTATTTTGATAACACCCCTAAGGGGGGGACTCCACTTCCCAGATCTATTGACCTTCAACGAACCAATCCCCCTAACAGGGCCTCTGTTTGCAGTTGGTGATGATAAAGAAATCTTCAATCTATTGATAATATTCCATTCAAAGGAAGTAATAGGAGAACTCAGAACACACTTGGCCTCAATAGTCTCCTTAACCATCTTTTTGAATATGAGCCATACTTGTAAGGCTCCAAATTGACATCCCTGAAAATTTCTTCAGTTGCATTCCAACCAAATCTGCAAAAATATGAAGGAAGGACCAATATCCCAAGCAGTTTGAAGACATGAAGCAGAGGCAGGGGGTCTACCCAAACTTTCCAAAAACTCAAAAATAGAAGTAACATGGATGATGGGTCAATTCTATATCTGCCACCACAAGTTCCAGACCTCCAGGGAATATGAGCATTGGAAGAAAATATGGATAATGGTTTCCTCATTCTTTCCACAAAGAAAACATAGTGAAGGACCCTGAAAACCTCTTTTCTGAATATTATCCCAAGTTTAACATTTTTTCTCACACAAAAGCCAAATAAAAAAATTACATTTGGGCCAACCAAATTTATTCTAAATCTTCTTCCACCAAGGGGACACAATCTCCTCTCTTCTCTGCATAATAAGGGTTTGATAACCCAGAGCAACAGTGTATTTCCCTTTTGAATTATGGTCCCAAGAAAGAATATCAGAGTCTTCAATAGAACAATACGGTCTCTCAGCCAAAATAGAAGCCAGAGTGTCATGATCCTCAGGACAGCCACCCTCTGGCCAGCCTTGCGAATCCCACCAGTAGTGAGTAAAATAACTGCCAAGAGGACTTTATCGCTTGAAGTCAACCACCTTAGACCAACCCGCATCAAAAAAAATATCCTGAAGAAGACAAAGGTGGGGGAAAGAAGAAAGGATAGGAGGATTATTATCCCAAGAATATTCCCAAAATAAGGCATTGTTTCCCTTATTAACAATCCAAAAGAGACCCTGCTTAATAAGCATGGCACTTTTTTTAAGAGTATCCCAAACAATGGAACCTTTCCCTCTCAGCTCTAATCTCAAAATCTCATCATCTGAAGCACCACCAAAATATTTGAGGCTAAAAATTTTAACCCAAAGCTTATCAAGAACACTACACGACCTCCAATAAAGTTTAGCAGCCAAAGCAAGACTATTCAAATTGAATTGCCTCAGACCAAGACCCCCCATCTGTTTAGGGCAACACACAGTATCCCAACTAACCAGACTCTATTTATTACAGTCCAAGTTTCTTGCCCATAAAAATTTTCTAGAAAGAGAATCAAATTCTTTGAGAAAGCACTTAGGAGCAGCCAAGATAGAAAATATATAAATAGGTAAATCATGAAGGACAGATTTCAACAACGTTAGTCTACCAGCAAAGGATAGCCATCGAAAAATCCAATGATTAACCCTTGATCGAAATCTATCCAAAATACTTTTCCAATAAGTCCTTCCAATATTTTTAAAAGAAATAGGAATCCCTAGATACTCCACTGGAAAACAACCCACCTGAAAATGTAGAATATTAGCAATCCTACGTTGAATCTGACTCTTTGTATTGAATAAGAAGATCTTTGATTTCTCTTCATTAATCATTTGACCAGAGGTAGATAAGTAAATATCTAAAGCCTTCCTAAAATTCATTGCTTCCTCAATTTTTGCCCTCTCCATCAGAGGAGTATCATCGACAAACTGAAGATGAGACTGGGATAAAGAATTCTCTACCCAAGACCATCCCTGGATAACACCATGATTCTAAAAAATCTTGATAAGTCTACCCAAACATTTAGCCATAAATATGAAAAGATAGGGGGACAAGGGATCTCCTTGACGAATATCCGTAGAGATCAAGAAGAAAGAGGACGGTAAACCATTGATTAAAACTGCAAAGGAGGCCGAAGACACACAACTCATGACCCATTCAATCCAATTATACAAGAACCCAAAAGGTTGAAGGATGTTCTGCAAAAAAGGCTAGCTAAACCTATCATAAGCATTGGACATATCAAGCTTAATGAACATAGCCTTTTCCTTAGAGATATCCATAGAGTGAATAGCTTCAACAACAACCACCACACTATCTAAAATCTAACGACCCTTAACAAACCCACCTTGCTAAGGAGAAATAAGAAAACCAAGAACTTTCTTCAACCAATCCGCAATAATCTTGGTAATAATTTTGTAAGTAACATTGCATAGGAAAATAGGACGAAAAGACCCCAACGAGCTAGCATTTTTAGATTTGGGAATAAGAGCAAGGAAGGTTGAATTAATAGCTTTAAGCATTTGCTTATTAACTTAGGATTCTTGAACAAATTTTAGCAGATCAAAAGATAACACTTCCCAAAATTCTTAGAAAAAATCTATAAGGAAACCATCAGGTCTAGGTGTTTTACCTTTTTTCATTTGAAAAACCATCGCTTTAAGTTCCTCCATCAATATGGGGTCCATTAGCATCTTATTCATATCATTAGAGACCAACCTAGGAATACAATTCAAAATAAGCCTCGTATTAACAACATCATGAGGACCCTGCTCAAAGAAAAGAGAGGAGAAAAACCTGACTGCTTCATTAGAGATATCCTCAAAGGATGAGAGAGTTTCCCCCTGATAAGAAGTAAGTGAGACTATATCATTACCATTCCTGCAGTCTTTAACTAAATTGTGAAAAAAGAGGTGTTTCCATCCCCTTCCAACAACCAGTCAATCCGAGATTTTTTCTTCCAAAAAATCTCCTCACGCAACTCCCATTCAACAAGCTGACTAGAAAGGAAAGCTTCCATTTCCAACAGATCCTTTGTCAATCCTTCATATTTAGTTTGAAAAGTGATCTCCTCCAGGCTATCCTGTAGTTGCTTTTTCTTTTGAAAGATATTTCCAAAAGAAAATATGTTCCATTTCTTGAGTTTGAATTTGACAAATTGGAGGCTTTTGAAAAAAGTAAACATAGCAGTGCCAAATTTGGGTTTCCCTTCGACCCACCACCTCTTCACACTTTCATACAAATCCTTATCCCTAAGCCACATAAGTTGGAATTTGAAAGGTGGATTTCTTGACAATGAGAATATCAAGGATTGAAATAGAATGGGCCAGTGATCAGAGCCCCTTCAGCTTAGAATCTCTGAGAATAAAGTCTAGCTATCATCAAACCAACTATCTAAAGTAAGGAACCGATCCAGTATTTCAAAAATAAAATTCATTCCACATCTTCTATAAGTCCAAGTAAAGAGCCCATTTCGAGGCTTCACATCAACAAGATTAAGAAAATAAATATTGTCCCGCATCAAAGTAGACGAAGGGCCTAAACACTCCACACCACCCTTCTTCTCCTCTAGGGACATGATAGAATTAAAATCCCTAACCATAATTCAAGGATAATTGGGACCAAGAGATCAAATTAATCTAAGATGATTCCATAAGAGGATTTTACCTGATAAATCACTGGGGGTATACACATTAGATAGAAGAATAGAATATCTAGATGAAAAGCAGGTAGCAAACACAGAGTGATAGTTCCTGCTACCCACCCACCAAGAGGGAGTTAAAATTTGTGGATCCCACAAACATGAAACACCACCCACCGAACCCTGGGCTTCAATAGCAAGACAATGACCACTTTTCCATATCTTAGAAGCAATTCTAACCATATCTTCACAAGATAATTTTATTCCTGGATGAAAACAATATGAGGTCTATTATCTTTGATCAAATTTTGAGTAGCTTTTTATCTAAGGCTTCTACCCAAACCCCTAACATTCCAAGATATCACTTTCATTTTAGGGTAATTGAGAAGTGAGAATCTAATGTCTTAACAACACCAGACTCAACTAAGGATTCCCCTATCAATTTCACTTTTTCTTGATCCTTATTTCTTCTTGCTTTTACCACCTTCTCCACCCCACCTTTTTTGATAGTTTTTGGGTGAATACCTAACACAGAAGAAACTTTCTTTTCCCTTCCTCTCTGACAATCCTATCCTAAGAGGGTTCAAACCTAGTCTCATCCTCATTTCCCTCAATCAAGTTTTCAACCAAAGGGGAATGATCAAGAACTTTATCAAGACAATCCGACACCTCTTTGAATTTATCTTCATTTCCTACAAGAGGGTTATTAGGCACCACCCCTTCCTTATCAGAAATTTTTATTTCAAAAGAAAGATTTAGGAAAGAACAAGTACCTGGATCTTGAATACAAGTATCCATATCACCTCCATTCCAGAATTGCTCTTCAACATGTGGCTCCTCAAAAGTCTCAAGCACATCAAATCTGTTACTAAAACCTCCCTTCCCAATACTTTTATTCTGACGAACAAAAGGCCTAGATCTTGAACGAGAATTAACATGAATAAATCCATCACAGTCAGAAATCTCATTAACCATAGGATATTTTCCTTTTGTCTTTGTAGATGCATCTTGAAAGTCAGATGAAGAGGATGAAGGCTGAGAATTCACTTTCTTACAGTTTCTCTGAAGATACCCATATTCATGGCATATACGACATTGAAATGGGAGAGCTTCATAATCTCACTGTTGGACCCAAGACATATTTCCTAGTTTAATCTCCAATGATTCATGCAACGGATTATTCATATCTGCTTCAACACAGAGCCGTGCAAAAGAAGCAAATTTCCTATCCAAATTTTGGCGAGATGGACCAACCGGTTTCCCAATAATCTCTGCAATAGAATGAAGAATATATGGCCTTCAATATTCCATAGGAAGTCATGGCAAATGGACCCACACATGAATCCTAGAAGACCTCTCCTCCACTGGATCAAATCCTAAATGCCAAGGTTTGATAAATAATCCATACTAATTGTGAAAGTAAGGATCCCCTCGAACACTTTACTACGATCTGCCATACGAGAGAACACAACAATAAAATACCCATTAGCTTCAAGAATAATATCCAAATCACCTTGAGGGCTCCAATTTCTCCTAACGCAGTTTTCTAAAAAAGGTATAGAAATTTTGAGACCCATGAATTTGCAGATAAGCTCATGCTTAGACAAATATAAAATATCATCCGCAATAGAATCAAGTTTGATAACCAAGATCTGAAGATCTTTGCTTTTCTCCAAACATCCATTATTCTTCGGCTTCGAATTCGAAGAGGAATTAGAAACATGATCAAGGGTTGCATGCAACAAAAAATTCATGGTATTTGCATGATCAAAATAAGATGCATCCTTATTCAAAACAACATCTTTAAAAGACAAAGATCGAAGGTCACCAATATCCCCCGAAGCTGCCATATCTAAAGCCAAACTACATCACGCCTTTCACCAGCCAACACGTTGGTTTTCACAAACTTTTCCAGCACCGACCTGAAACCCTAGATCCTTCCACCTTCACAATAATACAATCATATCATTTTGTTGAAGTGAATTATCTCATACAATTATTTCACCAAAGTTATGTAACATTAATTCAAACGTTTCTTATGTATTTAATGAATGTATAATAGCAATAATTAAAAAAATATGAATGTCATATGTATTTAATGAATGTATAATAACAATACAATGTCTGGACCATACTTATTTTGGATAGGTTAAGGGTTGAGTCATGTGATCTTATTTAACTTAAAAAAACATTATATATATATATATATATATATATATATATATATATATTTCATTATTAAAATTTATTTTTTTGTAACAAAACATTTAACATATATATTTTTCATTATTAATTTTTTTTTTGTAATGTTAGAATTTGCATTGGATTGTGATGTTTTGTTTTTTTTTCTTCATTTGCAATGAGTTATATCGGATTGAAACATGTCCACTTGTATTACAACATATAGTGATATTATAATAAAGTTTGGATATTATCTATGTATCAAGATTCAAATATAGGTTAAGAGAAAATCGTGTCCAGACAGTTTAAAACCATAAAAATTTATTGGTTTTGGCTAAGCATATTCTCCCCACACAACAATGTGTGAAGTGAGGATTTGATCTATAATACCCAAGCCTTAGACAAATATGCACACCTAACAGATATGCACACCAGTTTGGACTCCATGCACCCTCGGGTATATTGGTGACCTGTAAGGGTTCTTGAGACTTTCATTAGTGAGCCAGTTGATCATCTGTTTTTTGTAGTACACTGAGAATAGCACTTGAAGATATCACTCTCATATACATAAGGAATCAAGTATTACGACTAAGGGAATGATATATCTCCTTAGTTGGAGTTGTAAAAGATCAACCAAGCAATATTGTTGGAAACCTTATGGTATATAGAGAGTTGCAAAAATTAGTCACTCCTAGATTATAAGGCCTCCATTGACTAGTCATCCTTCAAGCTCAGTAAAATGGTCTACGAGGAATAGAAATGATTTTTTGAGCTTTTTTTGGTACATAAATTTTGTAGTTTGAATTTTTTTTAAACCTATGATCATATTTTTTATCGCACAACGTCCACGATAGAAAAAATGGTATAGCACCAGGAACTAGACAACAATCACTCGAACAAGATATGCAAAGCATTGAAGGAACAAATGGAGCAAAACCAACAATCCCAACACCAAGTAAATATGTTACAGGTCAAATTAGACAATATGGAACCTCACCTAAAATAGATTCCAAAGATTGTAGAAGCAATGGATCAATCGAGTTTAGAATTATCAAGCATGCACAGGAAGATTGAAGGAGTAAGAGATCAGGTAAATTAAATAAATCGACAGATCTGTTGTTTCTTACAAGTAGTTCATCTAGTGGATGTTTAGGATCAGCTCAAGGGAAACCAACCAACCAGTCAATTCTAGTCCCTAAATTCTTCTTTCCTAGATTTGATGGTGGAAATCCAACTTGTTGAATATACAAAGCAAATCGATTCTTTAGTTTGCATCAAGTTAGTGATAATCAAAAAGTCCAAAGTACTTCTTTTAAGATGGATGATGTTCCATCCAAATGTTTTTTAGACATAAAATTCAACATGGTACAACATGACAAGACTTAATTGATGACTTGTTGCAATGTTATGGACCAATACCTTATGAAAATTCCACATAAGCCTTGACAAAATCATGTTAAACATGATTAGTTAACAATTATTTGGAGGAATTTGATATTTTTGCAAGTCATACGCAAGGATTGGATGATTTATTTTTCAAGAGGTGTTTTATTGGTGGCTTAAGAGAAGATATACAAGCAGAGGTAAAAAATTTTAAACAAGTATTTTTGAGGAAGTCTTGGGATTAACCTGATTAGTAGAGGAAAAAATTTCTGCCAATCAACGTAGAAATTTTAAAACTTATAATAAGTCCAACTACCCCACACCAAAATATCAAACACAAATAGTACAATAAAATCCTCAACAATAGAGAATTTGTAGATTTACCCCAACCCAAATGGAAGAGAGAAAATCCAAAGAACTTTGTTTCAATTGCAATAAAAAATTTGTTAGGGGACATGGATATAAAGAGTAAAAACTATTTATTATTGACATAAATAACAAAATTGCACAATAGAAGCAAAAATACAATCAAACGAAGAGCCAGAAGAAAATTCCCAACCAACTCAAAATATCATAGAAGAAGCCCTCATTTCTTTACATGCTTTGGCTGGAATTCATTCTCCCCAAACGATGAAATCTATTGGCTATATCAAGCACTAGAAGATAGTAATTTTTATTGGTAGCGACAACACCCATAACTTCATCCATAGGAGGTTAGAAAACTAGGTGCATTGTTATATCCATGTTGTTAACAAGTTTTAGATTATGATTGCCAATAGAATAACGATGAAATACATATGTAGATGTGATAAAGTAAAGATACAAATGGACGATTATCATCTCATAACTAATATGTTTGCCATTGATATGGGTGGATGCAATGTTATATTATGCATTGATTGGTTGTGCACATTGGGCACTATAAAAATAAATTTTAATGATTTGGTCATGAGTTTCGCCATTGACGACAAGAAATATATCTTGAAGGGCATTCAAGCAGGATCTCCTAAAATTATCAGCTTCCATGGAATGAAAAATATATTTTAAAAAGTGTCTCAGGTTTAGTTGCACAACTCCATGCACTCCATGTGTCAAAGGTTATGAATGATCAAGGGGTTAACGAGCTATAATATTTGTTAGATAAATATCAATAATTGTTTGAGGAGGAGAAATTTTTATCACCACCTAGAGGAGAACATGACCATGTGATCCAACTACATCAGAGAAGCCAACCACTCAATGTTTGTCCTTACAGATATATATATTCCAAAAAAATAATGAAATAGAGAAAATCATCAAAGGGTTGTTGGAAGTAGGAGTTATTCAACCTAGCACTAGCCCATATTCCTCTCCAATAGTCATGGTCTTAAAAAAGGGGATTGGAGGATGTGTCTTGATTTTTGGGCTCTCAACAAGTTGACAATCAAGGATAAATTCCCTATTCTAGTAATTGATGATTTGCTAGATGAATTATAGGGCTCCAAGTACTTCACCAAATTGGATCTAAATTCAAGTTATCATCAGATTAGAATGAAGTTGTAAGATGTGCCCAAAACTGTCTTCCAAACTCATGAGGATTATTATGAGTTCTTAGGAATTCCCTACAAGCTTTGTAATACTCCTTCCACACTTCATAGTTTGATGAAAAAGATCTTCAAGACTTATTTAATTTTTTCTTTTTGGTATTCTTTGATGACATTCTCATCTACAGTAAGACGTGGGAAGCCCATAGACAACATTTAGAACAAATCCTTAAAAATTTGTATCTAAATCAACTTTACCTAAAATGCTCTAAGTGTGCTTAGGTAGAGTATTTAGGCCATATTATAGGAACAAATGAAGTGTGGTGGATCCCAAGAAAATTGAAGATGTCTAAAAGTGGATGGTACCAAAAACAATAACAAATATTAGAGAGTTCTTGGGGTTGACGAGCTATTACAATAAATTTGTGAGAAATATGGTAAAATTGTCACACCTTTATGTGCCTTATTTTAGAAAGATGTTTTGGGATGACATGAGGTCATTCATAATGCTTTCCTGGCCTTAAAAAAAGCAATGTACACGACACCAATCGTAGTTATGCCAAACTTCTCAAAAACCTTTGTCATTGAATGTAATGTGTCACGTAGGGGTATGGGGGCAATGCTAATGCAAGAAGGAAGATCTCTAGAGTTTACCAACAAGGCTTTCTATCAAAAACATTTAGGCATGTTAGCTTATGAGAAGGAAATGTTTACAATTCTTAATACAGTGTAGACTTGGAGATTGTATTTAATGGGACAACGGTTTTAGATTAAAACTAACCACCATAGCCTAAAATATTTTTTAGATTAAAAAGTGTCATCACTAGAGCAACAAAAATGGATTACAAAAATTATGGGCTATAATTATGATATTATTTACTAAAAGAGAAAATAGAACGTGGTTGCAGATGTATTATCATGACAACATGGTGGAGAAGACTCTATTTTTCTATATCTCTACCATGTCCATATTGGTTATAGAGGGTTAAGGAAGAGTGGGAAACATACCCCAAAGTATGACTTATGTATTAATTACAACAAGATCCCATTACCAAATACAAATATGAATAGAAGAACGAGGTTCTCAGGTACAAAGGAACAATTTTCTTAAGATGGTAGTCAAAATTTATCCATAGCATCCTAGAGGAGTTACATGATTCACCATTAGCAAGCCACTTAGGCTTTCTTAAGACATGAAGGAATCAAATGTTCTTTCTATTTGTTGGGTATGAAGGGTGATATTTGTTGCTATGTATTTGAGTATGATATCTGCAAACATTACAAAGGATAAACTATTCCATCACTTGGTATGTTGTAATCTTTACTAATTCCCAATAAATTTTTGGAGGACATCTCTATGAATTTTGTGGAGGGATTACCTAAATTAGCAAGCAAATTTTTCATTATGATAGTGGTAGATAAATTATCTAAGTATACCCATTTCTACGCATTGCGTAATCCATTTTACACATCCATTATGACCAATATTTTAATGAAAACTATTTTCAAATTACATGGAATACCTTGCTCCTTTGTCAATGATAGGGATCCCATTTTTACCATCCATTTTTGGCAAGAATTATTCATACTATAGGGTATGCATTTGAAGATGAGCATCACATATCACCCTCAAACTGATGGGTAAACTGAAGTTATGAATAAATGTTTAAAAACATAACTTCATTGTTTTACCTCAGAATGACAAAATCAATGGGTCGATTGGTTTCCATTGGCCAAGTGGTGGTATAATTCCACCTATCATACTACAACAAATATGACCTCGTATGAAGTACTTTATGGACAAAATCCCCCTACGATGACTTCATATTTACCAATACCTCCAAAGTTCTAGTAGTTAAGATGAATCTTCAAAATAAAGAAGATATCATGAAGACACTTAAAACAATCTTAATCATAGCATAGAATCAAATGAAGCAACAAACTAATCAACATTGTGTAGAGTGTTTTTGATATAAATGATATGGTGTTTTTAAAACTACAACCACATAAACACAAATCAATCATAGATAAGGGCAATACAAAATTAGCGCCCAATACTATGGCCCATACACAATTTGGATCGGTTGCTTATCAGTTGGAGTTGCCATCAACAACAAATATTTATCCAATATTTCATATCTCATGTCTTAAACAGGTCAAGGGTGAAAAATGCAAAGGATAGATAATTTGACTAGAATTAGATGAAGAAGGAACAGTCAAACTTCATCCAATGACCATAATAGGAACTAAATAGTATTGTATTTGCCATAGAACAATCAAGGAACTATTGATATAATGGAGTGACTTACCATAGGGAGATGTGACGTGGGAGTTAGAGGATACATTTTAGCAATTTCTAGAGTTGCAGTATTGAGGACACATTGTTTTTGAAGCAAGAGGGCATGTTATGGCTCCACCCTAACCCCATTAGTTATAGTATTAATTAGTTAACATTGGCATTATGTGTATGAGGGTAGCCAACTTGTGGTGATCATAGCATTAGTTGTAGGCAAATAGCTGGTTTGTGGTTAATCCTAGCATTTAATATTAGTATATATTTGTATTGTGATACCGCATTATAGGGTATCGTGAACATTATTTTGTAGCGAGTGTTGCTCTAGGAGGTTGCCCCTTCGAAGTGGTGCAATAAAATTTATTTTGGAGTTTGTGTTCTTTCTTTGATCTATTGTTCTCTCTAGTATAAGTCTCATTTTGTTGTTGGTATTGTTGAAGTTGAGTTTTTATATCTGCCATCTTCTTGCTTAATCTGCTTTTCAATTATGTTTCCACTTTGTTTTAGTTATAAGTGCATTGTAAATAATGTTATTCTTTGGTTTACAAAAGTTATATTTCTTTAACTTTCATGGCTAATTCCTTAAAAATTAGAAGGTAATAACTACAAAAGATATAACTCAATATAGTGGCCAAAGAGAAGATAAATTAAAATTTAAAATATTTTTAAAATGGTTAGTGCTATTTAATTAAATTAATGTTACTAAAACATTAAAATCTAAAATCAATTAAACTAATGTTATTTGATATATTAGTTAATTTAATTGATTAGTTTAAAAATTTTAAATTAATCAATTATTTGTTAATTTATATTAAAATTAAAGTAAACTATATTGAACTAAAATTCCTATAATAATTGCATTAACCTATATCTTCCTAACCTATATTCACTTAAATATTTACTTAAACCTATGTTGACTAGATGGATCTAAAAATATAAACTTATTTATATAAAATAATTAAAACATAAAATTTAAAATAAATTTATTTTATTTAAAACACACAAATAACATATTTTTAAAATATATATTGTAAAAAATATTTTTGTCATCCAAGTTTTTAAGGGTTGGGTGGACTGGAAAGTTTCGGTACTTACCAAGAAGAGACCTAGGTTCAAACCTTGGAGACATGTTTGTTTGTGCAAAGGTAGTATTCTAACTCTGTTGAGTGCATGCCAAGTCAATAATAACGGTACCAATCTTGAGCCACAAGTGGTCCTTTCACGCCGGGTCAATAACCACGAGGTGGCTTAGGAGTTATAGGGGGCAGCCCTAATATTTGGACCCCTGCTTGATAGTAAAAAAATATTATAGATGTAATTGATTCCCCTATGTATCAAAAAATATATATATCATTCATCCATTCCAAAGTTTTAGTTCATTTTATGTGGTTTTAGTATTGATTTTTTCTTTAGTTTTATTAACTTAATGTAACTAGAATCTTCAATAGGTCTCTCAACTTTTTTTTAAATCTCATTTTGATAGATCATGATTCTCATTCAAATAATCCTATAAGACTCTCTCTCTCTCTCTCTCTCTCTATATATATATATATATATATATATATATAATATATATATATATATAATTTTTTATTTTTAATGGGTTATGCGGGATTGAAACAGGTCTCATCCATATTACATCATCATCATATAGTGGTATTACAATAAAACTTGGATATTATCTAGTACCATTTGGCAAAATTCGAACTTGAATCTCCTCCTTGAAATATTGAGGAATCTTATGCCATCTGATCTATAGAACTCAATATTTACCACTATTAAAAATAGTAATTTTTATATAATTAAAAATATTTTATATTGGATTTAGCTAATTATTGGACCAACTTGTGCATAATTTGAATAGCTTTAAAATGAGTGGTGATAGACAAAAATTCGAGCAATATTGAGGGAAATACGACCCTGTGAAGTCAACCATTCGGAATAAGGGCAGTGGCGATTTTTCAAGTTGCAAAAAGCAAAATTGCAAAGCACGAAGGATTAGTGTTTTTTCCTTAAAAACATCTCATATTTTAGGAGCTATATCTTCATGGAGATTTATTTGATTCAACTAATTCTTAGACCAACTTATGAAGAATTTGAATAGCTTTAATATGAGTGGTTTTTGGCAAAAATTTGAGCAATATTGAGGGAGATACAATCCTATGAAGTCAACCATTCAGAACAAGGGTAGTGACGATTTTTTAAGTTGTGAAAAACGAAATTGCAAATATTTGCCAACTAGGGTTCGAACGATGGGAAGAGTAATGAAGGGCGGACTTCAGGGAGAAAAGACATTCTATTTGGACAAATAATTTTTCAGCTAAGTTTTTTTTTCCTTTCTTTATCTTAGAATTTGTGCATAAAATTTTTATTAAGTTTTTATCAAATCTCATATTAGCTATAGGATTTTCAGATAAATTTCAATAGATTTTGAGTTCTAGTTTCCTTTCCATGGATCGATTTATAGTTAAATCCTTAGAATCATCTCTAGTGGTAGAGGTTATTGAGTGCACCTCAGAGAGATCCTCATTGCTCCAAGATAGGGTAGTTTTTGGTAAATTTAATGGGTAATTTCCAGGGGCTTCAACCTTGAGAAAATGGATTGATAGGAGTTGGAAGTCTCTAGGAGTGATTTTATCATTTCTTCCCAAAGGTTTCTTCCTAGATATTTTTTGCTCTAGGGAAGAAAGAGAAATAATCCTAAAAGGGGGTCCTTGGTTTATGGGAAGAGCAGGAATCTTCCTTACCCGTAGGTACGAAGGCTTTTCACCTAAAAATGTAAATCTATCCCTAGTACCAGTCTAGGTTAGGATGTTTGGGTTACACATTGAATTTTTAAAAATAGATATTGTAGAGGGGGAAAACTGCCCTACCGCATACAATTCCCAAAAAGGTTGGATCCGCAAAGATAGAAAGCCTTATGGGGTGAACCACGGGGGTATGTTGTTCTCTACACTCGGTGCTAGGGGGAAGGGTTCACCAGGAATGGTTTAAGGACTCGCTCCAAGTCCTCAGGATTTTGGGATAGTTTGATGTATTCAATTTCAAGCAATCACCTAAGTTTGGCCTTTCTAGATCTATGCTATGAAAGATAAAGGACAATGCAGAAAATAGAATGCAAGAATACAAGAGCTAACCTAATATGATTCTTCCTTTGAATGCTTGCTAACCTAGGGTTTTATCCAGAAAACCTTTAAAGCAAGGGCACAAGATAAATGCACAATATTAACCCTAGATGCACACTATATGCTTTTCACTTTTTAGATGCCTAAGAATGGATATTCCAGATCATATCTTACCCAATCAATAGGATAATTAGAACACTTATCTTGACCGGTGGTTGATCTAGCCTTTTCTGCCTCTTGTCCAATGATATCAAAAATACCTATTTCTGCAAGATAACTTATGAAACACTTGAAAATGGGATTAGCATTAGGGGGCCTGCTTAGGCCATTGTACAACAATGCTTGGAGGTGCAACAGTCAAGCCCCCTAGGTCCTTTTAGATGACCTTTGAAAACAAAAGCAAAAATTGACCTTTGGAGAATTAATCATAAAACAACAATGCAACAACAGAGAAACAGAAAATAGATTATGCTATCATGCCCTAGATGCAATTTAGAAAATACTCATGCAATCAGAATTTGACAGATGCCCCTAGTTCAGTCCTGGGTAAAATCGTGCCTCGTAGATAGCGGGTGCGATAACGCTACAGGTGAAGTCATGCTCCATCAGAACGGGGTGCGATCTCGCTTCTGTGAGCGAAAACCCTAAATTAGGGTTAGCGAAGTCGTGCCTCATCGAGATAGGGCATGATTTCGCTTTAGACACATGAAAAATAAAAGATAGATGTAGAACGTAAATAAATACAGAAAACAAAGTACGCAGAACCTGATGGATGGTGCAGAAGCAGACAGAAGAGATCGAGGTATCCAAATGGGCACTCTCTTTCCTTTCGAACCACAACATGAATCCACCAAACCACACAACAATCCAAATCAATGCAATAGAAGATCAAATCCAAAATTCACACTTCGAGGTTAGCTTGTAGAAGAAACAAGAAGCAGAGCAAAAGTAAAAATGTGAGCACAAATCAATCATAAGAATTTTAAGCTTAATCATGTATCCAAAAATCATCATTATTAAAGAGTGAGATTAACCCCTCATTTTATAGATGAAAATCGAGGTGAAAAGAGTAGGAAAACAACACAGGCCAACGCAAAGCATTCTAAAAAAGGTTCAACTTTTAATAATTAAAACCCTAAAATAGAAAAATCATACCCCATGCCGACGGGGTGCGATATCACTTCTACGAAGTCATACCCCATCATAACCAGGTGTGATTTCACTAAAAAGGCTAAAGAAGGCAAGGTAGGGGGAAAAGAGGCTTACCCTTGCCTAGGGCAAGGGTTAGGGACCTCTTAGGGGCTCTAAGGAAGATTACCCACTAAAAGTGGGTCAATTTTCCATGTCTACATTTTCCCCCTCTTTGATGCATTTAAGGCCAAGTAAATGCATCAAAGAAAGGATGTAGGCACACTCACTGGAAGAAGACAACAAGAAAAAATGGGATGGCTAGTTTAGAAGAAAGGGGTGGTGCAAAAATAGTGTCATTCTAGACACTTTCTTATTTTACATGCAAATCGAGGCATTAGGGACATTAATGCCTCTATAGGCCAGGGTGCCCCCTCGAGTTTTTATGAAGATGACATATCTCATAAAAACTCGAAAGAACTGACATAGAAGAAGAAAGAGAGAGAAAGAATGAAAACTAGAGAAAACAAGGGTAACAAACAGAGTTTAAAAAGGGTGAAAAAGGGTAAAACCCTAATTCATTTTCACCATGCATTGGCAGAGAAAGGGCTTTGAGGAGAAAAAGAAATGGTATTACCAGTTCATCGAGCAATGGTCACGAGGGGTGAAGTCGGGGCACGAGAGTGGGTAAGTACCAAATTCCTCCTCTGATGCAAATTTTTCTCTATTTTTCATGAATTTTGAGGGTAGAATCTAGGGAATTTCACCATTTTGATGATGAAATTTGTGCTCGATACTGGGTACAATTTCATGGCCCAACCATGATTTCGCTCCAGATGAAGCGCGATGAAATCATGCCCAGATAAAATCGAGCATGATTTCATGAAATCATACCTCCTAAAATGGAGGGCACGATTTCACCAAAACTAAAAAAAAAAAAAGAAAAGCAAAAACAAACACAGGAGGAAAAAGAGGAAAAACAAGCAACTACGAAGTGCGAATTACAAAATTATGATCAATATTTGTGTTTTGATTTGAAATTATAGATTTTATTATTTTTATTTTAATTTATGAAACTGATTTGATTTTATTTGTTTGTGGATGCAGCTAGGTATCCTCGAGAGTCGAGAGTGGAGGGCAGGAGCTCTAGTGGTAGAGTTGGATGCACTAGGATAGGCGAGGAGGGATCGACTAGAGGTGGTGGGGCTAGACCACCTAGTGAGGATGCCTCACATTGAGATAGATAGGGCTATGTTGATAGCCCTAGTAGAGAGGTGGTACCCAAAGTCCTCTACTTTTTGGTTACCCATAGGAGAGCTCACCATCACACTAGAGGATGTGTGGTAGATCTTATAGATCCCTATCAGAGGGACAATAGTTTATAGAGCACGAGGATGGGTGGCCACACTACAATGGTTCTCGATAGGTTTTACCCACCAGGTGTGAGAGAGCACCATATCAATCGATGATCTAGTGGGTCACTATGGGGTAGATCCTCTGACCATCATGCTCTATGGGATTATGGTTGGGCTACTGATGTGCCATACCAGTAGGTGACACTTACCATGGGTGATGGTGGGAGTAGTGGTAGACATGCATGATCAAGAGGTTCGATTCGCATGGGGCCCATATGTGTTGGCCCACCTATACAAGATGTTGTACAACATCATGTATAAGTAATATACAAGATTGGTATGTATGATATTGCTCCAGGTGTGGTGTTGGGAGCACATCATGATACGAATACCGAAGGCACTACCAAGCCCACTACCTAGCTCAAAGTGGCCAACAACATACAGGTGGTCGAGGTCCCTAGAGAGGACCACGAGGGCCTATGCAGGGAACCTACCACTAGCGAGGTGGGTGATTGATGAGCTTTGAGAGGTGAAGATCATCTAGAGGCCATGGTAGCTTCACCCTAGGTGGGCTGAGGATAGGATAGAGCTAGCCAGGATATGGAGGATCAGGTGGCTGAGGTCAGAGAAGGGGAGCCGAAGGTCTTCAGATTTGATCGAGTCCTTCGATAGCATGGGATCTTACAAGGAGTCCCAAACTTAGGGGACTACTAGTACCGAAGGGTGACCCGAGACCCAATAAGGGTGGGAGATGAGCCAGACCTCACCAGATGGGTCAAGGAGGATATAGATGATCCTCCTTATGTCGACCCGAGGGTAGATGATGTAGGAGTGGTTATCGAGTATAGGCGATGGTATAGAGGAGTTGTGCCCCAAAGGATCTCCCTACTAGTACCGATACAGAGGTGCCAGGTGATGGACCCAAGCATGCAATGAGCATTCCGAGAGGTAGCTCATCGAGCCATAGAGAGGGCACAATAGACTCCTACCACTTTGAGATAGATATCGACTCATGTTCAGATCCTAGTGGTAGAGGAGGCCATCCAAGTGGTAGGGACCAGAGAGGGGGGTGAGGTATGCCCCCATAAATAGGGAGGCTATAGATCAGATATCCTAGAGAGGCCTCCACATCTATAGTAGTGGCTGGTGAGAGCCAGGAGAGGAGGGAGATAGAGGAGCTATGAGCATAGGTAGCCTCTCTATAGATCCAGATGGCCCAGGTCCAAGAGGATAGGGCCAAGAGGCTAGAGGAACTATGAAGTTCATTGAGCACCATAGAGGCTGAGAGGGATATAACTCGGGTAGAGATCGATCGACTCTAGGGAGAGATGGCTCATCTAGATGGAGAGCACCAGAGAGCTAGGGTAGAGGGGATGGCTATCATTGAGAGCAGCCAGGTAGGAGGTGAGTGCAACTTCTTCAAGTGAAGCTATGATGGATGGGAGAGAGGTTGGAGATAACCCTTCAATGGGCTATATTTTATGAGATGGCTTACTATGTAGCTATCCCACTAGGTCAGAGGATACCACTTCCTCCATCCCTATAGTCAGTGAGCAGATCATGATCTCGATCATAGATGACATCGGTATCATGATAGTCTATGTCATAGCCTAGGTTACCTCCTCCTTAGGGTGGACCAGAGGGAGCTGGCTCTCAGAGCTAGGAGAGAGAGAGGACTAGGGATCAAGATGATGCACCAATTTTTGGATTGTGGTGTGCATCCCTAGGTTGAGTGTACCGAGTCTAGATTATGGTACACCAACCTAACATGGGGATGATGTACTCTTTTTCTCTCGAGTAATATATAGTTACTTTTGTTGTTTTATTGTATGTGTAATATGTTTTTATTTATGTGTTTTTATGTATGCAAACTATCTTAATGCAAACTATATGAAAATGGATGGATGCAAAAGGAAAGAAAGGAGAAGAAGGAGAAGGATGAACGAGAAAATAAAAAAAATAAAGAAGGAGAAGAAATAATATGAGAGTAAAAGATGCAGAAGAAGAAGAAGAAGAAGAAGAAGAAGAGGAAGAAGAAGAAGATGGAGAAGGAGAAGAAGAAGAAAATCCAAAGGTCAACCATCTAAAAAGGAGAAGAACTAATGACCCATAGCATGGAACTAGCGTAGGTTACGAGGAACCAGTGTAGTTAGATACCATAGATCATTTCAGAAAGAGAGCTAGACCCGCTATAGGTTTAGCACTTGTAGTAGTGTAAAAATATGTGTGGAGTCTGACCCGCTATGGGTGGTTGCTCCCTTATTGACTGCTATGAGGCGTTTACCCACTAGGATGTATGTCGAGGTCTACTAAAACTGACCAAGGAGCTTATCCTGTAATGGGGTGTTAAGCCTACTGAGTCAAAAGAGAGTATGACCCGATAGAAGATCGTAGACAATGTAATACCCACTAGGATGTATAAGTATCCCATGTGGGGTGTAATATGTAGATAAATAGTATGCAAGTGCTATCCTAGATAGGGATCTTAAAAAGACTTTGTGAATGAAAGCATTATCATGATAAATAAATTGAGAGAAGGAGAAGAAGCAATCATAAGAAGAAAGAAGGAAGAATCCCTAGGGGGATCTTGCTAGGCATCAGAGTCCTAGTGAGAAGTGCAATGCATGTGAGCTATGTCCTAACTAGGTATCATCACATGCCATTGTCGCAAAATCCTCAAAAATCTATATGAGCAAGTAGTCATGAACAATCAATCATGCAATTATGATAGGCAAACATGCAAGGTGTTCTTTAGATGTCAAGCAATCATGCAAGGATGACAAGCAACAATGCAATATGAGCAAGCAGGTGGATGCAATGGAAATGCAAATGCAACTACATGAATTTTTTTATTTATTATACAGAATTGAAATCAATGCAAAATCTAAATGCACCATTCATATTATTAAAATAAATGAGTGTGCCATGGGGTGTCGGATCGAAGATATCCCCAAGGAGTGCATTTTATCGATGATAAAAATCATGGGAAAGTTCCTCTAGGGCCCTTCTTTGGACATCCATGGCACGATAATCAACACATCTTCTAACAACACCATTCTTTTTAGTAAAACAAACATTATATAAAGATCCATCACTCTCTTGCACAGAAGTAATGTCATATTTAGAACAAATAGAATCAATCATATTACAAGACATTAGCTTTGGAGGAGAAGCAAAATTAACACTTTTATTTTCAGCTATTATCATCTTTTGATATTCTATATATTCTGCATAAGTCATAAGATGGTCATCATCCTCAAAAGGCAAAGGTTGATTTTTATTAGGTATAAAACCTATACCACATCTCCCAGGCCAAATCTCAACATCCAAAGGTTCTTGAATACCTTTATATTGTGGTCCCAATCCTTTACCTGCATATCCCATACTAGATAGGATCTGCTTAGGAAGGGGATAATCATTAGTGAGATAACATTGAGCAAAAGAGTGCTCACTAGGAGATGGGTTGCTACCATGAATATTTTCTTTGAAGGTAGTCCCTCCAAAGACAAAGGTACACGTGCCAATGTGTACAACATCACCCTTCTTATGGGGTAAACCCATAGTTCGAGGTGATGGTGGTAGCTTGGCTAGATCCAGAAGAGGCTCTTGAAGAAACTGATTATCATGATCCAAGGATGAAGAATGGGGTTTACGTTCCTCACTCACTTTTAAATTTTGAAGATGCTCTAAAATTTGAGATGAGGAACATGGAGAAATTGTTGAAGAGATAGAAGGACAAGAATAAGATTCAGATTGAGCTAACTCTATATTTGAACAAAATTCAAATGGTCGAGGATCGCCAGAATGGTGATAACTTGATTCTTGAATTCAAATTTGAGACATTGATGAAAAGTAGAAGGGATGACCTTCATTGCATGAATCCAAGGTCACCCAAGAAGAATATTAAAAGATGCAGGACAATGACACCACATAAAACAAAGTATCCAATATTCTAGGCCCCACCTTTAATGGAAGAGATATGACACCACAGGCCTCTTGGGACTTATTGTTGAAAGCTTTAATAATGATATCATATTTTGTTAAATATTCCTCTTTTAATCCAAATTTTTGAAAGAATTGATATGTACACAAGTTGAGGGATGAGCCATTATCAATCAAAACTCGCTTGATAAGGGTATCCCCAATAAGTGCAGTGATGTAAAGTGATGAATCTCCATGTAAGTTTGAGGAAGGTTTATCATCATCTGAGAATGAGACATGATGTATCCCAAAAGAACCTATGGCATCAACTATGGCATCAGGGGCAATGTCTGAAGAAATAGATTGTTGTTTTAAGAATTCCATTAAAGCATTTCTATGATCAGGAGAAGTCTGCAAAAGTTCTAAAACTGATATTTTTGTTGGAGTATTAGCTAACTGCTTTCGAAGATCAAATGAAATTTGTGGTTGTGGTCTCAACACTATAGGTGGAATTCTTGTAGCTGAATATTTTCTCTGATTCTCCTTTAAAACTGAACTAGGCTGTGGTGCTGAACTCTGTCCTTGCTGATTTTGAGCTTGTTTCCTTGTAGTTACCCCAACCATACCAACCACATTACTATGGCATAGGGAATCATCTTGATGAGCCACCTGATTGGCTGCTTGTTGATCATGCTTTGGTAATGGATCCTTGAATATCCCCATATCTTGATTTGTTGTTGGAGCTTGTTGAATAGGAACCTGATTACTTGGAGTTTGGGAATTTCTTAAATCAATGCATCCTGCATCAATCAAATCTTGAACCACATGCTTCAACTTCTTACAAGAGTTTGTCCAATGTCCTTCTACTATGTGATATGTGCAATATTGACCTACCTTATACCAATGAGTTGTAGTATCTGGTTGTCTTATAGGAGGTAGTTCAATTGCCTTAGCTTCCAATAGTTGCTTCAAAACTACTTCCATAGGTATATTAAGTCTGGTAAAATTCCTTTGAGGAGGTTTTTGAAGTACAATATTTTGTAGGCTATTGGTGACATTATTAACAGGCCTACTATCATTATCACCTCATGTATGCTTATTCTTATGTTGAGACTTAGTAGACTTTTCTTCTTTATTCTTAAGATGACCTCTTCTAATGAGAGCTTGTTCCACTTTTCTTGCTAACTCAATTGCTTGATCAAGAGATGTGACAGTAGTAGTTTCTAGTGCATAAGATATTTGTTCTTGTAAATTACTAATGAATATATCAAGCATATATTTTTGAGACATAGGTTGTCTTAATCGACCAACTAAACTTCTCCAACGAGCTAAGAATTCTGAAAAACTTTCTTCTTTACTTTGCTTTAGATCATATAGGTCTCTCATTGTCACTTCCTTTTCAATATAAGCACTAAATTGATGAACAAACATCTCTATAGTCTTCTCAAAGCTCTTTAAAGAATAGTTGGGAAACCGATAATACCATTCTAATGCAACTCCAACAAGACTCTTTGGAAATGTTTTCAATAGAAGCATATCATCATAAACAAGATCATGGTAAGCTATCCTGAATCCTCTTAGATGCTCTATTGGATCTTCTATCCCTTTATAGATTGGTAAAATTGGCATAGGAAAATGCTTGGGATAAGGTCTAGCAACAACAATAGGATCCAATGGCTGACTACACATTTCCTTATAATTGTATGTAAACCCTGAAGGTTGAATCATATCCATCCTTGAAACCAACTGATTCACTATATTTTCCAAATTTTGCATTTTTGGATTATGTGTGTTTCCAATATTCCCTTGAATTAGGTTGGACATGAGAAGGTTATTGTTATATGTGGTGCCTTGTGAGAATGGAATATTAACTTGTGGTGGAATAGAGGCAATAGTGTTGACATTAGAAGATGAAGGAGGAAATTGAAAATAATTTTGGGTGCCATTACTAGTTAGAGGAACAGGTGGATTCCATCCAACATTGGTGGTATTAGTAGTAGCACAAGTCACTTGGTTCTTCAGATTACTAAGATGCATAGGTTGAGATGTGGGATTATCATGATTAAGCACAGGAGACCTAATGGGAGGAGAAGGAGTAGCATCCTCTTTTTCAATATGAGCTTCTCATTCTACATATTCCAATAGCTTCTCCTTATGAGCTTTCATGAATTCCCAAATATGATCAAATGATGAGAAGACAAAGCTACCATTAGGTCCAACATAAGGATCAAGATTAGTTTCAGTTTCCATATCTACCTCTTCTTGCTCTTCTAGACCTACATTAGGGTCTTCCCTATCAATATGATCATCTTCCAAAGGAACATAATCAGATTCTAATTGTTTCCTCTAACTTCTAAGAAAGGGAGCCATTAGAAGTAGTGAAAATCTACTAGGGGAAACACTAACATAGATTTTAATATTATTAAAAGTTTTCAAATAAAATTAATGATCTTGCTTAGAGTTTTCAAAAGAAAGGAGGTGTTCACATCAGGTTCACCAAATATGTAGAGGGGGAAAACTGCCCTACCATATACAATTCCCAAAAAGGTTAGATCCACAAAGATAGAAAGCCTTATGGGGTGAACCATGGGGGTATGTTGTTCTCTACACTCGATGCTAGGGGGAAGGGTTCACCAGGAATGGTTTAAGGACTCGCTCCAAGTCCTCAAGATTTTGGGATAGTTTGATGTATTCAGTTTCAAGCAATCACCTAAGTTTGGCCTTTCTAGATCTATGCTATGAAAGATAAAGGACAATGCAGAAAATAGAATGCAAGAATACAAGAGCTAACCTAATATGATTCTTTCTTTGAATGCTTGCTAACCTAGGGTTTTATCCAAAAAACCTTTAAAGCAAGGGCACAAGATAAATGCACAATATTAACCCTAGATGCACACTATATGCTTTTCACTTTTTAGATGCCTATAATCAATATTCAAATCAGATCTATAACCAATAAAATAATTAGAACACTTATCTTGACCGGTGGTTGATCTAGCCTTTTCTACCTCTTGTCCAATGATATCAGAAATACCTATTTCTGCAAGATAACTTATGAAACACTTGAAAATGGGATTAGCATTAGGGGGCCTACTTAGGCCATTGTACAACAATGCTTGGAGGTGCAACAATCAAGCCCCCTAGGTCCTTTTAGATGACCTTTGAAAACAAAAGTGAAAATTGACCTTTGGAGAATTAATCATAAAACAACAATGCAACAATAGAGAAATAAAAAATAGATTATGCTATCATGCCCTAGATGTAATTTAGAAAATACTCATGCAATAAAAATTTGATAAATACCCCTAGTTTAGTCCTAGGTAAAATCATACCTCATAGATAGTGGGCATGATAACGCTACAGGCAAAGTCATGCTCCATCATAACGAGATGTGGTTTCGCTTCTGTGAGCGAAAACCCTAAATTAGGGTTAGCAAAGTCGTGCCTCATCGGGATAGGGTGCGATTTCGCTTCAGAGACACAAAAAATAAAAGATAAATGAGCATAAATAAATAGGAAACAAAGTACGCAGAACCTGATGGATGGCGCAGAAGCAGACAGAAGAGATCGAGGTATCCAAACGGGCACTCTCTTTCCTTTCGAACCACAACACGAATCCACCAAACCACACAACAATCCAAATCAATGCAGTAGAAGATCAAATCCAAAATTCGCACTTCGGGGTTAGCTTGTAGAAGAAACAGGAAGCAGAGCGAAAGTAAAAATGCGAGCACAAGTCAATCATAAGAATTTTGAGCTTAATCGTGTATCCAAAAATCATCATTGTTAAAGAGTGAGATTAACCCCTCCTTTTATAGATAAAAATCGAGGTGAAAAGAGCGGGAAAACAACACAGGTCGATGCAAAGCATGCTAGAAAAGGTTAAACCTAGGTTTTAATAATTAAAACCCTAAAATAGCAAAATCGCGCCCCGTGTCGATGGGGTGCGATATCGCTTCCGCGAAGTCGCGCCCCATCGTAACCGGGTGTGATTTCGCTAAAAAGGCTAAAGAAAGGCAAGGTAGGGGGAAAAGAGGCTTACCCTTGCCTAGGGCAAGGGTTAGGGACCTCTTAGGGGCTCTAAGGAAGATTGCCCACTGAAAGTGGGTCAATTTTTGTGTCTACAGACACCTTCAAGGTAATAGGCAACACTCTAGGAGAATTCCTCGAGATTTCAGATACAACAAAAGATGGAATTTTGGCTATTTATGCTCGAATATTGGTCATGATTGATATAAGTAAAGCTTTACCATAATCAATCATTCTTAAGTATGGAGATAAGATGTGGATCCAAACTATAGATTATGAAAACATATCTTTTAGATGTGAAAGATGTCATAAGGTGGGGCATATTAAGAGATCATGTCCTAAGAAGAGCCCAACAAAATCATTTGTAGAAAGATATTGGAAGAAATACCAACTCTTTTGAGGCTTTAGCCTATGAAGAAAAAGTAGATCAAAACTTAGAGGACACAGTACAACAATTTCAACATATTAGCAAGGAACCATCTATTCAGTATGATCCTAATTTAAGGAAGAACATTCTCGATGAAGCTAAGGAATGTGTCTCATCATATTTTGAAGACTCTCTTGAAGTACCATGCATCATTCAGGAAAAAATAATTGGTATAGAAAATGCAGTTTTAGAAGTTAATACCTCTGCCATTAATAAGGAAATACCAAAAAATGAGTAGGAAAAGTCAAAAGCTTCTATAATAGATCCAGGGGAGGATAAATATGTTGAAAAACAAAATTGTGAAAGAATATTGAGAAATTGAATAATAAGACCTACTCCTGATATAAGCAATGCAAAAAGAGGAAAACCCTCAAATTATCAAGCAAGATCCAGGGAAGAAAGAACTAACATAGAGAAAGGAACACAAACTAAGTTGCTTGAACTTCTCTTTACCAAACAACAAATTGATATTGGTAATACGTAAAAGGAGCCAAATGCCCCTAATGAGACATGATTATCATATCATGGAATATAAGGGGTGCTAATGCCCCCTCAAAGCATAGGTGTATTAGGGACCTATATTTAAGTAATAAACCTGATATTCTCTATATCTTGGAAACTAAAATGACAAAAGAAGAAGTTTCAAAAACTATGAAAGCAGTTTGGACAATATGTGAATAGGATGCTATGGATTCTGAAGGAGAGGCAGGGGGAATTCTAACTTGTTGTAATCCTTCTAGAACCTCTTGTGTAACCATTCATAAAACTAGTTATTGGATAGCCTCTTTAGTCACTTGCTACTTTACAGATATTCATTTCAACCTTATTAATGTCTATGGACCTACAACCCAGTCAGGTAGATTAGAAGTTTGGAGTGGGGTTTAAGCCTGTATGAGAAGTAAAGACCAAGAAACTCGATTCATGATCATTGAATATTTTAATGCCATAACCAAGTTGGATGAAAAAATTAGGGGAATTAGGAAATTTACCCAAAGTATGAAATATTTCTTAGCTTTTATTCAAAACAATAATCTATGGAAAGTTGAGTTTCAAGAAGATAACTATACTTAGACCAACAACATGAGAGGCTAGAACCTAATAGCAGAAAAATTAGATAGATGTATTCTCTCGGATCATTGGCTAGATGAAGGAACTTGTGCTAAAATTAATACCTTAACAAGGATTGGTTCAGATCACTGGCCAATAAGAGTTACAATGGAGATAAGTGAATTTAAAAAATATCATGTTTTAAATGAGCAGATGTGGGAAGACCATCATCAATTTCTTGATATAATAGCTCACACATGGAATTATTTAGGTAATGGTGGTTTGTATGCTCTTCCAAACCAAATTAAAGCTATGACATCTAGATTAAAAGAATGGAACAAGAACACCTTTGGAAACATTATAGAGAAGAAAGAAGATCTAAAAGATAAAATTTCAAATTTCTAAAAAGGTGATGATAATAATCCAATCTCAAAGGAAAGGGAGTTGCTTAGAGAATATCATAATATTTTGAGTAAGAAAAAAAATTCTGGAGATTAAAATCAAGACAGACTTGGTCAAAAGGAGATAAAAATACAATTTTTTTTCATAGGATGACTATAGTACAGATATCATATTCTATAATTAGTAGAATTAAATCAATAAAATGGGTTTGGATTAAAGATAAGAGTGAAATTAGAAAAGAGGTAAAGTACAATAGGAAACCAATAAACTTCTTAATGATAAACTTCTTTAAGATATTCCTTTAGTTATAACGAATGAAGACAATAGGAAACTAATGGAGCATATTACTCTAGAAGAAGTTAATTTAGCTCTTTTATCTTTTAATAAGAATAAATCCCCAGGTCTAGATGGGCTCTCTATAGCTTTTTACCAACATAATTGGGATTTTGTGAAGGATTATTTATTGGTGGCAGTGGAGCAGTCTAGGGTAAAACAATACATTCCTTATAAAATAAATGTAACTTATCTTACCCTAATTTCAAAAAATAAGGATGTTGAATTGTTTGATTCTTTTAGACCCATAAGCCTATGTAATATGGCTTATAATATTATTTCCAAAGTGATGGTGAATGGATTAAAGCAATTGTTAGATAAAATCATTTCAAAAGAGCAAGGAGGATTTGTGAAAGGGAGACAAATTTTGGATGGGATCATAGTAGCTCATGAAGTGACGGGGACCCAAAAAACACTCTTCTTCCAAACCCTACTTTTTCATTAAAATCTGCTAAAAATATACATCAAAAGAATAGCCCGCAGGCTTACAATAGCTAGCTCTCGGCTTAGCTTTACCCTTCTCACACTCAGCGTGCATTCCCCGATCCATCGTCCCGACTAAAACAACAAACTAGGTTTTTATAGAGGCCCCGACCCTCTCACGCATTAAACCACGCATTAATCGGGACACCAACCCGATTAAATTCCCTCACTCCGCACAGCCCCTGTCATCTCTGAATCCATCAAAAAATGTTGCGCACCCATCCTTCTCATCTTCCACGCTTCTGGGTAGTCCCCTGCTTTAACTTCAATTCATGCCACGTGTCATTTTTGAACGACCCTCGAAAATGTCGTTCTCGCCATCTCTTTCTCCTCCCGTGTCTTTTTCTCTCTCCGTCGTGATATCGCAACATGTCGTGATATCGCGACCAACTCTCGCTGCTCACCCGCCTTCAAATTCTTGTCGCGATATCGCGACGTCTCCGCTGCTCTCTCCGTTTGCTGCCCTGCGATCACGATTTCGCGATAGTCGCGATTTCGTGACGTGTCACGAAATCATGACACTTTCGCTGCTCTGCTCCGTTGTTGCCCTATTGTCGTGATTTCGTGACGTTGCAATTTTGTGACATGTCACGAAATTGTGACCACACCCGCTGCTCTGCTCTATCTCTGTCTTGACGTCGCGATTTCGCGACATCGTGAAATCGCATCACGATTTCGCTGCAACTTTTCTCCTTCGCCTCTGCCTCGCTGAGACGTCGTGATTTCATGATGTCATGAAATTGTGATGTCACGATTTCGCTACGGTTTCCTGCCTCCGCTCCGCCTTGTTGTTGTTGTCGCGATTTTGCGACATGTCACGATTTCGCGACATGTCGCGAAATCGTGACAGGTTTTCCCCCTTGCTCTCCTTGTCGATTTTTGTCGTGATTTCATGACACGTCGTGAAATCATGACGGTTTTCTTCCTCCTTGCCTTATGCTTTCTCTTCTTTCGACTCTGCAGCACTGACTTTCTCCAAACTTGATGCCTCTGCATCAGATGCTCCTGCATTAGACACCCGAGGTATGTGGAGAAGTGATCTTCACTTCTGCTTGGTCCGGTCGCTGCCTCCTACAACATTTCCAGACTTATCTCTGCCTCTGCAGTCTGTTCCAACCCCGTCCCCTGGTCCACACAACTTTTGTCTTCCACCGGACAGATTTTCTCATTGCTGCAAACTTCTTTTGTAGCCTGCCTCAACTCCTCCTCTTGCACAAAAAAATATGTGCCTTCTTTCGGGCAGGTCCTGGTACTGCTGCACTCCTCTGCAGCCTTCTTCAACTTCTCCTCTTTCTTTCTCTTTCTCTCTTCCCGTCTTCTTTGTCGCTCCTCTTGCTCCCGCAACTTTATTGCGAGCCATTCCTTTTGCAGGGCCTTCAACTATTTTTGTAAAGCTAAAAATTCTTCCTCCGGTACCATATCTTCCTTGTTGTCCCGTCTTCTTCGAGAATGCATTTTTCTTTCTTTGCTTTTCTTACAAAGCTTTATCGATCCGGTGTAGCTGCCTCATAGCCGACGATCTGCTAACACGCTCGAGGATCTTAACTTTCTCTCTCAGAACCCTACCACAGATCCTAGCATAACTGTCTCACGTCCGACGATCTGTTATGCACTCAGAATCACTCGCTCTGATACCACTGACGGCACACCGAAAAACAAACGCATACTCACACTCACAAGTTCCAAAAAATTTCATCTATTAATTTTGAAAATCTTTACATAACACTGCCCGTAGGCTTACAATTGCTAGCTCCCGGCTTAGCTTCACGCTTCTATACCTCTGCGTGCATTCTTCGATCCACCGTCCCGACAAATACAACAAACTGGGTTTTTATAGAGGCCCCGACCCTCTGAAGCATCAACTCCCGCCTAAATGGATTCACCAACCCGAGTAATTACAAATTACATTCACACAAAAATCGGGACACCAACCCGATTAAATTCCTGCACTCTACATGGTCCCTGCCACTACTGACTCGGTCAGAATACCCTGCGCGTCCATCCTTTTTGTCTTCCATGCTTCTTGGTATTTGTCCGCCATTTACTGCACCCTGGGTGCCACGTGTCATTCTGCAACAAATTTTGAAAATACCGCCTGTTGCGGTTTTCCCGCCATCTCCTTCTCCTTCTCCGTCGCCTTCTTCTCTCTCCGTCGTGATATCGCGACGTTTCTGCCTCCCTGCACTCTCTGCCTATTTTGGTCGCGATATCGCGACATGTCGTGATATCACGACCATTTTGCCTCCTGCTCCTCCACTGAGAAACTCGTCGCGATATCGCGACCGTTCTGCCGCCTCGCCTCATCCTTCAAAAGACGTCGCAATTTCATGACGTCGCGAAATCGCGACGTCGCGATTTCGCTACCATTCTGCACTTTATCCTCTTCGCTGCTCCGTTGTCGCGATTTCGCGACATGTCGCGAAATCGTGACCTTTCCACTGCCTTCGCCTCGCCATTGCTCTACTGTCACGATTTTGCGACATGTCGCGATTTCGCGACATGTCACGAAATCGCGACATTTTTCCAACTGCGCCTCCTCTTCCGCTGCGACGTCGCGATTTCGCGACATCGCGATTTTGCTACACTTTTCGGATTTTGCCTTAGCAAAAATTTTCTTGCTTTCTTCCTCTTCTTCTCGAGCCGACTCTTCAGGAGTGGCTCTCCCGCAACTTGATGCTTCTCTGCTGGCGCTGCCAGATGCTCTTGCATCATGAAGTTATACATTCAGCAGCTTCAAGCAAAGAGAAAGCTATGATATTAAAAGTTGATATGAGTAAAGCCTATGATGGGGTTAAATGGGATTTTCTTTTTACAGTTTTAGATAAGTTTGGTTTTGGGAAGAAATGGATTAGATGGATTAAAGATTGTGTTTCTATAATTTCTTATTCAGTGTTGGTCAATGAATTAGAGACTGGATATTTTAAAGCCAAGAGAGGCCTTAGACAAGGAGATCCTCTATATCCTTATTTGTTTGTTATTATGGTAGAAGTTTTGAGTAGGAAATTAAAGAAGGCTTACAAATATGGGCTTATAAGTGGATTTAAGGTTAGTAATAACATCGATAGCATCACCCATCAACAGTTTGTAGATGATACAACCCTTTTTGGAAAGGTAAGGATAAATGAGGCCAGAGCTTTGAATAACTTCTTATAAGAATACGAAAGAGCTTCAGGGCAAAAATTTAATAGGACTAAATCCAAAATTTACTTCCTTAACACTCCTACTAATATCAAAGCAAGAATTTGCAAGTTGCTTCAAATGGAGGAGGTAAATTTACCAACTTATCTAGGGATGCCTTTATTTGAGGGGAGAATGAGGATAGATTTATGGAATCTAGTTATTAGTAAAGTTCAAAATAAACTTCTAGCATGGAAAGGTAAATGGTTATCGTTAGCAAGAAGAGTGCAATTAATTAAGCCAGTTTCATAAGCCATTCCAACATATTATGTCATTGTATTCTATGCCAAAATTAGTTGAAAAAAGTTTAATCTATATTATGCAATCATTTTTATGGTCAGGTTTACATGATAAAAGGAAATTCCCTTTGGTGAAATGGAGCAAGTTGTGTGATGAAAAAACTAGGGGAGGTCTTGATTTAAGAGTTCTTACAGATGAAAAATTAGCTCTTAAGAGGAAAATTTATTTGGAGATTGTACAAGAGAGTCAAAGATAATGGGCAAGAATTCTTTCAAGTAAGTATGTTCATTCCAATGACCCAAGTTTAATATTTACATCATTCTCTCTTACAAATGGTTCTACTCTTTGGAATGGTTTAAAAAATATATTGATATTATAACTAAAGATTTAAGATGGGTGGTGGGAACTGGAGAAAAAAATTCTATTTGGATGGATACTTGGTGTGATAAAAAACCACTCAACTTAGATCCAGTTTTGAAACCTTGGATGAGATTGATTCAAGATAAATATGGTGATAGGTTTCAAACATTTTGTACAAGGATTGAGAAGGAAGATACAAATGGAAAGAAGATTTTTTACAATTATACAAGACATTGATGCTAGGAGGTAATTGAGTAGAAATATAACAACTGTGATTATTCCAAGGGGTGCTAAGGATAAATTGATTTGGGAGTTGAATAGCTCAGGAGAATACACAACTAGAAGTGGATATAATGTTCAAAACCAACATAATAATAATGTCACTAGAATATGGAGAGATATTTGGGATATCCCAAGCATTCCTAAAGTCAAAATGTTTGTTTAGCTAGTATGCCATAGAAGAATTTTATCCTAGGATAACCTTATGAAAAGGGGTTTTCATGGTCCCTCTCAATGTGTTTTTGTAGAGGATATTATAGACCATCTCTTGGGACATTGCTCAATATTCTGGAATCTATGGCAATGGATTCTTAATATATTTGGTAAATGCATGGTGATGAATAGTAGAATTAAAGATTGGTTAAAGCAATGGTAGAACACTTATAAAAGTGAGGCTTTACAAACAATATGGGATATTTCAAAAGATACAATACTTTGGACTATATGGCTAGAAAGGAATAGAAGAATATTTAAAGGAAAGGAAATCAGTTTAGAGGTAATGAAAAAGAAGATATGTTTAGCCATAGAGGAGTCTAAACCAAACCTATCAACTCACTCAGTCCCTAATTTGGAAGCAAAGAGTCTTGATAGATGGAGTCAAGTCATTAAATGGAATTATGATGTTGGGTACAAAAAAAGCAAAAAGAAGGCAAACGATATAAAGTGGAAACAACCATATGTGGAGCGGGTTAAATTGAATTTTGATGGAGCCTATAAAGGAAATCCAGGACCAGTAGGAGGAGGAGGAATAATTAGAAATAATAGAGGAAAGATTTTATCTCATTATGCTTTTAATAGTGGATTTAAGACAAATAAGGAAGCTGAAGCTTGGGCAACTTTAGAAGGGTTAAAAATATGTAAACAAATGAAATGGAATAGAGTATGGATGGAAGGTGATTCTCTCATAGTAATAAATGCAATTTTGAGGAAAGCAAAGGCTCCATGGAACATATAAGAGATAATTGTGGAAATTCAAGATCTTGCTAAAGAGTTTGAAGAAATCAGGTTTACATATATATATTAAGGGAAGGAAACAAATATGCAGATAAGATAGCCAATAGAGGAATTTTGATTGAGGATCGTAAAGTTAAATTCTCTTTTCCATGGTTAGAGGAAGCAAAAATTTTAGTTGAAGCTTATAAAAAATGTTGATTGCCTAAATCAATTAATGATTAAGATTTACTTTAAATGTTTTTCATTGGTAACATCTGCTTTATTTTGTAACATTAATGTGTTTTCATTTAGACTATTTATTATAATAATTCAGATTTGGTAAAGCGGATTATGATACTGCGATGTTTTGGAAATATTACTCTATGAAGATGTAAAGCATAGATAGTAGAGATAAATTTTTGGCATTGTGAAGGCTGCTATAGGAAAATGTCAAAGAAAGAAGCTAAATTTTGGAGTAATTGTATTTATACAAAAATTTGACAAGATCCAGAAAATAAAATAATGCAAGTTTATAGCTATAGCATCTTAATTGAGATGAGAAGTGTATCTACTTGTAATATCTCAAACTCTAAAAAAATATAATTTATCAAAAATAGAGGACCTAAATACAACCCCTTATTATCCAGGAAAATATATATATATATATATAGAGTTATAGTTATAGTTATTATATAGTTCCTACATATTTCTACACACTAGCTCTAACTTTAAACTAATTAGCAGGGCCAACTTTTAGTTTTAAAGTTGAAAGATAGCTTGAAAATAATCCATGTATTGTCCAATATGAAGAGACACAGATTATGTGAAAAAAATAGTTAGACTTAATTTTATATAATTTTTAATGTTTATAAAATTTAATTTTTTATAAAATAAAATGAAGTTATGGGTTTACATTAAAAAAATATTTTTTTTTCCTTTAAAAAATTTCATAACTAATTTCTTTTAAAATTATATAAATAACCATTTTATTTTAAGTTTTTTAATCTTAACTTTTAATTTATTAAATCTTATTAAATGCATATTTTTTACCTAACTTATAATCAAGGTAATCTAATTTTAATGATTTTTATGATACACAAACAAATTTAATAAACATAGTTGAATGAATAAAAGTCAATTATTGTGGCAATGAAAGGGTGTGAAAACGAAAGAGAAGATTATTGGCAAGAGAAGACTAAAAGCAAGAGAATAATTACGGAAGAGGAGATTACCAGAGGAGAAGATTATCAACAAAGAGAAGCAATTTGAAGATTACCTACAAAGAGAAGTGATTTGAGTTTCAACTGCAATTTCTTGTTTAAAAATATTTTTTTAGCATTATCACCACTGCCATAAATAAGAACCACACTATCATTAAAACTGTCCACGCTTCTTCGCAACAACAACAATATGTACAATAGTATTGAATCCTTTGGAGGAGAAGCTTGGTAATGGATTAATGCAAAGTTGTAATAGATGGTTGCATTCCTTTTTTATGTCAATTATATTGCATTTAAATTGTTCTACTAGTGATAACAAGGATTAGGGGATTGCATTTTAAAAAAAAAATTGAAAAAACATAGTTTTTTCCTTTCCAAAACCCTAGCTGCTTTTGAAATTTTTTGGGTTAAGGTCATGGAGTTGCCAATTTTCACTAGAAACAATAACATTGATGCGGTGGATGAAGTTTAGATCTTTATATTCTTATGAGATTTTTTGGAATTGCAAACTTTTTTATCTTTTAAAAGAGGAAGCTCATTGTCCCAACAAGGACACTGCAATGGCAAAAGTTATTGGGCTCTCTCAACGGAGACCCAAGTTCAATTCACGAGAAGGATAGCCCTTAATATGCCTTACTTTTCAACCTCTTCAAAAAAAGGAAGCTCATGATTGGTGGGATATTCTAAGGAAAGGCATGCTAAGAAAATAAATTTGACATAGAATGAAATGGAGCAAACATTCTTGAGTCAATGGAACCCTTATAAAAAGATAGCTAGTTTAAAGATCACCATCAAAATACATGAAGAAGAAATAAATAGCCTTTAGAGGGAACTTAAAGAAACAAATAAAAATGATATAATAGAAGAAAAAATACAGATGACAACGTGTAAGTTCATGGTCACATTCAAAAAGAAAATCTTAAGAAACAAGGATGGAAGGAGAAGCAAGAAGCAGTTATAGTAAGGGAACAAGTTGAAGAACCATTAGAAAACTCAAAAGTTGAATTTACAGTAATGACAACAATAGAGTCCATGGAACAAGCAACAACAAAGTCCAAGGATGCCTTGTCAAAAATGCACAAGGATGAACCAAAAAAAAGGTATAAGAGAGAAGATTGTAAAGAAGAATTAAAAAAAAATATTGTTGAAGAATCAAAGGGAACAAAAATGTTAGGTTAATGTTACCAGCATGTTGGCACCCACATCACCTTGAGCGACAACAATATTAGAGGAATGGCTTAAGGTATCAATATTTTAGATCTACATGGAGTTAGAAAGACATCAAGTATGGCAGTGTTTGGTAGAAAAAATATAATGTTTCTAAATTTCAAAGGGGTGTAGCAGCATTAGGGAACGATAAGACCAATTGCTCAAAAAATCAAAGCAGAGGAGCAAAAGCATGGAGCCAACAAAGCAATTATGAATATTCAAGTAGCATCTTGGCATCATCAAAACCCATCACTAGTTCAGATTTCACTTGGATGGATGGATGAATGAGTTTGGAAAATCTTAAGAAAAATGATGTTGAATATTTGTATTTAAAAAAATTGAAGAAGATCCAAAAAATGAATATAAAAAATTTAGACTTTTTTTGTAAAAAAAGATGTAGGTATCTAGCTATAACATCTCAATTGAGATGAGAATTGAATATGTTTGTAAACTCTCAAGCTTTACAAAAGAGAGTTGTAATTTATCAAGGGTGGGAACTGAATACTACCCCTTTTTCTCAAGCAAAAAAATTAGTCAATTATATAATTTTTATGTTATACAAACAAATTTAATTAACTAACATAGTTGAACGAATAATAGTCAATAACAAACTTGATACATATTATAATTGATTACCACATCTACTTGACTCATTTTTACATCTAGAAAGGCTAAATGTTAAAAAATAAAACAAGCAAACAATCTTAATTGGACAATTTTTTTTAACACAATCCGTCTATACAAAAATTTGCAAGTTAATGTCATTGTATGTAAAAATAACTTTATAATATACATTTTAATTTATTTTAAAAATAAAAAAATAATTTATTTATTTCTACTTTTGTACTTCATTACAATTTTTTTTCTTGAGAAAAAAAGTTTTACTCGGGTCCCCCACCCTTGACAAATCACAACTATCCTTTAGAGCTTGAGAGTTTACAAACATATTCAATTCTCATCTCAATTGAGATGCTATAGCTAGATACCTACAATTTTTTTCATAAAAAGTCTGAATTCTTGATATTCATTTTCTAGGTCTTCTTCAATTTTCTTTGTAAATACAAATATTCACTACATTCTTAAAATTTTCCAATTTTGTATACAATATTCAACATCTTTCTTGACATTTTTCAATTTTGTTCATCCATCCTTCAAAATGAAATCTTAATTAGTGGTGATCTTTGATGATGCTAAGTTGCCATTGTGCCACTTAAATATCCATAACTGCTTTGTTGGCTCCATGCTTTTGCTGCTCTGCTTTGATAATTCAAATTGTTGTTCCTGTTGTTTCTTGATGCTACTACACCCCTTTGAAATCCAGAATCACCATGCTTTTTCTACGAAACACTGTCATAATTTACCTTTTTGACTCCATGTAGATCCATAATATTGTTGCTTTAAGCCATGCCTCCAAAATTATTACCACTCAAGGTGATGTGGGTGTTGATATGCTATAATCTTAACATGATATTATGTTTCCTTTGATTTTTTAGCAACTTGTTTCTTTATTTTAAATTCTTCCCAATCTTCTATCTTGTGCCCTTCTTTTGGTGCATCCTTGTGCAGTTCTGATAGAGCTTCCTTGTTGCTTCTTCCATGGACTCTATTGTTGTTGCTACTATAAATTCAACTTTTGAGTCTTCTGTTGATTCTTCAACTTGTTCCCCTACCATAACTGCTTCTTGTTTCTCCTTGGATCCTTGCTTCTTAAGCTTTTCCTTCTAAATGTAAACCATGAACTTGCATATTGTCATTTGTATATTTTCTTTCTATTGAATTATTCTTTGTATCCTTTGATGGTGACCTTCAAACTAGCTATCTTTTTATATGGGTCTCAGTGACTCAAGAATGCATGTTCCATTTCATTTCGAGTGTAAATTTAATACCTTTCCTTAGTAAAACTTTCCCACCAAACATGAGCTTAATCTATTAAAATTTTGTAAAGACATCATGGCTAAAAACTTCATCCACCATTTCCAAACATCAATGTTATCATTTTCAGTGAAAATTGGCAACTCCTAAACCTCAACCCAAAATGTATTCCTAAAAACAACTAGGGTTTTGAAAAAAAAACTAGGATTTTTCATTTTTTTTTTCAAATCTCATCTATCCCTTGTTATTAACAATTAATTTTATAAATTTTCTTAAAAATAAATTAAACTGCAACTGATTTGCTTACCTAACTAACAGAAAAGATATTTGTCTTTTCAAATATAAGATTGGAAAAAATCCTCACTATCATTCTTTTAAACTACTAACTTGACAAAGTGGTATCTTTGTCAATACTCTGTAGCTAAACTACTACATATGGTTACCAATGTTGATGTCAATTTTATACGGCCCTTCAAAAATAAATTAAATCATGCTATCTCTTCTTCTTGATTCCTCCATCAAATGAGAATACCAATATGGATTTGCCTACAAATGACTGTCTCTTCTATAGACTTATAATTAGTTGTTACAGTTCTACTCGCCAAGCAATACTTTGTCGCTACTATTTATGAATAATAACTTGCTGTGAAAAAATGTCCTCTCAAAAATTAAGCTCTAACAGACCATTGTTTCATGTGGCTCAATTTTACAGTAATAATAGTTATTATTACTAATTAAAAATGTTAATAATAACCATACAATTGCTAAGAAATTGCTCTGTAGGACTGGAAAACAGAGCTCTTATTGATCCACTATATGTAAGCAGTATCGAGGGTTTCAATAACTCGCAGACTGTCATCGCACTTTTACTGTTTGACGTCTCGACAATTTTAATAACAAATTTAATTAGTAGAAATTATTTTAACAATTCTTAAAATTAAACACAAATTTAAATTTAATAACATAAACCCTCTTTTCTAACTTATAGCCCACCTTCCTCCTTAACTCTATTTTAAGATATTATAACATTTAAAAATCCATGATTTTATGTATCACTATTTTTATGTAACCTTAAATCCCAATTATCAAAAAGAAAAATAGAAGGTGTAGATCCCCTCCACATTTCATTTTTATTTCTATTGATTTAAGAATGTATAGAAGAGAGGTAGTAAAGAGCATTAGTTAGAGAGATCATAGACCACCTAAATGTTTTGAAGGCATTTGTCAAAGAGATAAGAGATTGCATGACATACCTTATCAAAACAAAGAGGAAGATAAATTTTGATATTCTCTTTATCTTTCTATTTGAAAATAATAATAATAATAATAATTTTGTAAGAAAACTAATTTTTATTAATTTGTAGTATATTTACTAAAACAACACCAAACCTTGAGGTTTAGAGTTATTTTGTAGAAATTAATTTTATTTTCATATTATTAGTCTTTATGACGATTATAGCAGTCAACCACTAGCATAATTAATAAGGTTATGTTCATTCTCAATAAGTGAGGTATGACTAATTTTAGATTTTAGTTGTAATTATTATTTATTTTTTGTGGAAAACATCCCAGAAGGGATGCCACTTTTGGATAAGACTCAAGGAGGCAGGGGTATCTATTCTGCCAAAAATGCCCAGGGCTCGCACCTGGCCTACCACATTTGACACACGCAAGGAGCATGCCTGAAACAACACACAACAAGAACAAACAAACACAAACACACAAAAAGCTAAAACAAATAAAGCATACTCCTTGAGTGTGTCGACAAGAAAAGGCACAAGCAAAAAAAAAAAACACGTACAAACACAAACAACAGAGGAAAACACAAAAATAAATAAATAAATAAAATAAAATAAAACGACAAAAATAAACAACACCAAAACACGAAATACACAAAAAAAACCACCAACACAACATAACAAACACTACCATAACAAAAACAACAAAAAGAAACAAAAAACCACAAAACACAAAACACACAGAAAAACCCCAAAAACAACATAACAAAACAAAACCAAAATAGAAACAACAAAAAGAATAAAAAACACCACAAACGAAATCAGGAAAAAAAAATACAACAAAAACTAAGCCAAAGGAGCAATTGACAAATCAAACAAAATACGAAAACACTAAGAAAAAAACCAAAGCTTAACAAATTACCAAAAATATCAGAAATTGCTTAGCAAAATAGCCAAAGCTTCCAACATTGTCATAAAGAGACTGACTATAAACCTTAGGATTATGGCATCCTTATCCTTTTATTTGTATCTTGCTTCATTCCAGTTGGGACTATAGGTTGGTTACTTGGTACCATGACACTACTATTGGAAATTGTATGGTCTTTTTGAGGATCCGTTTTATTTGTAGTTTGAACCTACCCTTTTATTTTGCACTTGGGTTGGTTTTCTACATCGTAATTTTTTTCCATTTACTGTTATTTCTCAACATCAAGGCAAGCTCTTTTAATGATTTCTCATCATGCAAGGCTTCATGTTCCCTCTCTTCATCAAACTGTGTCTCCATAATAATTGTTTCCATTTGACCATCCTCATCATTTGCTTGCTCATACGTGGAGAGAATTTCAAAGGTGTTAGGAGAAATAATTGTTTTCTCTTTTGTTGCTATTTTTTTTTGTGTTTTTTGTTTAGGGATTTGAAACCCTGTCAAGTCCTCATCCTCTTTCTCTTTGTTAGGGACCTTATGTGGACAATCCTTGGTTAGATGACCATATTCATGACAAATTCTGCATCTAAATAGAATATTTTCATAATCTACTACTTGGTCCCATATTTCTTCCCCATATTGTAAAGTAATCTTCTCTGGAAGTGGTTTGTCAAAATCAATCAAAACACAAATCCTTGCATAAATCATATGCTCTAAGTGTTGGGTACAATCAGAAGTCATCATGTAAACTCCTAAAGAATTTCCAATTGTTTCGAATATCTTTGGATGCCAGTATTCTATTGGAATACCAAATAAATGGACCCAAACAGGGGTAGTTGATGGCATCTCTTCCTCAGCTTTGAACTTGGTATGTCAGGGCTTCATGAAGAGCCCTGCCCTACCAAAAAACCATGGCCCCCTTGAAAAATGTTCTCCCTATCTTCTTCATTTTCAAAAAAAATAAGAAAGTAGCCATTAGGGTATGTAAAAATTTGGAACTTACCTTTAGTGCTCTAGTTATTGGCAGCCCATTGCTTGAAGGTAGCAACAGTCGGTCGAAATCCCATGAATCGACAAATTAGGCTTTTCCTCTTAATCACATCTATTCCTTTCTGAACATCCATTATTTCTAACTTTACTATTGGGGATCCATTAGTTACTTTCATGCAACCCATATTTGTTTTATTTGGATCTATCTTTGGCATTATCAATGGTTTCCTTGGCAATCATTGATTGTGTTCCCTTCCTGTTTGAGGTGGTCCTCCACGGATTGCTTCTCTAAAATTAATTTTTGACTTAATGCATGCATCTCTGTTGAAACCCTACATCCCAATATCTAAAATATAAATTGCAAGAAACTCTAAATTTTCACTGTAAACCCTAATGCAGTCGCTTTCACCCTCAAACCATTCTACTATGAGAAGACTTATAAATCCATAATCTGCATATTCGATTCCCTGACCTCCAGCAAAATCTGTTTTCCACCATTTAATCGTCGTCGGGCAGTATTTCCAACCGCACCGTTTGTGTGCATTTGTTCGCCACAGTGAGCAGTGCTCGGGAGTTGTTCGAATTTCCTTTTCAATCTTCTTCTAAAGCGTGTCGATTTGATTTTAAACTTATTATATAATACATACAATTATTATTATACTACTAAAAATCCATTGTAATTATTATGGGTTTGCAAAGGCTCAAGAAATTAAAAATGTTAAATTTCTAGTTCCCAAGTAAGGATAAGAGGTGAGGCAATAGACCCTCATAAAGGTTTATGGGATTAAACTTAAACCTATTTCATAAAATTAAACAATTACTATAACTTTCTTTCAAGTAATCACAACTACCTTTCTAGAAACTTTAGATAAAATATAACCTTTTTAAAAACCTCAATCAACATTGTTTGAATTGTGATTGGATTGATTTACGATTTATCATCAATAGATATAGACATCTCGTAGTGGTGCTTCTACATCACAGTTTTTGCATGACATCATCATATAGAATGTATATGAATTTATTTATTTCAATGGTTATGTGTTATTCTCTTTAAACTCTTCTACATGGTATTTCACTTCAAATGATTGATTGCGTCGATGTTGATACATGATAGAGGTGTTGGCATGATCAAAGCTCGTGCATTTCATTTCTTTGGCATCCACAATACAATGGCTTTGTCTCAAGTTGAGGTTAGTCTCATTTTGACACAGTATTTTTACTTATTACTATTGTTTTTTATTGCTAAGGGACTTAAGCCTATACGAGTGCTTATGCTTGTGTCCATACCCATGTTGATTCCCTTGCTCTTCTACATTTAATGTCATTGCCATCACCACTACCCCATATCTACTATGATTGCCTAATCTCAACACTTTGTGGTTGGAATTTTTGCTATGGAGCAAAAATTCTATAGTTAGTGCGGTGGCAATGATGACACTACGAGGTGGTAGGGTAGTGATATTTCCTTTTATTGATGGATGTAAGTAGTGGAGCATGGCATTTATGTAGGTGAATAAGGACCTATGGGAGGGAAGGGATCCATTGATGCCCTATAGGAGGGTTTCAAATTTGTGCATATGTTTTATATTGGCCACATTGTTTGCATGCAATACTATATAATTGATACCTCACTGGATATTGCCATGGTTTCTATGATTCCATTTTATATTATACATGTTCAAAGAGCAGTACAGGTCCACCTCCCTTTTTTCCCTTATACCTATGGCATGGAGGTGCAATCTAGGCCATTGGAAATACAATCAGGACCTATAAAATTCGGGTTGCACCCAAATAACGAAATTTTATTGTTTTCCATATTTGCATGGAAGTGGCCCTCATCAAAAGGCTCCCTAAAGCTATCAACTTGAGGTTGGAAGAACTAATATTCTCTTAAAAAACTTGAGCATGATAAAATTCCATTCAAATGCAACTTATGCCATGAACATGGAAATTTCCTATTATATTTTCAAAGAAACACAAATAAACCATCACTCAAGATGATCCCAACGAAGTATTCCAACCAAATCATTGAAGGAAAAATAAAAATACCCAGAATCTAGCACCACCCAATAAGGATCCACTCACATCCAACCCATATATGACTTTAAACAAAGCAGCTAAGGAAGAAGAAAATAATTAACCAGAAGAAGATCTCATCGTAAAGAATAATATGAAAAAAGAACAAGAGGAGCAAATCCCTCCTATACAACCAGAGATATGAAGCATTCCTATTCCAAGGAGTAAACAAACATTAGAAGAGATGGAACCCCATTCTCTCCCCTCTTTAAGTATAAAAACTTAGCCTACTAAAGGAAGCAAAAAGAATATGGAAGCATGAGCAAAGAATGCAGAGGATAACATAGCGGTTGATGTGCAAGCCACCATGGAATTGGTCCTAAAATCCAAAACAAAATCAGATAAATGATGTTAGTTCTTTTTTGGAATAGAAGAGGTTTAGGAGATATTGAAAAAAATTGCCTCAAGGACCTCTTGAAAAATAGAAAACCAAATATTCTTCTAATATAAGAAACTAAATTAACAAGTTTAGATGCTATGAGTATAGTTAAATTTTTTTGGTCATCTTGTGAATGCATTGCAATCCCATCTAGCAAAGATTCAAGAGGGATCATTATTGCCTAGTCCTCCAAACTCACTCTAGAAGATCAATTTATAAATACTAACTAGATAAAAATCACACTAAGTCCTTTGTTTTATTGATCACTATTACTAATGTGTATTTTCTAAATCATTTATTGGATAAAATAGCATGTTGGACCTTCATATATAAAAATACCAATCAACACCTCCTAGTAAATTGGATTCTTGGAGGAGACCTCAACCTTGTGCTAATTCAATCTAAAAAGAAAAGGAACCTTCCTATTTGAGATAGTGAGAAGCTATGGAGGATATTATAAACAACTATAATCTCGAAGACATTAAGCCTAAGAGATGGTATTACACTTGGTCTAGTAAGAGAGTTGACTATGCTTTTATAGTAGCTAGATTAGAAAGGTTTTTATTTTTAGAAGGATTTTGGAATTATTTCGACTGTCTCACTTCGAAATTCTTTCAAACCGCACTTCTAAACATAAGCTTATAAGTTTATTCTTAAAGAAAAAAATCAATTGGAAACCCGTTCCTTTCAAATATTCTTCCATTTGGTGTAAGGAGAAAGGATTTGTTTAATCGGTCAGTCAAGCCTCACAACATCACACTCACCCTTTTTCTAGATTATAGTGGGTTAAAAGAATCCAACACACAAGGGCATTTATACGACAATGGCTCTAATCCCATAACAAAACACAAAGTATTTCTAACCTTAAGCTCCAACTTAAGGTAATTCAAAGCAAAATATAAGAAGAGGGCCTATATGAAAATCTCTTCATATAGAAATTTAATTTTCTATCCAACTACTTAATATTCTACACAAAGAAGAAATCACATGGTGACTAAAATCTAGAATGCTCTAGCTTTTCATAGGAGATAGAAACACTAAATTATTCTACTAGAAAACCCAACAAAGAATAAATTTCAATACCATATAAAAGCTCCAAACTACTGATAGACAAATCTTTGAATCCGTGAAAGACATCAAAGAACATGCTTCTAATCATTTTATGCAACTATGTTAGAAGGAAAATGTGAACTGAGCAGAGGCATAAAATGAACTCCTAGTGAATATTACTCAAATTATTGCCTAGGAATAAAATAGAGATTGCTACAAATTTGTGATAATAGAGGAGTTAAAAGTGATTATCTTCAACATGAGAAGAGATAAATCCCCCGACCCTGACATTTTTAATGCAATTTTTTATTAAGATTTTTGGAAGGTCATAAAAATGATCTTTTAGTAGTGGTGGAAGACTCTAGACAACATTATAGACTTTATGGGGGATTAACTCTACCTTTCTAGCCCCGATTCCAAAAGAAGTGAAAGTAGTGAGTATACGTAGATACATGTCTATCTCGCTATAACATACTTCCTACAAAATTGTTACCAAAATAATCTCCAAGAGGATTGAAAAGCTTATTCCATCTCTAGTTTTAGAAGAGCAAACTAGCTTTGTTCTAAGTAGAATTTTTTTGCAAGGAATCATCCCCACCCAAGAATCCATCCACTTCAATAAGTAGACTGACAAAAAGGTTATGGCCATCAAATTGGATATGGAAAATGCTTTTGATAGGATAAACCACAATGTAATATATGACACCCTTCACAACCTAGGACTTGATGAAATAGGGTGGGATGGATAAAGGAATGCACTAACTACCCTTGGATTTCCCCTCTAGTAAATGACATCCCAAAAAATTCTTTTAGACTCTCTAGGGGTCTAAGGCAAGGGTGTCCCTTCTCACCCTATCTTTATATTATCTCAACAAAACTTCTTGGTTGAACCCTAGAGAATAAAAGATAACAAAAGATTCTCCTTGGGATACCCATCTGTTAAGGTGGAAAGGAACTAAACCATACCAAATTTATAGATGACACCATTCTTTTGGGAAGAGCTTCACCTCTCATCTAGAGGTTTATTTTAGTTCTTAAAGTTTACTTTGATACAATAGGTTACATGGTGAATAATAACAATTTTGTTATTTATTTATCCCATTCTCATATTAGGGAAGTTGCAAAAATCTCTAGAAGTTTGGGTTAAAAGATAAGTCTAGATCAATCCTTCTTTTATTTAAGAGTGATCTCTTTTAATCTTCCCAAAGCTCAACACTGGGAAAATATCTTGTGCAAAATTAAGGTCAAGATAAATGCTTGGGACAATATATGGTTAACCCCTCCTATACGAGTTTTTCTTATAAACTCTATGCTCTTGACTCTCCCCATTTATCAAATAAGTATTATTAGTGTGCCCAAGAGCATAGTGAATAGGGTGGAGCAACTCATCAAGAAATTTATGTGGAAAGAGGGAAAACAAGATGCCAAAAATAAATTCCACCTTGTCAAGTGGGAGCAAATAACTAAGAGCAAAAAGTAATGGGGGATTGGCTTGAGGTGTTTGCATAACTACCAAATGGCCTTTGAAGCTAAACTCGTCTAGAGAATGATATTTGATAAAGATAAATGTTGGTCTTTCTTCCTATACCATAAATACAATTGCTACATGTCAAATGGCTATTTTGGATGCAAATATTTAGTAAAGAAAACTAAAATATGGAGAAACCTAGAAATGACCATGGTGTTAATTTCTAACCAACTATCTTGGATGCCTAAAAATGGTGGCAAAATTCAATTCTTTGCATATAAAATCTTAGGTCAATTTAGACAACAAATTTTTGATCACCTAAAGGACAGGCTCCAAAAAGAAAATAAATGTTTTCTCAATCAAATGGTTAAATTTCATATTGCTCCCAACATCAAGTCTAGGTAGGATCTAAACATTCCTTAGGATTTGAATGATGACTGGATCTCCTTCATATCTTCTAAGGAGGGAAGGTTCCCTCTAGATTCTAGTAGCATTGACAAACTCACATGGGGCAACATTAATGGCGTAGGTACCTATTCAGTTGGAAAGGGGTACAAGACTCTCAAAGGCAACTATCCAACTATACCCAAATGGAAATATATTTGGCACAAGGATGCAATTCCTAAATTCAATCTCTTCTATTGGATAGTGATGCAAGACCAACAACTCACTTTTGACAACCTAATAAAAAGAGGTATTGTAGGTCCAAATTATTGTATCCTTTGTAATGAAGCTAAAGAAAGTAGAGATTATTTTTTCATACAATGTGTGCACGCTAGAGAAGTATAGAGTTTGTTTTTAGCAATACCATTCCCCGAATTGTTACCCCTACCTCCTTTCAAACAATGGTGGATATCTCATCATCTATCAAAGGGGTGATAAAAAACCAACTAGCCTGCAACTACCAAACTCCTTGCTTCTTGGTACCTATTTTAGGGGATTTGGAAAACTCAAAATGCTCTCATTTTGGAGGTCAAACTACCTCTTCATGATTCATAACTAACTTAATCCAGTCCCTTCTCAAGGAGATAAATTTAAATAACATCAAGTCCTCCAACAAAATAAATCAAAAGGACTTCCCCCTCTTCTCAGCACTAGATACACCCTTTTCTTTGATGGAGCCTCAAAGGGAAACCCAATACCTATTGGCAGAGGAGAAGTTATTCTCTTCAATTAAAAACCTCACTTGAGATATGTGATCAGTCTTAGCATCACTACAAATAATAATGTGAATATCCAAGCTCTAAAAGTAGATCTTTCTCTGGCAAAATTTCAAGGGATTTATGATTTGAAGGTTTTAGAAGATTCTCAACTCATTATCAATTCTTTCACAAAGACCCAATTTAAATTGGTTAGCATTGCTTATCCTATCAAATGTATCAACAAAATGGTTAACCTTTTCTCTTAGGTGAAATTCTAGCACATTAGAAGTATAATGTGGAGGTAGATAGAATGGAAAATTTGGAGGCCATGCTTCAAACTAGAATCTTGCAATTGTGGCACATGTAGCACCCAACTAACATAAAATGCTATATTTTTTTAACATTCTTGGTTATTGTATAGAACTTTTTCCTACAAACCCACTTCACTCAAAGAATACTTAGTTGGAAGTAGGATAAGACAAGGCAAACAAGAAGAAGATGCTTCTTGTCTTTAGTCAGAATAAAATAGCTCCAAAGGAAATGCAGACAAGTTTAGAAGCTCCATCGACTATTAGATATTTCATCTACGACTAAAAGCTCCTCTTCTACCTAAATCGATCGCATCAAGGGTGTTAAGGCCCACAGGCCATTGATTTTTAATCCAATGGTTTGTGTGGACCTTCTGATAGAGGAAAAATAGAAAATAAGGGAAAGTTATGACAAAGACCAGAGTCAAGCACATGACAACCAATTAGGATACCAAGGAGGAAAACCCTAGTGCTTAAATAGTGAAGGCCCACCACTGGATGAAGGAAGGTCCACCTCATTCAAGAACATATGGTAGCCTCATGTGCAAGGAGGTAAGTAGGTGAAGGAGCATTTAGAAGGACCACCTGCTATTAACCACAAAGATTGACTTTTGAAGCCATCGTGTGTCAGCCATGATAACTGTCCACCATATGTGTGATCCTACCTTGCCAATATGCACTAGTAAGGAAGACCATACCTGTCACACCAGCAAGGTGATGTATTCCAAAAGAAATATGGTAAAAAAGTAATGGTGCAACCATCCCAACATAGTAGCAAAGAGACGAGTTAGCGATAGTTGATCATCCAAAGGCTCGAAAGCCCTCAGTATTTATGGCCCCAGATCCAAAGATCTCAAAGGTGCTATTTTTAGCTGTAGAAGGATTACAACAACAAAGCAAAGGATAATTTGTAGACCTTCTACACATAAATTTAGAGGGAAGGAACCCTCCCTTCAACTTATAAATATGCCCATATTTCATTGTAAAGACATTGAGAGTTGTTTGCTCATGCCTAGTACCTAGTCTTGTTGTCTCTTCCTTTCACCCTTCTTTCTGATTGTAATAAGGGGAGATCAAACCTTGGCCTACTGCTTAAGGAGCATCAAACCCTCTAGGTCTCATTGTCTTATAATCATCTTTGGCATGTTAATGGAAGCCATGACTAATTTTGCTCTGTCCTCCTTTCTTCTACTTGTTTTTAATTCTTGACAATGTGTTTTTTGGTTGTATTCACTTAGCCATAAGAAAACATGTTTCATGTTTATTTATTGCCACTTATAGTCAGAATTAGGGATTTAATTATTTGGCACATTGTCCCCATACCTTAGATTTTAATTTTTTGCAAGTATTTACTTTTTCTATTTTTTACTTTCATTGTAATTCCTTTTTCTATAAACCCCTTGGCTTCAGCCCATGGAAGTATTTGTGCATCAAGGATTAATTTTTATGAGGAGCTGACCTTGATTAAAAACCTCGAAGGTTGCCTCGTAGGTGGTCTTCCATTCACTGTGCTTTCTCCTGTTTTGCTCTATGTGAGGCGTGGGTGCATTTGGCTCATTGGGCCGTCAACCTAGATTGATAGGTGCATTCATAGATGACAATAATTATACTAAAAATATATACATTGAGCATAGTAAAGGTTTATGCCATTCATAATTTAATCTTACCTACAATAAAACTTTATATAACAAGTACAGATCATTCAACGTTAGTAAGATATGTCCAAATATTGGTGATTATAAAAGAACCTGATAACAAATAATTAATTTGATCTCTACGTACCTTTTAATATTATAATTCCTATATTATATTAAATAATATTTACGAGTTTATATTATATATTATAGAGCGAGCTAATTACTTGTTGAAGCATCACTTGTTTTCAAATTGAAGTGAAGTGAAAGGCAAGTTCCACAAACAAGGTACCAACTACTACTCATTTTTAGAGTACACATTCATAAATATGCGAATTTTGTGGTGAGCTCACCACATTAAATTTGTATAATTAAGATGAAGTCTTAGATGTATTATTTGTGAAATGAGTTTAAGCCAATAATGTAACAATTGGTGTCATCAAAGATTGTATTTTGTTGTAACAATTGGTGTCATCAAAGATTGTATTTTGTTGCATTCCATGTTTAATATTTTATGTCATTCAGAGTTTTCTATGATTGATAGGCATAACAACAAGACAAGCAATTTATGAGTGCATTAGTTGAAGTATAGAGAGCCACCTCGATTATTCTCACCAATACTTTTTATTCTCCTCGAGGTTGCACTGAACAATTTGTCTACTGAAATTTTCCAACTTTAAAAGGCTATACAACTTAAGAATTAGTTTCAATCACCGTGTGCTTAACAACACTACGATTTAATTAAGGGTGCACACTTAGCTCTTCGTATACCTATTTTATAGGTAACATCATCTAAATGTTTCTCGAAGAATGAGCTAAAATAACTAATTTTTTTTAGCAACCAATAAACTAGTAGCTATACAATGATATTATTTATAATGTTTTTTTTTAAGAGATTATGATTAAAAAAGTTGAAAGTTTATTGTAGTGGTAAGGGCTTTGAGTTCAAAGACCATTCTTATGAAAAAAAAATCTCATGATGGGATTATGCGATTGAGAGATGGTAAGGGCTTTGGCCTCCTTAATGATTTTTTTAATAATTTTTATTTTTTAATTTTATTGGTTTTTTATATAATAATATTATATTTTTGTTTCTTATTATTTGGAACAAATAATTTTTTTTGAATATATAAAGCTTTTTCTTGTATTTTTATATAGACAAATTTATTTTTTTCATTCAAGAGCTTAATTTTTTAATAGACTACATAAAATTAAAAAAGGTCCGACTTATATTAAATCACAATCGTATTACTATAATATATATTTTGTCCGGTTTTATGTATTACTACAATATTTTTGACAAACCATATAGTTATAATAATACAAGACTTGTTTTTTATATAACTAAAATTGTCTTTCTATTTCAAAGTATTTATAATAAGTTATATGGGATTGAAACAATCCTACATGTATTACATCAATGTTTTGCTACTAAGGTACCTAGTACTTCAACAAACCATGTAGTGATATTTTTTCAATATAATATTTTAACAATTATATATATTATTTAATAAGATTTAAATTTAGATCTCCGCACTCAAATTCTAAATTTTTTAACCACTTGAACACATGCCATTTGATTATCTAAGAGCTTACTAACCTTAATAGTAAGTTTTTATTTCATAAAATTTTAGTTGTTTATGAAATTGAACTACTTTTTTTTCTTTAATAAGTTATGTGTGGCTTCTATTGGGACTGTTAGAATTAAAGTGCACTATGCCTTCACCTTGACACTTGTCAGTTTCTCTTGACAAGTGTCATGTGTTTCATATAGGCTTATGCCTATATATTGTAACCCTTTTCATTTGTAATATATCTCATCTCTTCCATTTCAGTTCCAACATTTGGTATCAAAGCTCCAGGCTTTCTCTGGTCTTGTGAGCTTGAGGGGGGATTTCCCTTCCCCCCTCATTTTTTTCCCTTCCCCCATTTTTCCTTATTTTTTCCCATTTTTTTTGGATACTGAGGGAGTATGCTCTCCATCCTTAATGGATGGATCAGAAACCTGATGTTGAAGAAATTAATGGCTGAAATTAGGGGATAACATGTGGAGATTTCAGACTCAAGCGGTGATAATGGCGTCTCATGCTTGTTGTGTTGTTTGATTCTATTGCCTACTGCAAGAGTGTATCATGCCGGCGGGCACATACACTCTATCTTTTCAGAGTTGACTTGTTGCTGCGAAAAGGTGGATCGTGACTACGCAGTAGCTGAGAATTTGAAGGTGGATCGTAAAAATACACAGGGCGCGTGAAACAGACATATTTTTTGCAGATATTTTTGGGGTTCGTCAAATGCAGCGAAGGATTTGACTTTCACACCTGTGACCTCGGGTGATGGCACAGTTTAAATTTCCTGCACCTGGGGCGTCAAATAGAAGTGTGGTGGTGTCAAGTTTGGAATGGCAAGATGGAGGTGGAGCCATAGCTAGGTCCTTCGAAGTCCTCTCACTACAATATTTTAGTGTCAACAACATTATTTTCCTATTAACTCAAGTTCTTAGAAATAAGAAATTAAAGAACTATAGCACCTCCGAACATATCGCAGAGCTTGCCTCCGATGATAAAGTGTTGACGCCAAATCACTATCTATTAGAAATCATGCCGCGGTGTCATTGCAAATAATGGTGGGCAGAAAGATCCTCCATATGACACGTTTCAACAGTGCATATCTCCACTCGATATGGAGATCGTGAACTTAAACTTCCAAAATCGTTGCATTGAATTTGTCGATCTGCAAATTCAATCTTAAGTTTCTGCTCATGTTTCACAAAAAATTGAAGAATAAGGGTCTTATCTTTCTTGCTAGCTCAGGGAACTCGGACGAGATGGCAAAAAAACCTATAATCTGGAGAGGTCTGAATCCCCTTGTCATTTGGGTCCCCACTCCATTTCCCTGCTGTATGCACCCATTCTCCAGCCGTTCCTTCATCCTTTTTCCACCGTGAATCTGGCATGAATCTTATTGGCTGGCTATAAAACAGGTCAAATGCACCTTCAAGGTTCCAATCACTTGCTTTTAATGCCTGAATAACAACTTTTTCACTTGTTCCAGTTATTGCCATGAACTGCTGGACTTTGTCACGGTGTCCTCTACCAAGCCTATGCATGATGACGTCGAGAAGAAGAAGAGTTTTTAACAAGGAATGTGGAGATTTTTTGGCCCCGATCCATGATTTTCTTTCCTCCCTTGCTAGCAAATCATCGAAGATTTCACGTTCCAAAGTGAGGCCATCAGATTGCAGCCATCTTTTCTCCCAGCCATCGTCGAATTGCTCCTCAAAAAACACCTAAGCGAAGATGATTGAGGCAATATGATAGCTGCTCCTCGGCTAGATTGAAATTTTAAAAATCGCACGATCTCGGGGGCATGATTCAAACTGCTCTCTGGATGGTACGCTCAGTGCATGCAGCAGCTTTTTGGGGTCGCGATAGGTCAAATTTTTTTTGTTGGTATTGATGCATGGAGTTTTATTTATTTTATTTTAAAAGTGGGGCGACCGTGGTGATGCCGACAACAGTGCCGCTGATTTGAGCGATGAAGTTCAGGTTGCTGGAAACAAAGAATTACTTTAGCAAGAGTTTCTAAAGAAGTGGGTTTATTGTCGTTGTCATCCTCCAGGTTATCTATATCTGACTGGTCACTTTCGCTTCCACTGTCGCCCTCCCAGTGACCCGTTTCCCTCTGTCGGACATCGGCTCCTTCAACTGTTTCGTCACCATTTTTGGAGGGTTTTTTGTCCTCCTCTTCTTCTTCATCTTCGTCGTCGTCGGAGAGTTTGTTGAAGCGGGAACGAAGTCTGGAGATCTTGTGGTCGATAGAAGTGGTGTTTCTTTTGGCGTGTTCGGTGGCAACCGTTTCAGAATAGCCTGAGAATTCCCATGGCGATTGAGACTTTGGTGGAATTAGAGCAAGAGGCTCAGAGCCGCCGTCATCGAAGACGAAGTTCTTATTCATTGATGTGGTGCCTTGCACTGCTCAACTGCAAACTAAGAATATGGGGATGAAGTTTGTGTTTACAAGTTTGTTTGGGGGTATTTTTTTATATGTAAACATTTATGGCCGACAAAATTTTTCATAACAATTTTCAAGAAGGAGGGAGCATTTTTATTTAAAACATAGTGGGGGAATCTTTTTTAAAAATGAAATTTGAAATTTGAAATGATAGTGGAGGGGGCATTTTTTATGGGCACTGGTTTATTTTAATATTTTTCCACATAGAAGTGGAAGTGGAAGGCCTACATGGCCTACTTTATTGTCATTTCAAAGAGTGATGCCGCCACGGTGCGATGTTTATTTTGCTGCCTAGAGAGGCATGCTATTTTTCTCATGCATGAAAAACTTATTGAGATCCGACTATAGCCATGTTTATAGTCGTTGGAAAGATTTTTTTGAGACGAACACATTGGTGGTGTCCATTTGTAATTTTGAGGCTGTTTCATTTGAGTTTTTAAGCCTCAAAGTTTTCTACCTTGGAGTGCACTCTCGGTTGTACCCGACACTCCCAAGGCACTTGTAAGTGAACCTAGTATCTAGTATTATCCTCTTTCTACTTGGCGGATGCAGCGACTGGTTACCCATGCATTTCGGTAAGATGAGGTGACTACCATAAGGACACTTATTCTAGAGACTACAGACATAGACACCCTAGACTCTATCCGAGGTTTTTTTGGATCTACTTCTGAAGATTATAGACGAAGACACTTTAGAAGATTCTCTTATTATCTTCTGGTTCTCCTCCATATTTGGATCTATGGCTCAATTTATTGTATTGAGTGCATTTTCGACAGAGACCGACACTCTTATATGGCTCATTTTTTCCTTTGTATTAAGGTGCATTTTCGATAGAATCCGACACCTTCTAGATTGTGTTCACCATGAGGAGGATATGATATTCATGGTGAATCTAGTCAGTGACCTACAAGAGGCAACATCCTCTGAGGATGACCTGCAAGGCAACAGATCCAGGAGTGGCTGACCCTGAGGCACTTAGACAGATGACCCAGAGGCAACAAACCCGAGGAAGTGGCTGACCCTGAGGCACCCATGATGACCCTATGGCACTTAGACGGCTGACCCAGTGGCAACAAACCCATAGATGTGGCTAACCCTAAGGCAACAGATCGATATGTATACACAGTGAATCTAGCATTATTCACAGTTGGAGAGCCAAGCGCAAGGAGCACGAGCCTAGACCAAATCAACAATAAAAGAGGATGATAGGTTGCTTTTAGAGAAGTCAACATTAAGGGGGAATGTTACCTAATTTTGACTTGTTTTTTTCTTTAGTTAGGATAGTGCACTTTAAGGGGGAATGTTAGAATTAAAGTGCACTATGCCTTCACCTTGACACTTGTCAGTTTCTCTTGACAAGTGTCATGCGTTTCATATAGGCTTATGCCTATATATTGTAACCCTTTTCATTTGTAATATATCTCATCTCTTCCATTTCAGTTCCAACAAGGACAACTTCCATTACAAAAACAGAATATTACATTGCTCTCATTACATTTTTAACAAGTTAATTAAAGCATATCCATATTTACCTTGTTATCAAAGATATTCTCCATCTTCCTCAAACTACTAAGTTTACATACTCGATTTTTTTTTTAAGAACTAACAACAAGAACAACCCTTATATAACACATAACTCCAACAGATAGAAGAAAAACAAACATAATAGTCATCCATCAAAGAGGAAATTAGTTCGATTATTTTTCTTCTGTAGTAGAGGTTATTCCTCCTTTAGAGTGGCAATATCTAAGAGTGCATTTTTGTACTTCAAACTCATGAGGTAATATCTAGTTATAACACATTTTGTAGGATCTTCATTTTTAGAAAATTGACCATCATCAATTGTTCCATAATTAGCTTCAAGAATACCATCTGAGGTGCTAATCTTTTCCATGGAACCGTCTGGATGGTCTTTAGTAACCATTTGACTTTTATCAATGATCTAATTCAAATTCTCCTTTTGGGGTTGAGTCTTTTGTTGCTTGCATGATTCCTACTGGACAATTGGTGCATTTGTAGGATGAGCTTCTTTCTTTTGAATTGGGACATTTGAGGGTTTCGAATCATTCGAATGCAGGGCCTTCTCCTCCACCAAGGAGAAATCAGAGCATGATCGAATGATTAGACATATCTTCTTCAAGTGGTCATATTGTTGATAACCTGTTGGCAATCGAATCAGCCTAGATATAGATTTTTTGAGTCTACAACGCCTTAGACCCTTTGCCAAGCATTGAATGGCCGAAGGAAAGAAAATTTCTTCATGCCAATCTTTAGTAGGGATGGTTCCAAAAATAAAATAAAAGGTTTGTTTGAGATAAGAGTTAGAGAAGATGCGTAAAGAGAAGAAAATTATTGAAAGGAATGGGGAAAGAGACTAAAAGCCTAAAATACGAGGGTGATGGACAAGAAGCACGATCCACAACCTTCACTCGAACCAACAACAATAAAAATAATAGACTTTTAATAGAAACTGACACTAAATCCTCTCAATCTCATAACCTCTAGGGGTACTCTAGCATTAATCCTTCACTAACAGCTAAATCCATAAACAAAATTTAAGTCGTATGACAAAGTGACTAACTTAATAGAAATAACATTATAGAAGGCATACACAAAGACAGAAGATTCAAGACCAAAACCAGAAGTCCATGTTTTAGAAGTAAATTTCAAGATATACAGTTGTTTTTCTAGCATAAATTGTCCATCCTTAATTATAGTAAAAATCCTAGTTTTTATAGAGGATTTCGTCTCTCAAAACATTAATGCCCAACCACTTCTATGATGGTGGCAGATAGATTTGATCCGAAACTGGATTTAACAGTATCAAATTGATTTTATAGATAACTTAGCATTGAATGCATAAGGTTTTCCTGATCTACCACGATCGAATAGCTTAGAGTGCAACTTTGGGGTTGGTTGGGCAGTCAATGATGTTTTTTTGCAAATTTCGCTACGGTTGGGGTCTGCTTGGAGTTTCGCTCCACAATTGGAGTGAAAGCATTTTTATTTCAAATGTGGAGCAAAAGAATCCCTTTGTTTCATTTAAGCCTTCACATATTCATTTTTTGGCCAACTTTCGCTCCACAAGTGGAGCAAAAGCACCCTTAGCTCTACATTTTTACACTTTTACTTGAGTTTCACTCCCTAGGTGGAGAGACAAAGAGTTTCGCTCCACTAGTGGAGTGAAACCACCTTTGACCATGACTTTATATTGCTTTGCACTAACTTTGAAATTTTTAAGAAAGGGTTTTTGCTCCCTAAGTGGAGCGACAGAGAGTTTCGCTCCACTAGTGGAGTGAAATCACATTATGCCTTATCCAAGACTTAGCTTTTAAAAATATTACGTCCCCCCACCTCTAAGGAACCTTCGCTCCACAACTGGGAGCGAAAATACTTTCACTCCACCAATGGAGCGAAAGTGCCCTTCCTCGTATTCAAAAGGGAAGCATGCTCTCATAGTTATTTAAGTCACCTAGAAACTGTCACCACATGCGCAAAGTGGAATGAACCTACATAAATAAGATTTTAAGCAGAAAACACATCCACGACATCACCTCATGCTAAAACATTCATAATTTTTACATGCAAAATGACAAGAATTGCATAGAAAAACCAGAGAAACCATAGAACTTGAAAGAAAATAGATTTAAGGAAGAAAGTGAAAGGAGATAGCTGGTGAAAACACAACAAACGTAACATCTTAACCATTTTTTAAGGAAAAAGAGAAGTTTTACAATGATAACTCCTGAAGCTGCACACAACTTAACATTTTACAAAATGTGGTAGGAAGACCAACATCTCTAGCGGCTCGCGGGGTATTGAGCTTGCCTCAATGCAAAGATTCTAGGCCTTATCCTTGGGTTGCAGAGTCATCTTCACTTTCAGTATCCTTAGACTGCTCATCGTTGTTGCCTAGTAGTTCTTCTTCAAGTCGATCCTTTTCCTCTTCATCTTCTTGCTCACCTTCTACCTCCTCCTCGGGATCTAGCTCGTGTGAATAGGAGAGAAATCTTTCTAGAGAGCTCTTAAACACATGTTTGTATACCGCTAAAGCATTGATCCAGTGGTCAAGGCAAAATATTGGTTATTTTTGGAGCTCCTAGATCAGGTAATGGAAGGTCTCAATTCACTCAATATCAATAAGATCCAACCTTGGATCAAACTCCTGCAAACAAGACTCGATCGTGGCATATTTTGTCATGAAAGGTAACACCTGTGAATCTAAAATCGAATCCTCCCAAGCATCAACATCTGAGGCATCACTAACAAATGTCGTCCATATCGGCCTTAACTCCTCTAGTGGTGGAATGGCTCCTTCATTATTTGTGAAGTCGGGGATGCCAATTTGTGCGAGGGCATTAAAGTATTGCAGTGAAACATCTCTCTCTTACTTGAGGGTGTCTGAGAGCTTACAAGATTCTTTAGTCAGCTCAAGATTTATGAAGAAAGAGCGTAGGTTCATCTTCGTTGTTGCCCAAGATCAATTCAGGGGGCTCATGGGAGTGAGGGTTTAATGTTGGAGTACCCTTGAAGGGTGACCAAAGGGCATGCAATTTTATACATGATCTCCACATGCATTAACTCCTGAGGCTAGCATTTAAAGTGGTAGGTTCGATTATGGTGCTATAAGGATAAGGGTTTGCCAAAGCCATTTCGTTCCCATCACTCCACTGTAGTCACGTTTGTGTATAGCCCCTACACCATTGTAGTTTCTCGATTGTGTATCTGTACAAGAGTTCGCATCAGGATAGTTCATTGTCTAAAATGGGTAAGAAGAGTGGGGAGCATAGAGAGAACGCATCCAAGGAAAAGAAGGAGCGCACCAAGGAGAGCGGCTCGAAGAAGCCGTGAAAGCGTGAGAGAAAGCCAGGAAAGCTAACGTCATCTAAAGACAATATTTTCAAACTTTGAGATTGTCTAATGACACACAAAGACCTCAAAGAATTATGCTAGGACATCGAGAGGGCTTTCAAATAAAATTCGGTTGAAAATGCGTTGGATGCAGTTTACCACTCACACCTTTTCTTTTACATGTGCACACCCATGCATCCGTACCCGGAGCTTGTGTGGGCAATTTTGCAATTCTATGATGCTCAGACGAGGACAATATGAGATTCTAGGGGGAATAAGTTGTTCTAGCCAATATCCTTCGAGAGGATTTTTCTTATGGATAAAAACCCTTGATTGATTTCCTCCCCAGGAATATTACCAGTTTTGAGCAGAGTGAGAGGTATCAGCCCACACCTCAGATGCTCTAGTTCATGAGAGAGTAGTTGGGAGGAGCGCCCTCATCTCAGGAGCTTCCCGAACTACCCAGGCACTTGATAAAGTTCATGCATCGTGATATTTATTCAATTATGGCATGGGTGATGGGTCTCTCTACCGAAACTATAGTTTACAACTGGTAGGTGTCCATGGCGGAGTCCATTTTTCATAATGAAATTTGTTTCCCGTCCAAGATGCAATCAAATACCCTACCAATTTTCTTTGACTGGGCATAGTGGGTGACATGTCAGATGCACCTCTCATTATCCTAATTGCAGGGCAACAGAGATGATCAGTTTAAATATTGCTCCTGCCTCGCATGGTATTTATTCTACCACTTGCATGAACACTTCCCTTCATCCCCAAGAATCATTCCGACGAAGAAGTCAAGGCATTATCGATCTATCTCTGGATGTAGAGCTTGTTTAGGGATGAGTCGTACTACAATTTTAATCAAGTTTTCTTGGGGCTGGTGCTAAAGTTGATCTATGGCCACTACGAGCGAGTTCCAGCAGAGATGAGAGACAAATTGATGGATGAGAAGTTGGGAGACATTTTCCTACTCACCAAGGGCTTGGTGATTAGAATTTTTAGGTTCACAAGTCCTTCCTATTGCCCTATTATGCCATGTCGTACCTGTTTACCCTAAAGGTCACCTGATAATGCGACTACACTAATGATTCACACGAGAAAGGCAGAGGGAAGAAGCACACGTGTTATATGCCCTTTGAGTTTAGAGACGTCAAGGTGACGTAGTGTGGCTAGAATGAAATCCTTGTGATAACATTGTACGACTTTGGGTTTGTTGATATCCCCAAACGCTGGAAGTATGATCCGCGTGATGTCTTCCAGAATTTTATCAAAGCAAAGTCTTTTTATTTTTGCCCTCACCTAGATTTTGTCACCCAACAAAATAACCCTATGGGACGTGAGTTGGAGTGGCGCGTCGATGATATGGTGTTCGTACCCCCTGGCATGATATTTACACCATAGAGGTTGACTACGATCCAACCATTAACCCAGAGCAGAGGCTTCCCAGGGATGTGTTCCAAGAAATGAAGGAGAAATTGCAGCATTGGTCAGATCACTGAGTGGTGGATCATGTGAGTCCACAATAACAAAATGCTTTTTGATTACCCAATGGCGTTGGACTACAAATTCTCCATGATATATGATGAAAACGTAGACACCTATCGAGCCTTCTTATTTTTTGAGATTGTACCTCAAAGCACACAAGGCCCTAATGAAGTGGATGACCTGGTAGTAAAGAAGCACGTGGTACAAGGTAAGGGCAAAGCAATATTGAGTGGTTCATAATTGGTTGGAGAGAGTGGGCCATCGCCTCATAAGAAGCAGAGCACCCTCCCAAATAGAAAAGCTGAGGAAACATCCCTCCCATCGTACATAGTGAAGAGGCCATGAAATAGCACTCTAAGGCTCCCCAGAATGAGCTTCTCTAAAACACCAGTCCCCCCTCCATTGAGTGCTCCTAAAAAATCTATCATGGATCATTTGGAAAAGTAGGAAGCAAAGGTGGAGGTGATTGATGTAGAGGTGATTGACGAAGAGGAGAGAGAATACCCACAAGCATAGTGTTCCACTTTATTGGCTCCTTTGATCATGGAGCTCAAAGGTACATGTTCGTTCTTTTCCTTTTCTTCTTCTCTCTCTCTGACAGTCATTTCCTTAATGACTGAAATCTCAGTTACTATTTTTGTTTTCTTTGGCCTCTCTATTTCTCCTCTATTACCCCACACCACAGTTTCTAGCATTTTAGTTTCCCAAACCCTCTCTTCACCCCTAGCAACATTCACATCTTACGCAACTCGCCTCAACACTTTCGTAGTCTCTACACATGTCGACCCCCCTTCCTCTATTTCGAAAGATCTTATCACTGACTTTTCCACTGTCATAGAGATAAATCCATTTTCCCTTTTATCGCCCTCTAATATCATGGTGTCAATTTTCTCTAAAGTTTTAATGCTTAAGTCCACCATCTTCATGATTGTTATCCAGACCTAAGCGTCCTTGAGGGTTAGTGTAGTTGCTTACCATATTATTTCCCATGTTCTATATGAACTTGAGTCGTAGCATCCTCTCTTTCCTTATATGCCCATCCTAGGAGTTCAAGAGCCTCTCAAGTTTGAATTGGAGATGATGCAGCACCTGGAAATCGTGGAGAGCATTCACAAGGCACATCATAGCTCATCACGCTGGCAGAGGGACCATAGGGGGAAGGAGGCACAAATTCTGGCACTAACTAAGAAAACATTAATTATTGATCCAGAAAGGATGGAGATCCACACGATGGAGAAAGTGCCCATTATTCAGAAGCCCTTGTGGGAGATGACCTAGGCTGATTACACTTACCGCTATACCATAGAAGATGTGACAAAGATTAATACAACGTAGAAGATGGGTAACATTCAATTTGAATTGGGATCCATCTATTTTCATGGTGATCACTACAAGGAACGCTTATTTGAAGCGTAGGCCAAGAAATTCGAGCTTGAGGAGGCCTTTGTGAAGGCGAGGGAAGAACTTGAAATGCTCGAATCTAAAGTTGTGCAGTTTAGATAGTGCATGGTTTCACTAGAGGTGGAGGTCGATAAACATTCCAAGGTGTGCATCCAAGCGGATTAGTAGGTACAAGCACTGGGCGTTCAGGTCCAGTAGTTGCAAACCTAGTTATCAGAGAGGACGTCAAATACTATCACGTTCTCTAAGGAGCGCATCAAGGAGATGCGCCTGCAGTTCCTAACGAATTTCCTAACAAGGGCTGTGCGAGGGGTCATAATGTTAACTTTATTCAGGGAGGCGCAAGAGGCAGTTTCCGTTGGCAACTCCGTTTTGAAATTTTCTCAAAAAAATATTGATATTTGTCTAGACTTAGCCATACAGCTCAAGAAAATTGAAAATGTGGATGCCCACCTCACTCTCATGAGCCCCTTGGCTCGATCCTTGGCAATAGCGAAGATGACCCTACACTCTTTCTTCATAAATCTTGAGTTGACCAAAGAAGCTCGTAAGCTCTTAGATTCCCTCAAGTAGGAGAGAGACGTTTCATTGCAATACTTTAATGCCCTCGCACAAATCGAGATCCCCAGCTCCACAGACAATGAAGGAGCCATTCTACCACTCAAGGAGTTAAGGCCGATATGGGCTGCATTTATCAAAAATACCTCAAATATTGATGCTTGGGAGGATCCAATTTTAGATTCACAGGTGATACCTTTCATGGCAAAATATGCCATGATCGAGTCTTGCTTGTAGGAGTTTGACCAAAGGCTAGATATTGTTGATATTGAGTGAATTGAGACCTTCCGTTACTTGATCCAAGAGCTCCAAAAACAACCAACCTTTTACCCTAACCACTGGGTCAATGCTTCTGCGGTGTACGAACATGTGTTTAAGAGCTCTCTGGAAATATTTCTCCCCCATCCATGTGAGCTAGATCCCGATGAGGAGGTAGAAGGTGAGCAATAATATGAAGAGCAAAAGGATCGACTTGAAGAAGAACTACGAGGCAGCAGTGATGAGCAGTTTGAGGATACTGAAAGCAAAGATGACTCTACAACCAAAGTATAAAGGCCTAGGATCTTTGCATTGAGGTAGGCTCAATACCCGCGAGCCACTAGAGATGTTGGCCTTCCTACCATATTTTGTAAAATTTTAAGTTGTGTGCAGTTTTGAGAGTTATCATTGTAAAAATTCTCTTTTTCCATCAAAAATGGTTAATATGTTGTTATGTTTGTTGTGTTTTCACCAGTTGTCTCCTTTAACTTTCTTCCTCAAATATGCTTTCTTTCAAGTTCTATGGTTTCTCTAGTTTTTTTGTGCAATTCTTGTCATTTCGCATGCAAAATTATGAATGTATTAGCATGAGGCGATGTCGTGGATGTGTTTTTTGCTTAAAATATTATTTCTACAGGTTCATTCCACTCTACGCATATGGTGACAGTTTCCAGGTGACTTAAATAATTATCAGAGCATGCTTCCCTTTCAAATGCGATGAAGGGGGTATTTTCGCTCCCAGTTGTAGAGCGAAGGTTCCTTAGAGGAGGGGGGGCACAATATTTTTTAAAGTTAAGTTCTGGCTAAGGCATTAGGTGGTTTTGCTCCACTAGTGGAGTGAAACTCTCTATTGCTCCACTTAGGGAGTGAAAACCCTTCCTTAAAAATCGCAAAGCCAGTGCAAAGTAAGTCAAAGTCATGGTCAAAGGTGGTGTCGCTCCACTAGTGGAGCAAAACTCTCTTTCACTCCACCTAGGGAGTGAAACTCAAGTAAAAGCACAAAAGGGTAAGGCTAAGGGTGCTTTCACTCCATAAGTGGAGTGAAATCATCTTCGCTCCATTTGTGGAGTGAAAGATGGCCAAAAAATGAATACGTGAAGGCTTAAATGAAACAAAGGGATGCTTTCGCTCCACCAAAAAAATGAATATGTGAAGGCTTAAATGAAACAAAGGGATGCTTTCGCTCCACCTTTGGAATGAAAATTCTTTCGCTCTAGTTGTAGAGCGAAACTCCAGGTGGGCCCCAAGCACAGCGAAAGGTACACAAAACCGTCATTGACTACCCAACCGACCTCGAAGCTGCACTCTGAGTCATCCGATTGTGGTAGATCAGGAGAACCTTCTGCATACAATGCTAAGTTATCTGCAAAATCAAGTTGATGTTGTCAAAGTCGATTTTGGATAAAATCTATCTGCCACCATCGCAGAAGTGGTTGGGCATTAATGTTTTGAGAGGCAAAATCCTCTATAAAAACTAGGATTTTCACTATAATTAAGGATGGATAAATTTTGCTAGAAAAATAGTTGTATATCTTGAAATCTGCTTCTAAAACATGAAATTTTGGTTCCGATCTTGAATCTTCTATCTTTTTGTATACCTTTTATCATGTTATTTTTGTTAAGTTAGTCACTTTGTCATACGACTTGAATTCTATTTCTGGATTTAGCTGTTAATGAAGGATTAATGCTAGACTACCCCTGGAGGTTATGCGATTGAGAGGATTTAGTGTCGGTTCTGTTAAAAGTCTATTATTTTGATTATTGTTGGTTCGAGTGAAGGTTATGTATCGTGCTTCCTGTCCATCACCCTTGTATTTCAAGCTTTCAGCCTCTTTCCCCATTCCTTTCAGTAATTTCCTTCTCTTTCCACATCTTCTCTAACTCTTATCTCAAACAAACCTTCTATTTTATTTTTGGAACTAGCCCTACTGGAGAGTGGCACAGAGGATATTTCTTTCCTTCAACCATTTAATGCTTGGCAGTGGGTCTAGGGCGTTGTAGACTCAAAAAATCTATATCCAGGCCGATTCGATTGCCAACAAGAATATTACAAATTTAACCATAAATTACCCATATACCATTCTATAGAACTACTTAAGTAGATTCAGAAGAAGAAAACAAGCAAGAATTACAACTCTAGCTAAGTCCTCTCATAATTCTATTCCCTGACCCCAATTTTCTTAGTTATTCCTAATCAACTTAAAGAAATTATATTTTTAATGGACTACTCCTAAAATAAATTAATCAAACAACATTGACATTATATAATTACAACAACAATATCATTAAAAAAAATCTAAACATTCTAATTTATGGAAGGTATCTCATATCAGAGAGTCTACGTAGGTTGTCCCCTATTATGCAATGTTTCCACAATCACCTAAAACTTCTTGTTGCACTTTATTAGTGTAGTGTGCTTGCAAACACATGGAGACATACCTACATAATGGGATATGATACCACCTATAGGGTGCTTGCAAACACATGGAGACATACCTACATAATGGGATATGATAACACCTATAGGGTGCTTACAACCACAAGGCGACACAACTACACAATTAGATCTAATACCACCTATAGCATTCTTGGATGCAAATGGAATGCTATAAATTTTGATACGTAATAAATAGAATTTGAAGGGATTGGGGCTCAATTATGAGATAAGACCTTGATAATTACGTATAACAAAAGTAGGTTATGTTTTATAAATGGGCATATTTTAGGCTAAACTATATGGGAGAAGCACAAGGGTTTAGATTCAACACCTCTTGTGATTTATGAAAGGACAAATTTGCTAAGGAAACTTTGTACTAATGTTTGACATTGCCAAATAATAACCCATCAACAACATTCTCTATCAAAATATTAGGATTAGGCAAGGAAAGAGATCCCAACTCATGTATAAAATTGAAGTCCTTACTATGTTATTAATGTAATTTAATTACTTTAATTGTGGCAATGTGGATGTTTGATAATAAAATATGATTGCTTACAAGCTTAATTATCAATATTAATTTTTTATTGGTTATATGGGATTGAAACAAGCCTCACCCATATTACATCATGATCACGCAGTGGTATTACAACATTTTGACTATTATGCATGTATCACTTCACAAGATTTAGACCTAGGTCTCCTCCTTAGTAGTTGAAATATTTAATTGATTGAACTCATATCATTTGATTAATTCATGCTCTTTAGATCCTAAATTCACTTCATTTATTGTTTATATACTAATATTATGTTTTGAAATTTACGTAGTCTATGTTATGGACTTATAGTAGCATTTTAACATATCAAAAAGTATTTATAGTGATATCAAACAATGCCTCATTGATTAAGTTACACAAACAACAGTTCAATTAATTAATAAACTACACAATTACTTTCACTGGCTGGGCTACACAAGCTGTCCACTAAACCCTTATAACAACATTATTTAATTGTTTAATAGTATAACAAAAGCTGTCCACAAAACCCTTATAATAACTTTATTTAATTGTTAAATAATTAAACAATTTTATTTAATTGTTTAATATTATAACAACTTTATATACTCATAATGTAATTCAAAAAATATATTTTAATCCCATATAATTATTTATCTTTTTCACTAAAATTAAAGTTTTTATTTCTCTTTGCTTTCTTCAGCCTATGATCACTATCCTTTCAACTGCCATGTAATTCAATCCATCAAGCAAATTACAACAAATCTATTAATTATTTTTTTTATGTTTTGAAATTTACGTAGTCTATGTTATGGACTTATAGTAGCATTTTAACATATCTTAGTGCTATTTTTTTTTATTTGTGGAAAACATCCCAAAAGGGATGCCACTTTCGGGTAAGACCCAAGGAGGCAGGGGTATCCATTCCGCCAAAAACGCCCAGGACTCGGACCTGGCCTACCACCTTTGACATACTCAAGGAGCAAACAAACACACAAAACCAATTTAAAAATAAGTAAATAACAACAAAAATAATAAAATAAAATAAAAAACATGCTCCTTGAGTGTGTCAAAAACAAAAGCACAACCAAACACGCACAATAAGATAAAAGAAACCACAACACAAACCACATAGAAAAACACAAGAACCACATAACAAAACACAAACAAGACAAAAACAACAAAACACTACAAAGACATAACCCAAAAAAAACATGAAAAATAAACACAACCAAAACCTAAAAAATAAAAAATAAATAAAAATAAAAAACAACCAACAACAAACAATAAACAAAAACAAAAAACATAGAAAACACTCACACATAAAAACACGAAATAACACAAACAAAGAGAAACCCAAGAACAAGAACGAAAAAAACACAAGAACAATAACAAAAAACATAAAAAAAAAACACAAAACAACAAAAAACAACACAAAGAACACAAAAACAAAACAAAACAAAAGAACCCACCCACCTTAAAAAACTAAACAAAAAAAGAAAAAGAAAAAAAATTGAACATAACAATGACCTATCTAGACCAGAAGACTATTAAGGCAAGAATCAACAGAGGAAACAAAATAAAGAATAGAATGAGCTAGGGAACTAAAAAAACTGAATGAACCAAAGAGAAGCAAAAAAAAAAAGCAAGAAGAAACTAGGTACCTTCAGAACTGGAGCCATCCAAAGAAATGATAGAAAGAAGAGCTTCCCTAATTTGAGAAGCCCACCATATAGGAGGGTGGCCATAACAAGTAAGATCACCTTTGTCCAAAGCCCAATTAGCTAAAGCATCAACACTCTTGTTTTGATCTCTGACCACATGATTGTAATCAACTTTCAAAAATCCCATATGGATTAATTGAATCTTCTCAATAATTCTTTTTATTCTCCAATCTACCTTATGATTCTTAGAAGGAGTCTTCAAGAGATTAATCATAAGTTGAGAGTCAGACTCAACTAACACCTTTTCCCATCCAACCTTAGTAGCCTCCTGAAGGCCTCTTGAGGATACCATACCCCTCAACAAGGTTATTGGAAAGAATACCCAAATTCTCAAGAAAAGTAAAAACCAGGGAGCCATTTGAAAGTCTACCAATTCCTCCCACACCGGCTTTTCCAGGGTTCCCTCTAGAGGCTCCATCAGTATTGACTTTTCCAAAATCCTTAGGAGGAGGTTGCCAATTTCTAGTCCTATCCATCTTACTAATACTCACATTCCCTTTAAGTTGGTTGCCCTTAGAAGATTTAATCTTCAATCTTTGCATCACTTGATCCCATATTTGGTGGGAGTTTTGGGGGTGATTAAGGAGTTGATGGACTGATTCAACTAAGTTGGCTATGGTCTTTTGCCAAATATAGTGAATATCCTTCCTATCTTGATTAAAAATTTGGTTGTTCCTTTCATTCCAAATATTCCAAAGAAGAATGGTAGAACCCATCCAAACTAATTGCCTAATAAAATGATCAACACCCTCTTGATTAGGCCAATCCCTCTAAAGTTGTTCAAAAGTAAAAAAATTGGACCTCTGTAAGCCAAGTAAAGTGGCCATTCTCCTCCATAGCTCAGAGGCTAAAGTACACTCAATAAAAATATGGTTGAGATTTTCTACATTCTCTTCACACATTTCACATCTAAAAGGGCCATGAAAACCACGCTTCATAAGTTGCTCACTAGTAAGCACCCTACGATGCAATAAAAGCCAATTAAAGAACCTCACCTTAGGCCAGAGCTTTTGAGCCCACAATCGAGAAAATATGTCAGAAGAATGGTTGGGATTATTATGGCATAAGGTCAAATAACCTTGAGCAACTGAATACTCACCCTTAGTAGTGTTGTTCCATCCAAAATAATATTTTTCATGGGACCAAGAGAGGGATCTCATATGAAGGATGCCTTGGATATCTTGTCTTTGCCTTTCTGGGATTTGAATAGGCCAGTCCTCAATAGGGATCCAATATCTACCAACCTTTGAATTACCAGTATGGTACCGACAATAATTAGCCACCTTTATCCAATTAGCTCGGTGAAGCTCCTCCATCCAAGGCCTCCAATCGGGAAACTGAGTTATCAAAGGCTTGTGACCATCCCAAGAATCTATCCAAAAATTTGCCTGTTGACCATTATGAATGATCCAAAATAATTTTTTCTTTATCAAATCCTCACCAGTCTTAAGAACTCGCTAAAATGGGAGAACCTTTGGTAGGAAGTTGAGAGCGAACAAGGTCTTCAGGACTTTTGTTCTCAAGCATATTTAGCACGGAGATTATTGGCCCAAAGAGCATTGGGGTTATGCAACATCCTCCAATATAATTTAGTAGCTAAAGCTTTGTTGTTATTAATAGAAGACCGGAATCCTAACCCCCCTTCACTCTTAGGAAGACATAAAGTATCCCATTTCACCAAGGCCCATTTTCTTTTCTCCTTAGTACCACTCCAAAGGAAACGATGACTGATTTGATCCAATTCTCGAAGAACATCCTTTGGGATATTCAAAACGGAAGAAACATAAATAGGAATAGCTTGAAGGACTGATTTTACCAAGGTGATTCTACCCCAGAAGAAAGCCACTTGTTGGTCCACTTTCCAATTTTCTTCTTGACTTTGTCCAACAACCAATTCCAATCTTTATTTTTTTGCCTTTGAATATTTATGGGAATACCTAAATAAGTGATTGGAAGAGAGGTCTTCTTATATATTAATTTATCCAAGACCATGGATTCCTGTCTAGCAGAGCAAGTGAAAGAAAATAACTTTAGATTTGTCTTCATTGATCAACTGCCCAGTAGCCTTAGAAAAACAACTAATGATTTGCTTAATATTAGAAGCTTCCTTAACTGTAGCTTTACCTAAAAGAGTAGAGTCATCCACAAATTGAAGATGAGAGATAGGTCTAGCTCCATGAGAAATGGTAACTCCCTCAAGGGTTTTGTTTTCCCTCTTTTTGGTTATAGTCCTACCCAAGCATTCAACAAGAATGATGAATAAATAAGGGGATAGTGGGTCACCTTGCCTAATACCTCTGGAAGCTGGGAATGACTGAGAAGGCCTGCCATTGATAAGAACTAAGTAGGAAACTGAAGAGATACATCCCATAATCCAATCCATCCAATCCTTAGAGAAACCAAATTGCCTCAAAACTTTGATAAGGAAGTGCCAATCCACTCTGTCATAAGCTTTGGATAAGTCTAACCGAATGAACATGGAAGGAGAATTTTGCATATCCATGGAATGGATGGCTTCCTGAGCAAGAACTATCTCATCTACTATTTGACGTCCTTCCACATAACCCCCTTGCTCTGGGGAAATAATCTTATGCAAAAGAGGCTTCAACCTTTTCGCCATGATTTTAGTAATGATTTTGAGAAGAACATTACATAAAGCAATAGGTCTAAAAGCTGAGATATGATCAACCTCTTGAGCTTTTGGAACAAGAGTAATATAAGTTTTATTGATAACCTTCAAAATTTCTTTGGCTTTCCTGGCTTCTTCCACCACCTCTAATAAATCAACATGAAGGATATCCCAAAACTCTTGGTAGAACTCAATGGGAAAACCATCAAGACCTGGGGTTTTCCATTTTTGCATTTTAAAAACTACTTGTTGAAGCTCATTGATAGTAACAGGAGTAGTCAAAATAGAGTTCTCCTCAGAAGTGATAAGAGAAGGGATTGCTTGAAGAACATTTTGTTGTGAAGCCGAGTCAAGAGGAGTAGCAACAAAAATATTGGAAAAGTAATCAACAACAATAGAGTTCATGCCATCCCAAGTATAAACAACATCTCCAGAATCTGATTTTAAGGAAGAAATAAAGTTGTGAGATCTTCGAGCTAGAAGAGATTTGTGGAAGAAATTTGTGTTTCGATCTCCTTCTTTGAGCCATTGAATTCTAGATTTTTGCTTCCATAAGATTTCTTCTCTTTTTTCCCATTCCTCTAACTGAGTTGTGAGTTTAATTTCATCTGCACTTCTCTTCTCTATGAGGCCATCTAAACGGATTTTCTTATTCAAATTTTCAAGATGAGCAATAACTTCATGTTTTTTTTATGAACATCCCCAAACTCTTTCCAGTTCCAAGTCTTGATTTTGGATTTAATGTATTGCAGTCTTTTGGCAAAACAGAACATCTTAGTCCCATGCCTAGGTTTACCTTCCTTCCACCATTGTTGCACATGAGGTCTGAAGGAAATGTCTCTAAGCCACATTAATTGAAAATAAAAGGAGAGAAACTCACATTGGTTTTCCACATTTCCACCATGACTGGCCAATGATCCGAACCAACATTATTAAGAGTCTTCACTTTAGGAATGTGACCATGGATTAAGAAATTTTTAGAGAGCAAAAACCTATCCAATCTCTCCATTATACAAGCTAAGCCTTGCCTTCTGTTAGACCAAGTCATAAGGCCATTATCTCGGTTGGATATCCACAAGATGGAGGTTTGCAATATATTCGCTCATGAGGTCAATGCTTTTGTCCAAATTTCTATTTCCCCCCTTTTCTCATCCAGAGAGAGGATGGTATTGAAATCTCCTCCGATCAAGATCCAAGATTTAGGAAAATGAGAGATAATATGAGTAATATCCTTCCACTGCCTTCTTTTTTCCTCCAAAGAAGTCGGAGCATAAACAATAATGCAGAGCATAATCTAGTTGGAATGTCTACTTTGAATAGCTATAGCCAACAAACCCCAACTGCCAACCATATGGTGAATAACTACCTCTTTTGGGTCCCAAAGACAAGCAATGCCACCCGAAGTCCCTTGGGAACTGAGGGAAACCACTTTTCCAACTGGCCAAATTTTACTGGCAATTGAGTCCATATCCTCCATTGACATCTTTGTTTCTTGAAGGAAAACAAGATGTGGATGATTTATCTGAATCATTCTTCTAATTTCATTTTGTTTTGAAAGACTCCCTTTGAGTCCTCTAATATTCCAAGTGATGATCTTCATTAATACCAGGGCTAAAAAAGTTGGGAAGGGCATTAATCTTACCTTCCTCTACAAGCTTTTCACCTTCTTTTACCATATGATATTGATTGGTCTTGCGACCTGCTTTTTGATTAGAATCCATCTTCAATTTTTTTCCCTGTTTCTTGACTTATTCCAATTGAATCTGAGATGGCTTCTAACCTTGAAGAATGCTCGTACACAGCCAAAATTTTACTAGATGGTTCAACGGAGTCTATATTGGGACCTCACATTATTTAAAGTTTTGACATTTGAAAGATTGTTTTTCTTGTGTAAATTTTCTCCTTTTTTTCTCGTTGAAAACCTTTGATTTGTTGGTTTGTCTCCGAGTTCTTCCCTTCATATTTAAATTGTGTTTCTAAGATTTCAGTTTCCATTATTTCCTCTTCCTCACTTGGGACATCATTTGTGGAAAGGATTTCAAACATATTAGCAGATGACTTTGATTGATCCTTCATAACTAGTTTTTTCTAAGTGTTCTTCTTCTTAGGTATTTGGAAACCTGCTGAGTTTATATCTTCTTTCTTTTGATCAGGAATTTTATTTGGGCAAGCACTGGCCAAATGACCATATTCATGGCAAATTCTACAACGAAAAGGAATGTTCTCATAGTCCACTACTTGCTCCCAAGTGTCTTCCCCAAATTGTAATGTGATATTTTTAGGTAGGGGTTTGTCAAAATCCATTAAAACACAAATCCGAGCATAAATAATATGTTCAAAATTTTGAGTACAATCAACAATCATCATAAAAGTTCCTAAAGAGTTTCCAATTGAAGAAAAAACAGTAGGATTCCAAAATTCAATAGGGAGGCCAAAGAGTCTAACCCACATGGGAGCTATAGAAGGCATCTCTTCTTCGGCTTTAAATTTAGTATGCCAGGGCTTCATGAAAAGCCCTGCCCTTCCAAAAAACCAAGGACCCCCTTGAAAAGTTTTCTCTCTATCTTCATTATTAGCAAATAAAACAAGAAAATAACCATTTGGATAAATAGAGATTTGTAACTCACCTTTAGTTTTCCAGCTTTTTGCAGCCCAGACTTTGAAAGCAGATAGACTCGGACGAAAACCCACGAACCGACAAATTAGTCCTCTTTTTTCCAAATCTTCAATGCCAGTCCGAATGTTACCCATATCAAGCTTAACAATAGGAGTTCCATCAGCTGCTTTAAGACATCCTGACTCCGTTTTCCTGGGATCAATCTTAGGCATTCTTAGAGGTTTATGGGAAGCCCTAAGATTGATATTAGCATTGGGCTGAGGCTGTCCACCACTGAAGGGCATCCCTAAAATTCATTTTTGGGACCGAGTCTTCGAAATTCTTACCCTTGACAAGGGTTTTCATAGTAGAATTATTTTGTGGGTGCACCTTAGCACCAGATTCACTTGAGATATGAGCCATTTTTTGATCAACTACTTGAAACTTGTTTCATGATCTCTTTAATCCTTGCCCTAGACGTCGTGGAAAGGTATGGTTTTCACTTTTCTTTTGTGCAGCAAATTGGAAGCCGTTGTCACTCAAGTTCACAGTATGATCCGTTGAAAGACAAATTTCTAACCCATCTTGGATCCCCTGCAACATTTCCTGCTAAAATATTGAGCATAAACCACAAAAATATTGGCCGCTAGGGCCCGAAGGCCCTAAAAACCAACCTCTGGAGCTGCTTGCACTCAACCCAGATGAAACCCTCGCATAGCCTCTTGCCAAATATCTCGTTCACACATAGGGATGCGCTAGGATCTGTGTTGCTCCAAATGATATGAAAATTGGTGGAGACGTTCTAGGGTTTTTCAAGCATCTACCCTCAAAATTTTAGCTCAATCCGAGTCCGGATGAGTGAGATATGGCCGAAACGAGTTCGATAGTTTGGGCAGTCCTGCGAAAAACGTCTAATGAATCAATCTCTTAATATTGTGGTTCCATCCTTATGAATTATATTTTGAGACTAAAACATTGTTAGTCATTTCATCTTTGATTGAATTCTCCACTTCATACTCTTGTAGTGTATTGACCAACTCATCAAAAAAAAAAACTCTTAGTGCTATTGATATGGACTTATAGTAGCATTTTAACATATCTTAGTGCTATTGATGTGTTATTTAATATTGCTTTGTTATTAGGGTGCTTAGTATAATAATATTACTATTTTTTTTATATTTTTCATATTATATGTCATTCGCCTAAACTTTAAAGTTATTTGATGTCTTGATATGAGAAGGATATCCGTGCACTTTTCTTAGTTTGTTTTTCCTCTTTTTCTTTATGGTGTTTTAGTGGATATAATGTTATAATGACCTTTATTTTTCTTGTGTTTATATGTTGAATATAATTTATGATAAATTTTTTATAATTCATCATAATATTAAAAACAAAATAACTAAAGGATATTTAATTAAAAATATATTTTTTAATTTATTGTATTAGTTTTTTTTTAAAAAGAATTTGAAAAAATTATATTAAAACAAGAATATTTACAAGTAGGGACAATACTACTCCTACCCTTAGCCATAAAGAACACTTGTTTACAACAATAAGAGGAGATATGCATTGGAGCCAAATATCCTAAAACATATGTCTACAATGGTTGTCCAAATTAGCTAAACACTGGATTTGCTCACCAACCTACCTAATCCTCTCATCCTTAATAGCCATGCCACTATGCCACTGAATCCCTACCTCCTTCTCGATACCCATCTTAGCTAGGAAGTCTACTACTTTATTCATAGCTCTATCCACATAAATCGAAATCACATCATCTAATTTCCTCCATAATTCTTTTATTTGGGTGACAATAATCCTCAACCTCCATATCTCCAAAGCAAAGTTCCTCATGCAATCTAGAGCTTCTACCAAGGTTAGAGAATATGATTCTATTATTATCCTCCTATAACCTTGTCTTACCACCTAGATAGAAGCAATTTTTATAGCTAGGGCTTCTACTTCATTATCCGTAGCCCTGCCCAAGCCCTACAGTTCCCAATAGAGCACTATCCCAACATGATTCTTGCAGACCACTCCAATTCCAACTCTACCCGGATTACCTTTTGTAGCTCCATCAGTATTAATTTTAATATAACCTTCTGAGGGTGGTTTCCAACTAGCTCTATCCTACCCCTATTGTACTTCAATATCCTTATCCATCGTTCCTATATTAGCCTAAGTTTCCTCTTTAGCATACACTACCACAATTTTCATGACTTTGCTCCAAATGACCTGCCAAAAACCATCCAAGGATGAAAATATTTCTCTTAAAAAAATGTCATTTCTCTCCAAACACATTACCACCAAATAAAGTTTAATCTAAGCTTCCACACAATATGAAAAGCTTTAGATTTAAATATACCCCTCTTCCATCTTTCCCAAATAATAATCCAATTCAAATCACTATTGACTCGGCTTTTATAAGCTAAAAATCATCACTTCTAGATTTGACATGTGAATGGGAACTCAAACATCAAGTGGTCAGATGTTTCCTCACTTTTGTAGCATAAAACACATTGGAATGGACCAATGATTCCCCTACATCTCAGATTATCAAAAGTAAGAATTCCATTGTGCATGAACTACCAAGCAAAGAAGTTTACTTTCAACCAACCCTTGGACTGCCAAATATTTCTCCAATACTCAACCTGATATGCATGAGGAGGATTTTCTATAAGGATAATTATCATATCCATCCTTAATTGTGTAGAATCCAAGGCTCCCATAGCTCCAAGCTAATTAATCCTTCTCATCTCTACCTATGAGAAATAATTTTGCCAAGATTTTAGTCATGATGGATGTCAATTTTGGAGGGATTGAAATTGGCCACTCATCCAACTTCTTAAACTAATTAAACCTATAATCTCTCAACTAACTAGTGTTGAAATAAAATTTAATCTAGATCCAACCCCTGCTTTCCATGGTTGTTTTTATTGGTTGTAGTTTTGAAAATTCAACAATGATAAGTAGGTATTGATCCCATGAATTTGTCCAAATCATGTTTTCTCCCCTCTCCCCACTTTCCAAAATAATCCATATTTCACTACCTGAGATCCTAACTTTAGAGCCTACCACACTAAGGACCCATTACCATCCAAAGAGAAATGACTCACCTCATTTGGATTCACCTATTCCAAATATTTACTAGTAGAAACTATACCAAATAAAGAAGTTGGTTGGGAGATCCACCTCCAATAAAGCTTTGCAGCCAAAGCTTTATTATTTCAAAACTCCCTTTACCATGGATTGAATCACTTTATCCCAACCTACCAAGGTCCATTTCCTCTCTCCTTTTACTCCCCATAAAATTTTTGTAGCCATCTTGTCCAACTCTTTCCATATGGCATGTGGGGTAGCAAGGATAAAAAATTTATAAATTGGCATGGCCTGAATGATTGACTATAAAAAAATTAATCTACCCCCAAAGGTTAACCATTTGTGGGACCAATGGTTAATTCTTTCTTTTATATGATCCAAAATATTCCTCCAGATAGCTATCTTTAATTTTTAAAATGCAAAGGGACCCCCAAATATACCACTGGGAGAGAAGTCCTCGTGAATCCCAAGATCTCTAAAATTTTATTCTAAAGCTTTCGATCAATTGAAGAATACCACTTTGGATTTCATATCATTGATGACTTGGTTTATGGCCATAAGGTAAACATTAAGAGTATTTTTTATTATTCTTGCTTCCCTAAATTTGACTACTTCCACCAACCCTATGTCATCCACAAACTATAGGTGAGTCAAAACCTCTTCACCCACCTTAATACTTACTAGCAAACCCTATTGTCTTATCTTCAATATGAGTCTATCCAAGACTTCAACCAATATGAGAAAAATATAAGGTGAACAAGGATCTCCTTGACAAAGGCCTCGAGTGGTTTCAAATGTTTGTGATGGAAGGCCTTTGATTAACATTGAGTATGTCAGAGTAGAAACGTAGCTCACGATCCATTCTATCCAATCCAGAGAGAAATCGAAGGTTGTCATCATCCTTGATAAGAAGCTCCACACCACCCTATCATAATCCTTTGACATATTAAATTTTATAAATATTCCTCTATTGCAATATTTTTGCATTGAGTGGATTGCCTCCTAAGCTAGAACCACACCATCCAAGATTTGCCTACCCTCTACAAAACCCCCTTGTTTCAAGGAGATAATGCTATGTAGGAGATGTTTTAGCCACTCAACCATTACCTTTATGATTATTTTATATAAGACATTGCATAAGATAATAGGTATATAATCTAAAATATACACCCCCTGTTCCCCTTTTGGAATTAAGGCAATGAATGTATGTTTAATTATTTAAGCAATATTATACTACCTCTAGAATCCTCTATAACAACCATTACATCCTCCTCCAATTTGCCCCAAAAGGTCTAAAAAACTCAATTGAGAAGCCATCTGGACCTTGTGTTTTTTCCGTACTCATTCCAAAGACTACCTTCTTTAGTTTCTCTCTATCAATGGATTTAAGTAGGCCCTGATTTTCTTCTTTAGAGATAATAGAGGGTATGACAACAAGAACTTATTTTTGAGCCTCTTCATATTACACCATACTTCCCTTAAAAAATTTGGCAAAATCCATAAAATGGAAATGCATACCTAGGATTTTATAAAAGGAGTGCTCGTTCTCATATTGAAGAGCTTCCATATTGTTCATCTATCTAACTCGATGGAAAATTTTGATGTTTCTGTCACCTTCCAACAACCAAGTGGTTCTTGCTCTCTGATTCTAATATATCTCCTCTTGATTATCAATGTCCTCAATCGCTTTATGTAATGCATCATCCTCTTCTTTGAGTTGCTTTATAATTGTTCCTTCCCTAAAATGTTTTTGTACCTCATCTCATTTGGCCATCAATGGATCTCTTTGGACCCGTAAGTCTGTCTTTTTAGCTCACCTCCATTGTTTTAGTTGATCCTTGACATAACAAAGTTGCTTGTGGAATCTAAACATTGTTTTCCCATATGTCGAGCATCCCTCTTCCCACCACTGTGGGATTTTCTTTTGAAGATCCTCTTTTTGTAACCAAAAGTTTTCAAATCCGAACAGTTTATGATGTTGCCCTCTCTTGATCTCCCTTACAACAGAATGGGAAAGTGATCCAAAACTAGACCCTCCAAAATTTAAAATTTTAGATTCCATTTCATAATTGCCTTCTTTGAAACCAAAAAATGGTCTAACTTCACCCTCATGCTATGTGGCTTCTTCCTCTTATTAGTCCAAGTATAGTTGGTTCTAGTTAATTTAATATACACCAAGTGTAATGCATGGACCTAGGAAATCATAATTCGATCCCCTAGGTCTAAAATTAGGGTTTCCCTTCCTGATCTCTAGATGAGAATTTAACATTAAAACCCCAACAACAATCCAATCTAACTCCTCCCTCAAGACTCTCATATTATGCACCAATTTTCATTGACAAATTTAAACATCTAGGTTTTGAGCCCCATAAAATTTTATGGTTAAAACTTGCTCAGTTGTCACATTGTTCCTAAAATGTGATGTGAGGACACCCCTCCAAGTTGTTCTATTTTTGTCCATTCAAGAGAGTTCCAAAAGGTCATTATCCCCCCTAAGGTCCCTTGGGAAACCAATTCCATATGACCAACACCCCTACAAAGTCTATTTACTATTTGTTTAATAAGCTATGTGTGGTTTCTATTGGGGGCCACTCCCATTACAAAAACAAAACATTACATTGCTCTCATTACATTTCTAACAAGTTAATTAAAGCATAACCAACTTTTCCTTTATATCAAATATATTCTTCATTTACCTTTCTATCAAAGATATTCTCCATCTTCCTCAAACTACTACATTTTCACAATCAACTCCTTTTATATAAGGTGCCTTCTGAAATTTAAATTTTGTCAATATGAAATTCAACACCGCTAATGGCTAAAATATTTGTTGCCCAACTTTTATATCTATAAATATCTTGTCTATAACAACCTCACAATTTCTTAATACCATTTTTAGGGTTCTTATTCATTCCCCTAATATTCCAAGATATTATTTTTATTGTTATTTTTTGTTTTTATTTGTGGGTTTAGCCCCACTTCTTGTTAGTACTTGTGATATTTGCTTTTGTTTTCCCATATCAATATCCCTCTGGGTTTATTTTTCTCTTTGTTTTTTTCTTCTTGGGCCTTCCTCTCTTTCTTTTATTCCTAAAAATAATTTCATCCTCATCAATCTCTTCAATCTTCTCACATTGTTCATAGTAAGACTTATCATCTTTAGGTTTGCCTTGTTTTTAAGGATCTGAAGTGCAAGGAATAACCTCAAAAGCACAATATTTTTTATTTTGCCCTAGAAACCCTAAAGTGCAAGGATGCTCTTCTATAGCAATTACCTTCTTATTTTGCTCTAAAAATCCTAAATTGTTATGGGTTTCCTCCATCCTCAATTATTTATTATGCTGCTCTTGAAACCTTGAAGTGCAAGGGATAAGTCTATTTACTGTTTTACTCATAAGATCCAATGACATTTTTATCTCTTGGATAAGCAAAAAATCTATTTTAATTTTTTTTAAGAGTCTTCAAAGAGTAGATTAATGGGTTCTATTGTTTAAACCCCTAATATTCCATGATTGTATAATCATTGGTTATCTTGAGATTGATAAGTGTCTATTGGCCTCACCAATCCCCCAAATATTATTTTATATCCTTGAGTGGCTATCAATTCCTTATTTAATTTTCTACCCACTCCTTGAGTGTTGATATTCTTTTATCTCTTCTCCACCTGGCTTATCCCTAGAGTTGGGTTTTCTTTTTTCTTTTCTGCCACACCCAAGATGACATCATTTATTATCAACTACTCTTGGTTATGCATTTTTATTGCCCCTACAATCTTTGATTATGGTAACTCATTGTACTTTATTACCTACTTGAGGGGCTTGAACATGGTATTGTTTTCATTATTCCCATCCACTCCTTCCATGAATTGTTCTTCTTCCTACTCCACTAGTGTTTTGAATATCTCATACCCATTTGAGGGCTTCATATGGGTTTTCTCTTTACCATCCTTTTTTCTTTACCTTCTACTTTTGGGCTATTCAAAATCATCTCCTTGTGCTTCTTTATCCTGAGAAATATTGGTTGCTTATTTATTGATTGTTGACTTACCCTCCTTAGGAAGATTCAATATTCCTAGAGGAGCCTCCATTTTTGTGTTCATATCATTTGGGAAAGACCAAGCCAAATGCCCATATTTGTGGTAAACTCTACACCTGAAGGGCAACACCTCATAATCTAGTTGTTGAATCCAAGATAGTCTTGCAAGTTCAAGTTCCACCTATGCCAACAAAGGCTGTCTAAGATCTATTTCCATGTATAATATAGCATAAATAGTTGTTTTTCCTTCCATTATCTCTCTAAAAACATCCAAATATCTTCCAAAGGAATTACTAATGATTTCCAATACCTGCTCACCCCAAAACTCCATTTGGAGTGCATACAAATGGATCCAAATTAGGACAACAATGGGTTCAATTTGGGGATCAAATCATACTCTCTAGGGCTAAACAAATAATTTCGTCGAACCATGATTCCTCTTTTATGATTTGAAATCCCTATTTATGTCGACAAGTGAGGAAAAAATAACAATAAAATATCCATTACCAATGAACCCTAAAGGATACTCACCAAGAGGCTCCTAGTTTTGTTGAACCCATGAATGCAAAAAATTCAAGGTAGGACGAATACCCATGAATAAATATAACAAGTCATGATTGGCTCTTTATAAGATTGTTTCTTCTACTATCCTCTACTTAATGACAATATTTGGCCTTGATTCCAACTATGGAAAACATCCATTGAATCTTTGAGATATTGATCTTTTTCCAACAATCGTAAAGAGCATTTTTTGTACAATTTTTTGTGCTTCTTTAGCCTCTGTTGGAGATTTTTTATTCAACAAATATGCAAATAAAATTTGTCTATATAAAAGAGGATCTGGAGGTGTCCCCATTGGGACCTCCTGGGGTAGTAATCTTATCTTCAATTTCACAACAACCAAAAAGTACTTTGTCTACCCAACTAATGCCCTAGTTTTCCTTTCCAGACCTAGTCCTTTACCACCTAAATTAATTGTACTAGGTTGAAAGGCATCTCACTTATCATTTTTTTAGTAAACTATATGTGGATTTTACTAGGGCCACTTCCTTCTAGATAAAAAAATATTGTATTTGTTGATAGATCAATTGAACCATATTCAACTTGCCTTCTTGATGAAGATATTATTCATTTCCTTTTCTATCAAATATATTCTTCATCTTCCTCAAGCTACTATATTTCTACAATCAGTTCCTTGACATCATTTTTCATTAAAATATAATATCTTACTCAAGTAATTTTCTTCTAAAATTTAAATTTTGCTAGGATGAAGATCAATGCTATTATTGGATAAATTATCTACTACCTTGTTTCCTTCTCTAGATATATGCTTATATTTTTAAGAGACTACCTCTAACAATAGTTGATAAACATCAACAATACTATTATTTTTTATCCCGTACCCACATCCATTTTCATTATGTCATTAATGATAATTTTGAATCTCCCAAATTGAATTATATTTCCATAAATTTTCACTTACAAATTCAATACCTGTAAGAAGTACCCTAGCCTTTTCATAAGTGTTAGTTGAAGTTCTATATGATTTTGAATAAGTGAGAAGAATTTTGACTTCATGATTTAAAAAAACACCACCTCTACCAACTTTTGCTAGATTTCCTTTGGGAGCACCATCAAAATTAATTTTGATAAACTCAATTTAAGGATATTTCCATTTTATCATAGATTAAAGTGGATCCTTTATATTAATTCTACTATTACAGATGTTACTTCCATGTAATTTAATCCTTTAGCCAAAAGGTTAATCCCTATTTTTTTTCACTTGAGACTTCCATGATGAGTGCCATGTCTCTAACCATTCTACAAGAGAGATAAGATTATGGTTCCAATATTGGGCATGATTTTGAAGTTTATTTTTAAAACTTGTATTCTTCCTTTCAAAATTGGGCATGATTTTGAGATTTATTTTTTAAAATTCTATTATTCCTTTCAAGCCATTAATTCCAACAAATAATGGCACAACCAATCCTCCATAAAATGCATAATGCTTTAGTTTTGAAAATATTAATCCAACATTTCATCAACTTTTCTAATGTTGATGGAGCTACCCAATAATATCATATTTTTGAAAAAGCAGTCCCAAATTGTGTAAGCAAAGGGGCAGTGAAGAATCAAATGGCATGACCTCAATCGATCAAATTCTTTAACTTTCAAGGAGAGACCTAGGTTCAAAACTTCCTGAGTAATATATGAATAATTGCCAAGTTGTTATAATACCAACATGTAATCATAATCACAATGTAATATAAGTTGTTATAATACAACTATATGACCATGATGTAATATGGGTGGAACCCATTTTTAATTTCATATAACCAATTAAAAAAAGGATAATAAATAAGCAAACAATCTAATATTTTTAGATCCTTCTCACACAAGGCACACCTAAAAGGTCCATAATATCCTCTTTTTTTAGAGACTCTCTTCTATAAGAATATTGCTTAGGACTGCTAACCAAAGGAATGTTGAGGCCTTAGGGAGGGCCTCCAATGAACAAACATTCTTCTAAGAAAAATAATTGGGAGTTGGAAATTTTGAATGCTCAAAATCCTTATATCGAGTATCGACCATCTTTTGATAGATTCTAAAACAACTCATTTTCCCTAGAAATTGATAAATAAAACTCTTGAAGCATTTTTTGAAGCTCATTCCTTCTCTTCTTTAGCCAAGTTAAGTCTCACTTATCATATTTCCCCTTCTTAGATTGGGCAATTATTAAGATTCATCCATAATACTAGAATCACAGGGAATTATGGGTTATAGTGTGGAACTCTTTGCTCCTATTATTTGTTCTAAACCAAATTCATTAGTTGTTTATATTATTTTATTAATTAATTATATGAGATTAAAATGAACCTTATTTTTATTATTATCACATCATTATGCATATATCATTCAAGATTTGAATTGGGGTCTCCTTAAAAATCCAATGATACTAATACAAAAAGAATTTAGCTTTGGCCTCTACTCAAAAACTGCAAGTTTAAGCATTTAAACTCATACTGTTTGATTGTTTTAGGTTAGAACTTTTTAAAATAAGTTATATGTAGCTTCTATTAGGACCCACTCCCATCAAAATACCAAAATATTGCATTTGTTGTTAGGTCAATAAACCATATCCAACTCGCCTTTTTATCATAAATAATTTTCATTTATTTTTCCATCGAATATATTCTTCAACTTCCTCAAAGTGTGATGTTTTCAAAATCCGCTCCTTGACATCATTTTGACTAAGGGATAAAATATTCGTTGTCTAGTTGCCTTCTAACATTTGAATTTCATGAGATTAGTTGAGGAGTTTCGAAACAGAGCTCTGGCGATTTGGCGGGAAAATTTTTGAGCAGGCGACAGGCGATGTTCTAGGGTTTCTGGTGTGAAGGAAAATCCAGGGACTTTGGTGGGTTGACTTAGTGCTACTATGAAGGATCGTCCGCTACCCCGGGAGGGCCCAATGGGGTCTCCTCCAGATCCTCTCTCTGGGAGAAAGAGCTCATATGCTGAGATGCTAAAAGAAAATGCTTCGTCTTCCAATGACGAAGCTCAGCGGAATGCTTTTCAAACGCTCTTCAAGAATGCTGGCAAGGGCTCAACTGCACACCGAGTTAATGGATGCCTCCCGCAATCCGCCTCCAGACCTAAGATTGTTATCGAACCAAAGATGGTCGAAGACACAATCATCTACCGTGCTAACCATGATCTGATTTGCAAATTCATGGGTATCTGACCTACCCTGAATTTTTTGCATACCTGGGTCAGACAGAACTGGGAGCCACACGGTGAGTACTCCTTATGGTCTATAAGCAATGGGTATTTCATTATTAGTTTCTCTTCTTTAGCCGATAGAAACAGAGCATTTGAATCAGAGAAGAGGAACCACGGACCGGCGAGGGTTATTTGTTCAACCCTGGAGAGTGGGTTTCGATCCTCGTATTGAACCCACGGCTGTCCCGGTTTGGATCCGATTGTACGCTCTCCCGATGGAGTTTTGGGGTGAGCAGGTTTTGGAAATGATTGGTAATTCCCTAGGTAGACATCTGGGCGTCTCCAAAGACACCATAGAGGGAAACACAACTGTCTTTGCTAGAATTTGCGTAGAAATGGATATTAGCCAGCCTCTACCGACCGAGGTGGAACTTGAGTTGGCAGGACTATCCTGGATCCAGCAGTTAGATTATGAGGCCCTGCCCTTTAGATGCAGAGTCTGCCATAAGCATGGCCATTTGGCAAGGTTTTGTCCAAATATTTTGAACACAAAAGCGGAGGCTCCGCTTGGAATGCCAAATCGCCCCAGAGAGGGTAAGTCTACTCTTGTCAAAGAACCATCCAATACTCCTCAGGGTAGTGATGTTCAGAAAGATGGCTTTGAACAACCTAAAAGAAGGAGAAAGCAAAAGAAAAATGGCAAGGAGCAGGCACAACTCAAGCCAACCAATCGGTATGAAATCTTTAAGTCACTAGTGGATCAAGAGGACCAAGTCATGGAAGGAGTGGATGGGAATGTTGAGGATAATAACATCCACACTCATGCTTCTCCTTCATTTACTCCTGTCTTAGAACAGGTGATTGAATCCACTGAGATATTGCAGCCAGAGAACCCAGGGGCATTGATAATACACTCCCCAGCACAGCCAGTTATTAAGGATGTCAGCATGGGAAGTGCAGAAAAGATCAGAGAAAGGCCAGCCCTAGGGATTACTCGGGTGGAGAAGAGATCCAAAAATGGTAACTCTCAAGGAGCGGGCAGAAAGTCCAATAAGGATCTACTAGCAGTGCAAGGAGACAAGGTGATCAATGGAGGATCGGTGAGGACAATTGATTCTTATTGCTCCCAAGGTTTTCAATGATTATTCAATCTTGGAATGTTAGGGGTTTAAACAGTAGAACCCATCAATCTGTTGTTCAAAGACTCTTAGGAAAGTGTAAAACAGACTTTTTGCTCATCCAGGAGACAAAAATGTCTTTAGATCTTATGTGTAAAACCGTTAGTAGAATATGGAGGGGCGTTCGTTATATGGATGTGGCTGCTCAAGGTGCCTCTGGGGGGATTGTTACTCTTTGGAACCCTCCGGAATGGACAGCAATAGAACATATAGCTTGGAGGGGTGTTCTCACATCTCTT